>JANXHW010000001.1:50295859-51545859 GCA_026170595.1 Plestiodon gilberti rubricaudatus | reverse complement strand
TTCTACTGAAAATTAGATCAATACTATGCTTTTCCCTAACTCAGTGGCTCCCAAGTGATTCATGAATCTCAGAACTAGTTCATGAATCCGGAGGGGGCGGGGGAGAGGAGGTGGAGGATGCAGAAGGTAGAATATCTGCAGTCAGCAAATCTCAGCCCTGTCTCATAAATCCAGGCATTAGTTACATAATGTTTGTTCCTGACAGTTGCTAGTAGAAGCCAGTATTTTGGGGTTGTTCTAGGTTTTACTTGTTCTAGGGATTTTTAAAACCTCCTGTAAAATAGAGTCACTTCTCCTTATTCCTTTTTGTTGTGCACACACTCCCAGATGCACAAGAAATCCGGTTCATATTGTGTAGCAACCACAAGAAAGCATATGTTGAACGTATAGCAGAGGAACATTACAGTACACGTACAGATTCACGTACAGTACATACGAACACGGTGACAGAAAGCAGTTAAAATCACTATCAAGAAGCATCCGCGTGGATCTTATAAACGAGCAACATTGCTGGAGTGCAGAAATCGCATGAGGGTATTCTCTCACAGCTGCTTCATGTAACTGGTTCACGTGTACACCTATAGAGAGAAATCAAAGCTATGCTCGATAGCACCCTTGCATTTCCACGGGACCAGAAGAGGTTATGGGTCCTTTAAATCTGTCGCAGAGCCAAGTGTATTGCTCTGTCGAGTTTCATAAGGAACCACATGATGAGGGCAGTTGGAAACCACAGCTCTGTTGGTGTTGATTACAACCTGCTGAGGAAAATAAGCTTCCTATCCTCTCTCTCTCTCTCTCTCTCTCTCTCTCTCTCTGTATGTGTGTGTGTGTGTGTATGAGTGTTTGTGTGTGTGTGCATGTGCACGCACACACAAACACATCAGTAGTTCCTTACGTGCGCACACACACCCCAGTTGCTCCTCACCCTGTTTGGCTAAACTTATTGCACCATGGTGGTTTTTAATGTAGCATAAAGCTAGGGGAAATAACCTAAAATACTGAAGGGGTTAGAGGAGGAGGAGGATGTTAGGGAGAGTAAGGAGGGAAAAAAGTCACCCTGCTGGCAGATGAATGCAGCAGGGATGATGTCATTGGAACAGTTGGTGGAGAAAAGAGAAAAACAAGTCTGTGTGTGCTAATCCTGTTTGCTGCCCTAAAGGGAATGGAAAGCAGCCAAGGCAAGGAGTTCTGGGAAACCATATAAGGGTGCCAAACAAGCTTTGCCGCCAACATTAGGAACTGACATCTTTGTTCTTTGTAACTTGGAAGGCTGCCAAAGGCCTCATTTCAGCTCTGCGGCATGATTACACTGGACGCCTGCCAGCTGAGCTCTCTGAGCTTCTTTTCTTCTCTGCAAGCTTTTTGCCAAACATGCTGCAGTTACCATGGCAGTGGAAAGGAAAGTTTCAAATGATATCTATTTTTTTCACACATTTTTGAAAACAACAACAACAAAGTTGAGGCATGCCTTTATCCAGATGTGCCACATGTATTTTTTTCCAAGCAAACCTATTTTATCAAGGATTGTATCAGAAATGTAAGCATTGCATTAAAGCAGAAAGATGATTGGAGGACGGACACACACACACACACACACACACACACACACACACACACACACACACACACACACACACACACACACACATTAGTGTCCCAATCTCACTGAAAATCAGTCATCAGTCAGAAATCATCAGGATTTCAAGACAACCATTTTCCTTCACTTGGAATCACTGGATTTGTGATTAAAATAGAAAGCCAGATTTTTCTAACACAGTTAAGGTGAAAAGGGTTGTTTAAAAAATATTGCCGTGGTTGGTACAGTCTGCTTAGCAAAGGAAATCTAATCAATGGGGATATGATTGATGGAAAGGATACTATGTGCCAATGACATTGCATAAGAAAATCATACTATTTTATATGGTATGCCAGGATCCCCACATTTATTATGCTTTAAGTAGGGGCACATTTTCTGGAACCCCATGGGCAGATTTCATTATGCATATAATGAGAGGGGTGTGGTCCAGCTTTGCTTCCTTCTTCTTCCTAGCGAGGCATCCAGCAGTTTCAGTTTACAAATAGGAAAAAAGTTCTTTGCTCAGGGATTTCAAGTTCAGCCTGCTGCTATTTTTAACCAGCTTCATTTTTCACCTGGTTAGAAAGTGGATCATCGCCTGGGAGGTGGCAAGAATCTATCAAAACCATCTCTCAAAGTACATACAGCTGGCATGTTTCTGAAGTCAAGGTTACAGAGAAGCCACGACAGGACTGCCAGCATCATCATCTTCCCCTGCTGCAAAACCTGACACCTGATCCCATGGTGGTATCCTCAGACTATCCGCCACTGAAATTCAGTAACAATGCTATGGGATCCCCTTCCTGCCTATATGTATATATGGAGAGAGAGAGAGAGAGAGAGAGAGAGAGAGAGAGAGAGCGACTCCAGAATAGGCAAAGGAAATATTGCTGAGGAAGAGAGGGATACACACAAGCAGGACCAGCCCATTCATGAGGACAACTGAAGCAGTCGCCTCTGCCAGCAGCTTGGTGGGGTGTGGCCATCTCTGCCTGCCTACTTGCCTCCACTGCTCCTCCTTCTCCTTCCTGTATTGGAAAAGGAAGAGGGGGGCAGAAAGGAAGAGAAAATGTGGGAGGGAGGAGAGTGCTGAGCTAGAACATTGGAGAGTGTGAGGAGCAGAGGCTGGCACATCATCGGGTAAGGGGGGGGAGCATTTGGCATGTCGCCCCAGGTGTCAGGAGGTTAAAATCCAGTTAAAAAATCTTAGCTGCCCAATCCTATGGATGCACACAAACTGCATCCGATGGTGGAGGTGGGGGTGATTGGACAGCCAGCAGGAGGTAAGTAAAAATATTTCTTATCCCCTGGTAGGCTGCCAAATTGCCTAGGCCCTAGGCTATGGGTCTTCTCAGCCGTATTGGTGGTGTATGTCTGAGAAGAGAAAAGGGGTGGGGCGGCTTGGGAAAGGGGGATAAGATCTGGTGCATGTCGGTGCCACCAAGTTCCACCCCATCCCTCCCCCTCTCCACCCCCTACCCTTCCACGATCCTCCCAGAAACTCTGGCATCCAGGACAAAGTCTCTATTGATTATCTAAGCATACAAGAGTCAACAAGCATTGAGTCTATACCCAGGTATGTTGCACATCAGGTGGCGACATGCAACAGAGGATAGGGCTCTTGTGCCTTTAAGAGTTGGGTAGGAGAAAGAATTTTGACAGCTACTGTTCATTGTGTCACAATAATTCTGTGGCAAGCAAAGCTGCACCCAGGACTGGCCCATCTATGAGTCCAACTGAGGCAGTTGCCTCAGGCAGGGGATTGGCAGGGATGCCATCTCCATCTGTCCACGTGCGTCCGCTGCTGCTGACCCTCCTCTCTGCATTGGGGGAGGAAGAGGGAGGCACTGTGGAAGAGGAAATGTCGATGAGAGGAGAGTGGTGGGCTAGACTAGAGTATTAGAAGCACATTACTAGGGTAATGTGGGAGGTCTTGGGGCAGCCCTGGCTACACCTGCCAGAATATTTTCCTCTATGCAACCGTTAAGACATAGGAACCTTGTCTTCTACTGCATCTGGTTAGCCTTTCAAATATTCTGGGTAGGTCACCAAAGGACTTTGTAACTCAGCCTCCCCTATTGTAAAATAGGGCAGATGATGCAATATTTCTTTATCCACAAAAGAACTGTGTGAGGAAACAATAACAATTTATCCGTTTCCCCAACAGACATTCAGTTGCTGACCTGTTTTTACTGATTTCTGCACCTTTTGGTGGCCACTTTTCGTAGACAACTCTAGAGCTGAAACAAATATCATTCAACATTTGCTAAATCAATCATTGTTGCTGCACAGTATGAATGCATGAACTCTGCATTCAACTGGCTACACCACTGAACTGACGTTAAATCTGTAAGAACAACAATGGCTAAATCTGCACTCTTATATTGTACCCAGGGTTGTCCCAAGAGTTCCCAGCACCTGAGGCAGTGTGCCAAATGCTCCCCCACTTCCGTGGTGATGTGCTGCTAGCGTCTGCTCCTTCCATTCCCTGGATTGGAAATTGAAGAGGGGGACAAAGCAGAAGAGGAAAGGTGGGTGAGAGGAGAGTAGCAGCCTAGAACAATGCTCTGTCGAGCCTGCCCCTCTTTCCTCCTTCTCACTTCCTCTGCTGGTGCATGCCCCTATTTCATTTTTTTACCCAGGGAATGGGGGGGAGGGGAGGAACAGCAGTGGAGGTGAGTGGGAAAACAGAGATGGGCACACATGTCTGCCCATGTACTGCCTGAGGCGACCACCTCAGTCATCGTCATGAATGGGCCTGCCTCGCTTGTACTTGCACAGATGCTATTTGGTCCACACAGAAGCAGCATAAAAGAGAATTTCCTATTCCCCAGCAGCTAAAGGAAGAGTTACATCTCTGCCTTTTCAAGCATCGCAGTTCTCTTTGAATCTCTTGAACTGTTTCCCCCTCGATCCAAAGCCTTATTTCATTTGTGTATTCACTAGCATGGTAAAACTTAATTATATGCAAGCACAAAACTGGCATTAATCATCAGTGTACAGGCATATTCTTGACTGGCTTACATCATCATAGGACTCGAGTTTAAATGTGAGGCACACATTTCCTTTTGTTTTAAGGTGCATGCAGATCAGCAGTTGTTCATGCATTCCACGGCAAATAGTCATGTGTGAAGGTGGAAAGTATCCTGTGATCTAGCACTCCACTTCCTGAGTCACCAAAGGGGTGTACAGCTTCCCATGATTGGTGTGGGCAGAACTCCTGTGACATCTCCCTCCCTAGCTATTCTTTATATATACCAATATCTATATAAATACGGGCAGCCCAATCCTGTGTAACTATATGCAGCTGGCCTAAAGGGATGGCTGCTGTATCCTAGGCCCATTGCAGCCTGCCCTGGTGTGGCCCGGGCACACCTCAGGAGAAAGAGACGTTGGTCGCCTTCCCTCGGTGTAAGGCGTGGGCTGCAATGGGCCTCCTCAGATGCACGCCAAGTCTGAAGCTGGTGCACAACCGGGGGTGCCATGTAAGGCTGGCCCGGGCTACGATGGGTTTGTATCTTTGTTTGTAATTTGTTTGTTTGTAATTTGTAACTTTGCACATGGTCACCTCTTGACGATGGATATCCTGTTCATGCATTCTTCTGATAATTCCTTCTGGCAGAAGCTAAACTTGGATATTTCACAATCCCGTGCAAGGGATTGTCCCATGCACAATCCCCCTCCTCTTTCTGGGGGGCTCTGCAACATTTTGGGGGGTGCATATGGATGAAGTGCATAAATTCAGCAGTACTTCAAAAACAAAATGTGTCCACACTTATGGGAGGAGGATGCATATATGCCTGGACAACGTGTGAAGGTTAGTGTTGGGACAGTGGGGCTGAAACAAATTAAAAGGGACAAGAGCTCTGGTCTAACTGCCCCATGCAGGACATATTTTCACACATGAGTTTTAATCTGGCTTCTATTAGTTCTTAAGACGAATCTACGTTGTAAAATCTACTGCAAGGTATGCTTGTCTTCTGAATTCTCTTCCGTATTGGTGGCATTCATCTGTGACACAAAGAATGACATAAGCTCAGGTGGGCACGTGCTTTCACAATCACTTATGAAACAGCACTCAAAGTCTTCCCAGACAACTGGTAGTTTCGAACAATAGATGTGCTGTTAGTTCTTGTGGGGTCAACTCAATGCAATTCCTCTTCCATCAGCTACTGCTTTCATTGAGTTAGGGGAGGGTTGCAGTCATGGCAGTGATCAATCAGGTCTTCTAACTGGCCCCACGACGGATGATCTCTCAAGCCCGAGCTACATTGTCCACGGCTGCGTCGGCGGCTGCATTCCGTGTCCCGCCCCCAGGTCAAACAAAGGCTCTGATTGGCCGGACGTAGCGCGAACGCGGCAAAAGTCGAGCCGGGCTCGACTTTTGCCGCGTTCGCGCTACGTCCGGCCAATCAGAGCCTTTGTTTGACCTGGGGGCGGGACACGGAACGCAGCCGCCGACGCAGCCGTGGACAATGTAGCCCAGGCTTTAGAGAGACATCGCAAAGGATGGGATCCAAAGTTGCGCTTCTTCTGCCAGCAGAACGTGGCTCCTGCTCGCAGAACAGCTGCTTTAAACCTTGGAGTAGGAAAAGTAGCGTGGAAAAGGGACACTCAGTCCAAAGATACTCTTCTGCTCCTGCAAGAGCTTGCACAGGAAATTTCAAAACTTCTCGCACAAGCCGAAACATGACAACTGCTATTATCATGGCATTGTGAACTCATGTGCATGCATGCATATCAGCACCAGCACCTATTTTCCTTCTACTCACAGTTCTTTGAATCCAGGCCAAAGTAGCTGGTGGGGCCTCTGCCCCAAACTAGCTATTATTTAAGCCTCTTCTCTTTGCCTGCACAAAATCTGTTTCTTTGTTTAGGGCTTCATTCTCAATACACATTTACTTCTGAGTAAACATGCTTGAGATCGGACAGCACAATGACAGACATTTGACCTCATTTTCTGCCCCACTTTCTATGCTCATAAAAAGAAATGTGATGACACCGTTTTCTCCGAATGTTGCCAACCTGCCAGGAAAAAGAAAACCCAGCTTGAACAGGAGGAACCCTGTTCCTTTAGCAATGCACAAGAATCAGCTTTCTACAGCACAGAGATTAACATTATTACCTGGTAATATGGCTGCACATCAAGCTTCTGTTAAAGGTACAGGGCAAAGGCCTGTAAAACATGCTTGTATTCCTACTTCCCCTCCTCCTCATTCATGACTGCTCATTGCTAAATGCAGTTTGGTATCTTGGCTTGCATTTGATGAGTTTCATTTGAACACACACACACACACACACACACACACACACACACACACACACACACACACACACCTCCCTCTCTGGTGAAGAAATGTTATTTCATTTTACCTTGCTAACAGAAGCTGGGCTTCTTTGGTAAATATAATGGATCGTTATTTATTTTAAGGAGCTTTGACACTTTAATGCCAGAGAACGGAATATTCTTACATCATATTAACCAAATCTATTATAATAGGTTTCCGAACTTCAAACAAGGTAAGCCCCATTACCACCTGAATACTATATAAAAATTATCTCTCATTATAAATCTCGCTATACTACAAAATGGATATAAATAGAACCTTGTTGCGGCATTGGCAGGCCTCATATTTCTCTTGGTTCCTATTAAATGAGCCACTAAATTACAGTGTCCTTCTTTATAATAACCTTCTCAGAAGCCAAGCATTTCATGTGTTATGAAGGGCTGTTATAGCATGGGAAATTAGCATGGGGGGCATTATTATAGAGTAAGTACTTAGCTGCACATTAGTGTTACAGGAGAGTGTGTTACAGGAGAGGAAGAGTAGGCAATTTCATTATCCTTTCAACAATCTGTCATGGAACCAGGATGCTCAGCCAGGATTTGATATTCTGCTGATGATGCAGGACTTAGAAGGGGAAAAAAATATGATAGCCTCTTGGGACGAAACTCACAGCACTGCCAACCCCCAAATGATTCCAGAATCATAAATCAGATGTATAAAAATGCTGTAATACATTTTTATTTAGTATGTTGATAGCAGTGATCAAAGTGCTTTACAGTTCTTGTAATCCAGCCATTGTTTGAAATAGATTTATCTATATCATATCTCACTGTACTTCCATCATGGAACTCAAGGTGGTATATGTGGGGTTTCCAGCTGGTCACCTATCCAGGCATAGACATGCTTAGCTTTTACAAAGTGACCATATCATGTGACCTCATATCATGCTGTGAGATCAGGTTGCACTGAAATATAGCAGCGTTCTTTGACTATACTTCACTGGGAAGTTATTCTGTACAGGTCCCCTTTCAACAGGGTATGCACATACAATGCAGGCACCATGTTACTAGGTGCCCTGAGACAAACCCTCGCACTTGGTCCCCCATGGTGCCCTTAACTGCTCCCTGATGGTGCATTAGATGTTATCACTGCTATGTACAGACGTGGGTTTTATGGGATTTTCAGCCATGTTAGTGTTAGAAATTGAAGAAAATAAAGAAATATAAGTACTGAAACTTGCCTGAAGAAATTCCTTCTCTACTCGATCCCCAGTAATGTGGGTGCTGCTTTCAAAGATTATCTGGAACAGACAAGCACAAGTAATTCTTTAATCCTCTGCTTTACGTTTCCTCCCGCCTTGGGACATTGTCAAAAGCTAAAAAAGAGAAACCCAGCAACTAGCTGGTAGATGTACATGAACCAGGAAATACACTAACACAGGTTATCACTGCTGCCTGTACTGAGGGTTTGGAGTCACACACACACCCCTGTGGATTCTATAATGGACATGGGCCTTTGGCCGGTGCCCAAACTGGCCAACCTCTGGCACCATACCTGCGCACATGAGAACTCCCCAGTGTGGACTGTGCCCTTTTCCACAGCCATCTAGGCATGACTGCACTTACTACAGGCCTAAAGTAATTTTAAACTCATGGCTTCTTTCCCTCAACAATTCCTTGGAACTGTAGATTTGGAGGGTGATGATATTTCTCGTCAAGTCATCTACAGAGCACGGTTCTGCTAAGGTTCCTGAGTTCCCTTTTCCATTGCAACGTATCTGTTTTGTTGCCTATCTTTCTTCTTAAATCTGCACCGTTGGGGACAACAGAACTAGAAAGAATGGAGAGAAACAGAGCAAGCTCTTTGTTCCATGGGCGAGCAGCATATATGGAAGGCAAGCCTGCTCTTCCCACCCCCACTATCCACCCACCAGAGCAGCTTAAACGCATTTCATTGTTAATAATCTACAGAATAGTACAATGTTAACTAGGCAAGGACACTCCGTGGCCTTTACTGTTGTAAAAGCAGTGAATGTCTCTTTAAATGTTCTGGTAGGCTATCTCTGTGTGGCCTCTAAGAAGGCCTAGCATAACGAACTGCCATGAGTAATCAATGAAAACTAAAGGCTTTTATTACCTACAGTGCTTTGAAACAGTGAAAGATGATGTAAAACTGCAAGCCAAGTGGCCTCAAGTAAATGGAATAAAACTCCTACAGTCCAATGCTTGGCATCATCCTCTCGGCCTAGTAAAATCTTAAACAAATTAGGGCTGCACAAGCTGTGAAATACTCAGACTTAGTGGAGAAGTGAGGCGGCTGCTGGGGCAATGTTCTGTAGCTGCCAAATGCACACAGCTCGTCTTGGCAGTCGGAGGAGGCTGGTTATAAATTTCCAGAGGTTTAATGTACAGAATCTTCTAGCAAGCAAATACAGTCATAAAGAACAAAAATGAAAGTCGCAGAAGAACCTGAATTGCCTACCAGGAATGGCCTGAGAAGTTGGGTGCCTGCCAGCTGGCTGTCTGGAAAAACCCAAACCGTATAATTGTAGAATCAGTGGTAGAGCTTGGAATGTACCGGAAAGCCACTGTGTTCAGCCCCAGGCATTGAGCCAGAAGTCTTCGTCCCCTGTATCCACAAAACACTCGCCTACGTGCAATATGATTAACCCCTGTGGTATAAGCACAAACAAAAAATGTAGCTATGAAAGAAATGTGTTGTGAATCAATACAGAAAAATCAATACCTAAAACTCCTGTCACAGTCTTGAGGGGTTAGCTAGATCATTTTGCCTTCATTTTCTGTCTTTGAACGGAGAAATAACTACCTGTATAACGTTCCACATGTTTGAGAACATGAGCACATCTCTTCACGTTGGTAGGAGGGGTGCCATCAGAAAACTCAAGGAGGCTGGGTTTTTGGTCCCCCTGTGAGTTACAACTTCTGATGAATCCTTCCCAGTAGTTGTGTTCTCTAAGAAAGCTATACAAAGACAGGCTGGTATTCAGACTTTTGTGTCTTTCAGACAATATCAGCCAATACAAAAAACCCACCCACATCGCACAACTATTGTATCATTCCTTCTTCCAACAATTACAAGAGTTCCTGTGCAGTGACTAGCAAGGACTGTTCACATGTGCTGAGATGTACTGAACACATTTGGAGAAAGTTCTCTGATAAGGTCACAGGGCGGGGAGGAAGTCAAACCACTATTTCTTCCACCCCGAATGCTCAGCTGGGTTTTCCAATACATCATCTACCTGCCTGAATTTGGAGCATGTCTGCAGCATATATGGAAATACATGCCCAGCATACAATAATACAATAGTGTTAATCAAGGATAATGAAACTGTGACAGGGAAGCAGGTACAATGGAAAGAAGTTGGAGTCAACAACAGGGACCTGAAGGAAACATGGCAAAATGGAGAGAGGGAAAGAACAATGAAGGAAGGAGGACCATACGAAAGAAAGATGGAACAAAGCCTGCTAGGAAAGGAAATCTGGGACGACAATTGTCTGCTGCCTCTAGCCTTTTCATAAATTACTTTCATGTGATTAAACGTCCATGTGATGGTGGGGAGTGGTAAGCACCCCAAACTCCACCGCTGCCCTCCTTGCATAAAGTGTTTGTCTGCAGCAATAAATGCTGCACCTGGTAAGAGATACCATAATCTGAAATGTTTGGACAAGGAAAGGGGCTTCAGATCTGTGTCACTGCAGGGTGGGGCATGCTGATATAATGGCCAGCTTTCCATACACATTCCCACCTTCTCACTAGTTTTGTGGCAATAATGTGTAACAAGGACCCCCCTCCCTTACCCCATTGTCATTTTTCCTATTTGAACCATCCCTTCTACTTGCTTAACTTCAGAACACAGTGGGGCTGTAGCTCAGTACAAGTTTAAGTGGTGCCTGAAGCGGTTCTCTGATTTTCACACCCCTGCTTTTGAGGGGTTCATCACCTGTTCGTGAGTGAGTGCACCTTGCTGCCACTGTTGCCTCCTCCTCCTCCTCCGTACGCTCGTCCATCACCTCAACAATCCTGTCTGAATCTCTCTCATCGAAGGGGAGCAATCAGAAAGGGATCGCTGAAGCACACTGCCGCTTTTTCTCCAGCACCACCACTGCGGTGCTTGCTTGCTGTGCAGGAGGAAGAGGTAGGTTGCTGCTGTCCTGATCCTCCTCTTGCTTGGTCTGAGTGAGCAAGCAGAGGATTGGAGCACAGAGTGGAAGGGGCTGGGTAGCTGGTGGATGGAGGGAAACAGCTGGCAGATCATGTGGGGAGAGGGCACCCCACCCACACCAGTTTGCTGTCTCCTCCAGCCCATTGCTCGAAACTGCCGCTTCAGTCTGCCTCATGACTGGGCCGGCCCTGCTATAAGACAGCTTCTGTTCAGGAGATAACATTCCTTCTCGTTATCTTCAAGCAACGCCATCTTGGTGGTTTCTGCTTCTTTCCAGCTGGGCTCCTCTTGCAATGGCTGACAGAGTAAGACCCCATTTCCAAAGCAGCGCAGACCTACTTGAGCTAGCAAAGGTTTTTCCTCCAGCCTAATACTGTAGTAGGCCTTTCTCTTTTACAAAACAATCACGCTGCACAAGAATCACAAGAAGAAGCCAGAGCAAAATGAACTGTTAATGAAATTGCACCCTGGTGTTTGTGCAGACTAAAGACAACTACACGGTATCATTTACAGACCGTGCCTGCTTTACCTTCACTACAATGAGATGCACAGACACAGACCGATATGCTAGATATTTTCAAGGAGGTCTCCTACTGCGCTTTCATGATTCTGTTGCCATGGGAATATTCACTGGCTGCGCAAGGGTTTGGAGAGCGCACAGGTTCAGGAGAATCGTTCAGGAAAACACGGTACTGTGATGTATTGTCAGAGCTTCAGTCACAAACAAGCCAATACTGGGAGGGGAAAACCCCAGAAAAGCTGTGTACATTGTGTTGGTTCTTTCTCTGGGTGTTTGAGACCTGTTTTTCTGTTCTTTCAGTTATGACTCTCTTTGGTATTACATCCTAAACTCAGCAAAACAGTTCTTACACTGCTGAAGAGGGTGGAATTCCTTCTTCAGACATTGCAGTAGTAGTTAGAGGGGGAAATGTATGTGAAGCCATTTCAATTGCCTTCTTGAAGTGCTGGAAGATTAAAATCATAATTGAGCTAAAGATGCCTGCTGCATCCTCTGTATTTTGTAACAGAAATGAATTGTTATTTTGAGTCAGAATTTCTTACTGGCAGTGTCTCTGCATTAATTTTCTTGACATAATAAGTTCTGAAAATTATTCTAAACAACTTAGAAATATGCACTGCTACTCACAGCATCTGCTCAAGGAAGTTAAATATTGCAGCGAGATACTTTTGGCTTTCCGTTTCTTTTTCAGTAAATATTTTGTTGCACTTTGCTTGACTAGGAGCTGGTTCATGCATGCTAGCCAGGGGTCCTAGCTGAGTGTCTTAGGAGTGTCTGCAGCCAGCAACAGCCAGGCAGCAATTCACACGGAAGCACCATTTCTATGGAGCAGCACCTCCACAGAGATGCTCTGTGGCCTGCCTCCATGATCTGCACAAACTTAGCAGCCTGCTCCAACCCACTGCAGTCTGCAAATTGCAGCAGCCAGACAGGCCTTCTCTGCATGGTAGTTCACCCAGGTCACGTGGCACCTCTGCACCAATGCTGCCTGGCCACAAGCCCTGAGCAAAACAGCTTGAAGCAACAGCACCTATGGAGGTGTGAAATTCCCTATTCATCCCATGAACAGTCCACTTTAATATGTAATTAGGCACATTTAGCTGTCATCAGCACTAATAACTAACTGTAAGGTGCCAGGGTTCTCTACTGGGGACTGCAGACTATTCCTGCATCACCGGAGCAGCTTCCACACATGCTGAGGAACTCTTGTCCTGAGCTCTGCTGTGCTACAGCACCAGCCATATAAATAATGGCCAGGGACTGAAGAGGCTGGCACTGCTGCTACACAGCTCAGGTGACCCAAGGAACTGACAAGAGTCTGGCAGGGTCTATATAACATGTGCTCTAGACCTCTGTCTGAGCAATTCATCATTCAAATAGCCACACAGACCGCCTTGCCTTGCTGTCTGCCTGTCTGGTCCAGAATGTGACCAACCCACCTTAAGACACATCATAGACTCATCTGCCTCTGGTTCTTTGAACCCTTGTCTGCCTAACAGCCTGGCCACTGACCCGCCTCTGATCCCACTGGCCCTCTGATGTTAAGAGTTTTGAGATGCCATTTAGGTTCCAATAAAAGGGTAAGGTAGAATAGCTATAATGTACCATTTATTGACCAGCGGGTAGCACAGTGGGTTAAACCGCTGAACCATGAGCTGTCGATCGAAAGGTCGGCAGTTCGAATCCGCGACGGGGTGAGCTCTCATTGCTTGGCCAGCTCCTGCCAACCTAGCAGTTCCAAAGCATGTTAATGCGAGTAGATAAATAGGTACCGCTTGCGGGAAGGTAAACAGCGCTCCGTGTTCCAGCTGCATGCTACGCGCTGCGGCAAGGAGAGTCATGCCGGCCACATGACCACGGAGGCGTCTTCGGACAACGCTGGCTCTTCAGCTTTGAAATGGAGATGAGCACCACACCCTAGAGTCGAACACGACTGGACTTAATTGTCAGGGGTCACCTTTACCTTTACCTTACCATTTATTGAACTATGCCATTTTTATTTATTTATTCTAAAGATTCTGAGCCATATACAGTAAAGGCTCTTCCTCAGGTGGCTTATGTGATCAAGCTGATATTAACATAAAATAAACAGAAATCTGTGATTTTATTTAGGGTTGGCTATATAAGATTATATCATCCTATCTATTTTTATCCATATTTGTATATGTAAGAACCCTGTTTTATGCTCTGATCATATATGTCCAATGAGAAATCTCTTTATGATTCAAAAGTATAAGAGAAACTGTAAATTAGACCTGGTCTAGTAACAATATTACCCTGATTCATTCAGCGTCTTCACTGATGGAGTTTACAACACTTATATGCTGTTCTTCAGTTAAAAACAGAGCAGCTAACAAAAACGATAACACAATAAAAACATATTTCAGTTGTTAAAAATGCAGAAAACAATGGAACAAAATCTGGTAAAGCGAATAAAATCATGAATGAACAGCTGCTGGTTAATATGCTGGAATGCCTCAACAAATAATTCAAAAGGATTATGCTGGCACTGGAAGGACATTCAGATTTGTTGTTAGGTGAGTCTCCTCGGGGACAGAGCTGAGAAAGCCCAATCTCCAGTGAGAGGACGCGGAACAGAGCCTCTGAAAATTACCATATCATCATCATCATCATCATCATCATCATCGTTATTATTATTATTATTATTAATAATAATAATAATAATAATAATAAACAGTATTTATATACCGCTTTTCAACAAAAAGTTCACAAAGTGGTTTACAGACAAAATCAAATGATTAAATGGCTCCCTGTCCCAAAAGGGCTCACCATCTAAAAAGGAGACCAGCAAACAGCCACCAGAAAAGACACTGTGCTGGGGTAGTTACTCTCCCCCTGCTAAATAAAAGAGGAGCACCAATTGAAAAAGTGCCTCTTGCCCAGTTAACAGGGGATGCAGGCGCATAGGCAGGTGCATGAGGAAGAAAGGGGTCCTTAAGGTTGCCTGGGCCCAAGCCATGTAGGGTGTTAAAGGATAATAACTCGTTCTCTGAATTGAGCCCAGAAATGGACTAAAATGACTGCCACCAGAGGCCATTTTATGACCGTAGAACTGTGTCCCGCTGTTGTAAAGCCCTCCACATGCTGGCCCAATCCATGATAGGATTGGGCCATTACTGTAACATAAATATCATGTGGGGATTCAGTTATACACATAGAACTGAATGCAAGCAGTCTTTATTACTTCTTTATTTATCTTGCTACGGAATGTTCCACATACATTGCATATGCAGAGCCTGTGCTGAGGGCGAAATGCATGGAACATAACATAAGCCCAATGGCCCAATTTTTTCATGAAAGCTCAGTCTGCCTTAGGGCAGTTGGGAGCAAAAAAGGGGTGCTTACAGCTTACCCCCTTTCCTTTCTGCCATTTCCCCACTCCAAACTGCCTTTCAAGCAGCTTTTATCCCTATATGACGAACACCACATGGTGGCAGGAGGGTAAACCAATTGAAGACAATTTGAAATAGAAAAATGGCAGGCAGGAAAAAAGACAAAATCTTCCCTTCCTCACCAGTTCTCCACTCCTTCAAGTCAGCTTTTCATGCAAACAGAAGAGCATTTAGCCACCATTGCACACATTTACAAGTAATGTGAAGTTTGGTGCTGACACTTAATGGAACTTGTCCCTGCTTACCTAGAGCCACATGTGTGCATTTGGAGCCCCTCTGGAGCTCAGCCATTATTTAATGTACAGAATCAATAACTGCAAAAAGTTTGTGTCTGTCCACTGGCATTGGAAGGTGCTGGAAGACTCCAGCGCAGCCACCACAGCTGTCAGCTTTTCTCCATCATGTCCAAAGTGTTGTGAGGACTTCCAGGTAAACAAAAACCCCATTGACCCTGTAATACTCAAAACATTATAAAACATAAGATCTGCCTGAATTAAAGGCATATCCAATTAAAAGATACGAGAACGGCTGTAAAGATAGTTTCATGTGTTTTCATATTTGAGCCCATGACATTGAAAAACATCTTTTCTCCTCAAACGGTGACAACATGAAGCATTGCACTAAGGAGTTTCAGAATGTGCACTTCAGAGTGCCTGGCAAATGGATATCTCCTCCTCCAAGCCACTCAATGTTGATCCATCAAAGAAAAACATTCTTCATGTAACATCTGGATCCTGTAATAATACATACATTTGTTATTAATTCATAAAAGCAGGAAAGTTCAGTCAATGCCATTTGAAGATACAACCATAATCTCAGCTCCTTCTCAGTTTCAGTTCATTATAGCTGAGAGGAAGGCCTTCTCCCAGCGTTTACTCCTGTTTACGCTCCTTTATTTAATTTGGGGTTTTGCTCTGCAAGTTTGGGTCAGATTTGGTATCTTTATCTTTGTTTGAATTGGCTGATTTTTGAGAAGTTGGATTTATATTTGTAATTGCAATGCGTTCTAGAATCCAACAAAGAAGATGCATACTCTGTTGACCACAGTAGTGTAAATACAGTACTGTATTTTGAAACTTGTGGGTGAAGAGGTCCACGTTCTAGTTTGCTTCTAATCAAATGAAAATGCAAGTGGTTGGCTTAAAATCAGGACCACGTTTAAAAGCTGGTGACTTATTAGTTGAGAAGTGCAATCAGGGCTGACTTCAGGCTGGAGGGGGCCCTGGGCAAAGTGCCCTTGGTGACCCTAGAAGGCATGCTAGAAGGCATGCTAGAAGGCATGCTGAACTAGAGAGCCCTGAGTTCAAATCCTAGGTCAGCCATGAGATTTTGGTGGATTTGAACAAATTGTCACTTTACAGCCTCAGTTATCCTTCTGTAAAATTGGAATACTAATGGTTGTAGGGGGGGGGAAGCTAGCACAGTGGTTCTAAAATGTTGGCGTAGAGACTGCTGCTTGCATGCCCCTACTGCTGCCACTGACTCTGCTGAGGGGCACAGTGGGGGATGGCAGCTTCAGCTACACTGGGTCTGAGTGAAGCACCATTGCAGCATCATGCACATGCTGTTCACCCAGGCTCACCAATGTAGGAGGAAGTTCTGAGATCACAAAAAAAAGTGGATGAGTACAGCAAACATAACTATTACGTATGTAGCTCTCTCTGGATGTATTTAGATTCTGTACCAAAGCTCATTGCAAATCTTGGCTTACAACCAAGGACGAAACCTAGCAAAACTTTCATCTTGTTTTGTCAACAAGGGGTTCTGGAAAATGAATTCTGGTGGTATAGGAAGTCTTCTGCTCTGTAATAATTCCTGTAGCCTACTGGGCTACTATCAGGCAAGAAGGGTGTTTTTTTTCTTGTCCTCATGTTCCAAACTACGTCCTCTATGACCGTTCAAGGCCACAGCATCAGGTCTAATTATGTGGATAGACTAGTATGTATGTGGATCTGGGGAGGTGGGAGATTTTCTACTCTATCTTTTGACTTTTACTAAGTCCCCTCTACCAGCTAACCGGATTTTTTTTTCAGCCCAGTTTTCAACTCTACTGCAGACTGGGATCCAACTTCAAATACACGATTAAAAAACAGACAGTATCTTTTAGAGAATGCTGATGACGACATCACGCAAAGAGCGTTTGGCTTTGTTATCCATGTTTCACCCAAAGCCGTTATGAACTTTTGGAGAAAAATCTGCCTAATTGTAATCAGGGGACAAGTATTGTATTGGATGATGTAAAATTATAAGCTTCATATCTTTCTTCTTGTGTTGGGAGAGGGCTCACTATATTTTGATTTTGAATTTTGATTTGATTTTAATTAGTTGCTTTGGTTTGGATCTGATAGTCTACAGTCAAGACAACTGACTCTAGCAGCATTTATAAAAACAAAGGGGCAACTATTCCTTAGGAGGGACACCACTCCCCAAATCATCATTTACTGCACGCGCACACACACACACACACACACACACACACACACACACACACACACACACACGCATACGCAGAGAGAGAGAGAGAGAGAGAGAGAGAGAGAGAGAGAGAGGGTGGAAAAAACTCAGTGGAAAAAACTGAGAACTGCCTCCGGAGGTGTTTCACTACAATTGATGAAATCATCGGATTATGTATGTGAAGCTGCTCACAGTCTTGAAGTCAGTTTTGGTCTGCATTCCAGTTTAACTCTCCAGTGTTAAAAATGAGTCCAAGATGCTCCCCTAGGCTGAGGATTGTCTTCAGTGCCAAAGGGCAGAAACATATGAGTGACAGTGAGGCGTTTGGTTCTCACCAGTTCCTCCAAGCATTTCTCTAGCCTTCTCAAGAACAAGCAGTCGGTCACAACCCCACAGTCCTTCTTGCTAAGCAGGCCAAACAACCAAAGCTGGCTTCTTGTATGTTTTCTTTCAGCATGTCCAGTTCCAGCCTGATCCACAGCCCTGAAGGTGAGTCAAACAAGCACACCCAAATATCTCAGAGTATCCCTAATAACTGAAAACTAGAAATAGTGTGGAGAAAATATTCTATGATGAGCCAACTTGATTGGCCCACCCTTAGTTCTGACAGTCTTCATTTTCATCATTTTCTAAAATAGCCTAATCACAGTGTATACCATGAATGTGTATACCATGTATACCATGAGTATACCAGTGTACACCATGAATACCACGAATTCCTCCCTATGGGGGGAAAAAGCGGGGTATATAATAATAATAATAATAATAATAATAATAATAATAATAATAATAATAATAATAATTTTGCATCAGAGGGAAGCTACTGGTCTTTGCCCAGGATGCCAGTGGCTCCCCAAAGAAGGGCTTCCTTCCAACCCAACAGTGTATCTATGGCAGGACTGAAGGTGACAGGAACCTTATATGGAATCACATTTTTGGACCCATGCCTCTTCGCCTCACAGGCCACATTTGATCCTGTTGTACTCATTTTCACACAGAGCACCCTTTCCTACAAATCCCATACTGTACTGTTAATCAAGGGAGCCTTATTGAGATCCAATGACACCTTTCCCTGAAAAGAAGATAGCCCGCCATTACTGACTGTCCCTTGCAATATGCATCTGCAGGAGAGTGTTGGCTGTGCGAATTTAGGGCTTCACATGGAGCAAGATGTCCTGCTGTCTTCCAAGAGGAAGCCTTCCAGGCCAAACCAGGCCAGGCTGACAGTACCCTGGAGAGCTCCAAGTGAGTCACTTGCTCCAAAGATGGCCAAAGAAGGGATGAGGTCTTAAATACCTCCAGATGCACACGACCCCTCCCAAGTGCTGCCTCCCAGTCAGGAGAGCAAAAAGATTTCAATGGGCAGCCCTCTGGCCTGAAATCCTGTACTCTGCTCCCTCACGTTCCTCATGGGCCATTGCCAGCACTGACATGAGTGCAAGGTTCTGGCCGTTGGTGGGGCAGCTTCCCCAAAGGGTTCAGACCCCACTCAGTGGGAGCTAGCTCCAAGATCTCCACTTCTGGGGTCCCTGGTACTATGCTCTCCAGCTCTGGGGTCTCTTCGCTCCCATAGGCCCAGGTTCCAGACTGGTGTCAAGGCCTGGAACGGATCCTTCTGAACAGACTGTTTCCTTTCCTCAGGGTCAGACTCTGAGCCACTGGTCAAGGGCTCATGACACAATGGGCCCAGTATTCTGCATGAACTGGATTTTTGCCCTGGAAAACGAACCAGAATCCTAAATGCAGGGATGCCATGGTGGCTGATGCACACATGTTCCATGGTAGAGAAGATAATTTGGAGATGGAGACAAGTTCACTGAAGCTGGCAAGTTTAGGCAGCACTGTAATTAATAAGGGAGTAGCAATTGTCCTCTGAGGTGCGGATAATTTTTAAAGGAATCTACGCCATAGAAAATTAGACAATCACACTAGAAATCACTATAGTACAACCTCCAATGTGGGTGAATAGCAGTTTTGGTATATATAGTAACGAAAGCTGTTAACCTGGGTATAGGAACCTTACAGGGGAATCCTAATACTTAGCAACCAGCATGAGCAGTAGGAATTTTGCAGCCTAAAGAGTTAAAGAAAAGCTATGCTTCAGGGTAAGAGGTTTGAACTCATAGATGGGTCATGAACAAAGGCAACATTCTTTTCATAGGTCCCCCCTTATGAAAGCATTTCGAAATCATTCTTTTAAGCTTTGTTTGCCATGTAAAACTTGTAGGACATTTTTTTTAGTTATTGCATTGCCTGTGTTAACCTCTTGTTTGCCAAAACAGTGTTTATATTTTCCTTGGCACCTTCCATTTGTCCAATGCTGAGGACAGCATTTTTTCATTTGTTCTAAAACATTTTTCCTTAATCTCATTACAAAGAGACAGTCTCTTTAATATTTTCCAGGACTCCCTACTGCTGAGCTATTTCCTCTTGGAACCATCTCCTTTTGAGTGAATTGGGGGAATTACTGGGCCCAATTAGGGTCTCATTTATGTCTCTGTAAATCTGGAATAAATCTAGCAGGCTTTGTGAGGCTGATCCAGAATTATATAAGTCATATCCAAATCTGTCTCCACAGGACTAAGTTTGCTAAGAAACAATTACAGGGTGGAGGAAGTTGGTACACTGGAAAATTTTCACTAACAGATCTAAAACAAAAGAACATAAAAATGGCCGAACTTGGTCAGTAGAATTGTCTACCTAGCCTAGCCCATCTTCAACCACAGAGATGTTTCAAGTAGATGTAATAGCATAGTGTATTTATAGAATTCATTATTCCCTAACATTCACTCAGCATATCTCATAACTGAATGTGACAGGACCACGTCCAACATTGTAAGTTGACCAATATCGAAAACCCATGTAGGAAGTTGCTTAAAAACCGTGGGTTGTAGCCAAAGATTGTGGCTAAGTCTTATTGAATGGAATGGGATTTAAATTAGTCATGACTAACTAGTCTCATTGATTTCAGTAGTGCATAGTCAGCAGCATGGCTAACATTCTTTGGATGCACTCCAGTGTGTAGATTGTGATGTGAGATGACATACATGTTTTCCAGAACTGTCCTCAATTTTTCTTGCAACTGTCCCCGAATGTTTTTTATTGCCAAATGTAACAACCACTGCACATTACGACTGTTTCCCTTTCCCCTGCCTGCCTGCCTTCCAGTATGTATGGGATGACACATATATCTCACCCTTTGTCTATTCCATAGCTTTTCACAACTCCTTTTCTCAGGCTGTCACATATGTAAGTCATTTCTGATGTGTCTTTGGAAAATGGTTTCCACAGGAAGGGAAGGGTGATGGATTGTGGTAAAGCAAACTGGGGGGAGTTGAGGGCTGGTGCACCCTCTACACTCACCATGGAGATGTTGCTGAAATCACCCTCCCCATAGCAAGTGATGATTCCTATACTAGCCATAACACTTGGAACAACCTCCAAGGTCATCACCACTATGTTGGGAGCCTCTATGCCCTTCACAAAAAAAACCACTAGGAATGTGGGGAGGAGGTATGGAGAATCACGATGCAATCATGACAATCTGCTGGGAAAGAATTCGAGACATTATAACTGGGTCTGAGATCACTGACCAGAGGGAGGATGTTTAAACTCAGAGCCATAGACTTTCTCTCAGTCTTCCTAACATTTGTCTGATTGTAGGGTCTAGATCTGCAAATGCTGCTATTGGGGATCACTCTGCGTTTGTCATTTAGACTAGCTAACCCGTGGCTATGGTGATACTCCTGGTCCTGTTTCATTCTAATTTGGGGTATGGGTCCCCTCAACACAGCAAGACCCTTGAGTGCCCTCTGCTGTTCAACAGGAGCCCTTGAAAGACCGTTTCCATTGCTAGGGATACTTTACGTGGGGTTGCAGGTGCTTTAAACAAGTTAAGGAAAAGAGCTCTTTAATTTCAGCTGCTGTTTAAAAAGCCCAGGTGGTGCTGGGAAAAGTCAACGGGAAGACACAAAGCAGGAGGAAAATAAATGCTATTTTCAGCTGTTTGAAAGGACATTGCTAACAAAGAAGAAAGTGTGGCACCAAATTGTTCTTGATGGGGCCCTTTTGAGACGAGATAAAGGTGTTTTTCTCTCCTTTGCTGTTGTGTGCATTCCCGCTCAGTCTTTGTCCAGCTGGGTTTAGAGATTGAGGTCTGGGCGTGCAATTGTGTATTTGTTCCACCAGATATTGGTGTGCTTGCTCTGAACAATGTGACTTTGTTCTTTTTTTTTATTTTAGTATGGTGGCAGCATAGCGGTTGCTTAGGGGGAAAATAGAATCAAGAGCATTCGGAAGTTAATAAAGGTGGAAAAACAGCTTTACTTCAGAGAGTGTGAAGAGGAAGATGACTTCTGTAGTCACAGGGCTTAAAGAAGAGACCAATTCAATAGACCAGATGTTGCCATAGGCCATTTGGGTGTGATAACAAAACTCTTTCAGCATATTCAATCCCCACAACACACAGTGTATGTACCCTCTCAGCTCATGTTGGTTCTTCTCTCCTCTCTGGCACATATTCATTGCTCTTCTGGGGTTGCAATCCAACAAGCAGACCTTCGGTACAAGTGAAGTTCTACCATGTCTAGGGTTGTTGCCTTTTTGTCTCACACAGCAGCACAGTGGAAGAGCAGGGAGAAATTCAACAGGTATGGTCTTTCTCAGCATGGGATACAGTGACTGGGGAACCTGAAGAATTTCTGCCTGTCACAAAAGTGTTAAAGACATGGTGCATCTGTCATGTAACAAGACGTTAATCCTATCCACATCTATCCAACCCTATTCTACTTTTCAGATCATTCTTTGGGCACTCTGACTTTGGGGCATTTTTTCTCTCACATGTGAATATGGCCTTAAGAATTGTGCTTGTAGTTTGGGGTGTTATGGTTCATAGCCACATGCCCTGATTTGCCAAGGACATAGGAGCCCCCTTGGGAAGGGCTCACTAGGAAGGGCTGTTCCATTCATTTCCATGGAGGATGAAGCTCAGTGTGCGCCTTTGTGTGTGTGTATCAGCGCAATCCTACCCAGCTCCTCCACTGGTGCAGCAGTGGTGGAAGGAGAACGGGAGGCTTTGGGAAGGAAAGGGAATTTAAATCCCCTTTAAAAGGGGATGTAAAGGGAATTTAAATCCCCTTTCCCTTTCAAAGCCTCCCGTTCTGCCCTCCACCACTGCTGCACCAGTGGAGGAGCTGGGTAGGATCTCTCTCTCTCTCTCTCTCTCTCTCTCTCTCTCTCTCTCTCTCACTCACTCACTCACTCACTCACTCTGTGTGTGTGTGTGTGTGTGTGTGTGTGAGTGTGTGTGTGTGCGTGCGTGCGTGCGTGCTGCTTGCAGATCTCCCCCCTTGAGGCAGCCTGTGGGCATGAGAATGCCATGTGCATTCAGAAAGCACACAGAGCCCCAGATCAGAATCCTTGAAGAAGAGAAGAATGTCTGGTACAGGACAAATTGTCACTGAACTTGAGAATGAAGACAACGGACAGAACTATTCATAGAGGACTCAGGCACGACGCGACTGTACAAAGAGGGTTTTTGTAGGGCTTGAAAATACCTGAAAGCAGACGAAGGAAGCAGTTCAAAGAGCTCCCTTTCAAAGGTCACTGGATGGTATCACTTTCTACTAGTTCACGATGTCCGCTCAGCGCCTGTTCAGCTGCATTTTTTTCTTCGCCTCGCAGAGGCTGTTCTTGCTGATTTGGGAGGTTTGCAGGTGGCGTTATTATCTGTGCTGCTTTGCCAAAGTCTGTGGGCCCATCTTTATGTGGGAGTCAGGAGAAGCTTCATATAATGATTCAAGGACAGAGGCTGGCCCGATGCCCAGACCCAGAGGCATTTTGTATCGTCTCAGAATGATAACACTCCGGCAAGATACAAAAATACATTTCAAGGTAACATTGACAATCCTTATTCCCAAGGCTTTGGCTGTCCAGAATGATAACTGTAAAGCCCTTGGAGGGGTTTTCTGGGTAGTGCTGACCAGAGCTTGGATTTATCTGAAACCTGACCCTTAACAAAAACATTTCAAACAGTTAGGCAAGCCCCGTGCACACTGGGACAGGACAGGCACAACTGATGTTTTTCAAGACCCCAGACAAGGACCGCATTTCTGTTATGATAGGCCATGAAGAGAAGCAAGATACGAGACATGCCAGATTGGAAGGTTTAAAATATTGATAAAGTGTGATGTTAACATTTTCCATTTGCTCATCGCATGTTGCCATTAATGACGAACACAGTAGCAAACCTCTGAAAGCCTTCATAGTTGTTGTGGGTTTTTTTCCTTTTCTTGTGCAACAAACTGAATTCTATAAAACTGTTGGTTTATATTCCACTGTATGTTAATCAACAAGGTTGTAAACTAACCTGAAGGCCTGATTTGGGTCACAAAGTGGGCTAGAAAATTAAACATGAATAACATGGAAAACAATGCATTTGCATCAGTCTCCTAAACACATTTATTTGGAAGTAAGTCCAAATTATTTCAGCTGAACTTCTACGTGTGTTTATGGTTGCAGCCTTTGCTACTTTCAAAATGAAAACATAAAGCAGTATACATAGCTGAACACATTTATTATCTTGATCTGAGATAGCAGCTGCCTTTAAAAGTAGGATAGATGTTTTGGCTTTTTGCAAATCCGCATGCTGTAAGATGCTGGACTTTCACATCTGGTAGAGTGTTAATAAATTTAATAAGTAAGTTTGGTACGATACCATAGTATCTGTGCAACTTGATAGAGGGGGCTTCTACAAGTATCAGTCAATTATACTCTCACATTCCAGACTTCTCTCTGTAACTACAAAAACTAGGAGTTCAGGAGAGGGGACTGTTGTAGTTTAGGGCCAAACTGCATGTTATATGATTAATGTGTGTCCTGGCCCTTTAAATGTTTTGTTTTTGTTAAAAAAATACCTTGCATAGTGGGGTGCAATCCAGAACAAAATCACAGCAGGGAGAGGGGGGGCTTTAATACTTTGCCCTGGCCTTGCAGTGGTTCCAATCCACATTGTGCTATTTACTTACTGTAGTGAGACAGCTCCCACTGAAAGCCAACAGAAGCTTTTTTATTACAGTAAATCATGCGGGGGTGGGGATGCAATCCAGATTGGAACCATGGTCTTCTAGGCAAAGTATTAAACCCCCACTGTTGCAACTTCACTTTGGACTGCATATCCCCAGACAAACTGTTTTCAACAAAAACAAATAATGTCAAGGGCAGCACATGCATTACCTCAGAACATGTAATTTGGCCTGTAGTAGCAGAGGACAAAGCCAGATTCTCAGATCAATCCTGTCCTTTCCCCCTCCCCACCAATGCAGCCGGTGCCAAAAAGGTATGTGCTGTATCCAGCAGGGGAGGGGCAGATTGGGAGGCTTGGGAGGGGAAAGGGGAATTATTAAGCCTCCTGCTCACCAATGGGTCTCCTCAGCCCTGCAAATCCGAGAAGGGGTGGAGAGCATCTGGATTTGGATTTGGTGATAGGATTTGGTGCACATCACTACCACTGGATTCAGCCCCTCCCACCGCCTCCCCACCCCCGTTCCTCCCCGCTACCCAGTTTTGCCCCCTCCTCAGCCCACTCCCTTCCCCCACCGCTACCTTACGTGGTCCGACAGGCGCAGCTGGGTTTGGTGGCAGAATTTCAGCACTGCTGCATCTTGCAGCAGCATGTGCAAAACGGCCACTGATGGAGCGCTGTATTCCCAGGATCTCAGTATCAGGGCTGAAAAAGAGGAGACCTTGTGGAGCCACAGTCTACTGTAGCAGATAGTGTTGGGTTTGATACACCAATGAGCTGCTAAGTGAAAGGCAGCTTCATATGTTCAATAGGCATATGTGTGTTTTTTTTTGGGGGGGGGGGTGCAGTTAAACAACAGCTGGTTTTGTCAGGATCTCAACAAGATGTGCAGGTCCATACATAAGTGGCTCCTGTAGACCCTACATGCTTTCAGCTCTTCTATTAAATAAAAAACACAACCCATTCGTCTTCCATACATATCAAAATAGGTTGTGTAAATTTTGAAACGTTGATTTCAAAAAGAAAAGAAAAGAAACCACACTACTAGGCCTTTTTGAATAGGCAGCCTGTTTGGGAAGTTTGGAAAATAAAATATTAGCACTTAATTCATTCTTTGCCCTTCAAGAGGTTTTTCTAAAACATTCTTAGTCCAATATTTTCTTTGCCAGTTTCACATGAGATGTTTTGGACACATGTCAGTTCAGACTGAGAGAACACGGCGACTGGTTAAACCTTTCAGCTTGGTTGATTCTGAATTTGGCCACAGAACAGAAATCATGAAAAAAGGGTTGCATTCTGTGCACTCACAGATGGTAAGAAACCAATGATGACACCAGAGTGGCACTTATCCTGATGTATCCTTTGAGTGTACCTCCCGTGTCTGAATATGCTAGACCTAGAATCACGCTGTCTGCCATATTGCCTTATGCTAGCAGTGACTGGAAGTGCCACACAGAAGAAGTGACTGACTGCAGTTTACAGGAGTCATTATTATAACCAACAATACAGTACATGGGCAGCCCAATCCTCTCTACATTTTAGACTGGCAGAGTGCCGCTCTGCCAAACTCGGGTGTCGCAAAGTGCCATAAGGCATGTTTGCATCACCAGGCGAGTAGACAGCACCAGTGCTGAGGCCGGCGCCATTCTGCTCGCCCCGTATTCAATGCTGTGCCCGCCAGGGAAGGTAAGTTCCTTGCCAGGCAGCGGAGAGGCAGGAGGAGGATGGAATGGGGCGTTATGGGGTGGTGGTGGTATTGGTCGGCCAGGCCCAGGAAGGGGGAGGGATCGGCAGCGAAGGCTACGCAAAAATCCTATCCCCCTTCCTGGGCCTGGCTGCCACCACACGGGGCTCTCGGACATGCGCCAGCTAAATAGATCCTGAGAAGAAGGAACATTTCATTCTCTCCTCCTTGACTCCTCCCAGCTGTATGAGTGAGGTTGAGGAGAAGCCCTATTCACGCGTTATGTGAAATGCGCAGACCAACATCTACAGTTACAGATTATGCTGAGAACATGCAATATGTACTCTACATTTTCAAGAGGGCCAGGCTCCATGCTGACTCTTAAAACAAATGTATGTACTGGCCCTCTTGAAAATGTAGAGTACATATTGCATGTACTCAGCATAATTCATTCACACATGAAAATATCTACACATGTTGCATGTATGAACACCTGTACATAAATACAATGTACCATGAGAATAGCCATAACTTGACTCCTGCTGGTTTAATTTGTCCTTTTTCTCCATGTCTCCCAAAAATAAATACTGTATTATCCTGGCTCTGGTTCTGCCCCTGATTCCCCAATTGTTGTCCTGTCTCTACCCTGATTGTCAGGTTTTTCATTTGCTCTTCCTGCTCCCGTGGCCCTTCCAAGTGGGCCAGCACTTTGGAAATGAAAAGTTAATTCTAGACAGTGGCTAGTGTTAAGTTGGTATATGTTTGTATTTGTTATACAGGATACACAATAGCACATGCAAACTAGTAACGGCGTAACCTTTTGTCATCTGGGCGAGGTACTAGCTGTCTTCGGTTATGGACACAACCGCCCAAGAAACTGAGCTCTGTCAAATAACAAAAGCCTGGCCACATTATGGTTTGACATTTTCCATGTTTCTTTGTGGTCTGCTTTCATTCCGTTTGGCCAAAGAATGGTTATAATAATAGGCCCTTCTCTTGCATCTGCTTCAGTGTCATGAACACAATGTTCTTTTAGGGCAGAGGTGCACAACTGAATTCAGATCACTTGGGGGGACCACTTTTATATTTTAGTAATTCAAGAGAACTGCATAGCTATGTCAACAATAGAAAAGCATTCTTGCTACAATTTTGGGGTAATGTTTCCTTTTTAATCCCTGATCTGCTAAACTCCCTTTCTCTCTCTGTGCCCAATAGGTCACCTCTCTCAGGACCCCTTTCTCTGTGTCATGGTGCTGTCTCTCTTTGCTATCTGGAGCCTGCTTTCTGGACCCTATTTACACATCAACATCAACTGAAGTACAGCACATCCCTGTGTGAATGTTCCAGGGTGGCAATCACAGGGGAATCTCTTCCTGTGTTTAGCATCTGTTGCTACAGATAGACACTGATCATGTGGAGTGTGGGATTGTGGGGAGGGGGGAGGTCTGAGCACATGCATTATCAGCATAATCCCAGGAAAACCTCGCCTGTTCATCTCTTGTGGGGAGGGAGGCAAATACCTGAACAGGGCTAGTGTGTACAATGTACACAGAATTGTAGAACTGTACATACAGTTATTCACAAGTTATGTTCAGTACACATACAGCAGTAAACTAAGTTTTTGAGTGGTCCAGCCTGCATGTTGATTTTTAAAATGAACACATATAGTCATTCACATGAAAATGTGTATGTGTATACAGACACCTGTATATGT
Organism: Plestiodon gilberti rubricaudatus; assembly: GCA_026170595.1. Taxonomy (NCBI): domain Eukaryota; kingdom Metazoa; phylum Chordata; class Lepidosauria; order Squamata; family Scincidae; genus Plestiodon; species Plestiodon gilberti. Next base: position 51,518,006 of record JANXHW010000001.1, on the reverse strand, counting down.
GGACTACATACCATAATTGTGTGTGAATAGCTCTTCTCTTTGTGAATCAATGTCACCCAGCAGAAGACAGCTCCCAAATCCTCCCTCCCTCCTTTTGAAAAAGTGATGTTAACATATGTGAGTGTCCTGTAAATGATTAAAAAAAATGTCTGATGTTCCGGTAGACTATGCAGGGACTGTGTTACATGTCCTAATAGCCAGTATTCAGTGCTTAATTCAGTTTACTACAAAGCAGAGCTCAAAATTGTCTTATCTTATTGACTGGTACAAACCTGGGCTGCTGAAGACAGGGGTTGATCCATGCTCAAAAATATGTTTGTCCCTTCTTCTTCCTGTGAGACTGACAGCCCAATCCTATCCCCCCTCTCCACTGCCGGAACTAGTGTTTCAACAGTGGGAACCACTTTAAGACCATCGGAAACGGCCTGCTGGCAGTGCGTGGAGCTGCGTGCTGCCAGCCCACCAGCAGTGAGGCCAGAGCGGCCCCACGCACGGCAATGGACAGCCAAAGGTCCACTGACGAAGGTAAGGCAACAGGAGAGGTGGAACTGGGGGAGGGTGGAACAGGGGGAGGGCAGATCAGGTTTGGGAAGGGGGCAGGTTTGGCAGCAGCAACATCTACTAAATCCACCACCACCCCTTCCCAGACCTGAACCTCCAACCCAGGTCGACACAGACCTCCGCCAGCAATTTTGCTGGCACAGGCCCGAGTAGACACCTCCACGCTGAAGAGGCTTACCCCTTGGTAAGGGAACAAATGTGGGAACGAAAGCCCATTGAACACAATGGGTCTTGCTTCTGAGTAGACATGCCTAGGATCGTGCTCTAAGGGTTTAACAAGCTACACCTGCCCACATTCTTTCTCCTAAAGGTCTAGCACTCTGTCCCTGTATGGATCTGGTAAGCCTAGCCATGGGCAGTTTGAGGGAGGTTCTGGGTGGGGAGAACGGGAGGACAGGGGGTGGTTTGGGGGTAGGAGGGGAAGATATTGGCAGCAGTTGTGCAAGCTGGATACTATCCACCTTTCCTGGTCCAGACCTTCTCCTCTCCTCAGACCTATACCAGCAAAATAGCTGGCATGGGTCCAAAGAAACTCATTCACAGTTAGGCGGCCTACTGGTAGGTAAGCGAAAGCTGGCTATCACCATTGCATGCAGCGCACACTCCATTGGCACAGCTGCATGGTAGAAGATGGGGGGGTAGGATTGGGCTTTTACAGCCCATTCCAACCCAAGGCCAAGCAGCCCAAGTCAGACCTAAAGTCAGCCTAAGTCGTTTAGGGTGACTTTAGGTCTGGAACGCAACCATTTAGGGCAAAGTTAGGTCAAAGTTAGGTCAAAGTTAGGACCTACGGACTAAGAACAGCCCATTCCAACCCAAGGGCTAAGCAGCACAAGTCAGACCTAAAGTTGACCTAAAAGTGGGCGGACCGTGGGCGTAAGGGGGGCGGCAACCAATTAAGTTGGATTCCAGACCCTGGCAAGCACAGACACGCCCCCTCCAACACAAATGCTGACACAAATTTTAGGTCAACCAAAAAGGTGGACCCAAATTTGAGGAGACCCATAGGAGCCATTTTACCTTACCCAAGCCAGCCCTCTCCTGAAAATTTCTAACACCCTACTCCTGAGTTAGGACAGAGTTGGGCCTGCTAGGTCTGGAAACCGACAGAGTTATGCCTAAGATAGGGAGCCTATCAGCACCCAGCCCCACACAGCCTCTTTCCCACAAAAGCCCAGCCCCAGGCCCCCAGTCTCTCTCTCTCTCTGAGCACATGGCGTGGGGTTCTGTCCCCCACAGCCACAAAGTGGGACTTTGTCGGTGGAGGGCAAAATTCACAAACACCCCACTTCTCTCTTCTCCTCTCTCCCCCCCTCAAGGGCAGAGAGGGGTGTTCTGGCTTTGGCCAAACTGTTTACAGCTGTGCCTGGGCAGCTGTCTCCATGCTACCATTTGCTAACCCATGTCTTTCTCCCAGCCTCTCCCCCCACACACACAGGCAACAACACCAGCAGGTAAGTGCAGGTAAGAGCAGGGGTTGTGCTGACATGCGTTCTGACATCTGCCTCTTTGCATATAGAAATATAGGTAGGATACATGCCTCTATACCAATGTGCCCTCTCATGTCTGCCTGCAATGCCTTCTCTGAAATGTCTCTTTACCAATGTGCCCTCTCATGTCTGCCTGCAATGCCTTCTCTGAAATGCCTCTTTACCAATGAGTAGTCAGATGCCTGCCTGCAATGCCTGCTATGATATATAGGATACATGCCACTTTACCACTATTGTCGCCTGTTGTCATGTGAGCATACAACACCAAGAGTGTGGTGGTGCTGTTAACTGTCTGTAGACACCAGCTGTCCCCCCCCCCTTTTTCTCCACAGGGTCAACTGACAGGTCAGTATTGCTAGGATTGCCATGGTTGTGACCCAATATATGTGTTGTCTTCTCTCTCTTTGACCCTTTTCCCTTACAGGATCATGCTTGCCTTACACCCAGGTAAGCAGCTCAGACCATGCTATGTGTGTCACACCTATCAGCTGTGTTATTTCTCTCCCTGCAGGCTTTTGCAACCGACACATTGGCTTGTCTTCACTGACGATTGCTACCACACACCAGCTGCCATGTAACACCCCCTTGTTTTTTGTCTCCCCAGGAACGTCCACTACCACCTACCTTCCTGGGAGCACCCCTGGGCCCACAGTCTGGTTGCCCCACGGTCCTCTGCCTCGCTGCTGCCAGAGGTCAGAGAGCCAACCCTGCAACCCTCCTCAGCTGCTGGCGCTGCTGCTGCTCCACCTCCCTGGCTGTCGTTCTTGCTGTCCCTCCCCTTTCTATGGAGCAGGCTGTGGTTCCACAGGGGGAGAGCCTGCATCTCCAGGTCCATGGGGCATGTGTGCTGCTGCTGCTTTCAGATTGGCTGCTGTGACTACCCCTGGCAGCCTCGCCTGGCCATCTCTGCTAACGTTCCAGAACAATAAAGATGCCCCTCGGGCAGAGCCTCCTTGAAACATATGTGCCTAGTGTTACACAAGCACTGCCCTCCACACACAGACAGCCCCCAGCACTGAAGCCCCTGCATGAATCCCTTCCAGGGACTGCCACTTCCTTCCCAGGGAGAACACAGCAGGGAGGCTACCAGACCCCCATGGGACAGAGGGGAGGGAGAGTTGGGGGGGCCTCTCAAGCAGGCAAACAGTGACAGGTGCCACGCAGCCCATAGCGGGGCCGCTTGTGGCCGCTGCATCTGTGTAGTGGCCGCTCAGCAACCGGGGATCTCGCCAGCCAGGGCGTCCGCCCGTAATGCAGCCGCTTCCGTCGAAGGTCTGCCCGTAATGCAGCCGCTTCCGTCGAAGGTCCACCCGTAATGCAGCCGCTTCTGCCCACAGTCCGTCTGCATAAGAGGTGCCTGTTTCTGCATTGCCTTCATCTGTGGAGCAACCCCTGTGTCCCTATTGGTCTCTGCAGACCCCTCTCTCAGAATCTCTCTCCCACCAGCCTTGTTGTCTGTCTGTCTGTCTGTCTCTGACGCACCCGTGCCCCTCCCCAGCACCCACTGTCTGCCTGCCTGTGTGTCTGCCTCCCCTCCCACTCCCTGATGATGGCTGCTGGCCACCCCCCACCCTGCCAGAGCACCTGCCGAGAGGCGCCGTCGTCGCCCCATCTGGGGGCGTGATGAGCTGCGTGAGCCCTTCCCGCTCGCAGCAGACAAGCCCAAGGCATCTCTCGGTCTTGGCCGGGGCACAGAGCAGAATGCACGCCAGGATGCCTTCTTTGTGGGCATTGCCCCGGCCCTGGAGGTCCAGGGCTTCAGGCAGCGCACGGGCAAGTCATGTCAGAGGCAGTTCCAGACATCATGAGCCCCCCCCTTGTGTGTGACGTTCCACCCCCCTCCTTCCCTTCCATCCCCCGCTCCCCCCCATGACTCCCACGTGCAGCCACAACGTAGCATGGGGGTGGCATCGCCTTCTGCGGGAGGGGGGACGGCCACTCTCCCCTGCAGCAGGTGGCTGATGCACAGGGTGCCCTGTGGCAGCTGGCTCGGGCACCTCGCTCACCTATCACCTGCCCTGCGTCCACCACATGACTGGCGCAACCCCCCTGCCTGCGGTCAGCCCCTTTGCGACTGGGCTGAGACAGACACTGCAGCAGCTGCCATGGATGGACGCTGACACGTGCAGACACACAGGCCTGCACATGCCCAAGCCAGACACGGAGCCTGGAGAGCCTGCCTGCCTGGGAGGTAAGTGTTGCCTGGATCCTGGGGTGGTGCTGGGCCACAGAAACTGCAGCCTGCCTAACTCAGGCATACCTCTGACCTAACTCAGACATTACCTCTGCCTAACATAGGCTGCACTTGGGCCACACTTATGCCTGACTTGGAGAGGAGTTGGGTTGGAATGGGCTGTAAGTCACCTTTTTTCTAAACTAAAAAGTCCCAAACACTGTAGCCTTTCATTATATGGAAGCCGATACAGCCCCTTGATAATTTTGATTGCCCTCTCTTACACCTCTTCTAGCTCTACAATATCTTTTTGGAGACAAGGTGACCAGAACTTCCTGTTACTGGCCTTAAAACCTCCATTTTCAAGTTTCCCTGAAGAAAGGAATGACTGCTACACCAGTTCAACTCTGTAATATAGATATGCCCTTAGTCATCCTTAGAAGCTGCCCTTAGTCACCTCTGGAAACAGAACTACTGTTGATCTGAGGTCAATTCATCATCCAAACCCCATCTTAGGCAAACATCAGAGTTGTTTTTGCATAAAACGTTGTTGCAGTGGATGAAAACAGATCTTGCTTTGGCACCAATTGTTGGAATATAGCCTAAGGATACTGAGTATGCTGGCCGCTTCTAGTCTTGCTTGGGAGACATGTACTGTTTATTTTCTAACCCCTCTGTGTCAGACTGCACGTAGAGGAGGGTTCTCTTTTGCAGAATTTGTGGAAGCAGGTTTTCCTCATCTTCTGAAATGTCTCTTTGATTCCAATTATTGGAAATGGAAACTCAGGTTGCTGCTGACGTTTTGCTTCTGCCAAACTAGATGCAACTGCTTGAACTCCTCCACTGTTTCGAATCAGTTACAAATATTGACATGAATTGGATAGTATGTTCCTGGTGGCCTAGTTGGTCTCAAGTGGCTTTAAACAGAATTGAAACCTAAGCAAGGAGCCATCTAGTTGCTGACCAGATGTAAGAGGACCATTCAACAATCTCCCCCCAACCTTCTCTTACAGCACGAGAGAGAGAGAGAGAGAGAGAGAGAGAGAGAGAGAGAGAGAGAGAGAGAGAGAGAGAATTCAATTCATTTTACAACTTTTTCTTTGAACTAAAAAAATGATGAGACAATCCAGCTAAAGATTAACTCTCTCTTTCACGCACACACAACACACAACACACTAAATTAAAACTCCTCCAAAGAGGAGGATTCCACAGCAACACAAGGCAGCTTGTCCCAACAACTGGCTGCCCTTACAATGAACATGTTTAGCCCAAAGAAGAACCTATAGATGCCCCTTGCCCATGTTGTATCAAACCGTTGCTTCCTGTCTTATCCTTCATGCTTAGGCCTGGACTATAAATGCAGAAGAGCAAAGTGGAAATGAGGAACCAGAATGTGGAGGTATGAGAGGATGTGGTATACCACTTTAGGCGTCAGGTGAGAGGTTCTTGGTGCTCCTCCATGTAAATACAGTATATCCCTGCAAATGAAAAAGTAGTACCGGAGGGAAAAAGTTCTTATCCCAGCTGTTTGCTGTGCTCATTTTCTATTTGCAAGGAGCTTTTAATACAACTGAGTTGATAAGCTGCAGAGCCTCTGTGTGGGAGAGAAGCTGCAGCTGTACTTGAGTGAGAGTCAAGGTTGCCTGTCAGCTGAAGCATGGTGAGGCGAATGCCAGAGAGAGAGAGAGAGAGAGAGAGAGAGAGCTGGACTGTGAAAGAAACATCTAGAGAATGAAGGGTTCTACGAAAGATTCATTAGAACATATTGTATTGTAAAAACCCCTTGGGGTTTAGAAAAACTGCCTATGTAAACCGCCTTTGAATTAAAGACAGAGGAGAAATTCGATGACCAAAGAAAAGGTGGTATATAAATACTGGTATTATTATTATTATATTAATGTTAAAAAAGGTGATCACTGATGCACAGTCTGAAATGGAACAATCCATTCTATCGTCCCAGTCCTCTGCCCCCTCATTTTGCTGCATGTGTAGACCTAGTCTTATTCTCTCTGTCTTTCTCTGGGAGTTTGGGTATGAGCCATATGTCACCTGTCAAAGTCTATGGGCCAAAGTGTACTGTTGGAGCTATATTTCGTTCATATGGTTATTATGCTTAGGCAGTAGGAGAAATGTATGTTATTAGGATTTATTGCTTCGCTATTTGCGGTACTTTCTGAAATATTTTTAGAATATATTTGTAGTATATAATTTTAATAAACATATATTTTTAAAAAGGGTACTGTCAAAGTGAGTATGTGCAAGTACCTGGAAAACGTCAGCCTGCCTTCCCTTAGCAACTCATGAGAGCTGGAGGCTGACATTCCAGTATGTATAGTCACAGGAGTCCGAGAGCAAAAGTTGTAATGGTACAAGCCACAAGTGTTTCCTGCATGTTTTAGGCAGCGAGGAGGCAGGGGTGGGGGTGCAGGGGAATAAGCAAATCAAGCTTGCTGCCAAAAATATCCATTCAGAAGCTTAGATCTCTGTTCATCGGATTTCAAATATGCACAAACAACTTAGGGTGCCTATTTCTTGGTATTACTAGCAGTAAAAAAAGGAATATGCATCCACTCAGCATCATAGAGTGCAATCACCCCAGCATTATAGCAGAGACAAAGTCATCTTTGTGCAATGCTTTTAATACTGTGCAGGAATGTTAGGGTAGGAAATACTGCAGGAAACCATTATAAATCAACATCCTTCAGTGGAATTCAAAATAACCACAAGAATATTTGCACTGATCAGATTTTTTTTAAACCCTTAATCTGTTACTCAGATATAGCTTACATTAATTTGACAATGTGACAAAGGGTCTGTTTCTCACCCAAAGGTGAGAAATACTAGATGTTTTTTAGGGAAAACTCTCTTAAAGTAATTTACATGTTCCCAATGACTGCCTCTTAAGTGAATGCCTGAATAGCAGGCGGCACATCAACGTAGCAATTCAGGTCAGTGGACACATCACAGAATTCAAAGGGTGCTGATATGATTTGAGGAGCAGGCAGTTTATATTGATAGTTGATATAATATCAATGATAGTCATATTGAAATGTATCATATTGGTATCTTTTCTCCTTATTCCCAAGTTACTTAGGAGTTTTTTTCTATTTTATCCTCACAACAACCCTGCAAGGCGCTTAAAGCTGAGAGATCTGTGACCTGCCCAGGGCCATCCAATGAACTAAGTCAGGGGTTCTCAACCTTTGGAGGCCTGGGTACCCCCTATCATGGTCCAATTTTCTGAAGTACCCGCTGCTAATTAACTGCTAATTAATTGGATGAATCAATTAATTAGGTAATTAATTGTTAAAAAGTACTAAAACAATTTTAAATGTGAAAAATGTCTTATTTAACTTTGTGTGTGTGTGTGTGTGTGTGTGTGTGTGTGTGTGTGTGTGTGTGTGAGAGAGAGAGAGAGAGAGAGAGAGAGAGAGAGAGAGAGAGAGAGAGAGAGAGAGATATGCAGACATGCAAGGATCTCTTTTTTTTCTCCAAGTCACACTTCCCAAAATCAGCTCCTCTCTCCCCAACCCACCAAAGTACATTTTCCAAAGTACAAAAATAAGCCCAAAACCAAAACAGAGACAGAAGGGCTCCGAAAATAATTACAATTTAAAATCCATGTTAATTAAAACTTAATTAGCTGCTGATGGGGCAGATAAGGGGCAGGGCTTGGCGTACCCCCAGCAAGAGGTCCGCATACCCCTAGGGGTACCCGTACCACAGGTTGAGAACCCCTGAACTAAGCAAAGATTTGAACCCAGGTTTCCCCAATTCAAGTCTAAGCTGTCCAAGTTACACATGCACATTACAAATGCTCGATGTGGGCACGTGCGTAGCTACGATGAGGGAAAGGTGGCAAATACCACGGGTGACAGCTGTGGTCTCCTCATGAGGAGACCACTGCTATTTCCCCCCCTGCCCCATTGTAGCTACACATGTCATGACACAGCTGTCACCTGGGGCATTTGCCCCCCCCCCCCTACCTCATTGTAGCTACACAAGTGCCCACATTGAACATTTGTACTGTGCAAATGAAACTTGGACAGTTTTTCTGCCTTTTCATGTCATGGCGATTGTGGTATGTCATCAGTTCATTTAAGAATAAATCAGGTTTACTTTTGCACCATCCTTTCTGTATAGCTATTATACCACATTGGCTTTTCCATGGGAAAGTGCCCATGTGATACTTGGATGACATCACAAAGAGTTACTTTGGAAGGAGTTTGCTAACAGTAGCTAGTAAGCCAACAGCACAATCAAGACTAGAGTCCAAGGATTCATGGCACCAAAGGCCTCTCCACTTCACTCACCCACCCTTTGTTTGAAGTAATTCGATCCTTATGAACAAACTGTTCAGATTTATTTTCTTTAACTTTTTTTTCATTGTTTTCTTTTGAAACACTATGGCATTGTTCCATGCCACTTTAGAACTCTGGGGCACGGATGGTTCTCTCCTTACTCTGCTTGCAATAATATCCCACACAGATAGGCTAAAAATAGATTGGTGAATCAAGTGCTTGTGAATGGCTGGAGTGAAAAGCCTTATTAAGAAAGGAGTTCTTCAGCTATTCAGTGAGGAGGTCTAGCCCAGGCAAAAATCTTTGCAAGTTTCTATGTAGCTTCCTGCCAATGCGCCTCCAGTTTAGCCCACAGGGACCATCTCAGAGTGAGTTCATCATCCACATTCATTCAAAGAGTTGGCAGCTCTGCTGAAGCTGCCAGGAGAAGTGCCAATCGGGTGATAGGTGGGTTTTTTTTCCCCTTCAAACTTGTGATGTGGAAGCAGTTGCATAACTGAGGAACTCAGTGATGGACGTAACTAAACGTTTTTGAGACGGAGGTGAGCGGGCCATGAATCATGATCTTCTCAGAACAGTTTCAAGTTTCAGGGCCCTGGGCTGCAGCCTGCATGTGGGCGGGGTTTCAAGTTCTTCATCACTAGAGCCCAAAGTTCCTGTTTACCAAGGCTGTTTGCTTTTTATACCCATGAGTAAATGGAGAACTAGACACACATGCAGGTGATTTCAAACCTTACTTTAGCATCAAAGAAATGTACTTCCTTCACTTTCTCTACCTGTCGAAACTGAACAAATATTCTATTTTTGACCAAAATCAAGAGACAAAACAAGCTCAAAGGGACTAGGAGACTCATCTCAATTTTCAGTGCAGGAGAAATGAACCCTCTCCATTTGGCCACCACCTGCTCCTATGTTCCCTGTTCCTGTTCAGAAGGAATCTTATGCACTTTTAGATAACAACTTTCTGCACTCACTTTCTCGCTCTTTTTTCTTTTCTTTTTTTGCTAAATCAGAAGTGCAGAAATGGAATCCTTCCAAACAGACAACAAAGCTCAGGCTGATCTCACAGTTGTTGCCTGTCATGGAGATGGGCCAAGACAGGTGGGAGGCCAACATGAGATGATGTCACGGTCATGCAGGCGATGTACAGGGAATCCCCCTTCAAACTGTAGTGTGGATCTATTTACTGAAGTTGTATTTTAATATTTTTTTGCACATTGTTAACTGCCTTTAGGTGCCTCTATTTAGAGAAGAAAGACAGGGTATACATGTCTTAAAATAAATACATAAATATGCTTTCTGACAAGTTGTAAACAATATGGCAATTAGACGTTTGGTGCTGTGGTGATCGGTGTGTGTGTGGGGGGAGAATTCTGGTGTTGCTGAATCTGCCTCTATGCCAGGGCCAACGTTGGTAGACTCTGCTGCCAAAGTCAAGCAGAGAGAGGGACAAAGTCAGGCGGTGTCAGAAGCCTCCTTCCCAGGTACATAGAGAATTCCCCTCAAATGTAACTGATAGCATGTTGCCCATGGCCAAGGAGGTCTGGGGCAAGGCTCTAACTGAGTTCAACCAACCACAGGCAGGTAAAGAGTTAAAATATAAAGAGCCCACTCTGATCCCCCACCATGCCATAGCATACAACTGCCAAAAACCACATGCTACATGGTATGGTGGAGGGGGGGTGACCTGAAGGCAAACAAGAGGTAAGTAAAAAACATTTTTACTTTCCATCATATATAGGCTTACCATCTGTCCTGGAATTTCCGGGACCATCCCGGAGCCCGGGCTTGGGTCCCGGATCAGTTCCGGGCCCGGTGTCAGCTTCCGCCACCAATTTTAAAGTGAATAAACTTACCTTTTTTCTGGGCACCGCCATCTTGGATCTCGCGAAATCTCGCGAGATCCAAGATTTTGGCGCCGGAAAAAGGTAAGTTTATTCACTTTAAAATCAGCAGAGGCTGCGGGGCTCAGCGGGTGACGACAATGGGCATGGCGGCATGGCAGGGCAGCGGCATGACGGGCAATGGCGGCGGGCAACGGCGATGATGGGCAAAATGGACAGGCAAGTCGATTTAATTAATCATTTTAGGCTAAAAATAAATAATTAATTAAAAATTCGGGCGCCAAAAATTATTTTTAAAATTTATTTCAATTATTTATTTATTTATTTATTTATTTGATTGTGGGGGGGGTGTCCCAGTTTAGAACCAGGAAAATATGGTAAGCCTAGTCATATAAACCTACAGGCTACCTATGGGTCTCCTTGGACACATGCCAGCCATCTTGGTGGTGTATGTCTGAGGAGAGAAAAGGGATGGGGAGGTTTTGAAAAGAGGGGATAAGATCTGGTGTGTGTAACTGCCGCTGGATCCACCCCCCTCTCTCCCTCCCTGCCCCCAATTCCTCCCCCATCACGCCCTGTTACTCCCCCTCCTCGCCCATGAACCACTACCCCCATGGTGGCTTATCTGCACTGGAGTAGGTTGTCAGCAGTGGGTTTTCAACCCTGCCACTCCTTGCAGCTGTGGCTCGGAAATGGTTGTTGGCAGTGCACTCCGTGTGTTGTCAGCAGCCGATTTATGACAGTGGAACAGTGTCTCACTGCGCCTGCGGTAAATCTAATGTTAGGATAGAGCCAAAAGAGAGGACGGGGACAGGGGGTTGAATAATACAAAGAGATAAGAATAAAAACAAGCAGACTTGGTAAAAGCCTTGGGCATTGGCAATGCCCAGGAGCAGATCTTGGCAAAAATACAAGCAACTGATTGATTATAGGCAGACCTAAAAACAAATATAACCCTCTAACACATCCAAATCTCACTGTTCCCTAACTGTACACACAGCCCAATCCTATGGGCTCTTAGCACTGGCAGAACTAGTATTCTGCACTAGGGTCCTGGCCCCCCCCCCCAGTGCAGAGGCGGAAGTAATTGGTGGTGATGTGATGACGTCACCGCCAATTACTTCTGACGAAAACACATGCGTGGCCACTTTTGCCTGCGTTGGGCTCGGCTTGCTCAGCTCCGAGCTTTCTTCTCACGCAGGTGCACAGAAACCTTTGGTTCAATGGCCTCAGCTGGGATGCTTCTCAACGTGCGGGCGCCACAGGCTGCTCCAGGCCACACACATCTCTCAATGCGGCCCACACCACCCGCACCCAGCGATGGCCCACCCTTGTCTCAAGGCAGCCTCTTTCCTACTGAACCTTACAGTGAGGTTTTCCTTAAGGGCAATGCGTGGGTGGGGGAGCAAAGGGAGCTCAAGCAGACAGGTGCCTTCATGTACTTCACCATCACCCACAGCAGATCAGTCTGATCATCTTAGGCCCATTCCAGATAATAAAATGTAACTTTTCCATCAATACTAAAATGAACAAGGATCCAGCACCAGTAGTGTCACATCCTGTTCTTGCATACTAGCAGGGGAGTCTACTCTCCCTTGCTGTGTGTGGGTCACAGGGAGAACCCACAGTCCTGTATGTTTCTTTTTTAAAAGGCAGAGGAGATGTGCTTCATCACCACTAATGCTCAACACATCAGCATCAAAGGGCATGGCCAGTGGACACAGTCCTGTTTCCCCCATGCATGTTTTCTGAACATGTCATGTGGGCAGGGGGATGAGTGAATGGCCCTACAATGTCCTATGGATTGGGGTGAGAAGTTTTGTTGCCTGTCACTGGGGCTTGTAAGGCACTGGGGTATGTGTCCCGAACCCTAGACTCCCAGCAAGCAGTCTCTGTTTAGATCTTCCTTTATTTCATGCTCAACTAATCATAGCACTTCCTACTTTTTGATTTGATATTCCATGAGCTCCAGTGCATAGAACATTGTGTTACCAGCTTTCTTCAGGTAGAAGAGCCATTTTATTCTCTCTTCCATGCAGTGGTTGATTTACTGTATGGTGCCATGCAACACACGTCCAGGGCCAGACCAAGGACACTTCTGAGCTGTTCAGCTCTGAGCGGCTGTTTACGCAAGTTTTTCGCAAGCCACATGAGGAGGAAGAGGAGGAGGGTTACTGAGGCAGCCAGCTGTTTCATCTCCAGTGGTTCCCATCCCTCAAAGGTCAATGTCCTATTTTTAAAACACTCTCCTTTTGCGCTATTAAAAGTATCTTAACTCCTTCCATCCTGTGTTGGAGACTGGATTTTCCCCCCTGAAACCATCTACAGTATAGGTTAACTAAAATGTGGGGTTCTACAGCTTCCATCCAGGAATTCAGACATGAGAGGCAGTTTCGGCAAATTTGCGAATGATGTGATAGGGTTATGTATGTTCCTGGAATGCACCACTTCAGGCAGCAGTTTAAGGGAAAGCATGATTCTTCCATATTAAAATAAATAAATAACACACCCCAATTGCAAACAAAAAAATAGATATGAAGGAGAAGGGTTGCAGCCTTCCTTTCTCTCTGACCGGCTCATTATTCTCACAGGGGAGTGCTCGACCACACAACCCCCCACCTGCCACCTGAAGAAATGGTACAGTCCTGGAACCATTTTACCCCCCCCCCTGAACATACTTGTCTAGAGGGCCTAAGGTGAAGAGCAAGGTGTGGGACCGGGAGGACTACACAGCTGCACGAGCAGAAACCATAAAACAAGTCATTAAGCACCAGTAATTCAAGCTCCTCAGAAGACAAGAAAAAACACACACAACATTTTGAAATATGTCACTCATGGTTTGGGCATGCTTCAGTGCGTGAGAGCTACAGACAAATCTGAAAGTGTGGCTGGAACAAGAGGAAAACTTTCCACTTAACTTGAATTGTTTATGAAACATTTCTCAACCATATTGGTATAAAAATATGTACTCAGAGTATGTGGTGGGCTTTCCCATAGAGGCAGGCACAACTATTTGCAAGGGAAGCACAAATCTATGTGAACAGTAAGGCGGGGCAGTGCCTGGCAAGCTACTACCAGGGCCCACCCCCAATTGTGCCGCCCATCACCCTACCCATCCATGACAGTCTGCACACACACACCCAAGCTCGCCTCCAAGCAGCCTCATTCACCTCTCAAGAGATATCCAGCCACTGTCACATCTTCTAGCACAGCAATTCTTAACCGTATCCATATCCGGGGGGGGGGGGGGGGTATGGGAACCAAATGATGGGGGGATGGGACTCAATCTCTGAACAAAATGGTTAGATTCGATTATTATCACCATTATCAATATGGATTGAGGCATTTTGTCCCTAGCTAGCCATATGTAAAGTAAAACCAAGCTATTAACATCACATTGGTATGTAATAGGACTGATGTGATGATGATGATGATGATGATGATGATGATGATGATTTTGACAGTCTGGTAAAGGGTGGTATGGGGACATATTGGGCAATCCACTAGGGGTCTGTAATTATAAAAAGGTTAAGAATCCCTGTTCTAGCAGATGGCAGAGGGAATGGGAATGCTCTCAGTGTCAGCCACTAGATTCTAGAAGAAGCAGTGGCGGTGCTGGACATCACCATCACCACGACCCCCTTAGCTCCAATTATCATCTGCTCCCAATATTCTCTCCGCTGGTCACTAGAAGAAATGGCAGTAGAGCTGGACATCAATGGAGGAGGAGAAGGAGGTCACCCCTCCTTATCCTCCTCTGGCACGATGCTATGGGTCAGACACCAGGCAAGTGGGGGTACAGGCTGCTCACCCAGCTTGTCACCAAAGGTGAAGGCCTCATGGCTGGGCTAGCCCTGCCATAAGAGACAGAGGCAGGGACCAGAGCCAAGGGATTGAGGAAATAAACAAAGGACACACATAAAGGAGTAACAAGAACATTTTCTCAAGACTCAGGCACAATATTTTCAAGAGAGCCCTTCAGAATCAGGTTCATATAGCTCAATAAAATCCAAAGGAAAATGGTTTGTGACAGATACAGTTTCCCATGGTGGATCAGGGGCTGGATGAGGTGGATCACGGTGGCACCAGCACCCACCACATCCTGAGTCCCCACCCACCCCATGACATGCCCTTTGTGACATTTCAGACCAACACCAGCCAAACTGCTGGTGTAGATCTGAGGAGTGCCATAGGGGACCAAGCAGCGACTGGGGGGGGGGGAAGCAATTTTTTTTCATTACTTACTTCTCCTGGCCGGCCTGGTCCCTGATTGGCGTGCAGGATGCAGTAGAGGCTGCACCGATGGCCCTGCATCGTGCGTGCTAGTGGGGGATAGGATTGGGCCACTAGTCTCCTAAAATCAATTGAAGTCTGTAGTGTAACATCTGTACCCTTACACCACCAATGAACAAAGGGGTTTCCAGAAATGAAATTGGCATTTCCCATGACTAGATGTTCACAGAAAGGTATTGTGCAAAGGATTAATTTGCTTCCCCTCCTCCCATGATTACATGAATGTCTGTTCACTAGAATCAGAGCTGCCATTCATTTCCAGGGTGGTGGTCAGAGAGCACATAAAGTACTGACATTACTTGGCCAAGAAAACCCTGCAGTGGCCAGAACAAAGGCAGCTTTTGGCTCTGTGCTGCCTTAGCCGTTTAATCAAAGCAGCTATAAACACTCCTGTTCTTTGTCTCCTTTTGATTATTTTGAAGCAAAGAGTACACAAGGATGTAACAGATCTTGCTAATCCCAGAAGCAGGTGATAGAGTATTGTGTAATCATTGCTGCTCCTAAATGAAAATAAGAAATGTGACCTTTGTCCCTTGCTCTGCTGAAGCATGTTTGCTTTCCTGTGGTTTGAGCCAGTTCTGGGCTGGGAGTGTTAGCATTTCAAAGACAAAACGTTGTCCTTCTAAAGTGTAAATGAGATGTGTAGAGGCTGAGCCCTTTCTCTCTTGATGTGAAATGTTCACAGAGTTCTCTCCATCTTATATGCTGAGCTGTACATACACCGTGACACTGCAACGCAAGAATAGGCGGCCCTCAGCGCCTACCACAGAGAGAAAGAGAGAGGAGCTACTGTATTAACATTTTTCCAGCTCCGACTCCCTGTGTCAAAAAATGTTGGTGCATCTTCTGACTGCTGAATTATAAACTTCTGAAAATCCAGACTAAACTGATTTTGGTTAAAAATGAATGCTGAAAATTAAACGTGGTCCTCCCCTATGATGATGAAAGTGAAGGATCCTCTCCAGACAAGGCACCTGAGTGGTTAGGGGAAGCCAACAGCCATAAATAAGGAGCAGTAGTCCTGTTTCCCCGTCTCCTTCAAGTCAAAAGGTTTGCTGAGCATCACTATGCCTGCTTTGTCTGCCTTTGCAGTTTCAGCTAGTGATGGATGAAGGAATGGGGGAATAAGGAAGCAAAGTAAATGTAACACGAGTGTATTTGCAGTGGTTTTGGCTTTGTTCCTGGCCACCTGGAATCATCTTTGGATGAATACTAAAAGATTTTTTAAAAATGTCTCCACATTTTCATCTCTATCTTTTAGGGTTTTTTTTTCCCTTCAAAACCATTCCTGGGGAGAAATGAAGAGCAGATTGAAATACAGTATTTACACTGTCCAGGAATTGTAGTATAACACAGACCTGATCCCATGTTACTTTTGCCTGTATAAAGTGGATGTATTGGGTATAAAATGCTAGTAATCATTAAGAGGAAATACTAATAAAGAAAAAAAAAGCATTCAGAATACATTATAAACACTGGCGCTATCACGGCTTCCAAAAAACAAGTCTGATTTTTTGAGTGTGCAAAGGGTGAAAAATACCTCATTGATCCTATGAGAGTGGATAACATGGTCTGTAATCATTCCTAAACAAAATAATTATGCATTTTAATGAGGGCATAGTAACTAAATAAAGCAAGAAAAACAACAGTACAGTAGTCATCCTTCATGACCATAAGGGAGCAACTTAGATGTAATAACGCTGTAAGGAAAGTTCACCTGGGTAGATAGAAAAAATCACCTCCAAGTCAACAGCGCCTTCATTCAACGTGTTTGGGCTGGCCTCAGGTGTGACTAAGGCCTTTGGTGAGGCAGCTTTTCTTTGGAAAAATTGCTAAATAATCATCTTCAGGGGTTTTCAACATAGCAATTCTCACAATGTGGGTCAGGAGGAGCTACCTCTGGGTTACAGGATGTACTATGTGGGTGGGCTTCCAATAATCCAAGCCAAAATTTTGCTTAGCTGAGCTGTTGTTTGGACAGAGTGCAGCTTGACAGTCTTTGTTTGGATTTGTCATTCTTGGATATTTTGGTAACTGAAAAAGAAAGATCATGTAGGTAACTAATTCAAAGAAGAAAGCGGCCTGAAATCCATGATCTGATGAAACCTCCCTGATGTACTACCCCTATTACAGCCTTTTCTTTTAGGATGCTTCCAGTGTGCACTGGATTAGCACATTTTTCAGAGACAGTCACTTCTTCTTTGGAATTGTCACTGGAGAAACAGTGTCTTGAACTTTAGAGCAAATCTATATTATAAGCTTAACCTGGGTCCTGGTTTAATAATCATTCTTTCTTTCCAAGAGACTCGGAATTAGAGTATTGTGAGAGATAAGGGGGATCCCTAACAGAAACTTCTCAACATCTCGCTGAACTACAATTTCCAGGAGCCTTTGGGGGTAACTCATGACATTTACAGCACAATCCTGACTAAGGATCCGGCCGGCGGCCCAGGGCCGTCCGCTGGATCCTGAGCCCAGGCTGCCCAGCACGCGCCAGAGGTCTACTCGGGGAAGGGGACATTCGTCCCTTTCCCCGGTTGTAAACTGGGGCTGACCGGATAGGCCTCCTCGGATTTCCGCCAATTTAGCTGGCGGATGTAGAGGAGGCCGTGTAATGGCCTAGCCGGCCTGGCGGGGACAGGGATATGACTGATGCCATCCCGCGCCCCCTCCTGGGCTGGTAGACCAATGGCCCCCCTTCCTCGCCCGCCGAACCACCCCCACGACCGCCGGATCCTGATTCACCTCCTCGGTGAATGCGCGGACGCTCCGGCGACAGAGCAAGGGAGGCCAGCCTCTGCGCCGGCCTCCCTTGCTCCCAAGTAGTCGCAAATGTGCTTTCCGGCACATTTGTGACTGCTTCCGGCGATGGAACACTCGTTCCGTCGCCTGGGGCTTCTTCAGGATTGCGCTGTTAAACTAGTACAAAACATTCTTATCCAGCAATACCTCAGATCACGTGGGGGAATATGTTCCCTCAAAGTAGAGCATTGCATGAAACTGCACTATTGGAGACATCGTTGATCTAACAGGCAGGAAACTGATTGGCCCAGAATGCACTGCTCCCATTGATTAGAATGACTGTCAGTCACACTGGGACAAAGAGCGCTGTAACAAATCAGTGCTAAAGGAAGCTGCATTATCAGAGATTTGTATATCAAATACAGATATGCTCTACAGTCCTAAGCAGAAGAAGCAAGAAAATTATGTAGTTTAAAGATTTTTCTTCATGGACAAAAGTCTATCTGCACAGCAGAAAAACAGACGGTTTGCATAAATGAGACCTCATTGCCATTTTCACCTCTCTAGTTATTATCTGACCTCAACCTCTCCACAGACAAATGTGTATGTTTGTCTTCTCACAGGTATACTCCTTCTGCCTAATGGAGGAAATTTGGTCACAGTGGAATCACTGGTTATTCTAGAAGTGAACCGCTTCCACCAGAGGTTATTTGCATATGAAATCCCGGAATGCTCATTCTGCTCATTGTTCATTCATATCTGATTTCAGACAACAAAGTGAAAGCTCGGATGCAACTGTGCTCATGGAGTCCCTTTGACACTGTACCCAAAAAAATTTAAATAGTTTTCTGAAGGCGGTATTTGTAATATAATAAGACATCGCTGAGTGGAGTGACTATTCAGTTTTCAGTGACAATGGCTTCTTGAAAATGAGGACAGTCTTTACTCTCAAGATACAATGGCCAAATGTCCTACTTCATGATATTGTGTGTGTGTGGGGGGGGGGGGGGGAGATAGGATTGGACCAAGTATTACATTGTCCTAGTTAAATAGAATCCTCCATTAAATATGTGACTCTATTGATTAGCCTGCCTCCATTATTGAAGGGCCGCACTGTTGAGCTGTCTCTGTTACAATTGCGATAGCCCCAGACAGTGGCAAATCGTCCATATACTGTAGTTTGCTAGGATAAGCCTGAACTTACCTGGGTATCCATTGTGCATATTTGACCTCCTCAATCTGCACTAAAAATAAACAAGCATCAGGATGCCAGGAAATGATCATTTCCGTGGTGGAAAACTATACTAATTTGAACTTAAGCAATGCATACATCCTACCCTTCCTTCATTTTACCAAGCTGCAAAGATCGAAGCACATTATAGCTTTCATTCCTATTCACTCTGATTCCATAGTTGAAGGCTGAAAGAGTGTTTTGGTGTTTTACGGAGTTATTTATGATGCTACCTGCAGCTGGACAAATTTGGCCCCTATATAGGGGGAAAATATAATATTTTCAGAAGTGTGCCAGACCAAGAGAAGTCCATAGATGATGACAGAAATTGGAATTTTTGGCCATGTCTCACCTCGCCCCAAGGCCCCAGCTGCCCCAAAATAATGCAACTGCATGAGAATGCAAAATATAGTGTTACTAGGTGAGAGCACGAGGGAGTAAGCAGCCAGGTAATAAGGTGAATCAACACAGCACAAAATAGCAGTTGGGTAACCTGCAGAACAACAATAGTATTAATGATCCTCTGCACAGAGCTGTTGAACTCCTCTGATTTCCCAGAGGCGATATAGCCTAGATACAAACTGCTGGAAGTCCCCCTTCTCCCAAATCTTAGTTTGATTGAAGTGTGTGAAGCGGCAAGGAAACTCTCACAGCCCAACATTCCTTTGCATGTGTGGTTTGGCTTGCTCTGTGCTGGAATGTAGGCGGTAAACTTCATGCCCCATGTTTTGATTGTTAGTTGCAAAAAAGGTCTCGTTTTCAGACTCTTCCAGAAATCAAAGTCTCTTAAACTACATACGCACTAAATTCCAACTGAGGGGATTAGGAGAACCTTAACTATTTGCGACACATTTTGCCTCCTCCATTTCTAGTGAGAGGCTTAAAAAGGTCCCTCCTTCAGACTTTTCCAGTAGTAATCAGTATGCCTTGGCCTACACATGTGTCTAGTTTCAGCTTTCAGGCTAGTATGTACACTTATGTATTGTATTTTAAGTGTGTAACTAAAATGTAAAGTGCAAATGCAAAAAAAAATGTGTTTGTAAACAGGTGCACTTGTCAGGGAACCACAAAAGTTACAGCTCCCCGTTGGTGGCAAGGGCAGCATCGGAAGTCAGCTAAGTTGGGCACTGACCAAGGCCCACAGCCCTGAGGTCCCAATAGGCAGTGATGGAACAAGTAGCTCAACCATGCAGCCTGTGCTGTGTGTTGCTGCATTGCCCTCCCCTCCCCGTCTGCAACTGGGCTTCCTCAGACTAGAGGCTCTCTTTCTCAGAGGCCCCTGTGGCCTCTAAGGAAGTCCATTCGTGGATGGGGAGGGCAGGAGAGAAGGCTGTTTGGGTGCCGTTTCCTCTGACCTTCTAGTCTGTGGAGTTTCAGAAGTACTGACGAAGGGGCACTCTCACACTTTCCTTTGTCTCAGTCCACAGGTCAGGGAAATTGAATGGAGCAATCTTGGAGAGCACCTCCGGAGTGCTGAGGAAGAGGCGTCCTTCAAGATCATGGGAGAGTGTGTGCGCCCAATCTATACACAAGCACCAGAAGAAGTCCCAGAGCTGGGCTTGGCCAAGGCAGGCCCCCAAGACTGTGGCACCAGCACTGCTTAGTGGTAAACCCAGGGTTGTCTCTGTATAATGGGTGAAACGGCCCTGACTGCCAGCAGCTCTCTCCAGTATCAAGCAGAAGTATCACCACTGCCTGAGATATGTTTTAATACAAGGGATTGAACAACTGAGGACCTTATATTGGTACTCTCCACAATATTTCGCAGTTTCAATTATCTTCATGTGGATCACTTTAAACTAGCAATGGTCTGGTCAGAATATGGTATTCTTCAAACTTCAACTGCCACAGTTACTGCTAACTGTTTTACTATTATTCAGAACTCATTTGTATCCTCTTTTTACTTTCTTTTTGCTAGCTTCTATTGCCCTAGTTCAGAAGTTTGAACATAAGGAATTGGTTTGTTTCCTTTTTGGCAATAAAACACGTTCTCCTCGTTCAAGCTATAGTTTCATTTCCAATCTCAATTACAGGCTTTTATATAAGAAAGGTAATGCATTTTCAAAAGGAATGCTTGGCTACCATGTTTTGACAGTTTGGCTTCAGTTAAAGTATAATTAAACTTCTCAAAAACAAAGGTTTGGAAACTCAATCACACTGTTTGCACTTGGGGAAAACATCATTCTGTTTTTACTTGTAGAAAGAGAATTAATTTGTCCTTCACTTTCTGTCGTGAAAGCAAACAAACAGATTAAGAATTCTACTATTATAAGCAGGATTGAAACAGGATCAGCTTTGATGCTACCTATGTGTGATAGACAGGATTTAAAAACACTCACACAAGACCCGAGTGAGTCACTCAAATTCTGTGCATAACCCCCTCACAAAAGCAGGAAGTGCGGGCATGTGCTGTATATATATAAAACCCTCAGGCAACACGTTTTCAAGTATGTTCAAGTGACACTCCCCTCTGACTGCCCCCCACCTCCAACTCCAGTACATACCACATCCCATTCTAATTATGGTTTATGGTACATCTGCAAGTCCTGAATTATGTGCCTAAGAAGCGTTTGGCTGGTTTGCAGCAAAAATATCTTTTGGTGTTTTTTTTCTACTTACTTGGGATTTCCTTGAATACAAAGAAGCACACCTCTTAAAAGCACAGAGTGAGCAAACTCATCCCATCTGAGGGACGAGCAAAGTGCCAGTCAGAGTCTGTTAATCAAGTATGGCGTAGAAGCTCCCAGCTCTTTGGGGGCAACGTAGATATTGGAGGCTTTTTCTTTTAGAGGTGCAGTAGTTATTAGGGCCAGACAGATATTTAGAGACACAAGGCTACTTCCAAAGCCTTTTGTTGATACCAAGGGCAGGGGGGGGGGGCATCCCTGGAGCTCAAGAGTTTACAGCTAAAAGAAAACACAAAGGAAATTTTGTGAAACAAACCAGATACTATCAGCTGCAAAGGCGCTTATAAATCCTCCTAGCCTTGTTTGGTTATATGTGAGGAAGGAATGCCCTGTTGTCACTGCCTCTGCAGCTTATGCCAAGGAACAGTATAGGGGTGGGAATCTGTCCTAGTAAGTGAAAACGGTGAGTCTACAACACTGGTGACAGCCAGCCAAACAAGGAAGAATGGGGCCCGTTCACCACTCCTTTACACCAAGTTCAGTCACAGCAAGAACAGGGACATCAATCAATTGAAGAGCTTATCTTCCCCTTAACATCATGCTGCCACAACAAAAGTGTCATCAGAGAGAGTAGTTTGCCTTTTCTCCCTGAACACAATTTTCATTCTTCATTTGTTTCACTCTCCATTCCTTTCTCATGACATTTCCCCACTTTTCAAGCACTGTTTGATATGATCCTCCTTAGGGAAAAGCAGGTGACTGCAGGCTGGCGTTAATCTGGCACCTGTGCTGCATCGTCCAGGTGGAATGCAGCATCTCATAACAGAGCGGAAGCATTTGAAGAGGGAGAAAAAGCCGTGCGGGATAGATAGCCCAGGACTCATCCTGCTCTTAACATAACGTAGGTACCATGCTGCCGCAAACCAGAGATTAAGGTCCAAACTAGATATGATCATTGAATGCATCATTATCCAGTTTGGGGCTTACTTCACTTTCACATAGCAACTGTGTGGGGGCGGGCCTGATCTGAATTAGGACTATGGTACCAAAGACAGTGGGTGTGTTTAACCCTTTACCGCTGTGACATTGTCCCACAACCCCACCCCTAAAACGGCTTTTGGCCTCTGAAGATGGCATTGCAGCAAATGGCACCTTTGGGGGTCTAGAACAATTTTTGGTGGAAAAACAGCACAGAATTAAAGAGTTAAACTTTTTTTAAAAAAAACTTCTGAACCATGATCTTGATCCACATCAAGCTTTATACAGCTGCTATTTGAATGGAAAAGTCACTCCCACATGTGACATGACACATTTAATGCCATGGCTCATTTGGGCCTCAAAGAGACCCAGTGAACATAAGGCTGCAATCCTATACACACTTACCTGGGAGTAAATCCCATTCAACTCAATGAGACTTACTTCTGAGTAAACATGCATAGAATTGTGATGTAAGTGTCTTAATAGCAGTTGAACCATGTGAAGGTTTAACTGTAAGTCAGTGCAATGGCTGAATGTTCATATACTGTATATCTTAAATTTAATGAAATCCCAAGACTACTGTAATAGCTGCTTGACTAGGGTGCCCATATCCAAAAAGGGACAGGGTGCCTTTGCCTTTAACCATTGTAAGAAGAGGGAATTTGGGCAGGTGTAGCTTGCTGCACCCTTCCATGATGAGCTGCACCTGCCCAAATTCCAATGCTTAAAGGTATAGGCACCCTGTCCCTTTTTGGATATGGGCACCCTATCCTTGACGGGAGGCTGACCCATTTCAGTAAAGCACCTAATCATGACTAGTGAGATGGCTTCTGAAGCAAAGCTGCCAGAAATCACTGCCTAGTGATTGGGGGGGGGGGACGGACGGACGGATAAGGAATTCCCACCCTTACCTTTTGGTGCCAAAATGTGGCAGTGGAGGGGGGGTTGCTGTAGCCAGGGCCATGCAAGCATAGTTACTGACTGGACAGCACCCTAACATAGAGCAGGAATTCCCTGCCTCCGTTGATTGCCTCAGTGCAGCCACTGCCTTTTCATATTCAATCAGTCAGAGGCCGGATTCCAAGACATGGCAACTTCCCTCCTTCTGTAAAGCAGAGTAAAATTCAAAAAAATATTTCTCTGGTAGTGCAATCATCTCTGCGACTGGTCCTTTCTCTTCCACTAAAAATCTCCAGATTTTTTCAGAGGCGTCCTCTGACGTGGTGCCCTGGGGCGGTGGGCCCCAGGGCGCAAGGGCGGGAGGTGGTGCGGGGGGGCGGGAGGCTCCGGAGGAGAGCGGGAAAAATCCCGCTTTTTTGGCGATTTTAAAGTGTTTTTTTTAAAGTATGTCTGCTTTGCGGCACTTAACTGTGTTATAGGAGCCTTCAGCGAAGCGATCGGCTCTCTCCAGCGACGTTCTCTTCCAGGGGCGCAGATCGGCGATCTGAGATCGCTCCTCTGCAGCCCCTGACCAGAACTGCTCATCGTAAGCTCTTCCTTTGAGTTCGCGCATGCGCATAGCAAACAGCCATTCACGCATGCGCGAACTCAAAGGAAGCGCTTATGATGAGCAGTTCTGGTCAGGGGCTGCAGAGGAGCGATCTCAGATCGCCGATCTGCGCCCCTGGAAGAGAACGTCGCTGGAGAGAGCCGATCGCTTCGCTGGAGGCTGCTATAACAAAGTTAAGTGCCGCAAAGCAGACATACTTTAAAAATACCCCTTAAAAATCGCTGGAGGCTCCTATACCACAGTTAAGTGCCGCAAAGCATACACACTTTAAAAATACCCCTTTTGTAGGGTTAAAATGTAGGTAAAAATCGCCCGAAAAATTAGCATAATTTATGCTAATTAGTTTTAGGGGCGGGGCCGAGGACCGGGCCCCACACGCAAAATCGGCTGGGTCCGGCACTGGATTTTTTCCCATCTCCTGCCCCCCATTTTTACAGCCATTTCACATATTTCCTGCCCAAACAGGTGGTGTAATGATACACTGCAAAATGCACATTTAAATACGGGTTGTTCCACAACGTACAGAATGCACAGGCTCTACAGACATCTCTGTATCTTATAAAATCCAATCGGCTGGGAAGCAGGACAGGTCTGGAACTGTGCGTTTCACTGCAAATTTTGGCAAGGCAGGAATTGGGTAAAGATTCAGCATCTTTCCACATGTGCAATACACCCTTGGAAAAACATGGTGAGCTGAGAAGGATATAAACCAAATCTAAGAGGAAAGCTGCTATGCTGAGATGTTCCAGAATTGCTTCAAAATTGTGTGGCTGCTTGAGAACATTTCCTGCTAGGCTTCTGCAAGCAAAACTCTGAACTTTTATCTACCTGAATGCATGCTTGGGAGAATGTGATCGGCTGTTACTTAGTTTAAATGTTCTCTTTTTCTACCTTGGTCATATAATAAAGACTCAGTTCTGATCGTCATTTTGCCCCAGCTCTGAAACATTGGAACCATTTTCAGGATAGCAGTAATGAAAAAGAGTGACAGCTTGCTGAGTGCTGAAACAGACCCTTCATGGATTTTTCCAGGGGTTACTGCCATTGGCATAAATGTTACAAGACTTCTCTGTGCCTGCAAATAATGATTGTCTTTCAGCCCAGCCAAGTGACCCAGACTGCACTAGCAGATTCTCAGATAATACGGAGGTAGAGTCACAGTATAGATATATAAAGAACAAATGCAAGCAAGACCCAGGCAATAATAAAAAGGATGCCTGCCTGAGAAGTCATTACTGAAGAAAAAAGCTTTTGCTCTGATACCTGTAAACTCTGAGATGATGACAAAGAGAATGACACAAAGAAATGAGCCACATAAACCAGAAACAGAACGCTTTGCAAAAATTGGGACCAAAAGAGACGCTAATCTACCTTCTTAAAAAATACATTGGCCTCCCATTCTGCTCTGGTGTATAATATAGCAACATTGGGCTCATAGCAATCCTGGAACTGAATCCAGGATTCCTGGAACTGGAATCCTGGACGAGCGTCCCCTTCCCCGAGTAGACCTCCGAGCTGGCGCATGCCGGACAGCCTGTGCACAGGATCTGACGGGCGGCCCTGGGCTGCCAACCGGATCCTTAGTCAGGATTGCACTGTAACTGAGAGTCAGGTTGTGTATGTGTGTGTAGGTTTTATTCTTAATGATAACTTGTATCTGCTATGAACTTTAGGATGGAGAAAGCTACAAGCTGGGCTTCATTCTTGGCTAGGAGAGGTGAACGATAAGCTGAAATTCAGCAAGCTGTGGCCTCGCATGCAAATGCAGTAGGCATCCGTTGTTGATTTCTGCCTGTCATGCAGCTGTAGTTATTTACTTCTACATTTTCCTACCCCCCCCCCCAAGAGCTCATGGTTTTTATTTTCATCCTGCTCTTCCCCCAAGGAGCTCACGATACATTGTTTTCCACCCCAGTTTAGCCTTACAACACTCCTATGAAGTAGTAGTAGATCACCCAGTTTGCTTTGTGGCTGAGTGGGAATTTGAAACAGATCTCCTCAGTTCTAATCCAACAGTCTAACTACTATACTACACTTGCTCCTGTATGAGAGTCTTATTATAAATGTAGGAGCACTGAGAGGGGAAAGAAGTTGGCAACTCTAGGTAGAAGTCAAAACAAGCAAACAAGCAAATAAAGCAATACTAAAATACATTATTATTATTATTATTATTATTATTATTATTATTATTAATAATACAAGTATTTATATACCACTTTTCAATAAAATAAGTTCACAAAGCAGTTTACAAAGAAAAATCAAGTAACTAAATGGTCCCCTGTCCCAAATGGCTCACAATCTAAAAAAATAATAATACAGAAGAAACACCAGCAACAGGTATTATGTACATTTGGGGGGGGGGGAAACAGTCCCCCCCCCCATACACACACACATACTTCTTTTTGCACCTCTGGGATGAGGGTTAGCCTTAAGGAATCATCATTGATGGAACTGAACATGTAACAGTTTCAGAGAGAGTTCTAAATTCTGCATTAGAATAGTGTGGCAAGTGGCATCATGCTGCAGTGACTAAAGGATGATGGGAAATCCCACCAAATTTCCATACAGTTGTGCACTTAATGTGGCAAAGCAGAGTTTACTGTTGTGTAATGTGTGAAACAGCTCTTGCCTATGACCTTCACTGGGTAGTAAGGATGGCAACTCTTTGAGAACAGTTTAGCACTGGGATAGTGCACTTCGATCACAAACTCACTGCCATATTACAAGAATGGGAGGGGTGAGGCCACGATATACTATCTCAGCTTTGGTCTTCGATCTGAAATATGGGAATAACAACAGCAGCCAACCTTACAGAAGTGTTGGAATGATGACCGAGATAATGTATGTGAAGTCTTTCGAGGACTTGGGAAAAGAGCTATATAAATGGAAGGATGATGATCCCTGATCTGAGGAAACTTGGCATGCAAGTATGACTTTCCTGGGAAGTGCTCCGACAATGCAATGGAAACGGGTGCTGTAGAGAAGCCTCCTGCTAAATAGATTGTCTCCCCAGCTGCTTCTGTGAGGCTTCATTATTTGCAGACCAGTGGGCCACAAAGGAAAACACGACTTCTCGGAATGACCCATTTACTTCATGCCTGTACTTTTCTTGTTTAGTGGACTGCCTTTGCTCTTGCCAAACGGAGTCAAAGTCCCCACTGTAAATCCAGTTTTTTCCTTGTTTCTTGGAAAGCACCACTCCATACCCCGTCAAGAAAAACAAACACAGAGGGTTTGCTTGAGTTCTAATTTAAGGCAAATCACCAGTGGCAGTTCCAATAACAAACCTGAGGCCATTATTAATGCCTGTTACAAGACTGGGGCTACTGTGCATTTAAAAAAGGGGGGGTCAGCACTTGTTGCAGTAAATGTGTCACCTAATATAGCTCTCTTTTCATTCATTTTGCAATTGCTGCCCTCCCCAAGTGAAATAAAGGGAGGCAATAATGACCTTGGGATAAATGAACAACTCTAAGTCAGTACTGAGGCAGTGAACAGATGCAACAGTTTGGCTTTGTATTGGGAAAAAAAAAAGCAAGTGAAATGCAGTATGGAAAAATTGCACATAAAATAGATACAGATATTAGGCATCTGTTTAAAATTAAGCCAAAAAAGACCCAGCAACCTTTAAAAGGCCATTGGCTTACTTATTATGGAGCACAAGTTAGCATAGAAGATTTCATGTTCAGGGTTTGAACAGACAGACTCCACCAGAGTCTTGGGAGAACTGCTGCTACTTAGAGGAGACGGTCCTGGGCAAAAAAGTTCACCATGAACTGGTCAGTCTGGATGTGTTAGTAAGGAGCATACTCAAAAGTGGAAAGGCCTATCATTCCATTAAAAGCAGCCATGGGAAGTCCCAATCCTGATTAGGACCCCCAGCTTATTATGGGAAGGGAGAGGTTATCCCTTTCCTATCATAACATCCTGCTGAGCCTCCCCCCCCTCCCACAAGCTTCTCTTTGCTGCAAATTTTAACAGTTATTTGACTCCATACAAACAACTCTTTGTATTCTTATTCAGAAGATGGTTTGAAATTGTTATAATGCCTCTCATCTTATGGCAGTCTCATATTACAAGCTGAAGTTTTCCCTCTCTGCAGCTATCTGATTTTAGCTCCAGTCTTCATAAAGGAGTGATTCAGTCATACGTGCTATCATACAATCGTTTACTGCATATGAGGAAGCCAGTGATCTGCTGTCTCCCACCACACAGGGACGCTCTAGTAGCAGTGGCATCACTATGGAGGGGCATAGTGCAGGGGAATGCAATGCCCTCGGGTGACAACTGCGGTCTCCTCACAAGGAGGAGCCGCCGCAGGATTTTTTTTCTCTCCACGGCTGCTTTTTTGCAGCCACGGAGCTGAAACGCACCAAAACAGGTGAGTTTTTAATGCCCTTCCACCTACCCCAGGTCCTAGAAGACTTCAAATGAAGCCTTCTAGGAGCAGAGGGGTCGGGGCAATGACATGAAACGCATCATCACCCCCCACGTGGCCTGCTAGCAACACAACTGGTTAGGAGGAAATTACAGGGCCACCAACCTCAGTAGGGTGCAACTGGGACAGGGGGACATAACAGGTTTCATATATTGACAGTTATTTAAATAGTGTTAGATTATGTTCTGTTTCCAGTTCTTGGTCATGTTTTCAAAGTGGTATGTAGATGAAAAATCTTACTTGGAGGTTTAGTGAAGGTAGCAAACCAGGCTTCTTCTTGGCTCTGTCACTGCAGCCTTAATACAGTACAGTGCAATCACTCACTGACCGCTGCAAGTACCAGGGGAAACAATCATAGACTTCCTTGAGAGCAACACCTAGCAGAATGTTTGTGCAACAGCTTCTGAGCGAACTTGTTGCCAAATGTTGCCCTGCTCCTGCAACCATTTGGAAATCTTAAGAAGCTGAGGCATGGTCATGCTCTGTTCAGTACATAGCAGGGATGTATCTAAGTAACTAGGTCGCGAGTGCGAGTGCAAGTACGAGTCATTTTTGCACGAGTGCGAGTCCGAGTGCGAGTCAGTGCCAAAATTTTGGGGCAAGTACGAGTCAAGTGCGAGTCATTTTTGCACGAGTGCGAGTCGAGTACGAGTAAAGCCAGAAACCACGAGTCACAAGTCACGAGTCGAGTCACTTTGGGGAAAATGGCTTTTTCCCCTGAAAATGGGGTGTGTGTGTGGGTGTGTGCGGGGACCTCTGAAGCTTTTAAAGCACCCACTTGGCTTCCCCTATGACTTGGAAAATGACTTGGAAATGGCAAGTCGTTACCCCCACGAGTGCGAGTCAAGTACGAGTCCTGTGGGTCATGAGTGCGAGTGCGAGTCAGTGGGTCACGAGTATGAGTACGAGTACAAGTCAGGGGAAAAGTGGCTAAGTCACACTTGCGAGTCGAGTCATTTGACTCGAGTCCCCATCACTGGTACATAGCCAGATACTACAGTAGACCATCTCTTCCTACAGCTAAAGGCACCACACACAGTAAGTGGTCATATGATTCCACCCAGGACTGAGAGTAGACTATCAAGTATCCAAAACTCATTCAAGAACGGAGCTTCTTAGCCCAGGAATTTTTCTACTGCCAGCACTTTTTCATCTGAAAGATAAATGGCTTTTACTTAGAGGACTAAGGGCTCTATTATTTCCAAAATTCTTCTCAGCTTCAAAGTGGCTTTGGAAATTGGCTGCACAACTAGCCAGCTGATCCAGTCTGAAATGTGCCAACCTGCAAAATCAGGTCGTTGGGTTTTGTTTTTCTTTCCTGCAGCAACAGCAGCAAAAAAGCAGCTTGGTAGACCAGCAGGCGGGAGAGCTTACAGACTAATGCTTAATTCACTGGGTTACATTTAACTGGTCACCATATTTGCTGCTTCTGTGCCCTGAATTTCAGAAATCAGGGATGGCCATTGCTTCTCTGTTGATGGAGAAAACAGGCATGGAAGGATCCCTTTGAAATGTTGGAGGGTGGGTTTGTTGTTGTTGTTTGAACAATAGGTTCTTCCATTAAGAAAGGAAAGCCCAGCCCCCCTGCACCGCCAAGACCCCATGCCATATATTCCTAGGTACATGCACCAATTGACATGTATCCAGGGGACATGTGCCAATGGGGGGGGAGTTTTTATAGAGGGCACAGTAAAAAGGTGACCCCTGACAATTAAGTCCAGTCGTGTAGCCTTCTATTAAAAAACAACCCCCCTTTCAAGGCAGTCTTCAAAACCGCCATGGATATTCTTTTATATCCAATGCATGCATCCAGAGCTCAGACACACAAATGGCTAAATATATTTACATATGCAAATAGTTATTGTTGTTCCCTTTAAATAGATGTTGATTGGGATTGTTATGATAGCCTATTTGTGGTAAAGGCTGAGAAAGAGCCAGTGCGGTCTTAATTGTCTTGAAACGATGAGACCGGATTTTGATTCCTAGCTGATAGGATCTCCTTAGACTAATCATAGTTTCATGGTTTCATTTTGTGTAAAACATAACAGCTGATATTAGACTGAGTTGGGCAGGCTGGTGTTGTATTGAGCCCAGACCCAGTTTTTAAAGTAATCTACACTGTGTTGGCATGCCTTTGTCACTTGCTAAAGGAACAGTTTCCTTCCTTTTCATTGTTATTATGTTAGCATGTAGGGAGGAACACATATGCGGAAGGAACCTGTTGCTTAGGCAAGTGACAAATTATCCCTACATCATTTGTAAGGATCCACAAGGAATTCCACAAGCAAGGACACTGGAAATCTCCCCAGATCAATGACAGAGGTTCTTTGCAGGGGTTTGGTACAGATTTCAGAAAGTCTAATGCAGCCATATTTGTATTTAGGAAATCATATTTGACTTCTGGCAGTTGCAGAGGTTGTTTATTGTAATACAGAATCCTGAAGCTATTAAATCAACTCTTGACAATGACCAGATTCTCCAAGAAACATCTGCTGGGTGTGTGCCAAATCTCAACAATACCTTTCCTAATAAGTCCAGCTTGCGCTGCAATCCTACACATACTTACTTGAGAGTAAGCCCTATTGAACTCAGGGGGCTGTACTTTTAAGTAAACATACTTAGGACTTTCTGGAATCTGTACTGAACCCCAGCAAAGAACCTCTGTCATTGACCTGGGGAGATTCCCAGTGTGCTTGCTTGTGGAATTCCAAATTATCATTTGGGATCTGCTTTGATAAATACATTTTTAATGGATCAAACAGAAACCTTGAAAGTATATTAAGTTCTAGACAGGACAATAGAATTTTGTTTTTATTTGAAATCTTTTGCAGTGTCTGCATTATTTTCCCAATAATGCACAAAGACTAATGTAAGGAGTGATTGATTTTATGAATAAAATTCACACATGCTTTTAAAAATGTTTTTTTCTTTTGATAATTACATGAGGAAAGGAAAATCCCTCTCACAATTTGCTGTTAACCCCTCCAGAGCAGGTAATATTTCTACTAGAATCTAGAGCAGCCTCTAGATTAGAAATGCTCATCTTAGAAATGCTTACTTGGATGCATGTCCCACTTTTTTTCAATGGCCTTTTCTCAAATGTACATGTGCCTAAGACTACAGCTGGCCCTGTTATGTTATGTTATGATAAATGAATGTGTTTGGCCAACTCCCAAATGGTGCAAGAATAATAACAACAAGATTACATGGGGTTGTGCAGACACCTGGAAACACTTCAATAAGTGGGTTTCATCTATAGCACATCTGTCATAGGGTCAGTATTCTGAGACTCTGGTTTGCCCGAGTGTAGAGTTCCATCCCCCTACACAAAGGAAATATAATCTTGCAACTAGACTGCCATGCATCTACGTTTTGTTCCGAACACATTTCAGCTGGTGTGCTGAAGGCAGAACAGGCTGTGCTGCCACATCATGTTTCCCAGCAACACAGAACACACCATAGATTAGCTCTAACTTGCAAAGCTTTTAAAAACAACAACATGCTTATTAGTCATGTTTTTAAAGATCCAGAGAGCCGTATCTTTGTTGGAAAGGGAACTAGACTTGGAACAACATCAGCTTGCTGAAACGTAAGATACACTCCACTTGTTCACACAGTTTATGACCTTGGATAGCTGACAAGCCAACATGATAGGATTTCAAGCCTTGTGTTTTGCAAGCTTCAGGTACCAGGTGTTACTGAAGGTCACTGTTATGGAAAAATGGTCTCTCCCACAATTAGGAGAAGGCTACAGAGAATTGGTTTTATGCAACACTGTTGGTTAATGATTAGTCATTTTTAACGATGAAGTTAATAGTTATTCAAAGCACTCTGTTACAATAGGAGGGGGGATAAATGTTTAATAACCATTAATTGTGGACTACATACAACAAATTCAAATGCATATGATATGCGAATGCAAGTATTATTTTTCCAAAGGAATAAGAAAAATAAAGTGTAATGAGTAAATTGAGAATTGGGACATGGACAGACAGCCCAGTCCTAAGCTGGCCTCCGCCGGCGGTACTAGGCTCTGCAGTGTCACAAACATGCCATAAAGCATGTTGCACCGGCATGGAGGCCAGTTCCGCCAGCAGAGAGGCCAGCACCAACAGGCCCCCACCAGTGCAGGAGCAGTGCCCACAGGGGGAAGGTGAGCTCTACACCGGGCGGTGAGTAGGCGGGGGAGGGCAGAACGGGGGTGGGGAGGGGGCATTTTAGGGTGGAGGAGGGCAGATCAGGACAGGGAGGGCTAATTCTATCCCCCTTCCCAGGTTTGAAAGCCCGACATGGAGCCATTTAGCTGGCGCACATCCAAGTAGCCCCATAGAGGCTTCTGGGGCTCAACATATGGTAAGGGGACGAACATCCCCTTCCCTTGAGAAGACTTCCAGCAGCCTCCAGCCCCTGCTCAGTTCACCCTGGCAGCTCTTCTCTGGCCACCAGCATTGGGGCTGATTGGATGCAGTGAACGGCTCCTTGGACAATCACACTGATGACATATGGGTGACACACCAACTTCACAGCAATGGGATACAGATGTCATACATGCACCGACTTCACAGAAACGACACCTGGATGACATGCTGACTTCATAGCAATGACACACAGGCATCACACAGATGATGTCACACTGATGATGGGGTCATGTCACAGCGATGAGACAACGCTCCGTGTATAACAGGTTGTTTCGATGTTTTGTCGATGTGTCGAGGTGGCCAAGTTTGCGGATGACACTAAACTTTTCCGGGTGGTAAAGACCAGCAGGGATTGTGAAGAGCTCCAGAAGGATCTCTCCAAACAGGGAGAATGGGCAGCAAAATGGCAGATGCGCTTCAATGTAAGTAAGTGCAAAGTGATGCACATTGGGGCAAGAAACCAAAATTTCACATATACGCTAATGGGTTCTGAGTTGTCTGTGACGGATGAAGAGAGAGATCTTGGGGTGCTGGTGGACAGGTCGATGAAAGTGTCGACCCAGTGTGCGGCGGCTGTGAAGAAGGCCAATTCCATGCTCGGGATCATTAAAAAGGGGATTGAGAATAAAACGGCCAATATCATTATGCCTTTGTACAAATCGATGGTAAGGCCACATCTGGAGTATTGTGTCCAGTTCTGGTCACCATACCTCAAAAAGGATATAGTTGAATTGGAAAAGGTGCAGAAAAGAGCGACCAGAATGATTTGTGGGCTGGAGCACCTCCCTTACGAGGAAAGGCTACAGCGTCTGGGGCTTTTCAGCCTAGAAAAAAGGCGCCTGAGGGGGGACATGATTGAGACTTATAAAATTATGCATGGGATGGAGAGAGTGGATAGAGGGAAATTCTTCTCCCTCTCGCACAACACCAGAACCAGGGGACACGCACTAAAATTGAGTGGAGGGAGAGTTAGAACAGACAAAAGAAAATATTTCTTTACCCAGCGTGTGATTCATCTGTGGAACTCCTTGCCACAGGATGTGGTGATGACACCTGGCCTAGATGCCTTTAAAAGGGGTTTGGACAAATTCATGGAGGAAAAGACCATCACAGGTTACAAGCCATAAGCAACCTCCGGGTTTTTTAGAAGTGGGTTTTCTCTGTGCCAGGTGCAAGGGAGTGGCGACTGGACACAGGTATCTTGTTGTCTCGTGTGCTCCCTGAGGCATCTGGTGGGGCCACTGTGTGACACAGGAAGCTGGACTAGATGGGCTTTTGGCCTGATCCAGCAGGGCTCTTCTTATGTTCTTATGTTCTTATGTTCTTATGTTCTGTTGACACTAGCGGAGTTGCTGCAAAGGGCTGCACAAGTGTTGCTTTGCCAGGGCATCTGTGTGCCGTCAGTGTGGCATTACCAGGACAGGTTTAGGATATGGCAGGCATTGCGCTGGCATCGTGCACAACTGGCACAGCATCTGAATAGGATTGGGCCATAAGTGAGCCCCATTCTTGGTTGCTGTGGATTGGCTAAGCTGGCTTGTCCTCATGCCTCCCTTGCCTTTCCCTCAGTCACCTTTGTCTGGAACAAAGAGGGATTAAATGCCATGGAAACCTGATACCTTGTTTATGGTGGAGATCACTGCTGCTATTGTTATTTACTAGACTGCTTTTGTGCAATTGCACATTTCTTGTGGAATGATTTGAAAAAATGATTTGTCAGCATTTTTTAAAAAATCTATCATTTGGCAAAGGAAAGGAGATAAAATAACATTGACAGGCTTTGTGGCACACAGCACACACTGCTGTGTAGAGATAATTCACATGATTATCACAATTCACATGATTATCACAATATGATAATTCACATGATTATTACAAAGCCCACGCCTTTGCGTGGATCAAGGCATGGGCTGAGTCAGTCCATTCTGTGGCTGAGCAAATACTGAAGGTCTTGTTGGTTTATTTTACCCTATACTTAGATGTGAGAAGCTAAATTCTTTCATTTTGGTCAGCTGATCATCAGTCAGATCAAGCTGACCAATCTGGATGGACAATCCGAGGGACATTTTACTCCTTACCCACTACAGCTCAGAGAACAAAACACACAATCATACACATTAGCCCCAACTGGCAGCAGTTTGAAAGTTCTGTAGCTGGTGATACATGCCTTATAAACTAACGTGGGACAAATCTGAGTCTAAATGAGCTACACAGTGTTGATAAAACCCAACAAATCTTTTTACATATGTAGTCATTACATGTGATTTTGCATACATGCATGAACAAGCTGGACAGAAAGCTGAACAAATGATACCTTGGGCCTTGACAAGTGTCATGATTTTTTAAACAAAAACAAAAACAAAAAACAAATATACATTCCCATCCATGTAAATTTTATATTTGCACTACAGACCCAGGAAATGCAAAAAAGAAAGAAAGAAAGAAAGAAAAGAAAAAAAACAACAACCCCAAACCCCAATTTGAGTGTTGTGGCACTGGGGAGCAATGTCCTACCTTGCGCGCCTCAATTCCCTCTGGGTGCCATGGTTGCTTGAGAGAGCAAGGGTTGAATCTCATATATCTTCCCCCTTCTTAGGCACAACCTGGAGCATTCTACTAGCCTGTTCTTCCTCGATCCTCATCGGCACGTTACTGACTGGTCTCTTATAGTTCCCCTCTCCCAGCTGTGCCCCATTTCCTCACCCTTCCTGGCTCCTAGTTGTCTTGGTGACCAGGGAGGGGTGGGAACAGCAAATTGTGCCCCTCATGAGGAGGCCAAGCTCTCCCACTGGTTCCTGCCATGGTCCCCACAGCCTCCCTCTGGCCTTTTGGGGGTTTCCCTGGCATTGGTGTTGTCCTGCCCAGAAGGAGGTGCACCATGTCGGCCTGGCAGGGTGCCAGCCACTCTGGACCTTGACAAGTATCATAAGTGAAAATGCCCTAAATGATCACGATGAAAATCAAGCCTGACTAAGCCAGGTGGACAATGTAAGAATATCCATGGAGAAATGCTGTCTATGTGGTCCTTTTCATTGCAATTGCATTTACCTTCATCATTGAGCCTATAAAGATGGGACACAATTGGATAGGAGCTTGCAACCTGACTTATCTCCATACAAAAGGTCTGTTCACATGGACAAGGGACACTTCTTTTCTCCACAAGATTGTGTCCTTGAGTGACAACACCCAACTTTTCGTAACCAGCAGCACAGCTATCCACCCTCCCCAGGTGCAAGTCGGCCGGGGCCCTATGGGCCTCCTTGGATGTACGCCAGCTATGATGCTGACGTACATCCAAGGTGGCGGAGTAAGGCTGGCCAGGCCTGGGGATGTGCCTAGGATTTCGGCAGAGCTCACCGCTGATATCCCCCACCCTCTTCCGGCCCTGGCTGGCCGTCACCTTCCAGGCTGCCCTGTTCCGCCCTCCCACGCCTCCGCATCAACCGATGCAGAACTTACCTCCACCGGTGGGTGCCAGGCTCAGAGGGTGGCAGAGTGAGGGCTGCTGGCCTCCATGCCAGCAGCCCTTACTCTCTAGAGTCATTGCAAACATGCTTTACAGCACATGTGCGATGGCTTAGAGCGATGGAGCATGCACTCAACCGCCCTAAGTGTAGAGAGGATCGCGCTGCCTATGTCTGGACAGCATATTATAAGTGTAAAAATTGGTAGAAAAAGTGTAGCCTTTTTCTTTTTGGCAAACATTTACACCACTGTGTGCCAACGTTCCACAATTTATAACTAATCAATAGATCATCTATATGAAATGTGTTTGGACTGTCATTAATGGGAATTCCTCAGTGAAATTATTTATTTATTCTCCCATTCAGGCATTCATTCATCTTTCTTGTCCCACTTTTCAACTTAAAAAGTTCCCCATACACCCACAAATATCTATTTAAAAGTTGAATTTACAAAACAAACAAAAAACAAACACCCCTCATTGTTAAAACAATAATTTTAAATAGCATTTTACAAACCATAAACACGAGACAACAAAGGGACAAAACACAACACAGGCAACCAACAAAAGCTGTTCTGAAAACGAAAGGAACAATAGGTCAAAGGAAAAAAATATTGAGTCAAAGGAAAAAAATGTTGAGGTTTCCCCTCAAATAGCAACATTAACAGCTGTTTTCTGTTCAGGACTGTATGATCCAAGCATGCTGAAAAAGTGTGAGTGCCATGTGAAGCCTTTTTGTGTTGTTTCCCTTCATTGAGTTTAACAATATATTTTACTGTCTCAACATAACCATGAAAATCTTCTTATTGCTAATTAACTCTCCATCAAACAATGCAGAATTAAAAAGTGTGGAGTATTATTGTCTTTATACGCATAGCAAGTATAATTACGGATGCAAATACAAAACTTGGGCTCGTCAATGAGCTGGAAAATACAAAATCAAACACCTTTGTGAAACATCTGCTGATTCAGGTGCACAACACAAATGGACAGTTGTAGATCCATTTGAGAGTGAAATGCAAAATCACCAGCTATTCCACCAGCTAAATAGGAGGAAGTCATCCCCACCGCCTCCTAGGCTGTCACGGCTAATGGCCCCCCTCCCTCACCACCCAGACCATCCATGCGGCAGCCAAGGAATCCCTTACCTTCCTCTGGCGGCCGCATGGCGATCCAGTGGCAGAGTAAGGGCTGCTGGCCTATTACCGGCTGCCCTTACCCTAGAGTCGTCTCAAACGTGCCTTATGGCACGTTTGCAATGGCTTAGGGCGACAGAGCACTTGCTCCTCCGCCCTAAAGTTACGGAGGATTGCGCTCCCCCCCCCCCCTCATAATTCACATCTCTCCGTCAGTTCTCTTATATTACACTCTTGTTTCTTCTTTTTCTCATCTGGCTTCTCATTTTGTTTGAATACTTAAGTGTTTAGCAGGGAGGGAAAAGTTTTTTTTCTGCCAGGGCTCTTGTGCCCTTACAAGTGGTACAACAAACAGAAATTCAGCCAACAGAGCATTTTGTACTATGTAGATGTACATCCATAGGAAGGATTATTCTGATGAAGGCATTAAAGAGCTGTAAAAGGAAAAATGCTGGTGAACCAAAGGAGATAAGCCAAAAGGCTAGTCCTACAGCAACCATACCAACAATCGCAATATCAAGAACACACACCAGCAGGACACAGCAGGACAGGACACATGTGTCAAAATGTGTATTGATTTGGGGTCTAAAATGAGATATTGCAGAAACTGATCTGCATAAAAATGGAAACCAATAGGTACTATCGTTTTACGAAAACCTTTGTCAATTTCTGTTTTGCAAATTATTAAAAAAAACTGGGGGTTTAATAAAAAAAAATCCCACACAAATTATTGGAGTTCTGGAAAGTC
The DNA here is from genome assembly GCA_026170595.1 of Plestiodon gilberti rubricaudatus. Lineage (NCBI taxonomy): Eukaryota > Metazoa > Chordata > Lepidosauria > Squamata > Scincidae > Plestiodon > Plestiodon gilberti. The sequence continues at coordinate 51,480,053 of JANXHW010000001.1, read as the reverse complement.
TGCTCTACAATGGCAGAGAGAATAAGACACATGTATATTTAGTTTTCCCCAAATAAAGTTTAGGAAGTGTTTTAATGAAAGACCATGAATTACACACACACGCACACACACACACACGCACGCACGCACCCTTTTTGAGGAAAGGAGATGTCTGATAGCAGATGGCTCTCAGTGTAACTGACAAATGCGTCACTACTAGGTGCAGTGGACAGAAGCCAAAATAAATAAACACAGACTAGTTGTAAGATGTCTAACAAATAGCAGTCAGGGTAATAATCTACCTAGGGATATGATGGATTTTTCTGGACTTCAAACTCATTATAAACTAATATCTCAGGGACATGCTGTTCAGCTCAATTAGAACTCAGGTCTCAGTGAGAAAAGTGCTGCTAGGAAAAGGTTGGGCATTGTGCTGGTGAAGATTTGGGAAACTCTCTTCATCGTGGTCAGCGCCGTTCTCTGACATTGGAGGTCAACATTCTGCAAGCTAAACATTTCAGCAAGCATTTGTAAACTGCCCTTGTTCTAAATAACTTGCCAGCAGCCTGCCATCCTCAGTGAAAGGCATGTGAATGGCATACTCTTTTGACATCAATCAGATAAAAATAGATGCATTTGTAAATAGCCGTTTCTCATGGTGGGACAGTAAACCTGTTTCATGAACAAGCCTTGTCCTATGCGACTGGCATGGCCTCATCTTGGAACAGGGGAAACCTTTACATCAGCAACCCTGATACACAGCTAGGAACAGGCTTCTCTGTGTGGGAACAGGCTCCTGCCTCCACCACATGTGGCCAGCACTCTCAGCATGGTTGGCAGACACAGAAAGGAGGGGATGGCCACTAGATCCAGTCCCCGCCAAAAGAGCTGATCTGATCAGCACAATCAGAGTTGGCCTGCCCAGAAGCAGTCCGTTTGATATAGGATGTGTGTGCAGACCAGATTCAACAATGACCATGGGGCATACATCTCCAGTGTTTTTTTACCCTGCATAGAATGTGTGTGTATGTCTCTGATCAAGGCAATCTGTGTGTGCATAAGCCTGACTCATGCACGAATTCCTCTTGCCAGACTGGAATGAAAATGTGTTTTCCCCTACAACCTGTTATAAAATAATGTCTATATTTTTCAGTCATAAAACTCAAGCCCATAATACTACTATTTCCAGACTTTAACATACAGTATACTTGCAAAGTTATTTGACACAAGTACTGTAACAGAGCAGGAGAGCTGGTATTCTAGCATTCAGATAGGCACATGTGCTTCATTATTAGGTATAAATTTAGCACACAGAAGCAGGAAAATGAGGATACTAAGGTTTGGCTTCCCTACTCTTTGTGCCTCCCCTTCTTTTATAAGACAACAAAGTATGAGGAATCTTGAAGGGAAGTCATGTACAATAACAAGGAGGTTGCCAACTTAATAATAATAATAATAATAATAATAATAATAATAATAATAATAATAATAATTCCAGTATTTATATACTGCCTTTCTTGTCATTGGATTTCTCCTTTGACTTTAATTCAAGGCGGTTTTCAATAGGCAGGCAATTCTAAACCAAACAGGTTTTACAATACAATAAAGGTCCTAATATTTCGTAAGACACTTCTTTTCAGGTGTTTCCTTACACAGTCTGGCCTCTCTCTGGCATTCCCCTCACATACGTTGACTGACAGGCAACTCCCCCTCACAGATTGCCAACTGCAGCTTCCTCTCTCTCGCTCTCAGAGAGAGGTTTGGTTTTTTTTGCAGCTTTGTCAATGGTGATGGAGTCTCATACTGCCATCCTTGGCCTTGATCTTCAGGCATGTAAGGCATGTAAGCTCTCCCGACTGAGCCACACCTCCTGCCCAATCCTATCCATCCCCCCCCCATTGATGCGGCGGCGCCAAAAAGGCTACCGCTGCATCCTGCAAGGGGGGAGTCACGGAGGTCCTCTCCAGGTAAGGGGACATTTGTTCCCTTACCTGGGGATAAGCCAGACCTGCACTAGCGAATTTGCTGGCTCAGGTCCACATGGACCCGTGTCACTTCCCAAGAATGGAACTAAGATTCACAGTGCAATCCTAGTGAATGCTCGGGCGGCAGAACAACTCTCAAGCAAGGGATATTGCTGGTGTAAGTCCGTGTTGACTGATGAAGGTGGATCAACCTGGGAAGGGGGTTAGGATTCAGCAGGCACTGCTGCTGCTGAATCCGCCCCCTTTTTAGGCCCAATCTGAGCTCCTCCCGCCCCATTGCCTCCCCATTCCACCCACCTTCTGCCCCATTCCACCCCTCCTCACCTCCCTCCCAACCCCTGCACGGTCTTACTGTCGGTGGCAGGCATCCAGTGTCCATCATCGTATGGATGTGGCTGCTCTCTGCCTGCAGGGTAGGCATTCTGGCAGTCACTCATTCTGGCAGCATAAACAGCCCATAGGATTGGGCCATTAATCTTTATTCAGGCTGGGCACATGGCAAAGCAGGTCTGTCACTCACTCAATTTGCTCATCATCAGTACCCAATAAAAAGGTTTTAAAGAAAAATAAACATTTACCTTAGGCACATTTCAAAAAACCAACATTTTCATTGTGTGGAGTGTAGTTAAAAAAAAAAAGGATAAAAGCCAATTCTACTCGAACAGTGTTCCTGTATCATTGGCACAGGTAAGCTCCCTGCTATTTTGTCCTGTTGCTGGTTCGAGTAAGGACTGACATATTTTTCTGGCATTTTGGTGATATTAGAGAAGATGTGTTATCTTTGTTTTTTATGGTTCCTGTGATTTTAAGTTACTTTGAGGTACTACTATTTTGTGGTTTGAAAGGCCATTATATAAATGGAAAAAATAAATAGATAGACCAACATCTGGGCATGTGCAGATGGTTATGTGAACTGAACCTTAGTACAAGTTCTTTTTTCTCAAAAAAGATCACTTCTTTGTTATTATGAGGCAATGCTACCTGTGTGAGCCCTGGAGCCTTCTAAAATGGTCTTGTCAGGAAGTTTGCCAATCGTATCTCAAGAAGAAGAATGAATAGGACAAGCAACAAAATTGATTGATTGAACTGATTGATGGAAAGTACAGTTACTTTACAAACTGAGCTTCCCTGGATATTTCCTCAGCTGGAAAATATCTTTATGAACATGCTATGCTATATCTTTATGCTAGCCAACCTCCCTAGAGTTCTCACAAAAACGGGGATGATGAATATTGTATTGATACTATAAATTGTGAACCCACTTAAGAGACATTTGGAATCCCGATGCCCTTGCTGAACTATTCATGCACTGGAATGCCTTTTCTCCTTTCCCATAATGTTGATTCCTCAGCTAGTCTGATAATGTACATAATGTTCCTTTATTTTGTTTCATTGTTTGACTCTTGGGGTGGGTCACATAATGCCTTTTGTACGTGTTATTTAAGATATGGGCAGCCCAATCCAGCGTAAATGCCAGCGGAGCTGCTGCTCTGGGCGAAACAAGGGTGGAGCGAAGGCAAGTAGTTCTGCAAGACTCCGTTACACTGGAGTCAGCAGCCCCTCCCCCTTGCTGTTGGAGCCATTCCGGCAGCGTCAGGGGAGTGTCCTGCGTGTTGCCTTTGCTGCCAGAATGGCTCCCACAGCAAGGGGGAGGGGCCGCTGACTCCAGTGTAACGGAGTCTTGCAGAACTACTTGCCTTCACTCCACCCTTGTTACGCCTCCGGCTCTGCCGGCATTGGGTGTCGTAAATGATCCGTAAGGTACATTTTCAACACCCATGGAGTAAGCAGCGCGGGCACTGAGGCCAGCACCGCTCACTCCACTACTGTTGGATGCAGGTAAGTCCTACGCCATGCAGGTAAGGCCGTGCCGCCAGATGCAGGTAGGTCCTACGCAAGGCGGCAGGAGGATGTAGGGAGGGTGGGCCGGGGGGAGGGGGCGACTGGCCAGCCATGCCAGGGATATTGGCAGTGCACTTCGCCGATATCCTAACACCCTTCCCGGCTTTGGACGGCCTAACACGGCCTCCCCGGATTTGCACCAGCAAAATAGCTGATGCACATCCGAGGAGGCCCATTGGGGCCACTGGGGCTTACACCAGGGAAAAGGGACAAATGTCCCTTTCCCCTGAGGTATGCCCCTGCTCCACCAGCGCAGGTCACATCCTGCTTAGGATGCAGCGGCTGGCTGTTTAGGCCGGCCGGTGCATCCTACGTAGGATTGCGCTGTCAACGTGTACTCTAGAATTGTACAACCTGAAGGCAATGAACAGTATTTTCAAATACCATGCAAGTACACCTTTCATTAAACCCGGATTGGATGAATGTACCCTCAAAAGTAAACCAAGGTTTGTCATAGTGTGTGAAAAATCCTTTTATGGGTTTCTATAAGGACTAGGGCCAAATTGCATATTATGCTGTGAATTCTCAACATAATATGTAATAGGATTGATCTCCTATGATTTTTCCTTGTTTACTTGTAGCATGGGAAGCAATGGGCAGAACTTTCAGGAATTTGATCATTGTCGGTGGTCCCATACCTATGTACCTATGGGGGGTACTGTCACAAAGATTCAACATCCTAACCCTTTATACCCTTTATAATTTGATGATCAAATTAGCAGAGTTTTTTCACAGTGGTGTTTTGGGGTGGGGACTTTGGGAGATCAGTCGTGGTCATGGATCTGGTGTAGTTTGTTGCAGGAGATCATTTATGTGAAACATTTTGATCCCTCAAAATATGCTATAGACTGATTTGAGAAAAGACCTGCAGGGTCGAACCAAAGGCCTATTTAATTCCGCATTTTGTTTTCTGCAATAGCCAAGCAGATATCCAAGTGTTGGCAAGTGGAGCAGAACTACATGGCTTTGCCCTGCTTTGTCAAGCTTAAGGTCCTGCTTCAAGTGCTCTTTTTTTTGCCATGAATGCTGAGCCAGCTGTCCACTGACATGACCACTGAGCCATGATCAAGATACTGTAAGTGAGATATTAATCAAAGCTGTCTATGATGGCTTCTGAACAAGATTCTGCATCCAGGACTTAAATTTCCAGGGCTCATGGGTTAACCTCCAACCCCTAGATTCCTCTGCTAACAGAATAATTCATCCTTTCTCTTTTACCCACTAAACACAAAACGTCAAAACAAGAGTCACATTGTGGAGAGTGAAGGTGTTGTACAATGTTCAAAGAAAATCAGGGATGTATCTAAGTAACTAGGTCACGAGTGCAAGTGCGAGTACGAGTCATTTTTGCAAGAGTGCGAGTCCGAGTGCGAGTCAGTGTCAAAATTTTTGGGCAAGTACGAGTTAAGTGCAAGTCATTTTTGCACGAGTGCGAGTCGAGTACGAGTAAGGCCAGAAACCACGAGTCACAAGTCACGAGTCGAGTCACTTTGGGGAAAATGGCTTTTCCCCTGAAAATGGGGTGGGTGTGTGTCTGTGTGTGGGGTGTGTGTGGGGACCTCTGAGACTTTTAAAGCACTCACTTGGCTCCCCCTATGCCCTTTCCCTCACCTCTCAGTCTTGTCACCACCCATCTGGTTTGGGAAAAACAAGCGTGTCTACATTCAAACCATTTATTATTCCCTCCCTGCACCTTCCCCTTGCTGAGCCTAGCATCCCTTGGGCTCGGAGTTTTGGTCCATGAGGAGGAACTGCTGCGGCAGCTTCGCCTTCCCTCACTCCTCCCCACCCCTCACCAGGGATGTATCTAAGTAACTAGGTCGCGAGTGCGAGTGCAAGTACGAGTCATTTTTGCACGAGTGTGAGTCCGAGTCCGAGTCAGTTCCAACATTTTTGGGCAAGTACGAGTCAAGTGCAAGTCATTTTTGCACAAGTGCGAGTCGAGTACGAGTAAGGCCAGAAACCACGAGTCACAAGTCACGAGTCGAGTCACTTTGGGGAAAATGGCTTTTTTCCCTGAAAATGGGGTGTGTGTGGGTGGGTGGGTGTGTGCGGGGACCTCTGAGGCTTTTAAAGCACCCACTTGGCTTCCCCTATGACTTGGAAAATGACTTGGAAATGGCAAGTCGTTACCCCCATGAGTGCGAGTCAATTACGAGTCCCGTGGGTCACGAGTACGAGTGCAAGTGCGAGTCAGTGGGTCACGAGTATGAGTACGAGTACGAGTCAGGGAAAAAGTGGCTAAGTCACACTTGCGAGTCGAGTCATTTGACTCGAGTCCCCATCCCTGCCCCTCACGCTCGGAGTTGTGGCCAATGCCAAACAGACAGCAACAAAAGGGGGGGACTCAGAGCCAGGCTTGCTTTCCCACCCCCTTGAAAACCCTTCCTCCCTGCTGCCCTCCTCCTCTGAGGTCTCCACTGCGCCTGCCTGCCTGCCTGCCTGCCTGCCTGTGTTGATGCCGGCCATTAAAGGAAAATGACTTGGCAAAACGAAATGGCAAGTCGTTACCCCCACGAGTGCAAGTCAAGTACGAGTCCCGTGGGTCACGAGTGCGAGTACGAGTGCGAGTCAGTGGGTCACGAGTACAAGTACGAGTACAAGTCAGGGAAAAAGTGGCTAAGTCACACTTGCGAGTCGAGTCATTTGACTCGAGTCCCCATCACTGGAAAACATTCACGTGGACCCGTGAAATGCTGCCAAGTAAATAATGGAGGTAGATGAAGCAACACAACCACCTGGCTGTCAGAAGTGCTCTTTAGAGAGCAATCACAGAATTTTCAGCAACTTCAATGAGGATGTGTGTTTCACAGTGTAATGTTATTTTCATAATCTGTCCACTACAGGCATATCAAATGAAGTGATAGGTTGAAATTGCCATGCCCCCCTTTCCTCTAGACGTAATCCTTCAAACACTGCTCCTTGCCAAGGGCAGGATTTTTTTCCCCAAGTCATAATTAAGTGGGTATTTATTAACAAAGTGTAATTGAAGCTCGCACTTTAGAGCAATGATTTGTTTTTCCAGCACTAAGAATGGAAATTAAGCTGAGTTGTGGAAATGGTGTGTGTTCAGCCTTGAGTTCATAAAGCTGAGCTGGAGTTGAAATTCACAGAATCTGGTTTCAACATCACCAAACAAATTGGGAAGTCAAAAAGGAAGCGAAATGAACTGATTGTGTGCCATAGAGGGCAACGGTTGGGGTCCTGGTTTCTTCAAAAACTTGGAGAAAGAAGGGAGACAAATGAAACTTGGGTTGCTTTTTTGTGATAAATTGGAAACAGAATGAAAACAATAAGTTTCAACACAGAACTTTAATATAATGCTCTACTATTCTGCAATCCTCTTGACCAAGATCTTCCTATAATGTTTACTCGTAAGTTAGTCCACTTCAGCCAAGGCCCCTGGCAATTTCAATTAAAAGTGTATTGCTTGCAAGTTCAGTCTGCTTTACTACTGCTTGTTAATCCTGACTGGGGGGTTGTGATGAATAACCTGTTAATTGCCCTTTGACTAGCCTTTCTTAATTGCCCCAGGCCCATTTCTGTTCCCATTTTTTTTGGGGGGGGGCTTTCATTACTGATTTCCTTTCCTTTTTTCTTTTTAATTGTTAATAATGAAATAACTATTAAACTAGTAACTAATGCCCCCCTCAGAGGAACATAAACTGACATAGGGCAATTAAGAGAGGCTATTCAAGGGGCAATTAATACACTATTCATCACCACTAATCCCTCAGTTGGGATCAACAGGAAGTCATCTAATGGGCTGAAGCCATGAACAGGAAGTATTTAATTCAAGGCACAAGAGACCTGAAAACTAACAGCACTTTGCCAGACTACACTAGGCAGGCTGTTATTGTAGCTGCATTTATCACAAAAAGAAAAAAAACTCATCAGGATATTGTTTGCTGTGCCCTTCACCCTGAGTCTGCCACCGCCTTCTTCCAGCCCGCCACACACAGTGCCACGTCAATCCACTTCCCATGCACCTCATTCTTTCTTCATGCACAACAAACCAGGAAGTGCTGCCTGCACCTGAAAAAACAGCATGGGTCGTGGTGATCCACTTCCCTGTCCCCTTACCTTGCTCCTCCTTTGCACAGTTCCTTTAAATAAAACAGGAAGTGCAGTCTTGCACACAGCCTGTTTTGTGGAAAAGGATTGCATGGGAAGGAATGAATTGAGGAGGGACGGGACGGGATTCTTTTGCCTTGGTTGGGGGGGCACATGCACAAACATGACAGCAGCGGTTCACACTGAGGCATCTTTGCCTCAGGGTATTGATTTCAGCAGGAACATGGCATGGCAGGAAGAAAGGCAGCATTAAATGCTTAATAAAAATTCTTAGTACGCACATGACACATTATAGCAGGGGTGGCCACCATCCACCATTAGGGCCTCTGTGTTTTTAAGAGATGTGTAGAAGACGGAACTTTGGCAGTTGCAATTGCTGATGGTGCTGCTAAAGCAACTGCACCTGCTGAAATGCCTCACCTATGCAACCATTAAAGGGCCAGGAGCATCCCTGTTGAAAGGTTGGCCACCCCTGCATTAGAGTGTTCACAGGGTTTCACGTACATTATCTTGTAACAATCGTGTAAAGTGAGTCAGCATCACATCCACTGCCCTCCTCCCTGTTGCACCTGATGTCCATGTTTCATGGTCACAGCTATCCTGGAGTTGATGCATGTACACCTAAATGCACAGATAGGCTTCATTTGTGCAAATTGTATCCTGCACAAATAGCTTCTGTAGGAGGGAGTCTATTGGCATTCAGGTGAGCAAACATAGCCTTGCAGGCATGGAGGTCAGGTGAGGTGGGGGCAAGGCCATGTAGACTGGACCCCATTGGCCGTCTGCCCCTGGCTGTACTGGCTTGTCTAAAACCAGCTATTAAGTTCATGGCAGAGATATCAGCACTTTCTGATCAGTAGCTCACTCTCTTCTCAGCTATATGACACTTGCTTTGGGGGCTGCTTCTCTTGCCAGTTCTAGGATGTCAGGATAGCTGCAGGTTTTGCAAGCCAATGTGATTCAGTAGAAGAGACTGTATTTGAAGGGATTTTATTTGATTAAAAAAAATTGTTGAACTGGGTTATTGATCGGGCTGTGAGAGTAAGGTCTTAAGCAGGCTGAAACTGATAATGATTGCCAAACCCAAGATAAAGAAGAATTTTGTCTTTCATCTTGACTGTGTGTGATGTGTTACAAAAGACACTGGGGATTTTACTTATCCACAGCACAGAGACATGACTTATTTTCTTAGCCAGATTCACTAGCTATGAAAAATGCTTCCATCTGTTCCTCTTTGTCCAAAGAATCATAAAGCCTGGTTCTTATGTCAACTGAGTGGCATGGCTGCAACTTTTAAGTAGCTATTTCTCATACTGTTCTAGTAACTTATACAACTGGGTGATCATGAGGGAGGGTTTATGATGTCGCTGCTCCTCATACCATCGTGATCAATGCCGAGAGAACATACTGTAAGATTTTTTACCATATTGCAGCTCACATTTGTTCACAAGGACCTCCTTTGTGTGTTTTTTTAAGATCTACAATATGAAATATTCTTATCTAATGTTTGTACTTCTACTTTGATTCAAAGAAGGACTTCAGAAACCTATAGCAAAGCTGGTTCCAAGGTCAAGAATGGAGCTCATGTTTTCTTGGGAAGCTCATTTCTCATGCACATTTCTCACACCGAGTATGGCTGTTCATACTTCCAAGATTTGAACCTGTAGGAGGTCCTCACCCATGGACCATCATTGAGTGTCAAGAAGGGATTGTTGCCAGCATGAAGCTCTGGCCTAAAACAAAGTCTAAACAAGTAGGCGCGATTTGGGGGGGCAACCCGGAGGGACTCTGCCCCGGGTGCCCGCCCGCCGTGTCCCTCCCGACTTGCTGTTCCTCCGGGTCCGCGCGGCTCCGGAGGCTGGGAAAGAGCCTCCGCACGTCCTGCTGGCTCGGCCCCTACTGCCCAGGCCTTTGTTGGCGATTTCACACATGCATACAACGAAGGCCTGGAGTCTCCGGGGGCCAGTTGGGCAGCCTCCCGCTGCCCTGTATCGGCCGCCGTGTAGCTGGAATTTCCAGCTACACGGCGGGCGAGACAGGGCGGGCACCAACTCAGGGCGGAGCGGCGTTCCGCCCCAGCCTGAGTTGCCACCTGGAGCCAGTGCTCCGTCCGCTCCGCCCAAGATACGTCTCTGCACCACCTCCTCCTCTCTCTCATTCCATCCCATCCTAGTGTCCAGGGTAAGCCCCATCACAAACTTTGGAGGGGGGAAAGCTCACCCAGGAAAGAGGAGGCCCATGAAGAGCAGGATGCCAATGTCCCATTAGTCATAACGTTCATACTCCCATGTCTACTGCAAGGGATTGTCCCAGCATGATGAGCAGAAAGAGAAACATGGGAAGAAACAGGGTACAGTTATCCTCAGAATGGATACAACACACAAAGGAAAAGTAGCTATTATGGGAATTATACCAGATACAAAAGCTCTGGGGAAAAGATTTGTGAGCCATTAGCTGAGTGTCTCGCCTTAGGATTTTACCACCAAGTTGTGTTGTCGCTAAGTAACACTGCTGAATCGTTGGATTCAGTTCTTAAATATGTACTTAGGGAATATAGTTTATCCAGCAGACATATAATTCCAAAATACCAAAATTGCAGAGTTGGTTTTTTTTCTTGTCCAACAGAGACTTCCTCTTTCAGGTCACTGGAATATGTTTGATTTTAAATGTTGTTTTGAATGGAAATTGGCTGTCTGCACCACATATCTGCTGGTGACTAATGGATGGCCAAAGTCCTCATGACAAATGTTAACTTCAGAGTTCAACTGGAAAGATGAAGATAGTGGGTCAAGCATTACTCATGTCACTCCACTGACATGAAGACAAGAAATGAATGGCAGCTTACCTGGGTGAGGAGCTCCATTGTAAACATGTCACTGTGTGATTGTAGAGGTCGCCCATTGACTTGTGCTATCAATATTTTTCTGGGAGCAATGCACTGAACCAGAGGAAACTCAATGGGCTCTCAGGTAATGCTGCTCATTCTCTGTTTGGGCCTCAAGCTTTAGGACAGACCATTGATTCAATAAATAAGTTACAAAACAGAAGAATGAAGCCATTGATTAATTCAGTGGGCAGGGGGATTTTTAATACAACACCGAAAACATTGCCCAACTCATTTTACAAGTCATTTGGTCTCTGTAATGGTGGCCCCTGAGAATTCCAAGGCCCTTAAGGACTATGACAGAAGGAGGGATATGCCCTACTCAAAGCAGCATATGCCTTTTAATTTCCTGTCCAGCCTCTCGTACCATTTCTGACCTTTTTTCTAATTTTTTCATTGGTCCTTTCCCGGCCGTTTCTTAATGCACTCTGCTGGATCTTTTCTCTATAATTTCACCCAGTAGGATCTTGTTAGCTAGAGAACTTTAGGTAACAATTAATCATGTTTGGAAGATTGTGAAGCTGTTGCAGCAGAAGTTGTATGGCTCTTGCAGGGCCCTTTTCCAATTCCACAACCAAATATCAAACACATTCTAAATCTTTTATTTGTTTTCACCATCAAGGGGTTGCAATGAACTGGGAGAGAGAGAGAGAGAGAGAGAGAGAGAGAGAGAGAGAGAGAGAGAAATTGTGGAAACCTTGTATTTATGAATGAATAATACCATAATGTTGTATATCTTTGGAAAGGTAATTTAATGCAGAATGTAGTGAAACAAACCGTGTTGAAATCTGTATTCAATCAAACGTTATAGCCAAATAACTGGAAAAAGAAAACACAACTTCCTTAAGTAACAAAAAGTGGTTTTATTTAACTCAAAACTGACCAATGAGACTGATTGTTCCGAGAGCCAATGAGGTGATTTTATGACACGGCATTGAACCAATAAGTTGTTAGTATGAGTCAGCTCTCATTCTATGTATCAGAGCTAATCCTAGAACTCTTATTCAGTGGTGTGAGTGTCATCAAGTTGGCCACTGTTTTTTTGTGTGTGTTTTTTGGTGGTTACTGATTTGTTGGGTAACCTGTACTGTTATATATTAAGCTAAATAAAGTTAATGGGGGTGACACCCAGTGATGTAGACTTGAATCTATTGATTCAGACTCAAGTCAGACTCAAGTCGCATCAATGACTTGACTTGGACTTGGCTTGGCAATTGTAAAAGACTTGAAAGATTCGACTCGAGACTTGGAGCCTTTTACAACAACAAATTTTATTCAGGTTTAACCCCGTTTTCCCCATTAAATAGATAGGGACTTTCAACTCGCAACCAAAGACTCGGGACTTGGGGGCAAAGACTTGGGACTTGACTTGAGACTTGGAGTCAGAGACTTGATCCACATCCCTGCTGACACCATGAGTTACTGCACTGCGTGACACCAACCCTAGTGACACCACTGGGGTGACGCGATGAGCTCTTGCACCGGGTGACACAAACCCTAGTGACGCCACTGTTGCAGCTTGCATTGGTGTCAACATGGAGGGAGGTGGTGGGGCAGACTCGAGGTGAAAGGCACCCTGAATCCACTGCCCCCTCAGTCCCCTTGCAAGCTGTCGCTGATGCAACCCACATCAAGGGGCTGCGTGGACAGGCTGACAGTGCTTGAGCCTATGGAGGGCTGGCATCAGAGATCAGCCAAGTCATCGACAGCCAAGGGCCCACACCAATCAGAGAGCCCATTTGGTGGGCAACCCCAGAACAGGGCTTTGCGCTAGGACCCACAGCAACCAGATGCCGGCTATTCCATCTCATTCCTTCCGACTATGATGAGACTATATGCTGTCATGTTACTGGTTTTGCAGAGACACAGAACAGAAAGAAAACTCCTTCCACCACTTTCATAAACCACCCAGGAAAGGCTCATAGCATATACATCTCGCAGAAAAGTGTTGGCTGGTACCTCTGAGAGAGTTTGATTCTACCAGCAAAGGTTCACCGTGCAACTCTCTTCTACCTAGTATTTTGCTGTGTATCCTCGCCCCAGATGTAGAGAGCTTTAATCTAAGAACTCCATCCCTCCGGGGACCACTAAGGATTTTTCTTCATACCCATTTATCTCCTTCCCCCAGACATCCTGGAGGCCCTACAACATGGGTTTATTATTGAGAAAGCTTGGAGCGGACAGGGAGGAGACCCACAGGAACGTACAGAGAAGATGGACACGTCTGCTACACGTCAACAAAAGGAACAAGAAATCCCAAGCGTGGCCCAGTTCTCAGGAATCCTGAAAAGCCTAACACTTTCTCTCCTTGATTTGCTTATTTTACAAGCTCAGAGAATAAAATATTTGATGTTTCACAGCGGCTGCCCCAGGAAAGAATTCACTCATTCCACTACAGCATCCTTCGAGGGAGAATAAAACCACTGAAGGAAGAAAAGCCAATTTCTTTCCAAAAGATCCAGTTTCCCAACAGTTTTAGCAGGCTCTCAGTGAAAAGAATGTTTCTGGCTTGGTGTCTCTCCAGTTCTGGTGGTTTAGCAGAGGATTTTGGAAAATGCATTTGCTCCATTGCTAACAGTTAGAGCAGATTCATCCTGCAGCTCCGACTTAACATGTGCTAAATAATTATTCAGGCCTGCAGGGAATCTGAACACATAAATATTTACTTCATAAAAGAGATTCTGCAGACAGGAGGCCAGAGACAAGTTAACTCTGGGTAATCGTTTGTATTTCCTTTTCATTAAAAAAATAATAATTCTAGATTGCCAGAAGCCATATTAAAAGGGCAAACATATTTCTTTACTATAAACTGTTTCCACAGTGGAAGGGACTTTTAAAGCAACAGGGAGACATAGCACTACAGTACTTCTTTGAAGTGCAGGGCCCTCAGTCTCCCATTGCTATACCACCTTTTATACATGAAAAGTGCTTTGGGATTTGTACGTTGCATGCCTTCACAATAACCCTGTGTGACAGCTCCTATTCTAGAGATGAATGACTGAGGCTCTGAGATAAGAATTGGTCATGAGCACCAGTGAGCCAGGATCAAGTAATAGGTTTGGGAGACCCAAGAAAACTTATAAACAGGGCCTGTAACTATGCAGGGAGGAGACTCCAGGCCTTTGCTCAGTAATACGATACATATTAATCTTGTTATTTACCCTTAGTCTAGGTAAAGGTAAAGGTGACCCCTGACAATTAAGTCCAGTCGTGTCCGACTCTAGGGTGTGGTGCTCATCCCCATTTCAAAGCCGAAGAGCCAGCGTTGTCTGAAGACGCCTCCATGGTCATGTGGCTGGCATGACTCTCCTTGCCGCAGCGCATAGCATGCAGCTGGAACACGGAGCGCTGTTTACCTTCCCGCAAGGGGTACCTATTTATCTACTCGCATTAACGTGCTTTGGAACTGCTAGGTTGGCAGGAGCTGGCCAAGCAACGAGAACTAACCCCGTCGCGGATTCGAACTGCCGACCTTTCGATCTCATGGTTCAGCGGTTTAACCCACTGCACCACCCGCTGGCCGCTACCCTTAGTCTACTCATAGTCATTTCTGCAGTCTTATATATGAGCACATCAGCCATATGCTAAATAAGTCCATGACCATGATGAACCACAACACAGTTGTTGTAAGCAAACTTTCATGTATGCATGAATGTATCCAATTGTTTGCCATTTTATATGCATTTTTAATGAACTGCAATTTACCATATAGATAGTGCTTCTATACTGTATTCATTTTTTTATTTTATTTTTTGAAGATCTACTGGTGAAGTGGTTTACATTTATTCCAAGTCTGGAAATTTTCTAGCTAATATTATCCAGTACATGGACCTCCCACTGAAGTTAGAAAATGCTGTGCATTCAGAGAGATGTCCGGACTTCATGCTTTGCTTGCAACATGCAGCTCAGCTGTCTAATAAAAGTCCTTCTCTCTGATACGCATTGATAAGGATATGTACACCAAGGGAGGTATTGTCAGCATCAAGAAAGCAGCTTCCCCAAAACTCTGCAATATCAGAACAGGGAGTCTTGGATTTTATATTCAGGTGTCAGGAGTCCAGCAAGCTGCAGGCAGCTTACATAGCTGATGCCATACATACTCCAGTGGCTTCATCATCACTCATGTGTTTTGAGTTTATCACTAGGTAATGTGTACAGGGCGAGGAAGTTTAGTCTTTCAATATTTTATTACCTGTAATTTCTTCAAACACACTGATAAGCAATACTTAGACATGGGAACCAAAGGCAAGATCCAAGTTGAGGCCTGTGAGGTACATGAAGTCATACAACCAGATGTGTAACTTTATAGATTAGGTTATTTCCTAAGAGAACTACTGGAAAGGATGCAAGTACATTGTACAATCTATTCCACAGGGGATGACACAATACATTGAAATGCAGATAGGATCGACACGTTGGTTCAGTACGCTGTTTTGCAAAATATCACCAGTAACAGTCAACACACGGCCAAACAGCAACAATGTGAAATCTGAATACAGAATAATATCCCTGTAAACTGAACTGTGTTTGTATCCCCAAGATAAACTGCTGGTTTTAACTCACTGCAAGCAGTAATTTATAGCAAGGATATGCAAAAGGGGTTCGGGCATTTGATGGGGGTCTTTTCCTCTAATTACATGATACAAATAATAATTAATCAGCAGTTACATCTCTAATGGAACATGAGCATGCTTCTATGCATGCTGCAATACATAGTATTGTACCTTGTACCTGCACATGTGTGAGTACAACATGTGGTTTATGGTTATGGATGTGTTCCCAAGAATCCTCCTGTGCCCAGTGGTCACCCTCCCATAATATCAATTTTGAGAAGGACTACAATGCTGGTTAGAATGGAGATTTTCATGGCATGTTGCAATTTGCAAAGAAAGGAATCAGGGATTCTTTGCAGACTACAATGCTCCTTGTAGAGATTTCCATCTCTGTAAAGAGGAAATAACTTATATGAGTTTACGCCCTATGCAAGTCCATAAAGACCAGGACTGAGTGGGTTTGCTGTGAAGCTGTAGTCTAATGAAATAGCACATGTTCACACACAGAAAGTCTCCGGCAAACCCTGGATGTGGTCCTGCAGCAGAGAAATCTGTGAAGACCACCAGCACACATGAGGCTGTGCAGTGCTAAGGCTCAGCCAGAGCATCAGAGGGAGCAGTGCATGGGCTAAGAGTTGCATTCAATCTCTTGTTCCTTGCTCACTCTGGCTCCATTCACAGACCTGCTCTGAGCTCGGTCCCTGAACCTAGGGGGTTCACCACGCATGCTACTTCACCATGTTACTTGCTAGCAAGTAACAGACCCGTCCTGTTTGAGCCTTGGCTTCATCTTTGCACCAACAGAGTAGGGTTTTTTTCTTCTCGTGTGGATAGCTCTACGAGAGTATTTGTTCCTGGAAATCGATCTGCATTCCTGGAAGTGTGGTAATTATTCAAGGCTTCAGAACTAGCTCAATACCATGTCATCAGTTGGAAATGCAAGTTTTTATTCTTGTGTTATAATGATTTAATTTCTATGCTCTTCTGAGGTTCAGTCCCATGGTGCTCCGGCAACATTTGAATAATCATGGAATCACAATGGGAAATGCCTTGTGTAAGGCAAATTATGTTGGACATGCCCACATCAGAACATCTCCGCCCTCAGGCCAGACTGCATTGATAAATAACTGCCTCCCCATGATCCTTCCAACCCACTTGATTCTGATATTCAAATGTTACTAGAGCAGTATGGGATTGAGCCATAGGGAAGCCGTTCTCTTGCCTCATTGGTAATGCATGAATTGCGCCTTAAATTTCAAGCCAAAAGCTACCTTTTCCATTCCTATTAACAAGATTAGTTTTTTTCTTTCTCCAATTAACACTTTTCTATTTACTCTCATTTCCAGTCATTTTGTCAAGATATTGATTTGTTTGCATGTCTTTTCAGCTCTTATTCTAGTGAAGTACACTGTTCTTTTCTTTTGTGTTTCTTGCCACTAAAAACATAATTGTGTCCAGCTGTAGCAATATTAACTAAAGACGTTGCACCTAGTTGTATGGGAGCTACTGAACATTTTGGCACCTTTGCACAACCATTGAACATGAAATACAATGTTCAGTTTCAGTGGAGTTGCATCATACATACATTTAACTTATGTGAATTCAACTATATGTGCTGGGCAAAAAAAAAGAGAGAGAGAAACAACAATTTACATAGTGCAGGCGATTCCGTCCACCATTCCACTCAATGGGAGATGTGAATCTGCTGTTCTCTCAGTCCGTTTCAGTTCCCCTGTGCCTCTCATAGTGTTTAAAGATACATACTGACTATAGTATAGTAATGTTGACTATACGCGATTTTTGCCATATGTGCTGATTTTAAGACCTAACCCCCACATAAGAGGTGATTCTGCTGTATTGAGCATAAACTCGCAAAGAATATGTAACTAATTAGTTACAGAACTCCAAGTTGAATAATCATGTGAGATTTAATTGCTTAATCAGTTCAATGACCAATTACATCTGCTGTAAAAGACGTTAGAGAATAAGATAGGCCTAGCAGTTAGCACCCAGCAGCACTCACCTCCCTATTCTCTCTTTCACCTTTTTTACTGGGTAAATGGGAAATGCCTGGAGGCAGGCTTACCAGATCGTCGCCGGGACGGGAGCGGTCTACCCTTAAGGAGGCGGGGCGTGGGGGGGCCAGAACGCGTCGCGTAATAATAACGCTCCCGTCCCGGCGACGATCTGGTAAGCCTGCTTGGAGGGAAGGTTGTTTTTGCTGCCATCACTCAAAACTAGAGAGCCCAGACAGAAGAAGGCCTTCTTAGCAAGACGTCCCTCCCATATTATTCAAAAATCCATGCAGCCACCTTACAATCAAACTGTAGCTGAATG
The DNA here is from genome assembly GCA_026170595.1 of Plestiodon gilberti rubricaudatus. NCBI lineage: Eukaryota > Metazoa > Chordata > Lepidosauria > Squamata > Scincidae > Plestiodon > Plestiodon gilberti. Next base: position 51,462,339 of record JANXHW010000001.1, on the reverse strand, counting down.
GGGCAATCTGAGAGATGTGGCAACCTGCTCCCTCCCTGCATGAATGGAAACCAGGCAGATAAAAGCAGAAAAAAAAACAAGAACTTTATTACAAGATGGTGAAGATATCAAAGCAATGGAGCAAAGAGTGAAGGGTAGAAACAAGGCACTGATAACCCGACAAAAGGAGTAAAAGCTGAGACGTTAAAATGCAAGTGGCAAATAAAGCAAAAGCTGGTGCAGTTTCTCCAGGTACCTTTTTTTCTGTCCTATCTACTCTCGCTGTTCCAGGTTCTTGGGCTTTGCACCCCCATGGATCATAAGAACATAAGAACATAATAACATAAGATCATCAGATGCTACCTGACGAAATGCCAGACCTGGCCAAATGTGCATGATCCTGCTTTTTATAACCTGCAGGCATTACCTAGGTTTCACCTGTAGGCATGGGGAAGGTCACCTGAGTCCCTGAATTTCCCACTCCTGTCCTGGAAATCAGGTGGGTGTCATGGTCCAATGAGCTGGCTCAAACGCAAAGCCAGCACCTTTGTTTACTGATCAGTTGGAGAAAAAGAAGGTGCTCCAACAACAAACACCTCCACATTAGGGCAAACATAGTTAATGTCTGTGAGTAACTCAGCAGCTCCTTCAGGATAGTGAGGCACCACTGAAGCCTCTGAGGTGACTGAAAGGTGAAATATGGGTGAAAAATTGGGAGGAATCAGGGATTTTTGCCACATCTCCTCCATATTTACCAAAGGAGAAGACAGCACATGGCTGGTTTTTCACAACTAGATTTAAATACATTTTGACTTAAGTACAGACCCTTGAACCCTAACCGCTACTGAAGTAGAGGACATACCATCTCCCCACCATCCATTGGTGCCAATGCAGCTGCACTGATGAAGTGCATGCTGCATCCAATGGTGAGGGGCGATCAGGAGGCCTGCCAGAGATAAGTAAAAATATTTTCTACTTACCTTTGCATAGACCTCCTGTGGCCTATGGATCTCCTTGAACCTACACCAGCTATATAGCTGGCATAAGGGTCCGGACGAGTTCAAAATAAAAAAGAACTAAGATCCTGGTGCACACTGGTGCTACCAAGATGCAACTTTTCCTTCCCCCTCCCTGCCCTCCCTGACCCAAAACACCCCCTGCCTTTCCCTCCACACCCATGACACACACCCCACCAACTTACAGGCACTGGTGGAGGCTCCGCGAGCCTCTGCTATTCACACTGCTGCCCATTTGCAGCAGAAGCCTGGAAGCGCACAACAGTGGAACAGACCAGCTTTTGTGCCACCGTAAAGGACCTTGTGCTGCCAGAAAACTAAAGCCTTGTGCTGCCAGAATCTAGATCGGATTAGGCCCTTAGTGTATCTCTAGATACACTCTAGATTGAACCCAGTGAGGTCTTGTAATGGGAGGGGGGTCCAAGGCTGAGAGGGAAAGTGGGTTGTGTAAGGCTATCTAGTGAGTTCATGGCAAAGGTAAGACTCAAGTTGGACTTGAAGTATATGTGTGTAGTGGTGAGCCCAAGCCTTCCAGAGGTCTATACTATACTATTCCACATGGATTTTGTTAGAAGTACTCTACAAAATTGTAGAGAAAGAGGTGAGCTAGGAAATAGCTCACCTGAGAAATAAATGATCATATGGCACTTAATTGCCATTGGCAGTCCATGCAAGACAAATACTGGGCTATCGATTTGTTAGCCAATTTTCTCCAATTGATTATACAACGAAGAGTCTGCATGGTGGCTTCTGCCGTGGAAAACACAGCATAATGGTTCCTGATTGTTTATTCAGCTTTAGATTTTTGTTCACTGTTCTGTGTTTTGTTTACTATTTATTTATATTTGTGTGTTCACCTGTGTTTATGCCAGTAAAAGTTTTTGGATTTGATTTGACAAATACTGGGTGCGGAATGCACTGAAAGAGAGCGAGTTAGAGAGACGCTGAGAACTCTTGTGAGCCACAAAGTTCAAATTCAGCTTAAACGTTTGCCAAAGTTCATGACTTTTTGAGGTTTGGGATGAAACAAGTTTCTATAAACAACACAAATAAACCCTATTTTCAGTCTTTCTCAAACATATTCCCCATAATCTATGGCGCAAAAACAAACATCACTATTCAATGAGGCTTCAATTTGAGTGAATGGCAAAAATTCCACATTAAAGAAGATCAGAATCCTCCACAGCTGCATCAACATTATCTATACAAATGACATGACACTACTTGAAGCGTTGGCATTGAAACCTGAGTCCCAGAGTCAGCCAAGGTCTGGAAAGAGGCCATTTCCGAATTCTCATGTAAAATGATGCTGCCATCTTGCTTACTTTCCACTGAGGTTTTCCACAAATTAACAGCTGTAGCAGACTCTCGGAAAACAGGAGTTCTTTCCAAGTCTTTCTTCTTTCACATTTTTCCCCTTAATTTCACTTTGCTCCATATGGAGAGGAACAGAAAAAATAAATAAATTACAAATAAAAAGCAGAATATGAAAAAAAATGATTATGGGCCCAATCCTATCCAACCTTCCAGCACCGATGAAGCCATAATGCAGCCCCAAGGTAAGGCAAACCCCCCCCCCACTGCAGGATGCCGCGCACGCCCCATTGGCACGGCTGCATTAACGCTGGAAATTTGGATAGGATTGAGCCCTATGGGCAGTAACTTTTGTTTCTGCTGCTATGGGGGGATAAAAGCATTTCATAACATGAGGAACACATACAGAAGCTTTGATCTGCTCACTGTGATCTCACAGTAAAGAGGATGATGATGATGATGATGATGATGATGATGATGATGATGATGATGATGATGATGATTAACAGTATTTATGTACCGCTTTTCAACAAAAAGTTCACAAAGCGGTTTACAGACAAAATCAAATGATGAAATGGCTCACTGTCCCAAAAGGGCTCACAAAGATGCAGAAGAGCACCAGCAAACAGCCACCAGAAAAGACACTGTGCTGGGGTGAAAGGGGGCAGTTACTCTCCCCCTGCTAAATATAAGAGGAGCACCAATCGAAAAAGTGCCTCTTGCCCAGTTAGCAGGGGTTGTAACCGAATGATGTAACCGAATGAAGATATTTAAAGGAAGCAATTTTGTAATGATCTGTTTATTTGAGAATATGTGTAACCCCAAATCAAAAAACAAGTCTGGTGAAATTCCTATCAGAATGAAGGGTTACACTTCTTACTATTCAGTAAGAATAGCGTCTGCATTCTTTGCCAGATGTGAAGGCACCAGTTGAGGACCAATGTGTTAGAGGAACTTTGCTCAGAAGTCCACCAGCTGAATTCAGAAGAACCTGCGGTGCTGAGTCATTCAGCCATTGGTCCATCTAGGTCAGCTCAGTGCTGTCTACACTGTGGCAGAAACATTCCAAGGTTTCAGATGTGGGGGGCACTTCCCAGTCCAACCTATATGCCAGGGATGAAATAGGGACCCTGTGCTCTACCAGCTACAGCACAACCCCAAAGATGAAAAACTACTGGACTCTGTTGGTGTAAAAATCAGGCCAAAACTAAAATAGAAATAGCCCATCACAGCAGGGTCGACCTTAGGAGCCACAGGGCCTGATTTTGCAGGGGGCCCACCAGCTGCGGCCCTCCACTCACCGATGAGCCGCAGAGGTGAGCCGATGAGCTCACCTAATTAGCTCATTAGGTGAGCTAATCGCAGAAGTAGGTAGTGGTGATGTGGTGATATCGTGTCACCGCCATTCCGCCAACTGCATCCAGGAGGCTGATTTTCAGACCAATCAGATGCAGGAGCGAGTGGGCTGATCCAACTAGAGCTGCACTTGCCATGCTGGCCTCCACTGGCCACTGCATGGAGGCTTACCTCCATGCGGTGCTGGCTGCAGCTGCAGGTAGCCCGCCCTCCGCCATGGTGCGCTCCCCCCCAGCCATGGGGCTTGATTCAGCCAAATCGGCTGAATCAGCTTAAGGCCGGCCATGGCTAGCAGCATGGTTTTCAAAATATGTGGATGCTGCATGGGATCGTATGGGTGCTGCATACATGGGACAGGCAGACATAAGGATGTACAGTATGCACATTTGTCCCAGGTTGCACATGACACAAGGGTGTATGAATAAATTCAAACTGAGGGAGTTAAGAATATGAACTCTCCCAGTGGAAGAGCCTCACCCCAAAATGAGACAAGTGAGACACTGAGAGTTCACATATCACTAGTAGAGATTCTGTTCTGCTTCCTATCACATGCAGAACTTGTGCCCGGGGGTCCTGTGTGAATTGCCCATCAGAATGGCACACAAACAAACTTTCCCAGACTAGGAGCATTTCCAGAACAGAATACACCACTAAAAGTAATAGAAATGTACTACTAGTGCATTCAATCCATTTCACTCAAATGTGTACACACATTTGATTTTATATATATGAAAAAATGCACTTTTCATCAATAGACTACTATTGATGGGGGGGACTCAACAGCTGGCTGAGGTCAAGGGCAAGTTGCAAAAAATACACAAGTATATTTGGAAAGTATAGATACTTATCATCTCACCCGTACTTGATATTAAAAAAAATGTGCATGTTTCAGGTGTTCAGGAGTCCAGCATTACTAGGAAGGATGAACTGTCAAAAATGCTTTCCAATTGTTCACAACACCCAGCACAATTATTTCTGGCAGCTGGTTTTGTCATGGCATGTATTTTGTCAGCCAATCTTAAGCAAAAGTGCTGCTCAGCCACTTAGAGACCTGTCAAACAGATATAAACTATTCATTCGATGTTTTATAAGCCTGTTCTAGATCTGACCCTTTTCTGCCACACAGACACCAATGACTGCCCTTCCTCCCTGTTTGGAAGCCGTGACAAGATGACTCAGGAATTCTCAGGAAGGATCAGTCAATTTAAAACCTCCCTGAGTAGAGGTGGAGTTGTTTTCATGAAGAACAAACTTTTGTGATTTCCCGCCATGGGCAGTGACACTTTCACTGCCAGCTATGCTGTGCGACATGCATTTTTTTAAAAAAAAAAATCTATAAATACCGTATTGGTCTGAGTATAAGACCCACTTTTTTCTCCTAATTTAAGTTTTTAAACTAGGGGTGCATCTTATAATCAGGCTGTTGCAATGTAATGCCAGTGATTTAATTAATTTTTTTTAATAGCACCAAACTTTAAGGGTGCGTCTTATAATCAGGTGCGTCTTATACTCGGGACAATATGGTAAATGAAAACAGCTTATCCTAAACCATGCTGATAATTAGAGCTCAAGATAGGTATCTTTTAGTAATTTTATTATATATAAAGAATAAGTAGGAAAGTCACAATAGTGTATTTGCAGTGTACGTTGTACCAACAACACAGTATGTCACTTCCTTATAAGATATTTAAGATCAGGACATTAGATTATCATTATAAACACTTGTGACCCAATTGTATCCAGGCCTTGAGCTGACAGAACTCGTGCTCTGTCAGTGCAAAGCTCAGGTTGCTGACATGGCAGGCAGCCACTGAACTGCAAGGCATGTGGGCCAGGGGGGCCACCACCACAGACGGCTGGCGGCCCAGCGCACAGGCCAATGGAGTACCAAGCCCCCGCCGGAGCAGGTAGGAAGATGGGGGTGTTCTGGGGGAGGATTGGGGCAGGGATTGGGCCCAGCCCGAAGCATGTCGAGGATGGACCAGGGGGTGGATATCAGCAGCAACAGCAGCAGCGCCGATATCTTATGCCCCCAGCCTGGGCTTGACATGCCCCCTTGGACCCACTTGAATTTACACCAGCCAAACAGTTGGTGCAGATCCGAGTAAGCCCATTGGGGACCAGGCAATGGCAGAGTAGGTAAGTACTTACCTCTCCGTCACTGCCTAGCCCATTGCCAGCCCACATCATGCAGTGGAGCCTTGCACCAGCACCAATACACGCTGTGGGGAGACCAAGGATAGGATGGGGCCATAAGACTATCAAAGAGGGCTGAAAGTTCTAAAGTCTACATTCTCCTGAAATGTTGACCAGTTAGTTCATGGAAAACAATCAGGCCATCACTTCTCCCATCCTCCCTTCTCCCTATGTCCATCCAGCTCACAATACTTGCTGTAGCAAATATTCTACCCCACAGCATGAAAACAGGAAAAAAAAACCTGCTGGATTGGGGACAGGGCTTATCCTATGCTTGACCAGTGGTGGACTGGGGAAGAAATCTGACCAGGGCAGATTGGGGAGGCGAGATGATGGGGTGGATCTTGGCAACAGTGACTTTTGCCAGATCCAATGCCCCTGTTCCAGATCAAACCCAAACCCTTTGGCCAGAGGTTCTCTAAGTGTGAGGCACGACTCCCAAGTGCGTCATCAAAAGCAGCCAGGGGTGTCGCGTTAATCTTTTAATTAACACATATTCTTGCTTGCAAGAGAGAGAGAGAGAGCAAAAACAAAGACCTGGGATTCCCTCTTCACATCGGGTCACTCAAAGTTAATTTCAAAACACTTCAGGTTTGTAGGCAGTTTCCACGTCTTGTTTTTAACCACAGCGTGAAGCCCTTGCTTATCTTATGTTAAAGAACAATTAACAACTCTATTGATAAGCTGAGTACCGGTACTTTGGAGCTGGAGCTGCAAAGACAGCATCTCGTTTCTCTCCAAATCCTGAGATATTGCAGGTTTGCAAGTAAAGTATTTTCTTTCTGTTGAATGTTTTTAATAAAGCAAACACAAAACAAATGCAAGAACTGCAATTGAAAATGGTGCAGAGCAGGTTCTGCTTTACATACAGTCTTTGATTTCTATGTTTAGTTTGGTTGATTAATTATTAGGATTTCTCTCCTTCCTTTCTGACCCACCTCTAAGTTAGTTCCCCACTCTATTTGCTGGGACAACCCACCCACCCACCCTGGAAACTGCCAGGCTGAATAAGAATCTGTTTTTCATCTTGCAAAGATGCTACCAAAAGGAGCTCTCTCTCTCTCTCTCTCTCTCTCTCTCTCTCTCTCTCTCTCTCTCTCTCTCTCTCTCTCTCTCTCTCTCTCTCTCTCGTGCAACTGGGGTGGGGCATGACCAATGCTTCCCTCCTATTCATTGATGTTTCTCTTGCCATGAATAGGACTAACACAGATGACATCAGTGCCCTCTACCCAGGCCTGCCAATGGAGGGAGGGCAGCATCCCAACCCCACCCTGCGCACTCCTGGCTTAGCTGCTGCTCAGCATAAGCATGGAAAATCCACTTTAGGGCTCGTTTTGGGAATATACACATACATATACACATACATATAATAAAGGGTGCCTCTGAGCATGTAAAGAGTACCTGTTTCTTCCATGCACTGTAATGGGGAGTCACAGCTAACGGCGAGGGAGGTCAAGGGAGCCGTGAGTCAAAAAAGTTTGGGAACCACTGCCTTTGGCCCTAACAGATCTACGCGAGCAAACTAGCTGGCATAGATCTGAGTAGGTCCCTAGGGGCCCAGGCAGCAGTGGAGGAGGTAAGTAAAAGTTTTGTTTCCTTACCAATCCCAGCCCGTCTGCTCCCCTGCTGGTGTGCGGAATTTGGCAGAGGCTGCAGCACTGGCAGCCCTAAATCCTGCATACCAATATGGCAGCGGTGGGGAACCTCCAGCCCCAGGGCCAGATCAGGCCCCCGAGGCCATCCAGTTCGGCCCCCGGAGAGATTGCCGGGAGGCCGCCCAACCGGCCCCTGGAGGCTCCGTGCGTCACCTCCGGAGGCCGGGAGAGGGCCTTTGCATGGCAAAAATTAATTAAATAAATAAAAATGGCACACGGCCTTACGGCCGACCTTCAAGCAAATTTCTAATATTTAAAACGGCCCTCGCCAGGGAAAAGGTTCCCCGCCCCTGCAATAGGGGATAGCGACTTGTGCCAGGATCCTATCTCCTCTTTCTGAACCCTCCTCACCCCTTTCTGTCCTTGAACTTATGCCAGTCAGAACTTATGCCCATAAGCAATCAGGCAACCTACCAGGGGGTAAGTAAAACATATTTTTAATATGCTTTTTAAAATATCTCTCTCTCTCTCTCTCTCTCTCTCTCTCACACACACACACACACACACACACACACACACACACACACACACACACACACACACACACACGTGTGTATAACTTACCTCCTGCAGACTGTCAAGTTGTGCGCCCCTCCCCCACTCCCCCATAGCATGCAGTGCAGCCGCCATTGGCATGGCTGCATGCATGTTCTCATGTGTCAGGGGATAGTATTGGGCTGCTAGTCGATCAATAATATGGAAACAAAAACAAAAAAAACTCCTCATGCATTACAACATCTCATTACAAACCTACCTATCAATCATTTACACTTTTCTACCACCTTTCAGGATGGAAGATGATTGGAAGACACTGCTGCCAAGCACCTGGCTAAGCAGAAAAGTGCAATGAATCTGAGGGCATTTGATTCACAAAAGGAGACAAGCTAGTCCTGACAACACAAAGAAGTCAAGTCAATTCTATTACAATGGAATATTGAGCATCAACGTCTCACTCCCTCCTCTCATACCATAGTTATGCAATTTCTCAGTCCTGTGACTAGAGATTAATTAGACCCAGATGCCATTTTCTGGCAATTCTTTCACTGAGCAGGGAATGAGGGAACAACCTGGTCACAGGCTGTGTGTTTATTTATTTGAAATATATACCACCCAGTGTCCATGTCAGGCAGCCTCCGTCCTTTTTTACCTATAATACAACACCCCAGCCCCGGCTGTGTCACTGGGTAAGGTCATTGCGTTATAGGTAAAAAAAAAAGATGGTGGAGAGTGCTACCCTGAGCTGCTACCACTGCAAGATAAGCCCCAGAAGGGTTTCCATCACCGTCAGTAGCAGTAGTGGCTTTTCAACAGCTCAGAAGTCCTTTCGCTAGTGCCAAGTTGGCCCACCCTTTCTGCTGGCACTGTGTTACTGACAGTGCTTTTTAAAAAAAAAAAACACGTGTTGTAATAGGAGCACTTGAGAGACCCTGTGCATTGGCCACTGGTACAATTGTATAATTCGGCGGGGGAAGGAAAACAAGGGCAAGGGTAAAGCTGCGCAAAAATTTATTATAGTGCTCAGAAACCAAAAGGGAGGTTCAACCTGGGCCTAACTAAAATAGCTCCCTCACACCTTACTCTAGAGAGGAGGAATTCTATGGCTAACACTCATGAGTCATGCACAATGGCGCTCTAAGGATTCGTGGTTGGAGGGAGGAGAAAAGACAAGAGAGGAGGAGAGAGGGACTCAGAAGGAGAAGGGGCACAGCAAAGAGGGGGGAAATGTGGGGGGGAGGGAACATTAGTAGATTAACTGGGCTTCCCAGAGGAACCCGAGGGAGCAGAGGTTTTCAGGTGCAGGGATAAAGGGAGAAGGGAGAAAAATGGGGAGATTCGTGGGAAGGGAGGATGTTTCACGAGGATTCCATGGCACTCCGTGGCTCCCCTGGCTGGTTTCCGCCTCCCAGTTTGGGAACCACTGGCTACAGTCTATATAGGCAAAGCCTAGAAACAGGAAGTGAAAACACTTCATCCACTTTTAAGCAGAGGATAGTTAATAATGGAGGACCAGGAAGACTGGTGAACAAGGGAAAAGTATGGGTTTATTTGTTACGCAGCGCAGTGGACAGCACCCCAAGAGGGGCACTGACCCTTTGCTACATGTGAGCACAGTTTTTATACATTTCCAAGAAGAACATCACATGGTCGCTGAGAATGTGCATAGTCACAGAGTCATACAGGAAAAACAAGAGACTTTGGATTTACATTTTACAGAAGACAATAGGAACAATAGTGGGCTGAGCTGGGCAGGGGACTTTCTTGATGGTCCGATCATTGAGTCCTGGGAGATTTAATTCAGTTAAGCAAATGGAGTCCCTAGCTGCCAGAGTCAGCCTAATGTGTGTGCCCTCCTGAAAGGAGAGAGAGTGTGGTTGCAAAATGCGAGGTCCTCCCTTGTGACTTGGGGAGGTAGATATGAGTAAAAACCACCGGGGAGTAAACGGGGAATGGAATGGTGCGGAACTTACAGTACCGCCCCCCCTCCAGCGACGCCTCTGGGGAACAGAGGCTCAAGAGGCTGATCTCAGGCCTCTGACAAAACAGTAAAAAAGCTGAAATACATTTCACTCACACATGCACACCACACAGCACTCACAACTGAGAAGGACAAGTAACAACACTAAGCATGCAGTCAACAAAAGACAAGGAAGACAGTAGGCAATCTTTGCATTGTTAGTGAGACTGAACTGTGGACCAAGATTACCTATCCTTATTCTGTGAGGCTTGAGAACATTATATTGCAGGGGCCATGGCAGCAAGGGTGCTGACCAAGCACATTTCCCTGGGGTCTCAAAGACAGAAAGAGGGCTATTGAAACAAGCCCTAGCAGGCAATGAGGCAGCTTGAAGGGATATGAAGGAATGCGTTTTTCCCAGTTGCCTGAAATCCATCAATAAGGAAGCCAGGTAAAGGTACTTCAACTACAGGAGCAAGTTTCATAATCTACATTCCACTGTTGAGAAGGTCCTGTTTCATGTAACTGCATACATACCATACGTTACATGGTAGGAGAATCTATGTGAAAGGCCTTCACATTCCCCTTCTCCATCACCCAACATAGGTCTTCCACTAGACTGACCACAGCAGTCTCAGTCCAAAATGAGGCCAGAAGCCAAATTATAAGAATCTAGGTAGTAACTGTCATCTAAGCTTGGAGTTGGGCCACCATCTTCAAATTATTGGGATCTAAGGAGGAATACTGATACAATAGTTTTGAAAGGCTACATACCAATATACTGTACTGGCAGCTAACACGTTTGTTACGTAAAGTATGGAGCCACTGGAATGGATAGTGCTTAAATAATAACACAGCAAGTTTTCATGTGGATATAATACTACAGTGGATATCACAATTAGCTGTTTTATGGCTGGAAAAAAAAGAACTGAGAGGCACATTTACACTTCACATTTTTATTAAACCAACATCAAAACATCAATGCAACCATAGTTAGGAACTGTAGTTCTGTGAAGCAGCAAGGGTTCATTAAACAAACTTGTCTCATCACTGCCACAAAATACATGGAGCTACTACTCCCAGGATACTTTGAAGGGAGCCATAACAGGGTTTCCCAACCTTTTTGATTGGCCTGGAGTCTCCAGGAATTGGCATCAATTTCCAGAAGACTACTGAGAGCAATCCTGGAGTTCTTAAGCCAAGAGCAACTTGGCTAACAACCCAATCCTATGGGCTGCCCAATGTCAATGCGACAGAGTCCCACTGCCGTACAGTGCGTGCCACCGACAGCCATTCCCGCCACAAACCAGCAGCAGCATTGGCAGCCTGCTGCCAATCTAACAGGTACCCTAAACAGGTAAGCCAGTGGTGGGGTGATTTGGGGGCAGGGGGAGTAATGGGGCACATTGGGCAGGAACTTGGGGCATGTCACAGGAGGGAATGGGTGGATCCAGCGGCAGTGACACATGCTTGATCTTATCCCCCATTTTTCTGCCCGCCCCCACACCCTAGCTCTCCTCGGACATGTCAGCTATATAGCTGGCATAGGTCCAAGGAGACCCATTGTCAAGCAGCGTACTGGGGGGTAAGAATATTTTTACTTACCTACTCCAGGCCGTCTGATTGCCATCACAGCATGCAGCTCAGCCTCCGTTGGCACAGCTGTATGCTGTAGCGTGACGTGGATAGGATTGGGGCCTAATGACATTACATCGTGTTGGGGGGGGGGAATCTCAGGAATAGCTTCAGTCAGAGTTGGCACCCTAATAACAATGAAACCATTTTTCAAATTGTTTGAAATACCTAAGCCAAATCATTCACACACAAAAAAAAAATTAGACTAAGCTCAGAATAAGTGTCCGCACTTTTCATCTTTTCTTGAGCATATTTCCCTTCCATAATTTGAGGTTCACCCATCATTAACAGCCATCTCCATAACCTTAGCAGTCTTTTTATTTATACAAACTTGGTTCTTCATATATAAATAATCCAAATGAAAATATTAAAAAGCAGCTGGCGCCTCATGGAATAATGAATAAAACGCCTGTTTCATAAACACTACAGCTTCTATATCATAAATGTCCACATTTCTCACTGCTCATTCTCTACAACTAAGGATATTTGCATGAAAACAAAGGCTTTGTTTACAACAAAGTGTTCATCTGGTCCTGCTGTTCATTTCCCAACCTCAAGTCATAATCCCTTGAGTGTGACATCACTATCGTTTTTTTCTGGAAATGATTATGAAGTCACCCAAAGAAGATTAGTACTGCCGTTGAGAAGCATAAAACAAAATTATTTTTAGATACAAATCTTGGTCTCCTGTTATTGTTGCTGTTTCCGTTATGGATTTACTGGATGAGAGCTGTTTTTCTGAATACGTACCCCAAGCCATTTAGGGGCCAAATTAATGTAGAAACAGGCTTCCTCGCGGATTCTGGGCTAGGTAGTTAGAGGAGTTTAGCATGCACAACTGGATGCTGCATGGTGTTTTTTTCTTCTTGATCCAACTGCTAGAGCAACACACATGAAGCCCGAAGGAAAAAAAAATAGCACTTGTGTGCCCATCATCTGCTTAGGAGTGAGCAGAGGGTCTAAATGTATTTTGCACTCACTCACCCACCAACAACAAGACGATTACTGTACTTTCTGAGGAGTGTTCTATGTGCGCAGCTCAGGCTGTTGCAAATATGCGCAGTTGGGGCCCAATCCTATCCAACTTTCCAGTGCCAATGCAGCTGCAATGCTACCTTGAGGAAAGGGAACAAACAAACCTTGAGGAGGCCTCCGAGACTGACCCCCCACTGCAGCATGCAGTGAACGCCCCATTGGCACAGCTGCGTTAGCGCTGGAAAGTTGGATAGGATTGGGCCCTTGGATGGGATCATAGTCCGTATAATTACTGAGTCAAGATTCAACAGTTTGGCTTTAGTGAAGAGAAGACAACTCCTTCTGCCAGTATATTTCATAATAAAAGAAACATGGAAAGTTTGCTCATGTGCGCGCACGCGCACGCACGCACAGACACACACATATGGAGTCCATAAACCCATCAAATCTTAAACTGCATAGACTCAATAAACACAGAAAATATTCTGTAATTTAATTAAACACATTTACATCACAATCCTTTGCATGTCTACTCAGAAGTCCAATGAGGCTTACTCCCAGGAAAGTGTGTATAGGAGTCCAGCCTTATTCTCTTTCTTGATACAAAATAGTTTGCAGAAGTCTGGAACCGCCTCATAGACGTCTCTGACAGCCCATTCCAACCCAACTCTTCCGCAAGTCTGGCATAAGAGTGGCCTAAGTTCAGCATAAGTTCGACATAAGTTATGTCTGAGTTATGTCAGAGTTATGCCTGAGTTAGGCAGGCTGCAGTTTCTGTGGCCCAGCACCACCCCAGGATCCAGGCAACACTTACCTCCCAGGCAGGCAGGCACTCCAGGCTCCGTGTCTGGCTCGGGCATGTGCAGGCCTCTGTCTGCATGTGTCAGCGTCCATCCATGGCAGCTACCGCAGGGTCTGTCACAGCCCAGTCGCAAAGGGGCTGGCCGCAGGCATGGGGGAAGCGCCAGTCATGTGGTGGGCGCAGGGCAGGTGACAGGTGAGTGAGGTCCCCTTGCCAGCCGCCACAGGGCACCCTGTGCATCAGTCACCTGCTGCAGGGGAGAGTGGCCGTCTCCCCCCTCCTGCAGAAGGCGATGCCACCCCCATGCCACGTTGAGGCTGCACGTGGGAGTCATGGGGGGGAGCAGGGGAGGGAAGGGTAGGAGGGGGGTGGGAACGTCACACACAAGGGGGGTCGCAACTGGAACTGCCTCTGACATGACTTGCAGGTGCGCTGCCTGAAGCCCTGGGCCTCCAGGGCCGGGGCAATGCCCACAAAGAAGGCATCCTGGCGTGCCTTCTGCTCTGTGCCCCGGCCAAGACCGAGAGATGCCTTGGGCTTGTCTGCTGCGAGCGGGAAGGGCTCACGCAGCTCATCACACCCCCAGATGGGTGACGACGGCGCCTCACGGCAGGCGCTCTGGCGGGGTGGGGGTGGCCAGCTTCCATCATCAGGGAGTGGGAGGGGAGGCAGACACACAGGCAGGCAGACAGTGGGTGCTGGGGAGGGGCATGGGTGGGTCAGAGACAGACAGACAGACAGACAGACAGACAACAAGGCTGGTGGGAGAGAGATTCCGAGAGAGGGGTCTGCAGAGACCAATGGGGACACAGGGGTCGCTCTGCAGATGAAGGCGATGCAGAAACAGGTGCCTCTTATGCAGACGGACTTTGGGCGGAGGCGCCTTCATTACGGGCAGACTTTGGGCGGAGGCGCCTTCATTACGGGCGGACCTTGGGCGGAGGCGCCTTCATTACGGGCGGACCTTGGGCGGAAGCGGCTTCGTGATGGGCAGACGCCCTGGCTGTCACTGTTTGCCTGCCTGAGAGGCCCCCCCAACTCCCCCCTGTGCCATGGGGGTCTGGCAGCCCCCCTGCTGTGTTCTCCCAGGGAAGGACGTGGCAGTCCCTGGATGGGATTCATGCAGGGGCTTGAGTGCTGGGGGCTGTCTGTGTGTGGGGGGCAATGCTTGTGTAACACTGGGCACATATTTGTCAAGGGGGCTCTGCCTGAGGGTCATCTTTATTGTTCTGGAACATTAGCAGAGATGGCCAGGTGAGGCTGCCAGGGGTAGTCACAGCAGCCAATCTGAAAGCAGCAGCAGCAGCAGACGTGCCTCATGGACCTGGAGATGCAAGCTCTTCCCCTGTGGAACCACAGCCTGCTCCATAGAAAGGGGAGGGGCAGCAAGTAGGACAGCCAGGGAGGTGGAGCAGCAGCAGCAGCAGCAGCTGAGGAGGGTTGCAGGGCTGGCTCCCTGACCTCTGGCAGCATCGAGGCAGACGACAGTGGGGCAACCAGACTGCGGGCCCAGGGGTGCTCCCAGGAAGGTAGGTGGTAGTGGACGTTCCTGGGGAGACAAAAAACAAGGGGGAGTTACATGTTAGCTGGTGTGGGGTAGCAGTCGCCATTGAAGACAAGCCAGTGTGTCAGTTGCAAAAGCCTGCAGGGAGAGAAATAAAACACAGCTGATAGGTGTGACACACATAGCATGGTCTGAGCTGCTTACCTGGGTGTAAGGAGAGCATGATCCTGTAAGGGGAAAGGGTCAAAGAGAGAACCAACAACACAACTTGGGGGGTCACAACCATGACAAACCTAGCAATACTGACCTGTCAGTAGACCCTGTAGAGAAAAGGGGGGGACAGCTGGTGTCTACATAAGGCTAACAGTTCCACACTTGTGGCATTGTCTGCTCACATGACTACAGGCAGCTATCAGACACAACAGTGGTAAAGAGGCATGTATCCTATATATCATAGCAGGCAAAGCAGGCAGCTATGAGACAACGCATTGTTAAAGAGGCATATCATAGCAGGCAAAGCAGGCAGACATGAGAGGGCACATTGGTAAAGAGGCATATCATAGCAGGCTAAGCAGGCAGTTATCAGACAACACATTGGTAAAGAGGCATTCCAGAGAAGGCTAAGCAGGCAGACATGAGAGGGCACATTGGTAAAGAGGCAGTTCAGAGAAGGCAATGCAGGCAGACATGAGAGGGCACATTGGTAAAGAGGCATGTCTCATATATTTCTATATGCAAAGAGGCAGAAGTCAGACCACATGTCAGCACGAACCCTGCTCTGCTCTTACCTGCACTTACCTGCTGGTGTTGTGTTGCCTGTGGGGGGGGGAGAGGCTGGGAGAAAGACATGAGTTAGCAAATGGTAGCATGGAGGCAGCTGCCCAGGCACAGCTGTAAACAGTTTGGCCACAGCCAGAACAGCCCTCTCTGCCCTTGAGGGGGGCAGAGAGGAGAAGAGAGAAGTGGGGTGTTTGTGAATTTTGCCCTCCACCGACAAAGTCCCACTTTGTGGCTGTGGGGGACCGAACCCCACGCCACGTGCTCAGAGAGAGAGAGTGGAGGTCTGGGGCTGGGCTTTTGTGGGAAAGAGGCTGGGTGGGGCTGGGTGCTGATAGGCTCCCTATCTTTGGCATAACTCTGTCGGTTTCCAGACCTTGCTGCCACAACTCCGACATAACTCTGACATAACTCAGGAGTAGGGTGTTAGAAATTTTCAGGAGAGGGCTGGAGTGGGTAAGGTAAAATGGTTCCTATGGGTCTACTCAAATTTATGTCAACCCTTTTGGTCAACATAAAATTTGTGTCAGCATTTGTGTTGGAAGGGGCGTGTCTGTGCTTGCCAGGGTCTGGAATCCAACGTTAATTGGTTGCCGCCCCCGTTACGCCCACAGTCCGCCCCTGGAACGCCCACTTTTATGTTGACTTTATGTCCTTTGTCCTAACTTCGACATAACTTCGACGTAACTTTGACTTTATGTCCTTCGACATAACTTCGACCTAACTTCGCCGTAAATGTTCGCATTCCAGACATAACTTCGACATAAGCGACTTATGCTGAGTTTATGTCTCACTTGTGCTGCTTAGCCCTTGCGTTGGAACGGGCTGTGAGTGTCTTGAAACTTTTCAAATTCCACTGAATCCCCAACCTTTGGAAAACCATTGACTGAAGGCTATATATAGCAGATGGGTCTGAGATTTCAGTAGAGTTGCATCAGTAGACCAGAGTAGAATTTGGCACCAAATATACACACAGACTTTTTTCGCAGCCTACTTTGCAAAATAATTCTATGGGCTTATTTTACAGGCCTGCTCACCTCTGGGCCCCTATTGCCTCCTGTGTCTCTGTGCACTTGTGCTTCATTCATTACATGCTTGGCAGCCATACTTGTTGGTATATTTAAAGCATCATAAACATCTGCTTGATTCTGTACTTGAAGCATGACCTCAAGCTATTTTAAGGACACAAAAGTATTTATTTAATACCACTATGAGTAGTATCACATTCATAGTTAGTGTACATATGGATATCTGCTTTTTTTCTTTTTTTGAGCTTAGATAGAACAATATGATTGCAATCTGATAAGCTATTATTTAACCCACAGTCAAGTTTATTTTATTTATGATACTGGTACCCCATCCTTCCTCCCAAGGATTAGCTTTTATATGATATATGCCTCCCAGGTAATCTTCCATTCAGGCATTGCTCAAGGGCTGTCGACATATTCAGTTGTACTGGTGTACATCTGTGTACTTTACTGTAGATACAATCATTGTCAGTTACCATTGCCAATGACCTGGGTGGAGTTATTCACATGTCTCATTCACTACAGCTAATCTGTGTACAATGTACATGGATTGCTGACCTGTAAAAATGAACTCAGTTCACCCAGAACCATGTTGTAGTAGCCATGTTCAGACAGCTGTACCAAAGCACAGCATAACATGTGAACAGCCCTTCAGAGTCAACCCTTTTCAGCCTCTGCAGCAATACTGAATGATGTGCCTTCAGACAACAGTGGGCAGTTCCCTGGGTTTGGGAAAGCATGCAAATTTGCAGTCTGTGCTAGAGACAACTGGAGCAGAGGGGGTGGATACCAGTGACACCAGCATGCAGAGGCGTATCAGGAGCGGATGCTGCCTGGAGCACCGCTCCTGATACGCCGCCCCCTATACGGGGCGGCCCCGCTCCAGGGGGGGCGGCCCGGCTTACCGGGGCGCTCCGAGGCCTTCTCCCCCGGCCTCGAAGCCGGAGAAAGCCCAGGAGCGTCCACCACGACCAGTGGATAGGGCTTTCTGAAGGCGGAGCGCTAGTTAGCCTTTTTTGCACATGCGCAAAACATTAACGTTACGTTTACATTACGCACGTACAAAAAAGGCTAACTAGCGCTCTGCCTTCAGAAAGCCCTGTCCACCGGTCGTGGTGTACGCTCCTGGGCTTTCTCCAGCTCCGAGGCCGGGGGAGAAGGCCTCGGAGCGCCCGCCCGCGTCACCGGACGGACGGGCGGGTGAGCGAGTGAGCGCTCGCTCAGTTGAAAGACTGGGGCGAGCGGAGCAGCGCCGCCCGGCACCGCAGTGCTGCCTGGAGCCGCTGCTCTGTTCGCTCCAGTCTTTCCACGCCTCTGCCAGCATGTGCCAGGATCCTATCCCCGTTCCTTCACCCGTTTCCTCTCCCTTACCCTCCTCACTTCTATGCCAGCAAAGTGGCTGGCACAGATCCATGTGGGGCAGCATCCACTGGGGCAGCAGAGGCTTACCAGAGACTCCCCCACCCCCGCAGGATGCGGCACATGCTCCACTGGTATGGCTGCATTGGCAGGGGAGGGAGGGTCTAGTTAGGAGGGGGCTGTTACTCCAAAGTAAGTGTGCATAAGATTGCAGCCTTAGCTTTCAGTGTGTCCTGAATAGGAGTTTCCCAACTTTTAATGAGGAGAAAATATAAATAATCTGTGGCTGTGGCCAGGGGGGCCTTTGCCCAGCTTCGGCTGGTGTGCCAGCTGCGACCGTACTTGGATCGTGCAGACCTGACCACGGTGATCCATGCCACGGTGACATCGCGACTAGATTATTATAACGCGCTGTACGTGGGGCTGCCTTTGAAGACGGTTTGGAAACTGCAATTAGTGCAGAATGCAGCGGCCCGTGTGGTCACTGGAGGTAGGCGGTTCGACTCTGTCGGGCCGCTCCTCCGACAGCTGCACTGGCTGCCGATTCGTTTCCGGGCCCAATTCAAAGTGCTGGTTTTGACCTTTAAAGACCTATACGGCTTGGGGCCAGGATATTTGAGAGACCGCCTACTTCTATATAGTCCGGCTCGTCTCTTTAGATCATCAGAGAAGGCCCTTTTGCGGGTGCCGTCGCCCAAGAAGGTGCGAGGGGCGGCGGCCAGAAACAAGGCCTTCTTAGTAGTGGCACCAACCTTATTGAATTCCCTCCCCTTTGACTTACGAACTGCTCCCTCCCTGGACACTTTCCGGCGAGGCCTAAAAACCTTCTTGTTCAAAGAAGCCTTCTGAGCCCCTGCCTTTTTTAACATCTTGCTGGTACAGGTGGGGGTGCTGCTGTTTTTATGCTCCTGCTTTGATTGTAGCCATGATCTTTTTAATTGTTTTTTAGACACTGTTTTTATTAATTTTCATTCATTGTTTTTACTGTTTTAAAATGTGATATTTTTATATTGTATTTTTTGTATGCATTTTTTTTTCTGTTGTAAGCCGCCTTGGGTCCCTTCGGGGAGAAAGGCGGGATAAAAATACTGCAAATAAATAAATAAATAAATAAAAGCAAATGAAAACAAAAAGAGGCAGCAGGATGCATAACGATAGCCTTACCATTCGTCCCGGTTTCGCCGGGACAGTCCCGGAAATCGGACCCGATTCCCGGTCGTGTCCCGGGAGACGAATGGGCGCCGCCATCTTTTTTTTTAATTTTAAACTTACCGGGCAGCATCTTGGGTCACGAAATCTCGCGTGATCCAAGATGTCGGCGCCCAAATCTCGTGAGGGCATGATGCCCTCACGAGATTTGGGCGCCGACATCTTGGATCACGCGAGATTTTGTGACCCAAGATGCCGGGAAGTTTGAAATTAAAAAAAGAAGAAGATGGCGGCGCGGCGAGCGGGTGCTTCTCCCGGTCGTCAGCGGCACCGGGAGAAGCACAGTGCTTGCCCGTGTTGCGCGAGCCTGCTGGAGGCTCGCGCTGGCCGGGCAAGCAGGCTGTACTTCTCTAGTCTCCCAGCGGCTCCATGCGGTGCCGCTGGGAGACCGGAGAAGCACAGCCTGCTTGCCCGGCCAGCGCGAGCCTCTAGCAGGCTCGCACAACGCGGGCGAGCAGGCTGTGCTTCTCTCCGTGCCGCTGGTCTCGCAGCGGCACCGGGAGAAGCACAGCCTGCTTCTTGCCCGTGTTGCGCGAACCTCCTGGAGGCTCGCGCAACGCGGGCGAGCAGGCTGTGCTTCTCCCGGTGCCGCTGGTCTCGCAGCGGCACCGGGAGAAGCACAGCCTGCTTCTTGCCCGTGTTGCGCGAGCTCCAGGGCTCGCGCAATGCAGGCGAGCAGGCTGTGCTTCTCCCGGTGCGGCTGCGAGACCAGCGGCACCGGGAGAAGCACAGCCTGCTTCTTGCCCGTGTTGCATGGAGCCGCTGGGAGGCACAGCCTGCTTCTCAACCTCGGGCCGACCAGCGACCAGCGACCACCGACCAGTGACCAGCGACCAGGTAAGCGTATTTTTTAAATATATATATTTTAATAGAAATATTAATTATTTATTTAAAAATTTCGGCCGCGCTTCACGCCCCCTTTACCTTATTATTTATTTAAAAATTAATT
This sequence comes from Plestiodon gilberti rubricaudatus, assembly GCA_026170595.1. Taxonomy (NCBI): domain Eukaryota; kingdom Metazoa; phylum Chordata; class Lepidosauria; order Squamata; family Scincidae; genus Plestiodon; species Plestiodon gilberti. The sequence continues at coordinate 51,442,130 of JANXHW010000001.1, read as the reverse complement.
AATTATTTAAAAATTTCGACCACGCTGCGTGCGGCAAGAGGGGGCGCTTTGCGCCCCCTTTACTTTATTAATTATTTTTTTAAAAAAGGACGCGCTTCGCGCCCCCTTTCTACGATAATTTGTTCATTAAAAGGATTTCTTATGTGGATTTCTGCTTTATTGTGACATTTAGGCTTGTTTTTTCTGCTTTTTCGTGGTGGTTTAGAATTGCTTTTTCGTGGTGGAGGGTAGTTTGCGGTTGGTTTGGGCTGTTTCTGATGGCTTTTTCGTTGTGGTTTAGATTGCTTTTTCATGGTGGAGGGTAGTTGGGGGTTGGTTTGAGCTGTTTCTGATGGCTTTTTCGTTGTGGTTTAGAATGGCTTTTTCGTTGTGGAGGCTAGTTTGCGGTTGGTTTGGGCTGTTTCTGATGGCTTTTTCGTTGTGGTTTACGATTGGTTGTGGTTCTTTGACCTTGCTTTTTCGTTGCTTTGACATTAATTAATTATTTACCTCGGGGGGGGTGTGGGGGGGTGTCCCGGTTTGAAGTTTGAAAAATATGGTAAGCCTACATAACGAGCCAGAAGTTTCCATCACTTTGGCTTCAGCAGGGCTCACCATGGCAGGCTCCATAGGCCAAGAGGAGGAGGATTCAGACTGAGTGACTTCCTCCTTGCTTGACTGGGTATGGGAGCTATGGAACATGGGCCTGCTCTTGTCCCGGCTGCATATCATCTGAAAAGACAAGGGCAACGTGGTTCAGTCTCTTTAAACCAGGCCACCATCCCCTCACAAGTGCCAACCCCACTGAAATTATTCCTCGATATATTTTTTTCTCATCATGGTATAATGTCAAGACTGATATAGTGAGTGAAATATCTATTGTAGGCCATTGTGACTTTAGTGATGTTCCTTTACTTGACGTGTATAGTAATTTTGACACGGCTCTGTAGAGACAAAGCAGTTGCTTGAAGTTAGCTTCATTTTCCATTTTGTATATAGCTGTAGTTAAGTTCCGTCCTGGCAGGAGCTAGGAGAGGCTTTGCTCTGGTTATAATAAAACTTCCAAATCCTTTCATATTGGGGTGCTTGTGAATTTATTACACAGACCATCTACGCCTCCTTTATATCCAGGTAGCACACACTTATTCGTAACAATTTGTTTTAAGCTTTTTTAAAAAGATCTGTGACGATGTTCACATGCCAGTTTCCTCTGGTCTAGTTCATTGTTAGCGAGAAAACAATGGCGACTGTTTTCCTTGGATTTCATATGCACGCAATCCCGTCACCACACAGCGCTTCCTCTGTAATGAGTGTTATTTTACAGGACACTTTTGATTGTCTTGGAGAGATGCTCTTTAGAGACAGAGAGAGAGAGCGCTGTATCAACGTTGATTGTGTTGGCTGCTTCTGCTTATTTTCTCTAGATGTTGCTTTGTAAGCATATCAAGCTTAGAATTATGTAAGTTTAGGAGACAGACACGAAGCTATTGTTGCAGGCAATTTGTATGGCCACCACCATGTAGGTCAATATAGGCCACAGGGAAGGGTTGGGAAGGACTGGATCAGTTCTCGCTTAGGGCTCCTTGCCACAGGATGTGGTGATGGCACCTGGCCTAGATGCCTTTAAAAGGGGTTTGGACAAATTCATGGAGGAAAAGACCATCACAGGTTACAAGCCATAAGCAACCTCCTGGTTTTTTAGAAGTGGGTTTTCTCTGTGCCAGGTGCAAGGGAGTGGCGACTGGACACAGGTATCTTGTTGTCTCGTGTGCTCCCTGAGGCATCTGGTGGGGCCACTGTGTGACACAGGAAGCTGGACTAGATGGGCTTTTGGCCTGATCCAGCAGGGCTCTTCTTATGTTCTTATGTAGGGCTGTTTTGCATGAAATGATTTTCCACGATAGTTGCTTCAGGATCAATATTACTTGCAGTGAGCCCGGGCTGGTGACAGCACAAAGCACCCAATGTAGCCAAGAGTACTACAGATGTCCACCCTGCCCTGTAGGGAGGACTGGGCCCACCTAACAACTGGCAACCCCGCTTCCCATGGTGGTAGACATGGGGTCTCTTTCATTCCCAGTGGGCAAGCAACAGCAATGTACAGTATAGTGTTCTAATCTAGCCAATACCTGCTGCCCCCATATTCCCCCCATCCCATGTAGTGTTGCAGCACCATGTGGATCATCACTAGGAACGTAGGAAGCTGACCTATACTGAATCAGGCCATTGGTCCATCTACATCTACATTGTCAACACTGACACACGGTTTTCAATACTTGGCAATAGCTCTCCAAGGTTTTAGACAGGAATTTTTCATCCACCCGCCCAGGAGATGCTGGCTATTGAATGGGACCTTCTGCATACAAAGCAGATTCTTAATAATAAGTACCCAAGATCCAAGTCTTCCGAATGTCCAAGGCGCTCTGAAGGCAGTTGCATTACGTCGCATGTATCAGCATTTGTCAGCTGGCAACTATTTTCCATGGGAATTCTCTGAACTTAAGAACTGTCACTGATCCAGCAAAAGTTGAGCGCTTTTGATTTCCATGGAAGTGATTTAGACTTGTGATTAATTCTCCCACTGGAATCGATGAGTTTCACATGTGCGTAACTTTAATGTACAGTAAATGTGTAGCTGGATCATGTCCTGCTACCCCAGGCAGTAGCTACACCAAGAAAAATATGAATTGTGCTGGCATAATTCATATGCTAATGTACTTGTACAACAAGAAATTAGCATAAGCCTCATAGAGTACAGAACAATGAAGGAAAATCCTTTGGCAGCTCTCATACTTATCTCTGCCTCTGATTTTGGATCCGCATCACTCCAGCAGGTGAAATACTACTTACCGCATTTATTGGCGTATAAAACACACTTTTTTGTCTAAATTTGTGGCCCAAAATAGCAGGGTGCGTTTTATACGCCAATACTAAAAAAAATCCCTTCCCCCCCCCCGCCCGTTTTAAAGCATTTTTGGGCTTACCGGTTTTTCCGGAGCTGGAGAGCTCCGTTGTGCTTTCTTCCCTGTCTAATCTATCCGATCTTCAGCTGTTTGTCTGGTTTAATTTATGCACGAGCTTGAGTTGAGCTTCTCAGCAGCCAGCAGAGGGCGCTATGCTCAGTTCAGTTGAGCTGCAAAGGGCCTAGTCTTTCCCAGCTCTCCTCGGAAGGGTAAGCTTCTGAACTGGGCCTAGTTGGGAGGCTTTGGAAACTGTGCATAGTTGGGGTGGGGGAAAAGAGTTGAGTCTGGGTGTTTTTTTTTGTTTGTTTGTTTGTTTAAGAGTTGGTAAGAGTTGAGTCTGGGGTTTTTTTTTGTACTTTTATGTTTTTTACTGTGGAAACTGCAGGGGTGGGGTGGGGTGGGGTGGGGGAAAAGAGTTGAGTCTGGGGGTTTTGTATTTGGGGTAAATGTTTTTTTTATTTTGGAAACTGCATGGGTGGGTTGGGGGAAAAAGAGTTGAGTCTGGTGTTTTTTTTTTGCACTTTTTTTGTTCTGGTGCATTTTGTTCATGTGTCTTATTGCTGTGTGTTTTAAAAGAGATCCTGGTATTTTTGTGCAATTTATGTAAATAAGCTAATTAAGCAGCGAAGCGGTAAGTGGCCAAGTGGCCCAAAAATGCTTTAAATGTTTTTTTCTTGAAACCCAGGGCCAAAAGGAAGGTGCGTCTTATACGCCAGTGCGTATTATACGCCGATAAATACGGTACTTCTCCATTACTTCTGTGGAATATGAAAGCAGCCAAAGACTAAGCAGAGGAGGAAAAGAGATCCTACCGGTAATTAAATTACTTCTAGCCATTGTATGACTCCTTTCTTTCTGGAGATGTCTATGGCTTGCTCCTTTTCCTTAGGACAATCCGTCTCAAGCGCTCTCAATCAGCAATTCAATCAGCCTACAATAATGTTTGCATTCACAATAAGAGGTATTATTATTATTATTATTTGTTTTATGGAAAGTGCTTTACTTCAAGCACTGTCTTTCCCTGCCCCCCAATTTCCATACTTTTAAACAGTACTACTGTAGTATAAATGTTCAAGATCTTTCTCCCCCCCCCCCCACTAGGTACTTTTAAATTGACTTCAACTTTCTGCTCTCACAAGGGGAGTATGTGGAAAATGCATGCAATGAAGTCTTGACTTTTTTAAAAATGAAAAGCAGCCTTAAGAGGCTGCCATTTTGATTGGAAGAGCAACTGAGGGGTAGATGAGGAGAGAGAAGGGAGTGCTTAACCTTTTTCTGCTGGCCATTTCTCCAGGCACAATCACCGCATCCATGTTGCCTTCCCCCTCACATGTTTGTTGTTGTTGTTCAGTCGTTAAGTCGTGTCCGACCCTTCGTGATCCCATGAACCATATCCCGCCAGGCCTTCCTGTCCTCCACTATCTTCTTGAGTTCGCTCATTTTCATGTTTGTTGCATCGGTGATGCTGTCTAACCATCTCATCCTTTGCCTTCCCCTTCTCCTTTTGCCTTCAATCTTTCCCAGCATCAGAGTCTTCTCCAGAGAGTCCTCTCTTCGCATTAGGTGGCCAAAATATTTGAGTTTCAGCCTCAGTAGAGAGGTATTTATAAAGGGTGCAGAGGAGTTGTGGAGGGAATTGATTTTGAGCAGAAAAGAACTGGCAGGGAAAGGATTACCGTAAGTTCCCTTTTCCTACTGCCTCTTGTTCACTTAAAATCTCAGCCTCCTAAGGGTCCTTTTCAAAATGTCAGGGCTTCATAACATACTTTTTTGTGTAGTTTGCCCCCAAATTTTCAATTTTTTCCCCACTGTATGAAACAATACAGTAAGTCCCCACTTAAAGCTGTTTTGTTATAAGTTGTTTCATTTTAAAGTTGTTGAGGGAAAAAAAAAACCTGGAGAGCTGTTGCCAGTCTGTGCTGACAATACTGACATAAAGAGGACCAATGGTTTGACTCTATATGGCAGCTACCTGTGATGGCTTTAAAAAAAAATCATATATGCCTGTCTTACAGCCCAATCCTAACCAACATTCCAGTGTTAATGCAGCTGTTCCAATGGGGCGTGTGCTGCATTCTGCACTGAGGAGGTAGTCAAGGAGGCCTCCTCAAGGGCTCTTACCTCGGGGCTACATTGCGGCTGCATCAGCACTGGAAATTTGGTTAGGATCAGTGGCGTAGGAATGGGGGGTGGTTTGCCCCTGGGCAGCATGCCGGGGTGGTGATGGTACACAACCGCCACTAAGGGCAGTAAATCAGCGGCGGCAGTTGCGCTGAGTCTTTTTGCGCCACTTTTTTTCAGCCTCTGCAGCGACTGCGAGCCTTGCACCGCCACTGCCGAGGCTTTTGGAGGGTGGGGGAGATGTTTCTCGCCCTCCCGCCTGCCCCAAGATCACGTTTTCGGCCAGTGACAGGCCGCTGACGTCACCCGGGGGCGTGACTTCCGGCTGACATCACCCCCTTGGGGCATGGCCTCCGCCAGGGGTGTCATCACAGCCTGTGGCCCCCAGGCAGGAGCGGCATTACAACGCCACTGGTTAGGATTGGGCTGTTTCTCTTTGTCTCTCCCTTTCTCTCTGTCTCTCTCCTAAAAAAAAGGGAAATAACAAAAAGTGCACTGTGAGTGTTTCTGCTGGTATCACCCATTTTAGGTCAAGTGGCAACCGAGTTGTGGGTCACAACCCTCTGTGGGAAGCAGGGTGTTGGATTAGGTAAACCAATGGTCTGACCTGGTAGGAGTCTTATGTTTTTAAACCACAGGTTGAAGATGAGGCTGGGTTTACGGGCAGGAAACCCAGGCAAATACCAGGGCACCAGGCTTGGAGGGCACTGGTCATTTCAGTCTTTGTTACGTTTTAAAAGCTTCTATAAGATTAGAGAACAAACTTTTTATTTGTGTGTCTATGTGGCATGAAATCATAGAGTATTACAGATCTATGTATGCACATTTATCATCGTGTAGAAAGGAATAAATCATGTATGCAGCTCCTGCATCAAAGTTGTGAAAGGAGCTAGAAATGCAATTTTTAAAAGGTGGTATTGAAGAGGTGAAGAAATGGAGGTGGTGCTAAAGGGCCTCCTTGCTTGGAATGCCCCGTGGTCGAGGGCCAGCCCTGATTGAAGACCACTACATGTTCCAAGATGGTCATCTTTGTTTATTTAAGAAGTCTTTTTCATCCATTTACTGGGGCCATTTTTCATTCTCCACATTGAACAAATACTCTGCGGTTCCACATTATATTCATGATTACTTTCTGCAGCTACTGGATGCGTCCGTGTGGATGCTCAAAAGCATGCTGGGATGTTTTAGAATTGCTCTTCCTCTCTAATCAGAATGGAGGCTGCTAGAAAAAGAGCAATTGCTACTGGCACTCACAGGCACAATCACAACATTTAAGATGGCTGGGTAGGTAATTAGTATGAAGAACACTGTGCCATAGTAGTCAAACAACCACAACTGCTTTACATCCATATGCAACTTACAATGATATAGTGACAGTCATTAATGTTTCACCTGTTGTCACATGACTGCCTAAGGCAATTTTGCCACATTTTTCTCCTCCTGCCCAAGAAAAAGAAAGGGAAAGTGAAATACAGGGAAGGGGATGCACCAAAAACACAGGGCAATTTGGGGGGGGGGCACCGAGAGCTCCTGAGAAATTGGGTGAGGTACCTCTTGTTGGTGGCAGTGGCAACTGTCCTTTCTTGTGAAACCCCTCCCGCAAACTATTTCTGAGTAAGGATGCCAGGGGAAAAATGATGACCAGTAGTGGAGGTTGCTGCTTCCCCCCTAACATTAGATGATGCTACATTGTGACATAGTATCATTTCTGGAGTGGGGGGGCTATTCATAGCAGCTGGAAGGAGCCAGATGCTAAGAACCATTGCAAACTACTGCTGTTGCCAACACTACCAAAGAGGTGATGCAAAAAATAAAAAAAAAATGTAAAAGGAAAGGACAGCCACAAATGAGAGGTTACCCCCTAAAATGTTTCAGAAATTATCCCTCCAAAATGCCACCCCATTTCAGCCCCCTAAATTTCACTTGCCACTCAAATTCTAGACTAAAAATTCTTACTCAGTGAGCGCGCGCGCACACTCACACACACACACACACACACACACACACACACACACACACACCTCCCATTGCTAGGCCTTGAAGTAGCTGTGCATATTAAAGAGTAAAGTTATCTTCCCCGTGGAAGACATATGGCACTTTAACACGTGGTCTTAAGCAAAAATGCCTTTGAGCCTTTTTTACCCTTTGTGCCCCATGCGAATTCTGTTAATGCAGAAAGGAAAACAGAGGATGGAAGCTAAATGTCCACAATGTAGTGAGCAATGAAGGTTTGACGTTTGCATAACAGTGAGCCTTGTGGGCGTAGACGCCCTTAGTGTTTGACATACCCATAAACAACCCAGCATCGAAGCTAACAGAATACACTTCTGCTTGGTCGAGGTTTCCTCATCCTGTCAGAGCCTGTATCTCAGCAATATCTAGCACATCTTTACATGAGTAAAATTCAACATGGGGGTCACCATTTTTCCCCTCAAGATTTACTACATGGTCAGTTAGTTCCATGGAAAATTGTGGCATTTGCATCCAGTACTCTAGAGGAGAAAAAAATGCTGGTGTTGCTCCCCTAGAAAGGAAAACATAAGAATTAGGTCAAGGTCTGTCTAGGCTAGCAGTCTCTCTCCAACAGTTGGTAGCCAGATGCCTCAGGAAATGCAAAGCAGGATAGGAAGATAATGGCCATCCTCTATTGCTTGCAAATACTGCATTTGGTATTGCCTCTGAACACATCGGTTAGCTTGACAGGTTAGGGAATGGTCTGAAGGCACATGAAGGCACCCTTGACTTCCGAAGGGCAGACTTCCCCAAAATGAGAAGACTAGTTAAGAAAAAGCTGAAAGGGAAGGTAAAAAGAGTCCAATCGCTCCAGAGTGCATGGAGGCTGTTTAAAACAACAGTCATAGAGGCCCAGCGGGAGTGTATCCCACAAAGGAGGAAGGGCTCGACCAAGTCCAGGAGGATGCCGGCATGGCTAACAAGCACAGTTAAGGAGGCTATAAAAGGCAAGGAAGCTTCCTTCCGTAAATGGAAGTCTAGCCCTAATGAGGAAAATAAACAGGAGCACAAACTGTGGCAAAAGAAATGTAAAAAGATGATACGGGAGGCCAAGAAAGACTTTGAGGAACGTATGGCAGGCAACATAAAAGGGAATAATAAAAGCTTCTTCAAATATGTTAGAAGCAGGAAACCTGCCAGGGAAACGGTGGGTCCGCTGGATGGTGAGGGAGAGAAAGGGGTGATAAAAGGGGACTTGGAGACTGCGGAGAAATTAAATGAGTTCTTTGCATCTGTCTACACGGCAGAAGACCTCGGGCAAATACCGCTGCCAGAACGGTCTCCCCTGACTAAAGAATTAAGTCAAATAGAGGTTAAAAGAGAAGACGTCTCAGACTTAATTGACAAAATAAAGATCAATAAATCACCAGGCCCGGATGGCATCCACCCAAGAGTTCTGAAGGAACTCAAGAATGAAGTTGCTGACCTCTTGACCCAAATATGCAACTTGTCCCTTAAAACAGCCACTGTGCCAGAGGATTGGAGGATAGCTAATGTCATGCCAATCTTTAAAAAAGGAAGGAGGGGAGACCCGGGAAACTACAGGCCGGTCAGCCTAACATCTGTTCCAGGGAAGATGGTGGAAAGTCTCATTAAGGATAAAATCTTAAAATACATAGAAGAACAAGCTCTGCTGAGGGAGAGTCAGCATGGCTTCTGCAAGGGGAAGTCTTGCCTCACAAACCTGTTAGAATTTTTTGAAAAGGTCAACAGGCATGTGGATGCGAGCGAACCCGTGGATATTATATATCTGGATTTTCAGAAGGCATTTGACACGGTCCCTCATGAAAGGCTCCTGCGAAAACTCCACAGTCAGGGAATAAGAGGGCAGGTCCTCTTGTGGATTAGGAACTGGTTGAAGACCAGGAAACAGCGAGTGGGAGTCAATGGGCAATTTTCACAATGGCGAGAGGTGAAAAGCGGTGTGCCCCAAGGATCGGTCTTGGGACCGGTGCTTTTCAACTTATTCATAAATGACCTGGAGTCGGGAATAGGCAGTGAGGTGGCCAAGTTTGCGGATGACACTAAACTTTTCCGGGTGGTAAAGACCAGCAGGGATTGTGAAGAGCTCCAGAAGGATCTCTCCAAACTGGGAGAATGGGCAGCAAAATGGCAGATGCGCTTCAATGTAAGTAAGTGCAAAGTGATGCACATTGGGGCAAGAAACCAAAATTTCACATATACGCTAATGGGTTCTGAGTTGTCTGTGACGGATGAAGAGAGAGATCTTGGGGTGCTGGTGGACAGGTCGATGAAAGTGTCGACCCAGTGTGCGGCGGCTGTGAAGAAGGCCAATTCCATGCTCGGGATCATTAAAAAGGGGATTGAGAATAAAACGGCCAATATCATTATGCCTTTGTACAAATCGATGGTAAGGCCACATCTGGAGTATTGTGTCCAGTTCTGGTCACCATACCTCAAAAAGGATATAGTTGAATTGGAAAAGGTGCAGAAAAGAGCGACCAGAATGATTTGTGGGCTGGAGCACCTCCCTTACGAGGAAAGGCTACAGCGTCTGGGGCTTTTCAGCCTAGAAAAAAGGCGCCTGAGGGGGGACATGATTGAGACTTATAAAATTATGCATGGGATGGAGAGAGTGGATAGAGGGAAATTCTTCTCCCTCTCGCACAACACCAGAACTAGGGGACACGCACTAAAATTGAGTGGAGGGAGAATTAGAACAGACAAAAGAAAATATTTCTTTACCCAGCGTGTGATTCATCTGTGGAACTCCTTGCCACAGGATGTGGTGATGGCACCTGGCCTAGATGCCTTTAAAAGGGGTTTGGACAAATTCATGGAGGAAAAGACCATCACAGGTTACAAGCCATAAGCAACCTCCTGGTTTTTTAGAAGTGGGTTTTCTCTGTGCCAGGTGCAAGGGAGTGGCGACTGGACACAGGTATCTTGTTGTCTCGTGTGCTCCCTGAGGCATCTGGTGGGGCCACTGTGTGACACAGGAAGCTGGACTAGATGGGCTTTTGGCCTGATCCAGCAGGGCTCTTCTTATGTTCTTATGTTCTTATGATGCTGCTGTTAATTTGCTGAAGGTAAACAGGTCTAGGTCTGGACAGGGCCTTGATGGGTGACTGTCTGCCAGTCCTGCAGATACTATTTTGCTGGATTCTGTAATGGAAGAAAGGTGGCTTATAAAGCTAACAAACAGCTTTCACTACCATTGCTAATGTATGTTGATAGACCTGTCCTCCATGAGCCAGCCCTGCAAATGAACTCCATATGTTAATTATGTGTTGCATGAAGGAACCTATACGAGTTACATTATGGATGCCTTTCACGTCTATATAACGTACATTTTTGTGAGCGCTTCAAACACTCGGCGTAATGAGCAGATATAGGCCTACCCCTTAGACCCAGATTGTTGAGCCAGGTTGCAGCAACAACATTGTCATGTGCATTTGCACTTCGCTACCTTGAAGAGCAGATGGAAGACAACTAGTCTGCTGACACAGAGGAAGATACCGTACAACCTGTCAGAATTTGTTTACAGCAGCATGTCCTCCCATTCACCCCGTGTTGATCTATGCTTTCATACTACAGGAGAGGGTGGCCAAGCAGCTTTCATGAGAACTTCACAGTGTAGCAAACACTGAAATAACTTGGAACAAACTGAGATGCCTGGCAGTAGCAATGTGATTACCCCAGTACAGTGACATTAAGCATACACTCTAGAGTATGAGGGATATTTGTGCATATCAGTTACAGTCTGGGACAGGCTGACACTCACTTCATCAAACACTGAAAGGGCATAGAGCTGTTTGCACAGTTATCCCTGAACGCATTTGTTGCATGAAGTTCAAGGGAATTGTCTGGGTTAAGTGCTCTTTGTGCTGGCAAAAATGCAACATTATTATGATTGCCACAATGCAGTCTCATTTGCATGGAGGAGTCCTGGACAATCCCACAGCTGCCTGGTTGCAACCCCAGCACAACATCCTTCCTAGTAGCTGTTTGCTGGTGTTTCTTCTGCATGTTTTTAGACCGAGCCCTTTGGGGACAGAAAACCATTTGTGTATTTATTTTTGCTAAGTAAACCACTTTGTGAACTTTTTTTGTTGAGGTATAGTAATAGTGATAGTGATGATAGTGATAGTGAGAAGAAGGAGGAGGCGGCTCCAGGTTTACAGTGCTGAATATGCCTAGCCCACAGAGAGGGTAAGCATGTACAGTAGTTTATAAAAAGGTAAAGGTGACCCCTGACAATTAAGTCCAGTCGTGTCCGACTCTAGGGTGTGGTGCTCATCCCCATTTCAAAGCCGAAGAGCCAGCGTTGTCCGAAGATGCCTCTGTGGTCATGTGGCCGGCATGACTCTCCTTGCCGCAGCGCGTAGCATGCGGCTGGAACACGGAGCGCTGTTTACCTTCCCGCAAGCGGTACCTATTTATCTACTTGCATTAACATGCTTTGGAACTGCTAGGTTGGCAGGAGCTGGCCAAGCAACGAGCGCTCACCCTGTTGCGGGAATCGAACTGCCGACCTTTCAATCGACAGCTTATGGTTCAGCGGTTTAACCCACTGCGCCACCCGCTGGCCACACAGTAATTTATAATAATATGCAAATACTGTATTGCTAAATGCCTGAATGGCCAACACGTCATTAACTGCATCAGTTCTTCCTAAATAAGATAATTGTTTGACATCAATCAGCTCTTGCAAAAACTACCATAGATTCTTCTTATATCAAATTATGAAATACCACACACAAACCAGAGTTAATATACATAATGCATTCAGCTTGATTTTTACCAAGCCAACTTGCTAGGGAGCCTGAGGGCTATTTTAGATGTGACATTGGAGATGTGTAAATGCATCTCTGATGTCTTTTTGTTTTTGCCAAAAACAGCTATGGGGGGCAGGTTGGATCTGAGACATGGTGCAGAGGAAGGGGAACCCACACCACGGCACCAGTTGTTTTAGCAAAAATAAGGAGATGCATCCATGCAGCGCATCTAGTTTGGCCCTGAGTCATCCAACAGTAAATTGCAAATGTTGATGAAATTGTAGCTAAACATTGCTTTGTCGATATCTCTGACAACATGTAAAGCTTTAGGTAAAGATAAAGATATCCCCTGCTCGAAAGCCAGTCATGTCCAACTCTAGGGTGCAGGGCTCATCACCGTTTCTAAGGCCGAAGAGCCAGCGCTGTCCGAAGACGCTTCATGTAGCCGGCATGACTAACGGAATGCTGTTAACCTTCTTGTTGCAGCTGTACCTATTTATCTACTTGCAATTTCTTGCTTTCAAACTGCTAGGTTGGCAGGAGCTGGGACAGGAGATGGGATCTCACTCACTCGAACTGCTGTCCTACTGACCTTCCAGTCTGCAGTTCAGTGACTTAACCACTAAGCCACTGCGGCCCCCGATAAAGCTTTAAAAGGGTTCAAAGTAGGGATGTGTACATTAAAAAAATTACAATTCAGAGCATCATTCATTTTCTTCACTTTCATTTTGCTCTGTTTTAGGCCCATTTGGTGCCTTTCATTTTATCTTTATTTTTTAAAAAGAGGGAGGATGTAGAGCCCTCTGCTGCATGAGGGCTCATAAGAACATAAGAACATAAGAAGAGCCCTGCTGGATCAGGCCAAAAGCCCATCTAGTCCAGCTTCCTGTGTCACACAGTGGCCCCACCAGATGCCTCAGGGAGCACACAAGACAACAAGATACCTGTGTCCAGTCGCCACTCCCTTGCACCTGGCACAGAGAAAACCCACTTCTAAAACCAGGAGGTTGCTTATGGCTTGTAACCTGTGATGGTCTTTTCCTCCATGAATCTGTCCAAACCCCTTTTAAAGGCATCTAGGCCAGATGCCATCACCACATCCTGTGGCAAGGAGTTCCACAGATGAATTACACGCTGGGTAAAGAAATATTTTCTTTTGTCTGTTCTAACTCTCCCTCCACTCAATTTTAGTGCATGTCCCCTGGTTCTGGTGTTGTGCGAGAGGGAGAAGAATTTCCCTCTATCCACTCTCTCCATCCCATGCATAATTTTATAAGTCTCAATCATGTCCCCCCTCAGGCGCCTTTTTTCTAGGCTGAAAAGCCCCAGACGCTGTAGCCTTTCCTCATAAGGGAAAGGCTCGCTTGATAATGCTTGATGAAATTCAAGCGAAACGTAGCATTGTAGATTTTGATTTTAATGATAAATGCTGGTTACCTTGTGTTTTTAAATGTGTGTCCGGAGCTGGGCCCATCCTCAGCAGGCGCCACGCTCCGAGCCCAGCAGGGGCTAACTGCTCAGACCCGGCTGGAGAGGGCCGCAGCTCCGGACTTGTTCCGCCCCCCCCCGCTTAGAAGAGCGCAGGCCTGGGAGGACCCGAACTCACCCGAGGCCAGGAAGGGACAAGCAGATGCCTCCAAGGTCCAGGGAGGAGAAGAGTCCCCGGGCGTAGGCCAGAGAACGCGATCTGGCACCGGCATCGCAACAAAGATTAGGGAGGAAGGCAGGAACGAGGCTGGAGAGGCACCACATGACACGCAGGGCCAGCATAACGAGGGAGCCTCTCCTGATAGGCCGGATGGCCTGTCAGAGACCTGCCTGTCCTGGTGGGATTGGCTACAGGGCTGGGGAAATGGCAAAAAGGGGCGGGAACAAGGGCTAGCCAGGAGTATAAAGCTTGAGCAGGCCAGTGATGAGGAGGCTGGCGATCGGGCTGGTACTCAGGAGCGACAGCCCGACCCTTCGGAAACCAGCCGGCTGGGGGAAGGAAAAGGGTGAACCTAACCCCCTTTACCCCGGCGCTACCTGAGGCTTTGCTAGGACAGCATTCCCCTGGGTAGACCTGCCCTCCTCAGGACGCTATTGAGACTGAGGGTAGACCTGCCCTTTGGAGTCTCTATAAAGAACATTGGGTAGACCTGCCCTCTACGGAGCCCTTTGCCTTCAACTCATATGGGTAGACCTGGCCTCTGAGGGAAGTCTTCTATTGCAGTGCCTGTGGGTAGACCTGCCCACCCAGAATCACGGGGGGGGGGGCCAGCCTAAAGTTGGGTAGACCTGTCCTCTGGAGAACTCTCGAACGCTGACAGCATCAGGTGGGTAGACCAAACCCCTGGGGAACTATTTGGACGGAACGGTTGGCCTGGAGGTTGACCCCTCCCCCGCGGAGCCCTTTGGGGCTGAAGCCGCCCTGACAACTCCTTTGCCAGGGTCCCCCACAAGGGCCCGCCTACAATGTGTAACTGTGTTATTGTGTAACATTTTAAACCTTTACTAATACAGTGGGGTTTTTTTACGTTTTGGCCATTTTAGCCTATTTTTATTATCTTGCGTCGGTTTTTTTACTTCTGTCATGGCCTTTTACTCGTTAACTTCTGGACATTCAAAAATCATTGCTGGCCATGACAATCTTAAATCGTTTTAAAAAAATGATTGCTTTTGCTTGGTGTTCACCACCGGTGGCGGCAGCAGCAGCTGCAATGAGCAACTGTCTCCGGATGGGGGCCATCTCCTCTCCTGGGACACAGCGCTATCCTAAGGCAATGTAGCTGAAAAAGACTGGCTGCCAGCTGCCCTAGTGGTGGTCTTTGGGTACCCACACTGCCCCACACACTGCCCCAGGACAATGCTACATCCTGGGGCAGTACAGGTATTCAAGGTGGCACCTTGAAGGTAAAGATAAGACACCTGCGGCAGGTGACCTGCCATTGCAGCTCCTGCCATCACCAACACAATGCGGCATTGAAAACCAAGTAAAAGGAAAATTTTAAAAAAGGAAGACAAATGGGTAAATGAATGGGTGTTCTGAAAATGAACCCAATTTGTACTCATTTGTTCACATTCTTTTTGGAACACAACATGGAGAATGGTCCTCACTTTCATTTGTTCTGAAAAAATACTTTTGTACAAGAAGGAGAGATTAAAACGTGAGAAATGCCATTCTCTAATATGTACAACTCTATATGGTGAGCAATGCATACGGGCCGGAGGACTGAAACATGGACTTCAGACAGGATGCATCTGTTCTGGTGACATAAAGAACCCAAGAAACAGTTTTCTACTCCAGAGTGAAAGAAAGAGATGGGTATTTTGTACCCACCAAGTTCAAGTATGGTCTTGTTCAGTATGATCAAATACCAACACTGCTTTGAAGGATATGCGCAGACCATCATCACAACCCCAGTAATTCTGATAAGCTATAGTATGGAGCCCACAGTCCCACTGTGCATCAGAGCACTGCAAGTGAATAACTGCCCTGCAGTGCAGAACATGCACATCAGGTGCAGGTAAGGTCGCCCCCAAAGTGCTATCAACCAAAAGAAAATCACTGCTGAGGATGTGCCTCATGCTCTCTTACAAGCCCACACACAATCCCCCTTCCAGAGGGAGTCGGAGAATAGGATATATCTGTTCTTTAAGAACCCAGCAGCGCAACACTGGGCCATCCATCTGGCAGAGATTACATATGTAACAGGAATCCCTGAAACATTTGAGACCAAGAACATTTGTCAGTTCTTGAGGAGGAAGGCCTGCATTTGCTTCCTTCACTTACAGGGCATGTTTTACTGCTTAGTCAGCTGTTAAACAGCATGCAAACGTTTTTGGAAGAGCAGTGGTAGAAAATAACTGATCAGTAAGTCAAAAGTGTCAAAGCTGTCTGGGTAGGTGGAGGCACTAACAGGAAAGCAGGAAACCTTGTCTGCAAGTTGAGAGCTTGTGGAAAGGAAATAGTTTCCATCCAACATAGAGATTGTAGACGAAGTTTGACAGGAGAGCTCAGACAAAGCCAAGAGTCATTTTTTTCTCCCCCACTTTAATGATTTCAGCTTGCTGCAGTTTAGCACTCAAGGGAGGAAGTGTGGCTTAGACTACATTTAATGCTTTTGATTATTCTTACTATCAGCATTGCAGACATGGAGGGAGGGAGGACATGCGTGTGTATACATATAACACACCCATTAATGGGTATGCATAAAACAAACACTATGTCTCCGTGCAACTAGACCATAAATCTTATCTTGAATTTAAGCATGTTTGCTCTGTTTTTAAAGCAAGCACATTTACACATTGCAAACAACCCAGCGGTATCAAACACACCGCCACATGGATTGAATTTCAATTGCAAGTATGTGTGTTCCTATAAATACCTTTTACACTAAATACCTTTTACACAAAGAGATTGGAAATCTGTAGCAACAGTCAGTACAAGTCACAGAAGAAGCTCAGCCCAAGATCTGATCCTGCCTGAGGCAGGGCACCAAATGCGCCCCCCCCCTTCCCCTACCTGCAGCACATCAAGGTCAAGAATCATCACGACTTCTGCTGCTGCCTTCCTGCACCTCTGCCACCCGACTGCTCCTTGTAGTTCTCCTCCTCTTCTTCTTCCTGTGCTCCCTGGATTTGAAAAGGAAACAAGGAACGCAGGAGAGGAGAATGTATGAAGGAGAGAATGGTGAGTGAGTGGAAAAAAACCTCCCTCTAAGCAAGGACTCCCAGCTCTCTCTCTTTTCTGGGCTCCTTGTACTTGCACAGCAAACAGGGTAGTGGAGATCTCATAGATCCTTCGACCAGCCCTACAGACTAGGTGGATGGGCCCCGGCCAGCAGCACAAAGCTGAATGAACGCATATGGCCCCCTAAGCAAGCCCCACAGAAATTTACACTCTTTAAAATGTGTTACAGCCTGATGTCATCACTTAAATTCTAGGTGTTCAGATGCTCAAAGCTGTTCATATTATATATATATGACCCATCTGAACACCTAGAATTTAAGTGTAGCTCCTTTGAAGGATTTTCCATGGCTTCGTAGAACTGATCTGAGCCCCAGGAATTGGAGTTCTAGGGACACCCCCCCCTCCAGCCTTGTACTGACCCCCTGCTCATCTTTATGACAGTGTGTAGGAGGTTTAGAACCTGGACGCTTAATACCGTATTGACCTGAGTATAAGACTCACTTTTGTCCCCTAAGGCAAATCTTTAAAGTAGGGGTGCGGCCTACAATCAAAGTCTAGCGTTTTCTGCCTAGAGTTTTCTGCAAAGTGTCCCTTTTTCAAGCCTCTCCCAAGTCTCTTTCAAAGGTAAAACACTTTTTCTTTTTCTAAAATGCAAAAGCTGTGTTTTCAGCTCTTAATCACTTGCTAAATGGCAAGGATCTCTCTAGCAACCTCTAGCCTTAGAGGCATTTGAAAAAATTAACCCTTAAGTTCCAGCCCCAGGACTCTGTGGAAACTAAGATATTTATTGATCCTGCAGTTTGAAAGTTGAGAGCAAGAGCTCCTGCATAGGCTTATCATATCCAAAGGGGGACAGAGTGCCAGAGGCGTACCTAGGCCTCCCGGAGCCTGGAGGAAGGGGGAGGGGCCTAGGTGACGTGACGCGCCCAGCGTGTCACCGATCCCGCCCCCCCACCAATGGCGTCGGCTGATATGGGGCGGTGGGGCGGTGGGCCCCAGGGCGTAGGGGCGGGAAGGCTCCGGGGGGGCGAGAGCCTCCTTAAGTTCCTTTTTTTCGCTGTTTTCGCTGTTTTTAGGGAATTTTTAGCACTAGCGGGGCTTCTAATAGTTTATGTATGCTTTGTGCAACTTATCTTGTGTACTGTGACCCTCCCGCGACGATCTCCAGGGGCGCAGACGATCTTCCGGGGCGCAGATCGTTCCTCTGCTCCCGGGCGCGAACTCTGTAAAGCGCCCAGGAGCGCTTTCCAGAGTTCACACATGCGCAGAGCGACAATGTTTCCAATCGACGTTCTGCGCATGCGTGAACTCTGCAAAGCGCTCCTGGGCGCTTTACAGAGTTCGCGCCAGGGGCGGCAGAGCAGCAGAGGAGCGATCTGCGCCCCGGAAGATCGTCTGCGCCCCTGGAGATCGTCGCGGGAGGGTCACAGTACACAAGATAAGTTGCGCAAAGCATACATAAACTATTAGAAGCCCCGCTAGCGCTAAAAATCCCCTAAAAACAGCGAAAAAATAAAAAACCGAAACTCATTATGCAAATTAATTATGCAAATGAGTTTGGGGCGTCGGGCTTTTCCGCACCAGTAGCAGGGGCGCCTGGCGACGCCACTGCCCCCCACCGGTTTCCTACTGTACGGGCTCCAGGGACGGTGGGAGGGCCAAAACACCGTGCCCCGACGACACTGGTAAGTCCTCCTGCGCCTGGAGCCGCTGCTCCACACGCTCCGCGGTCTGCCTGCGCCTCGAGCAGCTGCTCCACGGACCGTCTGTGCCTGGAGCTGCTGCTCCACACGCTCCACTCTTCTCCCACTACTGCAGAGTGCCAACCTTTAGGCTGCAATCCTATGCACACCTTCCTGGGAGTAAGCCCCATTGAATGCAATAGGACTTACTTCTGAGTAGACATGCATAGGATTGTGCTGTTAACCATTGAAATTTGGGTTGCAGGTGCAGCTCATCATCATGGAAGGGTGCAACAAGCTGCACCTGCCCAAATTCCAAAGGTTAAAGGTAGGCACTCTGTCCCCCTTTGGATCTGGGAAGGCTACTTATACTAGGGTGCCCAGATTCAATAAGGGACAGGGTGCCTATGCCTTTAACTGTACTAAAGCTGTACTGTTTTACTATTCTACTAATGTGTATATTTTCTTTAAGTTAAAAAAAGTTAAAATGTATTTTTTAAAAAATAGCACCAAACTTTAAGGGTGCGGCTTATAATCAGGAGCGTCCTATACTCGGGGCAATACGGGTATTTCCTGAGGATCTCACAGCCCAATCCTGCCTAAGATGCGGTGGCCGGCCTAAAGGGCCAGTCGCTGCATCCTAGGCCTATTGTGGGCTATAGCGGCACAACACAGGCTCACCTTGGGGGAAGGGGATGTTCATCCCCTTCCCCCGGTATAAGCAGCATGCACGGGCCCCAATGGGCCTCCTCGGATGCGCACCAGTTCTTTAGCTGGCACGCATCCGGGGAGACCGTGTAAGGCCGGACCAGGCTGGGAAGGGGCATAGGATATTGGTGTCCATCCCCCCCCAGCCCGGCCGGCCAATGGCCCCCTCCCTCACCACCCATGCCCGCCCTCCCCCCACCCCTGCACCAACCGGCGCGGGACCTACCTGTGACAGCCGGCGCAGGTCCACGTTGTTGGCTGAGTGAGTGGCGATGGCCTCTGCACTGGCGTCGCTTACTCGCAAGGAACTGCAAAGTGCTTTACGGGACATTTGCGACTCCTTAGGCCAGCGGAGCGCTTGCTTTGCTAGCCATTCTTGCGCAGGATTGCGCTATCCGTGCATTTTTTCTTAAGTTTCTTGTCCTAATACAAAATTGTTGTGGGCAACGTCTATTTACGGAATAAAAGTGAAAGAACAGCTTCCAATGACCAAAGATATGCGCCTGGTAACTCCCACCCATGACTTCCTGATCCTCTGCTGCTATTTCCCCAAGCAGCCTGCCCACACTCCATCCTGGTCTCCTCGCCTTTGTCTGCCTTCATCCCAGGCCTTGCCAAAATGTCTGGGAAAACCACGCATTATAATTGGAAACTGTGGCAAATCTGCAACATGTATTCTAGGCACGGAATAGTGGGTTTCTGGGCTGAAGTTGGATGCATTTTCTGTGTGCAGAGAGTACAGTCTCCCTGTTCTATTTACAACACAAGTTGCAAGTATCTAAAGTAACCGCAAAGGTTACCACTTTGTGTCGCTTCCACAAATAGCCATTTGGCAGGTGGCCTCTGCAAAAACCACTGCCCCATTGATACTGGATTGGGGGCTGGTTATGTAGGACAGGATGTGACTGTGTTGTTGTTTTTTAACATTGTCTAAAGTACACCACAGGTTGTGGAAGCCCTTCCATGCTTCTGTTGTAGCCGGGGTCGGAACAGCACAGTCTTCAACTTGAGAAAACGAAATCAGTAGCAGGTACAAGGGTAGGTCCCCATGTTCAGCCAAATGAATATTAAGATCTATAACCAAGGCCAAGCAGAAATTCATGTGAACGGAATGATGGCATTTTCCTTTACGTTATTCTGTTGTTGTTCTCATGGCAGTTCTCAGAGCATTGCAACGACTGCATCAGAAGGGAGCAATCATCATAATGGCTATTTGTGGAAGAGTGATACAAAGTGCACAAGCGGGTGTGGGATGGAGTTGATATGATGACACAAGAGAATGCAGACACAGGTGTGATGACGATGGTGTCTCTAGAACTCTGATTTTTAGGGCTCAGGCCAGTTCTAGGAAACCATGGGAAATCATTCAACTGAGCTGTACCTTTGCAGTTACTTTACATATTTGCAACTTTTGTTGTAAATAGGACAGGAAGACTGTACTCTCTGCACACAGAAAATGCATCCAACTTCAGCCCAGAAACTCACTATTCCGTGCCTAGAATACATGTTGCAGATTTGCCACAGTTTCCAATTATAATGCGTGGTTTTCCCAGACATTTTGGCAAGGCCTGGGATGAAGGCAGACAAAGGCGAGGAGACCGGGATGGAGTGTGGGCAGGCTGCTTGGGGAAATAGCAGCAGAGGATCAGGAAGTCATGGGTGGGAGTTACCAGGCGCATATCTTTGGTCATTGGAAGCTGTTCTTTCACTTTTGATCCTTAAATAGATGTTGCCCACAACAATTTTGTATTAGGACAAGAAACTTGTTTTATTAAGAAAAATGCACTGAGATTCCCAGGAAATATTCAGCATCCAGGTTCTAAACCTCCTACACACTGACATAAGGAAAAACAAATGCTGGCCATGACTGATGTTTCCACCCCAAGTATTATTCATGATTTAGATTAAAAACATGATATATATAATTTTCGCGAAAACCGGAAGTGCCTGAAGATTGCTGCAAAACGGTGATCCAAAGATCGGGGAGGCCTGCAGAGGGTCACACAGGCCTCCCCAAAGCTCCCCCAAGCCCTGGTAAGTACGGGGGGCGTTTCGGGCACTTTTGCATTGGCGGCAATCCACCAGATTGCCGCCGCCATGCTGTCCCCGCCCCTTAAAGGGGCAGGTGACAGCTTAGGTTCTCAATGGTGGGTTGCAACCCACCACTTTGAGAACCACTGCCCTAAATCATAGGAGGGCCTTTAGAGCAGGGGTACCCAACCTTTCAACAGGAATGCTCCTGGCCCTTTAATGGTTGTATAGGTAAGGGCATTTCAGCAGGTGCAGCTGCTTTAGCAGCACCATCAGTGCAGTCTTCTACACAACTCTTCTACACAACTCTTAAGAACGCAGAGGCCCTAATGGTGGAAGGTTGGCCACCCCTGCTCTAGAGGTGCTCGCATTGACGGGTGGTGAGGAAAGAGCAGCTGCCACCAAAGAATCCCTCCTCCATCACCAATGAGAAGGATCAGATAGGGTGTCAGGCTTTGGAGCAGACCTGGTGCCCAGTTGCTGGGCTCCCTGGGTCCAAGGCCCTGCTGTGAGCCCCCCATGACAAATCCTGGTGGTACACTGGGTGCTACCAGTGCACCATTATTGAGATTTCAAAGGAGAGCCTGGCCAGGAAGACCCTTAGATGGGTGTGGGCCCTTGGTGTAGGCTCAACTCGGCCAACCTCTGGCGCTACTCTGGAGCCCACCCACCCCTGGAAGGCTCCAGCAACCTGATGCCAGTGCTGATGCACCTTAGATATATCCTATCTTTCACCTGTACAGTAGACCCAGAACGGGACCCTTCTTAAAGGACGGCCATGCATACTTTTGGAAAACTCATAATACCTATATAGAATTTTAGAGGAATATATTCATAGGGTTTCATAGAAGTTCTATGTAACTCCTAAAATGCATCTTGTGTTGTGAAGGCACAAGGAGACGATTTGGGAATTGAGGTCACATGATGTGTATATTTAGTGCTGTTGGGGCTTTTGTTATTAAAATGTGTACAGTATTTATTGTTCATGTGTGTACAGTATTTATTGTTTTAAAATGTGTACAGTATTTATTGTTTTTAAGTTTTTATTGTTATTGTTGTGAAGTGAAGTATTGTTAGGATGATGCAGGATACAAATCTTTCAACTACCGGTAAATAAATAAATGCATCATTTGTTAAATGATGGAATATCCATAGGTTTGAATATGCTAATTCTGTTCAATATCACAAAATTTAAAATTGGCCCACTAATTAGCATTGAGAACGATTTAAAAATAAAAATGAAACAAGAAGGAAACCAAAACAAGCAAAAACAGACATAGGTTTAAAACCAGCCTAGGTATCAACTGTAATTGTTGCAGGGTTTGTATTTATATTCTTGGTATGCATGTATAGAGTTTTTATATTGTTGTTTGCGGTTAGTGGTAAGAAGCGGTTTTATAATTGTGTTTTTCTGAACAGTGTGAGGATGATTGTATTATATCTTTTCCATTTAAGACTGTGTCTCTGCCTCTTGACAAGCCTATTGAAAAAGAAAACCATTGCTGCTAGAACTGCTACTAACAGCGCAATTATGTTGTGCAAGTTGCGGCAGCTGGCCTAAATGGCCTGCCGCTGCATCCTGCGCAGGATGCAGGCCGTGCCAATGCGGCACAGACTCACCTCGGAGGAAGGGCACATTCGTCCCCTTGCCGAATTGTAAGCTCCAGAGGCCCAAATGGGCCCCTTTGAATGCATGCCAGCTCTTTAGCTGGCATGCGTCCAGGGAGGCCATGTAAGGCTGGCTCGGACTGGGGTGTTGGATATTGGTACAACCCAGCGCCAATATCCCTGCCCCCTCCTCCCTCGCCACCTCTGCCTGCCCTCCCACCGCCTGGAGCAGACCTTACTTGCATTGGCCAGCGTGGGCTAGTGGAGGGCCACGGAGTAAGCAGTGCCGACCTCTGCACTGGCACCACTTACTCCCAGGATGTCGAAAACATGCCTTATGGCACCCTAGGCCAGCGGAGTACTTGCTCCGCCAGCCTATCTTTGGGCAGGATCAGGCTGTAATTCTATGAGCAATTTAAAAAATGCTGGCTTATAGTCTGTAGCTTCAATAATACTTTATTCCAGTTGGCTCTTTTAAAATGTGTTTATTGTATACAATTTATTCACACCAATTGCTCTCCAAAGTGGTTCACAAGCAAATATTGAAACAAAATAAAAAATACAAATAAGCAAAACAAACAATTACAATTAGAAAAAAAAACAGAAATTGATAGCAAGCTTTGCAGCAATTTTAACTGCAGTTGAAGGCAATTTTGAATGTTAGCAGCGGTTTTCCTGTAGGTTTGTCAGATTGGCAGAGCCCAAGTATAAGTGTGCCACAGCCAAACAGCACAATACACAAACATGGGAAATGCACAGACAACCCCATGCACAGCCTTGTTTTCTACATCCAAGAACCATCCAAATCCCAAAACCTTGTTCAGTGCATGTGTAATTTGTCGAGATAAATGATCATGAGGACTACCACTGAACTGCATTTAGTGTAATCTGTTAAGTGTAAACTGCAATTATAGTGTAATCTCGATGTTTTTATACTTTGTGTTTTAGCATCATGCTGGCTTCCTTTTAAAAGATCAATATTAATCATTCAAAGAGTCATCCTAAGCAGTTGGCTAGTTTAGGGCTGATTTTCATACACTACATTTTTCACGGGGGGTGCAAGAGTCTTCAGTCTTGGATCAACAATTGCTGCATTAACCAAAGGTGGTGTTTTCCCCATTGCTGTGCTGTCTCTTTCAGACTCTGGCAGGGAGGGCAGGAGATTGAAGAGTACAGTCAGGGCTGAGGGCTGGCCTCGTGATCAGGCCACCTGAAGTGGCTGTTTTGAGCAGTGAGTGTGGGAGGAGTGGTGAACTGACAAAGGCTGCCCGCCGCCCCGCCCCCAGCTGTTTACATAGGCTCTCTCATATTTTCTTCCAGCTTGTTGAGAGTGAGCTGGGCTTAAGACTGGGGATGTGGCAGATCAGCACTACTGGAGGGGCGGGGGGGGGACTGCCGCTGCATCTGCTGCTACCTCTTCACCTTCCTCCTTGCCCACCCAGTTGCTTAGGAAAGCAGCCCGGACAGTAAGGAGGAGCATTGCAGTCTGGAGCCTGGAGCCCGTCCCCCTCCGTCTTATCTTGGGCTCCAACTATTGCCACTGGATCCACCCCCTCCCCAAAAGAACATCATAACTGGTTAGTACTTAGGCGCGGCCCAAGAAGAAACACCATCCCTGCAACTATGCACCCACCCTCAGAACCTACCATGTGCGCCCCATCACTGCTCTTGCTTCTGCTGATGTAATGCCACTTCCTCCCCGCCCATCTTGCTGCTTAGGTAAGTAGCTGGGTGGACATGGAAAGGTGAGGCGAGGCGAGGTGGAGCGCTGTGATCCAGAGTCTGGAGGCTCCCCCCCCTCCGCCTGCCTCCTTACCCTGATCACCAGCACTGTCTCCTGCCTCCACACCATCCTGTTTGAAACAAGATGAGCAGCTCATCTTATATGCCACTCTGTGTAGATGTGGTTACAGAAAGAGAGTGAGGGACACTGGTTTAATTATTCAATAGAAAGAGTGAGAAATACATGCTGCATACATGCTGCATATGTTCAGAGGTATTGGCAACCCTGGATTTGCAACTGCGTCATGTATCAAAAGCCTCTGAAAAATCCACAAGTTCCTTACTCTTTTGCTCCCCGTTTATTTTTATTTGTTGTTGTTCAGTCGTTAAGTCGTGTCCGACCCTTCGTGATCCCATGAACCATATCCCGCCAGGCCTTCCTGTCCTCCACTATCTTCTTGAGTTCGCTCATTTTCATGTTCGTTGCATCGGTGATGCTGTCTAACCATCTCATCCTTTGCCTTCCCCTTCTCCTTTTGCCTTCAATCTTTCCCAGTATCAGAGTCTTCTCCAGAGAGTCCTCTCTTCGCATTAGGTGGCCAAAATATTTGAGCTTCAGCCTCAGTACCTGTCCTTCCAGGGAACAGTCAGGGTTGATTTCATTTAGGATTGACTGATTTGATCTCCTAGCAGTCCAAGGGACTCTCAGGAGTCTTCTCCAGCACCACAGTTCAAAAGCATCTATTCTTCGGCGCTCAGCCTTCCTTATGGTCCAACTCTCACAACCATACATTGCTACTGGGAACACCATCGCCCTGACTATGCGAACTTTTGTTGGCATGGTGATATCTCTGCTTTTTATTATGCTGTCTAAGTTTGCCATAGCTTTCCTTCCAAGGAGTAAGCGTCTTTTAATTTCATGTTTATTTTTATGTCAAGCTTCATACGAGACCAGTCCCATACAACACTAGAAGGGGGTTTACTTTGGAGCAAGCTTCCACTGGAGATTGGGCTGTTTAAAGAGCTAAGATCTGAATGCTTATCATGGCTTGTAAGTCCATGAAGGTCTTGCGTAGATGCCCTAGTTTTAAAAACAACAACATGAGCACAGGGGACAGAGAAAAAGGGGCAAGGGAATAAAAAGAGAGAAAGAACCCTTTTAAAAATGGGGCACTGTATGTCATCACATAGTGTATAATCCCATTCTCTTTCCATTAAAGAAACCAGCATAGCACAGAGAAAATACTGAAAGAGGAAATCAGCTGGGACATGCTTTCAGATGTGATACAAGAGCCTTGATTTAATTACTTTTCTAAATAGATAGTAGCAACTTGATTTTCTGAGGGATGAGAGTGGATAAGACTCAATTGCAGCAGTGAGAAATTAATCTCCAAGCACATAATCCTGGTCCAAATCAGTCTTGCTTCAAGCGCAGGAGACAATGTTTCCACTTCTTCCTTGAGTCATCTACAGATTTGTTATCCAGCTTGGCAGAGTGCTTTTGCTTGGGAGGATGTTTTGTTTGTGCGAGGTGTTTTCTTTGTCCAGGGGTGGGCTGGGAAGGGGTAGTTGACTGGCGTGAGATGAATCCAGCCTGGTATTCATTTTCTGTGTCAGTATTTTCCACTCCCTAGTTCTAGTTCATCATTTCACACCCCCTCCAAGCCTTTGCAGCTAATGAGAACAATAAATGCTTACTTTTTGTTGCTATTGTAAAGGGCATGTGACCTTTTGCTGCTTCAAGGCAGGATCCATGGGATGATAATTGTTTTCATGGAAACATGATATTCCTCCAACACTTTTCATCTCCAAGATGCCTAAACTATCTAATGAGCAACTCATCTACCAACAGAATTGGGGGGTAAATCTAAGGAACTGTTCGGAGCACTGAAGCTTGTTCACCACAGGTGCTCCAGTGATCTGACAGTAAGGTTCCAGGACGGTGAGAAGAAGGGTTATTCAGACAGAGGAGTGGATGGACGGAGGCCAATTTAAAGTTGTGCCAGGGCCCTACAAGGCATAGGACGGCCATTTGCTTTCTTTCTCTGAGTGCAGTGTGCCAGTCCGCATTGTTGGCTTCTCACATCAAAATGTATTCTGTCCAGTTATCAGCTGACTAATTAAACTTTGCCATTAAAAAAGCAAACAAATGATGTGGCATTTAAAGTGGGAAAAGCATGACTTGTGAATGGTGGTAATAATGCTGCATAGTAAAGGACCTGCTCTAAAGGAGCAGGTCCGCAGCTTGGGGGTCCGCCTGGATCCGCAGCTGCTCCTGGATTCCCAGGTGGCGGCTGTGGCCAGGGGGGCCTTTGCCCAGCTTCGGCTGGTGCGCCAGCTGCGACCGTACTTGGATTGTGCAGACCTGACCACGGTGATCCATGCCACGGTGACGTCGCGATTAGATTATTGTAACGCGCTCTACGTGGGGCTGCCCTTGAAGACGGTTCGGAAACTGCAATTAGTGCAGAATGCGGCGGCCCATGTGGTTACTGGGGGTAGGCGGTTCGACTCTGTCGGGCCGCTTCTTCAGCGGCTGCACTGGCTGCCGATTTGTTTCCGGGCCCAATTCAAAGTGCTGGTTTTGACCTTTAAAGCCCTATACGGCCTGGGGCCAGGATATCTGAGAGACCGCCTACTTCCATATATTCCAGCTCGTCTCCTTAGGTCATCAGAGAAGGCCCTTTTGCGGGTTCCGTCGCCCAGGGAGGTGCGAGGGGCGGCGGCCAGAAATAGGGCCTTCTCAGTAGTGGCACCAACCCTATGGAATTCCCTCCCTCTTGATTTACGTACTGCTCCCTCCCTGGAGACCTTCCGGCGAGGCCTGAAAACTTTCTTGTTTAAGGAAGCCTTCTGAGTCCTTGCCTTTTTTAACATCCTGCTGGCACAGGTGGAGTGCTGCTGCTTTTTTATGCTCCTGTTTTAATTGTAATTTGATGTGTTTTTATTAATTTTAGATGATGTTTTTACTAGCTTTTCTGGATTGTTTTTATTGTTTTAAATGTGATTATTTTTTGTATTATGTATCCCATGTTGTAAGCTGCCTTGGGTCCCTTCGGGGAGAAAGGCGGGGTAAAAATATTGTAAATAAAATAAATAAATAAATAAAATAAATAGTATCTGAAGCAGGGGAAGTCTTCCAGGTGATAATTGAAGTGCTTGATATTATACGATATCAGCTTTACTCTGTTATTTGCCCCTCTATGTTGAGAAATCTTATACCCCTCCATCAAGCACTCCCTCATTGGATATAAATATGGAGGTCATTAGTACCTCCAAACTGTAACTAATGGATCTGGTTTTGCTCCCGGGTGTCCAGATGGTGGCTATGGCCTGGAGTGCTTTGGTTCAGCTTTGGCAGGAGAGCCAGCTGCATCCATTTCTGTCTCCGAGAGACCAGCCTCAGTCACTTTGAGATTGAATTACTGCAACATACTATGCGTGGTGCTGCACTTGGAGACCTTTCGGAAGCTACTGTCCACGGTACAAAATGCAGCTGCTCAGGTTCTGACCAGCAAAAGGCTTTATGATTGTACTTCACCTCTGTTGTTCCAACTAAATTGGTTACCAGTTTGTCTGCAGGTACAATTCAAGGTACTGATTATTACTGTTCTAAGTTAGGGCCCAAAGAGCAGTAGACGACTGCCTTCCTCTATGAATCTACCATTTGTTAAGATCTGGGAGGGAGGGTGTCCTGCATGTTCCTCTGGCCTTTGAGGCTAGTCTGGGGTGATGACATGTGAGAGGCCTTCTTGATTGAGGCCTCCACCCTGTGGAATTCCAAGCTGCTATATATGTGTCTGTCTGTCCCCTTCCTTGCCAGGGTGCCCCAGAGACTGAAGACTCAACATTTTCAACAGGTGTTCTCCTGATTTCTGATCTCTGTTCCCCCTTGGATTGTTTTTTGCTGATTTGGTTGTGGTGTTGTTGTTTTTGCTGCATTTGGATTTCATTTTGTCTTGACTTGCATTGACGTGTTTTCAATGAGTTTTGTAAGCCACCTTTCTCCCCTATTGGGAGAAGGGTGGGTTATGCCTTTTAAGAACATAAGAACATAAGCCCTGCTGGATCAGGCCAAAGGCCCATCTAGTCCAGCTTCCTGTATCACACAGTGTATACACAGTGTATCACGTAGTAATAGTAGTAGTAGTAGTAGTAGTAATAAATGATGATGATTATACATGGGTGTGGATGGAATAAGACCAAGAAGAATGTGGTTAGCTTTGCTAAGAGGATGCATCTTAGGCCCTTCACTGTGCTGGCAGCCTTGTGACAATTCCTAACGTGGCCAAGATGCATAAAAGAACCATCTGAATGCCACTAATACTCCAATTCCACTCTAAAACCACGTAAGGTTGCAAAGGTTTCCTTGGAAAGAAGTACACTGCAGAAGTGATTTATGCAAACAGTTTATTTACAGGACTTTCCAATAATCTGAAAAACAGTTTTTTTCCAGGCTTCCCTACCAAATGGATACACACTTGGAAGGAAAACAAAATACTATAACTGTCTCTTAATGTCATGTGGGATGCTGATGAAAGAATGTTGGAACGGCCACAAGACATTTGGATGTTCAAGCCTTGAATGACTCATGACCTCATCTGGGTCCTGCTTAAGAGCACTTTAGAAGACAGGGTAATTGACTCACAACAATGTGATGTAAACTTTGTTTTTCCTTTCTGGAAATGACGACTCCATTTTCCAAAGTGCTTTCCATTCTATTCATGGCACACTTATATATTAACTTAGGTTTCTGTAAAATTAAATAGCATTTATCCCTAGCACTCTGCACTCTCGACAATTTTATTTGTCCACATAGATGTTAGAACAAATGCCTGAATCATTCATTAACCAACCGCAGCATGGTAGGAGAGAATATAATTAACAGTAAACTCTGTAGATGTTAATGTAACATATTCATAGTTCTACTTCTTCAAAATGTCCTGAATTACAACCATTCTAGGATGGAAATACAGTATTGGAGAATAATACTACATCCTAAAGGCCAAATTGAAGCAGCTGCATCCAAACATCCACTCATGCGCTGCCCTGTGGCCACCCCAAGCACTCCACACAGTGTTTGTGCTACTCTGGCTTGTGGTGGTGAAGAAGATGGAAGTGTCTAAGGCCTGGAAACACCCAATGCTATACATATAATACCACTGAGACCAGGGTGCTTGAGGACTACCTCTTCCCCCCCCCCCCCCCCGGTAAGAAATGGACCATCCTTTCAGATCAGCTGGAGGGCCTTCTTGTGTATTACTCTGAGGTACAGCTGGTGAAGATTTGAGACAGACCTTCTCTGTGAAGGTGTTGTGGAACGTCCTCTTGAGCTGAGGTTGGCGCTCTCTCTCTCTCTCTCTTTCTCCTGGTGACGTCTGAGGCTTTTTTGTTTTGTTCTGCATTCCCGGATCTCCTGTAATGTATTAGCTGGGTTTTTTTTAATGCTAGTTTTTGTTTGTTGTTATGTTGTTGTTGTTTTTTTAATATTTGCATGTTAATCATTCTCTGCTGTTAGCCACCTTGGTTGCCTTATTTTAGAGGAGAAAGGGGGATATACAGTATATCTTTTAAAATAAATAAATTGGATAGTGTTGTTACCTTTTAACTGGGCAAATTATGAACAGACTCACCATCTGCCGAGACAGTGGGCTTTCCCATCAGTGGGCATGACATCAAGAGGCTTATTGTGAGCAAATATAATCTTCAGGGCTGTAGCTAAAAACTAACCGTACATACCACATCATACACATTAAAGGGCATGATATTGTTATGTGCTCACACACCACTTCCCCTAGCGGTGAGAGGTTCCAGAGGGGCAGCATTACTGGTTTCCTTTGTAGTAGGAGAGATAACTGGAGGCTTACGGTGTTTGTGTTGCATTTGCTTCCTTTACAAATATTCAGGTTGAGCATTGGAATGGAGGTAGAAAGAAGCGCATTCCTGTAAGCAACAACAGGCTACATATGTTGTAGGCATCTGTTGGACTTGCTAGGATGGTGCTGCTGCTGCTGCTGCTGCTGCTGCTGCTGCTGCTGCTGCTGCTGCCAGTTCCTTCTCTCACAGCGCAATCCTGTTCTAAATTCGACCAGCGGAACAAGTGTTCCGAAGACGTCGCAAACGTGCCGTAAGGCACATTTGCGTCTACTTCCGAGCAGGGAAGGTTGGCGCAAGGCCGGCCTCCCCTGCTCCGCTGCCCGGACTGTCTCCTGCCTGCTGCTGGACCCAGGTAAGGATCCAGCGGAGGGGGGGTGGTTCGGGAGCAAACGGCAGGGGCCGATAGGCCCAGCAACTCTAGGAGGGGGCGGGGATCACCTCAGCCAAATCCTGTCCCCCCACCACGTGGCTGAGCCGTTACATGGCCTCCTCCAACTTCTGCCAGCAAAATAGCTGGCGGAATTCTGAGGAAGCCGATCACCCCTAGCACCGTTTACACTCAGGGAAGGGGACGAGTGTCCCCTTCCCCGAGGAGACTTTCCGCCGCAGGGAGACTGCCCGCGGCGGATCCTACAGTAAGATTGGGCTGTTAGCTGCCATTTCAGCTTCAGACTCAAATCACATCTGGCTGTCTCAAAACACACACACTTTAGTAACACCAGTCTGTGGTTCTCTCTTTGTTCTCTTCTATGCCCATCAGAAATGGGGAGAGGGACCATCTTACACCCTCAAATTTGGTCCCTTCCTCTCTCATAGAGTTTATTTGAGACGTATCAAGCACTTTTGCTTCTTCCACCTTTTTAGAGAAAAAGCATCCTATATCATTCACACCTCTGTGATTTCTTGCGCTGCCTGCCAGCCCTCTGTATGTGGAAAAAACAGCCGTTCAGCCCATATTCAGTTGGAAACCCACACCATCAGTGGATTACACCACAACAGGATGGACGTATAAAGCAGTCTTAGGGACTACTGGCCCATCTAGCCCACCTTGACCGGCACCTGCTGTTCTGCAAGCCTAGGTTCCTTTCCTATCACCAGACATCTCAGGTCCTTTTAACTGGTGGTGCTGGGGGGGGGGGGGGGGCTGATCCTGGCACCTCCTATACACAAAGCACATGTGTTTCATTGAGCTATGCCCCTGTCCTGATGTGGGATTGCTCCCCAGATACACTCAGGGCCATCGCTTCAGATTTTAGCAGAGGTAAGAGATCTTAATAGGAGGCCAATATTCAGCAAGGTTCATTCAAAACTAAACTGGAAAAAATGAATGTTAAGAGCATGTTGAGGTGATTCTTTCTTTCTCTATCCCCCACCCCTATACTTCTCAGAACCTAGAGCAGCATTATCAATATCAGACAAAACTGGTGCCCTTACTTGAAACAAAGGTATTTGTACCTTTGGAAAGCAAGCCCGGCACACAGAGTCATACCATTTTATACAACAATCATCACTCAGTGATGCAAAACCAGAGAGTTGACTAGAAACAGAGGGGTGTTGCTGACGAACAGCCACGTGTGCTCTGAACCATTCATGGGGGTTGTCCCCTCCCTAAATACCTTCCCCTCAGATACACTTTCCCATTTTAATACCACCTCATTCTCTTGACTACCAGTCTGGACTGCTGAAAGATAAAGGACTCCGCAATTCAGACTTGGAACCAAGTTTCAATGTTATCAAAGGATGGATTCAGACAATAATTTTTTTCTCACCATGCTCCAAATGTTAAAAGGTAACAGAACAGGTTGTCTGACAGTGTCTAATGTATGATGGGCTCTGAAGCAGACACCATGCTTGGGACAAACTGCAAATATCCAGCTTGCTGAAACCATGGCAACAGTCATTAGTGTCGTGGTTCTCATCACACAATCTATTTCCATTTGAGTTCCATTGCTCAGTGACTGCAAAGAAGTCATTGTACGATGGGAAAATACAACGCTGTTTTAATCTAATCTGCATCAGCTGTAAAAGAGTAAAGGTGTACGTTGGTTTCTGAGCTCAAAGTCCCTTTTCCCCTGCCTCACACTGAGCATATAGTTTGAGGTAAAATAGCCACAGTTGGAAAAAAAGGCTTCTCTTTAGAGGTGGTAGGCCTGCCTAGTGTCTACACTCTCTCTCTCTCTCTCTCTCTCTCTGTTGGATGCTGTTAACACCACTATTTTTGGCACTGCATTCTTTCTTCTCTTTAGCACAGAGGCCTAAGGGGGAAAGCACTTTAAAGGATTCTTTGGACCAGTTTAATGTATGCTTTGCCTATATTTACCGGTATTACTTCTTTTCCTGACCCTCTGGTGTTCAAAGGGGAAGAGACCATAGCCAGGCAGGTTCTCCTTCCTGCATCACCCTCAGATGACCACGCTAATGTCTACAGCTGCTGCTCCCCGTAATGTTTGCTGTGTCAATCCTATCCTTTTCCACCCACCGAGGCAGCTGCACCAAAAAGGCATGTGCTGTATCCAGCAGGGGGAGGGGCAGATAGGGAGACTTGGGAGGGGGAAAGGGGAATCATTTCCCCTTACCCCGCCATAAGTCTCCCGCTCCACAATGGGTCTCCTCAGACCTGCACCAAGCTCTTTAGCTGGCACAAGTCCAAGGAGAAGCGGCAGGGAGCTCCTCAATGGGGACCCGCCCCCACTGCTACCTAGTCTGGACCAGCGGGCACAGAGGGGTTTGGCAGCGGAGTTACGGCGCTGCTGCCTTTTGCAGCAGCGCACACAAAATGGCCAACGGAGCACTCTGCACTCCATCAGGAGCCATTTTACAACAATGGAACTTGCTGGGGGCACCAGTGTTTATCATGGTACTTCCAAGCAGCTGCTCTGCCCTGCCCTTATCATGGGCATGGAAGCCCATGGGGCATAAAGAGGTGTCTTAGGAAGTGTGCTGGAAATCCCTGCTTTCCTTCTATTTTTTGCCTATTTTTCTTTACTTTTGGACACTTCTACCCAAAAGGCTTTTGAGATGTCTCAGCACCCTAAAAACCAGGGATGTGGATCAAGTCTCTAACTCCAAGTCTCAAGTCAAGTCCCAAATCTCTGGGTCCAAGTCACAAGTCAAACCCCAAGTCTTTGCCCCCAAGTTCCAAGTCTTTGGTTGCAAGTTGCGAGTCCCTATCTATTTAATGGGGAAAACGGGTTTAAACCTGAATAAAATTTGGCTTGTTGCAAAAGGCTCCAAGTCTCAAGTTTTTCGAGTTTTTTACAATAACCGAGTCAAGTCCGAGTCAAGTCATTGATGCGACTTGAGTCCAACTCAAGTCCAAGTCAATAGACTCAAGTCAAACTGGGAGAATGGGCAGCAAAATGGCAGATGCGCTTCAATGTAAGTAAGTGCAAAGTGATGCACATTGGGCCAACACTCCTGCATAGATTGGTATGTACTAACTGGCTGTCTCCCCAACCCACCTGACTAGGTCAGGGGACAGGTAAAAGGAATCAAGTGGTCATATATCATCCAATGATGTGACCCTAAGACATAATAATCAACCCCAGCTCAGGCACACAGCTGCTTGGGGTTGGTGCCTCTGATTCTTCATTGATGTGCTGAGTCCATCCACGCGTTGACAAAGATGTTGCCCACTCTTTCAGGAGTATAGACGGCCGGTATCCCTTCTCCTGGAACCTTGTGAAGAAGAGACACCTGCCTTAGCTAAGGATAAGGAAAGTATATTTGCATACACAGACTTAAGTTTACTTTTGCTTGTCTTTTCTGTGCCATCCCTTTGCTAATGACTCATCTTTGGCAGCTCTGTTTATTTTTGATACGTCACTCTTTTTGACCCCGTGTATCCCCTCCCCTTTTTGTTTTCTTTGTTTAATCAGTTCTTTAACTCTTTTTTTCAACTGCTTACTTGTCCGGCTTCAGTATACCAGGAAGATAGCGGGTTGTCATGCTTCCTAGCCCACCCCACCCTTTCTGCTGTTTGGTTTAAGTGGGATCCTCCCCTCAGATTCAGGGGCTCTTTGCTAACCACGGGCTTTCCCAAAGTGGCCTTTTTCTGTCTGGGCTTCCCACTCTTAGGTGGTAACAGTGAAAGTGATTTTTTCCCCAAGTACATCCCAGTTTGACCAGTGGGTACAGCCGGGAGAGTGAGGGAGAAAGAATCATCACTAACTACTAAGCGGCGCTGTGCCTGTCGTCATCGGTTCCCCCCCCCCCCCGCTTCTCTTTCAGCACAGGATGGCAGATCTATCCATAGTCAGTCAGGGTAACAGGACAGGCTGTAGTCACAGAACCTGAAGCAGCTCCAAATTGGCAACTTGCTTCAAAAAGGTCTGGAGTTCAGCAAGACTACCCTTCCAATCTCTGTCCCCATCTTGAAGAGTGGAGACCCTTAAGGTGTAGTCCTCTGGCCCAGAATTCTTCACTCCATGCTCTCTCTGTCAGTTCCTTCCTAGTGGTTTAGCAGGCATTGAGAAGCATGAAGACCATGGTGTGAAGGGGGCAGGACCCTCAGACGAACCTGCTACGGGGGTGCAGTCTCTGGGGATCCCTGTCTTCAGGACCTCTCAGCTGATAAGCTCCAGCGGTAGCTCTGGCCCCAGCTTAGTACTGATGACTGGTCCAGCATGGGAATGTCTGATCTGACTAACTTCTCCCCTTGTGTATCATTCTCTATGACAGGGGTTCTCAACTTTTGGAGGCCCGCGTAACCCTACGCGGGCCTCCGGTTGCCCTGCATACCCACAGACGTCCTGCCCCCAACATAGCCCCCTTTAAAATGTATTTTTCCTGGGTTGCAGCACGGGCGGGAGGACCCGCCCACCCATGCCACAACCCGGGAAAAACGGCTACAGGCCTCCTGATGTCCTCCAAAGCTCCCTCTTACCTG
The DNA here is from genome assembly GCA_026170595.1 of Plestiodon gilberti rubricaudatus. Taxonomy (NCBI): domain Eukaryota; kingdom Metazoa; phylum Chordata; class Lepidosauria; order Squamata; family Scincidae; genus Plestiodon; species Plestiodon gilberti. The sequence goes on along the minus strand of JANXHW010000001.1, from coordinate 51,407,127 downwards.
TTCTCCTGGTGGCCACCATCTTGGATCTCACAAAATCTTGCAAGATCCAATATGGCGGCACCCAAATCTCACGAGTGTTTCATGTGCCCTCACGAGATTTGGGAGCCGCCATCTTGGATTTTGCGAGATTTTGCGAGATCCAAGATGGTGGTGGCCAGGAGAACAGGGAAGGGGGAGCTATGGGGGACATCGGGAGGCCTGTAGCCATTTTTCCTAGGTTGCAGCGCGGGCGGGCAGGCAGGCGGGTCCTCCTGCCTGTGCCACAACCCAGGAAAAATGGTTCCACTGCCTGTCATCAGCTGCTAGTCGCAGCAGCTGATAATGGGCAGCATCTTGCGTACCCTGGTCTGCAGTCCGCGTACCCCTGGGGATACATATACCACAGGTTGAGAACCCCTGCTCTATGCTCCTTCCGCTCTGACCATTGTCCAAGGTTGAGTTCGTGATACCAAAAAAGCAAAACTGAATCCTAAAAGGATCTCTGAGAGTTATTATGGGATTGCAACTAAGTCTTGATGTACTATGGGCCAGTATGTGTGGTAGGCAAGTGAGGGCTTTCTTCTCTCATTTCTTCTGCTCTTTTCATACCTGTGGAGGGATATATGGTGACAGTTAAGCAAAAAATTGTAACTTCTGAATAATGCTAGTGTGCATTAACACCAGGGACAGAAGATTCCTGTGGTGATAACTACAAGACTTTAAGATGCATATGTGATTTGGGCCACAAACAGTATGAAGCAAGTCAACTTAATCCAAATCTCCCTCTTTGCATATTCCAGATTTTTAAAAAAATTGGAACCAAATAATGTGGCTTTTCCTGTTTTCACTAGAAAATACAATACAGTTTTTGATGTGCTTTGGTGATTCCTTTTATATATTTTGTGTGCGCTAATTATTTAAAACCAGGAATTTTAAGGAGCCTTTCCTCAAACTTCATAGCTTTTTTAATCCCAGAAGTCATCTGTCTGGAAATTTGGATCATTTTATTTAAAATAGCAATCAAGACTTTGAAAAGAGACTATTGAAGAAAAATCCATGTTAACTAGAGGTGCCTTAAAAAGATGCCTGTCTTCAGTGACCAACGTGTTCCTCTTTAAGCTCCTTCAGCAGGTTCCCATCTAACAAAAGGCAGGTAGCAGACTTACTAAAGATGCATAGAAACCTTGGGCAGCTCTTTATAAAATTTCATTTTTAACTACAATTTCCAAGAACTTCACCATTAATCCATTTAAACCATAACTTTAAAAAAAATGAGGGGGGTTGAAAAGGGAAACTTTTGATTTCTCATCTCTTCCGAAAGCTCCCTGGCCTGTTTCAGAACTTTGTCATCGTAACTGTTGGGTTTGTGGTTAACAGCACTGCCATCCCATGATGCTTTGCTTGGTCTAAATCATTATAGTAGTAAGGAAGTAGAATCTCATAACCACAAAGTCAGTTTCTTTTTTCAAGCCTTTAGTGTTGCTTCACAAGGGCCTTTTTTTTCAACAAGGCTCTTTCCTGTTTTTGAAACCCAAGCATCTGCATGGTTGGCAGGTTACTCAAATAATCTTATCACTTAAAATAACATGGGCATGAATTTCAAAACTGCTTACTCCAGTTGCCCCCTCCCTTTTCCACACATATATCTATTTACTCACAGGGATCCTTATTTACAGTATCCCCTTGCCAACTGCTGACACAGAAGAAACACAAAACCTGGTTACACATTAAGCTTTATTGTTAAAATATTTATGCCAGGTTCTGTCTAAACACCGTTTTCTGGCTGACCTTAAACCAAGGTAACGCTGAGAAGGAGAACGCGTCCAAATGCAATCTCAAACTATTATTTCTTATTGCTCTTTTGAACCCTCTCATCTCTCTTAGCTAGACAGAGACTGTCAAGTTCTTCACGGGATGCAGTTTCATTTTTAGAAAGTGAAATAACACACAACCAGCTCCTTCTAAGGTCACCAGGGAAGGGTTGACTGCGGGGGTGGGGAGCAGAAGCTGTCCCTAGTAAACATCTCAAGAAGACATGAAACTGTCCATGGTATGAATCTTGACCTTAAAAATATATATACACTGTGCAAGTCAGGACATGTTTTTCCACTTCTGAAGAGAAAGGGGCGGGTGGAAATCCAAGGATGAAAGTATGCATCTAGTAAATCCAGAAATTAGCTTCAATCTGTCTGTTTTGCACAGCAGCTTTGGAAAGAGCTGCCAAATATAACAGCTTTGTTTGATAGACATCTCCTGGCTTAACTCCTGAGCTGGCCAGTAGCCATTTGACATTGCACAATATAAATGCCTGCAAAATTAATCATAAACTCTCTGGTTGGAACTCCAAGTGCTGCTTTCCTGGAGTGTTCTGGGTCCACACAGATTTCAGAGGATGTTTTCTGGAATGACCCCGCCTGTGAGGGCAAAGCATCACAAAGAAAACCAACTGGGTGAATGCTTTTCGTGCTCCTTCGCTTTGCATTAAAAAACCTTGCAGTACAAACACTCCATGTAATCCACGTGGCAAGATGAAGAAGACTTCAGATGTCTGAACTTCACACTTCCACAGTCTTGCTTGGGAGAATTAACACTTAGCTCAGGAAGACAGAACATGTGTTCTTAAAAAAGAATTGCTGTTAAAGTGGTTAATTCTTTGCCCACCAGACAAACTTGGTACCAGTGCATTTTAAGTAGCTATCAATACTCTTGTGCTAGTTTCCATTTTTTGAACTGATTTTTAAGTGGCATGTCAGTAGTGTTGATTGAAAGTGGGCTGCTCTGCTTAATGAACATGCTGGTTCATAAACTCATTTAAATATTTGGGATCAAAACGAAAGGGGCTGTTTCTTCTCCAGCAGGTATGTTCAGGAATGAATGAGGCATAAGTGTTCTTTAAAATGAACAGTAACTTGAAGTATGACAGCTCCAGGGATGTGAGATGTGGGTGTGGCAGGTGAGGCAACCCTGACCCCTCGTAGTTCACAGTAAAGGCCAACCCACACTGCACGATCTCTGGCACGGAGGCGAGCGAGCGTAGGTACCTGGCCGCTCGCCTTCAAGCACTGACCTCGTCTCCACGAGTGTCTCCCAGTGAATAGTCCCTCCTGTTGTCCCGCCTTCTTAGAAAGCACAGCGGTGATTCGCTAAGCACAAGTGCGGTCCGATACACGAGAGAAGAGAGAGGGGGGCAGGAAAGAGAGAAAACTAACAAAACAATTTCTGCCCGGAATAGAATTCATCTTGCTAACTTTTGTGAGAAGGAGAAATGGATCCAAGAGAAATCGGAGACTCAAGTGAGTTCCGATTGATTGACAACCCCTTTCATCCCGCCCTCTCATCCGATTGGTGGCTGCAGTAGCTCCACGTACCCGCCCCCAAAAATCATGGGCAACAAACAATATCGCTCGTGCCGGAACTCGGGAGAGCGCAGCTGCTCCGCGTTCAGCTGCTCTCTTCCAGAATGCTGACCACACAGCTCAGCACAGCTCCGCGCACGTCTGAGACACACCAGAAATCGTGCTGTGTGGGTCGGCCTTTTAGCGCCACAGCCTAACTGGGGGGTTGTATATGCACTACTCACTTACTTGAGTGCAAGTGAGTAGCGCATGCACAATCCCCCAGTTAGGCTGTGGCACTTTACCATGAACTATGAGGGGGCAAGGTTGCCTCATGTGCGCACCCACAGCGCACATCCCTGGACAGCTCCTAAGTCCCTAAAAGTGCAGTCTAGTCCTATACACATTTAACTGGGAGTAAATCTCATTCTCAGTGGGGCTTGCTTCTGAGTAGACATGCATGGGATTGCGCTTGTAAAGAAGATGCATGGCTTTCCCCCTTCACACATGATTCAGAACACAAAAGCAACATATACGTCACTTGCCCCTTTGCAATTCTACCGTCAGCATACAGTACCTATGTCTGTATAATGTGCAAAACTGCCCTGCTTGAGTAAATGATTGTTTCTCTTGCCAGCCAACTAGAAAAAGTGGCCCAGCCATCTAGGTTTTTTGCTTTGGGGTCAATTGCCAGAAAAGCAAGAGGCAACGCTATATTTTCCTGCTCTGCTATATTAAGAAAACTCAGTATAGATGAGGTGAATAGACGACTTTCCACTGAGCCCTGCTGGGCTGCCCCCCAAAACCTCTCAAAAACCACTGGGTTTCATCCCCAGAGCCCCACCTAAAAACATGTCACCATCCCCAGTCCCACTCTGGACTTTACCCAGCCTGACAAGGGTTGTTGCGAGTCTAAAGGAGATAGGAAGCATTTTGTTGATTGAACTAATGGCACAACTGATACTGCCACCTGCAGAGGTCATGGGTGCTGACAAATGGCACCACCCTAAGGGGGGGGGGCTTCACAATTTCATGGCTGTCAAAAAGTGTCATTTTAGGTTCAATGTGTGAGCCTCAAGGCAAAGTTGATAGTGGAGGGGAGACTTTCTCCACACAGCTGAAATTCTTTGGGGGGATATGTTGAAGGCCTCACTGGCTATTGTTCTGCCCTTGACATTAGTTCTGGTCTGCGTTGCTGTACATGGTGTAGATTTAATTATAATTCCACCCAAAAATCATCAGAAAGGCATCCAATGAAAAACAAATCTAGATTAATTAAGCATTATTCTCAAGCTTTCCTCTGCCACTGGAAACTAAAGCCATGGGGGGGGGGGGGAGAGAGAGAGAGAGAGAGAGAGAGAGAGAGAGAGAGTTTTGTAACTTTAAGGGAAATACTACATACATACAATATAGCTTAATTTATCCTCCAAATATCATCATGGGGACCATTTAACCATTTTAAAAAGCCAAAATTCAGATAAATTGAAAAGAGTTGTCACTCTTCAACAGGATCACAGAAAATCATGTTTTTTAAAATGCACATTATTTGAATAAAATAAATGATACCCGTCTGATATGCAAACAGAAATAAAAAATAAAGTACGCTTGACAGAAGACACAATAACTAATTTATTGCTAGATTCTTATTTTTTGCCGCATTTTAACTGAAGTAAGAATTAAATGGAGCACATTCAGTCAGGAAGCAGCTGGAACTTTGAACTCTGCCATCTGGAGAGTGGAATTTGTGTTTTCATGGCCTCAGGTTACAGGTTAACCTTGCCAAATTAGGTTATTTGTGTAGCTAGCCAGGCCTGCTCAACGTTTTTGTAGACTTTGTCACTGGGAGGAGGATTTCTGTGGAGTAGTAAAACAGAGAAGGTTATCGTTGCCAGGATGTTTGGGGAAGGGGTGGAGGCAGGGAAGGGGGAAAAACATCAAGGCAGTTTCAGCTAATCTAAAATTATCCGTTTTATTTCACGAGAAAAAGGTTGCAACATCGGCTGGAAATTTTGCCTCACACTGCAAGTCAGCACAGACAGGAAAGCAGAAAGCTCCCAGCTTAACGGTGAAGATCAAGCCAGAGCCTGCTCAGCAGCAGCAGACCAGGCAGAGGGAGCCGAGCACGTGATGACAACAACACAACCCTGTTCCATCTGTTGATGTACTCCTAGTCCCCCTTGGGCACTTTTCCATCTAGCCTTGCAAGCAGCTGGATCAATTTACTCTTGCCTACGGTGCACTGCACAGGCATGGCCTGAATAATTACTCATGGAAATCCCCCTTCTGTTTCAGACCTTTGAAGAAGGAATCAAGTTGCTTTCAAGCCCTGGCAATTAATAGCCTTTTGGGTTGAGGGGAGAACAGCACAAACATGAACATTTCAACCCAGCCCCTGCATGGGTTCTAGCAAACTGGAGGGGCTGGCTGGGAGGTTGAGCTATAGACTGAGTAATAGTATCCACTACAGTGTGGGCCTCACTGACGTCAATAGGCCACTCTTGTTTGCCCTGTCTCTCTTCCTCTTGTCTCTCCCCCACCCCACCCAATCCCATGAAGCACAGGGAGGTGAGTTTAGTGACAGAGATATATTTCAGGCACTCAAGAGAGACTCCACTTTTCTAACAATACAGCTACTGTTTACCCTGCCGTAAGGTGACTTAGACCAATATATATATATATATATATATATATATATATATATATATATATATATATATATATATATATATATATATATATATATATATATATATGAGTCATTTCAAATGGGGGAGGGTGGAAATCATTTGGAAATAGAACATTTGGAACCAACTGTACACATTTCTCCCAGTTGGTATGATTAACTGCTGTGACTAAGGAAACGCTTTTCCTGTGGCTAAGAACACATCCTCATTCTCAGATTTAGCTAGAAACAGTTTGGAGCTGGAGCAATTTGGAGCTATCCCTCTTCACCATTTCTACTCTCATGGTATCTGGCACAAAGTGTTCAGGATTCGATTTTCTGGGCCACCTGAGACATTTCATTTCCTTTGGTAGTAATTGTATACAAAACCTAGGGCCAGTCAAAGTCCACCCCATCTCACCTTAAATATTTTCTGCACATGTAAATGCACCCACCCCATCTGCCACCTTGGCTGCTTCCACGATCTGTTCTGGACAGCTCCCTGGTTTGGAAAAGACCAGCTGAACCTAGGAAGAGAAAAAGGAAGTATGTGGAGGAGAGTGGAGTGGTAATGGCCTAGACCATCTCTCGGGAGCATCTCCTGCGAGATACTCTCTAGGCCACCACTACTCTACTCTCCTCCATACACTTCTGCATCCACTCCACAGGCTCAGACTGTGTTCTTTAAAAATGGGAGTGTCAAAAGATGTCAGAAGATGTGGATGGAGGCGGAGGTGGGGGAGCTAAGTCAGGAGACTGAACTGGCGCTTTCTCTTGACTCTTGTTTTTCAGTCTGTCCATCCAAGAGAGAGAGAGAGAGAGAGAGAGGGCAGGGCAGGGCCGGGCCAGGCCAAGGGGGCGTGTGCTTGCTCTCTCAACCTAGCTCTCGCTCTTGGCCCAGCCATTTGCTCCTTCTCTCAGGCAGCCAGCTAAGATGGTGAGTGAGCAGCCAGCCAGAGAGACAGTGAGTACAGTGCATATAGGGCACGGCCTGCCAGCCAGTCACCCAAGGTGGCTGCTTCACCTCACCTCGCAAGTATGCCAGCAATATGCAAATAGTAATAGCATTTGTATAGTGCTTTCTGGTGTTCAAGGTGCTTCACACATATTATCCTCTTGTAATCCTGACACCAGTCCTGCAAAGTAAGTGTTGTTATCCCCATAATGTAGCTAGGGAACTGAGGCTGAGAGGGAGTGACTGGTCTAAGGTCAGCTAGTGAGATCATGGTTGAGGCAAGATTTGAACCAGGGCAGTTCCAGTTCATAGCTCAGTCTCTTCACCGCTATGCTAAGAGAGTACCCACTACACTGTAACACTAGGTCAGCTCCCACCATATATAGAATAGGATCCAAAAACTGTGGTACTAGTTCCTGTAGACTAAGAGAGCTTTAAGCCCCATTCATGCAGTATATGAACATGCATAGAGGCGTCATCATCTATAGCAGGCTCTAATCCTTACTGTATCCACATAGAATCTATGTGGATACAGTAGAACATCTGTAGGGAGACCCCAGAACTAGAGCTGTATGCACAGGAGTTCCCTACAGATGTTCTAATGAATGCATGTAAATTGGGGGTGTGGAGCCTCCCCCATTCATCCTACACAAATAAAAGCCTGAAAAGGGCTATAGTCTTGTGTTTTTTCTTCCCTCGGGCTGCACCCTTTCCTGTGGAGCATGGCAAGCTGCATTGAAACAAAAATAGTTTGTGATATGAGATGAGGATCTGCTGTTCAAAGAAAGAAAATAAAAAACTCCACTGGTCTCTCCCAAGCTTGTAGGTGAACCTCAAAGTAGTACTTTGGATCCCAGCCAATGGAAATAAACCCATTCTAGTGCAACTATAGTGAAATTATTATACTATTTATTTTTCAATCTATCATTAACGTAGTGCCTGTAATTCTTCATGTTCCATAATGCCCCCATGCAAAATAATAGAATTTACAATCATGTACAAAATATAAGAGTTATATAATGCATCATTTAGGAGATAGACTGAAATCCTGCCACAGCAAAATTATAAGGCAAATAAAGCTTTATATGTAGGTGAGCATGCACCAGTGATTCTGAAGTTGGAAGTAGGAGTTTCCAAACCACTCAGAGACATGACAATCAGAGCCAGCTTATCCTCCTGATCCCTCTAGTCATCTCATCAGTTCAGCATGGCCAGATGTTTTTCCAAGAAAGAAGAAAAGGGAGATGCAGTTCCCAGGCATAGGCAGGATGCATTTCTCCAACAGCTTTTTGGTCAAGCTGGAAGAAGTTGCAACCAGGTTGCTGGGTTGGAAGTAAGACATAGCTATGGGAGGAAGAAGATAGCATAGAAATGGGAAGGTCCCTGACCAAAGTAAAGGCAAGCTTAGGCAAAGCCTAAGGCAAAGTCCAGACAACCATGAAGTCACAAGTGGTTTGGACTATTCTAGGCTATTTTGCATCAAGATTTTCCTGCACAGGTACCACCACATATACGTCAGGGCATGTGGAGAACATGTGTGTTCACTACCCACAGGCCTGGCCCAAGGGGAAGTGGCATCTCCATTGCCGCCACCTTGTCTGCCAGACCTGTTTTGAGGAGGAGGCCAGATGGGAAAGGAGACAGCAAGGAAGTGATCCCCAAGTGCCCCATCCCCAGGACCACTACTGCTGCCTCTTCCTGCCTGGCTGCTTCTTCAAAACAGGCCAGGCAGAGAATGCCAAGAGTGGAACTGCCTCCCAGCATGGCCCACCCAGCCTGAAGAAATGGCCGGACGGGGAAGAAGAAACCTGCGGCAGCAGGGCAATGAATCTGCTTTGATCTCTCCCCTGGAAGAGGAACAATCCGAACAGGATTGCAGCAGCAGCCCCTGCGTTCTCCACCAGCCCTGCCACCATGAGTGCTTGCTCTAGTCTCAGCAATAGTGGTGCTAGAGGAAGAGGTGAGTTGCCATTGCACTGATCCTCTTCTCACTCACACTCAAGACCAGAGCACAGGACAACTGGCTGGGGAAGGTGGTAGGTAGGCATGGAGAAAAGAGCACCTCCAGCCTGCCACATCTGCCTCAGCAGGCTTCATGGGTGGGCCAGCCCTGAGTACCTGGTATGAAGTCCCGGGGGAGGGGGGCTGCTAGGTGAAAGCTCCTTCCTGGTCCTGTCCCCTTCCCTTCCCCAGTGTGGTGTTTGTGGTGGACTGGTAGGAGGAGCTCTCCCAGTTGCTGAATGCCAGAAGGATGCCTATTTTTAATGGGTTTTTGCTTCCTTGAGGCATTAGTTCTTGGTTCTCTGCTTTCTCCTTGTGTGTGTGTGTGGGGGGGGGGGGGGTTATTATTATTTTTTTTCATCCTGAATGACTCCAGATGTAAAATGAGAGCAAAGCAAATCATTAACGGTTACATTGCCTGTGTTTCATTTCTGTAGATATTGCAACAACATACAGTCATTGTGTGCTTCTCCAGTTTGTGAATTATTACCACCATCGTGGTCAGCGTTTACTCCGCCAGCCTTCATAAAATGTTCCTAAGATGGAATCTTTTGCGACCAAACAAAGGTCAGAGTTTCGCCTGTGATAAATCATCAGAGCCAGCGAGGAGGGAAATTCAGCTGACAAAGTCATCTGATCTATGCAGCTGTGTACCAAATCTGAACTGGTTCCCCCTCTTGTATCTCTTTCAAGTTAAGCATGAAGGCGCAGACATCTGCTGGTTCCTGAGTTACAGCACACTTGCATCAGTGGACATACCCAGCCCTGCTCAGCCTAGATGAATTGTTTTCCAAACTTTACGTCAACTTCAAGCATAATTCAACTATCAACTGAATCACTTAAAAGCAGCTGGGAATTTTGCTACAAACAAGAAGTCGTAATTTCAGCAACTCCTGTGCCCAAGGTTGTTTGCATTCTGTGCTTTAAAAAATTATATCTCAACATTCTGTGCCAGAGTAACCCATATTTTTGTTCCAAGAAAATATTTTGTTTGCTTTTGTATGATTTACTTTGCTTCTAGTTTGAATTTTGCATCCAGTACGACAATCTGTAGGGTTTCTGTGCTTGTGCAGAATTGTGGACTACACACAGTCCTGTGTATCTTCCACTGCAGACTAAAGCTGCATCCAAACTTGATGTTTTGTTTTTATGATCTGATTCTGCTATTTGTGTATCAGTCAGCACCACATCCCGTGTCACTGGTTAGCACTCAATACCCTGCTTTTCATGTATGTGAAAGAGGTATGACACTCAATGAGTACGTACAATTGACCAGGGAAGCACAGTTGTGTTGTTTTCACAACCATTGTTCCAGCCCTCCTTTGTCATTACTGAACCCCTTAAAATGTTTTTTATGCTAAATTTACTTTGTCACTCATACCCATTCAGTGTTTTCACCCATAACTTTGTGCCTATTCACTAAGTAAATTTGAGCACAGGCTAAATTTGTCTCCTTCTAGACTCCTCCGTTCCTTTTCTTCTGCATTGTGAGGCACCCCCTCTCCTCTCTGCCTTCCCCCCCCCCCATGCTTTATGGGAGGGACAAGGTTTTATCCAGCACTGTAACTAGTTTGTTCTCAGTTCTCAGTTTGTGAGCCTGCATCACACACAGCACAGCACAAGCACAGCACAGCGAGCCCCATTGTAGTGCGGCTTTGTGCCAACATGCATGTATTTGAAACTGTTATTGGGTTGCCAGTGTGAAGAAATGATAAAACTGAAACATGATTAATTAAAAAAAAAAAAGCTTGACAACTCCATGATTCCAGAAGTCAGCTGCCACCAACTGGTGTTCCCCCCCCCCCCAACACACGGGTAGCAAATGCATTTGGCTTGAAAGGAGACATGGGTTCATTCAGGGCTGACCCATTCATGAGGCCAACTGAAGCAGTTGCATCAGGTAGCAGTGATGGGAGGGGTGGGTGCCCATGTCTGTCTGCCTCCTTGCCTTCACTCCGTCGTTCCGTTCTCCTTCCACTCCTTGGATTAGGAAAGGGAGAGGGGGCTAGAGAAGAAGAGGAAGGGTGGAGAGGAGGAGAATGCTGAGTGAGAATATTGGAGAGTGGCAGAGGTTGGCACATCATCAGGTTTGGGGGCAGCCTTTGGCATGCGGCCACCTCAGACATCAGGAGGTCTTTGGCTGGCCTTGGGTTCACTGGTGGAAATTCAGCCTTATTTATCAATCTAAGACCATTTAGGTATCTTATTTATCTAAGGCATTCATCATGTTACGACTGATGTTTAACTGTTATACCTTAGTCAGTTATACCTTATATGCTTTCCCATATTGTTATCTGCCTTGAGATTTCAGACTGTAAGTGTTAATAAAAAATAAATAAGTAAAGGCACTCATACACTCTCCCCCACTGCAGGGCTCTGGGACACAAGTGATTTGTACTTCCTCCTTTTATGCTTCTGCATTTATGTACAAAGGGAGAACTTGAACAACAGCATGTGCTGTTTCCCCATGTGGAGTTTGCACATATCGCCACAGGGACGATGAGCAAATTTCTCCTTCAAATGTTACAGCAGAATTGCCAACACACGCGCGCGCACACACGCACACGCACACACACACACACACACAAATGTGAAAATGGGTGTGAACTTAGTACAACTTTTGTTAATAAGGCTCAAATCACTTAGAAGAGGGGTTCCCTACAATTTATCACAATAGAAAAATGTGTCCAGGCATTGGGGCAATGGCCCCCACCCACCCCTTTTCCTTCACCCTGTTATCCAGCTCTGCAACTAGCTTGTTCTCAGTTCTCAGTTTGTAAGCCTGCGTCACACACAACACAGCCCTATGAGCCCCATTGTAGTGTGGCTTTGTGCCAACAGTGACTCATTTAATGAGTATAGCATTACTGAATCACCAGGGCCACTTCCTGCAACATTTCCTTGCAGGTCTCCCGTTTAACATACACCTAAGTTGCAGTTGTGTCTGGCTGAGGTGTTTTTTTTTTCCCCTCCTCTACACCATGTAATCTCATGAGAGTTCTCCCGTTCATCTTCATTTAGCCTCTGCTGGTTTGGTTTGGTTTGGTTTGGTTTGGTTTGGTTTGGTTTGGTTTGGTTTAGTTTAGTTTAATTTATTCTCTGCAAAGGAGCTGTTGTCCATGTTGAAGTCCTCTGAATCATTCTGTGTGTACATGGCCATCCAATGAACCAGGAAACTAGAGCAGGCCAAACCTAGAAGCAGCTCAATACAGGGCTATCCAGACTGTAAGATTCCACTCCTGAGAAAGTGTCACACATCCCAGGCCAGTGGCAAATGCGTTCCGGAGTGCACGGGTATGGAATGTGAGCAAAATATTATGTTGTTCAAGCAAAACATGGCACCACCCACATTCAGTACTGACCTCAGAACACCGTGGAAGCTCTCGGGAAAACAATCCAATCCACTTTTCTCCCTGTTCATCATGGCCGGCCCAGCCATGATTGCCGCCATTGGGCCAAGGGATCAGCTGACTAAGCTTAGCCCAGAATTGCTTCATGGAGGGAGGGAACCATTGCTTCATGGAGGTTTAATCTGCTGAGCTTGCTGATGAATGAGGGCATGGGTGGCATAGGAGGTAAGACACCAGAAGTGATGTGCATCCCTATTTGCACAACAGGACAAATTTCAGCCAATTCAGTGTAGAGCTGACCCAAAGCTCCCCTCCCCCATTTTGCCACTATTTCCAGAGGTTCACAAACATGGGAGGAGCTTTGTGGCTATAGTGAATTATAAGAGTGCTGGTCGGGAGCAGCCTTATACTCATGTCAACAGACAGGATCAAAGGAGTACATTTGAAAATTAGATGTGTGTCTTGTTATTGCATCCATCCTGCTACTCTTTTCCCAGTAAAATTCAGTTCCCAGCCACAGTGGGCTGTACAGCTTCAATATTTTCAGAATTCAGTCATTTGACTGGACGACCTGTCTTCCTTCTCTCTTGTTCCTATGCCTGCAACAAGTCTAAGTTGGAATAGATCAGTTCATCAAAATAGATTCTGTTTTCAAAGGGCAAAAGGCATAGCTTGCATTGCAGCTGCCTCTCACAGAACTGGCACAGAAACTCCACCATTGCCTCCTCATGGCAATAACTGAAATCACCACATCAAAACAGGGCCAATACATTTCCTGCTAATGTAACTCCACTTGAAGATGCCAACAAGTGGTCCAGACTAGATGCTGTTCACAGGGTACTCAGAATTCGCTTCATAAATCTCTTATGTGCAGCATGATCCCATGCATGTTTACATGTTAAGTAAACCCCACTGTGTTCAATGAAGCACACTCCTCATGCATAGAATTGTAGCCTAGGAATAGATTATGCATTAGAGTTTTACAAACTCTTTCCATTCATCAAAGCTAATTATTATGTTTTTCATACAGCTAAATTCTCCAGTTCATTGTAATGTAAACCATTTGGGTCCATTTAAAATCAGATCAGCTGTGTGGTCTCAGAAGCAGAGCACGCTGCAGGCTGCTGACGGATTCATACACACATGCGCACACATTTCCTGTAAGAACCACCCCATCTCTGTACACAGAGATGTACACATAGGGTGTTCGTTTTTAATGCAAGCATGTTATGTTTTTAGAATAAGAGCATTGGAAGGGGAGAAGTTAGAGTTGGACTAGTGGAAACAGGGAGCATAGCACTCTACACGACTGCGGTCACACTATGTGTATGGAGTGTACTGCTACAAGCTGGTGACATGTTCAAAGTCTTGAGCAATCAAGGAAGAAAAATGTCTTGACTTAAGTAAAGGCTTCAAAAGCACACTAGCCATGTGTACTGAATGCTCGAGAATGCCAGAGGACCCAGGGAAGGGCTTCCATTGTGGTCAAGTGGGGGTGAAGACTTTCTATCATCCCATACAGAGCTTGCTGGCCCTCCCTATCACCTCCTATGTTTGCCATCAGGTGGGTGACAGTTGTTATGGTTGCTGCCACTGTGTCCATATTGCTCTTTTTTACTAAAGGCATTGTTTTGCTTTCTACTTTGCTGCTGAAGAGGGCATCGGTTCATGACTTTGTTACGCTGATGTCACGGTGATGTCAACTCTGGTGTAGCAAGGCTAAAAGGATTGCACTGGTATATGCTAATTCTCTCTCACACATGCACACACGCAGATACATGCCTTAACTTCCTCAGTCACTAACCTGGAGGGTGGATAGAAAGGAAACGTGGGGCCGGGAACCTCATCTTTTCTTGCAATTTATTGTTTGTCTATTTATTTTATACCTTGACCCTCTTTGTCAAAAATGAACCCAGGGCGGCTAACAAAATCAATGCAAAATAAAAGCAAGACAATATCTAAAACAAGCCAAACAACACCAGCAGCAACAGAGTTGAAAAATAAAGAAATCATTGCACTAACAGTAGTTTACATATATGGCATGTTGCAATGGAACTGGTTTCAACCCAAAGCAAGGGCCTTTCTAAAACAAACAAACAAACAAAACCCAGATTTTTTTTACCTGTCATCTCAAGGTTTTCAGCACCGAGTAGATCTAATGGTGATGGAGAAGTCCAATCTCTTCACCACAGTCACCATCCCAGAGTAGGGCCTAGAATGGGCTGTAGCCTGTAGCCCATGGTCACTCATATTCACCATGAGTTTTTCTAGCCGTCATCCTCGTTTCATCACTCTGAATTCCAGGGCAGACCAAGCAGCCATAGAAACTGCACCACAGGATTTAGGGTGATTAGGAACTATCATGTCCATTTGAGTCATCTCTGTATTCCAGAGGGCATCAACAGAACCCTCAGCCATATTAGCAGGAAAATCTCCCAGGTCAGAGCTAACATGTCAGTCTGAAGATGGACCTTTCTAACTGGTCCCTCCATCCTGCAGAGTTGGGCCATCATCAAACATCTAAACCTGACCCAGCAATGCTGATGTGGGGGGGGGGGTCAGCGGGCACTTGCAGGGGGGGGGAACTGCAGGCAAGGGCTTAACCCATTCTCTGTCTCCTGGTTTTCTTTTGCAGGCCATTTTAAATAGTTATTCTCTCCAGCCATGCTCTGAAATCAGAAGTGAGACCAGCCAAAGGCAGGGGTGAAGGAGTAGGAAACTACCTCAGAGGGTATCGGCAAGGAATAGTCTCAGGTTGTTTTAAGTTATTTTATATTTGCTTTAACACTGTTTTAAATTGTTGAGTTTTGTTATAAATCTTGACATAAAGAAAACCCTCAGGGGGTAGGGAGCCATCCTCTCACCTGTTGAAAAGCACCGTGCACATGGATGACACGGAATGCGTGAACACACACACACACACACACACACACACACACACACACACACACACACACACAAATAATATGAACTAATGGGTGGGATTAGGCACCTCAGTAGCCTGCTATTCCTCCCCAGCAACAAACACTCCTTCATGTTCCTGTTAGCTCAGCAAACACAACTGCTGATCTAACACCTACTTCCGCCCTCGTTTCAGCCCCCCCCCCAGCCATGCATCAGCTCAGTCAGCAGCAAAGGTTAAGCACACTGCATAAGTGCCACCCTGTGGGCATTCCTGGCAGTCTCAACCTGGGGCTGCCATTTTTCAGAGCAACCAAAGCTGAGCAAGAAAAGAAAGTGTTTGACGCAACTGGCAGAACTTTCCAATTGGTCTGAAACTGGCCAAGTCACCATCTTCTCAGCCTCTTTTGTTCTCCTTCAGAACTGACTCACTGACTTCTCAGCCTATTTTGTTCTCCTTCAGAACTGACTCAGAGGAAGAGTGGCACTTATTGCATAATCAATACTCCTTCCTGGAGCACTCAGGGATTTCCTTGAAGGCCTCCTGTCCAGATACGGAGAATTAACTTGATTACTTCTCAAGCTGAAAAGCGATTTGGCTGACTTTCAGGCTCCTCCACCCACTCCTCCCCGATTCAGCAGGCGTGGCTCTCCTCGTTGCAAGCACGACCAGTGAGGTAATGGCCTGCGGTGCATATGAAGTCTCAATGTGCAACTCATTGAGACAATGCTAAAATGATTTAAAAGCGGTTAGTCATCTGTAACTTTTATTAGGCGCTGATCAGCTGTGTGTGACTGAGTGCTCTTTGGCTCTTGCCGACACTCGGTGATAGGACCATCCTCTTCAAAGGCAGATGAGCTGGCTTACAACAGCCAGCTAAAATAACCATCCCTCCATATACCTTCAGATGTGGATTAGAAGCTCTACTTCACCCAGAAACATGTACTGGAAATGGTGGGGAAGCCACTCAGTTTTGAACCTCTTTAAGTACAAGAAGGAATGATAGTTCTCCCCCAGTGTTTAAATGCTGACTGGAATCATCTTGCAGCAGGAAGGAGACTTTTTTTATGAAGTGCCATGCATCTCAATGGCATTAGAGCTAAATAAATATAAATGCAATTTTACGGATGCTGGGAGATCATGTCTTGTTAGGCTGACGGCTTAATAATAGTTCAGGATGATGTTGTATCAATGGGAGCAAATGACATCCTCTCTGGATAGCTGGGGGTTTCTCGCCAGCTGTCCGAATGTGATACCCACCAGAGTTGGGCAGGTGACCTTAGTGAGAGGGGGAAGATAAAGAGTTGGGAACCAATTTACAGTTTGAGTTTAGAGAGAATGACAGAGAGACCGACACCGAGAGTCTGGAGTTGTGAGTTAGCCGAAGTTGACGCACCTTGATGTGCAGGGGCACTCCCGGGGAATCAGGGGCAGGGGTGGGAGATGTGCTGCCTGCTAATAGGAATTTGCTTCTTTCCACTACGCTCTGTTTGTATAGTTGCAAAGAAAAGAAATTGCAAAGACACTGTAAGGCTCAATCATCCAAAAAGGAAACCAAACCCTTCAAATCATCCAAAGGAAACCAGACCCTCAACATCTCACTTATTAGGGTAAAACACTAATAAGTAATCCAAGCTAAGTGGTTAGGTTCACTCCTAGTTTGAGGCCTGGTTCCAGAAAGTAGTGCTGGGGAGCTACTGCTTGCCTCCATAGCAGTTATACTATTGGGTTCCATCTTGTTCTCATCCTTATATAACATGATATCCTATATATCTACATGAAATCACACACTGAGAGAAATCATCCAGCAATGCTCTGAATGGGGTTGTACTCCCTCTGAAGGAGCAGGTCCGCAGCTTGGGGGTTCTCCTGGATGTGCAGCTGCTCCTGGATTCCCAGGTGAGGCTGTGGCCAGGGGGGCCTTTGCCCAGCTTCGGCTGATACGCCAACTGCGACCGTACTTGGATCGTGCCGACCTGGCCACAGTGACCCATGCCCTAGTGACATCTAGACTAGATTACTGCAATGCGCTCTACGTGGGGCTGCCTTTGAAGTCTGTTCGGAAACTGCAATTAGTGCAGAATGCGGCGGCCCGGGTGGTTGCCGGGGCCTGTCGGTTCGACTCAGTCGGACCGTTGCTCCGGCGGCTACACTGGCTGCCGGTTCGTTTCCAGGCACAATTCAAAGTGCTAGTTTTGACTTTTAAAGCCCTATACGGTTCAGGTCCAGGGTATTTGAGGGACCGCCTCCTTCCTTATAATCCAACCCGTACTCTGAGGTCATCAGGGGGGGCCCTGTTAACCATGCTGCCATTGACGGAGGTGAGGGGGATGGCAGCACGGAATAGGGCCTTCTCGGCAGTGGCGCCCCAATTATGGAATTCCCTCCCCATGGAATTAAGAACGGTTCCCTCTTTAGAGACCTTTCGGTGGGACCTTAAGACGTTTTTTATTTAGGTTAGCATTCAATGTCTGACATGGTGGGCTGGCTTTTTAACAAATGGCTTTTAACAAATGTAAATATAGGTGACCCACTGGGGTTGTTTGTTTTAATTGTTTTAATTATTTGTTTTTAATTATACATATTTTAATGTTTTTATTGTAAGCTGCCTTGAGTGCCCTTGCTGGGAGAAAGGTGGGGTATAAATTCTTTAAATAAATAAATAAATAAAATTGGGGCTATGGTGTCCTCAGTATGCTGATGCCACTCAGCTCTGACTTTCTGAATCTGAGCCAGGTGAGGTGGTGGAAATGGAGCTGAACCAGTGCCTAGAATCCACAATGGGCTGGATGGGAACCAATAGACCAGAGCTCAGTCGCGACAAGGTGGAGATGCTGTGGGTGGGTGGTTTAATGTGTGAGCACCAAGGGTGGCATTAAGAAGCCTCTTGTGTGCATAAAGGAATGTTGAAAGAAAAAATACCCACCCATTTCAAATTTAATTCCAAAAATAACTTGCAGCAGCAGGAACTATCAGATTCACTTCAGGTAGGTGAAACTCAGTTTCTTGCCTTAAAAGCCACCAAATAAAGTCAGAGGACAAAGGTTGGTGAAATTCAAGATGCTGCTATTGAGGTAGGTAGAGGGGGGAGGGGAGGGGAGGGTGTGTGTGTGTGTGTGTGTGTGTGTGTGTGTGTGTGTGTGTGTGTGTGTGTGTGTGTGTAGAGAGAGAGAGAGAGAGATATTTCATGCAGCTTTATCTCACAATCTTCAGTGTCTAATCAAACTAGTTTTCTCTTATGGTCTCTTAATATGTTAATTTAAAAACTAGCCTGGACAAGGCATATGCAAACATTCACTTGTGAGTCATACTGATGATGCATTACAGAAATGGCTGCAGAGGGAGGCCAAAACATCTTCTGAACAGCAAACATCTGGACATGGAAGTGTCTGTGTGAGAATTATAGTTGTGGAAGGGTGTGGGGGCTTCTGAAAAGGCTAGACATCTGGGTGGGCTTCCCAGAGTTGTTGCTTTCATATCAGCTGCTTCCACAGAGGTCACTTCTCTAGAAAAGGCTGCTGGTGGTGGGAAAGACAGATGCTCCATTTAAGATCTCTGTGGTATGGAATAACTATTATTATCTTTTAAAAGCATGGCCTAAATTATGGTCCTCTGGTTCCAACTTGGGCTTTCGACAATGATGTTTTTCATCTTCTGGTTTTATAACACTGACATAACTCAGCAACGAATGGCAAGAGGAGTAAGATCTTAAAAGCTGGAAGTAATCCATGGGTCACTCATCCCAACCCCCTGCTATAAGACAAGAGACGCTAGACTTCAAGTCTTCCTGACAGGTAGCCATATAACTGTCAAAGTCACCAGTGGGCAGGCTGAGGCCTGACCGCATAAGACAGATGGGCTCATTATCAGAAGGGTAGTAGCACCTGGACTGCCGTGGCTGAAATTTAGAAGAATCCAAGACAAGGCAGGCAGGCATTCAAGAGTGCAAGAGTCAGACTCACTCGGAGGGCAATGGGACATTCCAGCGTGCAGAAAAGGGAAAGCAAGAAAGGCAGCAGCTGTGCAGTTGTCCCAGGTGAGACAAGATACACAGCCAAATCCTGTGTAAGGATCCAACGGTGGATCCTTACACAGGATTTGGATGTCCGGGCTGCCATGTGGTGGTCCAGAGGTCTACTCAGGGAAGGGAACATTTGTCCCCTTTCCCGGGTGTAAACCGGGGCTGGCCCTATTGGCCACCTCGGATTTCCGCCTGCTAAATAGCTGGTGGAAGTCGGAGGAGGCCGTGTAACGGCCGAGCCGGCCCGGTGGGGATGGGGATATGGCCGACACCATCCCCGCCCCCTCCCAGGCCGGCTCAGCCAATGGCCCCCCTCCCTCACCATGCTCGGCCAATGGCCCCGCTCCCATGCGGTCAGCAACGGAGACTTACCTTCTGCCGCCGGCCGCATGCTTGGTTCGGCGCCGGAGTGAGCACCTTGCGCCGGCCTCCTTTACTCTAAAAGAGGCGCAAACGTGCCTTACGGCACATTTGCGAAGCCTTCCGGTGCCAGGGTGCTTGCTACGGCGCCAGAACATTGGGCTGAATCTCGCCTACACTGTGGTACAAGGTCTGGGTGCCTGGCTGGGAAGCAACTGGCATGGAAATAAATTGTTCAGATCAAGGAGATGTTGTAGGAACTCCAGCTCTACTGGCACAGGAACTACTAATCCGTAGATAGATGGGACCTCACCTCACCTAGTCGTGATACAGTCTTTTTTTTAGCAAGTCACTTGCTGGGACTGAATGAACATTCTTGGCCCAACAACCTGGTGATGCAGTAGCTAGGAAACTAAGAGCCAAACTAGGCATGACACATTCTTTGGCCCTATGTGTGTTTTTAAAAAAATGAAAATAAATGAAAGCAATGGGGGCAATCTGGATCAAGACCATAGCATGAAGTAGGGGACTGCTATTTATCCTGGGAGGGAAGCTCCCACTAATGCCAATGGGAGCTGTCCTCCCATTAAACAGCAGCCACAGGCGCCTCCAATCCAGGTCCACATACTGAGTCAGACCATTGGTCCATTTAGCTCAGTATTGCCTACTCTGACTAGTAGCAACTCTCCAAGGTCTCAGGCAGGAGTCTTATCATAGTACATTAGAGTTGGAAGGTACCTTGGGGGTCATCTAGTTCAACCCCCTGCTATGTGCAGGCAATGACTACAGTATCCCTCACAGGTGGCTATCCAAGCCTTCCTAGCCCTGCTACCTGAGATCCTTTTACCTGGAGATGCTGGTGATTGAGCCTGGGACCTTCTGCTTACAAATGGTAATAGCACAATATAAATAAACAGACTAACTGCGCAATCCTGCATAGAATTAGGCCGGTGGAGCAAGCACCGTAAGGCACTTTTGCGGCACCGGGAGAGTAAGTGGCACCGCTTACGGGGCCATCCCACCAGACACAGGTAGGTCCTGCACCAGGTGGCAGGAGGGCAGGCCTGGGTGGCTGGCAGGGGAGGGGACGATTGCTGAGGTTGGCCCGGGAGGGGGACAGGGACATCGGCGACATGCTCCACCATATCCATGTCCCCTTCCCGGGCTTACATGGCCTCTCCAGATAGCTGGCACACATTCGAGGACGCTTATTAGGGCCTCCGGCACATACACTGCAGGAAGGGGACGAACGGGCTGTCCATGTGTGCGTGTCTGTCTGTCTGTTGCACTTTAAAAAACACATACTGTACATGTCTAAACCATAGTAATCATATCTAGACCATAGTAAATTATGTAAAACAAAGGAGATTAAAAAAAGAAATGTTTTAAAACTTTTTTAATCAGTGGAAGTCGCACTAATGCAGGCGTGCATATTTATAAAGATGGTGCCCAAGTAAACCACAAATATAAATGCTTACATTGCACAATCCTGTGCTGATATCTGTAATCTTTTGTTGATGGAGGGAAGAGAGGAACAAAGAGATTTTATCAAGCTTTTATTCACGGGTACGAACCTTTGATCAATAATAAATGAAACATAAGAACCTTTCAGAAATGCTAGGACTGGCACTTATACACAGTGACTGAGGCAAACACTGAGTGCTGATTCATGATGCAGCTGACTTCATTTGCCAAACAATTTATATAACTTCAGAACAAGCGTGCCAGGGGCAGTAGTTTGCAGGCAAGGGATACAAGTGCATTTTTGCACAAAAGAAAAAAAAAGTCAAGATGCAAAATCACATTGACAGACTAGGGCATAGGTGGCCAACCCGCGGCACGCGTGCCACAGAGTGGCACGGCAAGGTCCATCGGGTGGCACACCTAGATAAGCTCTTCGCGGGCCACGGGAAATCCTCCGTGCCCGCTCTTTCGTGTTTCTCCCTGCCTCTCCCTGCCGATCTTTCCCATTCTGCTGGCTCGCGCGCTCCTGGCTGAACGCCAGGAGCCTGCAGGCGGCACTTTGATTGCCGCCAATCAGCTGTGCCTCCTGGCGTTCAGCCAAGAGCCGAATGAGCGCGCACGCGTGTTGGTCCTGGGAGGCTAAATAGGCGCGAAGGATCTGTTCGCGCCTATTTAGCAGCAGCAGACGGGACTCTGTAGCAGCAGACGTTCTCAGTCCCTCGTTGCCTCTTCAATCCCTCCGCATGGGATCAAAGAGGTATCTCCGCTGCCCGTTGGAGCGGAACGAACCGCTCTTCAGTCCTTCTCCTCTTGTTACCGCGTTGCAGTCCCTCGGAGCTCCCTCGATCCCTCCACGAGGGATCAAAGGAGTCTCATCGCCGCTCACTGGAGCAGAACCTCCGCTGCTGCCGCTTTCCAAGGACGCCGAGGCCTGCTCGCTCAGAGCAGGGCCTCGCACGTCCTCTTCCTTCGTATCCAGGGCAGCGCCCAGAGCTGCCGAGGCCCCCAGCAGAGCAGAGCAGAGCAGCCCAGCCCAGCCCAGCCCAGCCCAGCCCAGCAGCAGCCCACAACATTTTCTCATCGTCCGCAGCAGGCAGCAAAAGCAACAAAAAAAGGTCAGAGACAGTCAGGGGGGGGCGAACAGGGGTAGGGGGGCGAACGGGGGTAGGGCTTGCCTGCTTGCCTTCTCCTGTCCTGCTGCTGCCTGCTTTATTTGCTTCCTGTGTCCTCCTGGGTGTTGGTTTGGTTCAATAAATTGCAGTCTAAAAGTGTGTGTGTGAGGAGGGGGATCCTCCAGCGGCCAGCCAGGGGCAGCTGAGTTTGCCTCGCTTTTATTCTTTCAAAATGCATGATGAACGTGTGTTAAGTGTTTCCATGGGGGGGAATTGCTTGCACAGGAATCAGGCTTGTTGTGTGAGTTTGACCCAGGCTTTTTGTTGTGCTTTGCAATTTACTTTTAATTTTAAGGAGAGAGAGAGAGAGAGAGAGAGAGAGAGAGTGGGCAAACTACAGAAGCACATGAGGAGAGAGAGAGAGAGAGAGAGAGAGAGAGAGAGAGAGAGAGAGAGAGAGAGAGAGTGGGCAAACTACAGAAGCACATGAGGAGAGAGAGAGAGAGAGAGAGAGAGAGAGAGAGAGAGTGTGTGTGTGTGTGTGTGTGTGTGTGTGGGCAAACTACAGAAGCACATGAGGAGAGAGAGTGTGAGTGTGTGTGGGCAAACTACATAAGCACATGAGGAGAGAGAGAGAGAGAGAGAGAGAGAGAGAGAGTGTGTGTGTGTGTGTGTGTGTGTGTGTGTGTGTGTGTGTGTGTGTGTGTGTGTGTGTGTGGGCAAACTACAGAAGCACATGAGGAGAGACAGACAGACAGACATGCTCTAAGAAGGATATAATAATAAACCTTAAGTAACTGAAGGTGATTCTGTTTTTATTTAAACATGGTTATTTAATAAAATAAAAAAATGACTATTTATTATTTATTTATTTACTTTATTTATTTATTTTTGTGGCACGCCCAAGATACAAAAAAACTAAAAGTGGCACATGTCATAAAAAGGTTGGCCACCACTGGACTAGGGGATAAGAGAGGATTTCCCAATCAAATTTACAAAAGTAAGAAATACTTTGTGGAATGTGTGGTTGTTGGGTTTTTTTGTTATTGTTGTTACATGAAGTGCTATAAAGCTGCAAGAACTGTGAAATAACGCTGGCTGGCTCAACCATTCAGTGAATGGTCCAGGTTGGTATCCATTCAAGGGGCCCCAAGGCAGCCAATTGCAAATATCACTATTGTTGTTGTTGCCACCTATTTTTTATGCTGGTGTTGCCTGCTTCAGATATACTTCAGCCCAAACCTCACCAGCAGCTGTGCTTGTTGCTATTCCCTGAATTGCAATTATGAAACTACTGTTGGATACTTTCACCCACCACACCCAACCCAGGTCACTTTGGAAATGGTTGAGACATAAATGGATCCTTCCATTGCTTAGCAACTATAATGGGATTACCATCTTCCACCAGACTAAGCAAAGTAGCCAGTCTAGCCAGGGATTAAGCATGGGGTCAGCAATAAAGTGTCAAATAAGGGGAAAAGGAGAAAAACCAGGCAGGAAGATAGAAGAACTAACAGTAGATCTGGGGTGGAAGAGGATAGGGGAAAGGGTGGCTGACCTTAGGATGGGCAGGAGAGGGAAAGAGGAATTATGGGAAAGAGAATGCCCCAAAAGGGAGGAAGGAAAATAGATATTGTGAGTAGGATCAAAAAACGCGATAGAAAGTTGTGTAGACCCAACAGGGAGGATGTGGGGGGTGACGGTGGAGAAAAATTACAGAACTAACAGTGCATTCCTGCGCAAATAACTGGCGGCAGAGCAAGCGTTCCACCGCTGGAAGCCGTCGCAAATGTGCCGTAAGACATGTTTTTAACGACTTGGGAGTAAGGGCGGCCGGCACAAGGCCAGCCACCCTCACTCCGCCGCCGGGACATCCATGCGGCTGCTGGAGGAAGGTAAGCGATCCCCTGGCGGCCACATGGGCGGTCTGGGAGGCAAGGGAAGGGGGGCCATTGGCCGAGCCAACCCGGGAGGTGGGGATGACGTCCGCCATATCGTCGTCCCCCGCCAGGCCAGCTCAGTCGTTACACGGCCTCCTCCGATTTCTGCCAGCTAAAGGAGGCACATTGCGGCCTCCCAGCTCTACACCAGGGGAAGGGGACAAATGTCCCCTTTCCCCGAGTAGACCTCCAAACCGCTGCAGAGCGGCCTGGAGCAGGTGAGCCCTGGGTCGCCCACCAGATACTTACATTGGATTGCACTGTAAAACTAAAACAGTGACCCTAAGCCTAAGACCATCTCGAGCAGTAAGCAAAGTATGGAGAGATGGCCCAAGCCAATTTTGTGTCCATTCCAAATAGTTCCCCTTTTTGTGGTGGTATAAATATAATCATAAACTAAATAATTGATTGAACCTTTAGTAGTACATCACAATATGATGCCTAAAGTAGCCATCTCATCCTGCCTAATGGTAGGGTGTACCCAGCATGTATGCCATAAAGAATTACTGTGTTTTCAAACAGGAAATATCTATGGGCAACTGGCAACTATTATTAATTATTAATTATTATTAACAGTATTTATATACCGCTTTTCAACAAAAGTTCACAAAGCTGTTTACAGACAAAATCAAAATCTCCTCAGACAAGTGAACAAGATAGCTAGCATAGGTCCAAAGAGACTCATTGGAGGCCAGTTCAACCTAAGTGTGAAAACGTTTTCATTACCTTTATAATGCTGGGTGTAGCATGGTCTGGTAACATCTTTCCAGCTGGTTAGGTTTGCATTTGACAATGTTCAGAGTGTATGAACGAAACATTATGCAGTTAGATCTCTAATGTTTTATTTTTTTTAACAAATATAAACAGAATTTTTGTGACCTTTTTTCCCGTATGAAGATGATTTTTTTCTCGTAACATAGTTGCAGGTCATAACAATTTTCGATCTTTTCTAGTTTTACTTACTGTCTCCTGGGCAGGAGGTGTGCTCTAGTGGTTGAGCTGCTGCCTTGCCTGAAGAACAACTGGGACAAGATCAGTTCGAGATGGCCGGAAGTTGCCGACGAGCACCGACAAGCTGAGATACCTCAGCCAACAAGCTGAGATAGCCTGCACTGACCCTCTGTGGGAGAGAGGAGTCGCTATCGGACAAACTCGGCTCGAAGCCATGTGCAGCCAGGGAGATACCACACCGTTGAAGACAAACAGCTGGAGAAGAACGGGTTCTGTGCAAATAGAACATTTATTGTAAAAATCCCGATGGGGGTTTAGAAAAGCCTGCCTATGTAAACTGCCTTGAATAAAGTCCAAACAGAAATCTGACGACAAAAAGGCAGTATATAAATACAGATATTATTATTATTATTATTATTATTATTATCATCATCTGGTCTCCCTCCCTATAGCATTCAGTGTACACTCCATCAGCAGCACTGCATGCTATGGGCTGGTGAGGGATAGGATTGGCCCCCAAGATACTTTGAGAAGTTTGGCTGGCTAGGTCTGAGGTGGGAAATGTGAGGGACTGTCAGATGCATGGTTATTTCTGCACTTGCATCTCTGCTCTCCTCCCCCCCCCCCATTCTTTAGTGTTGTTTGCTATTATGGTTCAAAGTCAAGTACAAGCAGAATGTCATGCTTGCCCTGGGCCCCCTGCTGCTCACCTGTCACTTTCACTCTTCATGCATTCATTCTGCAGCACAGGCACAGTATTGGCCATCCTCCTGTTTCCATCCATTTTCCCAGCAGCCCACAATTCAAGGCCAAGACAAGAATGCCAGGTTCTACAACAAGCAGGAGAACTTCCTTTCTACCCAGTCACAGGTCCCTTCCAAAGTGGGATGGCACATACACGACTATGGATCCCCTATTTGGCTATGATCCCTTTACACTGGGTCTACAATTCCTAAGGTCACTTCTGCCCAGGGCCAGCCTACACATGAAGCAGGCTGATGTGCTTACGTCAGTGGTGAATGGCGGGGGTGGTGGGTGGATTGGGGGTGCTAATTCATCCTGAGTCTGCCACTGTCTCCCACCAGCCCACCGCAGACACGAACCACATTGATCCGCTCCTCATTCCATAAAAATGAGTGGGAATCGGATCATCAGACTTTCCTCTGTCCTCAGGCAGGATTTAAGTCTAAAGGGAACACATCTCTTTAAACTTTAAAACCTGTGTGAGGAAAGAGAGCTCTGCTACTCCTCCCTCATGCGGCATTTAAACTTTAACGTGACTTTAATCTTTAAACCTGGAGCAAGCAGAGGGGTAACTTTGTGCTTTGTCCGTGCACAGCATTTAAAGGGATGCATTCCTTTTAAACCTTAAGCCCCATGCAAGGGTGGAGTATGGTAAAGCAGTAAGGGGCTTTTGTGGGTCAGGGTGTGCATGCATGTTCAAGTGTGCATGCCCCACTGGAAGCAGCAGTGGTGAGTCAGGGGCAACATTGTGCCGTTGGGTCATCCCTGCTTCTGCCTTTCACAAGACAAGCTCAGGGAGGCAAAATCAACAGCATTTGCTCCACTTCCCACACCTTCAATGCAAAAGTCTTCATGTGATAGGTGGTATATGTGGCAATGAACCATGATGATTCATATATGATAATAGCAATTTCAAGCATTCAGGTTATCAGTTGTTATGTAGCAATATAATGTGTAAACTGACCAAATATTGTGTAGAATGCCCTGCAGACAGAACTGCTATATTGAATCCACAGTCTGCAAAGGGTTTCTATATAAAGAGGAACAAGTAGCATTATATTAGCACTATCGTGGTGTGGAAACAGATGTAGATGGAAAATAGCACATCCCTACTTCATAAAGATATTTTTCGGCTACATTTCTCAATATAGCCAAGTTGCTGTAATGCTATTATGTTGAGATAATCAGAATACAATTATATAAGCTGTTTTTATAAAACATACTAGTGCAATAATAGTCCGTTCAGATTCCTGTTACCATCCCCACACAATCAATTTGACTAAATAGATGACAAATACTTACACAGACATTAGACTTGGCAGTTACTGCTCATAAAGGGGAGGGCGAGGATTAAGACAATTGTAATTCCCATAGCAAGTCATTTGTGAGAATTCTGATGCACCATAAAAATTTGATTTTCCAACAAGTGTCATGCAAAGGGTGTCGAGGAATGCTTCTTTATCAAACGTCATATCCCACGAGGAGTTCTCCAGTTAAATTGAGCAGCATGGGGATTGCCTGAGCTGGCTGGAAAACAAGCCAAATCAGTCTCAGCTGGAAATAAGTGTTTCTATATCTCCCAGAGTCAAGACTTAATGGAAGGCAAGACACACAACCACTATGATGAAGTCACTAATGTTGTTGTTATACAAACCTTTGGACAGCAGTTTAGGATCTGAAGGGGTGAAAACACAGTGATACGCATGAGAAAGCTGATATTTATTGCTATGACATTCAGGGAATGGAAAGAAACCCTTTTGTAAAATATGAATGGTTGCTGCTGCCAAGAAATGTATCACTGCTTTGGCTTAAAAAAGATTATTCAACTTCTCAGCCATGGATAAAAACCATTTAAGAGAGATACAACATATGAAAGAAAATATGTATAAAATGATATATTATAGATGGTATATAACCCCAAGCAAATTAGCAAAAATGTATGAGAAGGTAACGAATAGATGTTGGAAATGTAAAAAGCAAGAAGGAACTTTTTACCATATGTGGTGGACATGCCCCCAAGCAAAGAAGTACTGGACTCAAATTCATAAACAGATTGAGTTGATTTTAAAGATTAAGGTTCAAATGAAACCGGAAACATTTTTGTTGGGTATGTGGGAGGATGATGTAGGCGAAAAATTTCAAACTTTGTTTTTATATATGATAGCTGCGGCAAGAATTTTATATGCACAATATTGGAAGAATTCGGAGATACCTTCGCTGGAAGATTGGTGGCTGAAAGTTTTGGACTATGCTGAAAATGATAAACTTACAATTTTAATTAAGGAAAAGTCAGTTAACTTTTTCGTGAATAATTGGAAACCATTTATTGACTTTTTAAGAGAGAGAGAGAGGAATGATGTGATGATATGCGGATTTAATGAATAGAATGTGGGTGTTGTTTTGGCTTAGTTGGAAATTATATGTAGAAAATAGTGAATAGTATGCTAGTAGGATGTATTGCTTCGCGCTTGCTATAACTTTATGAAATATGTATTGTTTTTATGTTTTAATATATCAATAAAATATAAATATATATGAAAAAAGAGAGATACAACATATGGAAAGGGTAACTATAAATCTGAAACAGCAGCCTTCACTTCTGAATTGCCGACGGTCATGTCCACCTCAAAACTCAACCTGGTTTCCTCATGGTGCCTTTTCCAAAAGAGCTCTGAAATTCTGGTTCTGTTAAGGGAAGTAGCAATCTTTATTGGACATTCTCAGGATTGTCCCAAAACATACAACTCCCAAGGTCTCATGAGAAAGCCATGACACTTAGGACCAAGCTACATGTTACATTCAATGCATTCTTTAGCCCTGCACACATTTTTTGTAGCTTAAATATCAACAGTGGGGAGGTTATCAGAACTGGGTGTGAAGTGAAGGAACTTTAACCCTTTCTCTTTGCCATGGTATTGATCTGGATTGGGCTCCTGCCCAATTTTCCATCAGTAGGGAAGCTTCTGGATCATGATCATGGCATGGAAAGGGTTAAAGCCCCCTCCCCCACACCACGGTCTCAATCCTGATTCACCACCACTACCACATGCATGCTGCTATTTAAGCTACCAGATAAAAGGCAGACATGTCCAAATTCTTTGTTTCATGAAGTGGCTTCACCAAGGGGCTGCAGACCTCACCAGGTGACACCCTAGGGGGCGGGGGGTTGACACCACTAGTGGCCAAAATTGTGAAAACATTGTATTTATGAATAATACCATCATACCATTTGATGTGAAATTTCATGCAGAATGCAATGAAACAAACCGTTTTGAATTATCTGTATTCCATCAAATGTTATGGCCAAATAACTGGAAAAATAAGACAACTACCTTATGTAACAAAAAGTGGATTTCCTTAACTCAAAACAGACCAATGAGACTGATTGTTCCAAGAGCCGAGTTGGTTACTGATTTGTTGGGTGACCTGTACTATTAAATATTAAAATAAATAAAGTTAATGGGGGTAACACCATGATTTACTGGACCAGGTGACACCAACCCTAGTGACACCACTGACCAGGAGTAATCTGAAGAAATACATAGTCCTGCCTGGTGGACATCTTTTCTAGAACCCAGCTCAGCCCAACCTTGTTTCTCCCTATTCACCTCTGGGGTCCATCATGGGGGTGACGCGCTGAGCTCTCGCACTGGGTGACATGACGCAAACCCTAGTGACGCCTCTGTTTCATGTAATGTGTAGCTTGGCCCTTAAAATGTCTGTACACAGTTTGTCTGCAGCCAGCCATACAACAAACCTCTTGTCACTGGAAGGAGGTCCAAGGGTTCTGCCACTGTGTACAGAGCTTCAACCAAATGACACTGGCTCCACTCCAGCAGACAGGGCAAGAGGCCTTGAGGCAGCAGCAAGCATGTTTGCATTTTGAACCTTTCCTGTCTTTGTGGTGTGGTTCAGCAATACATGATTCTAGGCAGCAAGAAAGCTGGCGTGTTGGACCTTGTTCTCGCTTGACACACTGGTAACTCCCCAGCTGTTGGAGCTGTACACACAATACACTTCCTGCCAGGAATCTTTTGCATATTAACAACGTGACCTGAATACACCTCCTATTCATTCCAGGGGAAGTATCAGACTTCTCTGCTTCTCAGTGCTGGGGAAGTATCGTCATAGTATTACCATTTCTGCGCTGAGATTAAGTTCCTCAGCTGCTCTTCACAGAAATATTATTATAGAGTATATATGTCCAAAGTAGTAGCTTCTGCCTGAACACCACTGCAGTTAATGTAGTCATCTTCTTGGGTATTCCAGGCAAGGGGGGGGGGGGTTTGCTGGCAGCGTTGTGTACAGGAAAGGATAAAAGAGAATCCTTGGCCTTCATTTTATTCTAACCTACTTAGAGCCCAAAGATGGCTCATTGCGCTTGCTAACTCATCCTGTGCCTGTTGCCATGGCAACACTGCAATACGCCATGCAAGGTTGTAGCTCACAGACTATTACTGCTGAGGCTGTTTAAGAAAGAAACAAACACACACATACACTTGATGAGTCAGGAGACAGATAATAAGGAAAACAAAACCAAGCATCGATTATAGCGAGGCCATTTTCCTGATGCTTTAACAGTAGTACATTAATGGCTTTTCAGCAAGACTTAATTGCCCTGTCTTTTGCTGCACATTTTCAAAACAAGAAATAATTTTTGAAAAACATTTAGAAAAAAAAAATCCTATCTTTAAATCCATCTTTGGTAGTAGATGAAATGTGTAGTATTTTGCTAAAGGAAGGCTCTATTGGGTGCAAGCATCAAAATCCTAGACTAGTTTGTGTATATAGAATAGGGAAAAGTACCCAGAAAAGTCACATCAGTGCTTTGTTTTACTTTCATCTTAACATTCCAGTATTTTGCCCAAACCCCTTTCTGCTTTGTCGCTTCTGGAGTGACTTCATCCTTGCAAGTTCCAGATTCTCTTGTTTTTATTCTCTTTTCATTGTTTGGTGTAATTTTAAATGCCTTTAATGCACTTCCTTTATTGTACTGTTTTACCTGTCTGGTCACTCATCAGGAGGGAGCTGGTTAACCCCTCTTCTCAGACTGCCACCCTTCATGGGACAGAACATAAGAAAGGGCTGCAAATGCACGGAGCCTGTTCTCACTTTCTGCCCAAAGAATGGAGGTCAGAGGAGGAGCCAGAAATCATGGCCTCATTCCCCTCCACAGATGGACTGAACACGTGGACAGGAACATGAGAGCTACTGACATACATATAGATGACTCTAGTTTGCATAGAATAGGCCCCATTCATTCATTCATTCATTAAAGAAAAATGATACCCCATCTTTCCCCCAATCAGTCTTCCACATAGTTTACAGAGGCATATTTTTTTAAAAAAAATACAAAAATATAAAAACAAAAAAACCAACCTAAAACACAGAGCACAGCAGCCGAAGTCCAATCAAACAGCAAAGAAAAGCATACAAGAAAAGCAGGTGCACATGTTCTCTCACTAATGGCTTTGGAGAACAAAATAGTTTTCGGATAACAATGATGAAGTAGATTCCTGGAAAATATGCCTCAGACAGGGCATTCCGTAGTCAGGGCATCATCATAGACTCCTGACATACAAGGTAAGCTATTTGCATTAACACCAACGTTGTTTAGGGCATTTTCAACCATTTCATAGAAACACTATCTTACAGGGGGAGGGGGATTCCCTGACGTGGTTGACACACCATTTCATACAAGCAAATATAACACAACTGGAACCCATGCAGTTTGGTTGTATCCTAAGAATGTCTTCCATTAATGAAAGAATTTCCATTTGTGAAAAAGAGCAATGGCAATTTTCACAAATTTCCTGTTTCCTCTGCAGTTTCCTGCACTTCCCCAAAGATCTCATGAGGATTAGAATACCTTCTTCAGGAGCTGGTTTTTGGAGGACAGAGAGGGCTGCATAGGAAAGAGGGAAATGGCAAAAACTACCAAGTTCTGTTTTGCAAATGGAACTTCTAATAATAGAAGTCCATAGTAGGATATATCCTATCAGTTTCTTGGCAGTAAGCATGCCACATCAGAGTTATGCCATAGCTGCAGGATCCGAGGAGGGCGACAGCCATTTTACTTCGTCGGCAGCAGAGTAGATGAATGTCTGTGGTACTGGAACAGAACCTGTTGTCGAAACAATACATTGGAGCTTAATAACAAAGATTGCCATCCTAAACCTTCTTAGTAGTGTTGTAGGCAAGCTACCCCTCCCCAAATATTCTTATCTCATTCCTCGCTCCTCCCCGAACCCCCACCTTTTTATCCCATCAAAATCCATCCAAGATTCACGGAGATACAGTAATTTTTGAACCCCTAGAGAAGCGGCAGCAGCAAAAGTTCACTCTGTACCTATTTAATCCCCATAACCTTCTCTCTCTTTGGAAGTTTCTAAAAAAAATGGTATTCCTTTAATTCAAAGCAGTGCATTATCCTGTAGAAAATACTGTTTTCCTGAATTCCCTCCATGGTTATGGCACCGGATCCTCATCAGGGATCAACGGGGTGTCCCTGGGGAGGGGTCCCTCCACAGAAGGGTCCCCATCCTGACACTTTGGTGGAGTCATTCTTCAGCAGAGTTCAGAGATTCCTGGTACAGTGCACATATTCTTGCAGCTTGTAAAAGGCGTGGGGGACTTCCCCACGCGCCCTTTCTGGGGTCCAGGAGAGGACTGGTAAGTGTGTGGTTTAGCCCCTTTGCCACCCTCGGCCTGGACACAGGAGGTTGACTGAAGGCCAAGCGCTGGGAATGCTGAGGGCATTGGGAGCGGGCCTCCTGCCAAGAGTGCTGCATAACCAGGAGTCCAGGGAAACCATTTTAAAAACCATAACCTATAGCTGACAACAACAGCTTCCATTCTGTGATGCACTTGAATGGCTTCCTTCTACCTGGGAGGCCATTCGGGGGCAGGGAAAGGGGGGTCTCCAGGAACATGGGAAATCCTGGGTTAGTGCCACTGCTCCCTGGGAAGCCATTACTCCTTCTCTGTGTGTCTCATCTCCCACTATCAAATCAACCATTTGTCTTTCACCCTGCAATCCTGACTCTGATGTCCTTTGCTTAATGTCTATCTCCTCAACCATTGTTCTATTCAAATACCTTTTCCCATTTACATAGTTCCTGATCTGGCCTGCTACATTTAATTCAATTACTTGCTTCCCTCCTTCCTGACTGACAGCCTTCACCTGAATGTCTATCATTGTATACCTGGTGCCAGTGGGGCAGAGACTCATTGAATTGGCACTTTTACCTATCAATTTGGAAATCCTTGTCTTTTGTGTCTACAGGCTACACAAAAGACCCCATTCATAAAACCCCGGAACACCACACCTCACCTGAGGTGGGGGCCTGATCCCATCACCCCAGGCATACAACCTTCAGACCCCTCCTCCCATTGGCTACCAGTTCCCATCCCTATTGGCCCCAGTTAACACAAAACACAACACTTCTTATTGGTTCTTTTAATAAAGTTTATCCTTTATTGGTCCAAAGTTTCACACACGCTGCTGCTGCTCTCATTGGTGCAAAACTTCAATCCGACCTTCCATTGGCTGTATCAACGTGCACCCTTCTGGATCCGTCCCCTCATTGGCTCATCTTCTCGCCTTCATGTATTCCAATGTATGTTCTAAAATAATGAAATGTATAAAACCTTTTGTAAATGACTTGTATGTTACACTTTCTGCCTTGCTGATCGTGTCCTGGGCTAGCCTAGTAAAAGCTTCTTTTTACCCAACGTTGGTCTATTTGAGCTCCTTTTGGCGCCTCTGCAAACTGCAGACCTTTTTCCTTCCTCTCTCCCTCTTTCTCTCTTCTATTTTTTGGGTACCCTCACTCCATCTTTGGAGCCTGGTGTCCGCTCACCGAATCTCATGAACTGAAGTCACTTGTACCCTTGGGGTGCTTACAACAGTAGTGAGAATCCAGTGGGACCAACTTCTGCATAAACATATTTAAGATTAGGCTTTGATTGACACACTATTTGTGTACTTCCCTTGATCAAAACATCCTACACTGGCTGAAGAAACAGGTTGTAACCCTGAGTTCAAGAACAAACTACAAGCAGGATTCCTCTAAGAATGTTAAGTATGCTGTGAATGAAGGATGGGGACTTAAAATCTTTAGCTTTCCATTTAAGATACATTTTAAAAAAATGTTAAGCCAGCTTCATGATAAAGATCTTCATATGTCAGGCACTACCATAGTCTTTCCAAATAGAAGCTGTTACACACAGCCGGTTAGGCCAGGCAATTTGAAACTAACTATAGTGTAGTTTCTAGAATAATCTGTAAGGTCCCATTTAATGTAAGCTCCACAATTGCACAAAGGCAGATAAGGAAACCAGACTTGTAGAAAGAATTATAGAGAAATGGAAGGTAGGTCTGGCATTTGGGAATCTGGTGTGTGTGTGTGTGTGTGTGTGTGTGTGTGTGTGTGTGTGTGTGTGTGTGTGTGTGTGTGTGTGTGTGTGTGTGAAATGCACTGTTGACAACTTTGTTATAGACAAATAAAAGTTATGCACTACAAGTAATGAGCAACTTGCAAACTCCCGTGTTACACAAGGTGCCTGCAGGGAAAATATAATTTGAATAGTGTTCATGATCTGCCCCAAAATGGGTGTGTTAGGTTTTCTATGTCCCAGATCTTAGTAGTGCCTTAAGCAAAGAGTTGCCAAGATTATCTGTCCCAGGATCAGGAGGGTTATTTGCCAGGTGTTACTCAATATTTCCTCCTTTCTCCAAACTTCTAGCTTTGAGTTTTATCAAATGCTGGCCACCAGTAGGCAGGTGCATTAAGGGTGATCAGTTCATAATTTAGGGGGAAGGGCTGCTCTGTTTATGAACCTGGCAGAAGGAGAGTTGAGGTGGAAGATATATGAGGGGAATAAATATGAAGAAATGTCTGCTAGAGAGGAATGAAAGAAACGGACAGTGTTAGTTGTATCAGGGGCGGGAAAATAAAAGGGTCCAGACACAAGTAGACATATTCCTTCACTGAAATTAAACATTTTACTGTTAAAAGAACAGCACGTCTATACAATCAAGGGGTGAGCAAACATCCCTTTCTTTCCCAGACATACCATGAGTTTCCCTATATTTGTTTCTCTATGACCTATTTTATGAGAGAACTATTCATTGGGATTTCTGGAATTCTGGAATTATCTTTAAATTCCTCTGGGTAAATACAACATTCTCCCAATGAGTCTCAGAATAAAAATCTACAGATATCTATCTGGGACCCATGGCGTATCATCTCCTTAGCCACCCATTCATTTTGTGTATGCTCTGTGTTCCAGAAAATGGTATGATTATTGGATCAGAGGATGATGGTAGTGGTTAGCAGTTTTCAATTACTGTACAGTAGTGTCAATGCCAGTGCAAGCAGTCTTTACCCCACAGTCTATAGAAAGGGACAGGACACTTTCTATAGAATTGCACAGGAATTAAAGCATCAGAATCATTTACAGATACTTCAACTTTTTGGAGGAGGTATGGGTTAAACCGCTGAACCATGAGCTGTTGATCGAAAGGTCAGCAGTTCGAATCCGCGATGGGGTGAGCTCTCGTTGCTTGGCCAGCTCCTGCCAACCTAGCAGTTCCAAAGCATGTTAATGCAAGTAGATAAATAGGTACCGCTTGCGGGAAGGTAAACAGCGCTCCGTGTTCCAGCTGCATGCTATGTGCTGTGGCAAGGAGAGTCATGACCACGGAGGCATCTTCGGACAACGCTGGCTCTTCAGCTTTGAAATGGGGATGAGCACCACACCCTAGAGTCGGACATGACTGGACTTAATTGTCAGGGGTCACCTTTACCTTATGAGATACTACAGCTACTTAGAGCTGACAAGTCTGAGCTATTTCACAGCTATTTCACATATTCAATTTTGTGGGCTAATGGAAAAGCAGGTTTTAAACTTGTGTATCCTTATTCTAGAAACATTGGTGGGCTTGGTGTTGCGCCCTGTTAATTTGCTTCTTAATAATTGTTTAATGAAAACTAGGCACCATGTAATATAGTGGATCCAGAGTGAGTTGAGAATATTCAAAATATGGGGTTTATTATAATGGAAGGAAGGACAATTAAGCAGCCAACCAAATAGGCATGAAATGCAACAATACTAGGAAGGGCAATTGCAAGTCTGTCACATTCATATGTCATCACAAACACTAGCAAAGGTTGCTTTTTGTCATTAGCCATATTAACAGAGCCTTGGTCATCCTGGCTGTATGGGTTTTCCTCACCACCTCCAGCCATACTGAAACAAAGAAGAGGTGGCAACAATTTAAAAAAATAGTAAAGAAACAAGCTATTGAAATGGAACAGGGGGATTAAAATCATGAAGTTAGAAAACTGGCAAAGGCACCCTGAAGTCTTTATAAGTCCCTTTCTCTCTGAATGGTGTAAGCAGCACTCCTCTGTAGCATTTTGCAGAAGAGAAGAATCAGCTGGGCTTTACAGCCCAATCCTAACTAACTATCCGGTGGACGGCCCAGGGCCGCCCGCCAGATCCTATCCCCATTCCCGTATCCGGTGGAGCGGCCCAGAGGTTTACTCAGGGAAAGGGGACATCCGTCCCCTTCCCCCAGTGTAAACCAGGGTCATCCTCCTGGGCCAGTGGCCCCCCTCCCTCGCCGCCCAGACTGCCCATGCGGCCGCCGGGGGATCCCTTACCTTCCTCCAGCGGCCGCATGGGTGATCCGGTGGCAGAGTAAGGGCTGCCAGCCTAGCGCCGGCAGCCCTTACTCCCGAGTCATCGCGAACATGCTTTACACCACCCGCCGCCATGGACTTGCGCAGGATTGTGCTCTAATAACAAAATAACAAAATAATAGTGTTTACTACTTATATAATTATACAACCAATTTCAGACTTGAATGAACTGCAGTGAAATACCCTGACTCAATCTGTGATCCTATTCTGGATGGATCTGCATGTCCTCAGAAAGATCAGTCTTGTAGTTGGGGCAGGGTGCAACTCCTGGATGCTCAGGTAGCATAAGTTTCTAGATAAAATTAAAAGTTCTGGTGTTAAGGCCCTAAATGACCTAGGACCAGACAACCAGGGTACTCCTTCTCCCATATGAGCTCCCTAGCACACTAAATGACAACGCAATCCTGCGCAAAAAAGCGCCGGGGGAGTGCGTGCTCCCCTGGTGCTGGGTGTCGCAAAAGTGCCGTAAAGCACTTTCGCGGCACCTGGCGAGTAAGGGCCGCCAGGGCAACGGCCGGCAGCCCACAGCCTGCCGGAGGACCATCCCTACACCCACCGGACCAGGTAAGCTCTGCAATGACCGGTGCAGAGGCGGAGGGCAGACCGGGCGGGAAGGCCATTGGCCGAACTGTGCAGGAGGAGGGCGGGGATATTGGCGGCGAGCTCCACCAATATCCCTAGTCCTCCCCTGGCCTGGTTTGCCCCAACACCCGACTTTTGATTGTACATCAG
This sequence comes from Plestiodon gilberti rubricaudatus, assembly GCA_026170595.1. Lineage (NCBI taxonomy): Eukaryota > Metazoa > Chordata > Lepidosauria > Squamata > Scincidae > Plestiodon > Plestiodon gilberti. The sequence goes on along the minus strand of JANXHW010000001.1, from coordinate 51,369,910 downwards.
CTCCAGAGCTGGTGTACATTCGAGTAGGTCCATTGGACCTAGGCCGGGTTGCACTGAGGGAAGGGAACGATCGTTCCCTCGAAGTGCACCCGGGCTGCCCCGGGACCTGCCTAGGATACCGCGGCCTGCCCTTTAGGCCGGCCGGGTATCCTTAAACGGGATTGGGCTGTGAGGCTCTGCTCTATGTGCCAGTCTTGGATGAATTTAGATTATTTGGCACAAGGGGTAGCACTGCCAGCCTTGTTTGAATTTAGATTATTTGGCACAAGGGGTAGCACCTTTTCAGCTGAAAGTCCCTACTCTGAAATTTCCTCCCTATGGATATACGTTGTAAGGTTGTATCAATCATTAGTACTGTACCTTGCTTTTTCATTATTGTACTGTATCTCTAAATACTGCAGCCAAACTCACACAGCAAACAACACATGACTGAAAAAGTGACACCTCCAACTTGCAAGGGCAGAGCAAGTTGTTCCAGATAACATAATGCCAGGGCTGTCCAGCTATAGCATAATCATCCTTAACTCACCCTCCCACAGCTTATCACAACATTCTTTAAAAGTAAAGCAATAAGCATCCTGTGGAGGTGTGAGAATCTCCACCTACCTCCACCTACCTAAATACTAGGCTGGAAACAACTGAGAAACCATTGTTCATGGTTTCTCAGTTGTTTCCAGCCTAGTATTTACAATTAAGTTTCCTCCCTGGTCATTATAAAATAGAGGAGAAAATTCATAAGGACCAGAGACAGAATGAGTAGAAGCAGAATACCATTGCTGGCAAGTGGTTTAAAAAAAAAAAAAGTAATGGTAACTATCACCTGGGTGGAAGGAAGGCTACTGTTAACATGTCCTAGGGCTGCAATTCTGTGCACTCTTTCCTGAGAGTAAGCCCCACTGAATACAGTGGGACTTACTTCTGAGTAAACATACATAGGGTTGTGCTGTAAGGCCACATTCCTAAACATACGTACTTATCTGGGAGGGAGCAAGCCTTACTGAATACAGTGATACGTACTTCTGAGTCAACATCAGTAGGATTGCACTGCAGCCCAGGGTGTCTTTCCACTGAATGAAGCAAATGGATTATGTTCATATACACTCAACCATCAGTTTGCAGTTTCGAGGCTTCAGTCCTCAAGGAGAGATACCTCCATTCTTGATAGTCTATTTGAGCTACAAATAACCAGTGTTGCTTTTGCCTATGTGCCTTTCAGACATCACTATATGACTCACCCACCCCTATGCCAAGAGATCGCTAATATTTTTAGTAATGCAAAATATCTGCATGTCATCCATTTTGTCATAACATTCAGATTCCATCAATGAACAGTTGGCCTTATTAATGGAGTGTGTCTCCATTCTCTGTCTCTGACACACTGCATATGGACTGGATCAGTATCCACTATTTCTTTGTGACACTATATATTGTGACTCTATATATTGTACAAAGGCCTATATGACGTTGTTCTGTTGTATTTTATGCAGCCTGCGGTGCTGTATTTTTGTATAATTTTTTATTTGGTTCTAATGTTTTATTGTGAATTGTTAGCCCCTTTGGGAATTTTAAGATGGGAAGGTAAGACGTATGTATTTCTAATAAAATAATAAATAAATAATATTGTTAATGGGCAGAAGTCATATGTGGGCTAAAGACAGGTCTAAATCAGTGGCACCTTTCTATGCAAATTCTAATGCTATTGCCAGGGCTGACATTAGCTGTGGTTTATGACAGCAAAATACATGACTAATTATATGTATTCACAAGTTATGATGACAGATAAGAGTTTGCCGCACACCTAGGCTGTCAGATAGAGATATTTTTTTAAGTGGTTCCATACATTCATTGTTCTGTGGGCACATTATTCCTCTACCAGTGAATGTGGCTTGGCAAGGCTTTCTTGACTTGTGATAATACAACAGATTCCATTTGTCCCTTCTTTCAGACCTTCTCTCTTTACCATTCTTTGACTATAGCTCCTCAGCAACCTCTCTGTGGTGAGTCTACAGTGGCACACTGCTGAGACGTTCCCAGAAAACTGAAGCAAACATGGCCATGTAACATAGTGGGTGTGGATATCAAACACTACCATAATTAAAGGAAGCTATTACAAGGGCATCTGTCTTACAGCCAACTCTATCTCATTATCTAGTTGTGAAATAATGGGTGCTTGCAGACAACAACAAAAAAAGCTTTTTTTTTTTCCTAATGCTATTCAACCCCTAGTCTAATTCAGTGCTAATTGTATAACATGTAGTCCTATGCAATGGGTTCCCTTGTTCTGAAGTCTCTTCAGAAATGTCAGCCATCCCTTCACTAGGCACCCTCCACTACTGCCACTTCAGGGGAACTTCAAGAGAGTCAAGACTTTCCATGTAGACGTTGTTCCACCATTGTTCCTGCTCTTTCACCATTGTCACCAGCTCCTTAACTAGAGTTCCCATCAGTCACTGCTGCTGGAAGAACTTTGCTTGTCCACATCACTTTCCCACTCCATTGCTTTTCCATGGCAATGTTCCTGTGCCATTATTACTACTGTTCCTCTCGTCTCACCCCTCACAGTGGCCATAGAAACACCCACTGCCTGAGGAGAAAAGAAGCAAGGCATTTTCTGGTGTCTGTACACCCCACACACACACACACACACACACACACACACACACACACACACACACACACACACACACACACATCTTTTTCTGTTGTAATGATTTCCCATAAAATTATGCATGGGATGGAGAAAGTGGATAGAGGGAAATTCTTCTCCCTCTCGCACAACACCAGAACCAGGGGACATGCACTAAAATTGAGTGGAGGGAGAGTTAGAACAGACAAAAGAAAATATTTCTTTACCCAACATGTAATTGGTTTGTGGAACTCCTTGCCACAGGATGTGGTGACGGCATCTGACCTAGATGCTTTTAAAAGGGGTTTGGACAGATTCATGGAGGAAAAGTCCATCACAGGTTACAAGCCATAAGCAACCTCCTGGTTTTAGAAGTGGGTTTTCTTTGTGCCAGGTGCAAGGGGGTGGCAACAGGATACAGGTATCTTGTTGTCTTGTGTTCCCTGAGGCATCTGGTGGGGCCACTGTGTGATACAGGAAGCTGGACTAGATGGGCCTTTGGCCTGATCCAGCAGGGCTCTTCTTATGTTCTTATGTACTTATGTTCACTGTTTGATTTTATGTAAGCTGTTCTGGGAGGCTTGTTGACTGATGGGTGAGGTACAAATGCTTTAAATAAATAAATAAATAAATAAATAGATAATAATAATAATAATAATAATATTTATTTATTTATTTATTTATTATTATTATAACAACAACAATACTGCACTGTGTAGGGAGAATTCAAAAATAGGATAAACTGACAAGGGGGCTGCCAATTGCATCTAATTTTTGCACTGAACCCATTGGGGGCCTGGATGCCAGAGGTGAAGGGAGGAAAGCCTTGTCAGTTTCATCAAAAACAGTGTGTTCCAGCCAGCACTGAAGCAAGGCTCAGCATAGCCTCCCTTTCATCTCTGCAATCCTGCTACAGTTTCAAGGAAAACAAACTGAGATACAGTTTTACCTTATTTTGTCTTGAAAATGTAGCAGGCCACAGCGAAGGTCAAGACTTTAGAAGATGGGGTTATATAGCTCAATGGGAAAGAACCAGCTTTGCATGCCACAGGTTCAGTCCCTGGCAGCATCTCCAGCTAGGGCTGTGAATATAAATATATATAATAATTTTAAAACAATATGTCAGGGAACAATGAATACGAATGGAATTGTGGCATATACCACTTCTCCCTTGAAATGATATCATGAGTGTACAGTAGTCCAGTACTCACAAACTCAAATCCTTGTAAGATACCCTCTTGTCCACATATTTATCTCATTGGCTTCAATCAGTCCTTGTATGGAGTCACAGATCAGCTAAAAGTGTCAAAGGGGGTTGTTTTTCATTACTAACTGCTCCATGTGGCCTAAAAGCATTCCACTTAAGTGGCTAGCAGGTAATTGAGGCTGAGGGCATTTGGAACATATCTAGATGTGCAGGGGACGTAGCTATATTCACCCAATGATCTGATACAGATAACTAAACTGGGTACTTTTGTAGATGGCTTTGGGGGGGGGGCTAAAGTAAATGGAACAGGTAAAAGATGTACCTTCTGTTAAGGTTAGCTTTGTGATCCAATAATTTGTGGTGTTCTCTCAGCAGGACACCTGGGAGACGTAGGAAGGACAAGTGGAGTGAATGTGCCTGTCCTTCCTGGAAGACAGAAGTAATTGATGACACACTGAGCTGAAGTTTAAAAGCCATGGTGTATTTTTGGGCAAATTACAGAATACAGCCAAGTAGAACTCCAAAGTGCCGAAAGTCTGAAGGAAGCACAGTGTCTCCTTTATCTACCACTATTTCCCCTCTGTGAAGGACACCTTCTACATTTTAATAAAATTGAAGTTGGGATCTTGCCGTGAATCTAAAGATTTGTTAAAACAGCATGTTGGATACATGTCGCCACAAGCCAATTGCTGGAGAGATTCTGCGATAAAGAGAAAGTGGTGGCAGCAGCAGCAGCAGCAATGTTAGCTTCAGTTCCTGGAATAATTGCTGAGAAAAGGCTCCGCCCTGGAAGAGTCGATTGGCCAACCGGTGATTTGCCAGATTTGCCAGCAGTTCTGCTCCATCCATTTTCTCTACCTGACACCCACAGGGGCTGCAGCACGGCAATATTTTTGCCAACACACACACACACACAGCAATTCAAAGTGGGGGTCTTTGACTCCCCATCATCGCTTCAAAATTACACAACAGATTTTCACCAGACTAATAGAGAGGCTGACCATTGCAAAGTGCTGCAATTTCTGACACAATCTAAACAGGTAAGGAGAGAGAGAAAGTGAAAGTATTTAATTAAGTAGTTAATTAATTGATTAATTTTGGCCAGCAATAACTGGGTCACAAAAAGAGTGAGGTGCCTAAATTAGACAATTTTAAATTGCGGTAACACTTGTCTGATATTTGGCCAGATGATACCCACCCTGTGGTAGATTCTCTGTGCCAAATTACATACCGATAGGGCACATCATTTGCATTTTATAATGAGCAGAATTGTTTAACTCTGTGATGACAGAATATTGGGATAGGTAAAGAGATGGAAAGGGTACACCATTTACTTTAAATGAATTTAAGTCCCCCAGAGCCAGATGAACTATACCTCAGGGTATTGAAGGAGCTTGAAGATGTGATCTTGGAGCTGCTGGCTGAAATCTTGGAGAATGAGCAAGGTGCCTAAGGACTGGGAACGAGCAAATGTCATCCCTCTCTTTACGAAAGGGGAAAAGGCAGATCTGGGAAACTACAGACCAGTCAGCCTGATATCAATACCTGGAAAGATCATGGAACAGACTACAGTATTAAGTGAAATGTCTGTGAGCCTGTAGAAAATAATGGGATTTCTAGGAGCCAGTATGGATTAGTCAAGAACAAGTCGTACTAGACTAATCTCATCTCCTCCTTTGATAGACTGACTACGGTGGACCCTCACTTTACAATAGGTTTACTCTACAATGAAATCATTTTACAATGGACTGTCCGTAGTAAAACAAGGTTCACTATACGTTATTTCTTTACAATGGGCACACGACTGCCGTCAACTGGACCTTGTGGGTGATAGATAAGCCAATCAGTAATGTGAATGCAAGTGTTTGGTAGCATCTCAGCCAATAGCAGCATTTTTAACATCATGGCTGTGTGTATGGAGGGAAGGATATAGCCAATGTGAATGATGATGCAAACACAAGCTTTCTAGGTAGCATCTCAGCCAGTATCTGCATTTTTAACATTGTGGTTGTGCATATTGAGGGAAGGATAGAGCCTTGTAACTTGTGTTTTATAATTGTAACATTGTGTAAACTGATAACTATGGCCCCTAGTAAAGAGTGCAGTAGGTACCTTTAAAAATCACCTTTTAGAGAGGAAAATAGTTTACCTAATAGTAATAGTACTTCTGTGGCAGAAACTTCAACTTCTGAGGTCTTGGAATGAATTACCAAAAAGCAATGCATTATTGTGTTCACATTACAATATTTTCACAATAGAATTGTGTCTCTGGAATGGTTACCAGAGATGGAATGGTCATTCAAGTGAGGGTCCACTGTACTCTGGAAGACTATGGGAATGTAGTGGACATAGTGTACCTAGATTTCAGCAAAGCATTTGACTTATAGCCCAATCCTATCTTGGCCGGCCTACAGCAGTGCTGGCACAGCCTCCACTGCATGCTATGGGCCGGCCAGGGACCAGGCAGCAGTGGCATCACTGATGCGTGGTAGTGGGGCGGGGCACAAGGGGGATGCGCTGGGAGGTGCCCGGAGGGGATGACGCGCCAGGGGGGTGACACGCCGGGACTCCCATCGCATCACCCCCCAGTACTCACCCCATCCTGGCGCGTCACCTCCAGGAGCCGGCAGGCTGAGCCGCGTCTTCCTCAGCGGCTCAGCAACCTCTAAATAGGGCAGTCGGCAAGGCTTCGAGCAACATGCGCACAACGCTGCTCGAAGCCTTGCCCTCACCCAATTGGGTCTTTGTTCGGCCCTTCTGAGGGCAAGGCTTTGAGTGGCATTGTGCGCATGCGCTGCTCGAAGCCTTGCTCGGCCTACTTAGAAACGGCCGAGCCACCGAGGAAGATGCAGCTCAGCCTGCCGGCTCCCGGGAGTGACGCACCGAGATGGGGTGAGTACTGGGGGTTGATGAGGCTGTGAGTGGGTGACGCATTTGGGTGGGTGGGTGATGCACCTGGGGGTGGGGTTGATGCGACAGTGGGGGTGATGCGCCGCTGTACCGGCTGACCCTGCACGGGGTGACGCGCCAGCTCGTGATGCCGCTGCCAGGCAGTGATGGAGAGGTAAGTAACAAATTTTATACATTACTTACCTACCCCACCATGCCATTGTCCCCAGTGGGTCTACTCAGATCTGCGCCAGTTCTAATCTGAGTGGGTCCTGGGGCGAGGGTTCAAGGTTGGGCCAGGGGCATGGGATATTGGCAGTGCTGCTGCCTCCAATATCCACCCCCAGCCCACCCTTGACACGCCCCCGGCCAGTCCCAATCACTGCCCTGATCCTCCCCCAGAATGCTCTCTCCAACCTACCTGCTCCGGAGGGGGCTAGGTGCTCCATTGGAGTGTGTCCAGGCTGCCAGTCATTCACACTGGCAGCCCTGGCCCATGTGCCATTGCTGCTGCTGCTGCTGCCATGCCAGCAGCCCAGGCCTTCTTCTGATGGAATGCAAGTTCCATCAGCGCAAAACCCAGATGGGATCGGGCTGTAAGTTTCCCATAATATCCTTGTAGATAAAATGGTAAAATGGTAAAATGTGGGCTAGATGTTAGGTGGGTTAAAAACTCATTGAACAGCCATTCCCAACGAATGCCATTAAATGTCTCCATGTCAACCTTAAAGAAGGTATCAAATGGGGAGTCACAGATACCTTGGGGTCCTGTGCAATTCAGCATTTTTATAAATGACTTGCTTGAGGGGGAAGAGGGATCTTTATCAAATTTGCAGGTGACACGAAGCTGGGGGGATAGCTAATCCTTGGAAGTTTGAGAACCACTTCTGTATAATTGGGTTGCCCCCCCCCCATTATGAATAATGCAATCAGTTTAAGAGCCTGTTCATCAAAGAATCTAGATAAGGAGAGTAAAACCATCCAAAATGTGGAGCACATGCAGGGTTTTCCCCTGCACTGTGTTGTTTTCCTGGTCAAAACATTGACTCAGAAGAACATTGCTGCACCCTGGAACTCAGAAACCGCTTTCTTTGCCCTTCAGCCACATTGCAAAGGAGGCTGGTGGTACAGGTTTGGACTCAGCAGTGGATGAAAAAACTCTCTGAATAACCCTGCAGGAAGGATTACAGCTGTCTGCCTGTCACACAATTCAGTCTACTTTTGGAGTGGTTCTGTCTGTACAATTGAGAGAGTGAAAGGTGCGTACAAAGAACATAGCATATGCAAAGTAGTACTGTACCCATGTTTCCCAAAACATACGGAACAGAATCTCCTTCAGGAAATGAGAATCCTCCATCCTCTGCAGCATGTTATTAAGTAAGTAAGGCCAACCCATCTTATCGCAGAGATGTACCATGCTTCTTACTCTGTCCAGTGCTGTCTTGCCAGGCTGTCCTCATTCCAATCAGAATTATTTTCTGGATTGCGGAATGCAGGGCATGACAATCCACCTAGATGCAGATGTACATATAATGAGTGGTCAAGTCACTGTGGAATCAGGCTTGTCCTGCTTCCGGCAGGCATACAAACGTCTCCACTCTCAGGAGAAGGTGGTTCTGCTCCTTTCCAGCAGAAGCAGCTGTACTGATTGGCTAGGGGCTTGACTTGTGACGCCATGCTCCTCTCCTCCCCAGAACAGCTTTATTTTTAAAGGACTGTTCTGTTGTTTTTCTCAAGAAAAGAAGGCACCTAACAAAGGTCAGCCTGCAGGCTCCCCTGGAAGATACAGTTTCTCAGACAAGCAACATCCATATTGCTGCTTGGCCTAAGCATCAGAGACCAGACCCTCTTGGATGTCCTCAAAATTAGGGCAGGTAGCGGGCTATAGCAATCATATTTATTCTTTCTTAAGGCACAGTAGATGCATAAAGGTTCTCTTTAAAGATATCAAGTACTTCACCAGTGGTGTGGGCCACATGGTCGCTTCACATGTTCTTGCTCTTTGGGTGTTTTTACGTTATTGCAAAAATCTGAGCACAACAAGTAGCCATGCATAGGATTGTGCTGCAATTTCCTCTCCTCTCTCCCATGTATGCCCTGATGGGAGGGGCTTTTCTCTACAGAAACACGTTCTGGTCTTTGCCATGCTGAAAGGAGGCCAGACCTTGGAGATATTCAAGCTCAGCTCATGATTTGATGGGAGTGCAAATCCACATAGTCCTCTTTTTCTTCCAAGTAGGGAATCTGAAAAAACAACAGTAAGTTTGCTTCCAGGGCAAGAAAAGCAGATTGTTGCATGTCAACATGGCAAGGAACATGCTTGGCATTTTGGATACAATAATTATCACTAGAAGACATGGATCAGAGTGTAGAACTTGACGTTCAAGCATCTAAGAATGAGACTGAACACTAACTGACCACCCTGGTATCCACTTTTCCGCCAAGAAGCTCAGGGAAGCTTACATGGGGTTGGTTATTCTACTTTATGAATACAACAATCCTCTCTAAGCTAAGTTGCACAGAGATACTGACTGGCCATGGTAAACTTCATGACTGAGCAGGAATTTGAACTCAGATCTTCCTGGTTCTCCTTTGTAGCTAATGCAACTTGTGTTAGAGAAGAAGACTGAACTAGTCGTTGAATTGCAAGTTTGTCCAGATGTTCAATGGAAGACAATTCCTGGAGGACGTTATCCCTATTATGAACAAATCCCTGTAAAAATGAAACTAGCTTATTCCTCTGACAATACTAATTCAGTTTTATTTTTATTCAAAAATTGTATTTTGTTCAAGGAAAAAAATGGTAAGACAAAGGTGCATGATGAGCTCAAAGCAGCACAAATTTCAAGAATAGTCCCCCATAGCCAGTTAGGATAGTAATGAACAGGAACTGTCCTTGTTACTAGTTATGAAAGAAAAAAATCTGTAGATAAATCAGAAAAAATAGAAGAGGTTTGCATTGTTGCAAATGTTGCAGATGGATGGCTCCTGAGGATATATTTAGCACTCCAATGCCACAGCATGACAAGGGGAAAACCTGGTTTCTGAGCCAGACACGCTACCCCAACCCTCACCGGGGAATATCTAATGTTCTTGCTTCTGGCTCAGATTTTCTACAAGTCACTGAGTACAAAATGACAGTAAGTATGAAAGTAACTCTCTTCTCAAAGTCTGTTTTAAGAGTCCAGCTGAGCACAGTTCATACAAAAAGATCTTTGAAAAATCTGTCACATTGACTTAAATGATAATGCTTCTGCAGAAATGCAGTTAATACTGTAATTGTATGCACATTTGTAGTGGGTGGGGGAAGATGCAGGGGAGGGAGTTATTTAGAAGTAAACATTTAGAGGATTGGGCAGCATTTCCCCCATCTGATCCGCTCCACCCCATTCCAAGGTGCAGAATAGTTATTGTAGTTTAAATGAAAATACATCAGAGGCAAAAAATTCCTGCCTGCCGACAGAGGCATCACTAGGGTTTGCGTCACCTGGTGCAAGAGCTCATCACATCACCCCAGTGATGTCACTAGGGTTGGTGTCGCCCCGTGCGATAACTCATGGTGTCACCCCCATCAACTGTATTTCTTTTAATATACGTACAACAGTACAGGTCACCCAACAAATCAGTAACCAACAAAAACCAGTGGCCAACATGATGACACACACACAACTGAATAAGAGTTCTAGGATTAGCTCTGATACATAGAAATGAGAGCTGACTCATACTAACACCTTATTGGTTCCATGCTGTGTCATAATAGCACCTCATTGGCTCTTGGAACAATCAGTCTTATTGGTCAGTTTTGAACTTTTTGTTACATAAGGCAGTTCTGTTTTCTTTTTCTGGTTATTTAGCCATAATGTTTGATAGAATACAGTTAATTCCACACTACATTCTGCATTTTGTAATTCCGCATTACAGTTTGCATTAAATTACCTTTCCAATAATATTTAACTTGATGGTATTATTCATAAATATTTTTTTCTAAAGGTTTCCACAATTTTGGCCACTAGTGCGCTCTCTCTCTCTCTCTCTCTCTCTGGTGTCACAGCGCAATCCTACCCAGCTCCTCCACTGGTGCAGCAGCGGTGGAGGGCAGAACGGGAGGCTTTGGAAGGGAAAGGAGATTTAAATCCACCAGTGGAAGAGCTGGATAGGATTGCGCTGCCAATGCGTTTTGCAACCCCCATTATTTATTTTTATTCACATTTTTATACCGCCCTTCCTCCAAGGAGCTCAGAGTGGTGTACATATTTCCTCCCCTCCTTTTTGTCCTCACAACAACCCTGTGAGGTAGGTGGGGCTGAGAGATAGTGACTGGCCCAAGGTCACCCAGGAAGCTTCGTGGCTGAGCGGGGATTTGAACCTGGATCTTCCAGGTCTAAGTCCGACTCCCAAACCACAACACCACCCATTTCCATGCAAATGGAATTTCACCCATTTCCATGCAAATGGAAGTGTGTTCCATTCATGGAAAAAATACTTAAACAATCCAATAATAGCTGTTATAAATGAAAGAAGCCATGTAATCTTTATTAGTACCTCACTTATTGCCTAGAGATCAGACTGGCCATTGCCCATTTTAAGATGACAGTGGTTATTTATTTTATTTATTTTTTTCACATTTTTATACCGACCTTCCTCCAAGGAGCTCAGAGTGGTGTACATATTTCCTCCCCTCCTTTTTGTCCTCACAACAACCCTGTGAGGTAGGTGGGGCTGAGAGATAGTGACTGGCCCAAGGTCACCCAGGAAGCTTCGTGGCTGAGTGGGGATTTGAACCTGGATCTTCCAGGTCTAAGTCCGACTCCCAAACCACTACACCATCCTGGCTACACCATGCCCCCCCCCCTTGTGATGCCACTACCTGCCGATGTGTTTGATGGGCAACCATGCTGGGCAAGTGAAAATATAAATGAATAATTTGTTTGTGGGATGGGAAAGGAGAGCGGAGTGGGAGACGTAATTCTGTCTTCATATTGAATCACCTGGAAAAGAGCCCTTATGAGCTGCACACACAGAGATGCATACAGATGCACAGTGATTGTGTCTGCCATAGCATTTTGGGGGGTTGGTGACCCAGCAAGTGACCCTACCCAAACCAGGTTGTATTAGTCCCCACCACCTCCCATGATAAGAACATAAGAAGAGCCCATCAGCCCAAAGGCCCATCTAGTCCAGCTTCCTGTATCTCACTCTGGCCCCACCAGATGCCTCCGAGAGCACACAAGACAACAAGAGAACCTGTTTCCTGTTGTCACTCCCTTGCACCTGGCATACAGAGAAAACCTACTTCTAAAGCCAGGAGGTTGATTATGGCTTGTAACCTGTGATGGACTTTTCCTCCATGAATCTATCCAAACCCCTTTTAAAAGCATCTAGGCCAGGTGCCATCACCACATCCTGTGGCAAGGAATTCCACAGATGAATTCCCGGGCCATGATGTCATGGCCCGGGAACTAACACTAGGAAAGATGCTGAAAACTGGCTTTGAAAACTGGCTTTCCAAAAACATAACACACACAGCCAATATTCATTAGCTTTGTTTGTTTCCTCAATCCTCACCATCAGGAAAGACAAGACTAATTTTGAAGTGAGAATTCATTCTGGCAGGGAAAGGGGTAACTTTCTCCAGGAATTACATGGAGTTGGATGCTTTTACCATACCCATAATAAACTGCACCCATTGATTTCCCTGTATTTATTCCCAGTTTTGCAGAGTGCAATAGAACCTCATCTTCCGCACTTTTTATGGGAAACTAATAGAAGCCACCCCCTCCCTACAGCTAGAAACTCAAACGATGTTGAAATTTGTCTTTGTATCTACCTGTCCTACTATACATTATTCTCTGGCATGCCAGATAAAACCATACTCAGAACTATGAAGGATTAAAGAGGTAATTGTAAGTGCAGCTCATGGAGAAAACCGCTTTTATTTCAGAATTAACTGGGAAGGAAAGGAGGTGGCAGCTGTTGTATTGCCGAAGTCTCTGCTCCAAGCCTGTCTTCTGCATCCAAAACATAGAAAACGGATTGATGCTAGTGTTCTGCCAGTTCAGTATAGTCACCCCTAGTGGTTGGAGGTCAATATTTTCATTTGCCAAGTCTGTAAGCCAGCTCAGCTATCACTGGTCCAAAGCAAAAAAGGATAGAGACAAGTTTCAAACAACCATCTGTGATGCGATGGTAGCTTAAAAAAAAACCCGCACACATGTTCCTCCTTGGGTTTCTGTGTGGTTGCAGGAGCATAGTAATGGCCACAGGTTACAGGTGAGCATCACTCTGTGATGCAAATGAATTGTGTGGTTTCCCATAATGCCTTGCTGGTGTTCTGTGCCCAGTGATGCTTCAAGGAGGAATGTTTTCCTGAACACTGTCACACTTTGCCAATACCCTGTACTTGATCAGTTGTATCCACGTTAACAGCTGGCTGCTTTTCATGTGATTAAGTCTGCCACATGCTGAATTTTTAAGTGGTTGTCATGCCACAAATGCCAAGGAAGCTTGTAGGATGGGAGAGGCACTTGTTGCAAATTATATCACTGAATCAAATTATATTGGCAGGGTAATTCCAAAATCTGTAAAGGCTGGTCTGGAGTCCCAATGGGTGAGGAGTTTCTTCTGCCTCAGTAGTATCAAACCTTTCAGAAGAGAGGGGTGAGTCAAATTACTATCAAACGCTAGAAAGCAGACTGAAAAAAACATTGTTTCTGGCACGATGAGACTTCCATATTGATTCAATTATTTAATGTGTTTAAGGGAGGGAGGCTATTCCATGTTCAGATTCTCCAGTAAACTCACTTCCTCTCTTGGCAAGTACGGTATTCTTCTAGGAGGCGTTTTATTTTTCAGAGGTCTACAGCTGGGTCACTTTTGGCAAAATGATGGTACCCTGAGTTGCAACATGCAGTACTGAACATGACTGTGAGACAGACAACATCCCCACTCCTTCAGTGAGAACTGTTTACCTATAATGAGGGCTGCACAGTTTAGGCCCTAAATAACTAATCTGACCCAGGATGACGGCCCAGCCGCTGGCTCAGCAAGCTTGCCAGCACGATGCAGCTTTTCCCCAAGTCAGAGCCTCTAAAAGGACGATTACTGGCTCCAATGTATCAGATTACTTTGTTCTTACAGTTACATTTTAACTGAGAAAGTTTAACAACTATGACTTATGGGCTTCTACAATTGGCAGAAGAAAAATGAGCAGAGGAAGTAATGGAAAATAACCACAAGCAAGGCCATTCCATGCTCTGCACAAATTCTGGGCTCTTTGTCCAATTTGTGAGGGGGGGAGGGGGATTGTGGAAAATATTTTCCAGATACACAGGCCTGGCCTCACGGAGTACTTATTTATGCCAAGTTTATAAAAAGCAGCTGCGGACGGGTTGAATGAACGGATTACACTGCTGTCTGCCTTCCAGAATGTGCTTTAGTTCACACCCTGTCCCAGAGAGAAAGGCTGATTTCTCAAACCTCCATAAATTCACTTATACATACTTTAAAATGGGGGGGAATGTCCCCTCCTCCCTTGTCAGAGGGGTGTGTGTGTGAGAGAGACTGTGTAACAGTTATAGCTATTCCTGTAGAAGAAACAGTCAACAACACAGTATGTAAAGAGTTGCCAACTTTTGAGACTAAGCTTGATGCACAGAAATTAAGCAGAAAACCTTCTTCTATTACTTTAACTCCACATTGGAAAAAATTCCCAAAGGGAAGTTAGCAACCGTAAGCATGCAAACAAACTAATAAAATGTACATAGACTTGCTTAATAGCTGCATCTCATACGCCAGAGTCAGTATGCTTTCAAATATATCTCTAGTCATGAGGTCTAGAAACTTGCTTGAAGAAAAGGAGGAGGAAACAAAAAAGCCAAGAATTCATATACTGTGCCAGATATGACATTCTATGCTGAATTTAGTGTGCTTGGCACCAAAAAAAGATAAACAGTTGCAGTTCATCATTCTTTACCTTTTAATACTCTTTGCTTGGCCCACATTTTGATCCATTGTGGGCTCTAGCCTAGGAATTAATGGATTTTCAGGACAATGATTTTAATGCTGAACTTGGGCCTGAACGTCTGTAGTCAAAGGTAGTAAAGCTGCAATGACCCTCCTCCTGTTTACAGTGCACACTGTGAACATCTGCTATAGCCGGCCACAGGCTCAACCATGCATCTGCTGGGATTTATTTCACAGTTTTGAATACCTAAAACATCCACCCTGACTCCTGGCCAGAGTTGTAATAGTATGGCTGCTGCATCTAAGAGGAGATGTCAGAAGAATGGTTCCTCCAGCAGACCAGGATTCCTTTCAAATTTAGATAACTTAATGTGTTGATTTAAGCCCAAGATGTGCTGGGAGGATTTCACTGACCTAGAATCGATTTGGAATGGGGCAATCCGGCAATGCCTGGGAAGAAAGAAAGTGGGGTGAGCAGCAAGAGGGTTTAATGCGGTAATTCATGTTATTGTTTCTGAAGACAAAGAGACCCTCTGCTCTATCTATTGCCTTCCGGATCAGATCAGAAGTGGGGGGAGGTGGGGTGGGGTGTCAAAAATCCTCAGTCAGGTTCTAGCATAACCTTTGCAGAAGGTGAACTGTGGAATTTCCCCCAGGGATCCTGCCAGTGGAAACATAACTTTACATCTCAATCGTGACTTGCCAGAGATTGATCAACCTGCTGGGCAGCTTGAAAGACCTGCAAATATCACACAGCTATTTTAAAAAGGCAAAATAATGAATCCTACAGGGCAGGAGAACAGACTGAGAATGGCAGGATATGGATTTGAACCCCACAGCACAATACTCTTAGAACAATAACATGAAATTGCCGAGAAAGCCAGCATTGCATCAGAAATATCGGTCAGGCTCAGGACAATATTTCCTGGCAATTGTTTGAGAAAAGCTTTTCTGAGAACTAATAGCTCCTCTGGGGTTTGCATTTACCTGTTTTTGAAGAGGGAGTAAGAAGAAATTTTGAGCCTCTGTTTCCTACAATAAGACAAAAAACTGGGAATGACTCCAAAAATACTGTTGTACTGGTCTATCGACCCTCCCCCCCCCTTCTCTTGATAGAGAATTGGGTGAAATTATCACTTCATGGGAGAGAAATATAGAAAGAAAAAAAACACCC
This sequence comes from Plestiodon gilberti rubricaudatus, assembly GCA_026170595.1. Lineage (NCBI taxonomy): Eukaryota > Metazoa > Chordata > Lepidosauria > Squamata > Scincidae > Plestiodon > Plestiodon gilberti. The sequence goes on along the minus strand of JANXHW010000001.1, from coordinate 51,354,052 downwards.
TAGTTTTACAGGAAGGGGGGGACGACTATTTCTCTAACTGCCAGAGTGCCACATTGCCATCTAGTGGCAACGGTGGAGAACACAACAGAAGTTTGCTGCTTCTGACTACATATGACGATGAAGTATATTTATATACACTACCACTTTTCAACAAAACGTAGTTCACATAGCAAAAATCAATCAATCAATCAATCAATCAATCAATCAATCAATCAATCAATCAATGGTTTCCTGTCTCCAAAGAGCTCACAATCTAAAAAGAAATGCAGGAGACACACCAGCAACAGCCACTGGAAAATACACCATGCTGGGGTGAAGGACAGTTACTCCCCCCCCCCTAAATACAAGAGGACATCGCTTTACAAGGTGCCTCTTTGCCCAGGTAGCAGGGGTTACAGTAATCTCAGGTCTTAATGTGGAAATAACTTTTCCCCCAGAATATTCAGGCATTACTGTGTATTATGAACACTCAAAAATAGAAAGAAAAAAAATGAAGAGGAAAGACTAATGTTGAATACACAGAAGAATGTATGCTTGAAAGTGCTTTTCTTGGGGCAAAATATGTTTGTTGCAAACTGCTGTGACCCTGAATAAAGAAGGTGCCTACATGGCAACTTGACACCCTGCTATCTTCTTCGCTTGATGCATGTGCGCTACAGCCTGTTTTGCACTGACGCAGCACTAACATGGCAATCTCTGAAATGCAATGACCTGAACAGGACTGGTACTTGCTCAGGAAAAAGGGCAGTTCTCTGTCATTAGTTATGCTGCTTCTGATGGCTGCATTGCTTGTTCCACCATGACCTTCAAAAGGATAAAAATCTCTAATGCGGGGAAAGCCAATGTTGCAAATCTTGCTTTCTGCTCTTTTGTTGTCTGGCTGTTTTTAGAATAGGCTCAGTAAACACAGCTGTTGAAAGCAGTGAAACAGGTAGACCTTTATATTTGCATAATCCTAAAGACACTGTAGGTTGTTTTTAATTTTTTAGTTGTCCCTTGCTGCTTATGGAAAATGCAGGTTGTATTGATTCTGATAAAACTATTGTAGAAAAAAAAGATATACAGTAATTGATCACTTTTTTTAAATGCAAGTTTATAAACTTTTTATAAACTTTTTTTTAAGACGCAAGGCCCTGCACAGTCTAGGCCTCGTATCTATGGGAGGCCACATGAAATGTCACCAAGAGTTTTCTTGGGCCCCCAAATTGTGGAATCCCTTCTGAGAGAAAGACTTGCTCCAGTCTAACGGTATGGGCAAAGACATTACTGTTGCAGCAGTCCTTTGACTAGCCTTCAGATAGCTTGATTAACTTTAAAGAATGTGAGCAAAGAGTCAGGTTTGATTCATTTTGGACCTTTTTATGGATGTCATTTTATGGATTTGTGATCACCAACTGGGAGAAAGTGGGATGCAAAAGGTCTGAATGGATATCTCTTCCCATTCACTTTGTACTCCCCCATGATTAGTCTCCCTCCTGCCAACATTTGGAGATTCACCTATTGGGCACAAACAGTCATTAAAGAATACCCCATCCAAGGTAGAAAGCTGCACTGGACCTATCTGCAGTTTCTAGTCATTCTTGTAGCTGGGCTGTAATCCATGAGTGAACCATGTGTTTAGGAAGCAGTGGAAATAAATGGAGCAGAACACCTGCCATCCACTATCCAACATCTCATTGCCTTCACTAGGCACGGTCTGTGTTTACCTTATTCTTCCCCTGCAACTGCATGCTTGCCCTGTGCAAGGGCCAGTATTTGTTGAGGTACAGTTGTTAAGCCAATACATTTTCCTCTTACCTGCAGAGAAAGCACTGTGACCATTAATGGTGGCTTAATGGTGGGGTGACAAAGGAGCTGCAGGAGTCCTGCTTTGAGGCACGGTCTCTCCCTGCCTTGCTGACCCACGGGAGATACTTGTCTTTGAGCCCCTACTGTACCAGTGAAATTGGTGGGTCCTGAGGCACAGTCCTTTATGAGTTCAAAAAAAACAAGTTTATAATCAACCCTTCTGCATTTGGTGCTAGTTTGGTGAAGATTTCACCAAAGTCCTCAGTTGTGTGCTCTAGACAGGACAAAAGTTCAGTGTAGTCTCACATGACACACACTGACAGGAGATGTGGACTTCCTGCCAAGGGCTGCAGAGGTGAGAAGAATGCTGGTGCGCCATGATCGCTGGCAAAACATCACCCATTGAACGTTCTCAGGCTCATTTTCTTTTCTATGAATACAGTTTATGTTCATGGAAGTTGCCAATTTTAGCATTCCTGTCTTTTTACTTACATTAAATTATTCCCATAACTGTAGAGCACCCACCTTCACCATCTACTACTACAGAAATATTAAAAGGTGGAAAGGATGATTAAAAATACCACATGCATGAAGGTCCCACATTCAACCCTTGGCATATTCAGGTAAACTGGGAGTGTCATCTTAAGCCCTGGAAAGCCACTGCACTATACAGTGGCCTACCACAGGGGTTCTCAACCAGTGGTACTAGTACAAACAGTGGTATTTCAGCCGACTGCTGGTGGTACTTGGACTGCTGGACCACCAGAACCTTGCTCCGACATGGCACTTTTGGTGGCACGTTTTCGCTTCCGAGATCCTGTCTTTAGCCGAGCCTCTTGGGAACATTGAGAAGGGCCCACCCACAGAGAGCCTCCTACCTGCGTTTTATGGCCTCTGAAAACCCGGACGTAACTGGCGATGTCATTGCCAGACACTTCAGGTGGTACGCAACAGGAGAGTGGTGCTGGAGGTGGTACTTGGCCAGGAAGGGGTTGAGAACTCCTGGCCTACAATGCTGGTCTGATACCAGATAAGGCAGTTTCATATGCTCATTGTTATTTTTAACAAAGCTTACCCCAGCAAATAAAAAAGTTGGATTCTCAAGACATATTTGTCACTTTCAAACTGAACACCCAGAAGTTAGTACCTCTTCGTTGTATGTGTTCCACGGATCCCAAACTTTGTTAGCAGGTTGGAGACCACTGTCCAAGGATCAGATAAAAAACCAGTGTGGTCTTAAATCCCCATTTGAAAATTACCAGATTGGAAGATGAATGAGACACCACTCTTATTCAATCTTTGTAAACGTTTGATAGGATTGGGATCAGGGTACATACTCTGAGGTACTTATGACTGCAGAAGAGTCAGCAGGTGTTAACAGTTTCCAATCACTACCTTCTTAGGAAACAGTTAAGCAACAGAAAAACAGGTACCGGTAATTGCACCTGTATGACATAAAACCCAGAGTCATCAGGTTTTTATTAAGCATAGTTGGCACCACATTTTACATGTACCCTGGCCTATATTATGTATAAAAGACACTTGGGCCTCATTGGCTCACGGCCTAGGGTAGCAAAACTGTCTAGGTACTCCTGCAATACCAGATCCATAGTGGTATACAGAGTTCCTTCAGGAAAAACTAGTAAACATGAAGAGTCAATTGAGGAAGTTAACTAAAAGGAGACAAGATTCTTGTAACGAGATGTACATTCAAAAAATAGAATGGTTCTGAAATGGGGGGGGGAGGAAAGACTGAGGGAGCAATGTGATGCACAGAGAATGAGTGCTGTGGAGTGCAGAGTATAGAGCTCTCTAGAGTGTGGGGAAGCAGAAGGAAAATCAAAGAGATGGTGCAGAGAGAGGTTAATGCACTCTGTGATGCTACAAGAAAACCAGGGGGGGGTGTATCCTATGGGGTGCAAGAGGCAGGATTAACAGAGGAATTGAGAATCCTCTGCTAGTGCACAGAAAGGCACACAATGCTATGTGGTGCAGAGAGAAAAAGAGGGCTAACTGAGAATGGGTAAAGAGGAACAGTGACAACTGAAACAAAAACATTTTTCTATGGTTAACTCCGTAGTGTTCAGTTAATAGAGAGTTATGTTGTTCTGCATTTATTACAGGAACAACTTCCTCCTTTCCATGTATTTTCCACTCATGTTTTCCACATTATTTCAACTGAAAATAATCCTGGAGAGCTTCCAGGACATGCAGATATAACTCCACTTTAAAAAAATCATATTGGATTGAGCACATACACAGGAGCGCAGATAAAACTTTATTGCCTTAGCTTTGTTTCTCAAAAATGAGCAAGGGGTATTTTATGTTGTAGTTTTACATTGGTAATAAATGACATTAGTGACACTTTTGATAACTCAACATGGTGTATTTATAAAATGAATTTATCAAAATACACTTTGCACTAGATAATAAATAAAGTTCAGCCAAACCAACCTACTCAAAGTTCATTTTAACTTTGGTAGATTTAAATGTGGTATACAGTCCATTAAAACTACTACGCTTGCTCCTCCACCCCACCCCCCACCCCCAATGATGCTCATCTTTTGGGCTAAGGAAACACTAGGTTTTTTTCCTGCTGTGATTTCTCATTCCACATCGTCTTCAGTCAAACACTGTGCACTTACAATTCTCTGAAAAAGAAAATATTGGAACAACTTTAGAACAGTGTTATGAATGGCATAACTTTCTTTGCTGGAGGAATTACAAAATTAGCTGCAAATTTAGATTCCCACCACTACCCCGATAAAATCACCAACTTGTTTGAAAGCAGCAGGTAGGCACCAGCGAGGAATATCCAATAAACTAGCTAACCAAAATGAAATACAGATGATATTCAATATTTGGTCTAGCCAACACTGGTAAAGCATTACTTACCTGAAACCCAGTAATCACTCTTGCACATATTGTTGCTGTTAGCTGAACACAGCAGAGTAAAAGATTAACTGGATTAAAAAATACCAAGAAGGCTTAGTTATAGGTTACTTTTATGTTAAGCCAGACATGAAATCCAGAGCGGACGGTTTTCTGCACCAGCAAAGAATTTTCCAAATTCTGACAACTGCCACATGACCGTGAGAATCCCACATTTATTGTTTTATTCATTTTTAAGTACCCCAAGTTCTTACTGTTGGAGAGAGTTTTGAAAAAGGCAGTGGCTCCAAAAAAAAAGCCTTTGATCAAATAAGGAATTGCACTCTTCCATTCTGCTCTGAACCACTTTTGAAACACCAGAGTTTCAACAGTGGCTTGTCAATCAGCACGTTCAAAAGCATGGTTAAGCACCCTGTTGCTAGCATAAATCGTACCATGTGCTTAAGAGCAGCTAAACAATTACACACAAAATGTAATATTAATTAAACTTTTTTTAAAAAATCATAAATCTATACTGTCAGTAGGTTCCAATAAAGCACCACTTAAGTCTGGAATTAGTATTGTTCATAAATGACCTGGAGTTGGGGATAAGCAGTGAGGTGGTCATTTGCGGATGACACTAATGTTTCCAGGTGATGAAGACCAGCAGGGATTGTAAAGAGCTCCAGAAGGATCTCTCCAAACTGGAGAATGGGCAGCAAAATGGGAGATGCACTTCAATATAAGCAAGTATAAAGTTATGCACATTGGGGCAAGAAATCAAAACTTCACATATACGCTAATGCAGTGTTTCTCAAACTGTGGTTCGAGACCCACTTGGTGGGTCGCTACTTGATTTCTGGTGGGTCCCAGATGATGGGACCAGATGATCAGATAAGTAATTGCCACAAGCCCTGAGGCTATTAAAAAACCAGATAGCTGCTAATTTATACCCTGCAAACAGCTGAACTCCTGCAGTTTGCAAGGAGCTGAGCTCCTGCAGTTTGCACACTTATGTAAAAATAGGGAGATAAAGGTTGAGCATCTTTTTTTGGGTTTTGTTTTCCCAAGTCCCTCAATGACAAGTACTGGGGGCAGGTGAAGGCTGGGTCACATAACTAAGCCCCTCAAGCCTTGAGGCTATTCATTAGGGCTGTATCATTACAAGAAATGGATTGAGTTTTTTTGCAAATAAATAAATTATTACTAATAAATAAATATATTAAGTCTCATAAAGCTAGGTGGGTCCTGACAGAGTGTCATTTTAAAAAGTGGGTCCTGGTGCTAAAATGTTTTGAGAACCACTGCGCTAATGGGTACTGAGCTATCTTCGACAGATCAGGAAAGATCTTGAGGTGCTGGTGGACAGCTCGATGAAAGTGTCGACCCAGTGTGCTGCAGCTGTGGAGAAGGCCAATTCCATGCTCGGGATAATTAAAAATGGGATTGAGACTAAAACAGCCAGTATCGTTATATTGTTGTACAAATCGATGGTAAAGCCACATCTGGAGTACTGTGTACAGTTCTGGTCACAACACTCAAAAAGGATATAGTTGAATTGGAAAAGGTGCAGAAAAGAGCAACCAAAGTGATTAGTGGGCTGGAGCACCTCCCTTATGAGGAAAGGCTACAGCGTTTGGGGTTCTTCAGTCTAGAAAAAAGGCGCCTGAGGGGGGACACGATTTGAGACGTATAAAATTATGCATGGGATGGACAGAGTGGATAGATAGAACTAGGGGACATGCACTAAAATTGAACGGAGGGTTAGAACAGAAAAAAAAATTCTTCACCAACGAGTAATTAATCTGTGGAACTCCTTGTCACAGGATGTGGTGATGGCACCTGGATGCCTTTAAAAGGGGATTGGATAGATTCATGGAGGAAACGTCCATCACAAGTTTCAACTCATAAGCAACCTCCTGGTTTTAGAAGTAGGTTCTCTCCATATGCCAGGTGCAAGGAAGTGGCAACAGGAAATCTTGTTGTCTTGTGTGCTCCCCTGAGGCATCTGGTGGGGCCACTGTGAGATACAGGAAGCTGGACTAGATGGGCCTTCTTATGTTCTTATGGAATAAACCTCCTGTTTCCCAAAATGTGTGCCTGAACAACATGGTCTCAACTAACCTGCTAAACCAAGCACCCCACCTAAACTAAGGAGTTAATAACATTCATATAGCATTTTCAGTCTGCAAAGTGCTTCAAGTGTAGTACAGGTTCTGTTCCCAGAACCCCTGTGGATATGAAAATCTGTGAATATTTAAATATGCAGTTGGGGTGGAAGAAACGCCACAATACCTGATTTAGCAACCGTGTCGGCCTGCCGCCCACTTCTTGCCTCTTGTGCCGCTTTCGAACGCTCCAAAGTGCCTGTACAAAGAAAAAATCCGTGACCGGAAGCTACTTCCGGTTGCATGTGCAAACAAAAGTCGCTTCTGGTCATGGTTTTTCTTTTTTCTTTTTACAGGCACTTTGGAGCACTCCACAGTGGCACAAGAGGCAAGAAGAGGGTTGACACGGTTGCTAAATCCGATACTGTGGCGCCTTCCCCCACTCCTAGTGGGAGTTCCTCCTCCGCGGATCTACAGATGGCCAATCCACAGATAAGGAGGGCCCATTGTATCTTATCCTTACAACAACCCTATAAAAGGGAGCAAACCATATTATGCCCATACTGCAGCTGGAGGGTTGAGGCTGAGAAAGACAGGCTTTCCAAAGGCCACCTAATCAGTTTGTATCAGAGGCAAAATTCAAACCAGGAAAGTCCTGATTCATCAGTCTTAGGCACTATGCTACATTAGAGTTCCATAGTGAGAACTCCATAAACCAAGAATGCCCCTTGAGCTTACTGAATTCACAGCAGTGTCTACAGCTGAGCACTTTGTGTGCAACCTCTTGATTTCAAAACTCACAGAAGCCTGACAGACCAGTACATTACAAACATTCTTTTGTACACCAACACTGCCAATTTCTTGCTAGCTTCAGAAATACTAAAATATCAGTTAACAGATATGTAATGAATGCCTTTCCCCCCCCATTTTTCTGTAGCTCCCGGAAGCTGCTGTCCAGTTTCAACAGCATAAAAAGCTGCTGGGACATCCTTTACAAGCAGCCTTTGTCCTTTGTTCTGAAACTCTAATAGCTAGCTCATGTGCATTTGAAGATTAGGAAACTTCCTCCATGTCTGGAGTACTGAGATTGCCATGCACTTAGTGATTGGGCAGTCAAACCTATCTATCTAAGTCAAAAGGGTGGGATGGCATGACCCAGGTGTATTCCAGTCCACCAATAAGGTAACTTGATAACTTCATCAAAGCACAGTTATACAAGCACCAGCCAACAGGAAGGCTTTGTTTTTCTCTAGCAGTTGTCCAAGTGACCCATTCACTGGGAGCTCAGAGAGGAGGACCCACTTACTCACCCATAAGTGCAAGGACTGGTGCTTCCTTGAGCAATGTAAATAGTTTAAGCTAGAGACTGTTTAGTTAAATTGCATTAAGGAATTACTGTATTTTCCTGGGTGCTAACCAATGTTTCCTCTTATTCTCCCCCCCCCCCCCCGGCAAGTGTGTACAGACTTGCTGTGCATGGGGCAGGCTGTGGAGTGTTCGGCGATGACATTATCGTCAAGCTCTGGAGTGCCAAGAGGGAAGGTGCATGGGGCTTCCATTTGCAGCCTAGAGGGAATGCTTGTGTCAGCTGACGATTGGAAAGCCGGTCAAGTTCTCAGTGCCTTTCCGATTGTCAGCTGGAGTGCGGGCAGGGCTGGCACTTCAGCCGCTGAACTCTCTGCAGTGTGCCCCACCTGCCCAGGGCAAAGGCACTCTGTTCGTGAGCTTGATCGTCCGCTGGGCATACTGGGGCGATGTCTTGCGAGGCCAGCAGCCGGACCCGCTCCCTGAGTCTCTGGAAGAGAGTGGGAGGGGACACCAGTCTCGAGAGAGATCGCCACTGAGCAGAGAGGGAGCAACATGTTTCTGGTGGTGGCAGCAGCAGCAGCAGCAGGGGCAAAATGGTGCCATCGTGGCTGTTTTGGCGTGGGGGCAAAAGCCTCACGGTCCGATTCCTAACAGGCCATGGACTAGTACGTGGCCCGGGGGTTGGGGAACCCTGTCTTAAAGCACACAGCTTGCCGAAGTTGCCATCAACTTGCCAGTGAAGGACTCCCTTTCTGTAAGGTGCCATATCACACCAAGAGAAGTCTGTAGCATTCCTCCTCATGGCCCAGTCTCATGGCCCAAGTCCCCCCTCCCCCCTTTTTAACAGTACTCTATACTTCTGGCTCAGATCTATATCCACTGCTCAAACATTATGCAGCTCTAAGCAGTTCGCTCTCCACAGATGTTACCACCAACAAACTTATTTGGTGCCAAGGACAGCAAGCAGAAATGCAATTGGCACAACTGTCAGAAAAGCCGCGCACTCTGAGCTTTCTAAAAAAATTTCGGCACTGTAGCAAAACAAAGCACTGCTTGTCCAATTCCAATCGGAGTACCTGCCTCATTTTAGCATCAAAAGCAACTACTGACATGGCAAATTATCACTTTTCTTGGTACAGGACATGCACTAAAATAAATCACGTGCACAGCGTGGCAATCTAACATGAGAGTAGCCCTGCTGAACTTGGTAAGAATTCTGAAGAGAGGAAAAAAGTACAGGATTAGGATGTAAATAACCTTGATAAAGCAGAAATGGAAGCAGTAACAGATTTTACTTTTTTGGGTTCCAAGATCACTGCAGACGGAGACAGCAGCCATGAAATTAAAAGACGCTTACTCCTTGGAAGGAAAGCTATGGCAAATTTAGATAGCATAATAAAAAGCAGAGATATCACCATGCCAACAAAAGTTCGTATAGTCAGGGCAATGGTGTTCCCAGTAGCAATGTATGGTTGCGAGAGTTGGACCATAAGGAAGGCTGAGCGCCGAAGAATAGATGCTTTTGAACTGTGGTGCTGGAGAAGACTCCTGAGAGTCCCTTGGACTGCTAGGAGATCAAATCAGTCAATCCTAAATGAAATCAACCCTGACTGTTCCCTGGAAGGACAGGTACTGAGGCTGAAACTCAAATATTTTGGCCACCTAATGCGAAGAGAGGACTCTCTGGAGAAGACTCTGATCCTGGGAAAGATTGAAGGCAAAAGGAGAAGGGGAAGGCAAAGGATGAGATGGTTAGACAGCATCACCGATGCAACGAACATGAAAATGAGCGAACTCAGGAAGATAGTGGAGGACAGGAAGGCGCGGCGGGATATGGTTCATGGGATCACGAAGGATCGGACACGACTGAACGACTAAACAACAACAACAACAAAATTTATTTCAAGCGCAAAGAATACGTGTAAAAATAGCTTTTCATACCTGACTAATTGTTGGGAGTTTAGTAAGCAGCATCTGAAAAACTGGTGGTGGAAGAGTCTGCTGTAGAACCTGTAGTAACTGCTGTGGCTGTCCACACACAGCAATGGCATTTGTCAAATGATCAACACCCTTTTCATATTCACCTGTTCAAAACATTAAGTTACATTAGATGAAACTGCGTGTTGCAAACTAGACCATAAGAAGAGCCCTGCTGGATCAGGCCAAAGGCCCATCTAGTCTAGCTTCCTGTATCACACAGTGGCCCCACCAGATGCCTCAGGGGGCACACAAACCTACTAAATTTTGCAGCGTAGGTTTGGAAGTGTTTCTGACAGCCCTCTTCCACCTGGTTTCTGTAGCCTTGGGACAGTGCCAGTGGATACAAATTACCAAGGCCTTTTCCCCATTCAGCTGCTAAAGCAGGGGTGGCCAACCTTTCAACATAAATGCTCCTGGCCCTTTAATGGTTGTATAGGTGAGGACATGTCAGCAGGTGCAGGTGCAGCTGCTTTGGCAGCACCATCAGCACTTGCAGCTGCCAAGATTCTGTCTTCTACACAACTCTTAAGAACGCAGAGGCCCTAATGGTGGAAGGTTGGCCACCCCTGTGCTAAGGGGAAAGCAAGGAGCAGGAAGGGATGCATCTGCACAAAACACTAGGAACTACTCCCCTTGGTCAGCCTGCCTTCAACATGCAATTTTCGTCTCAAATAAAAACACATTTCAACAAATGGACCTGTATTGAGGCCAGTGCTTTTTAACGTGCTTATAAACGACCTGGAGTTAGGAGTGAACAGTGAGATGACCAGATCTGCAGGTGACACCAAACTAGTCAAGGTTATAAAAACCAAAGGAGACTGCCAAGTGCTCCGAAAGGACTTCTTCAAACTGAATGCCTCTGGAACCGCCTAGGTTTTTTGTGCTGGGGGATTTGAATGCACACACTGAGGCACGTGACCTAAGGGTGGGTGAGGAATTCGGAGCAACCATGAACTTGTCTCAGTATCTAGCCCAGGGGTGGCCAACCTTTCAAGCCGAATGCTCCTGGACCTTTAATGGTTGCATAGGTGAGGTCATTTCAGCAAGTGCACCTGCTTTGGCAGCACCATCAGCACTTGCAGCTGCCAAGATTCTGTCTTCTACACAACTCTTAACGTAGAGGTACCAAATGGTGGAAGGTTAGCCACCCCTGATCTAACCCAGCACATCCTGCCCACAAAACAACTGGTCCCTTGAGGTCTTCCAGAGGGGCCTTCCTCTGTTCTACCACCAGTGAAAGATCAGCTGGTGGTAATGAGAGGGTCTTCTCTGTGTATGCTACCTTGTATGTAGCATGCACAAAATCAGAACAGTGGAGATCAGAATGGCTCCCCCTCTGGTATCGCTCCAACAGCAGTTGAAAACAAACCTTTTTAGGTTCATATTTGGGGTTAGCTTTTTTAGCTTAATTCTGTTAAGGATGTCGCATTTGTGCATTGATATATACAGTATTCATTATATAACCATTATATCTTCGTAAAACTGGAGGATAGGGTTGTTTTTTTCAGTGTTGCCTTCTATATGTTAAAGTTGACTAAGCCACCTTAGGTACCTATGATTGGAGGGGGGAAAGGTGGGATAAAATTATTTAAATAAAAGGACATTCTTCAACTTGATTATGGTGGAAGCTTCTAAGGTGATAATTCTGATAACACTGGATAACATACAATTTATCTCTGAAATGAAAATAGCTAATCTTTACTAATTTCGATGTGCTGAAAACGGAAAAGACAATAAAATCTATTGATTGGCTCTGGTTTCGGAGAAGCAATCCACATTGAGTATGTTGAATCCACATATATGTTGTAAGAGCTGTCGGGCATTTACCAGTACATGTCTACGGACCTAGCTATCGCGGCTCTCTCAAACCGTAGCAAATTTTGCATTTTCATTGTCATATTCGTGTTCAGCACCTCAAAGTCTATAAGAAATGACTAATTTAATCTTGGGGGCATGACTTTTGTTAAAAATTAGTATTGTATTCATTATTAGTATTGCAATGCCCTTTCTGCCTCCCTCAAATTTAGAGAAATTTGCAATAACCTTGTGCAAGCAATTCCTCCCCGAGCTGTATCTCTTCCAGGAAGAACTTCTGAACCGCTTCAGCATCTTTTAAATCAGGGAACTGTAACAAAGACATTTATCCAATTAGAAAACACAAACCACAATATAGTCAGTTCTTGCTTTTCGCGGATTTGCTACCCTCAGACTCACTTATCCAGGGAAAAATGCCACCTACATTTGCGTTCTGTTCTCAGCTATCTGCGGTATCTCCCCAGCACTTGCGGGCACCATTTCAAGGTCTCTGCTCCATTCAGAATGCCAGCAGAGACCTTCAGAATGATGTCCACAGTACTGTAGAGCCCTTTAAAATGGTCGTGGGAAGCTTCAAAATGGCACAGATAGCTTCTCTGCTGGCATTCTGAAGCTTCCCATGGCCATTTTAAGAGACATTGCGCTACTTGCGGGTACCATTCTGAAGGTGTCCGCTGGCATTCAGAATGCAGTAGAGGCCTTCAAAATGGTGCCTGTAAGTGCTGGGGAGACCGGCAAACTGCAGATAGCCAAGAATAGAATGTGAATGGAGAGAGGTAGGTGGCAATTGTGTTACCCGCGGATAAGCAGTTCAGAATGGCACGGAGCCCTTTAAAATAGTGCCTGCAAGTGCTAGAGAGACCGGCAAACCACAGATTTTGAAGGTCTCAGTTGCAATCTGAGGGTCTCCACACCATTCTGAGGGTCTCTGCTGCTGGCAGGTAGGTTACCCCTTCCCCTAACCCCATTGATACCATAGAAACAATGATTCCCTATCCGTAGATTTAGTATCCGCTGGGGTTTGCAAGAACCTAACCCCTGCGGATACTGAAAACTGACTGTGCATACTTTTGGATGTGAAACTGAGGAATATTTACTTCCCTGATGGTTTATAAAACTGAGCTCTCCAAGAGTATACGGGGGGGGGGGGGAATCACATTTCAGTTTTCAACAGTGAAATTGTTACAATCTGGCAAGGAGCCAGTGGTCCCAGACCGCTACCGATCTCATCACTTATAAGAGAACACTTAACAGGTGTCCCCCGCTTGACAGGGATACATTCTGGAAAACCCGTCATATAGTGAAACCATCATTAAGCGAGTCCTCAGCAACATGTAGTGGCCGATTGTGGTATACCGTGTAAAAACAAAACAGTACAGTGTAATGCAATGTAACACAGTGGAGTTATAATAGGGAATGAATGGCAAACACTGTGTACATTATGAGGGTAACACAAAGCACAACAAGATTTCTACCTGTCAATGGAGGTAGAAACACACACAAACACAGAGAGTTAAAGATGACATTTTTCTGCATTTAAAATACAGTACGGTAGCTGTAATTCTTTGTTTACACTTTGGGGACCTCCATCATATATGCGGATTGTCATTAATTGATCTGTCATTAAAGGGGGGGGGCACCTGTATTGCAAAGCTTTATTTCCAAGGCATATTTTGGAACAGAATGCGAAATACTTACTGGAAAAGGTTGCTAGCATGATAAATTCAACCCAAAGCCCATTTTGAAGATAATTCTGTATGGCAGATAAAATACACCACAGTAAAAATTGAACTAAATGCGACAAGGTATTGATACCTTTGAAAGTCCTGCTCTCTCTTTGGCAAGCTTCTGTTTCTTCCTTCCTATGGATTAAAACACCACACACTTTCAGTGCATATGTTCTATAGTATTTTATAGACTTGCATTTGATAAATGCATTGATTTTCAAATTACTGTGCTAAATGCATCCAAAACGGATTTTGAAGAAGAAAAGCACTTGCATATTTCGTGAAATGTATTCTCAAAGTTAAAAATCATGCAGGGAAGTGCCTCTGACATTTACAGAGCTGTTTTACATCTGGATAAGCAAGAACCAACAGAGACCCAGTTGTTTTGCATACAGAGAAATTATTTATAAGAACTTATAAAAGATTTTAGGGTGCTGATTTTCTCAATAGTTACACTGCATTACAAGTTACAAGTTTCTGAAAATTGTCAGAGTGGAAAAGGTTACCAGTTCAGATCTGAGAACTGGTTTATAGAGTATAACAAGTTTACACAGGCATTTTATTAAGAACAAAAGATTATATCAAGAATACACAAGTATCTGTTGTAGATGTGAAATAATGCAGAACCATGAGAGAACATTCTGCATTTTGGATAGTTCTACAGGTTTCTTTTGCATTCATCCTTATCCTGGAAGTTATAATAGCAATACTACCAGAAGGGTTTGAGAATGCATCAGGTGAAAGTGAGTAGTTAACGAGAACTTGGAGATGATGTTTGCTAAATTCCCTCCCCTTCTAGCTTTTTACAGGTTAGTGACTCCACAGCTTGACCTCTTTGAATGGAAGCACTACAAACAAAATCTATTCCAATACATAAAGACATCCAGATTATATAGCTATTCTTCAAAAGAAGAATTTAGATTTGGGTTTATTCCACAAAACAAGCAAACTAAATATACAAATGAACATCTCTCCCATGTGCTAGCAAAAAGAAAAACCATTTCAGATTAGCAATTAGGATACTTACCGGTAGATTGTTAGAAGTCCACACAACTTTTATGACATACCTATAGTAGTGTAAATTATCTAACAAGTGGCAAGTTTCTGCAACCTCAAAATCTTATCTCCACACATTAGGCGAGTTACACTTCCCTTGAACAGTTGGTTTGCAGCTCAAAGGTTCTCCTGAATCCAGCCTTGTTGGCAGTAGTGGCCAGAAATGCATTTTACAAGTTTCATCTGGTAGGTCAGCTACACCCTTTCCTGGGGAAATCAGATCTGTGTACTTTAGTCACTACAACATGCTTTAAGTGGGATTGACCTGGAAAGCAGTTCAGAAACTTCAACTGGTGCAGAATGCAGCCTCCAAGGTTTTGTCTGGGTCCAGCAAACCAATCATACATGCCAGTATGTTATGTTCATTGGCTGGCAATTTTTTTGGGGGGAGGGGCTCAATTCAAAGGGCTGGTTTTGGCATTTAAAGTTCTAGATTGTCTTGGGGCCACTTCAGATTATAATTTTTCCCTGAACTGGCCCCACAATGAGAGCATGTCTCGGCCCCTCCTTTTATTTTTAAATTTCCCTAATTGTGTGTGGAGGGGAGAGGTGGTTTGCTTAAATCATTTCCCTATGTGTGCTGCTGGACCTACTGCGAAGACATGGGTCTTGAAGGCATATGCAAACATCATTCAACATGTGAGGCCAAGGGAAAAAGTATTGTTTGAACCAACTCTTAGATCAGTATTTTGGTCACTGCCTCTTCCCTTATGGTTTGCACAAGAACTGTGCTTCACATCTTGCTCCCTTCCAGAAGCAAAGTGATGCAGCAGGTAGATTTGAAAGGCTTTTTGATTGTGGTGACAACAATGTGAAGTGAACTTCCAAGTGATATAGGCTCAACAGTTTTGCTACCCACCTTTACAAGTCCCTGAAAACAGTCCTTTTCCTACAGGGTAGGAAAAATTAATAATAAAATTATAAAAGTTGCACTTTTATTCTACAGCTGTTTTTTGATTCAACTACTGATTTTAAGTTTTTAACTAACTATTCTATTTTAGATTATGCATTATCTCCATTTTTAAGTGTTGCAATCCACCCTGAGTATATTTTAATACAGAATGGTAAGGTAGGTTTATTTATATAACCTAATTATGAAGAGGGAAACATTAATATGGGGCACTATGAGGATCCACAACTGAGAGACACAGGCAACCCCAGCATCCTTGCACTGTACAATTCCTGCAGTGGCAGATACCTGTTTACTGCATACACACATTGCATTTGCATGTGTATCCAGAAAACATGTCTGCACGTATGCGTTAGGAGGAGTTTAAAAGCAGCCTTCACTCACACACATTATCAAACAAAAAAAAAAAGTGGTTGACTGGTCACCTTTTGCACAGAGACCCTTGATGATATTCGTGGCAAAGGGAAATCATAGTCTCTCTTACACAGACAGACGCATCAGACACGCGCAGTACAGAGCGGCGGCCACAGTTTTGGGGCCTGGCCCTGCTTTTTCATTCAGGCTTTTGGGGTGCCAAAGTCCCCCACAACAGTTTGTAGGAGTTGCTCCTGAAGACACAACGAGGATCATCTTGAACTGGAGCCTATTGCTCCGTTACACAGGGCAGGAGCCAGCGCCGCGAGAGGGGGAAAGAGAACCTTTGCTGCAGCGCGACCCTCTCCAGCGGGGGGTGGGGGGGTGGCGGCACGCGCCAGAAAAAGAGCGGTTAAAGAGCGTGCAGAAGGGAGGAGGACGCGGGCAGGCAACTGCTCCAGCGAAGAGGCTCGCGCACGAGGAGAGTGGCCACGAGACTCACGTTCCCGCAGGCGGTTCTTGAAATTGGGGTCGCTCCTCCTCTTGCGGTCGAAGTAGATGCAGTAGCCGATGAAAAGGGCCCCGCAAAGGCCCGCGGCGATGGCGCTGGTCTTGCCTACCATGGTCTTGCCGAGCACCAGGCCACAACCGCAGCGGTTCTCCAGCCCGCCTTGCACTTCAGTTCACAGGCACCTTGGAGCAGAAGCGGAAGACGTAGCCCACCGCTCCACACACAACCTTCGGCATGCGCCTGTACGTCATCAGTCAGCGACAGCAAACCAACCGATTTCCCCTCGGCGAGCGCTTAAAGGGAAGAAAGGACACTCAGCCCGCCTCCTGCTTCCACTGCGCATGCCGAGAGTTCGTCCGTTTTCACTTGTCGCTTCCTTGTCTGTATTGCGCGTGTTAAGCAAAGTCGCGCGACCCTCTCCCCCTCTGTTTCCTATTCTATGCGGGAAAAGTAATGTCTGCTTGTGTTTGATCGCCCTATGCGGCCGGATCGTGGTGTGCGCGCGACGTTTACTATTGAGCTAAGGCCGCTTCAGACCGCACGAATCTCGGCTCGTCCCGGATCTTGCGCTAATGTGAGTGCACCCCAAATTGCATTCCTAACTGAATTTCCTGGAATACCATGAAACACCACAACAACGAAAAGCTTTTAAGGGATGAAGGGCATCAAGGTCTAAAGTTGACCTTAGTCAGTTGCATGGTATAGTCACTACTACTATACATGCAACTGTATACTAAAGTGAGTGCTACAACCCCACAGGAGACAAATGAGCAGACTAACACTTGAAATTCGATAGTCTTCTGTTTTAGGTGGGTAGATAATCTCCAGGATGGAATGGTCAACACCACAGCTGCAGTTTGAGAGAAAATAAATTTGAAGCGTTACTGCAGAAGCGTAGCTGAGAATTTTCTGCGGAACAGAGGCTGAGAATTTTTCATTCACTTCTAAGACTTCCTAAAAGCACTTCCAAAACAAAGACATTAAAAGCCTGCTCATATGGTTAACATTTTCGAAGGAACATTGGAAACACCAAGGAGGCACTGCAAATTTGGCACTAGCCTATGGCCTTCCAGGCATAATTCAGTGTGCCACTTTTGTTTTATGAAACCTCCCCTATTAAACAATATTCCTTCTTTATAAAGGTAAAGGTATCCCCTGGCAATTAAGTCCAGTCATGTCCGACTCTAGGGTGTGGTGCTCATCTCCGTTTCAAAGCCGAAGAGCCAGCGTTGTCCGAAGACACCTCCGTGGTCATGTGGCCGGCGTGACTCTCCTTGCCGCAGCGCGTAGCATGCGGTTGGAACACGGAGCGCTGTTTACCTTCCCGCAAGCGGTACCTATTTATCTACTCGCATTGACATGCTTTGGAACTGCTAGGTTGGCAGGAGCTGGCCAAGCAACGAGCGCTCACCCCGTCGCAGGAATCGAACTGCCGACCTTTCGATCGACAGCTTATGGTTCAGCAGTTTGACCCGCTGCGCCACCCGCTGGCCTTCTTTATATCCTACTGCAACTGCCCAGGTTTATCAAGACTGCTTACTTAGCAGTTCCAGCTATGAACCAAAAGTATGCAGAGAAACTTTCAGTTACTTCATAGTATTTCCAAAGCTAGCTGAGTATATTTTGGAAGTACAAAAGGGGCAAAGGATGGGGTGGAGATTAGTGTGAGCACAATGCTTGGGATATACTACCTGGAAAGCAGCCAAATGTATAGGGGTGGTTGAACTTGCAATATCCCCTATTCTATTTAGGATATTAAAACCAGAACAGGTACTGTGAAGGTTAAGAGGTTGGATTTCAACCAGGGAGTTCAAATTCCCATTCAGACAAGAAACGCAGGAGGAACCTTAGGCCAGTCAGTCAGTCTAACCTACCATACAGGGTAAGAACTACAGAAATAAGAGTGGGAATGGACCTTGAAAGTCCAGCCCCCCCCCCTCCGCTCAGTGTAGGCAACTGCTCTATAGCATTCCTGGCAGGTGGCCATCCAGCTTCTGTTTGAAAACTTCCAGCAAGTGAGAGTCCGCTATATTGCATGAAGCAGACTTCCACTGCTAGACAGCTTACTGTTAGGCTAGACAGGAAGAATTTCCTAAATGTACTGCCCTGTAGATTCAGCCCATTGGTTCTAGACCTCCTCTTATGAGCTACACAGAACAAACCTGTTCCTTCTTCCCCATGATTGACCTTTCAATATTATATTTGAAGATGGTTATATATCCCCCTACATTCAGCATTCTTGCTACAAGCTGTTTGATAGGCTAGTTCTGCCTTCCACTTGCCTACATGTTCATTTCATTTCCTTTTTTGTTTGTTTTGATTGATACTCTCGCTTCGGAACCCTAATAATTCCATAGGTCCTGGAAATTTACATGACAATTTTGGTGTGTTTTTTTTCTTTTAATTTACAAGTGCTTATATTTCTCCATACTTATGGTTCTACATGTTTGGGGAACTCTTTGAGTTTTGGGTGGCCCCATTTCATCTCCATTCTAAGAAGCAATTGATTAGTTAGTCTCTCCAACAGCAAACTTGCTGTTGGAGAGAATGAGTTCAATAGACTGCTTATACAATCTATTTTATTTAAAAGTACAATTTACATTTTGCAGTTTATAACATTTCATTTGTGTTTTTTCAGTTCTTTCTTCATGTTTGATTTTGCTTTTTTGCTCATTTTCCCTGGAACTGCTTTTTCACCGGCAAAAGAGTTACTGGAGCTTCCTTTTGCATTTTTCAATGTTTTCTTCATGTTGTTTGATTTTGCTTTTTTGCTCATTTTCCCTGGAACTGCTTTTTCACCAGCAAAAGAGTTACTGGAGCTTCCTTTTGCATTTTTCAGTGAAGTATCTTTTTTGTACTTCAGTCCACCAAAGTTCTTTACATTTTTGTTTAAGCTTTTCTGTTGTAATTTTTCCTTCTCAACAGAGCGTTGCACTCTTAGCTTCCTTCCTTCCAGATCAGAGTTGTTTAGTTTCAGTGCAAGGTGTACAGCATCTATATTCTTTAAAGGCAAATAGAATATATTAAATATAAAAGGCAACATCTAAAAATTATTCAACTTATATAGTCAAGTCACTTATATTTGTCAGACTACAGGGGGACACCGGTATCCATGGGGGATATGTTCCATCCCCCACCGTGGATACCTGAAACCGCGGAAAAGGGCGAATGCCCATTTCCGTGGTTTTCAGGGGGTGCGATCCCCCACGGGCCTGCGCGACCCCCCCAAGCACTTACTTTTAACTGAGAAAGCTCCGTTTTTTTTCAAAAGCCGAACCTTAGTTGCAGCAGGCCTTTTTACCAACAAGTCTTCGGTGCTAGAGTGTCTCAGCAATCTTTGAGAGGTTGCTGAGACTTTCTAGCACCGAAGACTTGTTGGTAAGAAGGCCTGCAACGAAGGCTTTTGAAGAAAAAAACCCGGAACTTTCTCCGTTAAAAGTGCGGGGGGCGGGCGCGACCCCTCGCACCCTCCACAGCCCCCCCCAGGCACTTTTAGCAGAAACCTCCGTTCTTTTCTTCAAAAGTTCCGCGTTTCCATCTCTTTTAGGCCTGACCAACTAGACTTAGTTAATATCTAGAGTCTCTGCAACCTTGCTCAGACTCTAGCTATCACCTAAGTCTAGTTGGTCAGGCCTAAAAGAGATGGAAACTCGGAACTTTTGAAGAACAAAACGGAGGTTTCTGCTAAAAGTAAATGCTGGGGGGGGGCTGAGGAGGGTGTGGGGGGGATTCCTCAACCGTGGATAATTTAAACCACGGTTGAGGAATCAGTGGATACCGGTATCCCCCTGTATACCACTTGCCGCTGATGTATTTATTCTACAGCCAGTATGCGATATACAGTACAGTACTCATATAATATATATTATATCTGAGCTAATTCACAATGGATAGTTATCATGCCTGAGCAAGTACCAGAAGCCAACACTAGCTTGGGAAGTCCAATTCAACAAACTCCAGGACATCTACCCTTAAATGGAGTTTTTGAACTGCAATTCTGGTTAAAAATTAAACATGACAGAACTACTTGGAAAGCCATGCTACTGACTACAGAACAGAACATTTCTATTAAACTAGAAATAGTCATCACACTAGGACTAATGCCGTTTTCTCTATGCAGTTGAGTAGGGGAGGTGCCTGGGTATGATGTCACAGCTAGTGGTGGATTTGGCGGCAAGTTCTATGAGCAGGTGCATCACCATAACTACATCTGTAGCTTTAACAACTGTTGTATGCTCAGGTGTCAG
Source organism: Plestiodon gilberti rubricaudatus (assembly GCA_026170595.1). NCBI lineage: Eukaryota > Metazoa > Chordata > Lepidosauria > Squamata > Scincidae > Plestiodon > Plestiodon gilberti. The sequence continues at coordinate 51,333,377 of JANXHW010000001.1, read as the reverse complement.
CAACAACACTGATTACAGGAAAAGATTTGCAGAATACGTGTGAAGATGCCATGTAATGTTTAATATCCTTCCAGAACGTATTAAAACAATATTCAGAACTGTCCAAGGAAACTTGCTTGCAGAGTCTTCACTGACAGCCAAGAATACTATTTAAAGTCCGAGGAAAGAAAGAAGGTGGTAAATCCAACGTTTCGTTCCAATTCTTGGAACTTCTTCTTGGGTACAACCCAGAGATTGAAGATGGAAAAAAGAACTGCTATTGAGCCTTCAGTTAAAATGCTAATTAACAACGGAAGCAGAATCCAGATTTTCAATTGCGCTGACCATAGGTGACCACTAGAGGCCCTCATTCTCTCTCTTCTGTTCGCTTATGGTTTGAAAGGACTTGTGTATAATGGGCAACCATATTTTATTCACAAAATTTAGGTCTTGCTGTTTGTTCATAAGTACCCCTATAGGTCTCTTGCTGATCTCAAGTGCTTCAAGGTTACGAAGTATTTTGATGTTGCTCTCACTCTTTAAACACTCCGCATCTTCAAAGTTGATCTTATGACCGGTGCTTATGGCGTGCTCAGCAATCGAGGAAAGCTCCGGGTGGCATAAACGTACTGATCTTTTATGTTCATTGATCCTGGTGTTGATCGATCTGCTTGTTAATCCAATGTAACATTTCCCACAGCTGCATGGGACCCGATAAATTCCCGCATTGGACAAGGGGGGTCTCTTATCTTTTGGGTTATTTAGTAATTGTTGTAATTTGACCGTGGGTTTGAAAATGGTCTTAATGTTTCCCTGTTTCAGTATGTGTGCAATTTTATCAGTCACCCCCTTAATAAAAGGTAATGAAATCCATGTTGTTTCCCCTGTTGTTTCTTTATTGTCTGATGTCTCCTGTCTGTCACTACCTGTCAATCTGGCTACATGTTTTCTATGTTGTTTAACCCAACACTGATCAATTTGAGCTGTTTGGTAACCATTAGCTCTAAGGGACTCATACACTATCTGTTTTTCTTGGTTCAGAGAATCATTGTCACATACATTCATTGCTCTATATACCAGAGAATTAATCAGATAATTTTTAATATATATAATGCAATATAATATCAAGTTGTTTTCATTCTAGGTATGCAGTAAAAGTTATCATACCTCAAACAGAACATAACCAAACCCTTTGCCAATGCCTGTGTTCCGATCCCTCACAATTCGTACACCCATAACATTTCCACAATCAGAGAAGTGGTTTCTTAAGGTATCATCATCAATTTCTGTAAACAAACAGTTGAAAAAAGCATGCTGGTGAACAACTAGAACATTGTTTAGGTACAAAGAGGTAGGATATACAGGTTTTAAAGCCATGTTAATCTTTATGTTTAAAAACAGTAAAACACGTCTGGAAACACATAAGACCCAGGTTTAAAAACGATAAAACACTATTAAAAACACACAATGTTTCATCCACTGGCTGTGGACCTCCTCAGGTGTAAGAGCAGCGAGCTGCCAAGATGTTAAGGTGTCGGGGCAGGCAAGTCTACTCTTTCACGCCAATTCTTCAGAGTAGACTGCCTTAACATCTTGGCAGCTCGCTAGACATGTTTTACTGGTTTTAAACATAAAGGTTATAGAATTCTACATGGCTTTTAAACTTGCATATCCTACCTCTTTGTATATTGTAGCAGGCCCTGAAAGCTGATAGTTTTTATTGTTTTAGGTGTATGATCTAAATTCAAAACATTCTCATTTAAGATTTACCACATTTTTCGCTCCATAAGATGCACTTCCCCCCAAAAAAATTAGGGGGGAAAGCCTGCGTCTTACAGAGTGAAGGTTAAACAAAAAGTAAATAAAATACTTACTGGGGCTTCGGGGAGGCCTGTGCGAGCCTCTGCAGGCCTCCCTGATCTTCATTTCGGCGATAAATGGCTCTTTTCGACCGTTTTCGCGAAAACCGGAAATGGCCGAAAAGAGCCATTTATCGCCGAAATGAAGATCGGGGAGGCCTGCACGAGCCTCTGCAGGCCTCCCCGAAGCCCCCACAAGCCAGGTAAGTGAAACTTTTTTTCCCTATTTTTTGCTCCATAGGATGCATGCGTCCTATGGTCTGATGCGTCCTATGGAGCGAAAAATACGGTAAATGGAAAAAGGTTCCAACCTTTACCACCTGCAGGAACCATTGTCACTTTTGAATTCGAACAAGGATATTCTTGATGAATTCACAATTCATAATGACAATGTCTGACAGTTTGCAACAAAGCAAACAGTTCTTGATTTACATAATTTTTTTACACCTTTTGTACACCTTTTAAGTACATTGATAATATTCTAGAAACCATCTAAATCCATTTGCCTGCAAAAGAAACTTGATTTTACAATACAAGCCATCTAAAACAGTACCTTTATGCTAGACTAGTCTCTATAGAGAAGAGTCCGAGAAGTTCCACTTCTAACTTACCGTAAGGAAGATTTCCCACGAATACAGACCTCTTGTTATCATGCTGTAAAACGAGCAAAGAACTCTGTCAGTAGCCTAAAGAAAAAGTACTGGGGTGGTGGTGGGGGTGGTTTCTTTCAACTATTTGAATTACTTACACAAGTAGATTTTGAAGCAAGGTCAACTCTGATGTGGAATCCACTGGCAAATTCTGCTCCATTGCTATTGAAGCCATAACAGGAAAAAGGCATCAGAGGAAATAATCAATCACTATTCTATTTAGGTTGTACACTGCATTATTTCACAAAAAAGGTTCACACAAACATTTACATGATTTCACTTGTTATGATGTGTATAATCAAACACAGTCATTGGATTACTTTATTGACAATTCAAACATACATACCATGTTAAGGCATTATTAGCAGCATGTTCTTCCTTGAAAACGACATATGCATTAACATACTTCATATTAGGATGTACCTTTCGCCTGAAGGAAAAAAATGAAAGCTTTTTGCATATTTGAGGCTGAAAATAGAGTCTAATTTTTACACATTTGTAAGCTGAACTCATAACTGACCTTAACAGGTTTTAGAACTTTACAGCATTATCCTCAACATGTTTATTAGTTCTACTAAGTTCAATGTTAGTTCTACACAAGTTCTACTAAGTTCAATGTTAGTTAGAAAGCATACAAAGAATTGGACCTTTGTTTTCCAACTGCCCAACCCTATACTTTATCTCCAGCCACTCCCCCCAAGAGCACACAGGGTCAGTCTCTTCTGGTATTTCTGCATCAGTACTTTCTCTCAGTCCATATACAGCACAATTGTGCTGTGCTGGAGTAGGCAGTGATCCTTTCTTGGAGCATCTTAAAGTGGGTCTTTATCTGCCACAAAGGCTGCAATCGCATGCACACTTTCCTGAGAGTAAGCCCCACTGAAGACAATGGGACTTCTGAGTAGACAAGCATAGGATTGTGCTCAAAAGCTGTGCTAGCACAAGCACTATATAATAGTAAGGAATTCAGGTAGAGAGTCAGAGTTGCTTATTAGACTTCACCAGCTATAGTGCTAGTTGCTACTCTGCCATTTCTACTAGGCTATGAATTCCAGAGCAAGCTTGATTCCCACTGGGGTCCAGAACAGTTGAGAGGCCACTTGATCTTTAGCAAAGTGCACTGCTGTAAGTGGTTATACACGTGGTTCTTGTGTGTTATGTATTATAAACGTGTTCTTTTGGAAATAGAATTTAACAACAAAAAGATAGAAGAGAAAGTGAAAATGCCTTTTTCCTGTCAAAAATGAACACATAGAATTTACATAACCCACTTTATGGCTGCCATTTTTCTGGACAGAGTATCCTCAGCTGGAATCTTAAGGGAAAACAAAACCAGAAAAGTTAGTTAGGAGGACTTATTCAGCTTTACGCACATTAAACATTTTGGATTTGTTTTTAAATCAGGATGTACAAGAGCACTGTTACAAAAAAGATAATGGGATCAGTGCTGCTTCCAATACTGCTAGCACTCAATTCACTGTGCAAAGACAACTGAATACACTTAACAGATTAAAAAACAAAGATGATGATTAACAGCCCAATCCTATGGGCTAGTAGCGCTGGCGGAGTGCTACCTTCTCTACGGATGCTGTAAAAGGCACTCCGGCAGCACATGAAGTAGCAAGGTGCCGGAGCGCCATCAGGAACACCAGAGCCTTTCCGTACCCGGTGGAGGAGTGTGCTGGACCTGCTGAGGCAGGTAGGACATTGGGGGAGGTGTGAGAGCAGAATAGAGATGGGACAAAACTGGGTGGAGAGGCTGTGGAAGGGGGTGGATCCAGTGTTGATAGCACACACCAGATCCTATCTGTTCCGTGGGCAGCCTCCCCATCACCTTCTCTCCTTGGACTTGTGCCAGCTAAACAGCTGGCACAGGTCCAAGGAGGCCCATTGCGGAGCGGGAAGCTTACCAAGGTGTAAGGGGATTTAAATCCCCTTTTCCCTCCAAAGCTTCCCGATTGCCCCCTGCTGGATATATTGCGCCTGTTTTTGACACGGCTGCACCAGCGGGGGGGGGGGGGGGAGGAGGAAAGGATAGGACTGGGCCCTAAGAATTCTTATTGATGGTCCACATTGGCTAGGTTAAGGTAAAGGTATCCCCTGACAATTAAGTCCAGTCGTGTCCGACTCTAGGTTACATTCCCACAAATTTGTTTGCCAGGGGCAACACCACAAAAGCTCTCTCACGTCAGGCTGTATGCTCCAAAGCCCAGCATGATAGGAGATACCCAATTCCTTCCACCAAATTTTTTGACATGCAAGAAAATACAAAGGAGATGAGGGGTAAGTAGCAACTACAAAATATGCCTTGACTAGTAAAGCCAAACCAATATTTGTGAACCCTGGGCTACATGCTTGTCTAGATACAAGCATGTGAACCCTGGGCTAGATGCTTGCCCTCCTGCTGCAGTACTTCCTCTCTTCTTTGCTTCTCCATCTTCCCATCCACTTGTCTCATCATTGTGGTACAGTTCCCACTGCCCTGGCCTTTTTAATGTCATAACAAGCAACGGGGAGGGGAAAAGCTGGGAGAAAATTGCTATTTGTCTGCTTGCTGAGGACCAACTATCCATCTGAGATAAGCTAAACTACACCTCTAATTTATGCTGGTTAAGGTCAATTCACACAACCATATCAGGACAACAAGTATGTGGGTGAACTGAACTGGGTTGGTTTGGAATGCGGTGAAGTGCTTTTTGTAATCGTGTAAACTTATATCCAGTGTGCAACTCTATGCTTGTTTAGTGCACCATTGCAAACCCTCTTGTAGCAGCTTTGCAGAAGCAGAACAGTAAAATGAATTACTCAGGCATTCTCTTGCTTATTAGATGTATTCAGTAATCAACAACATTATATCTAGTTTTGCAAAGCCTGCTCGATATTGGTTATGTCATACCACAACTTCTAGAGATAAACCTTAGAACAGCTCTAAAGCTGACGAATTTCTTTAGCGTCAGCACTTGTGTATGTGTTACAACGATTTTTTTCCTTGAACATTTTCTATTTTAGACATTCTTGTGATTTTAAATCCAATAGGTGACAACAATCAATCACTCACATCTTTGCTTAGATTAATTAGTCTTCAGTGAATGAACATAGTTTTAACAATTGCACAATTCTGCAGTCAACCACAGACACCAAGTACTGGACAGAATACATATTGTCAGTTCATCTCAAACACAGACCTGAGCGCGGGTTTCTCTTTTGGGTTTAGCTGTGAATCAGAGGCAATGGCATCCTGATTTAGGACAGAGCTATACTTTTTATATTTTATAAATGTATGTGTTAGGGAACAAGGCCCATTGAACATAGGGGGTATTTTGTTTCCAAATAAAACATGTGTAGGTTGGCAATATAAAATAAATCATTTACTTGCAAAATCACCAAAGAATGGCATATATTCTTCAGCAACTTAAAAAAAATTCTTCAGCATTAAAAAGTCTGTTCTAATTTAAAGTTGCATTTGCCAGAATCTAATCCTAAATTAGTTCATTCTCTCCTCATGACAAATTGCCAGGGGCATTTCAACAGGGGCATCTTTATGAACACATAGCACCACACAGGGAAAACTTCAAGCAGCTGTTATTGTCCTGCATTTAGCACACCTTTGCCTGGAGCAAGGGTCAGCAACCTACAGCCCGGACCCAGCCCATCAGCCAAAGTCATCCGGCCTGCGCAGAGCTCGGCTTGGGAGGCTTTGCTTTCCGCCCAAGTTGCCTGTTTGGCCTTGCGGAGTCCCTGTGCCATGCAGGCCGCTTCCAGGTGCTTGGCAACCTGGAAGTTCGGTGGCGGCGTGATGATGCTACCGCCGAACGTCCAGCTCCTTAAGAAAAGGTTGTCAGCCTCAGGTCTAGAGAGTGGAGGCTTTCTCCCAATGAAACTTGGACAGCTACTATTAGGAACTGTAACAACAACAACAACAACAAAAGAAACATACCAATGAACGGAAGCGAATCGATTCAATTTGTCCATATTCTTTGAAAAACACAGTCAGCATCTAAAACAGACATTTTGTCCACTTTATTACTGCAAACATGAGTGACAACGAAGCCACAGCAAATACTTCACCCATACAGTGTGGAGAACTCTGTGTCTTTTTTATTCTTAATGTTATAAACCAATAAAATTAACATCTTCCACAAACGTTTTTCACCAGCAGAAACTATATTAAAACTAAAAATGGAACTTGAAAATCTGGCTTCTCTAAAGCTGGATTATACTCTAGGGGTCAGGATATAAAGAAAAAAAAATATGGTGGTGTAAGCTGATAAAGTCAAAACCACTACACTCAAATTTAGATGCAGATTACCAAAGTCAAAACCACTACACTCAAATTTAGATGCAGATTACCAAATGGCAGCCAGCTCCTAAGCAAATTTACTCATAGGAATATCTCATAAATATTAATAATTACTCCTAAAAAGTGTTTGAGATCACAGGACTCCCACACCCCAGCTGTCTTTTTTTAAAAAAACTGTCTAGGTTCAGATCCCTCAATTAAACCACTTACCTGTGCTGTACAACTAACAGGCAAATTCCCCACAAAAACAGTCCTTTTATTTTTTAACATTTCCTCAGCCAGGTTGACTTCTACTTTCTTCTGTTTTATTCTAGCATCTTCATCTGAAAGACGTTTGGTCAACTGAGAACGTCTATTTTTTAACTTATGTTTGATCTGCATTTCTTTTTTCACCTCTTCTTCATCTGCTTGATCCAAAGCTTGCTCCCTTGATGAACAATGAAACATTGCAGCCAAGTTATTAACAAGTGAAGTGTAAATGAAAAATTTAAATAATGCAATGAGTGTCATTCAAGCTATGTAATCAAACCTCTCAAAGAGAAAAAAAAATATGCATAAACAGACTAAGAACACATTATACGGGGGGGGGGGGGTATCTGCAGATTAATTTATCCCGCAGTTGATATCACTGGCGCGAAGCAAGCGCCAGCGTGGGTCTTGTTTAAACCAAGTGCTATAAGCAACAGCCTGCTACTTATAGCACAGCTTGAGACTTAGTAGAACCAGCAGCTTCAGTTCTAGAGAGGCTCCAACATTAGCAGGAAGTTCCTGTTAATGTCGGAGCCTCTCTAGCACCGAGGCTGCTGGCTCCCCTGAAGACCCATGCTGGCCTGTTTCGAGCCATTGGTGCATCTGAGCATCAATTTTGCGCATTAATAAGGTCATGGCTGGGGGGGGGGGCGCAGAAGATAGCGTTTGCCACCATCCGTGGGTTCCCGGTATACGCAGAGGGGCCATAAACCTATCCCCTGCAGATACCGGGCCCTACTGTGCTCTTAATCCTTGTTGGTTTCTAACTGTGCAATCTATACATATGCGCTCAAAAATAAGTCCCACTGAGTTCAATGAAAATTACTTCCAGGGAAGTGTGTATAAGATTGCAGCCTAACTTGTTCTAATTGAACATGGAGTTAATTTACATTTGTATCTAACAAACTAATGTTTGTAAAAAAAAAGTACACTAGTCACAGAAAAGGGGAAATCAGAATAAAGGAGTGTATCTTTGCCCATGCTGTAATCTCATACGTGAGATTGGCTTTAAAGTTTAGGATGCAATACTATACACACTTCCCTGGGAGTAAGGGCCATTAAGATCAGTGGAATTCACAGTAGATATGCCTAGGATTGAGCTGTTACTTACCTGCTTGCTACTCTTTCCTCTGCTAGAGAGAGATCCTTCTTTTTAGCTTTCTTCATTTTTTTCAGAGAGTCTCTTTTAGTACATGAGCTCTGAACTTCAGTGACTGTTTCCACTTCTACATGCTTGCGTTTCTTATTTTCCTTTTAGAAAGAAAAACTAATTTTAAAACATGGCCAAATGAAAAAATGCAAGACAGCAATAAAATAGCCTGTGAAATGTGGACAACTTCTGTTGAATGACTCCCTCTAAACGTAGTTTTTACACACACACACACACACACACACACACACACACACACACACAATTCCCCCCATATCCGCTGGGGATATGTTCCAGGCCCCTCCGTGGATACTTGAAACCGTGGATAAGAGCGAACACCCCCTCCATGGTTTCCTGCCTCCCCTGCAGGCAGGCATGCTTGCCCCCCCCCCCAGCTCTTATTTTTCTTTCAGCAAGCTTTGTTTCTTCCTTAAAACAAACAGAGAAGCAGCCTCCATTGCAGGCAAGTAGAACGAGACTAAGTCCTAGAGAAGCTCTGCAAGGTCCCCGCAATCCGTGGATAACTGAAACAGTGGATAGCGAATCCATGGATATGGGGGCCCACCTGTCTGTCTGAGAACTACTCATATTTGAGTTCCAATACGTTTCCTTATAGCTCTCAAAGCATTTATGATATCAGCTTAATTGTCTCACATCTTTGAGAAAAAGCCTGTTTTGCAATATGCTATAATCTTAGAATTGGAGACAAGCACTGAAATAGCTTCAAGCACCTGGTTTTGTTTTCTTAGGTTGAAAGTATTAAATAAAAACAGTACAAAAAAGGTGACGATAACAAGTAACAGAATAATGTTTATCTTATCTTTAGATGCGAGCTGGTAAGTCTTTAGAAGCTGCCTATTTCACATGAGCTAAGCACCAACTCAAATGCCACCACTGCATACTGGCAGTTGCTGCCACATAGTCCAGAACCACACTGCAAAGGCAGCATCTGTCAACAGGAGCCATGTGGATTAGTTGTATAACATGGCTCCTGTTTACGGGTGCAGCACTGGACTAGCCCACCTGGAAACCGCTCTCATGCTATAGCGTTAAACTATGAAGTCAGGTCTCAAAGAGAGGTGATAAACATATCATTTTATTAAACAGTCAAGTCAAAGTTGTGTTTGTCAATAATCATACAATTTCACACTCTGTCAGTGGAGACAGTATTTTTTTCAGAAAAATAATGCATTTCTAAATAAAATGTTGCATTCCCAAGCTGGAAGATTTAAGTTACACAGTGATCGTCAACAAGGGATTTTTTAAAGGTTCTGACAACAATTCTTGGTGGTGCTAAATTCTGTGCTGATGTTTCTTTGTCACAAAAAAGTCTAAGGACTGCTGATGACAGAGGCCAAATATATTGTAACACCACCTTTTTGTTTTGCAGGCTTTGAATGATGCTACAATCAAAACATTTTATGGCACTAAAGACTTATCAGCAGGGTACAGCTGCTGCTTTAGAGAAATACTTCTTAGTATTAGATCAATGCTCTTTGGCCTGCATCACCACAAAAAGATGTATATTTTGTTCACAGTAGTTGTAAACAACAACATAGTGTGAAAAATAAGACTACCGTTCCCCTCCTTATAACAAAATCATCTGTCATTTTGCAATGACTACTGCAGAGGTTCTCAACCTGTGGTATGGGTACCCCTGGGGGTACGCGGACCTCTTGCTGGGGGTACGCCAAGCCCTGCCCCTTATCTGCCCCATCAGCAGCTAATTAAGTGTTAATTAACATGTTTTACATTTTAATTATCTTCAGAGCCCTTCTGTCTCTCTGATTTTGGTTTTGGGCTTATTTTTGTACTTTGGAAAATGTACTTTGGTGGGGTGGGGGAGGGAGGAGCTGATTTTGGGAAGTGTGACTTGGAGAAAAAAAAGAGATCCTTGCATGTGTGTGTGTGTGTGTCCCCCACAGTTAAATAAGACATTTTTTCACATTTAAAATTGTTTTAGTACTTTATTTAATGATTAATTACCTAATTAATTAATTGATTAATCCAGTTAATTAGCAGTTAATTAGCAGAGAGTACTTCAGAAAATTGGACCATGATAGGGGGTACGCGGGCCTCCAAAGGTTGAAAATATTTAGGACTACAGTACAGTACAAAGGACTACAGTACAGCATGAATACAAACAGTCAAATTATATCCTCAATTGCAATCTTGTTATGCCAATGAAATAAGCATTGTAAGCATCTGACAGACTAAAATACTGTATACATTTGGTGGGCTGTATTCAATTTGTTGGGTCAAATGTTGTACAGGTTTGTTAACCTTGTAGCAACACAAAATGACAAGCTGAACTTGCTCAAATTCCTCTCAAACAGCTACAGAAGGCAGAGCCCTAATGTTAGAAGGGTGGGCTGTCTGTCTTAGCTAGAAAGGACTTGTGCAAGAAACACACTTTCTTGTGCAGGGAAGTGTGTCATAAGGAAAGTGTTGTTGTTGTTGTTCAGTCGTGTCCGACCCTTCGTGATCCCATGAACCATATCCCGCCAGGCCTTCCTGTCCTCCACTATCTTCCTGAGTTCGCTCATTTTCATGTTTGTTGCATCGGTGATGCTGTCTAACCATCTCATCCTTTGCCTTCCCCTTTTGCCTTCAAGCTTTCCCAGCATCAGAGTCTTCTCCAGAGAGTCCTCTCTTCGCATTAGGTGGCCAAAATATTTGAGTTTCAGCCTTAGTATCTGTCCTTCCAGGGAACAGTCAGGGTTGATTTCATTTAGGATTGACTGATTTGATCTCCTAGCAGTCCAAGGGACTCTCAAGAGTCTTCTCCAGCACCACAGTTCAAAAGCATCTATTCTTCGGCGCTCAGCCTTCCTTATGGTCCAACTCTCGCAACCATACATTGCTACTGGGAACACCATCGCCCTGACTATACGAACTTTTGTTGGCATGGTGATATCTCTGCTTTTTATTATGCTGTCTAAGTTTGCCATAGCTTTCCTTCCAAGGAGTAAGCGTCTTTTAATTTCATGGCTGCTGTCTCCGTCTGCAGTGATCTTGGAGCCCAGAAAAGTAAAATCTGTTACTGCTTCCATTTCTGCCCCTTCTATTTGCCAGGAATTGATGGGCCCAGATGCCATGATCTTAGTTTTATTAATGTTGAGTTTCAAGCCAACTTTTGCACTCTCCTCTTTCACCCTCATCAAGAGGCTCTTTAGTTCTTCTTCACTTTCTGCCATTAGGGTGGTATCGTCTGCATATCTGAGGTTGTTGATATTTCTCCCGGCAATCTTGATTCCGGCTTGCGATTCATTCAGCCCTGCATTTCTCATAATGCATATAAGTTAAATAGGCAGGGTGACAATATACAGCCTTGCCGTACTCCCTTCCCAATTTTGAACCAGTCGGTTGTTCCATGGCCGGTCCGAACTGTTGCTTCTTGACCCGCATACAGGTTTCTCAGGAGACAGGTAAGGTGGTCTGGTACCCCCATCTCTTTAAGAATTTGCCAGAGTTTGTTGTGATCCACACAATCAAAGGCTTTTGCGTAGTCAATGAAGCAGAAGTAGGTGGTTTTTTGGAACTCTCGGGCTTTCTCCATGATCCAGCGCATGTTGGCAATTTGATCTCTAGTTCCTCTGCCTCTTCGAAACCCAGCTTGTACGTCCGGTAGTTCTCGGTCCACGTACTGCTGAAGCCTAGCTTGTAGGATTTTGAGGAAAGGCTACAATGTTTAGGGCTCTTCAATCTGGAAAGAGTGTGCCGGGGGGGGGGGGGGGGGGAATGACACACGACATAATTGAGAGCCCAATCCTATCCAACTGTCCAGCGCCGATGCAGCTATGCTAATATGTCATGTGCTGCATCCTGCAGTTGGGGGGGGGGGGAGTCACAGATGCCTTCTTAAGGTTCCCTTACCATTTGTTCCTTACCTTGGGGGTGCATTGGTGCTGGAAAATTGGATGGGATTGGGCCCTGAGACATATAAAATTGTGCATAGGATGGATAGAGGGAAGTTCTTTTCCCTCTCACACAACACCAGGGTCATCCACTAAAATTGACTAGCGGGAGTTAGAACAAAGGAAATATCTCTTTACCCAGTGTGAAATTAATCTGTGGAACTGCTTGCAACAGTACATTGTGATGGCACCTGGCCTAGATGCCTTTACAAGGGGATTGGATAGGTTTATGGAAGAAATGTCCATCACAGGTTACAAGCCATGCTGACTATATGCAACCTCCAGGTTTAAAGGTAGCGTATTTCTCTGAATGCAGGATGCAAGGGAATGGCATCTAGATAGCAGTATCTTGTCTTTGTGTGCTCCCAGAGGCATCGGGTGAGTCACTGCAAGATCCAGGAAGCTGGACTAGATGGGCCATTAACCTGATCCAGCAGGGCTCTTCTTATGTGATCTAGATAAGACCTCACGCTATTATGTTCAAACCTGATCCAGCAGGGCTCTTCTTATGTGATCTAGATAAGACCTCACGCTATTATGTTCAAAACTATAGATTATTTTCAGTCATTATGAGAACATAATGACTGAAATAAATGGGAAGAAAGCACAGCTAATTTTTAAAACTTAGAATAGTGCACATCTGAATTACTTGCATAGAGTATATGCCAATAGATGATTTGTTTATACATAGATTTTTTTACTCCACTGTTTGGCCATAAGGCCTTCAAACCAGTTTGTGTAACACAAAACAATAGCGTAAAGCAGGAAAAATACCATAATAGCACAACACTGAAAACCTCAACCAACCACCACAACACAAGTTTAAAATGCATATAATTCAAGGCAGCAACTGTGCTGGAAGATCAACCAACTCCTGGTTTGGTGTGTGTGTGTGTGTGTGGGGGGAATATTCCATAAAATATTTAAAAACAGGAAATGAGTAGGCCTGTTTGACTTTGGGGGTGGGGCATCACTAACATTCAACATTTGTCTAAAACAGTTGCATAAATTATGGGAATCCACCAGTGGCATTTCATTTAAGAGCCACAAGTAGGTTCCAATGCTAAGATGTGACAATTCTTTAGCCCTAGGCTCTTTCCTAGCAATTTGATCACAAGACTCCAATGACTTACAGCTGGGAATTGAATTTGCGTTTTTGATTGGCCTAGGAAAAGAAATGTACTTACCCTTGGCACAGCAACATACACTGGCTGTGTTTCAGCAGCAGGAGCACTGAAAAGTTGTACCAGAGGTCTTGCGCCACATGCTGTGGGTTTATTTTGATACAGGCTGTTGGCCACTTGCCCCACGATATACTCTTCACTTGGTTCGGAAAAAGCATCTTTCTTACGTGCCTTGCTATAAAAAACAAAGTTAACCACCTGTTATTTAGTACCACTGGCAATTGTATACAAAACACTTTTATGTGGAAGGTTCTAAAATGCAACAAACTCAAATGTCCAACTGTAACATTTAGAAAATTTCAGATACTTGCATCAACATGAAAGGACATTTTCAGAATAAAAAGGTAAAGGTATCCCTTGACATTTAAGTCCAGTCACGTCCAACTCTAGGGTGTGGTGCTCATCTCTGTTACGAAGCCAAAGAGCCAACGCTGCCTGAAGATGCTTCCGTGGTTATGTGGCCGGCATGACTATCCTTACCGCAGCACATAGCATGCGGCTGAACATGGTACGCTATTACCTTCCCGCAAGCAGTACCTATTTATCTACTCGCATTAACATGCTTTCGTACTGCTAGGTTGGCAGGAGCTGGGCCAAGTAGCGAGAGCACACCCCGTTGCGGGGATTCGAACTGCCGACCTTTTCATCAACACCTCATGGTTCAGTGGTTTAACCCACTGTGCCATCCCATGGCCCCATTTTCAGAATACTGCACTGTAAACAGTTACATGACAAATTCAGCATAAGGGTGCGAGGGTCAAAATGTGCCATTCACAGGAAAGAGTCATACACCATCCTTGAATCTGTCACGCTTGAAAGTACTGGCAAACATTTTCCTAACATTTGTTGCAGATGAGCTGAAAGAAGTGTGATGATAAATACCAAAGGACTACTAAACTGCATACTAATAGAGTGTACTTTTCCTTCTTCTCTGTTGTATTAGGTTCAATTGATTTGTTTTTAAAAAGAAGCCTCCAGAAAGTCACTCACTTCCACAAGGTAAATATCAAGCCACAGAAAACTAAGAATCTGTGAAAATCAGATAAAAAGCCAAAGTTCTACCATTTTTTCTCACCACAGTGAGCCTGATTAGTCCCAGTCTCCCTGCCAACCTTGAGGCAGCAAGGGGGGGGGGGGAATAATCATAGTTACACAGTACTTTAGACAAGCCTGTCCCCTTCCCAGTTTCAAGACTGGAAGACTGGAGCTTGTAACCATATAGAAAACACAGAGGCAGGGCTGGCCTAAGACCTCTTGGCACCTGCTCCCCCCCCTTTAACTGGTGATGTGCCAACCTCCTATCCTCCCACTTCCTGGACTGGAAAAGGAAGAGAGGAATGGAACAGAAAAGGAAGTGTGGAAGAGAGAGAAGTAGTGAGCTAGTTTCCCTAACCCACCACTTTCCTCTCCTCTCCTCCATACTCCTCCTTCTGCTCTGTCCCTCTCCAATCCAAGGAGTGGGAAGGGCAGTGTAGACACACATGTGGGTGGATAGAGGTGGGCAGCACTGCCCTTGGTCGGCTGCTTGATGTTACCACCTCAGTTAACTTCACGGAAGGGCCAGCCCTGCAGAGAGGAGGGGGGAACCCACTTTTTAATGTAAGATACATTTGCTTTAGTCAGTCTTGTTGCTTTGCTGCATAATCTTTAGGAGCAACTACTGCCTTGATACAAACAAGCCAGCTCCCTTAAACTAGCACAAAGCTAGGATACAAACTCTACAACAGACTGGGGCTGTAGCTTAACTCGAACTTAGCCCAGAACTTGTTTTTAATGTCCAGGGCTCAGGCACAAAATGGGAGAAGTAATGCTAAAGAAGAGGGGAACCCTGGGAACGTGCAGAGCGCCTTTCCCACACCACACTAATCACAAACAGCAAGTCCCACGTGGGGCGAGGGGGCTTCCAGGGAAAGGGCAGGATGACTTCCGGAGTTCAGGCTTGAGACCAGCATTCTGCACACGCGCTGTATGATTGGAACGCGACAAGCACTCCAGGCCCTTACAAATGTTAACTTCTGGATTCGGAGGTTCGAGCGGGGGGGGGGGGGAAGTGATAAAGCCAATAACGTTCCTCACCCTGGCCGGACCTTGACCGCCTTATTGGACTTCATCTTCTAGCATAAAACGCTCCAACAACAGCTTGCACTCTACCAACTTCCGCCTCAACATCAGCGCGCTTGTCTCCCACTTCCGGCTCGAAGGCCCGCCCGCGTTGGTTTTGGCTGGACTGCGCTTTGTTTCTGTTGTCTGTGGAAGCAGGTAAGGAGCGCCCTCTGGCGGGGACCGACTAAAACATACGTTTGAGAACGCGAAGCAACTCTTCCTCGTTGCAGGGGAGGGTTGAAGGTTTCACGTTTGCTGGGTGGTTCACACATTAGCTGCCGTGAGCTGCTGCAAATGACGCGAGACTAGTCCGCCCCTTTGAAGCCCGACCCACACCACACGAATCCTCGCGTCCCAGACGCCCGAGGAGCTTTGTCCAGAGGTGTCTGGTTACCATTGCAGAAGCGAGTGGAGCAGATGCGATCTCCCGATTTCCGGCATGTACATAAAGTTCTTTGCCCATGTTTTGAGGGGGCGGCTTCGCGGAGCTAAACTGCAGCCACCAATCAAATGAGAGGGGGAGGAGAGTGATTGCCTGCCACTCTGAACTACTTCCAATCATCACCATGGAGGTTTGTGTAGTGTGGGTTGGCCATTATACCGTATTACCCCGAGTATAGGATGCTCCTGATTAAAAGCTGCACCCTTAAAGTTTGGTGCTATTTTTTAAAAATACATTTTAACTGTTTTTAACTTAAGGAAAATATACACATTAGTAAAACAGTACAGCTTTAGTACAGTTAAAGGCATAGGCACCCTGTCCCTTATTGAATCTGGGCACCCTAGTATAAGTATCCTTCCCAAATCCAAAGGGGGACAGAGTGCCTACCTTTTAACCTTTGGAATTTGGGCAGGTGTAGCTTGTTGCACCCTTCCATGATGATGAGCTGCACCTGCCCAAATTTCAATGGGTAACAGCACAATCCTATGCATGTCTACTCAGTAGTAAGTCCCATTGCATTCAATGGGGCTTACTCCCAGGAAAGTGCATAGGATTGCAGCTTAAAGGTTGGCACTCTGTCCCCCTTTGGATATTGTAAGCCTATGCAGGAGCTCTCGCTCTCGCTCTCAACTTTCAAATTGCAGGATCAATAAATATCTTAGTTTCCAGAGTCCTGGGGCTGGAACGTAAGGGTTAATTTTTTCAAATGCTTCCTGAGGTTAGAGCCTGCTAGAGAGATCATGACCAGTTAGCAAGTGATTAAGAGCTGAAAACACAGTGCTTTGCAGTTTAAAAAAAGAAAAAGCCTTTTACCTTTGAAAGAGACTTGGAGAGGCTTGAAAAAGGGATGCTTTGCAGAAAACTCTAGGCAGAAAATGCTAGACTTTGATTGTAGGCCGCACCCCTACTTTAAAGTAGGCTTACCATATCCAAAGGGGGACAGGGTGCCTACACCTTTAATTATTGTAAAAAGAGGGAATTTGGGCAGGTGCAGCTCATAATGGAAGGGTGCAACAAGCTGCACCTGCCCAAATTCCCTCTTTTTACAATGGTTAAAGGTGTAGGCACCCTGTCCCCCTTTGGATATGGTAAGCCTACTTTAAAGACTTGCCTTAGTGGAAAAGCGTGAGTCTTATACTCAGGTCAATATGGTATATACCAAGAGCCGGGCTCAGAGAACAAACAAACTCAAAAAGGTAGCTTTGCATTTCAGACAGCCGGGAGGTGCTGTCAGCGTTCCAGTCCCAGTTCCACCATTGATCGAGGAAAAGAGATCAGATCCCCCCCACTCACTTTTGAGCGGCGTTCTGTTTGTGCATGTCCCCTCCCGCCCGTTAGAAAAGTGACTCGTACCGTCCCGCTAGAAAAATGTGTTAGACTAGACTAGAGGCGATGCAGAAGGCATGTGGCAGGGCAGCAGTCGGCTGCACGCCATGGCTAGACGCTTGCTGTTCAAACGCCATGTAAGGTAAAGGTATCCCTTGACAATTAAGTCCAGTCGTGTCTGACTCTAGGGAGCGGTGCTCATCTCCGTTTCAAAGCCGAAGAGCCAGCGCTGTCCGAAGACATTTCCATGGTCATGTGGCCGGCATGACTCAACACCGAGGCGCATGGAACACTGTTACCGTCTCGCTGACGCTGTACCTATTAATCTACTTGCAATTTCTTGCTTTCTAACTGCTAGGTTGGCAGGAGCCGTCGCACAGATTCGAACTGCCGACCTTTCGATCGACAGCTCATGGTTCAGTGGTTTAACCCACTGCGCCACCTGCTGGCCATGTTGCGGAATTTTTAAGCAGAGGATAGTTAATAATGGAGGACCAGGAAGACTGGTGAACAAGGAAAAAGTATGGGTTTATTGTTACGCAGCGCAGTGGACAGCCCCCAGGAGGGGATGCTGACCCTTTGCTACAAGTGAGCACAGTTTTTATACATTTCCAAGCAGAACATCACACATGGTTGCTGAGAATGTGCATAGTCAAGGAGGCATACAGGTTTCTACAAGAACTTTGGATTTACATTTTACAGAAGACAATAGGAACAATAGTGGGCTGAGCTAGTCAGAGGACTCCTTGATAGTTCTTCATGGTCCGATCATTGAGTCCTGGGAGCAGAGGCGTCACTAGGACGCGCGTCACCCCAAGGCGGGGGGCGCGTGTCACCCTAGTGATGCCCCCCCAATAGAACTATCAGCGCGGCCACCCGATAGTGGCCATTTTTGGGGGGGGCAACCCGGCTGCACCCTGCCTCGGGTGCCCCCCTGCCCCTTCGCGTCGCCCTCCGGACACGAGGCCGGCTCGCGCATGCGCAGAGACCGTTTCTGAGGGCAAGGGCCTGCCCTCTTGCCCTCAAAACGGTATGCACATGTGTGAAAACAGTAAAAGTACCCGTATTGACGCATTGTATAGTATGCACATGCGTGAAAACAGTAAAAGTACCCGTATTGACGCACCGGCCGGGCCGGACGCTCCGAGGCCAGCTCCCGGGCCGGCCTCGGAGCGTCCGGAGGGCGACGCGCGTCGCGGAGGTGATGCGCACGGGGGTGTGCGCGTCACCCCGTGGCGGCCCGCTCCCGTTGCTTGACATGAGCGACGCCACTGCCTGGGAGACTCCATCAGGCCCCTCCAATAGATCAGGAGGAACACACGGTGGCCCGCTGTGACATGTTTGCTAAACATTTTGCAGATAAAATCGATCGGATTCACCATGACTTGGATGGCTCATTGACAATATCTGAAGATGTCCCCTTGGCATCTGCTGGTCCAGTGTTGTGGGACTCTTTTCAGCTTGTACAGCCTGAGGATGTGGACAGGCTCCTTTGGAGTGTGAGGCTGACTGCCTGCCTGCTTGACGCTTGCCCTGCTTGGCTAATCAGATCTGCCCGGGAGGGGCTGGCCGAGTGGACGGGGAGGGTGGTCAACTCTTCGTTGGTGGAGGGGGTGCTGCCGCTCGCATTGAGGCGGGCAGTGGTTCGACCCCTTCTGAAGAAGCCCTCCACAGTAATGGACACCTACCGGCCAGTTTCAAACCTCCCATT
Organism: Plestiodon gilberti rubricaudatus; assembly: GCA_026170595.1. Classification (NCBI taxonomy): domain Eukaryota; kingdom Metazoa; phylum Chordata; class Lepidosauria; order Squamata; family Scincidae; genus Plestiodon; species Plestiodon gilberti. The sequence continues at coordinate 51,314,507 of JANXHW010000001.1, read as the reverse complement.
CTTGGGCAAGGTAATTGAGCGGGTGGTGACGTCTCAGCTCCAGAGGGTCCTGAATGAAGCGGATTATCTAGACCCCTTTCAATCTGGTTTCAGGCCGGGCTTTGGGACGGAAACGGCCTTGGTGGATGATCTACGCCAGGGGTGGCCAACCTTCCACCATTAGGGCTACTGTGTTCTTAAGAGTTGTGTAGAAGACAGAATCTTGGCAGCTGCAATTGCTGATGGTGCTGCTAAAGCAGCTGCACCTGCTGAAATGCCCTCACCTACACAACCATTTAAAGGACCAGCATTCATGTTGAGAGGTTGGCCACCACTGATCTACGCCAAGGACTGGACAGGGGGAGTGTGTCCCTGTTGGTTCTGCTGGACCTCTCAGTGGCTTTCGACACCATCGACCATGGTGTCCTTCTGGGCTGACTGGCCGAGCTGGGGGTCGGGGGCACCGTTTTGCAGTGGTTCCGCTCCTACTTGGCAGATAGGTCCCAGATGGTGGTGCTGGGGGCATTCTAGTTCGGCATTCTGGCCCTTGAGGTGTGGGGTGCCACAGGGTTCCATCTTGTCCCCCATGCTATTTAACATCTACATGAAACCGCTGGGAGAGGTCATCCGGGGATATGGAGTTGGGTGCTATCAATATGCCAATGACACCCAGCTCTATCTCTCCTTTCCACCTGGTTCCAGGGTGGCTGTTGAGGTTCTGGAGCGATGCCTGGAGGCGGTTGGGACCTGGATGAGGGCTAATAAGCTGAAACTAAACCTGGACAAGACAGAGGTTCTCCTGGTCCGGAAATCCATGATGCAGGTGCCAGAGTATCGTCCTGCTCTGAATGGGGTTGCACTCCCTCTGAAGGAGCAGGTCCGCAGCTTGGGGGTCCGCCTGGATCCGCAGCTGCTCCTGGATTCCCAGGTGGCGGCTGTGGCCAGGGGGGCCTTTGCCCAGCTTCGGCTGTTGCGCCAGCTGCGACCGTACTTGGATCGTGCAGACCTGACCACGGTGATCCATGCCACGTTGACATCGCGACTAGATTATTGTAACACACTCTACGTGGGGCTGCCCTTGAAGACGGTTCGGAAACTGCAATTAGTGCAGAATGCGGCGACCCATGTAGTCACTGGAGGTAGGTGGTTCAACGCTGCACTGGCTGCCGATTCGTTTCCGGGCCCAATTCAAAGTGCTGGTTTTGACCTTTAAAGCCCTATACGGCTTGGAGCCAGGATATGTGAGAGACCGCCTACTTCTATATAGTCCGGCTCGTCTCCTTAGATCAGTGGTGGCCAACCTTTCAACATGAATGCTGGCCCTTTAAATGGTTGCATAAGTGAGGGCATTTCAGCAGGTGCAGCTGCTTTAGCAGCACCATCAGCACTTGCAGCTGCTAAGATTCTTTATTCTACACAACTCTTAAGAGCACAGTAGCCCTAATGGTGGAAGGTTGGCCACCCCTGCCTTGGATCATCAGATAAGGCCCTTTTGCGGGTGCCATCGCCCAGGGAGGTGCAAGGGGCGGCAGCCAGAAATAGGGCCTTCTCAGTAGTGGCACCAACCTTATGGAATTCCCTCCCCTTTGATTTACGAACTGCTCCCTCCTTGAACACTTTCCGGCAAGGCCTAAAAACCTTGTAAAGAAAACGAAGTTATGGGTCTTGCAGCCATGTGATTTTCTTCATACCATGCTTAAAAACCTTGTTCAAATAAGCCTTCTGAGCCGTTGCCTTTTTAATATCTTGCTGGTACAGGTGGGGTGCTGCTGTTTTTATGATCTTGATTTAAATGTATTTTTAAAATCAATTTTTAGATGTTTTTATTTGTTAACTGTTTTTTATTGTTTAAAAAGTAATTATTTATCTGTATTTTTTGTATTTTCTTTTTGTTGTAGCCTTGGGTCCCTTTGGGGAGAAAGTCGGGATAGAAATATTGTAAATAAAAAAAATAAAATAAACTCTCCTGCTGCGTACCAACGGAAGTGACTGGCAATAACATCATTGCCAGTTATATTCGGGTTTTCGGAGGTCAGAAAATGCAGGAAGGAGGCTCTGGGCAGGTGGGAGGACCCTTCTCAGCATTCCGGAGAGCGAAAATGTGCTACTGAAAGCGCTGCGTCGGAGCGGGGTTCCAGCAGTTCGGTGGTCCAAGTACCACCAGCAGTCAGTCAAAGTACCACTGGTGGTACGGGTACCACTGGTTGAGAACCCCTGCTGTAGTCAATCATTACTGAAAACAAATTTCCATTTAGCTACAATGCTTGTTTGACAGGGAGCTTAAAGGGTACAAGGGATTATTTAAGGAAAGTTCTTGTTACAAGCAGGTAAAAGTTTTCAAACTTAAATATAACTGCTATTTAATTTAACATTTCTGATGCTAACCATTCATAGACACTAAAATACACAGATACTTATGCTTGACTAGAAGGTTATAGAAGTCGATTTTAAGGACATCACTGATTTTCTGTTTGTTTTCTGTGTGAAGCTCCACCTAGAAATGAGGCAGACCATCCTTCCCCCATGGAGGAAGGTCCCACATCTAGTTAAGGGATTTACTGTAAGTCCTAGCGATAGCAGTGAACCAGCTATAGCCTTGGAACTATGATTTGGAGGCTATAGTTAGCAATGGCTAATCTTACAGCCCAATCCTATTGGGTAACTGCGCTGATGTTGGTGTGACATGAGTCATATCCTAAGGCTGTCCTGGCAATGCTACACCAGTGCAGCTCTCCTAGTAATGCTGGCACAACCCTTCCCAGTTGTCCAGGACTCTCCACAACACCTTGGGGACTCCAGATGCCCCATCAGCCCCCCAGTGGGGAAGCAGCAATGGGTGCCGTGCCACCCAAAAAATTAGTGTCCAGCCCACCCCACTGTTCCCCAACCCAACAGGGTGCAGTGCTGGGGACGACATTGCAGTGTGCCAAGTCTCGAGGGAGATGCCACCAGATGTCAGCGGGCTGGCAGTAGACTCAGCGGCAGAGGGAGAGGACCCCAAGTGCGTCTTTGACATGCAAGAAGGAGGCCGAAATCTTCTCTATGACTGCTCATCGCAGGATGAGGGCCTCTCCAACCTCGGGTAGCGTTGTCCCTTTAACCATGGGGCAGGGGCAGGGCCAGATAGAGCAGGGGTGGGGATGCGGGAGAGAGGGCTCAGAGCTACATAAGATACAGGAGGCAGGCAGTTTATGAGGAGGCAGTTCTGTTCAAGCTAGCTGAGAACTGCCCAGACTGGGCCAAGCTCAGGGAAGGGGCCAGAAGACTGGTGGAGGTACCTCCTCACCACAGAACTCTGAGGACTGGTTGGGTCCTTGTTGCTTAGCTAGCAGCCCCTGTATTCCTAGCTTTTATCCCTTTGCTGCTGATGCTGCAGTAGGGGGTAGAAATGTTGTGGCATCCTTGAGTTAGGTCATGTTTGTATGGTGTTCTTGGGGCATCTTCTCATGGTTGGCAGTGGTGCCTGTTGCTATATTGCTCATTCCTAGTGGGTGGTGGTGAGTGTCCTGTCCCCCTGTGATGGTTGCTCATTGGCCCTGTGCCTGCCTGGTTCACCCTGCTGGTGCTTCTCTGGCTGCTGGCATTGGGGTTGGGTGGATGCAGTGATGGACTTCTTGATGTTGCACTGCAGACAGGATGCCGCTGCATGGGTGATGGGCTGTGTGAAGAACATAAGAAGAGCCCTGCTGGATCAGGCCAAAGGCCCATCTAGTCCAGCTTCCTGTATCACACAGTGGCCCCACCAGATGCCTCAGGGAGCACACAGCCAACAAGATAACCTGTTTCCTGTTGTCACTCCCTTGCACCTGGCACAGAGAAAACCTACTTCTAAAACCAGGAGGTTGCTTATGGCTTGTAACCTGTGATGGTCTTTTCCTCCATGAATCTGTCCAAACCCCTTTTAAAAGCATCTAGGCCAGATGCCATCAACATATCCTGTGGCAAGGAGTTCCACAGATGAATTACACGCTGGGTAAAGAAATATTTTCTTTTGTCTGTTCTAACTCTCCCTCCACTCAATTTTAGTGCATGTCCCCTGGTTCTGGTGTTGTGCGAGAGGGAGAAGAAATTCCCTCTATCCACTCTCTCCATCCCATGCATAATTTTATAAGTCTCAATCATGTCCCCCCTCAGGCGCCTTTTTTCTAGGCTGTACCCTTTCCTCATAAGGGAGGTGCTCCAGCCCACGAATCATTCTGGTCGCTCTTTTCTCCACCTTTTCCAATTCAACTATATCCTTTTTGAGGTGTGGTGACCAGAACTGGACACAATACTCCAGATGTGGCCTTACCATCGATTTGTACAAAGGCATAATGATATTGGCCATTTTATTCTCAATCCCTTTTTTAATGATCCCGAGCATGGAATTGGCCTTCTTCGCAGCCGCCGCACACTGGGTCGACACTTTCATCAACCTGTCCACCAGCACCCCAAGATCTCTCTCTTGATCCGTCACAGACAGCTCAGAACCCATTAGCGTATATGTGAAATTTTGGTTTCTTGCCCCAATGTGCATCACTTTGCACTTACTTACATTGAAGCGCATCTGCCATTTTGCTGCCCATTCTCCCAGTTTGGAGAGATCCTTCTGGAGCTCTTCACAATCCCTGCTGGTCTTCACCACCCGGAAAAGTTTAGTGTCATCCGCAAACTTGGCCACCTTGCTGCTTATCCCCAACTCCAGGTCATTTATGAACAAGTTGAAAAGCACCGGTCCCAAGACCGATCCTTGGGGCACACCGCTTTTCACCTCTCGCCATTGTGAAAATTTTCCATTGACTCCCACTCGCTGTTTCCTGGTCTTCAACCGGTTCCTAATCCACAAGAGGACCTGCCCTCTTATTCCATGACTGTGGAGTTTTCTCAGGAGCCTTTCATGAGGGACCGTGTCAAACGCCTTCTGAAAATCCAGATATATAATATCCATGGGTTCGCTCGTATCCACATGCCTGTTGACCTTTTCAAAAAATTCTAAAAGGTTTGTGAGGCAAGACTTCCCCTTGCAGAAGCCATGCTGACTCTCCCTCAGCAAAGCTTATTCTTCTATGTGTTTTAAGATTTTATCCTTAATGAGACTTTCCACCATCTTCCCCGGAACAGATGTTAGGCTGTAGTTTCCCGGGTCCCCCCTCCTTCCTTTTTTAAAGATTGGTGTGACATTAGCTATCCTCCAATCCTCTGGCACAGTGGCCGTTTTAAGGGACAAGTTGCATATTTGGGTCAAGAGGTCAGCAACTTCATTCTTGAGTTCCTTCAGAACTCTTGGGTGGATGCCATCCAGGCCTGGTGATTTATTGATCTTTATTTTGTCAATTATGTCTGAGACGTCTTCTCTTTTAACCTCTATTTGACTTAATTCTTTAGTCAGGGGAGGCCGTTCAGGCAGCGGTATTTGCCCGAGGTCTTCTGCCGTGAAGACAGATGCAAAGAACTCGTTTAATTTCTCTGCAGTCTCCAAGTCCCCTTTTATCACCCCTTTTTCCCCCTCACCATCCAGCGGACCAACCGTTTCCCTGCCAGGTTTCCTGCTTCTAACGTATTTGAAGGAGCTTTTGTTATTCCCATTTATGCTGCCTGCCATACGTTCCTCAAAATCTTACTTGGCGTCCCGTATCATCTTTTTACATTTCCTTTGCCACAGTTTGTGCTCCTGTTTGTTATCCTCATTAGGGCAAGACTTCCATTTACGGAAGGAAGCTTCCTTGCCTTTTATAGCCTCTTTAACTGTGCTTGTTAGCCATGCCGGCACCCTCCTGGACAGTCGAGCCCTTCCTCCTTTGTGGGATACACTCCCGCTGGGCCTCTATTACTGTTGTTTTAAACAGCCTCCATGCACTCTGGAGTGATTGGACTCTTTATACCTTCCCTTTCAGCTTTTTTTTAAATAGTCTCCTCATTTTGGGAAAGTCTGCCCTTCGGAAGTCAAGGGTTTTTGTGTCAGATTTGCTAGGCACTCTCCCCCCGACATGCATGGCGAAACAGATCGCAGCATGGTCACTGTTCCCCAATGGTTCGGTAACATTTACATCCCTGAGCAGATCTTGAGTGCCACACAATATCAAATCCAGAGTCGCCTGTCCTCTGGTCGGCTCTGTGACTAGCTGCTCTAAGGCACAGTCATTTAGCATATCCAGAAATCCAGTCTCTCTTTCATGACCAGAGCATGAGTTGACCCAGTCGATGTGAGGATAATTGAAGTCCCCCATGACTACAACCCTGTCTCTTGTTGACACCTCCCTGATTTGCTTCCTCATTTCAAGATCCCCTTCAGGTTTTTGATCTGGAGGACGGTAGCATGCCCCTACTATTACATCACTCTTTGAGCCTGGTAATCTAACCCACAGTGATTCTACGGAGGAGTCAGAGCCCCCCTCCAGCTCTACTCTGGTGGATTCTACCCCCTCTTTGACATAGATGGCCACCCCACCTCCAACACGCCCCGCTCTGTCCCTCCTATAGAGTTTATATCCTGGAATTGCAGTATCCCACTGGTTCTCCGCATTCCACCAGGTTTCTGTTATACCTACTATGTCAATGTTTTCCCTAGCCACCAAACATTCCAGTTCTCCCATCTTTGCCCGTAGACTTCGGGCATTTGCATAAAAGCACTTAGCTCGGGGGTCGCATAACTTCCATGGATAATAAGGTTTCCACGGATAACGTAGGTGTTACTGGGAAGGACTGTGCCAGCATGGAGTTGCCTGGACAGGCTTAGGATATGGTGATCATTGCTCTGACAACAGTGCACCGTTGGTGTGGTATCCAAATAGGATTGGGCTCTGTATGTCATTAAAAACATGCTGCTGTTACGCTTGTGGATACAAACATTTTTCCCCTCGGCTTCTGCACATGTTGTGGGGAAATTCTGTTTTCCCAGTATCCCAATACCAATATTTTGCCATTGGAAACATGAGTTTCGCTTTTGATGGCTGGAGTACCGTAGTTCTTGTTCAGGTCTGTCTTCCCCTGACTTCAGTGTTGCAGTTGTCCTTCCCTGTCTCTTACAGTTATTCCAAACAACATGCAGCCACTAAATGACACTAAACATTTCCGGGTGGTGAAGACCAGCAGGGATTGTGAAGAGCTCCAGAAGGATCTCTCCAAACTGGGAGAATGGGCAGCAAAATGGCAGATGCGCTTCAATAAGTAAGTGCAAAGTGATGCACATTGGGGCAAGAAACCAAAATTTCACATATACGCTAATGGGGTTCTGAGTTGTCTGTGACGGATCAAGAGAGAGATCTTGGGGTGCTGGTGGACATGTCGATGAAAGTGTCGACCCAGTGTGCGGCGGCTGTGAAGAAGGCCAATTCCATGCTCGGGATCATTAAAAAAGGGATTGAGAATAAAATGGCCAATATCATTATGCCTTTGTACAAATCGATGGTAAGGCCACATCTGGTGTATTGTGTCCGGTTCTGGTCACCACACCTCAAAAAGGATATAGCACTAAAATTGAGTGGAGGGAGAATTAGAACGGACAAAAGAAAATATTTCTTTACCCAGTGTGTAATTCATCTGTGGAATTCCTTGCCACAGGATGTGGGGATGGCACCTGGCCTGGATGCCTTTAAAAGGGGTTTGGATAGATTCATGGAGGAAAAGACCATCACAAGTTACAAGCCATAAGCAACCTCCTGGTTTTAGAAGTAGGTTTTCTCTGTGCCAGGTGCAAGGGAGTGACAACAGGAAACAGGTTATCTTGTTGGCTGTGTGCTCCCTGAGGCATCTGGTGGGGCCTCTGTGAGATACAGGAAGCTGGACTAGATGGGCCTTTGGCCTGATCCTGCAAGGCTCTTCTTATGCAGCCATTACTCAGTTGTTCAGGATCTAATCTTCTTTCCCTGAAGTTGTGAGGGATCTTTCCTAAGGTAGCATATTCCAGTTTCATGGGCATTTTGTTTAATAACCCAGTGTTCTACTACAGGGAAAATGCCATTCCCCCTTTCACCGCTGTTAATACTTCCATGGTGGTTGTATCACTATTACAGACCTCTGTATGCCCATATCACTGATGAGGAGTGTCACAGCTGCCCACTCCCCAATGCCAGCTTCATTTTATTCTGTTTGAAGTTTAGGGAAGCACTTTATCTCCCTAATGTTCCATCTCAATACTCATGGAGGAAAGCGTGGTGCCAACTACTCTTTCCCCCTCCTGCCATGCCAGCATCTTTTTTAAACAAACATGTTTTAGGGCTGTGTCTTTCTCTGCTCTAACACATATATCCCCTGAATTATTATTATTGATACAATTTCCCCTGCGCTTGGCAAGATATTTTTCTTCCCTTCTATTCTGTTTCATGAGGCATATTTGCAGAAGGATCATATTTATGAGGAAAGCCACTGGGGCACATTTTGTACAATGGTGTAGATAAGCCTTTATCATTCCTGTGCTCTCTACAGCATTTGTGTTTACCTCAAATAGGAATATAGACCATACAGGAGGTCTTTGACTTACATATCCGATTTACAAACTAGCTTGGTCGGGGCTTTGAAGCAGGGGCAGCTATGAAGATATTAGTAAAACAAACAACGGACGCTCCTTTGACAACTGGAGCAGCACAATCACTTTGAAAATCGTGACGCCTTGCTGTGGCAACAGGGGACGCGTGGGGGCAGAAGGGAGGGAGAAGATGAAGGAAGCAGTCAGCATGGCCAGGGCTGATTGGACACAAAGAGACCTGAGATATTGCAAGGTGCAAGGGAGCATTAATATTGTATGAGAAAAAGTTGGCCCTGAATGCGAGGCAACTCTAACAGCAGAACAATAAAACACAGCCACGTTTTACCACACCCAACCAAGAAAGGAGGGAGGGGAGGGTTAAAGCTGAGTTTGATCAAGGCTGCCTACAGCTGCCATCTACTCACTTTAAAAAGCAAAAACACAGAGAAATCTTACAGTCTAAATCGTACAATTTAATTATGATTAATGTGACTAAAAATTAAGACCAAAGGAACGTTCTTATGACTCCACCCTTCTGTGTTGTAATTGCTTTGGTCCAGCAGCCCCCCCCCCCCTTAAGTCATACTTTTGCACACAGGCAAGTCTTTGGAATTATATTGGCTCCCTGAATTAGACACCTGAGTTATGGACGGTTGCATCGGTGCTTTTCGGCAGGCACGATATGTCCTTCAGTGGTGCTTTCGCATAGGTGCAATTGTGCTGAGCTGGCAAGAACTGGATATTTCAACTTAAGTACATTTTGACTTAAGTAAAGGTTAGACTTAGACTGTACTTAATGGAATACTTGAGGTACTTCTTGAAGAGCAGGAGGAGGCACTGCAGTAAAATCATTACCTCTTCAACAGGATTCTAAGGTTCCTGCAACAAAACTTGGAAGTGGAGTCCTATTTAGGGGCCTGACATAGGATGAGATGCAGATCGTATCATCTATTCATGGTATGCAAAAGAATACGTTGCATGACAAGCATCTCTGCGAATATTACTCCAGGTATTACTCTGCCATTTTGCCATAAAATGAACTCTGCCATAAAATGAAGCCATTTGAGATCATTACATCTTAAAAATATCTGAAAAATATTTATATAGCAAAGTACATATAAAGGAGTAAACTTGTGTCAATGATGTTGGGGCAGTCCAGGCAGAGGCGTCGTCTGATGTGGTGCGGTGGGCCCCAGGGCGTAGGGGCGGAAGGGCTCCGGGGGGGGGGCGGGAGGCTCCTTAAGTTTCGTTTTTGGTTTGGTCTTTTTTCGGGTTTTAAAAAGCTTTTTAGGGTTTTTTTTAGCACTAGCGCGGGGCTTGTAATCTTTAGTGTTTGCTTTGCATCACTTATCTGTATTCTAGGAGCCTCCAGCGACGACCTACTCCAGCACGACTATCTCTTCCGCTCTGCTCTGCCCCTGGCGCGAACTCTGTAAAGCGCCCAGCAGCGCGTTAGAGAGTTCACGCATGTGCAGGACGTCTCTAACGCGCTGCTGGGCGCTTTACAGAGTTCGCGCCAGGGGCAGAGCAGAGCGGAAGAGATAGTCGCGCTGGAGTAGGTCGTCGCTGGAGGCTCCTAGAATACAGGTAAGTGACGCAAAGCAAACACTAAAGATTACAAGCCCCGCGCTAGTGCTAAAAAAACCCTAAAAAGCTTTTTAAAACCCGAAAAAAGACTTCCCTTCCCTTTCAGTTTCTCTCTCTGTTCCAGGATCTTCTGCCCCACTATCCCTTCCAGAGCTCCCTTTGTTCTCTTCTCCCTCAGCTGGCCTCCTCCTTCTCTGTTTCTTCTCCACTTCTCAAGGTTGTCCTTACTCCTCTAGAATCTTTGCATAGGCTCCTTTGTGATTCTTTGGTGGGGGTCCTGGTGGGCTTCTGGAGGGTGCAGGGAGTTTGAGAGGGTGGGAAAGCAGGCTCCAGAGTACCTGGGGGGGGGGAAGGACATTGTTGCAGGGTGGGTGAGGACTTTGGTGGGCTTCCAAATTTTTGCGGCGCCACGCCGTGGGGCGTCAAGGGTTACGGCCGCGCGTTTTTATGGGGGGGCGTCAAGGGTTTGAGCCACGGTTGAAAAATGGTCTGGCTACTCCTCTGAGTCCAGGCACCCACAAATCTACTCTCCAGGGTCCAGGGATAAGGGTTTCTGGCTAGAAAGATGTCCAGCAACACACATCTCCTCCAAAACTCTCACTTGTGCTGGTGTTTGGAGAAGGATAAGAAGCAGCAGGAGTCACTTCCCGTTTCTTGACTTTGCTATTCCTCAGCACAAGTGAGGACATAGGGTTACGGATTGATTGAGGCACAAATAAAGTAAGCCAAGCCAACATTTGAGGACCATGAAGCAGCCTCATTGAACTCAACAGAACCAATGCATCCCTAGATTAAATTAACTTGAATTTGTTTCAGTACAGTTACACAACAATTGTAATACTGGGACAAATTATTATGTATTAGCTAAGCTGGGTCTCTGGCTGTTGTTCACGCATATACTAAGTGTCTTAATTAAACTGTTAGAAACAGAATCCAGTATTCACAAACTATGGCATTTTATTTCAGAGGCCTTTGCTTACATTTGTACAATATATTACATAATTCCATTGTCTGCAGAACCTAATATATATTTCTCCATATGCCTTTCCTTCAATGTTTATCAGCAATTTTTTACAGTCCTGTACATATCTGAATAGCTTGAAACCATTTTCAATAAAATCAGTTACCTTAAGCACACACTACTAAGACTGAAAATGCTTTTCTTAGAAAAGTCGAAGGTAAAGATTCTGACACTCTAGCATCTACAAACAGAATGTTTGAAATTCTTACATGTTGTATTGCCAGAAAAAAGAAAAAAACATGCCAGCCCCTGTAAGCCCAGCCAAAAAAAGTACACAGAACTACAATTAAAACAGTAAAACAATCTGTACAATAAAGTACTGTGTATTAACAGTGCCAGGTATTAAATAGCTTGAATGAACACTTCCGCAATATACAAATGTCTTACAAAGGTGTGTAATTAAATACAAGTGCCAAACAGGAGAGGGCTTGGGATTCATACAACATAAAATCAATAGAAGTGGAACAGTTGAGTTGATTTTGGGTTCTGTACAAGGCATTTTTAAAAAGATAGATCTACCACTCAGCTATTTATATTCTAAACAACTATCTCTTTGTGGCAATGTTCTTCTCAGCAACCACAAATTATATTAACACAGTTTACTCCTTCTTGAAGATCTCTCAGTTGTAGCTCATAATAAAATAAGCATTACAAATGAAATATTTGTTGCTTTAACAGAAAAGAAACGTTTACAAGAAAACACAAAAATAGAAGTGTTATAATTCATTATGAATAAATATACACTTTAAACTGGCTAAATGCAATCTTTATACATTAAGATTTAATACAGTTTGTTAGCCATTTTCTTCCTTTTTCACAATGTATTTTTATCAAAATTAAAAAAAATACTGATTCATAGAAAAATGGCAAAGTACAGTAGTTTCATTCCAATGTATGGGTTATTCAAAACCCATAGGAACCCATTTAGCCTAATTCAAACCTGTAAACATTAGTCAGCCTTTTAAACAGAATCCTTATATTTGGTTATCAGGTCTGATGAGAAACATCCTATTAATGGTAGGTTTGGAATTAAATTACATGTGCTTGAGTTGTACAGTTAGCCACCAAAAGGTGACTTAGTTAAAAAACAATTATCTTGTAAAAATGAAAATAGGTTCATTTTTCCTAAATAATGGAAAAATATCAAACGCTCCAGCTTTAACAAAATACCAGGGAATATGTGAACAGTAAGAAGCCATTTTAACACATTAATTAGGCTTACTCAACAACTGTATGCTTACCAGATTGATTCTACAGGCAGTGAACAGCCTCCATTTGCCACAGCGGAAGGCCTTCAACTCATTCAACATATAATTCCCAGACAAGTTGGAAACAATTATTGCTTGAGGAAAAGCAGTTTGTTGTACTTTTTCTTCATAAAAAGTGCACTTAAGTGCAAAGTTAGCTTGTCAAGAAACGTTTAAATACAAAATAGTGCTTGTCTGAATTTTGTGCCACTGTGCAGTATAAAAAGTGGCTCTCAGCAGCCATTAAGTGCAAAGTGCTTAGGCAAGTCTTGCTGTCACCTGCACTCGACTGACATTCCATTTTGTGATGAACTTGACATGGGTGGATCTGCTAAACTTAACATAACTGCCGCTGTAATGGAACTGGAGGAAGGCGATGAAGATGACGACGACGTGGTAGCAGCACCTGGAAGACAGAGTAAAAAAAAGAAACAGATGGTTACTGAAATCAATAAAAGCTGGGACATATATTTCTATTTTGCATAGAGGCTCAAAGTATTTTTCTAGTTGTATCTTTGATGTATGCTGTCTAAAAGCAATTTTTATTGTTGCTTTGATCCACACAAACTCACACATTAAGAAGGTATACAGTATTCCTTGCATTAACTCAGCTTCTGTTTCAGAGTTCATGTATGTTTTCACACTGAAGAGAAGCTCACAGTGTAATCCTAATCAACTTTCCAGCACTGATGCAACCGCAATGCTGCCCCGAGGTAAAGGAACAAATGTTCCCTTACCTTGAGGAGGCCTCCGTGACTACCCCTCCATGACATGATGCAGCATGCGCCCCACTGGCACAGTTGTATTGGCCCTGGAAAGTTGGTTAGGATTGGCCTGTTAATAAATGTCTTACATTATTAAAAGCTGGACCAATACATAACTGTCAATTTGCATACCTGGTATTTTTGAAGGATTTAGGCTTTGATACTATGCCTAATTACAAAGTTCCATGGAAAACAAAGGGACTTATTTCCATGGGTGTTTCTTAGAAAGGTAGAAGTAGTTTGACCTGCTCCAGAGTTCATTTACTAAATGGGTTCAAGATTGCAGGATCAGGCAGAATCCATGTTCAAATAATTGTCTTATTCCCAGTTCAAACATTATGATATATGCATGGCAAAGGATGAGGGGTGACCACCTGTTCCCTGGCTATAGCTCTAGAATGTTCCAAAACCAGCTCTATGCAGGTGCAGACCTTCAGATAAACCATGAAGAACCTGCTCCTTTGGAAAAATGTTTGACAGGGTATTATAAGGCTTTGATCCTAACTGATCAAATGAAAATTAGTGAAATGAAATTTTCCAATGAAAATGAATCACATTTAATTCCATGTAATTAAGGATCAGAGTGCACAAGTCAGCCAAGATTCACAAAACAGAAATTAATGTTCAAAGAAATACTCAAGACTTAAATTCTGACCTCATTGGCACCATTGAACCTTAAGTGAGGACAAAGTTTAGGTCTAACTACTTACTTTCTCGCTCTTTTTTCTTCAACCGTTTTCTTCTTCTGTCAATGGAAGCTACTTCAGATTTTAAAGACAAGTAATGTTTTCTGATTTCTTGTAGCTTTTCCTGAAGAACTGCTATGCGCTCCCCACTGGTCATATTTTCCAAGTCAGCTGTGTGAAAACAACATTTGTTACTTTAGCCAAAGTCATAATTCTTCCTCTTTATGAAGAGAAAAACAAGGGATACAGAACATTATACAATATACACAACATTATACAATTCTTAGACCTGATATTTTCATAAAGTCAAATTTTGTATCAAAATGTTCTGACATACAGATTTTTGCTGATAACTGCTGCAAGATCAGACAAGCCTGGAGATGAAGTTTCTTCCTTTAATGCTTGTAATGCCAAATAAAATGTACATTCAATACATCTAGCTCTTCTCTTGGGCCTGTCAAGAATGTGTACATATAAGACTGCAGGCATAACAATGGGAATCCACACTTACACATTTGAAAACTCCATTTGTATAGTTTTGGCAAACGATTATTCTGTTCCTTGAGATCTGAATCCTTCTCTCCATTTTTCCCACATTTTCCTGGAGACTGTGTTCTTGCTGGAGATTTGGTATGCTGAGACTTCATTCCTGTAGAAACTGATTTTGCTGGCTGAGATTTGGCAATACTTTCCCCAGCAGAAAGTTCCTCACTATCACTGCTGTTTGCTGAAGAAATGCACAAAAATATATTACAGTATACAAATTTAGTCTATTCTTCAAATGTTTATTTCCGATCATGAGAAGCATTCCCTTTTCAAGAATAAAACTCATCAATGCAGACAATCAGCCAGCAATCCTCTAATGCAGGGGTTCTCAACCTTTAGAGGCCCAGGTACTCCCTATCATGGTCCAATTTTCTGAAGTACCCCCTGCTAATTAACTGCTAATTAATTGGATTAATCAATCAATTGATTAGGTAATTAATCGTTAAAGTACTAAAACAATTTTAAATGTGAAAAAATGTCTTATTTAACTGTGTGTGGGTGTGTGTGTGGGGGGGAGACACACACATGCAAGGATCTCTTTTTTTCCTCCAAGTCACACTTCCCAAAATCAGCTTCTCCCTCCCCCACCCCACCAAAGTACATTTTCCAAAGTACAAAAATAAGCCCAAAACCAAAATCAGAGACCGAAGGGCTCCAAAAATAAAAATCCATGTTAATTAACACTTAATTAGCTGCTGACGGGGCAGATAAGGGGTAGGGCTTGGTGTACCCCCAGCAAGAGGTCCGCGTATCCCTAGGGGTACCCGTGCCACAGGTTGAGAACCCCTGCTCTAATAAAAACAGGATGGTAGATTTCAATATGAAAGCAAAAGCTTACACATCTTTCTGCACAGATAAGGGAGAATGTAACTCTGCCCTAGAGGGGTGGGAGAGAGATGACCAGTGCACTTGGCAAGCCTTCCAAACCATCTATGAAAAAACTGTTCTTCAGTTGTAGAATTCTCTGTACAGTGTCCATATACATGTTGTACTCTTCATGTAAAATAAAACATTTATACCCCACTTTTCTCACCAAAGGTGACCCATGTATTCAGTTGTGAAGAACTAACAGTTTTAAGGTTTTCAGCCAAAACCAGGCCCAAGACCGACTCAGCGAGATATTTTAAAATACCATTCCATTCAACTGGAACAGCTTGAGTAACTACTCAAGTGTAATGTATACAAATTCTAATATGTTATAAACACTGGGTTGGAGCCGATGTTTTTATTTCATGAATGGAATGGGATGTCATTCATGAAAAGAAAGTGATATTCCTGGAAGGCCATCTTCTGTGAATGGAAGTTCACGGAGTGAAAACATTGGATCCGACGCATTATCACTTAAATAACGTTCTGAGTGCAAGTTTTGCTCTGTAATTTGTTGCCAAACTTACCACTTTTGCTCTTCTTTTTGTTGTTCACAACAGACGTTTTGTGACTTCTTTTCTGCTTTTTTGAGGAACTACCTCCCTGGACTTCCTTAAGCCTTTTCTGGCCTGTACAAGCTTTATTAAAATAATAGCAAGAACAAGGTATTATACAAATATATATATATATATATTTAAGATACCAGAGGCAACGTATGAAGTGGAATTATTTTAAACAGCTTCCTAGTTCAGTCCTATCCCTCCAAAATAAAGATGTCAAGACCCAAAGGAAGGACATTTAACACTGAATAGCCACTGTTCAGCTTAAAAAGGAATCTTGCTTGTGGAACTAATGTGACAAAAAACAATTCTTGAAACTACAGCTGTGTGTGTAATCCTCCCCTACACACTCATATTCCTTCTTTGAATCCCAGCCATAGAAAATATTATTTTAGCTACTCTGTATTAAACAAAATATTTCAAACAGTAATTCATGGGCAGCCCAATCCTATCTTCCCCGTTGTAGGCTCTTCAGCCTATGCTGAATACTATTCGGGGAAGGCCCTGGCTGGAGGTCTACTCAGGGTAAGCAGGCATTTGCCCCCAGCTGCCTCAATTGGGCTACTCAGTTCTTCATTAGCTCTTCAGCAGACATAGGACTGAGCAGCCCAGAGTCGGGGCTGGAGGTCTGGGAGAGAGAATAGGATATGGCGTCCAACACGGATGCTAGTCCCACCCCCCTCTCAGGCCTGATCCGCTCACCTCCTTGCTCAGAGCAACCTTACCTGCTCTGGTGCATGCGGGGCCTGGATTCAGCACTGGCAGGACGGCGCAGGCCGTCCTGCCAGTGCTGCTTCCTGTCCGGGTATCAAAATGTGCCATATGGCACATTTGTGACACTCGGCGCCAGCGCCGAGGCTTCAGCGCCCATGGGGAATAGGATTGCGCCATTAAATTCAGAAAAGAAAGAACAAGGAACACATTAAGATTGCAATTCTATGCCAATTTGCCTGGGAGTTAGATCAACTGAACACAGTGGTATTTATTTCACATTAAACACGCATAGGATTGCTCTGTAAATTACATTAAAGAAAGTAACACATCAAGTGTTCATGCAACTGGAACAACAGAGGAATGGTCACTTAAATTTAGAAATGTCTTAAGAAGATGCAAGAAACGTTCAACACTGCTTTAATAAAGAGCCTGCCACACTAGGGATAAAGCTAACATAAGTCAATGTTGTGAAGTATCTTATGACAGTAATAAGAACACTCAATTGAGCTTGTACATTTCTGACGACTTTAAATATTTTCAACTACTACCGTATTTTTCGCTCCATAGGACGAATCGGTCCATAGGACACATGCATCCTTTGGAGCTAAAAATAGGGAAAAATAATTTTTTACTTACCTGGGCTTCTGGGGGCTTCGGGGAGGCCTGCGTGACCCTCTGCAGGCCTCCCCGATCTTCGTATCAGCGCTAAATGGCCATTTCCGGCCATTTCCGAAAACCGAAAATGGCCATTTAGCGCCGATACGAAGATCGGGGAGGCCTGCAGAGGGTCGCGCAGGCCTCCCTGAAGCCCCGGTAAGTATTCCCCCCTTTTTTGTATTCGCTCTATAAGACGCACGTTTCCCCCCTATTTTGGGGGGGGGAGTGCGTCTTATGGAGCGAAAAATACGGTAATCTATATTTCAGACAATTTTGTTCTAACTTCAACATGTATTAATCTACATGTCTTCACAAGACAAGTAAAACTATTATTTTGAACAAAAGGTAAGATGAATACAGCTAAGGCCTAGGAATTGAACAGAAATAGAAGCATGCTGTGCAGCAATCCAGGATTGGTTGGAAGTGGTGACCACTGGAATCATCATCATCATTTATATAGCACTTTTGCAGTGCAATCCTGACTAGGATCTAGCCGGCAGCCCATGGCCGCCCGCCGGATTCTGTGCACTGCCGCGGCCAGGCTGCCGGTGGGCTGGAGGTCTCCTCGGGGACAGGGATGCTCGTCCCCTTCCCCGAGTGTAAATGGCGGCCGGCCCAATTGGCCTCCTCAGAAGAGGAGACTGTGTAAAGGTCCCGCCACCAGGCAGGGGTCAGGATACGGCCGAAGCCATCCCCCTCCCGGGCTGTCTGGGCCAATGGCTCCCCTCCCCCGCCCGGAGAACTGCCCCCCCCCCCAGCCGCTGGATCCTGACCTGGGTCCAGCGGTGACCAGGCGTGTGCTCAGTCGACGGAGCAGGGGAGGCCGGCCTCTGCGCCGGCCTTCCCTACTCAAAAGTAGTTGCAAATGTGCTTTACGGCACGTTTGCAACTACTTCCGGTGACGGAACGCTCGTTCCGTCGCCACGGAGTTAGTAGGGATTGCGCTGCCCGAGTGTGCCAAGTGCTTCATATATTTTATCTTGATGTTCTCACAACAACCCTATCAGGTGAGTATTGTTATCCCCATATTACACCAAGGCTGATAGGGAGCAACTTGCTTAGGACCACCTAGTCAGTTCATGGTAATAGTGAGATTCGAAACAGAGAAGTCCTGATTCATAGCTCAGACACAATGTTACACCAACTCTGAATGTACACTCTGATCAGCCCCAGTTAAAAGCTCCAGTGCTGCCTGAGGCAGCCTAATTTCATCATCCCTTCACATGTCATCTGTACCACCTCCTCTTCTTTGCTGCGAGTGGGCGAGAGGCAGGAGCAGTGATTTGGAGCCCAGCACTTACCTGGGGCTACAGTGCCATCCCCTTCCTCTGCACCCCTCCTGTTTCAAACGTTGGCTCAAGAGCTGATGTATATCCAGGGTGGTGGGGAAAGGGCCACCGAGCCTGGGAACGGGAGCAGGGTATCAGTGGAACTCGCCGCCGATATCCCCGGCCCCTCTCCTGGACCAGCTTGCCCAACGGTCACCCTCCCTCACTGCCCGGCCTGCCCTCCCCCCCACCCCTTCACCGACAGGTGCAAATCATGCCTGCACTGGTGGCTGCAGGATCGTCCAGGATGCAGGATCGTCCAGGATGCAGAGTACGGGCTGCCAGCCTATACGCCAGTGGCCCTTACTCCACAGGTTCCGAAAACGTGCTTTACAGTGCATTTACGGCACCCTTCGCCGCGGAGCGCGCGCTCTATAGGCAGACACTTCCGCAGGATTGCACCATAAGAGGCATTCTTTCAACTGTCAACATATTGACAACTGTATTCTGATTTCTGAACAGTACATCTTCCACAGAGCCGTAAGCTACCTTCGAGTGAAACATTTGAACACAGTACATGAATAACCACATAATCTGGGGCAGAAATACATGCTAAATGGTACAATGTCTTTACCTTTCTCCATGTGTTCTGGTTGATTGCTGCTGCTGGAGCTCACACTGGCATCAAACCCTGTAGGAGAAATATTTCCTTCAGACTGAAGGTCTTGAAGTTCCCCTACAACGCTGTCCACCTCAATTGTGCTATCAGTTTCACTCTTGATACTTCGTACCTCTTCTTGATTTGGTGCCAATGTCTCAGTGGCAGATACACTGAACTGATGTCTGCTGGATTCTGCTACAGTTACAGATGGAGGGGACTCGGGTGTAGTGGGAGGGGTGTTTAGCACAGAGTTACTGCCACTACTTGGGAATTCAACTTTCTTGTCATTCATTTCAGTTGGTTTCTCCTCAACAGATTTAGTATCTGTATTGAGTGGCAAGGGTCTTTCACCTTTAGAACTGGACAAAGAAGTTTCCTCTTCTACAAGAGTTTGCAGGTGCTCTTCTGGTGTAGCATCCTCAGGAGAAGCATGTGGTGGAGAAGCTGCTGCTTCTGTGTCAGAGTCTGAAAAAAGTTCCTTGAGAGTTTTTTTAGGCCACTGCCCCTGAATACTTGACCATACATCTTTCCGATCCTTAGCTCTGGTATTTTGAAGCCTGTCATCAGAATTACTTAGAAGCTTTACTCTCTTCTCCGCTACTTCAGAGAAACCTGTATAAAAAGCATTTGTCCGCAAGGATTTCCTTTTGTCATCTAATCCATTGTACTTTTTAGTTGGTGTTATCTTTAATTTATTTTTTACTTCATCTTCATCCGAGGAGCTGTTGCTGCTGTTTTCCAAGCTACGCGTGTCTTTGCCATTTGGTTTCTCATCTTTAATATTAGGTGATCCAGTTTTTAAACATTCCTCTGTGCCACAATACCTTCGTTTACTACGTTTAACTGGTGTTTTTGTTTTATCTGCTGCCTCCTTTTTGACCTCTTTCCTCTTCTTCGTGGTTTCATTCTCTCCTTCATAATCAGTATCATCAGATAATTCAGCCAGTTCTTTCCGCAGGCTTTCTGGAGATTTGGAAATTGACTTTGATGTCATGGCATCTGCAAAGGGTTTAACATCTTCTGGAAAGGCTGAACTGTTCTGCTCTTTTGGACAGAGTTCAATATTATCTTGGCTCACAGCCTCATCTTGAGGTTCCTCCTTAACATTATTATATACACTTGGAGCACTTGGGTCATCATCCTGCTCACTGTCAGAGCTTTCAGAAGCTATTGGGAAAAAAAAGACAAGAACAGATCACTGCACCAGTCACAATTCCCGGTATACTGCAAATATACAACACTTACATTAGGTTTCAACTCCTTTATGGTCATATACCTGTCAGAATCAAAAACAAAACTCAAACCAAGAAAAAAATGGCAGGCTTCCTCTGATCAAACACATTTTAAAAAATAGCTTCCATAGATACACTGAAAGCAAGTCTTGCTTATTTACAATTATCTGTAACAAAATATCTTTGGATAATTATTCTAAGAAACTTTCATAGTATTTTTGAAATCTAAAGTGCTTTGGGTTCTGATCCAGACAATCTCTTGCAGCACTGATCAGCTGCTGGATAGAATGGGGTAGCTTTATTCCATCCTCAGCACGTGATTGGGGCTGTCAAGGTAGATAGTGCTGATCACATGACTGGCAACACACAGGAGATATAAGGGTGCCCCCTCCAACGCAGCCACTTTTTATATATGCCAGATATGAACCAGAAGGGTGACCCCTTTGCAGAAACATGTTTCTGCTCAAAGCTTGCACTTGCCACTTGGGTTGCCAGCAATTAAGGTTAGTGTCCTATATTTATGCATGTGTTCAAAAATGTGAATTGTAATAATAAAGTACAGGTTTAATGTACTAAAGCCTAACTTTAAACTTCCTGTTATTCCATAGAGCTAGACATATATAAATAGGAAAAACCATTAAAATACGTTTAGTACAAGGAATTTCAGACTAATGCTTGTGTTTGTTGTCTTCAAAGGGATGAATTATTTCTAATTCAGAATCATTGTTATACCATCACTATCTAACAGTGCAATCCTATGCATGTCTATTCAGAAGTTGAGCCCCATTGAATTTAATGGAACTTACTCCCAAGTAAGAGTGTATTGGATTGTAGCCTTAAAGAAACTGAGAATATTAATCTGAAATCTAGACTGAAAATAAATGAATGAGGCAACCTTTACAGGTGTAGGAGCTCAGCTCGAGTGTGAAAGCTCTTGTGCTTGTAAAAAGAAAAAGAAAAAGGGTGAATCATGGCACATGTCTGCACATAATCAAACAATACATAGATTCTGACATTCATCAGTATGTGGATTATTTCAGCTGATTAAAAAACAGTTTGTTCTTTTCAGAGCATTTGAGATAACTAGTAGATGATCTGCAAGACTACCGATGAAAGACATGTAAAAGAAAATGCACTGAAGCAAAAAGAAATGAGGGTGATTCTGGAAGGATTGATCAGACAAATAGCTTTAAAGACGAACTGCATTATTCTTTGGAGGACAGCACTGGATAAATGCCACATCCAGGGTTACTTAGGAAGAGCAGAGTAAAAAAAAAAAAAGGAGAACAAAGGCCTCCAAAAGAGCTGTGCAGCTCCACAGAGTGCTTCAAAAAAAAAGACACGCTGATATTGTATGGGACCATGCCCAAGATTAAAAGAACTGTACAACTAGTTTCACTGCTAACTGGGCAAGAGGCACTTTTCAATTGGTGCTCCTCTTATATTTATCAGGGGGAGAGTAACTGCCCCCCCTTTACCTCAGCACAGTGTCTTTCTGGTGGCTGTTTGCTGGTGGTGTTCTGCATCTTTTTTAGATTGTGAGCCCTTTTGGGACAGGGAGCCATTTAATCATTTGATTTTGTCTGTAAACCACTTCGTGAACTTTCTGTTGAAAAGCGGTATATAAATGCCGTTGTTAATAATAATAATAATGTTCCAAGGGGCCTTTAGATGTTTGCTTCTTGCACAACGCTCCCCCTATGTCATATGGCAAACAGCTTCTGAAATTGAGGGGAGTTGCACAGAGGCCAGTTGTTACAGAACAAAGTCAAAAATTCCTCTGGGCACACGTAACCTCTTGGACACGTCTAAAACAGCTGTTTAGATTCTGACCCCAAGTCAGAAATCCAACAATTGGCTTAGGATGGAACAGAGTCTCAAAGGTGACAGGATGCAATTAAGTAGAAATTTAAAATAAGAAATCAGAGCTGTAATTATATTGCTGGGCATCAAAAATGAAACAGGTTTGTAAACAACAACAAAAAACGGAACATGAATGTGAATGGTAGGAAATGACCCCCAAAAAACCTCTCCAAGGAGAGAACAGAAGGACAGACAAAAAGTTGAACAAATTAGGAAAGAGGAAAAACATACATTTGTTCTGAAATCAAAAGTATTGGTAACACACAGGAAAAATAAGCATTCATTTTAATAAGAACAAATCATGGATGAGAATGTTAAAGCTGTGGGGAATAGTGGTCAGGCTACAGTATACTTAAGAAACATAAAATCTATGGCACACCAGAGCAAATAAGTCCTTTCTTCCATGATGATGAAAAGATCTTCCAGGTAGTTATAACAGACTAGATAGTTTCTTCATGTACTATAATCCTAAAGACGTATGCTAGGGTGGTGAAAGCATGCTTATTAGTACTGTCTGGACCACAAAAGCAACCCAGAAAGAGCTTTTGCTCAATTTAATGTTCCCTTACATGTCATGGGTGGAACCAAAGTTTAAACAACATCCAGCCCCTTTAAACAATGTCCATCCCCTTTAAACAAAAAGATTACCAACATTTGTCCATTTTTTTACTTTCGTCAATGCTCTGGTTCCTAATCAGACGAAAGTGCAAGGCACGTCTGTGCTTGGCTTTGCAGTACTGTACATATACATGTTATATCAGCCTTGCACATATACTGTACCTACAAAATTTACTCACCCACCAAATTACAAAGAAAAATAACTAGCATGTCTGTTAACTAGCCATGTTAGCCATTGTGGCACTTATACAGACTCACAAAAAAAAAAAACCCATGCCTGCGGCCTGAAGATGATTCTTACACAAGCAGCTACTTACAGGCCTGTGTTATATACAGGATTATCTTCTCTAATACTGATAAAATAGTCACACAATGAATTAGAAAGTCTGTGTACGTTACCCTGCAGTCCATTAAGGATAGATGTAATTTCTAAAGATTTATTTGGAGCTGGTTCAGAGATTTTGGTGTCAGTGCTGTCTGGTTTGGATGCCATCTCAGATGATATACTGGCATGAAAAGGTGGTTTTGATGAACGTCGCAATTTAAACGTTTTAGGAGAATACTTCTCATCTTTCTCTTTGTCAGTTTTATTCTAGTTTAAAAGACAAAAAGATATACATTTCGTTAATTGACCTATACAATTTGTCTCATATCAGAGTTAACATTTTGGGCAAAATAAAATGGCAATGTATCATACATGAGATAGAGTATAATGGAACAGTTCCTTAGGAACACCACCCCCCCCCCCCACACACACACACACAAAGCCTCATTAATGAAATGTTGACTTTGCAAAATAATATATTTTTGGAAAAACAAAACAAAACTCACACTCAAATTTATGTTGTTCAAAAACATTTACTTTCTTCTACTAAAAACATTTATAGTTCTATTGTCATATATAAAAAGGTAAAGGTATCCCCTGACAATTAAGTCCAGTCGTGTCCGACTCTAGGGTGTGGTGCTCATCCCCATTTCAAAGCCGAAGAGCCAGCGTTGTCCGAAGACGCCTCCGTGGTCATGTGGCCGGCATGACTCTCCTTGCCGCAGCGCGTAGCATGCGGCTGGAACACGCAGCGCTGTTTACCTTCCCGCAAGCGGTACCTATTTATCTACTCGCATTGACATGCTTTGGAACTGCTAGGTTGGCAGGAGCTGGCCAAGCAACGAGAGCTCACCCCGTCGCGGGAATCGAACTGCCGACCTTTCGATCGACAGCTTATTGTTCAGCGGTTTAACCCGCTGCGCCACCTGCTGGCCTATTGTCATATATAGCATCCTTTCATTTCCTGACTCATAAATGAATTCTATGCCTACCTTTGTAAAAAATGACAACTCAGATAAAGATTATCCAAATATTAAAAAAAAATATTTTAGACACCATTTTCCCTTATGCTCTAAAAACATGGGAAACATCCTCACAAGTCTTTACTTATGAAGATAAATGAGAAGGATGAAGGGAGATGCTTGCCACCCTGAACTTCTTAAAGCAGGGTTCCTCAACCTTGTGTAGCCTATTAACACTTGTGGAATTTTGAGAAGGTGTGGTGGGAACCATAATAAAATGGCTGCCAAAGGGAGCCAGGTCTATTACAAATGTATCTATCAGTTAATGTACTCTTTGATTAAAGGCCAGGCTAATTTAAGTTTTGCTATAAAATATCTTAACCTACCCTAATTGTCATCACTTACATCAAGTCCAGCTTATGGGGCTTTCCAGAGGCATCTGACCAGCTGCTGTTGGAAGCAGGCCTAACCCCTTGGCAGCCATTTTGTGACAGTCCCCGCCACCCCTTCTCAAAATTCCACAAATGCCCACAGGCTCCACAAGGTTGAGGATCCCTGCTTTAAGGAATTCAGGGTGGCATACATAGTTCTTCACCCTTCCCATTTATCTTCACAACAACCTGTGAAGCAAGTAAGATGGAAACAGTGACTGGTCCACGATTGCTCAGTGAGCTTCATCACTGAATGTAGTTTTGAACCCAGATCATCACAGTCCTTGTCTGACATTTTAACATCAAAGTATTCCATTAAATTCCCTGGCCTACAATGCCCAGGTCTATCAGGAAGTTCACAAATTTTACAGAGGCAATTTGCAGTTTAGGGTATCACACAAAAAAAGTGAACCATCACTTTTTTTTAAAGGAACATGACAAGAACAAGAACAACAACAACAGCAACAAAAATCCATACAAAACAGGTCACGCATGGAAGTGAGCCATGTCGCAATGACTCCATTTGGGGTAGACAACCCAGAATTTAAAATCTATGCAAATCAATTTTCTTAAATAAGTAAGCTGAGCCACAATATAAATGAAACAAAGGCAATCAAGTCAGAAAAGAGATCACACAACTGTTCTCACTCCACAAATGTTTTTGATGGATCTTCTTTTAAACAACCACTATGCAACAGACAGAAAAATATTGTAGAATACCACCATTATAAGCCCTAAACAGTAATAACATTTGATCTGTCCATTCAATCCTCCTAAAACTCTGCACAGAGCAATTACTTCTGCTCCATTACTTCTCTAATGTGTTCTTTTGAGGTGTTCAGATACATAACCTCCACAACTCTGACAATAGCCATGCTGGGGAGAAGCTTCCTCTATTGCCATATTATGTTAGAACTATTGTGCCTTTTTACATGACAGGCAGAATTTCAAGGAAAATTAATTGTAATGGCAGCGGGTTAAACTGCTGAACCATAAGCTGTCGATCGAAACGTTGGCAGTTTGATTCCCGTGACGGGGTGAGCGCTCGTTGCTTGGCCAGCTCCTGCCAACCTAGCAGTTCCAAAGTATGTCAATGCAAGTAGATAAATAGGTACCGCTTGCGGGAAGGTAAACAGCGCTCCGTGTTCCAGCTGCATGCTACGCGCTGCGGCAAGGAGAGTCATGCCGGCCACATGACCACGGAGGAGTCTTCGGACAACGCTGGCTCTTCGGCTTTGAAATGGAGATGAGCACCACACCCTAGAGTCGGACACGACTGGACTTAATTGTCAGGGTAAAAGGTAAAAATACCTTTACCTTTAACTATATATTTCCTCAGAAATAAGTCCTACTGAGTTCAAAGAGGCTACTCTCAAGTAAGTGTGCTGCAATCCTACGCACTTACTTGGGAGTAAGCTCCATTAAAAACTGTGTGGGACTTCTGAGTAAATATGCCTTGATTGCTCACACAGTGGAAAGCGCTGCCTCTTGCTTTAGTAATCTTCCTGCTCACTGCAGGCCGTACCACAGGGGATGGGAATCCTATTATTCCCCAAGAAACAGCCAGAAATAAAATGTTATTCCCCCAAGAAACAGCTGGTAAATTCAAAGTGCTGTGTCTCATTCATTTTGCAACAAATTTGCACCACATTTTTTGGGTGGGGAATTCGATTTGATCTGTATCAAAATTTCAGGAAAATCAGAAAAGAGCTTCATTTTTGTAAACAAAAGCATAAACAGTTTTGAAGGTGCTTAACTGTATTAATTTCTGCATGGATCTAGACTAAATTTGCAGTGCAATACTAGACATGTCTACTCAGATGCAAGTTCCACTGAATTCAATGGGGCTTACTCCCAGGTACATGTGTACAGGGTTGTAGCCATGAGGAGGTAGTGGACATCTAGTTAAAACATAAATTTTCAGGAAGACTGAGCAAACTATGTTGACTTGTTTATGGCAATATGGTTCTGAATTGGAAGCAGGAGTTGTCAATAATTAATATAGGGGTGGGGAACCTATTTGCAGTGGGGGGCCATTTTCCCATAGGGAAAATTTGCTGCGGTTTTCCCCCCCCGCAAATTTGACCCCCCCACGAATTTACCACCCACCCACCGCTCGCTCGCCCTCCCTCCCTCCCACCCACCGCTCGCCCTCCCACCCACTGCTCGTTCGCTCGCCCTCCCTCCTCCCACCGCTCGCTCGCCCTCCCTCCCTGGACCTGCGCACAGCGCCTTCCTGGACCTGCGCACAGCGCCGCTGAAGCCGAAATTGCCGAGAGGGCAATCTCGGCTTCAGCAACGCTGTGCGAAGCCCGCTTTTAAACCAAGGAGGCGCGGGAAAGCAGCGGCGGAGCCTCCGGTCCGGTCCCTCGCAGGCCGGATTGGTCCAGTCTCGCGCAGGCCAGAGGTTCCCCACCCCTGAATTAATAGAATATGGACCCCATCTTTGAGTAAGGCTATGTTAGAGGCTCTCAAACAAGTTTAATACATTGTTATAAGGTTAGGTCAGTTACGGTCATTGGTATGTGCCTCTCATTTCTAAGTTTGACTGATGTTTGCTGCCTTGTGAATTAGACGCTTTAAATGTCAGTTACAGAGTGATTCTGTTAACATCTTCTTGCCAGCTCTTGGCTTGATATAGATCTTAAGATATTCATGGCCAATGAAGTATTGTCAACACCCCATATGGACATGTATTACTTTATAAATGCCAGTGTAACTGACCATTGAAAGCAGCAGGATTTAAAGGCAATTATGGTATTCAAAGTACTTGACAGATTTTTTTCAAAGTAACAAAACAATATACTTGAAAACAAACTTGAATACATGGGGGGGGGGGGGGAATCAGGGACATGAATCCAAAGGAACTCACAAATCAAAAATTGCAAATATTAAAGGGGTCCTCAAGATTCACATAAGATTTTAAACTACTGTATTTCTCAACAATTTGCACCAAATTTGGTCAGGTAGTCAAAACTATGACTTGGGTTACTTGTGCCAAATTTTTGGGTGATTGGATGGAGGGTTCCTATTTTATGACCAACTGAATGTACAGGGTTTATGATATAATGCTGTCTTCTCTACTCACTTTACAGCGCAATCATGAGTAACTATCCGCCTGTGGAGCACACGCTCCGCAGGCGGAGGGTACCGTAAATGCGCCATAAAGCGCATTTTCGGCAGCCAGGAAGTAAGGCCCGCCGGCGTGCATGCCGACAGGCCTCACTCCACTGTGGACCAGAGCTGCTCCCACAGGAGGAAAGTAAGGGTTGCTCCGGTGGGAGCAGGGGTGGGAGGAAGGGCAGTCCAGGCAGCGAGGGAGGGCAGCCGTTGGCCGAGGGAAGGGAAGGGGATGTCGGCCGCGATATCCCAGTCCCCATTCCCGGGCTCGGTGGCCGTTATACCACTGCCTCAGATTTCTGTTGGCTCTTGAGCCGGTGGACATCCAAAGAGGTCCATCAGGGCCTTTCAGCCCTACAGCGGGGGAAGGGGATGAATGAACATTTGGAAGCCTTTCTTAGATTTATACACATAGTATAATCATTGTTTATGACTTATGGTTCATAGTACTGTACAGTTTGCTGATTTTTTGTGTATTTTTCTGTACCTACCTACCTACCTATTTGTGTTGATCGTATTTGTGTTTTTTTGGAATGTATTCTATCTTTTTATGTTTAAATAACAATAAATAAAACACCTGAAACATTTTTTTAGCCAAACATAAACCTTCACGTTAGCTCCCTAACTATATGGGACCAATAAAAATCATCACTGTACTACTTGCAGGTCTAAACAAATAAGACAACACTAAGCACATTAATGTGGATCTAAGATAAGACTGTCAACTTTGTTTTTCAGTTAGGAGCTTTCAGAAATATATTGTACATAATGGCTTAGATCCTAAATTTTCTTCTGTCAATGGAATGGAGTGGTGTTCATGGAACAGGGCTTCCCCACCTCCCCTAGAACCTTCTAAAAACTGCTCCAGAGGGTTGGGGAAAACCTCTAGAACAGAATGCCATGTGAACAGGGAGCTGCAATGGCAGGGTTGGAAAATCAACAAAATTGAAGGGCATCTTAGGATTCAAGTCACAGAGAGGGAGAGGGAGAGAGAGAAATATGAAACAGTGTCCTAATGTTATTGATTTCCCCTGCAACTAGAAGAGCTGCCATTGCAGAGAAGTGCTTATGTAAAGCCTTTTCTCCACCCCACCCCCTATGTATATGAATACAATTCAGAAGAAGACCAACCTTTATTTTCTTTCGATGCTTTATTTTGGGCACATTTTTGTCAGCTGGTCTCACTATTTTGTCAGCTTTTATCCATTCATCGTACCTACAAGGAATTAAAAATGGAGAACATGTTCAAATAAAAAGTATATTAAGTATTTTTGTCATCATACAGCAGTATTACTATTAACACAAATAAATTCTGGGTTTCATATTTACAGTGCAATCCTAAACATGTTTGCTTAAGTGTCAATGTGTCCAGTGGGGCTTACTCCCAGGAAAGAGCGTTTAGGATTGCATTCTCAAAGTCAAACACCATTCATTCAAGGACCATGAGACCTATACAGATAGATACTGAATATGCATGCATTTTCTACAATCACTATGCTGCACAGACTCAGTGAAAACTACATGAAGTGTACAGGAAGAAGCATACAGGACTCAAAAGTCAAATTTACATATTATGCTGCAGCAAACCTACGTTTGCTACCAAATGTACAGTCAATCCTGGCTCTTGTCAGAGAGTACCTTTTTGCAAACATTGGTCTACTACAGGGGTGGCCAACCTTCCACCATGAGGGCCTCTGCTTAAGAGTTGTGTAGAAGCCAGAATCTTGGCAGCTGCAAGTGCTGCTGCTGCTGCTAAAGCAGCTGCACCTGCTGAGATGCAAGGTCCAGGAAGATTCCTGTTGAAATGTTGGCTACCCCGTATGAATGGTGAAAGGTCAACATCAGATCAAAACAGTTGCAACCTTTTCGGTTTCTGCTTTAGGTGCAAACTGTTCTTGGAGTATCTTAGCAAAACAATGAAAATTGGCTAGTAGAGTATATATATATATAAACAAACAAACAAACCAGTGTTCCTGGCTGCAAGGGAAAATAGGGTCTGGCTCCATTAATCCCTTCCCCCACAAGAAAGTATCAAGGCACAGGTAAATTCAAGGTAAGTTAATTTCCTTCCAAGATTGTGACAGCCATAGGAGACCAGACAGCATCAGATCCAGTCGTCAACAGGTCAAGCTGCTTCTCACCCAGCAGTTGCAGCATTGATATTGGGTTTAGGCTGACTGCCTTTCACGACTTGGGTGGAAGTTTCCTGTCCTGCAGTTGCCTCCCTGTGCTTTAGGTTAGATTGTCTCTACCACTGGCGTCGACAGGGGGAAGCGGGGGTGGGGGGGTGGGCCGCCGGGGGGGCGTCGCGCGTATAGGGGTGACGCGCGATCCCCCCCACTTACAGTTTTTAGTTGGAGGCGGGCCTGCCTGCCCGCCCTCCCCTGTGTCTGTTCAGCTCCAAAATGAGCCGAAAACGAAGCGGGGAGGGTGCTCTGCTCCTGCACGTGATGTCACGCGCGGGGGCGGAGCCTCCCCCTTAAGGGCAACGCGAGACCCCGCTCTGGGGTGTCGCGCGTCGTAGCGACGCGACTGGTCTCTACGATCCTTTCCAGTTAAATAGAACAGAATTGATGCCTTTAGACTCAGCCATAAAGTAATTCTCCAACAGGTGGACACTTCTCCCTCATTGTAGCCCAAATCCCCAGACTCTAGGTAGATTGGTAGGTTAAGGCATGTTTAAGGCAGATTAAGGTAGACTAAGGCAAAGAGAACTGACAAGGGATACTGACTGCTTGTTCAGTGTCCCATTTCCAGGGCAACCTATTTGTGCTCCCCCACCCCAAGTCCCTGCAACTGCTGCCACTGCTCCACTCAGGCAATGGAAGGACAACAGCCACAATGTTAAACCTGGGTGTAGATTCTGGAGCCAGTATGTGTCCAGAATCTCCTGGACACTGCAGGCATGCATCTCTAAGCATTCCAGTACCCATGATAAACCAGTTTATGGACTGTGTACTAGATCCTCTACCCCTTCATTTACAGATATTGTGTGAACTTACGGTAATTCTGATAATACAAACCTGACAATGCTTTGTTCTGATTAGAATTAATTCAGGCTTACTGGCCTAAAAGAACTATGGAAATATCAATATACAATAAGCTTAAATTGTGTGATCTGTCCAAAGTAAAAACAAAAAACCAACAATGAAATGGCTATAGTCATGATGCTCCATCCTAATTAATATTAGATTAGAATGATTATACAGTACAAATCTGTATGATGCCAGAGCATGAATTATCAGTCAAAGTACATAGCCCACCTGAATGTACTCTGGATGAGTGGGGAAAGAAAGGGGCACACAGCAATGTGCTTTCATTGTACAACTACTTGCCCTTGAAAGATGAAGAGAGAATATAGCAGCAAAAGCAGTTGGAAGGCTTTCTGATCCCCAAATGTCCCTTCGCATGAATACCACTTTTTGACCCACTACTGAGTACAACAGTTTTTAGGATCACACTCCAGTTAAACATGTATGACAGAAGTCCTTCTAAACTCCAGTTACCTAAACAGCAATCATGTGAACAATGAGAATTTTGAAGGCGCTATATTAAAATATGATTTCACTCTCACCTTCAAAAGCTACAGTTTCAAGCAGAAATACATTTAAGGTTCAGCAGGAAACACACAAAACATGATTAAGACTTAATGGTCACGAAGTGCTCATAAATCTCCCCTTTATATTGGCCTATAAACGAAATTGAAAACTCAACTAGTATCATACAAACCCTTGACTTGAAGCTAGCGAACTTTGCAAGGCTGAGCTCAAGTTTCAACTTCCTAATTCTAGAGAGAAACGAGAACATTGCCTGCATAGATGAAGTCGTCTAATTGCACATCCCTTTCAAAAGTTCTAAATGGGATGAAACCAAAGGTTTTATGCAAGTTCTTTGTGGCAGCATGGACGTTGCTTGCTCTATTTGCACTATCTATAACCAAATGGAAAACTCAATACTTCGTTGCCTGACTTACATGTGTCTTTAATCTAAGTGACACATGTATCACAGAAGAACAGTTAAAGAAACAAGATATTGTAAAAAAAGAAAAGAATGCAGCATCTTCACTATCAGACTCTTATTTATCTGATTAGCGATGACTTCACTGAAAATAGTTCCATTATGAAAACAGAAAAGGTAGCATGGCAAAGTTTTCCAACTATGACTCATTCTGACTGCCTCTGCCAGGACTAGAGAAGTCTAACATGGCCTCTTACTCTCCAACCTTCTTAAAGATTACTATTAAAAAGTAAGATCCAAATGGTAAGCAAAGATGATAAGCAGTTCATATGAGTATTAAAGAGAATGTTAAGTCCGTCACAAAAGCCTTTGCAAAGAATGTATTCTTAAAACAAGGTGTTGAAAGAGTCTCAGGATACAGCAGTTATGGGAACCACACAAAGCAGAAAACTCAATGGCATACAGGCTACAAAAATATTACTAACAAATATTAGAACCATAATATAGCCACAGGCCATAATAGGAAGATACACAGATACAGACAATAATATGCCAAGATGAATCTTCTTCAGAAGTACAAGGTAACATGAAGTCAAGAGAGAGACAACTGTTTCCTGCCCACTAAGATGCACACAAGAACTAAGATGCACGTAAGAATTCAGAGACTGATCATGCGGGCTAATAATGCTGGAAGTGAAATATGGATCTTGCATGCAATTGTCCAGAAAGAAATGTAGGTTTTCCAATGAAATCTCACCTCACCTCCACTTCTTGGTAAAATGTATGTGTATCTACAAGGGACGTAGATGCTATTTCATTGTCAAGAAGTATTAAAAATGCTGAGGCAGAAGTCTGAAAAAGATTTTTCTCTCTTGATCTATAGGCTACTGATTACTATGGTTATATCCTAGAATATAAATAATTTTATACAGTACAATGATCTTCATAGAGAAGCAATATTGAAAAGTTCAATATTCATTGTGTTTTAAAATACACAAGTGTATTTTAGAAGTATTTTTAAGGAAGTAATCACTAGCTAAATCTCAATTACCTCACATTCCATCCGCAGTAGTGCACCAAGTAAAGGACTTCTCCACCTTCAATATCAGAATCTTTAATACTAGCTTCGTACATTTTTTGATTTTTCCCTCGTCCATACCGCACTTGGACTTTCATGCCTGGTGGATAACATTCAAATTCTTCTTCCTCATTGTTGCCATTGCTGTCATCTT
The DNA here is from genome assembly GCA_026170595.1 of Plestiodon gilberti rubricaudatus. NCBI lineage: Eukaryota > Metazoa > Chordata > Lepidosauria > Squamata > Scincidae > Plestiodon > Plestiodon gilberti. The sequence continues at coordinate 51,281,767 of JANXHW010000001.1, read as the reverse complement.
CCTCTTCTTCCTCCTCCTCTTCTGCTTCTTCTTCATCTTCCTCTTCTTCCTTAATGGTGCCATCGCTTGAAAGGTTTAAAAAATGTCAGTTAATAATAAAAATACTTGGAAAAAAAATGTTCAGTGCCAAATGGCGTATACTGATTAATACTGTGGATGCACAGAGGGTGAAGAACAGCAGGCTCCATATATATTTTATATATATATATATATATACACACATATATGCATATATATGAAATCCTTTAAAGATGAGAATTTTCTTATTAGTATTGTCAACTGACAAGAAAATAGCCAAGCAACCAGAATCAGTGACAGAAAGATGCTTCAAAGCTAACAGAAGATTTAAAAGATGACTTGATTTAATGAGAAATGTCTATTGCGATCTATAAAGACTAAGGATGTCCCATATTTCTCACTACAGATACATAATCCTGCCTGAAATTTTTACTGTGTGCTTTACACGTGATTAGTCTTCAAAGACTTAATATTGGATAAATGTGTGATTTTGTTACAGTTGGTTAACTGGTAAAGGATTACTTGGAAAGCAGATATTCTTAGCCTACTAAGGCCTGGATCCAAAGAACTGTGCAACTAATTTAATTTCATACATCCAAGAAGTGCCTTCTGTTCAAAGAAAACAGTTAAAAATCTCAGTGGGCACAACCAGGTCCTCGGGCATACTTGAAGTACTGTGGTTCTTTGGGTCCTGCCTGATATATAGAAATACTTATGTAGTAGTAAAAGTTTTCAAAATTATACCTTAATTCAACACTTTAATCACATGCTTTAAGACATTTAAAACATAGATTTCATTTTGAGGGTACCTCTTTAGAAATATTGGCCAGAAGGTGGGGGGTTTTTTTTGGGGGGGGGTCATGTTTCCTATTGAATTTGGCACCCGAAATTAGGGTTATTTTTAATGCCTAGCCAGGATCTGAAGAGGAGACAAGTTGTACAAGAGAGAACTGCATGTGCAGTTGAAGCTTTACTTTCTGTTTTTGTCACAGCAGTTTCTGCAGCAGAAAAGACAAGCCTTTCTTCAGTGTAAAAAAAAAACTTTCTTCACTGTTTATGAGTGACTCAACAGTGGAAACTGTTATAACAAGAACAAACTGCAAAGCTTCACCTATGCAGGCAGTTCTCTCTCACATTATGCATGCCCTTCTTTGAACGCCCGTCCTAACAATTATAAACTGGATGTGGGAATGCACCTAGTTCATTGTATACAGTTCGAAAACACTTATACCTGAACACTATTTAGAGAAAATCTTAAAACCACACCAATTTTTTTAAAATAGGTTAACAACTATATGGAGAGAGATGCTCTGCTCGAAATATAAAAATCCAAACTTTAATTTTTAATATTTAGTATAAACAAAAAGAAATGCCCTTGTTTTTCCTAGGTTGTTTTATAACACAGATTCATTAAAATTCAGGTGCTTTTCTCACATAAAAAGGAATCAATCTCTCAGAAAGACCAAACTAAATCTTAACTTATAGTCTATATACAGTGTATTCAATAGAGCTGAAGTTGGCAAAGAGATGACCTGCTATTTCAGTATCTATTATGGCCTTTGGCTACAATCCAGAAAGTTCCTTTCAGCAGTGCCAAAGGGATTTTGAGTTCACGTTTTAAAAAAAATCTTTTTTTCTAACTGTATCCCACATTCCACATATATAGGCACAATAAAATCACCATTTCAAAACTGGTTTGCTGTGCAGCATGAGGGTGGAGTGGGGAAAGCATAAAGAGGACTATAACGTTAAAAAGCATACTGAAATTTGAAAAGTACTACTGAATGTGCACAGTAATCATGTGATTGTGCATGTGGCAACTGCTGGAAGTTATAAAAACTTCCTTTACCTAAAGGGGCTCTGTGAACAGCTTCTAGTTTGCAGCATCCCTCTCCCTCATTCTATCAAGTTTACATCAGTGCGTTCAGACCCTACAAACTAACTTTTATTAAATGTACGACAACACTGATGACGGAGATCCTATTAAACATATGCCTTCTAGACATTCTTTTATACATTTTTTGGTACTATCCTATAATGAAATCTTCATTGTTTAAATCACAAGAAGGCAAATGCAGCCATTATGTCTCCCATTAGCTCCTCCTCAGTTCTCTTTTCTTTTTAAAGTGGCTTTCTAGCCTTCAATCCTTGCAAAGAAAAGTTTGAAAAAATTATAGAAGTGTGAAAGATTCAGACTAAAAAGCATGTAAAATTATCCTTAAATCCTCAGAGCAGGCTGTAACATCTTCTTGAAGCAAACACCAGGATGCATAAGGAAGTTATAGCAGAGATCATTTTATATTTAAAAATGCTGAAGAGTGATTTGAAATCACAGATGGAAGATACAAAGATGCAACCAAGTCAAGGATATTCAGGGAGCAGGAGAACTGTCAAGAATACATGCCTGTGTGGTTTTCCAATAGATCTGGACGTTTTGTAGATCTGTACTATGAAGACCATAGCATTTTATTCTCGGACTGAAAATCTTGTCATACAGATAAGAAGCAATGCACTGAACACCACGAAGCAGAAGTCCTTAGGGAAAAGGAAGCCAGGGTAGACCAGTATGCTGTGGAGAAGCCTTACTTTGCCATGTGTGCATACAGACAAAAGCTAGATTTCTTTCTTATTATTATTTTGTATTCCAACCATGGGTATACTAATAGAAAACGTTTTTGCGAAGCAGATGATACCTATAAGCTTTTAAATATGTTTCACAAAGCTGCAACAATATGAAGATTTAGGCTAAATGGCAGTACAAAAATGGTAGTGTTGAAAAGCAGACAACTGAAAGGCGAGAGCATTAGAGCTCTATTGACGTATTTGGAAAGCTGACAAAAGTAAGATGAGTATGCAAGCAGTTCCCAAATGTAAACTACCTGAAGCAATTAAAGTAACCATGTCCCAAAGAACAGGAGTGTCAACGTTTAGAAAGAGAAAATGAAAGAAACCAGCCAACAACTACATTGAAATGCGTATAGGAAACTGATATATACTGTACTTATGATCATAAAGGAAATAACATTAAAAGATCAACCTAAGGGAAATGGCACCCAAGATATCCAATATCAATTGCATTGGACCCAAATTTAGCATAAATTCTCTTTGTCAATTCCAATCTATCTTGTTACATCTACAGTAGTGGCTCCCCCCCCCCCCCATAACATACAAGACTAATAGAATTTCTTTCCTTAGGAACACTTTTTTGCAAGTCTCCAGGGCCAAAATCCAGAGAAAATTTAGCCCACTTAGCTCCTATATAAATCAATGGGACTTAAGCCTATATAGTTCAATACTTAAGCCCCTGGTATTTCAGTGTATCAATATTTCAATGCTACATTTCAAATGTATCAAATGTTATTTGCATTTTATCCTAAATCTACTGAAAATGTAATTTAGGCTGCAATCCTATACACACTTACAGGGGAGTAAGTTCCACCAAATTTAATAAGACTTACTGTACTTTTGAGCTGACATGCATGGGATTGCACTCTAAGTTTCCCATGAAGTTTTTCAGTTCATACTAAGAACAACAACATTACGTAGAAATGAATGGGACTCTACCAGCATAAGCAATCAGTAGATTGTTCCATTTAAGTTATTCATCTTCAGAGTTAAATTAAATGTGGCTATACAGTAAAATGCTTTCCTAAAGAAAAAGTATCTTACAATCATAACAGTGAAGGATAACTTTGAGGCAGGTATTTGTTTTGAGTAAATATTTCAAAATTACATATTTCCACCATTAAATGCTATTTTAGGACAGAATTGTTTACATTCTTCTTAATAGACAATTACAATAAACCTTAGGTCTCTATGTTCTTCCAAATTTCTTCCTTAATTTACATTCTGTCATTACATGATACTCAGTACCAATAGCTTTTTAAAAACCTTTTAACATACCAAACTATACCACTTTTCAAAAGAACTCAGACGCTACATAGACAAAAGAGATAGTACTGATTATTTTTTGTTCTTTCATCTGAAAATATTACTTGTGGTTATATGCTTATTGCTAAGATTCTTTCTGCAACTGTAAATAAACCTCAGTGCATTTAAACCAAAACCTGAGTTTGATGCAAATATATACTATACTTAAAGCACCATTTTGTAAACACAAATGAAACAAATTGGTTCAAAATTCTACTGCTCATTTTTCCCAAGCTCTACATTAACAGATCTATCCTTGTTACATGAAATGCCTATAACAGAGCATAACTTCAACTCTCTATGCTTTGAGATGTTAAAAGGTACAGGTTCCCTTTGAACTTAACACATATAAAAAAGCACACTGAATTGAATCTAAACCAGCCATGCAATCTGCCCCTCCCCCAATGACAGCTAAGCAATTGCCTTCAGGAACGCAGTCCAGTGGCAACGTGAACATCTCTACTCTCCTCCTGTTTCCCACAACGGGCAACAAACAGCAACGAGCAATGCATGTGGCTCTTAGCCTTTTTGGCCCTTAAGCATGTAGGAGATTCATGAGCACAGGTTGCATTACAGCATTCAGCAATAATAGCCCTGGATAAATGCAGCCGGCTTTGGAGGGTGTATGTACCATCTCTCTCTGCATCACAGTCAGGAAAGGAGGGGGGCACATAGCCACAATTGTACAACAATGTGTTTCAACAGGAAGTGCACCATTGCACTACGATAACTTTGTACCACAAGAGACCAAGAGTAAGAGGGACCATAGGTGCCAGAGGATTGGAGGATAGCTAATGTCACGCCAATCTTTAAAAAAGGAAGGAGAGGGGACCCGGGAAACTACAGGCCGGTCAGCCTAACATCTGTTCCAGGGAAGATGGTGGAAAGCCTCATCAAGGATAAAATCGGAAAACATATAGAAGAACAAGCTTTGCTGAGGGAGACTCAGCATGGCTTCTGCAAGGGGAAGTCTTGCCTCACAAACCTTTTAGAATTCTTTTGAAAAAGTCAACAGGCATGTGGATGCGGGAGAACCCGAGGATATTATATACCTGGATTTTCAGAAGGCGTTTGACACGGTCCCTCATCAAAGGCTCCTGAAAAAACTCCATAGTCAGGGAATAAGGGGGCAGGTCCTCCTATGGATTAGGAACTGGTTGAAGACTAGGAAACAGAGAGTGGGTGTCAATGGGCAATTTTTACAATAGCGAGAGCTGAAAAGCGGTGTGCCCCAAGGATCGGTCTTGGGACTGGTGCTTTTCAACTTGTTCATAAATGACCTGGAGTTGGGGATAAGCAGCGAGGTGGCCAAGTTTACGGATGACACTAAACTTTTCCGGGTGGTGAAGACCAGCAGGGATTGTGAAGAGCTCCAGAAGGATCTCTCCAAACTGGGAGAATGGGCAGCAAAATGGCAGATGCGCTTCAATGTAAGTAAGTGTAAAGTGATGCACATTGGGGTAAGAAATCAAAACTTCACATACACACTCATGGGTTCTGAGCTATCTGTGATGGATCAGGAGAGAGATCTTGGGGTGCTGGTGGACAGGTCGATGAAAGTGTCGACCCAGTGTGCGGCGGCTGTGAAGAAGGCCAATTCCATGCTTGGGATTATTAAAAAAGGGATTGAGAATAAAACGACCAATATCATTATGCCATTGTATAAATCGATGGTAAAGCCGCATCTGGAGTATTGCGTCCAGTTCTGGTCGCCGCATCTCAAAAAGGATATAGTGGAACTGGAAAAGGTGCAGAAGAGAGCGACCAAAATGATTAGTGGGCTGGGGCATCTACCTTATGAGGAAAGGCTACAGCGTTTAGGGTTCTTCAGTCTAGAAAAAAGGCGGTTGAGGGGGGACATGATTGAGACGTATAAAATTATGCATGGGATGGAGAGAGTGGATAGAGAAAAAGTTCTTTTCCCTCTCACATAACACTAGAACTAGGGGACATCCACTCAAATTGAGTGGAGGGAGGATTAAAACAGACAAAAGAAAATATTTCTTTACCCAGTGTGTAATTGGTTTGTGGAACTCCTTGCCACAGGAGGTGGTGATGGCACCTGGCCTGGATGCCTTTAAAAGGGGATTGGACAGATTTATGGAGGAAAAGTACATCACAGCTTACAAGCCATGATGGGGATAAGCAACCTCCTGGTTGTAGGAGTAGGTTTTCTCTGTGCCAGGTGTAAGGGAGTGGTGACAGGATACAGGTATCTTGTTGTCTTGTGCTCCCTGAGGCATCTGGTGGGGCCACTGTGTAATACAGGAAGCTGGACTAGATGGGCCTTTGGCCTGATCCAGCAGGGCTCTTCTTATGTTCATACATACAGCCCTTGCTCTTTGGAATCGTGGGTTGCAACTGGGCAGATCAGCCTCTGGATCTGTCCTTCCTCTGAATGAATTCTCCTTCCTTTCTATTATCAGGCCTAACCACATCTGCACAGACATTTAACCAAGGTTAATACTCTGCATTCTCAGCTGTTTGAAGTCCCTGGTTAAAAGGGAATCTGGTTACGTTAGGGGAAAGCTGATAAGCAAAGGAAAGAGAGAATCTGGACTAAAGAAAGGTGGCGGGAGCTCATGTTCCTATGGTTTACTTCCAATAATTAGCAAACTATGATTTGCAGGGAACAAGCATTACACCAGCTCTGGTCCTAAAAGTAATATTGAAGAACGAGTGAACACCATTAGGAAGTTTCCTATACTTTAAAATATCGCCCTTTAAAAATATATATGAGAAAATGTATTCACCAAAAAAAGATTAAATCATTTTTAGGACACTGAAGATCCTCAGAAGGTGTGTGTGGTTGGGACAGCAGGTAGAGCAACAATGTTTACTTTGTAACAGCCAGTGAACTCCAGTGAAATTATTTCCTTTGATACTAATATACCATGACTAATCTCCAAAATGAAGTACCGGTACTTATGAAAGGATTATAGCGATATAGTGCTTAATAGACGGTTTTTAAATATCCCTATTATATGTTTCATAGTTTTCAATTATGCTGTGTAGAGCTGTTCCTAACATTAGCTTTAGCAGGTTGTCATCCACAAGCTTTTAACGTCCCATCTGTGTCCAAGTAGTACAATAAGACATGAATCACAGGCACAAGGCACAAATATTGCAAAGCATTAGAAGTCGGTTCTCTAGAGTCTAGATGAACAACAGGGTACCTGCCACTAAACTTTACAGTTTACAAGTCATAAACATAACTGTCCTAGACAATGTGAATAAACTCACTGCTTTTTAGTCTGAGGAAGAAAATGATCTGATATGCTAGAAACTAACATATATTAGTGAATCAATAAAAGTGGCAAAACATCCAGAACACAAGCATTAGATACATAATATACACGCTATTTCAAAACTATTTGTAATACAGTAATATACTGTATATGGTTATGTTTCTAGATAATCAAAAGCAATAGAATTGCTACTTTTGTATCCTCCTTTTGTATCTCATCCTAATACAAAAAGAGTTAACAGAGCAAGACTATAGCTTCAAAGGCAACTTCATTACAACCACCATAAATCCAGTTATAGCCAGTTCCCTTTGCTAACTTAACATGCTATACTGACCAATATACTGTAATCATAAAGCACAATTCTATTATCAGCCAGGCAGAACATAAACATATAAAGTTCTGTTTTACAATATAGTGGAAAAGCTTGACCATAACTCCCCCTATGTATTTGATGTCCTTTCTGATCCCCAAAGGGATACCAAAATGAGTAAAATCGTGTGCATCTGCGGCTTTGGGGAAGGGGGTCCGAAAGATCAGAAACCTAATGTAAATCTCACATGATTCTATAAAAAAAGGTAAAGGTATCCCCTGACAATTAAGTCCAGTCGTCTCCGACTCTAGGGTGTGGTGCTCATCTCCATTTCAAAGCCGAAGAGCCAGCGTTGTCCGAAGACGCCTCCGTGGTCATGTGGCCGGCATGACTCTCCTTGCCGCAGCGCGTAGCATGCAGCTGGAACTAGCAGCTGCCTAAGTTGATGCAGCAGTTTCACTAAAAGATGTTGTCTGGATTTTTTGTTGACACCCCCATGAGATTTTGATTTTAAAAAAAGAACAAATGGGTCTAAGATCTAGGTTTTATATAATTATACCTCAGATTTTTTAATTTCATGTAATGCTATAAATCAGATTTATATATGCTTACATGTAGATTTGAATGATCCACATTTATGGCCTAATCCTATGAGCTATCTATGGGCAGCACTAGCGCCAGGTGTCACAAATGTGCTGTAAGGCACGTTTCGACACCAGGAGAGGAGGCAGCGCCAGCAGGAAGGCCTCCGCCGTCCTGCTGGTGCCATTTCCAGGCCCTGTGTATTCCAGAGCAGATAAGGCCGCTCTGAATGGCACAGGGAGGTCAGGGGGTGGGTGGATCAGGCCTGGGAGGGGGTGGGGCCAGCATCCGCCATGGACACCATATCCTATCCCTCCTCCCAGGCCTCCAGCCCCGACTCTGGGCTGCTCAGTCCTATGTCTGCTAAAGAGCTAGTGTAGAACCGAGTAGCCCCATTGCACAGGCTGGGGGTTTACCTGGGGATAAACAGGCAAATGCCCGCTTACCACTCTTACCAGCCATGGCCTCCCCCAGATAGGATGCAGCATGCACTGCATGGCTCATGCACACCCTGCACCGGAGGATAGGATTGGGCTGCCCATTGTTCATCTTCGCAAAATCAAAGAGTGGCAACAAAAGCTTTAATTGCACTACTCCATATGGTTGATGCACAGGGATATGAAACTTGTCATTGAGAATCAAATCAAAAAGTTTAAATGCGCAATGGCAAACGTTGTTTGAAACCATGAGAGCTAGAAACGTAACTCCCAGAATTCCAACACGATAGTATACACTGTAAACCAAGGGTTCTCAACCTGTGGTCCGCGTACCCCCAGGGGTACGCAGACCGCAGGTTGGGGGTATGCGGGCCGTTGCCCGTTAGCTGCTGCAATCACAGTTTTTCCCGGGTCGTGGCGCAGGCAGGAGGACTCGCCCGTCCGCACCGCAACCCGGGAAAAATGTCTACAGGCCACCCGATGTCCCCCGAAGCTCCCCCTTACCTGTTCTCCAGGCCGTCGCCATCTTGGATCTTGCAAGATCCAAGATGGTGGCACCAAAATCTTGTGAGGGCTTCATGTGCCCGCCCACGCCACAACCCGGTAAAAATACATTTTAAGGGGGGTATATGGGGGGGTTCGTGGGGGTACGCAGGGGGCCAACTTCTAGGGGTATGCAGGGCAGCCGGAGGCCCGCATAGGGGTACATGGGCCTCCAAAGGTTGAGAACCCCTGTTGTAAACAACCACACAGTGTGTCAACATTAGGCTTTGAGCCACTGTGTTCTGATAACATTCTGAGGACCTATCCAACTGAATGCAGTAAAAAGGAATGTACTGACTGCTACATTTTAATGGGATACTGTAGTGGATTAATTGTTATAGTTGCACCTTCAGTTAAGACATTTATCCAAAAAGCAGCATATGTTTACCTAAGTCCATAACATGTGCAAGAAAAGACAGCATGCATATTTCTGTCTTAAAGACTTTTTGGACACAGATTTTGAAGGCGCTCCTAAGAGAAACTCTTCTCCTACAATATCTATGGATGTCCAAGACACACTTCCCCTTCACTAGCTTTCTTGACTAGTTCCTTTTACCTACTAGTTTCACCACATTCTGCACAGCTCCTCAGTACCACCAAAACCCAAACACTAAAAGGCACCAGCAAACATATAAACAACCCTTGCAGTGACTGAACTAGTGCTATAGATAATTCTCACCACAGGCAGACATGCAAAGCTAAGGTTGGCACATACTATGGATGTAATCTGAGATATGTACTAACAACACTGAAATCTGAATTGAAAAAGCTACACATTCAGTCACCCTTCAAAAAAAAAATGCATGAAAGGTAGATCCACAATAAAAAAAAAGTACACAAGCCTCAATATCAAAAAGCAATAAACTCTGTTTGATAGCAAAACTTGAGAGCACAGTGGGTTACTTCCAACATATTATACATATAATTTGCATGTTTTAAAAAAGGAGCATACATTTATAAAACTTTCCGCCTGAAAGGGACCCATACATTCATGCACGTCTTGGTGCCAACTATTCAGACAGGCTCCAAGACCAAGACCAGTCACACGCATATGATATCCAGATCATAGATATTTATGAATTCATTTCAGATATATGAAATGGCAATATAATCAATAAGTCTTAAAGCTGTTTTCAACGCCGGCTAGCAAAATCAAGGGAGGACTGGAAGATTAATACATTGTTTCAACGAAGTAGCAATATCAGTTCTGCTGATGTTCCCACCTTAACAAGGGAATGAAATCTTAAAGGGTAAATTTACACTCCTGGTGGATACCAACTGTGCCAAGTTCACTTAAACATTGACGATACTTCTATAACTTATTCTAACCGTAGATTATTATTTGGAGTTTTCTCTAATTTGTTGTCTTTTAATTAACCTATTCTACACACTTCCTTCAGCTCCAGCTTATCCAAGATCCCCCAAATCCAAAAATCTCTTTGTAAACTACATGCCATAACCCATGCTATGGTTCTACAATGTTATCCTGTCCACCTTGCGCTGGGAGATAGGGCCAGTGGCATTGCAGCCAACAACATGGGAGGGCGTTGCTACAGGAGCTGCGCAGGAACAACTTGTGTGCTCCCTGAGTGTGGGGAAACACAGCTTGGCTGCTGCATCAGTGGCAATGCTACATCCAGTGGTAGGAGAAGGGGGAGGGGGAAACGAGAGAGAGTGATGGTGTTGCCAGCCTTTGAGAATAAAAGTCTACCACAGGCCAAGGGTGAGGAGGCTGGACAGGGAGCAGAGGGAGCGTGCCTGTTATCGCCTTTGTAGATGCAAAGGCGGTAACTGGTAAAACCAGTAACGAGATGCAAATCCTCAGTTTTGAGGAGGACGACTAGGGTGCAACCCCAACCCCCTCCCAACTCTGAGGCCACAGGAGTGTCAGCATGGGACCCTTGTGTCCTGCCCCAGCCCATGTCTGGGTCAGTTAAGAACTTGAACTTGCCCACTTTCCTACCCATGAAGGGCCATCCCTGCTTCTCGGGCCATGCCCTGGGGCCCCAGGTCTCAATCCTTTCCTCTCATTTTCCAGTTCTGGAAGGTTTCTAGCTCTGACTGTTTTTGAATTCTCTGCCCGCTCTTTCAGCGATTACCTGCTCCAAACATTCCTGAGGTTTTCGCGACTGGTACATATCTTTGAATTAAAAAAGGAAGCATTTTCCAGGTTGTTCTGGTCATTTTATTAAGTTAACAAGACAACAAGGGGTTGTCCTAACGTTTCACTCCTAAACAAGAGCAGACAGCAAGTTGCTGCACCTTTGATAATGCTCCTAATGGTTTGGGAGCGAAATGTTAGGACAACCCCTTGTTCTCTTGTTAACTTAATAAAATGACCAGAACAACCTGGAAAATGCTTCCTTTTATTAATTCAAAGATTCCTGATTTCTTCTACCACCTCTAAAGCAAAGTTACACGTGAACTAGACAGATAGGAGCTCCTTCTGGAAACAATTGGCCTAACAATAGAGTGTATCCTGACTGGAAATGTTAAACATAATCTAATGTTAAAATAGATCATGAAGACAGTTAAACTTTCAATGACCAAAGCCAACTCTGACCTGAAACCCAGTACTATTTCCCACATGCAGTTTAATTGAAAATAAAGGAACCTTACTTTGTATTCTCTCTCTCTTCAGTCTCTGAACTGGTGTTCTCATTTTCCAAGTCTTTACTCTTCTCATCTTCGTTACATTCCACATTGGCTTGATCATCCGTTTTCATTAAGTTGAATTCCTTTCCCTGGTCAGAGTAGCATTCCTGAAAGCCCTTTTTGTTTCCCTAAGAGAAATAAAAACACTGCTATAACTCAGAGTAATTAAAGAAACTGTTGGCCTCTGATTAGTATAAATTTACACAAGTTTTTTTTTTTTAAGATATATGTCTCAGGAACAGCTGGCACAGTTCACACCACATCGTGGGTGATGTCCCTGGATTAGGTTTTCATAGCTGACAAGGTAGTATTGCAGGGAACATTGCCCCCTGTAATCTTGCTGTTAAACACAGAAAGCAGTACATTTACTTATAAGTACAGTCGCCCCTCATCTTACAAAAGGTTTATGTTTCAGAGTCAGCGCATAAAGCTAAAATTGTGTATACTCAAGATTACATTGAAAATCCCATACATCTGGAAAATAGTACTGTCTCTTTAAAAATTATGAGAGACAGGCGGGGACTAAGGGAACAGCAGCTTCATCCTCCAATCTCAGGCTCTCTTTTAGGCATGTATTTCATAAATGGAATCGCCTTCACTGCTTAAACTACAGGTGGGCCCCCATATCCACCGATTCGCTATCCACGGTTTCAGTTATCCACGGATCATGGGGACCCCCCAGGCTTTTACTTTTTTCCCAGTAAGCTTCGTTTCTTCCTTAAAGAAACAGGAGAGGCAGCCTCCGGCTGCTTATTACAGGCAAGTAGAATGAGACTAAGTACTAGAGAGGCTCTGCAAGGTTAACAGAAACCTTGCAGAGCCTCTGTAGGACTTCGTCTCATTCTACTTGCCTGCAATGGAGGCTGCTTCTCTGTTTGTTTTAAGGAAGAAACAAAGCTTGCTGAAAGAGAAATAAGAGCTGGGGGGGGGGCAAGCATGCCTGCCTGCAGGGGAGGCAGGGTGGGGGGGCCTCAGGAAACCATGGAGGGGGTGTTCGCTCTTATCCACGGTTTCAAGTATCCACGGAGGGGCCTGGAACATATCCCCAGCGGATATGGGGGCCCACCTGTATTGTTCTCTGGGGTTTGTTTTGTTTTGCTGACAGCATGTCGTTGAATTCACATAAGTCAATGCACCTGCGCATAAGACAAGGGGCAACTTGTCATTTCAGGTAACAAGCAGGTGCACCTCCCCAGAAGCAGATATTTAGACCTACTAGTAAGGAAGAGGATAGCAGCCTGACATCTGCTAGAGGACCTCCTTGCAAGAAGGACTGCAATCTAGGTGACAAGAGATATAAAACTGCTTGAATTTTTGAAGCCAGGAGAAAAAAAAACATATTTTAGAGAGGGGGAAAATGACATTTTGGGAAAAACTTAATTATATGCAATACTTACTTTCTTATCAAACCTCAAATTTATTCTACTAGCTTAAGAACAAGAAATGTATTAGGTATCAGTCAATCCTAAATGAAATCAACCCTGACTGTTCCCTGAAAGGACAGGTACTGAGGCTGAAACTCAAATATTTTGGCCACCTAATGCGAAGAGAGGACTCTCTGGAGAAGACTCTGATGCTGGGAAAGATTGAAGGCAAAAGGAGAAGGGGAAGGCAAAGGATGAGATGGTTAGACAGCATCACCGATGCAACAAACATGAAAACGAGCGAACTCAGGAAGATAGTGGAGGACAGGAAGGCCTGGCAGGATTATGGTTCATGGGATCACGAAGGGTCGGACACGACTTAACAACAACAACATACCATATAGCACATCAAACTCTACAGTTTGGTATATAGCAAAAACAGAGTTTTTAAAAATCATTTAAAGATGAGTTAGACCAGCATTTCTCAACATCCTGCAGGGGAGTTGTAAACTCCCCTGTAAGTCTTGGCGGGGTATTGTCATAGGCAGCGCTCCAGGACTGTTCCTACGCTGACCGAAAAACGCTTTTTTCAATGCACCTGGTTGTCCTGCCAGCTTCCTGAAGGGTTGGGGGGTAGCTGCCGCCTACGCAGGTCTCCCCAAAGCTCTAAACAGCGGTGATTGCATCGAAAAGCCCACTTCTGTTTTTTGCCGAAAACTGGAAGTGGGCTTTGGAACGCGATCGCCGTTGTTTAGAGCCTTGGGGAGGCCTGCGGAGGTGGCAGCAATTCCCCTGGACCTTTTGGGGAGCTGATAGGACAACCAGGTATGTTGAAAAAAGCCTCTTTGGGTTGTCGGCGGTCACGATCCTGAAGCACCGCCGCCGACATTCAAGCTGGCAGGGCATATCGCCCACATCCGGTAAAACCCTCTGAGACCCCCTAAATCCGGTAAAACCCCTAAATAAAACCCTAAATCCGGTAAAACTTTGAGAACCCCCGAGATAGACAATAAACATCTCTAACTAAGGAGTAGCAATAAATGTGGATCACTTACACTTTATGGTAATATTGAACTCCCCAATAATACAGCATCATATCCACATTAAGGTTATAATCCAATGCACACTAGGCCCAAATGAGTAAGCCTCACTGAACACAGTGGGGCATACTTCTGAGTAATCATGCATAGTATTGGGCTGAAAGTGTCATGGTAACTGTACACAGAGAGTTCACTATACTGAACTAACATTTATTTATTTATATCCCACTCCATTCCAGCACATCACATACCTAAAAATACAGGCATATGCATGTACAATCAAGAAACAAGCTAGCATGTGAAAAATGTGAGGTCTCTATCAGTTTATGAAAATCTTTCAATTTCTGAAGTCCACAAAGCTGAAAATGAAAGTTCTGAATCTGAAGGGATACATCTATCAGATATTGATTCCAACTCAAGTACTAAATTTGAGTTATACTGGGTTGTATCTGATGTTTAGTTAGGTTTCTAAATCAAGACTAATTAAACCTAGGGATACAAAACAAGTAGGATTTTCAAACAGTGTATTCACTTAATGCAGAAAATGGAGCAATATGAGGGAAATGAGAAGAGGAGTCAAGTTACATTGTACAGATCTTGACATCATGTTACAATATGGGGCAATATGACTGTATGGGCAGACAGACTGTATGCCCAGATCAAATACCTGAATACGTTCTGTGTTCTACTACATCTGAGAGTACTTTCTGAATATCAAGCCCTAAACATGTTGTTTGTTTAGCAATCTAGTTAAACATGGTAGCCATCATTGCAAATATTAATACCTTTGAATTTTAGATCTAACATATCCACAGTAGTGAACCAAATGTAACAGTAGTATTTTGAAACACTGCTTTGAGAAATGTTTTGACCATCACTCCCAATATATTTCAATTTTTCCATTCCAGTATATGGAGACCCCACACATTCCCCCCCCCCGCCAATGTTTACACTGTTTTGCTTCAGGCCTTCACAGCTGTATGTAAAGCTGCAGCCAGAAGTCCTTCTGGATACTAGAGCTGCTTGTATGAAGCCATCTGGTCTGTGGCAGACCAGAGCATTCCTCATCAGTAGATCAACACGCAAATGCCTAGCATGGTGCTTTTTCTTGAATAATTGCTGTGCTGCCCACTGAACATATATACTAGCACAAAGATAGACAGAAAGGAAAAGCTGTCAAAGTGAATCTGGACCACAACAGGCTGTGCTCCCATTTACAATATAAGAATGTAGTCAATGGGCAGCCCGATCCTCTCTAGCTTTAGAGTGGCAGAGTATGCTCTCTGCCGCTCTCTGCCGCTCTAAAGTGTCGCAAACGCGCCATGAAGTAAACGCGCAGAGGCCGGGAGCCCTCACTCCCCTGGTGGACCATCCCTGCACCTGCCGGTACAGGTAGGTCCTGCACCAACCGGTGCAGGGGTGGGGGGAGGACAAGCAGGGGTGTGGAGGGAGGGAGACCATTGGTCGAACCCGGACAGGACAGGGCGGGATATCGGTGGTGCGCTCCACCGATATCCTTGGTCCTTTCCAGGCCCAGTTCAGCCTTACTCAACTTTAGAGCTGGCATACATCCAAGGAGGCCCATAGGCCCCGGGCAGCCCTACACTTGGGGAAGGGGATGAACATTTCTCTTGAGGTGATCCAGGGCCGCACCAGTGTGACCTGGGAACAGGCTTATGATTCTGCGGCCGGCCCTTTAGGTCGGCCGCAGAATGTTGCACAGGATTGCGCTGAAAGAATATCTAAATGACAGAATAAGGTTACAGTCCTATGCACCCTTACCTGGGAGTAGACATGCATAAGCTTGTGCTGCAAGACAAGGTGACATTGACACAATACCCACCCAAATGGGATTTCTGCTTCTACACTGAACTTAACTTTAATAAAATAAAAAGATTTATTTTGCATTCAAAGAGTGTTATAGTTCTTACCAAAGAGGAGGATTTATCATTTTCTTTTCTTTCATTCTCATTCTCAGTTGTTTTTACTTGTTGCTTCATTACTGCTAGGACATCTTTTTCTTCAGTTTCTACCTTTATTTCTTTTACATTTTGCTCAGCTTCGTCATGCTTTTTCACATCTTTTTCATGGTCTTTACAGGACTTGCTTGCTACTTTCTCTGGCAATGCCATTTTAAATTCAATATTAGCTGATGTGCAGTATTCTTCAAAACCGTAAAGGTACCTAAGAGAAGACAGCAACAAACAAAGGTCAATCAGTGTGAATTTGCCTAATGAGACAAATGCACCTTTGGAACACAAATTAATCTGCTAAACAGATTAGTTAAACAACTAATGTGTTGAGACTGGTTTATTAAAAAACTTCACCAGTTGAAGTTGAATAATTGACATTCTTTGCAACTGCCAAAAAAGTTAACTTGCTTTATAAACATTTGAACGAATGGCTTACAGGCAACAATTATGAATTAACATATTTTTGGATATTTGGAAGCCTTTTTTAGATCTAAATGCATAGTGTATTTTACTGTTTATGGATTATGGTTCATAGTATAGATTGCTGATGGTTTATTAATATTTTTTGAATTTTTTTCATATTTTCATGTATCTTATTAACAGCGCAATCCTGTGTAACTCTTGCACCGGTGTAACAGTAGATCCACCAGTGTAGTGCACTTATGCCAGTGTAACTTGCCGTAAGCCGATGGAAGCAAAACGGAAACCAGAATAACCCCTCTCGGATGCCATGCACGCATAGTTCGGATGCAAGACGGACACCAGAACAATTCCGCCAGCCCAGGGGCATTCTGTGGGTGTCCAAACGCCCCCAGAATGCCTCCTGCACTGGCAGAGTTGTGCTACCATCTGTCCTGCGTCTGAACTGCATCTGAGAGGGGTTACGCTGGTGTCCATCCTGCATTCATTGACGTACGGCAAGTTACACTGGCATAAGTGCACTTACACCGGTGGATCTACTGTTACACCAGAGCAAGAGTTACACAGTATTACGCTGTAATACAGCACCATGTATTTTTCCCTTTCCCCCTTTCCGCTTGTGCTACTTTGTTTTGATGCATTTTTTTTCTTTCACCAATAAAGGGAGGGGGGGAAACTTGCTTTGTAACTATTTGAAAGACAGCTGAATTAAGTCTAGTCAGCTGAGCACCATGGAAGGTCAGGAATGAAATTTATTAACTTCCAAACAATTTTTTTAAAAAGGCTTAACTGGCATTCTCTGGGCCACCACTGAAATAGCAAACTTGATCTGAACACTTAGCTACAACATATGACATGATATAGCCAAAGTGCAGAAAGACACCACAATTAAGATGATCTTTAAAAAGAGAAAAACTAACATTTATTTTAGATCATTTCTTTTACACCAATTTAAATATAATTTGTTGAGCTTCACTGATTTCATTAGGATCTTCTTTCACGTAAATATACTTACAGCCCAGTCCTAATGGGCTGCCCTGCTGGTGGAACTAGTGTTCCGCCAGCGCTGGCTGCTGTAAAGCGCACCCTGGCAGCAAGTGCTGACAGAGTGCAGGCGGAAAAGCCGGAGCCTTCCCGTGCATATTGTCACAGCACTGGCTGCCCACTGGAGCAGGTAAGCCAGTGCGGGAGGTGGGAGGGCAGAACAGGGCAAAATTGGGAGGGGAAGGGGGAAGAACTGGGACAGGGAGGCGGTAGATTCGGCAGCGATGGCACACGCCAGATCCTATCCCCTCCAGCAGCAGTCTCCCCGCCCTTTTTCTCTTCTCAGACTTGCACCAGATTCAAGACTGGCACAAGTTCAAGAAGACCCATTGCATGGCAGGAGGCTTATAAAGGGGATTTAAATCCCCTTTCCCTTTCATAGCTTCCCCTTTTCAGCGTGGCTGCACCAGCAAGGGGGGGGGAGGATAGGATTGGGCCCTTAGTATGGCAACTTTAAATTTAGAAAAGTCGTGGAAATGTGTATAGATTTTTATAATATTGGGTGAAATTCAGAATTTTGGCACAAGCCTGTCATCACTGGAAGTTCCTCCCATGAACAGTACACTCACACAAGGGGTCCTTGGGAAAGCAGAATGGATCCTTCTGTTCATGAAAAGAATTTCTACAGATTGTCTGTCACCCGTTAGAGTGAAAATGTATTTCATAGTATAAGTTCCTTCATAGGGCAAAACACATTTTTTTCTTTTAATAATGATAGTTATTTTCTTTTAATAATGTAATGACAGCTATTTCTTTTAATAATGTCAGCTATTTCTTTTAATAATGTAAAACAGAATACATATGCTACACTCATTTTAGTTGAGATTGATCACTCCATCTGAAAGGTCATACATACAGATTGACTTACTTTTTGTAAGCACATTTAACATTATATCCAGCAGCAGAGTTTAAAACAGGGATCCCCAGATCCTGATACACTTGCTTCCAGACTGCTCCACTTTCAATCTATAGGACAAAATGAAAATTGTTTCCTCATTCTGTACCAATCTGAAAATTTAAAGCATCTAAATTGCAGGGGGGATGGGGAATATTCAGATGTACAAATACTTTCATCACACATACAATAGTATTTTGTTTTATTCCACACCACAGTTGCATTTCCAATACTTTCAAACCCTATACCCACATACCTTGAATGTATGCAGACCTGCTTCCGATCACACACCTAGCTCACTTACATACACACTGGGCTGTATCCTAAATGTAGGACAATCACAATGGCAAGTCATCTTTCTCCACCCCTCCCCCTACAGTAACTCCTTGAACCGCTTTAAAAGCCACTCTTGAGGGGTGGGAGACATTCAAGGTATGGGAAGCGTAGCAGAGGCTGTCATTAGAGGGAGGAATCTCAAGAAATCAGGCCCAGGGATCTTCTGCAAGTTGAGCAGAGAGGGCACCTTCCACCTGATGTTTGGAAATATTGCCCTCCCCCTGCAGCCTTCCTCCCGTACCTCATACATACTACATCCTTCTGGAAAGTCCTCCAACCTTCAGGAGAAGGGTTTTTTTTTGGGGGGGGGAAGAGAGCGTAGAGTTGACCTGGGCAAAGTGCGGCCCCAGGGCCACATGCGACCCTTTGGCTGTCCCTGACCGGCCCACAGAAGGTCTAGGAGAAATATATTTCCTGCTTCTGCTGCACAACTGTTGGGCACCTTCAAGCAAGAACTTGTACTCACCAGCCATGTTCCTCTCTCCAGATACAACAAATCGAGAGCTAAACAAGCTCAGGAGTGACATGAATGGCCTCAGTAGGGAGGGGAAAGCGGCAGCTCAATGTTTCCAAGTCAGGGTTTCAACTTCAGGGTCAGACTTCAACTTCCAAAAGCCTTTGTAGACTTTCATGACATGACCATATTTTCAAGTTAGAAACCCACATACTTCCGGGTAAGACTACGTTGTTTCCAAATACTTTATTACAAAAACCAGATGTTACAAGTAACTTTACGTTTTCACCCCTGACATTAGGGGCATCATCAGAAGTTTGACACTATTGGAAAACCACTCAACTTATACTCGTACTACCCGGTCTGTTAACGTTTGGGAGAAGCGCTGTCTCCGGTGACAGCTGACGCTTACATCCAGGTCGCTGTTAGGACACCTGATGCTAATCAAACCGGGTAGTACGAGTATAAGTTGAGTGGTTTTCCAACAGTGTCAAACTTCTGATGATGCCCCTAATGTCAGGGGTGAAACGTAAAGTTACTTGTAACATCTGGTTTTTGTAATAAAGTATTTGAAAACGACGTAGTCTTACCCGGAAGTATGTGGGTTTCTAACTCAAAAATTCCAAAGGCCTCTTCACTCTTCTATCCTCCTATTTGGAGGGGGGGGGGGGAGTCTGCCAGCGGCACCGGCTGAAGGAGCCCGTGGAAAAAAGCCCTTGCATAGGAGTTTAAACTTGCTGCTGCCTCTGCCCACAAGGGTGTGGGTGGAAAGGAGCTCCCCCACTGCCACTGGGGTAAGCAAAGGGAGGCCCTGCAGTTCCTGATGCTGGTGAGTTGTGTGTGTGTGTGTGGGGGGGGGGGGAAGCGGCGAGAGAAAAAATCAGGTGTGGATTGCTTCCAAGCCCAGGGTTTTGCAGTTAAGGAAAAGTAGCTTTAGAGAGGGTAATTTGGAGTGCTAAGAGGCATCTGTACGTGGTGTGTTGTGGGGGAATCAACAGAACATGGCTACCTCCCCAGAAAGCCTGTGTGAGCGTGGACTGTGGGGGTGCCATGTACAGCATACAACCTGGGGGGGGGAGAATGGGGATTGTGTGTGTATGTGTGTACGTACACAGCGGGGTCAGCTGCCTGGCTGTGTATGAACAGAAGGGAGCTGTTAGATTTTGAGGACTGTTTTCAATGGGTGCCCATGCGCGATGGACCATGAAAGCTCTGCGTGGCCGGAGCCTGCTCAGGAGGAAGAGGGGAAAAGGCTCCCTCATGGCAGGACAAACTTGCTCGTTCACTCCAGTTCCGCATACCCCCCCCCCAAGTGAGGCAAATCTGGCTGCAAAGACTAGAGTGCAGGAAGTTCAGCATCTCTCTTGCACCCTACTGGCTGACCCCTGTAGGAACAGGGTATGCATGCGTGAAGGGAGGGCAACCTACAGAATTTAGCATAAATTTCCACTGCTGAAAGGTATGGGATGACTCTGTAATGACTCTTGACTCCTCATTTCAGACTAGCCTAATGAAAATTAGGCTAAGAGCTTACTTGCAATATTACTACGGTAATATTATACAGTAGTACAGTAGCACTTCAGCTTCTGTTTTATATATCAGTGATCAGTTTACTGCTTAGAGAATTACCACTTTCCTGTGAGTGTGCTTCATATGTGACAAACAGCATGATTTATGGTGCAGATATAAATGTGTATATGCCATTCCACATATAGTAAGTCATTCCCACTTTTAAAACACAAACAGTTGATATTCTTCCCCTGAAGACTGCTATTTGCAGATTATTTCCATAGATATAGTGGTCAAATCTATCATTGAGAGAGTTATATGACCATTAAGAACCATTTAGTCCTGCTACCGCAAAGTTTTGCATATTGAAAATCAGGATATTTCTCTTGACCCTAATTCAATCCAAAAGTTAAATATGTGGTTCTACTGGTCTTATAAGTACTGTGTTTTCAATAAAACTGTAAATGTATAGGTAAAATTCCTGTGCAATCTTGGGGCAAGTGATTTACATTAATGTTTGCACAAATTTACCAGAATGCTAGGAAGAGGACACAAACCACACGAAAGCACTTAACTGAAGTTATACATAGTCCACATTGCTCATCTGCTTGATTTTTAATCAATAGTAAGAATTAAGAAAAATTAAACTCAGAAATTACTTGTTTTGAAAGTTGCAGCTGTGTTCTACTAATTAAAACAAAGTATGTATCAGATGTACATTCTGTCAACTATTTGTTTAATAATTTTAAATGACAGAACTGGGAATTTCTTTTCATATCTCACAGAATAATTACATAACATAGCATAAGGCATTGCCCACATATTTCCAAGGCCAACTCTGTTATCACAAGAACAACAATTTTATTTTTTAAATAAACTAAAAATGAATGCTTATATTCTCAGGAAGTTGAATTCTGAACGCAATACCAAATTTTGAGCTTCTGCTGTGCTTGCAGGAAGTGAAAGAACATACACAACTCTACTAAAATTGCCTTGAAACAAGAACCATAATGTGTCCATAACTTCATAACGTAGAATAATATACATGTACAGGTTGAGTATCTCTTATCCAGAATGCTTGGGACAGGAAGGGTTCCGGATTTGGATTTTGGAATCTTTGCATAAACATAATGAGATATCTTGGGGATGGGACCCAAGTCTAAACACAACATTAATTTCTGTTTCATATACACCTTATACACATAGCCTGAAAGTAATTTTATACTATATATTTAATAATGTTGTGCCTCCAGCATGCCGCTATGTCGGACGGCGCCTACTGGAGCCCCCCCCCCCAAAAAAGTCATGTCGACGTGCAAAAAGGTTCTGGATTTCGGAATTCCGGATAAGGGGTAATCAACCTATTTTGGCTTCCCTACAAAAAAGGACATGGGTAGCTGCATCCTATCCCCGGCAGCAGCAGGCTAAAGGTCTGCTCTGGGTAAGGGGACATTCTTACCTTTGTGCAATGGGGCTATTCAGTTCTGCTGGGAAATCCCATGCAAGTAAAAAAGGCCTGGGAAGGATAGGATTCAGTGTGCGCCAGCACCGCTGATCCCACCCCCGACCTGCCCACCCCGCCCTGTTACACCCACTCCCCGCCCTCCCTCAGCCCCCGTGACGCGAGACTCACCAGCTCCGTGGTGTGCGGGAACTCCTGCCGGTCTGCCGAGGCCAGCGCGGACCTCCGCGCTGGCCCTGACAACTCCTAGGTTGTCGCAAAGTGCTTTATGGTGCTTTCGCGACAACCTAGGCTGGCGAAGCCCAACCAGAGGATTGTGCTGTCAATTTACTATTTAAATACTGTATTACAAGGTGCTTTTTAAAAAATGAAAACAAAACGTGGAAAACAATCTCAATGTTGGAACAGCTTGAGTTACACGGGTAAAAAGCCATGGTAGAAATTTTTTTAAAAATGATAACAGGCAACACAAACAGGCAACACGTGAAAAAATATAATATTAAAATACAATAATATCTCAGCATTAAAATCTCACTGTACAAAATCATATGTTCAAAAGCGACGTTTTGCTCAAATTCCATTGAGCATCCTCAAGCAAGCCCACATGCAACGGGAAGATGTTACCCAGCCCGATCTACGGACACACTACATAAGGCAGAGAGGCCTTATGTAGTGTGTCTGTACATCGGGCTGGGTAACATCTTCCTGCTGCATGTGTAACCCGTGTAACTCAAGCTGTTCCAAGATTGTTGCTGGCCATGAAAACTTTAAATTGTATTTAATCTCAATGTTGCAAAAATAACATGCAAAGGAGCTCTAATTGTGTGTCTGTTTTCTTAACACAACTATTTTCATTTTAAAGTTACATATTTGCTATGATATTTTTCTACCCTTATTTACAGTACTTACATTATCAAATCCTCCAAGTTTATGTACAAGTCTGAATAATTTGAAGAGATTCAAGTTTCTGTATCCAAGTACAGGTCGTTTATTAATAGGAGTCCCTGTGAAAGAAAGTATTTTGAAGTGGGGCTTTTCAGCAAGGCAAGAACAACTCCTCATATTGAAGGCAATGCACGTAAATAAGTTCAGTTTCAATGGCACAGATTATATACCACATACTGTATATACTGCACAGCCCAATCTTACACTTCTTTACTCAAGAGCAAATCCAACTATGTTCAGTGGAGCTTACTCCCAGGTAAGTGTCCGTAAATGAATTCATATTTATTTTTCAGATACCGTCAATCTGCCCTATGATTAACCCACAGCTGAACAAATGGCATTATGGGACACCAATTCGAAACCAGAATATACTGAAACAGTATTGCCCTGTGATAATGTTTATCTTCAGACTTGCACAACTTGCAAACCACCAAATCGAACACAGCCTACCAGCCTTGTATGACAGCCACCTAGTGGTTGATAAACTTCCTGCTTTTGCTGCCTATCTGAGATTGTGAAGCACCTGGCAGGTCACGGTATATACTGTAGCTTACAACAAAGCCTCCTGAAATAATCTCAAAGGATGGGCAGACAGAGTCCTTCAGGGT
Source organism: Plestiodon gilberti rubricaudatus (assembly GCA_026170595.1). Classification (NCBI taxonomy): domain Eukaryota; kingdom Metazoa; phylum Chordata; class Lepidosauria; order Squamata; family Scincidae; genus Plestiodon; species Plestiodon gilberti. The sequence continues at coordinate 51,257,994 of JANXHW010000001.1, read as the reverse complement.
CACGGGTTCCAGACCATCAAGAGTTTATGGGACAAAATTAGCACTTTGACGGCACAATCTTGCCTAAAGATACACAGCCGGCCTAAAGGACGTTACTATGCCATTCCCGAGCCGCCCCAGGGCAGCCCGGGAGCACCTCGGGAGAAGGGGTCATTTGTAGGACATTTATAGGGCCGGCAGGGGCCCTATGAGACTCTTCGGATGTATGCCAGCTATAAAGCTGACATATATCCAGGGAGACCGTGTAAGGCCAAACCGGGCTGGGAACGGGCAGAAGATATCGGTGGAGCACACCATCAATATCCCCTCCCCTCCCAGCCCAGGCAATGGCCACCCCCTGGCTGCCCCTGCCCGCCCCCCCACCCCTGCACTGACTGGTGCAGGACTTACCTGAATCGACGGGTGCAGGGTCTGGAGGGCGGTCGAGTGAGGGCTGCTGGTCTCCATGCCGGCGGCCCTTACTCCCGAGTCGTCACAAACGTGCTTTACGGCAAGTTCGCGACGACTTAGAGCGGCAGAGCATGAGCGTGAGCTCTGCTGCTCTAGGACTTATGGAGGATTGCGCTGTGAATTGTATCAGGAAATTATAGGCTGACAATGCAGATGGTATAACAGGGTTGTGACCATGTCACAACCTCTGGGAACAGTCAGCAACCTGGCAGCTGCATTCTGTACAAATTGAAGTTTCTGAACTGTCTTCATGGACAGCCCCACATACAGCTTGTTACAGTAATTCAATCTAGATATCACCCATCACTAAGTCTGATCGAGTCAGGTGGGTGCAGCTGGCGAACCATCTGAAGCTGAGTAAAACACTCCTGGCCATAATGTCACCTGTCTATACAAGACTAGAGCCGAGTCCAAAAGCATCCTTAAGCTGCAAACCTATATCCCACATAAAACATTCAAAATGAGTTTAATATACAAATAAGAGAGTAGGCCATATAAGTCAAATTAATTTTGAATGCTATAAAGGCATACATTTTATTAATCATGAATAAAGAACCACTTTCAGTTAATATATATGAAAAGTAAACAAGAGACATATTTCCAGGGCTGCACTACCTTTTTGTACAATAAAACTTTACAGTAAACATAATGAGGCTTACCTCTGTCTTCCATGAATTTATACAGCTGTTGTAGAAAGTTCTCTCTTTCTTCTGGAAAGGGTTCTATTTCTTCCTAATTTAAAATACAAGGAAAAAAGGCATAGCTTAGCCTTAGAATGATAAAAGTATGTTGTTTGCAGCCAACCCTATCCAAATTCTTCCCCCACCAAGACACACACTACATCCTATGGTGGTGGTGGTGGGAGCTACAGAGGACTCCTCAGGGTAAAGTAACTTTTGTTCCCTTATCCTGAGGAAACCCTCTACTTTCTCTATGGGTCTCCTTGGTTCTGTGCCAGCTATTTTGCTGGCAGAGAACTGAGGAGGAAGAGGGAAAGGGAGATGGAAGGGAGATAGGATATGGGAGCACGCAAGTGCCGCTGATCTTGCACCCTCTCATTCCATCCCCACCCCTCCCACCACCGTCTTACCTGGTGCTGGCGGATGTGTCTTCACTGCTGGTGAGCACATATGGCCACCAGCAACTGCACACCCCAGTGGCATTGGCAAGCGCAACAACATCTCACAAAGCATGCCGGATCCAGGCATTTCCACCTGGATCCTGATGCTTCCACCGGTGGAATGCATGTTCCGCCGGTGGACCCTTCGCAACAGGAATGGGAAGTTAATAGGCTAACAAAAGTTTCCAGGGAATTAAATTTACATTTTTAAAGCAAGCTCAACAACAGAGGAAGTGCTAGAAATAATACAGTGCATCTAAAAGGAGCATTTCATTCTTGGTAGATTTAAATCAACTGCTTTACTTTCACGTACATTTTATTGTAAAATGATTACAGAGCTTCAATCTAGAGAGGTATAGAATATTTAATAAATATCTATTTCATAATTACATACAGTACTTCAGTTAATTTACAGATAACAAATTAACTGAAATTGGTTATCTGTAATTTGGTTAAACAGTCAATTAGGAATTATCTACCCCGGACCCCTAACTCCTCTCTGCTTTGGAAATGGCAACTTTTACAGAACAGTAAACCAACTCCAGTAACAATTCAGAAAAGCAGCAGGTACTGCCAACTGCATACATCATGATTTACAGAAGGGTGGGGGATCCAGGACAGCTAAACTTTAAGATGATCAAGGGTCACTGCTGATTTAAGGGTGCAAAGGGTGCAGTCAGGATATCCTCCATGATGTACCAATTAAACACAGGGTTCCCAGGCTGCAGGAAGTGGCTACATGATTGCTTTCTCCCTCCTCAGTTATGCATCCACTGCTAGTTCAAAGCCCAAACCCCAAAGATTATAGCTTCAGTGTTACAAGTCTGTTTAAAGGGGGAAAAAAAGACACCCAAGTAAGAGTCTCAGGAATTACAGAATCAATGATGCTCATGACTATGACTACTCTACCATTCTCTTGAATTTAAGTAGAACTGTGGAGAAGGGGTGCATGTGGTTGCCTATGTTGTGACATAGGTCAGACAACCCCAGTAGTAGTATGTTTGTTTTATCCTGAAGAACTTCACATTTGTTGATCACATGCTAGTGTTCTTTGCTGCAAAATATAGAGACTTCATTTCCTAGCCATGATTCATACAGTATGTGCGTATATGTACATGCACAAGGAGAATCTATGCTAAAGATGATGTGATGTAGTGCAGTGCAGTAATAGATGCTCTGATATCAACTCTACTGATGAAGCTGTGCAATTCGACAGTCAATATATTCCTATTAGGAAAGGTCTTAACATGACCTACTATTATAATTGATAAGAATATTTATACCGCTTTTAAGTTCACAAAGCGGTTTCCATAGCTAAACAAATCAATAAATGGTTCTCTACCCCAAAGGGCTCACAATCTAAAAAAGGTGCAGAAGTGACATCAGCAACAGCCACTGGAAAAGATGCCATGCTGGGGTGAAGAGGGGCATTTGCTCTCACCTTGTGAAATATAAGAGGACACCACTTTAAGAAGCGCTTCTTTGCCCAGTTAGCAGGGTTAATAGTATACTTGCCTCTTCTTCATTGCTCTTATCTTCGTTTTCTTTTTCATCTTCCTCCTCCTCTTCTGCTTCACTGCTGGAGCTTTCCTCTTTCAATTCAGTTTTCCAGTTACCTGGAACAGTTCTGTTTTTTCGGAATTCTAAGGCTTGATCAAAAGCTGTAAAATTGAGTTAAATTTATAAGCACTTAATGTCAAGCCTGCCCCAACATTTAACAAACTAACCAAAATGCTGATTGGACAACAGCTGCCCATTTTAAATTATGTGTCATCTTTGCTTGGAGTACCTCCACTTTAAACTGCAGGCAGAGAAACAGATGAATGGGGCTGTCCAGATTGTACTCAAATAGAGCTCTGGAGATTTTGCTTTCTTTTGTGGGGAGACAGAAGGAACCGAGAATTTTGGAATTTATGTGAATTGACTTGATCTGGAGATATGCATGGAAAATAAGTGGTTTGGGGGGATATTAATTGGAAGTAAATTGATTTGTGAGGATCCTGGTTGGAAATGAGTTTGGGAAAGTATATTAATTAAAAAGGAAATTGATTTAAAGTTCATCGCTGCACCCCCTTCCCCCTCTGGGTCATCCCAAGGGGGCAGCTTCACGTCATATGGTGTGTGGTAAGACATGACTTGCCCGGATCTGGCCCTTTGGGTGAAAAGGACTACCTAAATGAGATAAAAAATGCTGTTTAAATAATTCAAGATACTTTAGCTTTACAATTACAAGCCCCCTTAAATAGGGAGTATTCCACCACAATTTTTTTCTGGAGGCAATCACAAAGAGCTTCTTCAGGGGTACAGTTGGTGTGATAGTTTCCTGTTTTCAGCCTCTCTCATACGTTTGGGACCATCCGAGGCATGTAGGGTCTCTGCTTCCACCCCATGGGGAGAGGGGGAAGATGATCCTTATTTTTTCCTCTCAGGAGATACTCCATAGATCTGGTCCTCTTGTCTCTCCCCCCTTTTCCTGTTCTTCTTCTCCCCCACAGCAATTTCTCCTTCCACCTATTTTTCCTTCCTCTTTCTTTGCTCCTCCTCCCTCTCTTCACTAGTGCTCCTTTCACTTTCCTCCAAACCTTCGCTTCCTTTGTTCTCCCTACTCCCCCATGCTAGTCCCACCTCCCCCTCAATTTTGGTTCAATTTTGCTATCATATTCATACTTGATAAGAAGGGGATTGCTGGAATAGAGCAGGTAGGACAAGCTTTGGGAAGGCTGAACCATGAGGAGGTGAGGTGGGCGTGGCTTAGTAGGGCGATGGGACTTGTAGCATTCCCACTTTGGGAGCCACTGCTGCTCCCAGTACTATATAACACTAACTTCTAGCCAATAATAACTGAACTAGAAATGCTTTTCCGTTCTTATTTCAAGGTGCTCTTACCTTGTTTTAATGCAGGATCTGGCTTTGGTGAAGAGTCACTAATTTCTCGAACGTCTTTCCTTGGTACTGAAGAACTAAAAGAATATTGATACAGCAATTTTTTAAAAAAAGCTTTAAAAAAGAAATATTTAAAATCTTTGCACTTCAAATGTGAGTTTATTTTAATAAAGCAATTCCTTCTTTTACTAACTACCTGAGGACAAACTATCAACCATAGCTCAGTGGGTGAGCTCATGCTTTGCACGCAAAAATCTCAAGGTCAATGCCTGGCACCTCCAGTTAACGAATCAGGTAACATCAGGATCAGGTGATGGGAAAGACCACAGCCTGAGGTCCTGGAGTACAATTGCCCATTAAAGCAGGAGATACTGGGCCAGATGGAACAATGGCCCGACTCCTTAGGAGACAGCCTAATATGTTCATACATTCACAGCCCAATCTTATTCTCCCCCACTCCCGCCGATGCAGCGTCGTCGTATCCTGCGCGGGGGGGGGGGGAGGCAGTATCCTGTAAAGGGGAAGGCAGACGCGGAGATTTCTGCAGGGCAAGGGGACATTCAATCCCCTTACCCCTGAGTAAGCCTCTAGACCTGAAATGGGTCTCCTCAGAGCTACGATAGCAATTTAGCTAGCGTACCTCCAAGGAGAAGAAAGGAGCGGGGAGGCTGCAGGGAAGGGAGATGGGATACAGCGTGAGCCGTCGGTGGCATATTTGTCCCCTCCTGTGGCCTCCCTGCCCTCATTACGCCCTCCCACTACCACCCCGCTGGCTTACCCTTCTCGGTGTGCATCCAGGCGTCCCTGACGGCAGCGCGCTGGTCAGCACGCTGTCAGGGAGGCTTTTACGACTGGCACGGACTGTTTTATGGCAGTCCATGCCAGCGAGGGAGGCGTGCCGTCATTGGGTGGCACACATAAGATTGGGCTGTCACTGTCAGCAGAAAAGGAATAATGATAATATTTTGAAGAAACAATAGATACAGAACACGAGCATCATACAACAAATTTCCACATAGAATAGGATGTGCAACTGACTAGCATCTTTCCCCCCTTCCTTATTCACATGTAGAATGCAACCCTTTATCTGCCATCATGGGTAGCCACATAATTTCATAATTATGGGCAGCTACATGGGCAGCCACATAACTACATGATTTCTAATGCTTTGTTTGTTCTCAATTTTCTTCTAAATTTTATAAAATAGTTTGCATGTAATAATTATATTGAGTATTTTCACTCACAATTTGCCATCCTTGAAAGAACGAACAAGAATGTTATCCTTTTTCACTGCAATTTCATCACTACAGTCAGGACAAACCACCTGCAAAAAAAGAAAAGAAAAAAGAAATGGAATTATTTAAATATCTCATAATGGTATCGAGTATTTATGTAAAAGATTTCACCAGAGATGTTTGTTGTTCATATCCCAGAGTCTACAAATCTGGCCTCTGCCAACCATGCACAGCACAAAGATCCCCTCCCCTCCTCTGAATTATCTGCAAATTCTAGAGAAATCAGTAAGGAGAAGGGGATCTTTCACCACGCCACACATGAAAACCAAAGCTTGCCCATTCCACGTCCTCTCACATATGCACAGAACTAGGGGGAGAGGAGAGATTGGTCTTTCATTTTGCGTGGACTATGGAGAGGACTCATGTCTTCTCTGAAGTCTGAAGTGCTTAAGGAGATAAAAGATCCCTCCCCTTGTCTGAATCCATAGATGCACAAAGGACTTGGGAAGGGAGGGGGTCTTTTCTCTCTCTTAGAATTGAGCTTCAGAGAAGGAAACATGACATGCATGTCCCTCATGCTGCTTCCTCTTTCCCAACACCAGGTCCAAAGTGAGAGAAGATAAAAGTCTCTTACTACTTTTGTGTCTCCAAAGCCCAGAACAACATACAACACCAATTCTTTCTCTCTTCACAATGCTCTATGGGTATGATCCAGACCTTGGCTGGCTCCAAAGATGTGCTTGAGCATGCCCAGTGAAATCTTTTCATTTCTTTTCTCCTTTTTTGACAGATAGATCCTCACACTTAAGCAGTTTGCGATATGGAATGGGGATCTGTCATTCAAAAGGAAGAAGTCAAAGATTTTACTAGGCATACCCAAGCACACCTTTGTATGCAAGCCTGTATATGTAAGAAGACAAAGGGGAGAGGGAGGGATCAGTGGTGACTGTAAAAATAACTGCTGGGTGATGAGCTATGCCAAAATGTGCAGATCCCTCTCCATACCTGATATCAGAACGCAATATATAATCTTCTATGATATCATATCAAGTGAACTGATAAATTATATTCCCTATTTAAAATTAGTTCCTGGTTTCTGAGACCTTGATCTGCATTAACTTCAGCTTACAGTTATATTATTGTATCATGCCTTTCTGCTAAGTTGCACGGTCATCCATTAAGTCCTATCTTTATGGAACCTACAGTATTTCTAGAACATAATCAAAGTATTCTTTGTTATTTTATTGTGCGAACAATTTTTTATTTGAAGCCTAGCATTTAAAAAATAAAATAAAATCTAAACTATTTTAGTGCAACCGAAGAAGGCAGCACAATCATCTAGTGATAGTTTTACAGATAATAAAACTGTTACCCATAACTGCTGCTTTTTTAAAAATGAGCAGGTAAAGTCCCAAAATAATTCAGTCACCATTGGTGGCTTAAAACTAGGACTGGTAAGAAGATGAACTGTCACCTGTGATTACTCGGACAACAGTAAGGAAGAAGTTGTCCTTGCTTTCTTGCCGTTATACCTCCCACTCTCTCTTCCCCCAGGGAAACATTTTCAAAGCCCTAACAGAAGAACATAGGCTAACCAGACATGGTGCCTCTCCTTTATCTTAACAAAGGCACAGTGGCCAGATAGATTCTTCTGGGAAGCCAATTTAAGCTGGGCCTATGTGAAATCCAGGGCACAAACCAAGCCCCGCAGTCTAGCAGGAACACATTTTACTAACAAACACTATCCGTAACAGTTTACCCCTATCTCCTGCAGGGCAGGAGATTAAGTCCTAAGTTATCACATCCCAATAAATTATTGTATTATTAAATAATACAACAAAAACAAACCATCAGGAAACTAGGTACAGGTATCGGATAGATTGCCCAACCTCTGCAGTCAGCAAAGGAGGGATTATTTTGCCCTGGCTTCCCTGGCCACTACTATCTACAAGTCCAATTTTACAAGATGCTTCCTATCCTTTAGATCTAAAAGGTGAGGATATTTCATCCACCAGGACCGTATATGAAAGCGGTCCGGTTTGTGACAGCAGGAACCCAGGTAGCCACCTGGCCTTCTCAGAAAAGTCTTTTACCCACACAGAGTATCCCACTCTGTAGAGGGTAACGATTGTCATGATTTCATGGACTCTTGGTTTTCAAGGACCCAGCTACGCACATCTGGTTTCAGAAAGTCCTAGTGAATGTGAACAGGTCTTCCAAACAGATGAGTGTCTGTTGCTGGAAACTGGCAGAGGCCTGTGGGAGCACATTTTTCAGTTCCCCAAACAAACCCATAAGGGTTTGTTTATTTTATTTATTTAAAATATTTTATACCGCTTTTCTAAAATTCAAAGCGGTGTACAACATATAGCAACACTAGTACATAATTAAAAACCCATTAAAACCATCCACAATTAAAATTAATTAAAATATAATTACAATTAAAAGAGAGTACAGAGCAGATTAAAATTGAAAAACAAACATGTTGCAGCACCAAAAGTAAAAAGGGTCCCAAGGTAGCTCCTAGGTAGTTCCTCCCTCCTCAAATACCAGATGGAACAAATAGGTCTTTAAACCCCACCGAAAACCATGAAGCAAGGGGGCTGTCTTCAATTCCACTGGCAACCGATTCCAGAGGCATGGTGCCACAATGGAGAAGGCCCTACACCTTACCGCCATCCCTCTGGCTTCAGATGGCGGTGGTATCCTAAGAAGGGCCTTCCCAGATGATCTTAGGGGAAGAACAGGATTGTATGGGAGAAGGTGGTCCTTGAGGTATTCTGGTCCTATGTCGTTTATGAACAAATAAGGTTTATGACCTGTTAGAATGGTGAATGATCAACCATAAGTATTCTGGTGGAATTGTTTTACTTGCCTTTCCTTGTGTTACACGGTCACTATTTTATTTCTGTTTAATTCAAGGCATGCAGGAGACATGCATCTAAAGACATGGTACTAGGTTCCTGCTGGGAGAGTAAAGGGCCGGAGCAGTAAAATACCTATTTACAGGACTAATGGCAAGAGGTCACAGATCCAACAGCCAGAAAGGCCATGCCTTCTACTTGAAACATGTTATCTCACTCCTTCCTTAACTGATCCACAGAGACTAAAGCTCCAAATGTGAACTGAGACTTGTTTACTCCTTAAATTTAAAATGAGTTTTCACACCTCCAAAATACAGACGGAGCTTTCCAGCTCCAAATTGCTGCTGGAAAAAAAATCCTACAAAGTCCTCCAAATCTAGGAATATGTTCCGTCTTGTGACCATAGCCACCTCCCTGGAATCCCGAGTTTGGGGAAAACAACTTTTGTAAAACAAAGGAAAGGTTTCACACCTTCAGTGGTCTTCACCAACTTCATGACAATCTAGGAAAAAGCCAATGATCCTCCAGCTAGTTATTGCACCCTCAACTGGGTGGAAAACAAAAGCAGAATCCAGCATGGATCCCCTACTAGCAACAGTGGATCCCCAATTGAGTCACACCACTAAGAAACCCATAGGATTCTATACAGTAAAAAAAAACCTATAAAAACTCTGAGCACTAAAGCTTGGTGCTATTTACTTCCTTACCTGCTGCCTGCTGTTCTGCCTTGCTGTCTATGAACCATTAACCCACTGGTGCTATGTCAAGTCACTCCTAATCCAGCCTCCATCCGCAAACCATTGTGCCAGCTGGTACCCAGGATCAGTTAACACCCCGCAACCCTCTTTCCTTTCCAGCCTTCTCTCCTTCTGTCTCCTCAAGCACTACCAAAGCTGTTGATCCAGCGCAGGTTGGTTAGCTAACCTTTTGGGCTGCTTCTCTCTCTCTCTTGCTTCCAAGAAAGGCAGCTAAACACCCTTGCCTTGCTCCCTTCAAGGCTACTGCCTCAAGTGCACGTTAAAGGCTTGCTTCATAACTCTCGTTCAGCGCAATCCTATCCAGCTCCCCCACTGGTGCAGCCAATGGGGGAGGGTAGAACAGGAGGCTTTGGAAAGGAAAGGGGATTTAAATCCAAAGCCTCCTTCCAAAGCCTCCCGTTCTGCCCTCCCCCACTGGCTGTACCGGTGGGGGAGCTGGATAGGATTGCGCTGTTTGTCTTTGAGAACCCTCTTTTGTCCATTATCTTGGTCAGCCCTTTGCTGCCACGACCCCTGCAATACTCTCAAGCCTTGCAGAATAAGGATAGGTAAGCTTGGTCAGCCATGCAATCTCACCAAAAACCCACCAACCAAGGTTGTGTTCTGGGCTTGTTCCGTGTAGCCAAAAATTGTGTGTAGTCCATACTGCACTGAAAGTCTCTTAAATCCAGAAATGTGTACTGTCTCTTTAAAGAAGATGAGCCACACATAAATACCTAATTTCTGGGGCTCTCATTTGTTTTTTCTAAACAAAAACTTTTAAACAATATAAAAGACTATTACTTACCAAGGCTGGAAACCAGAGATTTTTCTTTTTATCCACATTTACAGACTCTACGCATACAACTTTTCCTAACAATTCATCAGTTTGTTTCCTGTCGTCTTCATCTTCATCGCTTGAGGAAGAGGAAGATTCTTCCTCTGGGCTACAAGAGAGTTGTAAATTAACCATTACTATATAGCTTAGAATACTGATGTAATAAATTACAATTATAATAATAACCTAAAGAATGGACAATATTTATTTGAAATGGTTACTGAAGAGAAATGCTGTTTCTATTAATAAAGAAACACAAATATTGTTTTGGTATGCTATAAAATATTACTTCTTATTCATGGTGGATTCTGCAGGGACAGAGGCAGGTTATAAATGTCTTAAAACAAATAAAATAAATAAGGCAACTGAACCAAGTGACCAACTGATGAACTACACCAGCTGCATATGACCCAGGCAAATTCAGATTTCAGCTACCTTTATTGGCACAGAATAACCCAGGCAGCTGACCTACAAAAGCACAGGGTGTGTGGGTGGGATCATCGTGTGGGCAAGCCTAGATAAGATAAAAAGGGGAACATTTGCAGTGAAAGTCATCCTGTGTTAAGAGAGAAGTTCCAACCCTGGATGATGAGTTTAAGCTCTTTTCGAATGAGGATGGAGATGCCAGTGAGGTGACTTGATTTCCTATTCTTAAACCAATTGATGCACAACTACCAAATAAGGAGGTGGCACTTTTATTTCTTTACACATGCATGATGAACTTATGAAATTTGCTGCCACAAGATGTCAGGATGGCTGCTGCCTTAGATGGCTTTCAAAGGAGACTAAACAAATTCATGGATAAAACAGGTCTATCAGAGGCTAGAGGCCATGACTGAAATAGAAACTCCAAGTGCAGAGGTAATATGCCAGTTGCAGGCAAACAACTGGAAGTGCATTGTCTTCATGCTCTGTTTGTGGGCTTCCCAGAAGCACGTGGCTAGGCACTGTTGGAAACAAGATGCTGGACTAGATGGACTTTTGGTCTGACCCAATAAGACTCTTCTTATTTGACACTTGAGCTCAGTGGTGGCCTCTCCCAACTTTCTGATCAATGTTGCCTGCACTGAAAATGTCCTTGGGCACTGCTGCTTCACAAAAGGATTTTATATAAGCACCTGCTACTTAACATTTGAATGTTTTTCCAATTTGTATTAGTTCTTTTTAACAGTACAAACATCAAATAACCTCTTGAAAAATAGGTAATAAATCAGAGAACAGTGAAGAATAAAACTTACATATGATTGGATCTCCTTCCTCTGTTGGTTTTCTTTCCTATGACAGGGGTCCCAAAATGTTCAGGGTTGGTAAGTGGGAGCTGATCTAGTGTCTGTTGACAAAAGCATTGAGAATTACTCTCTGAATTTTTCCACAAAAATGTCATCAATTCAGTTTGTTTGGATACGAATTAATATATTAAATTGGAAAGTGAACCTGTGGAACAGACTTGCTACTTGCACAACTCAAACTTGCAACTTATGAGCAGAATGCAAACAAACAAAAGTCAGCCCAAAAGCTAATTACCCAGACAAGGTCAAAAATATAGGTCAAGAATTCAGTGTATTTTCCTGCACCACAACACTGAATTCTACTCCCTACAACCCACTAACACATTTTTTCAGAATAACTCTTGGTCTAAACAAGATTTGTATCTTTTGGAGCACTTGGATGTTAAGGCAATTAGCTAGAGGACTAAAAGCTTTGGAAGTGGTTTCTGAAGCATTAACCAATTAAAAGTTCAACCCCATACCCTTTAAAACATTTAAATAATAGCTTAGAAAATAACTGCAGCCATTCTTGTGCTGTGAAATTAGGAAAAGTATATACCTAAAATGAGATAGTTCTCATTTAATCACACTTACTTCACTTTCAGCAAAATGTCTCTCTCCTTTCAGGCAAAGTGAAGAGCGTCTAAGAGTTTTCTCATCTCCATCATCAAATACTGATGCCAAAGGTGTAAGGAAACACAAATGAATAATCATTAAGGATTCAATTCACCACAAATAAGAACGCTTGTCACAAGTACATAACAAAAGTTAACCTACAGTGTTATCTTATACACAGCAAAATCCTGTGTAACTCTTGCACTGGTGTAACAGTAGATCCACCGGTGTACAGTAAGTGCACTTATGCCAGTGTAACTTGCCGTACGTCGATGAACGCAGGACGGACACCAACGTACCCCCTCTCAGATGCTGCACATGCGCAGTTCAGACGCAGAACAGATGCTAGCGCAACTCCGCCGGTGCAGGGGGCATTCTGGGGGTGTTTGGACACCCCCAGAATGCCCCCTGCGCTGGCGGAATTGTGCTGGCGTCCGTCCTGCATCCAAACTGCGTGTGCACGGTTACGCTGGTTTCCATTTTGCATCCATCGGCGTACGGCAACTTACACTGGCATAAGTGCACTTACACCAGTGGAGCTACTGTTACACCAGTGCAAGAGTTACACAGTCGTCTTTTTATACAGTAAAGTAATGGCCAGGAACCAAAGGGTCATGAGCAAAATGGGGCTTTTCAGCCCCTTTATTCTCATTGATGCTCTTCCTGCCTTCCCCCAAAGCTACTCATGAAGACCCTTTGGAACAGGATTCAACATAGTGTGGCAGCTACTAACTTGGTTGTACATGTACAGAAGTACTTTCTGCTCGTGCAAGGAGGTCTTTGGATCTCAACCAATCACTGGCGTCACTGGAGGTGGGTGGAAAGCTACGTTCTGCAGCTTTCCGCCCCACCGTTACTCTCCGGTACGAGGCACCCCGGCCCCTCGTCATAGGAGCCCATCTGCGGAGAGAAAGCAATGGGCAGGAGAGTCCCTGCGCATTGCTTTCTCTCCACGAACGGGCTCCTATGACGAGGGGGCAGGGCGACTCATACCGGAGAGTAACGGTGGGGCGGAAAGCTGCAGAACTTAGCTTTCCGCCCCACCTCCAGCGACGCCAGTGCAACCAATATTTATATCATGCATTTACATCAGGCGTGGGGAACCTCCGGCCTGCGCGGGACCGGACCGGAGGCTCCGGAGGCTCCTACGCCGCCGCCGCTTTCGCGCGCTTCCTGGGTTTAAAAGCGGCCTTTGCACAGCGCCGCTGAAGCTGAGATTGCCCTGAGGGCATTCTCAGCTTCAGCGGCGCTGTGCGCATGTCCAGGAAGGTCGCTTTCCTCCTCCTTCTGAAAGCGACCTTCCTGGACATGCGCACAGCACTGTTGAAGCTGAGAATGCCCTCAGGGCAATCTCAGCTTCAGCGGCGCTGTGCAAAGGCCGCTTTTAAACCCAGGAAGCGCGCAAAAGCGGCGGCCCCATTCCCATCCCGGAGCCGAGGTAAGGAGAGTGAGTGAGTGAGTGGGAGGGTGGGAGGGAGAACGAGCGAGCGAGCGAGCGTGAGCGGTCGGTGGGTGGGTGGGAGGGAGAGAGAGAGAGAGGTGGGTGGGAGGGAGGGGGAGAGAGAGAGAGAGCGGTGGGTGGGAGGGAGGGGGGGAGAGAGAGAGCGGTGGGTGGGTGGGTGGGTGAGCGAGCAGTGGGTGGATGGTAAATTCGCGGGGGGGGATTTGCGGGGGGGGGGGGGGACAGCCGGCCTCATGGCCGGCCCACAGCAAATTTTCCCTATGGGAAAATGGCCCCCCACTGCAAATAGGTTCCCCACCCCTGATTTACATAGTATTTTAAGGCAATGAGCAGAAATCCTAGAAATAAGAGTTTTCTTCCAAATGACATGTGGACTTAACCAATACCTCATTAAATTAAATTGTTGGTTTTATATTCAGTTCGCATTGTAGAAAAGGAAAGTTTCTAGTTAAGTAACAGCCCAATCCTGTCTACATTTTAGACCGTAGAGTGCCGCTCCGCCAGTCTAGGGTGTTGCAAACGTACTGTAAAGCACGTTTGCGGCACCAAGTGAGTAAGCGGTGCTGGCGGAGAGGTTTGCGCTGCTCGTCCAGCGCCGCAGAGTAAAGCAGTGCCATGGTGGGAAGGTAAGTCCCTGCTGGGTGGTGGCAGGGCATGGGGAGGACGGAACAGGGTATTTTGAGGTGGGTGGGACTGGTTGGCCGGGCCTGGAAAGGGGGAGTGATCGGTGGCAGCCTCCTCTACCATATCCTCTTCCTCTTCCTGGGCCTGGCCGCCATTACACAGGGCTCTCAGACTTTTGCCAGCAAAATAGCTGGTGCACATCCAAGTAGCCCCTTTGGGGAGGCTGGCACATTACTCAGGGTAAAGGGACAAATGTCCCTTTATCCCGAGGAGGCTGCTGGGTGTGCCGGGGCAGGCCCAATCTTGGATAGGATGCAGCGGGCGCCTTATGTGCACCATCGTGTCCTGCTAGACAGGATTGCGCTGTAAAATATACAATACATAACACTGTTTCAGTAAGAAGAATAACAGTTATCAAGCACTGATGCATAACACAGTAAGAACAAAATAAAGCTGGCTGGTAATTACAGTACTTGTGGCATAAATGTGGTAGAAATTTAGGCCCCAATCCCAATAGCTGCGTGCGTGTGTGTGTTTAGTGGGGCTTCTACATCTCCCTTTTCCAGAAGCAGATCCCACCCTGATTCAGGACTGCCCACAATCCAAGGGGCACGTGAAAATCTGCCTCCCATAAAATGTGAAGAATAGCTGACAACAACAAAAATGGAGAAACCATATTGTACAACTGCAAGCTTTTGTACACACCTCAATGAACTCTGGATTTTATGTATTAAACCTTAAAGCCAGAGAACATCTACTTTTTATGAATTAAAAGTTAATTCACATTTAAGATTCTTACATAAATTTCAATAGCATTTAACACTACCCATTTTTAGATCTACTGAAAATCTACAGAGATCTACTGAACATGCTTTTGGTTCTCGAATCAATAGTTATCGAATCAATAGTTTTTTTAGATAGACTGAACTGAATCAGTTATATACATGTTGCAAACACTCTGCAAACTTTGGTGACTGAGGCTGGGGTGCTCCTCTTTCTCTGAATACTTTTTTTTGCCCTTCTGTTCGACACTAATCCTTCTCCTGTGACCCATTTTTTATTTATTTCTTCCCATTCTCGTCTCCATGCCTACTGCCTCTTCCTTTGTTAAAGAGCTACTGTCCAAGAATATTCCTAAGTAACCATATCCAGAGTTCAATGAAAATGATATTTCGAGATCAAGGAAGTGCCCAGTAAATATTTTTAAAGGCCTGAATTTCACTGATAATTATGGATCATCATCATACATTTTTCTGCCATGTACTTTCTGAATTGATGAAAAATGCAGTTAAGTTTCCTTACCTACAGTGTACCAACTAGCGTCTGTTAATTTGTTGATGACAGCCTCTTGATAAGTTCCATCTGGATTCTTTACTTCCACCACAGTTCCTACCTAAAAACACAAAAGGTGCTTAGCAGATTTCCAAAAAGGTAGAAAATATTGAACTTTTGATTCTGTCATACTCAATTTCTATTCTTGCAATCCAATCTAGTTAACAAAGCATAGTGTGTAGCAGGATTTCCTTTTTAAAAAATGGCTGGACAAATACAAAGTGTATTTTGGGGAAAAAGTTTTGAAAACAGTGCTGATGTAGCCATGCCAACAGGGTGTGTACTGCATCTTGTGGGGGGGCAGTCATGGAGGCCTTCTCAAGGTAAGGGAACATTTGTTCCCTTACTTTGGGGCTGCATTGCGGCTCATCGTTGCTGGAAAGTTGGATAAGATTGGGCTCTTAGGCATCATTAGGCTTACCAGATCGCCGACCGGGACAGAGCCTCTTGCCCTTAAGGGGCGGGGCGCGGGAGGGGGCCAGATCGCCGCGATGATCTGGCCCCCTCCCGCGCCCCGCCCCTTAAGGGCAAGAGGCTCCATCCCGGTCGGCGATCTGGTAAGCCTAGGCATCATCTATCTTTGTAAGATACGACTGGGTGATCTGGATTACATCAGGGTGCGTGTGTGATTTCACATTTCAGATATTTGTATTGAATCGGTGTCTTTTAGAATTGAATCGGTGGAACTTTTAGAAGTTCCACCGGGGAGAGCCTGGGAAAGACCCAACGGGGGGGGGGGGGGAGACAGGACCAAGGAAACCAGGAGAGAGGCCTGGGTCTACTTGGGAGGAGGGACCTAGGTCTACTCGAAGGGAGTAAGGAAGAGCCAGGGAGGGACCAGGAAGGGGAAGGGTGGGGTAAGAGGCCAGCCAGGACTATAAAGGCAGAACCGGCTGATGATGAAAGGAAGCTGGAGATAGGCTCTTATCTGCCCTTAGGTTTGAGCCCAGGACCTCTTGTAAGTTCTACACAGGAGAAGGAAGAAGAGGGTGCATCTAACCCTCTCCCCTGAGTAATTCTGAGGCCTACTAAGCCGGGGACTCTCTGCAAGCCAGGTAAGGTCCTCCTATCCCTTCGCCGGGCTGGAGAGTGATCCTTCATCCTCAGTCCTTGGAGTAGGGCTTGCCCTGGCCACCCCGCTTGCCAGAACGTGGACCCCAACACACTGCATGCAGTTCTTTCAATCCTGGCCTATACAATTTGCAATTCTGTAGTACTGATCCAGATATACATACTATAACTGATAACTTCAAAAAATTTCTGAATTCAGGTGTTCAAATACACTCGTATGGCACAAAACGTACTATATGCAATATTGAGACAGGATGGAAATCCAAAAGATGAAGAAATTCCAGGGGAAGGAATTCAAAGAGAAAGATTATACAGTAGTAGCAGCACTGATCAAATTTGCCATACATCACTGACTTCTGCCAAAATGAACCCCTGATGATGTACAGATATGACTAGAAATGAGCAATTAGACAGTGCAAGTTGAACATCTGGCCTCTATCCTATCACACACACTTTTTGGGGGGTGGGGTAATGTAAACACATAAATAGCAATGCAGCTTTGAATACTGTGCCTGCCCATACATACAGTGAAACTGTAAAATAGTAAAATAGGTTTTAAAAACCTCATGGCCAGCAACTATCATAGAAGTTTGTAGGTTTACGAGTTTAAAAGCCATGTATAAAAGATAACATTTTAAACTTTTTATCTTTTATACATGGCTTTTAAACTCGTAAACCTACAAACTTCCTATGATGTAAAATAGTAATCTATCAGATACCTAAGTTATTAACATTAAAGTTTGAAAACCCAACCAATCCACCTCAGCCTGATCACTAGTAATTCACAAATGCCACCGCACAGTTGTCATTTTGCACTTACGGCCAGACCTTGAAGTTTGGCTTATAAACAATATTTGACAAGTCAGTATGCTCAAATTATTTTGAAAAGTTGAGTTCTCAACTTTTACCCAAAATTGTCCCCAAAAGCACTTTTCAGAAATGCTGACCTGCTAGTACCACCTCTGACTACCAGCAGATGGTGGACAAGAGCTAATGGACAAAGACATTTGCCAGAATAGGTGTCTAAAACAAAAATTAGATAAACTTCACAGTTCTGTGACTCAAAGTCAGAACTAGTATGCACTGCTGTATATTTTTTAAAAACAAATAAATATTCCCATATACACTGTTTGTATGTATGTGATTTAAGCAGCAACAGCCAGTGAATTGGGATGGTAGGTGGAACTGCTGCCTGCTGTTGTGGGGAGAATGGATAGGGAATTCGTGTCCTTAACCAGAAGCATCTGGAGCTAGTAGTAGAGGCTGAGGAGCTGCAGCCAACAATGTGCAAGTGAGTGGTTGCCGATTTGGCTAACTGTCCCTGTTGCTTGTTCCAAACCACATATTTGAAAGGCACTGGCTGTGATGTTCCTATCCTGCTTCCGCTGATATTTCCAGTGCATATAGGTAACAGTGCAAATGCTCTTTTACCCTCCATTGTTCTGCAGCATCACCAGGCAATTCTGACTAGCAAACTGCTTCACTTTTTTTGCCTACAGCTGAGGGTAAATTTTGCCTACAGCTGAGGGTGTGAGAAACGTACCTAGCTACATGAAGAGAGTTGCGGCCATTATGTTTACTAACACCCTCAGTTACTGACTGTCCTGAATATTAAGATAAAATCCTTGATTAATAACAGAGCCAACTTTATACACTATAATTCTTAACGGGTAATTCTTAACTTACTAATTTTTAACTTAGTGAATATTTGCTGCAAACTAAGTATGAAGGACTCTGGCAAAAGCATACATGAAATAACGCCAAACCTCCTATATTAGAGAAGCACATATTTAAGATGTGCTCAACAAGTGAGGAACAGAAAATTCACATGGAGTATTGGGAACAAACTGCCAAGACTCCAGGTATCCCAAATAAATAAATAACTAAAAAAAAAATCACAAGAATTTATTCCGTCATGAGAATCTTTCCAAAGCAGTTCTGTGAGGAAAAAGAAATTGCTTCAGGGGTCACCCATGCACCCTGTTCCTAAACATACTTATTTGGAAAAAAGACTAATCAATATTAAAAGGAATAATTTGCAGGTTAGAGTGCTTAGGACCTTGGTCCTAAGCACTCATGCACATGTTTACTCAGAAGTAAGTCCCATTGTGATCAGCAGGATTTATTTCCAGGAAAGTGTGCATAGGATTGTCACCTTAGACTAGGATCCAAAGACCTATGAAAGTGGTTCCATAAATCCCAGGGGGCTTGAGATTAGACTATCCTCAAACAATAGATCTGCATCCCACATAGCAAAGTGCTCTTCAAATGTGAGGTATTTCAAAAGTACTGTAGTTTATGTTAAGGGATGGGGGTCCAATTCTTTAAAGATGAAAAAAACTGACACACATTCAAATAGGCTACTACAAGCCTTTTACATGAATAACAGCGCAATCCTATCCAATTTCCCCCCACTGGTGCAGCCAGCAGTGTAGCGAGAACGGGAGGCCCCAAAACAGAAAGGGGATTCAAAGGGGATTTAAATCCCCCCTCCCCTCCAAAGCCTCCCATCCTGCACTCCCCCGCTGGTTACACCGGTGGGAGAAGTTGGATAGGATTGCACTGTAAATCTTTGCATCCTGGCCTTAGTCTTTGTAGTGCTATAGCAAGACACTATACAGAACAGCAGTTGGGATCCAAATAGCATGATACGTGAACAGAAGGCATTTCCATACGTACACAGGGGTGCATGGGAGTTCACCAACTCACCCCCATTCCACACACACACTACATGCTATTCTGTAGGGTCCTCTGACCCTTGGCAATGAACGTTTCTGATGTGGGGGAAGCATGAGAGGCTACAGTACAAAGGGTCAAGAGAGTCTTGGTGCATACTCAGAACACTGTGTGTCCTTCCTCTGGATCCCAGCCCAAATGTCTTCAAAATCTATTCTAGTCACCACATGTACTGTGCCAGCGATAAGTCACCACTTTCTAAATTCTACAGATCAAAACAGCTCAGCCCAATTTAAAATTGTGCACACTACACTGCATCCTATTTAACACATTTTCATACTTCAGGAGATAATTTTTACACTGCATACTTGTATTGCTTTATAATTACATCTAACCTTCAGATCTATTACTACAAATATATTGATTTGCAAAGAACCACTTATTTTCTTGACTAAATAGTCAAATATATTACCTTTAAAGGGCCTTTTATGTGATCATCCTGAACTTCCACAGTTGATGAGTCATGCCTAAATGTTACCTAGAACACAAAATTCAATGGACAGTTAAAGCAGTGCAAGTACAAATAAATACAGCAACCAAATTCTGATTTTGAGTTTAAGTAGTCTGCAGTAACTGCAGATTACGTCACTAGCTGTCAGAGAATACGCAGCATGTCCTCCTTGGAAAAGTAGTGGGAACAAGGAATACTAGTGATTGCCACAGTCAAGGAAATTCCACTAATTCACACTTTATTTTCTAAATGTCTGAGTTGGGTGTATTTGCAGCAACTATGAGATTCCCCCAAAAGTAAGCAGGGAGCATGGTAGTTAATTAACTCCTTTTTCTATAGCTGAATGGATACCTTCCTCCCAATACACATATGGTTCTAGCAAGCAGTTTTGGTGGAAAGCTTACATGTATAGTTCTAAAATATATACAGTTGGCCCTCGCTCTCCGCAGGGGGTCCGTTCCAGATCCCCATGGATAGCAAAGATCCGCGGATACAGGAGTCTGTATTCAAAACGCTAAGAAAAGAAGTTTAAAAAATATGGATTTTTTTAACCTTTTAGCAGCTAACCACGCCATTCTGAAGCCTCCGCAGGGCTTCTGGAAGCTTACCAACCCACTTCCGGGTTGTGCAGAGGCTCTTCCCCCTCCTAGCATTATCCCCTTAGAACAAGGCTGGGGGGAGGAAGAGCCTCCGTGTGACCCGAAAGTGGGTCAGTAAGCTTCCAGAAGCCCTGTGGAGGCTTCAGAACGACGTGGTTTGCTGCTAAAAGGTTAAAAAAACCCGCTGTTTAACTTTTTAGAGCTTTACATGTGAACCCCCGCGGGCTCGGGACCCACAGCGAGACAAATCCACAGGTCTGGAATCCGGATGAAAAGGGTCCACATCTGCCAATGCTGGCTTAAGGTCTACTGGTGCCAATATTGCTGCCACCAGGTAGAGCTTGCAAATGTGTCAACACTGCATGATGGTGCAGTGTTTAAATTTAAATTATGTGAAAGAACACCAAGCCATCATACTCTGCAGAGAACAAGCTGGAAAAACAACTGTGTATTTAGAACTGATGGATGAAATGTTTGAGGACTGTAGAAACCTTCATTTCAAAATGTGCAGAGCACAGATGAATTTAAAAAAAAAACAAATCTCATCTTAAGCAAATTTTGTGACTTGGAAAATTTTACTTTGAAAAACACTAAATTATATGATGTTTGCCTAATTTGATATTTTGTTCTTGGAATTACACATTTTTGAAATGTGATTAATGAACTGATCACATTAACTAATTTGTGCTTTTAAGCTTTAGAAACCATGGTTACATTCTTGAACACAATTGATATAAAAAGTAAAGTGCAAAAGGTTTCAAAGCAGACAACTCAAACAATATTTGCAATAAGGGTTATAAAAACAAGCCTCTGAAAAATCTCCTGTGCAAGCTTCCTTGAAATGAATAGGATTTGTGCAAAAACATGCATTTATGTATGGAGCTATATGCTGAAATGCCAACACTGCAACTAGGGCCTAAAAAGATGGTTGTATTAACAGCTTGCTATCACACAAAACAGCATGCCCCTACATTAAACAATAGCTTCTCCTTAATCTTTCATCATGGATTTTCTTCATTTCCAAATGAAGAGTGATACAATTAAATTTAGCGTGGATACAGAAACACCAACAGCCCTGTGAGGCAGAGGAGGAGAAAAGGAAGGCAGCAAGGCGAAGATCACCAGGAGTAAAAGATTACCATAAGTCAAAAGTACAATACAGTATATGCCTGTTCTACAAGGTGGATGGTAATGTTGCCAATGGCTAAGGAGAGAATGTGAGGGGAGTAGGGCTTGAGGGAAAGATAAGAATTTCAGTCTTGGATGTACTCAGCTTCAGATGACAAAGAAGCATCCAAGCTGAAGTGTCAGGCAGGCAGTGAGAGTTATGGATTGGATAAAGGGAGAAAATTCGGGGTAAAGTGGTATTGTGCACATACGGGTGGTACTGAACGCCATAGGATTTGATGACACTACATAAAGAGAGATCAGCAAGGATTCAAAAACAGAGCGCTAAGGGTATTCAATAGAGCATTCAACAGAGAGAGAGAAAGAGGGCAAGGAGCTTCCTTCCCTGTAGAAACAATGCAGCCAAGAGATTCAGAGCGTTGAAAGTAAACTTTGATTTGGCAGTAAGGAGATCATTGGTGATGTGGGGGCAGATGACTGCAGTAATGGGCAAAGCCAGATTGTTGGAGGTCAATAGCAGGATTGGTGGTGAGAAACTCAAGGTAGTAGGGAGTAGGCAGATAGTTCTAGAAGTTCGGAGGCAAAGTACTTGCAGGGGATGAGTCGAAGAATGGCTTTTTGAGAATAGAGGAGACGGTATTGTTTGAATGCAAAAAGGACAAGAGTCCGAGGAGAGAGACAAGTTGATAATGAGTAGGAGAAGATGGGTGACTGTGGGGCAGATGGCAACCAGGAGTCAACAAGGAATGAGATCAAGGGGACACATGTACAGATTCAATGAAGATAACTGGTAGCCATCTCATTAATAGCACGATCGTGCCTAAGATGCAGCAGCTCGCTGGCACGGCACGGGTTCACCCCGGGGGAAGGGGACATTATGGATGTTATTCATCCTCCACTCGACCCTGTTACAGACTGTTATGTGTCCTCAGCTGAAAGCTGGGGACATTCATCCCCTTCCCTTGGTGTAAGCGCCATGAGCCCCAATGGGCCTTCTTGGATGCACACTAGCTCTGGAGCTGGCACAAGTCTGAGGAGGCCTGGGATGGGGTGTTGGATATCAGTGCCGATATTCCCGCCCCCTCCCAGGCTGGGCCGGCCAATAGTCCCCTCCCCACGCCCTCCCTAGGACTTACCGGGGTCAGCCAGTGCAGAGTCCAGGGGACAGCAGACTGAGCGGCGCTGGCGCCACTTACTCAGAAGGAGCTGCAAACGTGCTTTACGGCACTTTTGCGACTCCTTAGGCCAGCGGAGCGTGTGCTCCACTGGCCTATACTTATGGTGGATTGCGCCATTAGTGAGATGGAGAGAAAGACAAAAGGGTTGAGGAAGGCGGACTGGGAGATGAGGTGACAAGATCTGAATGGATAGTTTCAATGTTGGTGCTGAAGAAGGAAGCAAAGTCTCAGGCAGGGCAGAGAGTGAGGAGAGGAAGGGAGGGGCAGATTTTAGCAGGGAATCAAAGGTAACAAAGAGGCACCAAGGATTCCTCAAGGTGGTGTGCATTAAAGAGACCTGTTTAGCTATGTAGATGCCAAATGAGAAAAAGGAGGAGAGAAACCATTTGTAGTGGATATAGTAGGCCAGTTGTTGGCCTTGTTCGCCTCCACAGGCATCCTGCTACACAAGCACAAGAAAGAAATGTTGAATGGAGGGAGCAAATCAGAGGCAAGGTGAACAGAACGTATGGAGAGTGGAACAAACAAACTGAAGGTAGAAG
Organism: Plestiodon gilberti rubricaudatus; assembly: GCA_026170595.1. Classification (NCBI taxonomy): domain Eukaryota; kingdom Metazoa; phylum Chordata; class Lepidosauria; order Squamata; family Scincidae; genus Plestiodon; species Plestiodon gilberti. The sequence goes on along the minus strand of JANXHW010000001.1, from coordinate 51,234,861 downwards.
CTGCAGAGTCTAAGGAGGGTGCAGAGATAAGAGAGGACAATGCTTCAGAGAATGCTGTATCGACGGACTGCAGGTCCCAGAAAAAAGAGGAAGCAGAATATTGTGAGGGTGGACTATGAACAAAGTTGAATGTGACAGATTGGGAGAATTCCATAGTAGAAAGGTTGGAGAATGAAGTCAGCCTCTCAGGTCTACTAAACAAATTATCCTGTTCACCCCCCTCAGAATGTCTTCACTGGAATAGTCACATGCTGGAGAAGTAGGTACATTTTTTTTAAAAAATACATACAGTACATGTAACGTAACACACCTTGACTTTTACCAGTCTTTTTGCTGTCTTGATCTTGGCCTCACAGAAGGCCCCTCTATATTTAGCACTCACATCAGTGCCCACTGTCAAGTATGGAGGCTCATCAAGGGTCTAGAAGGGACAAAAAGGAACACAGTTGGCTTTTTAATCTCCTTCCTTCTAGACATTTGTATCACACACACAGTTGGTCATTTCAAAAACAGTAATATTACATTTACAAAAATCAGCCATGCAATACTATTTCCTGGTCCTAGGTGACGCCATATTTACATCTATTATAACTGAGAATAATCAAGCTACGCATCCTTCTGCTGAAAACAATTAAATACAAATAAACAGGAAAAATCAATAGAACACATGATGAAGAGTCTAGCAAAAAGAGACTTCTGAGAAGGGAGGTATCACAATACTGTAAGTTAATATTTAACTTCATGTATTGTGCTCAGGATAATTTTCTATTCATTTAGTTTTTTAGCCATTACCCAATTTTTCATTTCTTGCCATCCATGTCATCCAGGACCTATCTAAGCAACTGTTATTAAGAAAGTGCAACATTTTAGTGCTCATTCCAATTTACCGGACAATTTGTTTGTTATGTATCCCAGTTGCTATCCAAGGAACTCACAACAGAGTAGATGGGTTCCTCAGATTCCATTCTCAGATTCAACTTCCATTCAAGCACTGCTCACACCCAGGCCTTGCTTCTATTCTCTGTGTGTTTGCAAAAGATCCTCTCCAGTCTTTCTCTGCCTGACTCTGGGAGAGCTTTAGAATTCTCAACAGAGCTTTGCCTACCCATAGCAACTTTTGATGTGATGAAAGCAAAGTGTAGCCAGGCTCTTAAGGCTAATCTACACTGGACGCGGCTCGGCTTGGCGCGTTCAGATGAGTTGGCGTGCGTCTGGTGTGGTGCTATTTACGCACGACGGCATTCGCCCATCAGCTGGTCACGTCCCATCCCAGGTCAAGTGGCCTCCGAGGCGACTTTTGCCGGTTCAGCCAACATGCAGCCAATCAGAGGCAGTATTTTGGTCTGAGGGGCGGGACACAGAGCAAACGCGGCAACCAATCAGGGGCCAGACTTCAGGAATAAATGTTTTCCAGCAACAGAAAAGTATGTTTAAGACAAGCATGGAAGCAGTTGGAAGGAAATGTCGCTTTAGGAGACATGGCTTCAAACGCAGAATGGATTGGCTTTTCAGGCTTTGGCTCTCTCACCCTTCAACATCTCACAGATGAAAACAGATATTCTGTAATGCCTCATTTCCAATACCAAGGAACAGTGCTTGCATTTCCTTCGTCACTACTACATATTGCTGAGGAGTCTTTCCCATCTCAATTTGTTTACACTGCAAAAGCTTGTCCCACACTGATCTAAGAGCTTACAGTGTTTGTTCGTCTGCCTAAAATTGTAGTTGAAAAACATAATTGCTCTACAACAGGTTGTCAACAATTCAAAATATATCTCCACATAGCTGCACAATGTGTGAAATGAGAGGCTATCCGCTGCATTACACCTTAGTGTTCATGTGCATGCATTTGCATGAATGTGCGCTAGCGAAAAAATGCAGCTGTTCCCCATTCTGAAATTTAATTTCCAAATACCTTTGGGAAGGAACTGTATCTTGAAGGCTTAGCTTATTATTGAAAGCTTATAGTGGTTCGCGGCTGCACCTCGGCTCAGCTCCTTCACGTGTCCAGGGTACATAGAAGGAAGCTGCCCATACCCAAAAAGGGACAGGGTGCCTATATCTTTAACCACGAGGGAATTTGAACAGGTGTAGCTTGCACCCTTTGGGACTTGCTCTACTGCTCCTCCTCTCCCCGAAAGCGACCAATCAATGGAGACCAGCTAGTATCCAATCACAGGGGGACCCACAAGCCACAGCTGCGATTTGGTGTGGCTGGGTTGAGTCTTATCAAGTGCCGGCACGTCTGCTACTCTTGAAACGTGCCAGCACAAGCCAAGCCAAGCCCGGTGTAGATCAGCCTTTAGACAGAATTGTACCACATGCACATCTTAGGAGTACAAGTATTCTTCTTCTAGAACTGTTTCTACTACAATTGCTCTTCTGTATTCCCCAGGAAACATACTGGGCACTCTTGTCTCACTGCTCTTTCCTTAATACATAATTAGGCCTACAAATACATCTCTAGCAATATCCAAATGGTGATAGACAGTAAATATGTAATTTTCTATCAGCTTCCCATATCAGAGGCACATTTCATTTTAGCTGTCATACAAAAGAGAATGTTTGACATGTTTCTATATGCCCAACTGTTTCATAACCAGAAAGTTTATCTTGCAAACAAACAGGGCTACCAGATCCTAGATTAAAAAAAACAAACATTATGGATTTCTAGATTTATATAGAAATGTTTCTATATGCCCAACTGTTTCATAACCAGAAAGTTTATCTTGCAAACAAACAGGGCTACCAGATCCTAGATTAAAAAAAACAAACATTATGGATTTCTAGATTTATATAGAAATAATCAGACTGTTCACATCATTTGACTGTGTTTCAATTCAAAAGAGAGCCTCCTAAGCCTCACCAGGCTTTGCCACAAATTCATTGTAGAACTCTGCAATATGGGTGATATTAGCCTGATGTGGGGAACTCACAAAAATTTCATACAGGAGAAGAGGGATATGGTAAAGAGGAGGAAATTTCCCACTGCTTCATAGGCCTAAAATCAGTTATCATCCCACTGTTGGTAGAAGACAACTGATTTACCCTGTTCTTTAAGCAGCATTTAATATACCTAAGTAGGTACTATATTAATGGCCCAATCCTATGGGCCCATTACAACAGCGAACATTGCCTTCTGCTGTCGAAACTGCAGCAGTGACGCTGCAAAAAGCAGCAGAAGCTGCTGGCTACTCCCGGCGCTCACTGAGGGATTGCCCAGTCCCCGCCAAGGTAAGAATGATGACAGGGGGGCATTCCTGGGTGGACTGGGAGGAGGGGAGGAGCCATGTCGGTTGAGGGAGGAGGTGTATCCTATCACAAGTGGCTTGTGTTGGGATGCTATCCCCTCCAGACATGCCCCCTTTCTCTCCTTGGACTTGCATCAGTTATATAGCTGCTGCAGCCCCAAGGAGACCCACAGGCGATCAAGGGGCTTATGGCGGTGTCAGGGAAAATATTTCCCTTTGCCTCTCCCGAGCCCCCTGATCGCTGCCGCTCCAACATACAACGCTGCCTGTTTTGGCACACCTATATGCTATAGCGCGAGGGAGGATAAGATTGGGCAGTAAAACAAGAGACAAGCTTTAGGCATGGGATACTCTGCTTCAGTGAAGGCAGAAGCACTTTGGGTCCACTGGGTCTCTCTTGTCCCAGTAATCCCAAGGAGTCTGCGCCAGTGCTTTGGCTGCTGCGACAAAGCTCTGAGGCATTTACGGATGCATGGTGATGACGTCATACATCATTGCTGCACTTCGGGGAATACCAAGCCACGAGTTGCATGGAACTCAGCTTCCCAGGGCTTTGAGCTGCATGGCCATGCAGCTGCTGGTCTCTCCTAACTCTATAACAATTCCCTCTTCCCCTCAAATAAATTCCACAAACAGACAAAACACACTCTAGGCAACACAAAAGCTCTGTCTTTTCTAAGTGGCAAAAACTACGGTATCTTACATTTAGCATGGTCAGTGGCGTCGCTCCGGTAGGGGCAGGGCTGCAAGTATCGCTCCGTCGTAGTCCCTTTACTGAGCGAGCAGGAGGCGGCCCCGCCCCCTCACTGTCGGAGCCATTCCCCTGCGGAGAAAGCAGCAGGCAAGAGACCCTGCCTGCTGCTTTCTCCGCAGGGGAATGGCTCCGACAGTGAGGGGGCGGGGCCGCCTCCTGCTCACTTGGTAAAGGGACTACGACGGAGCGATACTTACGGCCCCACCCCTACCGGAGCAACGCCACTGAGCATGGTAGAGCAATTGTTCCTATTCATCTCAACACAGCATTCTTTTCAATGGCTGTTTGCTGGTGTATTTTTTGTTGTGAATATGAACCTTTTTGGAACAGAGAATCATTTTCATTTACCTATTTTGCTATATTAACGGCTTAGATATAGATATAGATATAGATGAGCTGAATGACAGTATATAAATATTACAATAGTTTTGTAATCTCTTGGAGATTAAAAAACACCCCAGTCTCATGATAAAACTTGGTTTATATCTAAAGAGCTGCCCATTTCGAATACTTATGAACCTGATCAATGCTTCAGCTGGATGCATCGGTGCACTTCTTAAAGTACCAGTACGGTACTTTGGAACTCCCATTATCCCACTGCTAACTGGACAAACAGGCACTATAGTAATGTAACCATTAAAGAGTGAAATGTTAGCATCTTCTATTAGGAGCAGGAGTTAGGTTCCACCCTTAAGACTTTTCTTCCTTGTTCCTTTCAGTTTCTAACTTAGTATGTTGTCCTACAATAAAGAAACATGCTTGTCCAGCTGCATAAAGAAAGAATTAGTTCTTCTGGAACCCAGGCTTCTATACAAAAGCGATAAAGTAAAAATCTACTTATAGCAACTCATGGTAAAACTGACGTGTTCAGTGTAGAAAAAGAGAACTAGCAACAATATACTGAAAGACACTATTTTCCAGCACATCACAACTGATCAGGACCAAACACAAAAATGAAGGTCCAGAAATGGGTTTGTTTTTTTTAAATGTCTGTGGCAGTAAACATACTCCTTTTCAAGAAGTTTGCTGCAAACTCAGAAGCTGGGAGATAAGATCATTTGCAGATTTGCGATACCTTTAAGAGAACATTATACAGAACATTATACTCCAAAGCCAAACTTTATTATGGATCTTTTAAAATTCCATAATAGAATGAGAAGATGAGGAGAGTCAGACTATGCAGCTGAACTAAAAAAGCTGAATACTGCTCATTTGGTAATGTACTGGAGACGATGAGAGGTTTGTTTGTGGAATAAATGAGAAAAAAAATCAAAGGCAGTCGCTGGCATAAGGAAATCTGAGCTGGGCAAAAACTGCAGAATTGGCAATAGCTATAAAATTGACAACAGCTATAAAAATCATAAGACACAAAGGATTTACATCTAGAAAACAAGGAAACTCATATGAATGTTAAAAAAAAACACACAAAGCCCACCACAAAAGATTCAGGGCTTGAAAAGGTGCATTCATTGTGGAGACGTTCATTATTCAGCTGCAGTTTGTAAGCATAAAGTGTCCCAGTGACCACAGAGGTCTAAAAACATGACACTTAGCCAAAACAGTGTATAAGGTGATATCAGCCAAAACAACAAGGCCATAAGAGTGATTTTCTACCATGCCACAGCAAAGGAAGAAGGTTTGTTACCTAAACAAAGGCGAAAGGACAGAGCAGGTTGTCCACACTGTGTACTACAGAAGAAAAGATGGAGTCCGACAAAGTAACTGCAGAGTAGAGTTAAATAATCAAGCTGCATGGAGATAGATGTAGGAGCCTGCTAATGAAACAACTTCAATAAAGTGAAGTAGGTCTGAACTCAGCTGAAAAGACAATATGAAACTGCAGACTGACTTATACAAGGAGAACCCATTTCTGTGCTAGAATCAGTGTGTTCCTGTGAAATATAAATGACAACAGAAGGATTTACAAGCAGTAGTAATAAAAAAAAGGGCCAAATAGAACTTGGCTGAAAGAATTCAGACTGGATTGGGAATAATAAGTTAGAGCAGAAGAAAATGCCAGCCATAAAACATTCTCAACAAGGCCCATCCTCTGCAGTGCTCCAAGAAGGGTTAGACATCTTGAACAGAACTAAAGCCAGGCTTTTTATTCAAAAGGAAAGCCAGCTAAAAAGTACCTCAAAGCCACACCTGTCCGTATGACCACAGAGAAAAAACTGAAGCTGAACTGGACAGACTGATGAAAGAAGGTACCATCTCCCCTATGAAGTTTTCAAAAGGGCTACACATTTGTACCAGGGGCCAAGCCAGACCACAGAGTCAATCTGTGGTGACTACAAAGTCACAATAACTCACGTCTCTAAGTTAGCTAATGACCCCATTCTACATACAGAAGCCCTGGTAACAGTGCTTGTAGTCAACTAGCAGATGGAACTGGAGGTGGAATTTGCCACAGAAGACACCCACAAAAGTTTCTACCAATACAACAGATTACCTGGTCTATGGAGTTTCTTCAGCACCTGGGATATCTAGAGAGTCATAGAAAACCTGTTCAAGGAGATTCTTGGAGTGAAGGTAAGCATTGATATGCTCATCACTGACAAAAGTGATCAGGAATATCACTTAACACTTGAGAAGGTACTTCAAAAGACTAGAAGAAGCAGGACACTGCTTAAATTTTTTTTTTCATGAAACCAGAAGTAAAGCACTTGAATTACAAGACTGACAAGGACAAAGTCCATCCTATGGCAAAGAAAGTCATAGCTACTGAAAAAGCACCTGCTCCACAAAACACATCAGAACTCAGAGAATACCTTACACGTACTGTATGTTAATAATATTATCTATTCTTCCTAAATCGTTCAGCTGTTTTAGAACACTTGTGCATTTCTCTTGCATGACACTGGGGAAAGAGATCATCTTTGCTGAGGATCTTTTTGTGTGGGCAATGACGATTGTTAATTTTTAATTATTTGCATATAGTGGTTCCATAGTGTTAATTGAACAACAACAACAACAAAACCACATCTCCTACTCACTACTGATAGATATCAGACCCCCTCCATTTTTTAAAACTTATTTGAAAACATTTGTCATCGTACCAAAATATATTACTTGGAATATATATAACTGCTAAACAAAAACGTGACTATTAAAGTGGTGATATTGCCTAATGGTGGTAGCTGCTAAGGATGGAGGGTCCCCTCCTTTTCTTATCCTCTTACTTCCATAGCAAGAGCAAGAGGAGGGGCAAGCCTAGAGCAACTGTGGTAGCCTGAACAATTGTGTCTGTTTCTTGGATACAAAGAAGCACAACCAAGACACATACGGGGATGTGGTCGTTGTTATTTTATTGTCTTCACACAGCTAATATACGGCATGTATGCAACTAAACTAAGATCATTCCACGTTGAGAGCTACATTGCAGATTACTTTCTGACACAGAGATTCAAATTCCTCAGAAAAATAAAAATGAAACAAGTGTCTACATAAATTACTGCATCTCACACAAAGGTTACATTTCAGAGTCAATGCGTAAAGCTAAAATCATGTACTACTGTATACTCAAAATTATCTTGAAAATCCTTTACACATCATGGTACTTTTACATTCCCTTCTCCTCCCCCCCCCCCCATCTACAGTTCACTTGATTGGCATTTAAGTAGAAAAGTTTTAGCATTTAGTGATTTAGCATTTAAGTAAAAAAGTCAAAATTGTAATCCTATACATGGTTACCTGGGAGTAAGTCTCTTTGAACTTGGTGGAATTTACAGTACTTCTGAATCAACATGCATAGGATTGGGCTGTAAGAAACATTTTGTCTACGGCTGCTCAGAGAAAAACACGATGTTTTTTTTTAATGCATGTTCTAAGCCAAGAGACACAAAAAAACAATCTCCAGTGCAAAATTAGGATTTGAGGAATTTTCCCCTCTCATTTAAAATACAATGTAACTGAACAATTTTCCTCCTTATTTCTAAAACAGCTCAGTGAATGCTGGCCAACACGGCAATCTTCTTAACCCATGCATATCCATTAGGACTTAACAAGCAGCAGAAGTCAGCAAACAGCAAACACAACTGCATCTGCTTTTTACATGTTCACATACTTTGCAGCTTAGTGTTCCTCTTACAAAAACAAAACTGAAGGACAGAAGAAGTACCGGTATTTGTAAAATAATTTTTTAAAAAATCAAAAGCTGAGGATACTTTATAATCAAACTTTAATTATTCAACCTGTCATTCTTCTACCTCAGTACACCTTTAAACATTCTATTTTTACTCAAATATAAATGTGAAAGAATCAAAGTCACAATAAAACTATAGGCTTACCATATCCAAAGGGGGACAGGGTGCCTACACCTTTAACCATTGTAAAAAGAGGGAATTTGGGCAGGTACAGCTTGTTGCACCCTTCCATTATGAGCTGCACCTGCCCAAATTCCCTCTTTTTACAATGGTTAAAGGTGTAGGCACCCTGTCCCCCTTTGGATATGGTAAGCCTATAAAACTATTCTCTTATAGAGCAAACTATTATGTATAGTTTTCACACTATTTCACTCCCCCCCCCCTTTTCTTTGCTATTCCCTAGCCTGCTAGCTAGGATGAGATTGATCCTAAACCTCCTTGTGTCAGCGGAGCATAGTGACATGCCAGCAAAAAAATAAATAAAAAATGCCAGCCTAGCAATACCCCTCTGGTGGTGGGAGCCAGCAGACCCCACCACCACAAGAGGGGAAACTGAAGAGGGAAAAGTAGGCCTTAAATCTGTATCCTATGCTCACTCATCTTGCCTCCAAAAATGGAATAACATACACTTGCAAAAGAAGTGGCATAAGTTACAAGACTCTCACTGAAGTCAACAGAGATAAAAATGACAGTTTCCTCCCCCACCCACATTTCCTTCTCCTCTGCCCCCACACTGCCACCATGGTGGATAGGATTATGACTAGCTCTGCAGCCAATCAGAGCTAATGATACATAAGCCCTGGCCAGGAAACATATATTTCCACATATCAAGATGCATGGCATGGGGAACATCTGTGTTCTCATGTATAAAAACGAGAAACACAGCAGTAGAGATTTTGTTGTTTGGGCAAAGTGGAGCCTCTGTATAAAGTGTTCCATTACTAAACACCTAATAGCAGGGGGGGGGGGGGAAGGAAGGACAAATGAGTAACACTTGTATTCTAATTCCTCACAGGTGCCTTGCCTCACTCACAAGGAACTTCCTCCATACTTGCAACTGTGACAGTAAACAAAAAATACATAGGTAAGACACAGAAGGAGAGTTGGCAGGGTGGAGGAGGCCATACGATATAACATCTGCACTTCTTCCATCTATCCAATTCCATCCCCCAAGAAAAGGGATGGGTGCGTAGAGCATTGAAACAGTGATGAGCAACTCCCACCCACTTTTAAAATATGCAAGATATAAGGGTGGACCAGGAAGCAGTACTTATTCACACCTGGTAACCGTGTCTCCCACACAGGGGGCACAGGGTAAGGCTGTACTATACATGAAGTATGGCACAGGAGCAGAACAAACTACAGAGGTCCAGTCTAACTCCTTGCAGTGAATGGGTGAGTATGTTTCAATGATTACCCTGTCTTCTCCAATAGATGAAGCTTAAGGTGACTGCTAACAGGCTAGTGGTAAGCATTTACTATTGGAAGCAGAACCCTTAAACGGTAAGCTGTAACCTTTTGGAAGTGACAGTCACATCTCCTAAGGCTTGAACTTGAGCCACCACCTCCTGTTCCCCTTGCACTACTTTTCCCCCCCCTAAATTTCAGGGCATCTTATGGTGGTTCATGTTGTAAACTTGGGATTGCAGCTTCACTTCTTCCTGTCTGTGGGGCTCCAAACCCTCTTCCAAGCAAAAATCTGGCTTCTCTTACTTATACAACAATGAAAATAGGAGCAGTATTGGAAGAATTCCAAATTCAACTACGTAGAGGCAATCCCTTCTCTAGACCTCTTTCTGGCTGTCTGACAATGTGTTGCACATGGAGGGGGGTTGTGCATTAGGTTGGGAGAGGTCATAAGGTTTGCTCAACTATGGCTGTGCATTGACCTAATGCTTTTTATGCATTGGGAATATGGGGGCATTGTTGGTGCACAATGTTGTAATTAGTGAACGGTGGTGAAACTGCCAGTGATGCTGTGGAAGAGTCAGGGTTACTACATTAACATTTGTTTCAGCAGCTATTGTTCTGCTATTCATTCAAGTCAGGAGCGTCACAGGGTCGCGCGTCACCTTTAAGGGGGAGGCTCCGCCCCCCCGCGTGACGTCACGCGCAGGAGCAGAGCACCCTCCCCGCTCCGTTTTCGGCTCATTTTGGAGCCAAACGGACACAGGGGAGGGAGGGCGGGCCAAAAGGAGATCGACAGAACTTCACATCGACGGAACTTTGTGCAGTGTAAGTTCCCGCTCTCCCCAGGGGGGTCGCGCGTCACCCCCCGGCGGCCCGCCCCCCGTGCTTCCCTCCGTCGACGCCCATGACTCAAGTGTTCACTGAGCATAGGATCACAACTCCAGTATGCTGACATTAGCTTTGGCACAGCAGTAAAAATATCATGGCCACAAGACTGTACTGCCCTTCTCTTACATAGCAAACTAATTTGTAACATTTACATAGTACCACCAGGTAATTTCCTTTAATAAAGCTGCCATCACAGAGAGCATGATGCCAAATAATCCAAAATCCAATCCTTACAACGCATCAGGAGTGATAAACCCCAAAAGGGGAACACAGCTCACATATCAGGATGTGTGGCATAGAACTACTTTATTCTGTTCCTTGTTTTTAGAAGAAGGAGCACACAAATGGGAATTTGGTGATCAGGAACATTTATTAAACATGTTGCACAACCAACAAACACCCAACAGCTTGGGAAAATAAAAGCAAAACAAAAAGCCTCAACAGAAAATACGATAACAAGCTGATGAAAAATAATTGGCATTTCAGGTACTCTGCCTCAGGATTCCAGATACAAATAACCACCAGAAAACTCAATTGTTGCAACTGGGGCTGCAAGGAAAACCACAGGGGTAAGGAAAGGATGGGGGAGCTCACAAGATAGGGACCATGCCTCAGAGGCTCATTCATATCCTTCCATCTCTCCCCTCAAGCATTCTGAGGAAAAACGATGGCAGATATAATTCAAACATTCATGACCACAGAGCACTTTGCCTTCCAGTCCAGCAATGTAGTGAAGTTGTATTCTCTGTTAAGAACCCTCTTCTACTCAGTAAACTGTAGCAGTGTCTCCCATACCAGGGAGCAGTGTCTCCCATACCATATCATATGTAGAAAGAGCTCTTGTTCACCAACAGCTTTTACTCACTGACCTAAAAGAACATAAGAAGAGCCCTGCTGGATCAGGCCAAAGGCCCATCTAGTCCAGCTTCCTGTATCACACAGTGGCCCCACCAGATGCCTCAGGGAGCACACAAGACAACAAATGTACCTGTATCCTGTCGCCACTCCCTTGCACCTGGCACAGAGAAAACCTACTCCTCCAACCAGGAGGTTGCTTATCCCCATCATGGCTTGTAAGCTGTGATGGACATTTCCTTCATAAATCTGTCCAAACCCCTTTTAAAGGCATCCAGGCCAGGTGCCATCACCACATCCTGTGGCAAGGAGTTCCACAAACCAATTACACGCTGGGTAAAGAAATATTTTCCTTTGTCCGTTCTAACTCTCCCTCCACTCAATTTTAGTGCATGTCCCCTGGGTCTGGTGTTGTGCGAGAGGGAGATGAATTTCCCTCTATCCACTCTCTCCATCCCATGCATAATTTTATACGTCTCAATCATGTCCCCCCTCAGGTGCCTTTTCTCTAGACTCAAAAGCCCCAAATGCTGTAGCCTTTCCTCATAAGGGAGGTGCTCCAGCCCACGAATCATTCTGGCTGCTCTTTTCTGCACCTTTTCCAATTCAACTATATCCTTTTTGAGGTGTGGTGACCAGAACTGGACACAATACTCCAGATGTGGCCTTACCATCGATTTGTACAAAGGCAGAATGATATTGGCCGTTTTATTCTCAATCCCTTTTTTAATTATCCCAAGCATAGAATCGACCTTCTTCACAGCCGCCACACACTGGGTCGACACTTTCATCGACCTGTCCACCAGTACCCCAAGATCTCTCTCCTGATCTGTCACAGACAGCTCAGAACCCATTAGCATGTATGTGAAGTTTTGATTTCTTGCCCCAATGTGCATCACTTTACACTTACTCACACTGAAGCGCATCGAAGCGCATCTGCCATTTTGCTGCCCATTCTCCCAGTTTGGAGAGGTCCTTCTGGAGCTCTTCACAATCCCTGCTGGTCTTCACCACCCGGAAACGTTTAGTGTCATCCGCAAACTTGGCCACCTCGCTGCTTATCCCCAACTCCAGGTCATTTATGAATAAGTTGAAAAGACCGATCCTTGGGGCACACCGCTTTTCACCTCTCACCATTGTGAAAATTGCCCATTGACTCCCACTAACACCCAGTCACAGGAACTGTTGCAGTTGCTGTGTTCCAACAGTCAACCATTCAGCAAGCACAGAGGTATGGCTGTCCCCACCATGCCATGCAGAGATAAGGGCAGCAGCAGCAGCCAACAGAAAGCTGTTCTCTGTGGGGCTGCCATCTTTTTGTTTGCAGGGCTCCAGTGCTTTTCCAGAGTTCATGTCCGACAACAACATAACAGACACAGAGATATCCAGTATGGAAATACAGCAAAGAGGAAAGCTGCGTCTGTTGCTCCTGCCTGTCACACAGCTTTCAAAGGCACAGAACACACACACACACACACACACACACACACACACACACACACACACACACACCTCACTATACCACTAATGCTTTCAATAAAATTTGACCACTTCAGTTTTCTCTCTCTGTTCTGATGGTTAGCAGATGACCCTTCTCATCCACTTGTAATTCATCTCAGCTGTCTTAACGATGGTAGTAGAGTAGAACTTAACACACCATGCAGGCTAAGGGATCCTAACAGCTCGAAATAGCCCAAGATAATTGGCGGTGCAGTGAATTCAGCACTGGTAAATCAACTAAACGAAGGCAAGGAAAGCATGGAAGATATCCTGGGGCATGGATAAGCCAGCAATTATCTGAGAAGAACTACTGGTTTGTGTACCAGTTCACTGTGATAAATGTTTGAGCGTCTTTTTTCTGGTATGATTTTTTTCCCCAAGTCTGTCAATGACAGGTAGTGGGGACAAGTGAAGGCTGGGTCACATAACTAAGCTCCTCAAGCCTTGAGCCTATTGATTAGGGTTGCCTCATTATGAGAAATGGATCAAGGTTTTTTTGTAAATAAATAAAAATATTTTTCTAGATCTTTTTTTAAAGTCTCGTAAAGCTAGGTGGGTCCCGATAGAGTGTCAGTTTAAAAAGTGGGTCTCGGTGCTAAAAGGTTTGGGAATCATTGCCCTATACAGTACTACACTCTGAACTTCCCAAGGTTTCTGAGAAATACAGTACTTGCACCTCTAGCTTCCAGGGCAAGCCAAAAGCAGCACGTTGATGGACGCTGGGAGGCCTCATGTCACGCTGCACGCTGGGAGGCCTCATGTCTCAAGGGAAAGGAAGCTGTTTTGATTGGTGCATAATGATTATGCTGTTTGACTGGTTCCAGTGAAATCCAGAAGTAAATCCCTGAATGCTGCCTCCTTACAGATGTTTCCCAAGTATGTAAAACCTTCACAAAACAGTGTGCCAAATGACAACTCTGTAAAAATGACTGAAAGGGAAATCAAACATTTGTACCTAGGAGTTTTTAAATCTCTCAAGTCAACCATGTTCCTTACCAGAAGCTGCTGCGCCTTTTCAAGGCAAGACTGGAATTGTCTCAGCTCCTAAAAAACTGATGCTGGAACATTAAATATTTTTTTTCTGTATAAAGGAAACTCCTAAATACTTGATAGCTTCTAGGAATTTGAAATATTTTGAGACCTGTTCCTAAATCATGCTCGCATATCATACTATGTACAATGACCTACGACTTGTACAATGATCTACTATGACTTTGAATCTATGGGGAAGTGCTAGTTCCGAAGAAGCTAGAACTTTGCATGCAAATAGTAGTTCAGACCTGCATACTGCTTTTGACTTTTATGAAAATACAGAACTGCCTTATACCAAGTTAGACCATTGGTCCATCTAGCTCAGTTTTGTCTAACTGATCAGATCTAACTCAGTTTTGTTTACCTTGACTGACAGCAATTCTCCAGGGTTTTAGATAGGGGTACTTCTCAGCCCTACCTGGATATGCTAGGGACCTGGGATCTTCTGTGTACAAAGTAAATGCTATATACATACTACATAAATTGGTAGTGAATTTTCTGTCCAACATTTGAAGCCTGTGGAGTCGCAGCAACTGCATGTAATTGGATTCCATCTTTCCATGGTGCTCTGCATTCTGGTGTACACTTCTCACAATGCTATTAATATTCTCGAATCAAGAGTGGGATAGTGCATATAATTACAAATCTAATGTGGTAAAATGAGTGGAATCATGACCTTGTCATTAAAGAGCAGGGCCTACAGACAAAGGATTTGCTGTCTATTCTTAGCATCACAGCTAACTTCCTCTTTGACCATAAATTTCACTACTATATACCAGCTTTTTAATTTGAGAAAACAAGAATGTTCAACTGTATAGGCATGCTAGATGCCTTGGATGGGAAGAATTAGGATGTGTGTTATATTCTGGTTTGTGTAATGGAGGGAAATGTACTGAATCAAGAAGATAAGGACTGGTAGTTATAATCCTGCTGTGTAATCCTCACTTTCCTCAATCTTAACAATTAAAAATAAATATAGCTGCTAATTTAGCTGTCCACAGCCGTCTAACCATGTCCAGTGAATAAAGTCATGATTCACACCACGAATTTTTCATTTCAGCCCAAACTTCAAACTGCTGTGCTATATGTCAAATCAATGACCTAGGCACAGTTTTGAAATACCTTAATTTTACCTGTCCCCTTACCTTCAACTGGACATACTTGGCCTTCCACCATTCAATGATGCTATATCCTCTCCCACTATCCTGGGTCATGTTCACAGTCCCTCCCCTCAGCCCAAAGAGAGAGGGAATGTGTGTGTGTGTGCGTGTGCGTGTTCTTGCTAACCCCCAATCCCTGCCCATAATCTTGGCTTTCCTGTAAATCTCTGCTCCCCTTTCTTGCCCCAGCATAATTGCAAGCAATCCCATTCTTCTTCCTCATACTTTGCTTATCCATACCTACTTACGTAATCTGCATTTTACTCACTTGTGGATAAGCAGCTGGGACAGGCAAAGAGCTGCTGCCAAGACACCAAAAATTCTATCTTGTGTGTTCCTGATTGAATTAGCTGGGTAATATCATGGAAGACTAGCATGATTCCAGGAGACAGGAAAAGCACATATACAGTGCTCACCTCCTCACCCCACAATCTTTCATACAAAAGAAATTTAATGCAGGGAATTATAGATACATTTTGACCTCTACACCTGGAAACAAACATTTCTTCCCAGCCCACAGGTGTACACATTTAACTCCTGTTGCATATATACACCTGTGGGCAGAAATGGTTTAAGAAAACAACTTATTTGTAAGAGCAACAATCTCCTATTATCACAATTTAGTAGTAAGAGAGAATATATTCAACAGGCTATAACCTGGAATAAAATGTACCCATATATGGCAAAAATGTGAAGGCTTTATAAACGTGGAATATTAGTTACCTTAAGATGGCTGAAAAATTGCAGACACACAAGTAATTAAACGATCAACCAACTTTGAAAACCTATTCTGTAATACTCAGCAAAGTTGCTCAATTATCTTCCTCTCACTTGGGTGAAGGAGCAGACCATATTTATTTTAACACTTCAATTGTAGACTTCTACAGAATATTGCACTCCCGTCATATGTGACCATCCCTCTGTCATCTTTCTCTCCAACAGAAGTACATGAGTAACAAAAAGCTCTAGGAATTTCAGAAGATGTAGAGCACAGCAATCCACCTCCTGATGGAGTTGGTTCTTGAGTGCAAATTATGGTAGTATCCTGCCAAGCATTTCCACCATTGGAAGTTCTCTATTTGAACAGAAGAAGCATTCCGCTTGCAAAAGACGTGTTTGGAAGGATCCCTTGGGTAAGTGGAACACACCTTCCATTTCCAGAGGTAGCTTCCATTCCTAAAGGATGCTTCCAGTGGTGGAAGCGCTAACTGGGATACTACCCTTGTGTTGTTACATCAGTTTTTTCCTGCAAAACTCCTGCATGCGGGTTACTTTAGTCCAGAGGTTCTCAACCTGTGGTACGGGTACCCCTAGGGGTATGCGAGCCTCTTGCTGGGGGTACGTCAAGCCCTGCCCCTTATCTGCCCCATCAGCAGCTAATTAAGTGTTAACATGGATTTTAAATTATAATTATTTTTGGAGCCCTTCCATCTCTCTGGTTATGGTTTTGGGCTTATTTTTGTACTTTGGAAAATGTACTTGGGTGGGGTGGGGAGGAGCTGATTTTGGGAAGTGTGACTTGGAGAAAAAAAAGATCCTTATCTCTCTCTCTCTCTCTCTCTCTCTCTCTCTCTCTCTCTCTCTCTCTCTCTCTCTCTCTCACACACACACACACACACACACACACACACACACACACACACACTTACACACTTACACACTTACACAGAGAGAGTTAAATAAGGCATTTTTTCACATTTAAAATGGTTTTAGTACTTTTTTATTTAATGATTACCTAATTGATTGATTAATCAGCAGTTAATTAGCAGGGGGTACTTCAGAAAATTGGACTGTGATAGGGGGTACCCGGGCCTCCAAAGGTTGAGAATCCCTGCTTTAGTCTCTTGGTACTTGCTTCCCTGATCAGCAGCTAGTTTTCCTGGAGGGCCACAAGGAAAAGCAACTGAGGAGTTTTGGGAAGTACTTCCAACCTGCACCCTCTAAAGTGTCCTGCCACAAATTATGTTCCCACAGATGCCACTTTCTCCACACGTCTTTAGGTTGGTGACTGGGTAGCTACGTGGCAACCCCTAAGGACCCGGATTTGGTCCATGGGCCTAGTGTTGAGCTGAAAACTGACCTAACTGAATACTTTTTGAACCTGGAGGGTTTTGCTACGTGCCTCAGACCTTTCAGTTGAAGCAAACTAGATACTTTTAACAAATAAGTAGAAGTATATCCTTCCAAAGAAAAATGAAATTACATACAAATGAGCTAACCCGTTTGTTCCACAAATCTGGAAATCGGAAAGATACTACCTCTGAATATGTGGGGTCCATTCTTAGATATCATGCCTAACAATGACTGGTAGATAGACCTCTCCTTCATTAATTTGTCAAATCCTTTTTAAAGCCATCTAATAAAATATAACACACACAGGGCGCAATCCAAACCTACTCAGGCTGCCGTTGTAACCAGCAGCCCAGCGAAAGCGGGAGGTCCCAGAACGGAAAGAGGATTCAAATCCCCTTTGAATTCCCCTTTTGGAGGGGATTTGAATCCCCTTTCCATTCTGAGGCCTCCCGTTTTCGCTGGGCTGCTGGTTACAACGGAGGCCTAAATAGGTTTGGATTGTGCATGCACACACTCTTCAATGAGCACTGAAGACACTATTATTCTGCTTTTAATGACTGACTTCTCATTTAAAAGCTGATTTGTTCGTATTTTGCTGTCTAATTGCTTGTGTTCCTTGCTCTCTTTCTTTTGAATTTTGTAGCTTTTGCTTTTAATGTTTCACTGTTTTGTCTCTCTTCTCCACTTTGAGAATTTTTTTATTGAAGAGCTGTGTAAAACATACGTATAATACAAAATAAGTTACTGGCATATAATGTGACATCCGCTGCATCCTGCAGGGAGAGTTTTGGCCTCTGGGGCAAGAGAACATTTGTCAGTCTGGTGGGTCTACTTGGACCTGCGCCAGCACTGTCCGCAGTATTGCTGGCACGTCCACATGGACCTGTGAAGGTGGTCCTGGGAAGGGGGTGAGGACTGGCGGACGCTGCCACCAAACCCACCCTCTTTCCAGGCCAGATCCACCCTCCTCCTCGCCCCTGTCACTGCCCCGTGCTGCCCACCTCCCTCCTGCCCCCTGCACAGTCCTACCTTTGGCAGTGGGCATCAGTCGGCAGCTGGCATGCAGAGCTGGCTGCTTGCCACTTCTGGCAGCGGCCAGCCCATGTGCTCCAGCGTGCAACAGTCGGAAAGTTTTGCAACAGTCGGAAAGTGCCTTATGCTGCCATAACACTTGTTCCAGCAGCACTGTTAGGATCAGACTATAAATATAGTAAAAATTTGAAAGCGGTTTCCTGTCCCTAAAGGGCTCACAATCTAAAAAGATGCAGAAGAAACACCAGCAACAGTCACTAGAAAAGACACTGCATTGGAGTGGACAGTTACTCTCCCCCTGCTAAATATCAGATGAACACCACTTGAAAAAGTGCCTCTTTACTCAGTTAGCAAGGGATGGGGCTAAAAGTGGGTCCCATGTCTGAGGAAGCTAAGCAACTGGTCATCAGCATAGCCTGCAGCAATTAAATACATACACTAATCATGCATTTCTTCATGTCAATCAGTTTCACTGGATGATTCCAAGGTTCCAGCATTTTGAGAAAAAAAGAATAATTTCTGTTCATTCACAATTTTAGTAGCTTTCATCATGAGCACCAACCTTAGCTGTCTTCTTTTCAAACAAAAAAGCCTCAATTCTTTAGACTCTCTAGGGAAGATACTTGAATCCCCTGATCATTCTAGCTTGGTTTTTTTAAAATAGTCCTTCTCCAGTTACACGAGATCCTTTTTGTAATCAGATGATGAGAACTATACGTATTATTCTAAGTATGAACTTTCCACAAAATGTGTATAGTGGCATTGTGATGCCTGCTGTTTTATTTTCAGTCCTCTTCTTAACAAGTCCAAATATTGAATTTGCTTCTCCTGAGCAATAATAGCTTATTTAGACTGCATCAGCATATATAGATATGTGACAGAACTTCTATTTGCTGGAGACATGCAAGAAGCCTGCAGCAAGTCAGGCACAGCCAAAATCTATAACTATGCATGTCTATACAAATATTTGTGTGTCTAACGACACACTCCTAATCTTTGCTGCACCCTCAGAGCTAGCCTAGGGTGTCGCAAACATGCTGTAAAGCACTTTGACACCCCGTGAGTAAGCAGTGCCGGCTGGAAGGCCTTTGCCGTCCTGCCAACGCTGGATCCTACTGCCAATGCCACAGTGCAGGTAGGCTCCATGCTAGGTGATGCGTGGGTTGGGGGAGGGGATGTAACGGAGTGGGGGAGGGTGGATCGGGCCCAGGGAGGGGGGCGGGATCAATGTCGCTGGCAAATAATGAATCCTATGCTCCCTCCTGGGCATTTTCTGCTTACATGGGGCTTCTTGGGTCAGCACCAGCAAAATACCTGAGTATTTTGGCATGGACCTGAATAGCCCTGCTGAAGAGACTGGGGCTTTACTCGGGGTAAGGGGACAAATGTCCTTTTACTCCGAGGAGACCTCTGGCATGGGATACGGTGTGTGCATGGTGCCCACGCTGTGCCAGCGCTGAATAGGATTGGGCTGTCCAAGAACAAGATTTATAGCACAATCCCATGTATTGTTGTTGTTGTTCAGTCGTTAAGTCGTGTCCGACCCTTCGTGATCCCATGAACCATATCCCGCCAGGCCTTCCTGTCCTCCACTATCTTCCTGAGTTCGCTCATTTTCATGTTCGTCCCATGTATTACTCAGAAGTAAACCCCATTGAGTTAAATGGAACTTACCAGGTAAGTGCATATAGGATTGCAACCTTAGTTTACCACTACTGTCATTTCTTCCTTGTTCAAGCATGTCTCTTAGAGATTAGCGTCTAGCACAGCTATCCCCTACCATAACTTCTCTACCACTGTTATCTATATGCACCACTGATTACTAGGAATTGTCATCTGGTAACCACTGTCCAGCCTTTATTGTTGCTGATGAGAGGAACTGATATTATGTGTCTTTCTGCCATTATGAAGAAAAGGGAAAATAGTTGCCCATAGGGAACCAAATATTTCTGAGAGAAGAAGGCATATACACATTTTAGCCTGAGGTTCATTACTGTTCAGAATAATAAGAGAACTCTCAATTACCCTGGAACCACATTTAACATTATTGGGGAAAGGGATCAGCAGACCATCCCCAGAGCTGTTCCATCAAGACTTGTCTTTCTCCATGTTTAGGGCCTTCTTGTTCTTCCCTAAGATTGTTTATGGCCAGAGTTGCATGCATCTGGCTGGCTCCCCAAAATCTTAATATGAATGCTAAAAGGGCAGTTCTGTGAAAATGCTTTGACTGACTTATCTGTGTCAGTCCCTGATTTGAGTGAACCTAAAAGGTAAAGGTATCCCTTGAAATGTAAGTCATCATCATCCTTTATTACAGTCATTGACCAGCATAAGAAATTTAAGTCCAGTCGTGTCCAACTCTAGGGTGCAGTGCTCATCCCTGTTATGAAGCAGAAGAGCCTGCGCTGTCCGCTTCCGTGGTCATGTGGCCGGCGTGACTCTCCTTGCCGCAGCGGGTAGCATTTGGCTGGACACAGAATGCTGTTACCTTCCTTCCCACAAGGGGTACCAATTTATCTACTCACATTAACATGCTTTCGAACTGCTAGGTTGGCAGGAGCTGGGCCGAGCAACAAGAGCTCACCTGTTGCGTGAATTTGAACTGCTCATGGTCCAGTGGTATATTGCATGAAGTATATGTTTGTTACTGTATGACTTGAAGTATTATTAAAGTGCTTTTTCTCCTCCAGAGGATATTAGTCTTTTACTGATTTGCTGAAGATTCCTTTAAGAGCTATTGCTGTGATTAGAGAGATCCTTCATTAGGTATTTGGAAATAAGACTGAAACATGTTTATTATATAATTTTATAATAGGAAGTTTTTGCAATTTCTTCCAGAGTGTTTGTACTAGATAGCGGGAAATTGGTAAATCATTAAACAAAATCTTCCAAAATTCGACCAGCTGTTAATTATTTGGGATCAGCAAATTCTCTATGAACCAAGAAAATGTGTAGATTTTTGTGACATATCTGAAGGAACAGGTGGAATCTCTGAGAATTTGTACAATTTAAGAGAACTGTGCAATTTGATCCAAGGAAAGAAGATACTACTTATGGGTATGATAATTTATTTGGAGGGAATTATGCAAATTTGGGCAGGAGGGGAGAAAAAGGTGTGAACTGGTGGCAAGTGAAGGAGGGAAAGACTGCTCCCACCATTATTTTTATGGGTGATTTGGACTGTGCAAGCACAGATGTCAGAGTTGTTCCTTTTCATATTAGTCCTGCAGGTGATCAAATTTCAAATTTCATATCAAATTTCATATCAAACGTCTGGATAGAACACATAAAGGAATCTTAAAGAAAATATTGCAGCATTGGGATCTGTAATTTTTTCTTCCCTTTCTATTTCAGTAATTGTCCAAAGCCATCTAACCTGGTTTCAATTTTGTTTAGAAATCAAATTAGACAGCTTTGGACAATTATTAGGATGGAAAGAAAAAATAGAAATATAAAATTAGTATAAAAATATTCATGTCTGAACCAAAGGATCATTTAAAAAACAATTACTTCTGTACTTACGAGCACGGAAAAAACATCTTAACTGGACCAAAATAATGATGGAAAGGGTCTCTAATCAAATAAATTGATTGATGAATGAATCAGTTGCCAAGACTAAACTTTTTATTCCAGAGGGTTCCAAAATGCATCAATGATTATCACTAAAGAAAGTTACATAAGGATATTAAGTTTTCTCTGGAAATATTAAAAAAACAAAATGCTCTCATACTTTCAATTTCACATATTTAAAAATGTATACCCCATGCTCCCTCCCACTAGGTGACCGCCCTCACTCCACCGCTGGGATGTTCCCATGGCCGCCGGAGGCAGGTAAGAGATCCCACAGCAGGCGCGGGGGTGGTCCGGGCGGTGAGGGAGGGGGGGCCATTGGCCAAGCTGGCCCGGGAAGGGGCAGGGATGGTGTCCGCCATATCCCCATCCCCGTTTGGGCCGGCGTGGCCGTTACACAGCCTCGTCTTACTTCCGCCAGCAGGTCCATTGTGCCTTCCCTGGTTTACACTGGGGGAAAGGGATGAACATCCCCTTTGCCCAAGTAGACCTCCGTGCCACTCCATAACGGCCCAGAACTGGGATAGGATTCGGTGGGTGGCCTGGGCCGCCCGCAGTATAGTTGCGCAGGATTGCGCTGCCTGGCTGCAATCTCTCTCTCTCACACACACACACACACACAGGAGTAGGTCCCATTGAACTCAATGGGCCTTACTTCTGAATAAACATGCATAGGATTGAGCTGTCAAAGCAACTTATAGTAAGCAATTAAAAAACTATCAATACAAATTATATAATAAAAAACAAACAGCAGCAATAAGCCACTTTAACCAAAACAAACAGAAAGCAACTAAATCAAGAGAGCTCAGGAAATGCCTACTGGAAGACAATTCCAGCAGGAAGGAGGCAAGAGTGCACAGTAAGGCTACAATTCTATAATATTTAAAGGGGAAATTTAAGAGAAATAGCAACTTGGGGGAGGGGAATGCACTGCAAGTGCGGGGCCCAGGGTGGCCACCCCAGTTGCCTTACCCAACGGACAGGCCTGCCTTCAGGTATCCTCTCTAAGCTGTAATAATCAGCACTTTGAATCACTCCTGGAAACATACATTCTCCCGATTACATACATTCGCAGGGAACATGTAGTTAGCCCCTTTTCCTCTCCAGGAAAGAAATCTCAGTTTACATAATCACCCAGATTTCACCTTTGCATCAGAGCCCTATTTGGCCATGTCTAAAATAAGTCTGATTTAAAATAACAGATTTCTTAATTTAAATTATTTTTATCCAAAGCAGCACAAAATCCCTACTAACTACCGTATATACTTGAGTATTAAGTCGATCTCATGGATACGTCGAGGGCATGTTTTAAGCCAAAAATCATGGAATTTCCTCTGACCTGTGGATACATTGAGGGTAAAACTTAGGGGTATATGAAATTCTTTGAAAATGACTTAGCAATTGTTCTGAGGCCGCAACAAAAGTTTGGGGTGGGTAAAAAAGGAGCCATCTTACCTTGTTCTGAAGCAGCACATAATGGAGCACTTCTCCAAACAGGAAGAAAGGTGAAGGAGCTTATGGGAGTTGTACTCTTTGTGAGGACTGCTGCTATGGAAGTAATGTACTCTTCACAAAGCCTACAATTCCCATAAGCTCTTCGCCTTTCTTCCTGTTTGGAGAAGATATCTGTTTCTATGCTGCTTCAGAACAAGGTAAAATGGCTCCTTTTTTTTACCCACCACCGTGCTTCCGGCTTCTCAGCCCAGGCCCCCTCCCTCTTGCCTCACCAAGCAGCTGTTCTTAGAAGCCCCATGTATAACTAAACCCAGGTTTTCAGGGTCAATTTTAAGGCATACATTTTTCAACTTACACATGAGTATATATGGTAGCTTTTAGTTGACCAAAGTGGGAACTTGTACTTATGCGGATTCAAGCTACACTTACACAAGGCTAAGCTACTGGTTTTGCATACTGGTGCAATGACAATATTTTGTACTGTCTCAACCAAAGTCTGCATCAATTGGTTAAAACTGCAGAAACTAGCTGTAGCTGCAATATGTTCACATCATGAAATAAGGTGTACCTGCCACATGGTAGCTGGCCTTGATGTCTACCAACAGTGGGATTAAAGCAAAATAATGAATGTCTGGGAAATATCTGAAGTCTTCTTTCTCCGTAACTAGAGAGACTGTATTGATTTAAGTCAGATAGTTTCTTAATCATCATTATTAAAAGAAGCATCTAAAATGTGCTAGATGTTGTGCCGAGTAAGATGTACAGGTCCCTGCCCATGGGCTCACAATCTAGATAAAAACATGAGACAAAATTAAAAAAAAATTGAAGGGAGAAACTTCGCTCTTGTTAGGCGAGGCTAAAAAGAACTGAAGATAGTTATAGTAGAGTCCAATTAAAAAAGAATTAGAAGAATAAAAATAGATCATCATCAAGAGGAAAATGAAAGAACAGATATAAGTTTTTAATAATTTCTTAAAGGAGGGCAAAGGAACCAACAATATCTAAAGGGAAAGAACTGCACACATGAGGGGCCTCAAGAAAAAAAGGTTACAGATAAGGAGTTACTCAAGTGGTAAGTTGAGTAACTTACCAAATATTCCTGCCAAATATTCAGTCACTGCCAGAGGTAGTACACACACTTGTCAGGGACTACAAGAACTTGACTTGCTTACAAGCAAAGTTATTATTACTACCATAGAAAGAGAACTTCATATAGTGCTTTACAGAAAAGTCCCCTTTTCTGTTAGAAAAAAGGCCTAATTTACAGAAAACTATTATAAAGCCCAATTTTATTTTAAGGGCTAGCTGCTTGAGTATGTGACATGAAGAGGATTGATGAGGTAAGACTCATGGCTGCAGTGGACAGTGAGCCTAGGCAGTTTTCAAGTTGAGATGTTGCCTGCGTGGCACCATTGAGCACTGACCAAAGGAAGAAGCTGTAGGATAACGTCAGACCTTCAATCAAAAGTCAAAGCAGGTCCTGTAACTAGGCTTGACTCAACTCATGTTCATCTCTCTGACTGTTCCCTTACCTTATCTCCACTAACACTGCAAAAGTCAAGTGTGATACTAGGCTTTTGCACATGTCCAAGTGTCCTGCACCAAGATAATGCCTTCAGACAACACACTGAGTCTTAGGTGTGTTCAAACACACTGTGTGTTCAAACACAGTTGAACACAGTGTGTTCAAACACACTGAAGTGCATGATACATCCACTTTGCTGAAGCTAAGCAGGTGATGGTCTGGTCAGTGCCTGGATGGGTGACCACCTGACAACCCCCATGTATGCTGTCTTGAGCTGTGTGATAGACGAAAGGCAGGGTATCAACGTAATAAACACAGGGAGATATAGAGGTTGTTCCTGTGCAAGGGACCTTGATAGTATCATAACGATAGTATCATCAGGTGTTCCATCCAACAATTTGCACAGCTCACATATCCCAAAAAGGGGCAGGAAGTGGCGATTTCTCTCTCTCACTCACTCATTCACTCACAATGGTGTACTCCAAAAACGTGAGCAATGAGTAAGAACACAGCTTTGTGTACAATATATATTGTGTTTCCCTGAAAATAAGATAGTGTCTTATATTAATTTTGGCTCAAAAAAATGCAGTAGGTCTTATTTTTAGGGAGGTTTTTTTTCCCAACCTGTGGCGTGACCCCCCCCCCGGCACTTACTTTGACCGATTCAAGTTTCATTCTTTCCCGAGGGTGCAAAGCTCTGCAAGGCCTGTACTTAAGTCCTCCACCATAGAGACAACATGCTAGAGAGACCTACAAGGAGGCTGCAACCTTGCAGAGTCTCTCTAGCACGTCGTCTCTATGGTGGAGGACTCGAGTTCAGGCCTTCCAGGCCTTGCATACTCAGGAAAGGATGAAGTTTAAATCGGTCAAAGTAAGTGCCGGGGGGGGGGTCACGGGAGGTGCTGGGGGGGTCGCGTCCATCTGGCTGATGATTCTAGCTAGGTCTTTATTTTCAGGGGAGGTCTTATATTTATGAGTGCCAGCAAAAATCACGTAAAAATGATGGTAGGTCTTACTTTCGGGGGATGTCTTATTTTCAGGGAAACAGGGTAGTTGAATAAGACATCCATCCCACCAGTCAGAGGAGGCTGAACAACTGTCCTGTTCCATGTGCCATCATGGACAGTTCAGTAGGTACAGGGAGCCTGGATCATGGAACAAGGATAGTTCCAGGAGCCAGGCTTCCAACAGCTTACAAGTGAGACTGAAGGTCAGGACCACAAATGGTTCCAAGGCAAGCTTGGATGTTGTTCCAGCAGAGATGTGAAGCAAAGTGAAGGTTTAAGGACATGCTGAGGAATAGACCCCTTCCTCTCAGAAGCCTGCTATGCTTTATAGACTTATAGTAAATGGATGCAGAACTTTGCCTGGTTCTGCAGCCATTGACTCTGGCAGCATATGGGGGGGGGGGGCGGCGGGGGATGCGATACCCTTGCAAGCTCCTGAGGAGGATAGAGCTGTATCCTAGTCTAGTCATAAAGGGGGTGCTGAATCCAATCCCAGGGGTACCACTTGCTTAGGAGGTTCTGAAGTAAGAGCTTCTAGGGTCTCTATGTTTGGGGGAATCCCTCTGAATCCTAAAATTATCTGCCTCATTTCCCGAATGCAGGGGTCTGTACCTAGGACCATGACAAGAAAAGGGTTATACCTGATCAAGGACAATCAAAACGCATCGCACTGTTCTAACATTTTTGGAAGAGTAAGCACAAAAGAGGGCAAGAATGGAACTTGACAGTAGGCAACAGAGATGAAAGCATAAAAAGGGGAGAGTTGGCACAAATACTTAAGGAAATCCAGTCCCTTTGCTGTACAATGGGTGTGTTTTGAGCCCCATGTTTATCTTGCCTCATGTCTATGAACAGTCACCCCTGGGAACATGAACATATGAAGCTGCCTCATACTGAGTCATAGACCATTTGGTCAATTTAGCCTCATACCATCCCCATATCATCTACTCCAACTAGCAGTAGCTTCGAAAAATCTCAGATAGACATTTCTCATATCCCTACTTCCTGAGAACTGGAACTCCCTTCCTGCGGAGTCCTGACAATACTCAGTCTACAATCTATCTTCCGGTATCCGGTTGACCGTTTAGGAAAGCCTGTGATGCTGGCTAAGTTGCAATACTGGTAACAAGTGTTATTGTGCTGCTGGGTCTGTTTGCTGGGTCAAAATTATAATATTTTGTTTTTGACATCTTTTTATTGTTTATTCGGAGCTTTGGTTCTGTCAGAGAAAAACAGGGTTGATTTTTAAAACAAACTGGAAATGCTAGGGATTAAACTGGGATCCTCCTGTATACAAAGTATGTGTTCTACCACTACACTATTGGCTATGGAAGGAGCTTATTTGCACTTCCCTCTGCAGCACCTTGTCCCACGAAAAATTTGCTCCTCAGGGTTACTTAACCTACAAAGACAAGGGGAGACTGACAAATCACACATTCAAGGCTACGCAAACACAGCTTCTCCCACAAATGGAAGAAGCTCTTAAGATACAATCCACTGGAAACAAAGAATAGTAAGAAATTTCATAAAGAAAAATAAGTCCTGTAATAAATATGAAAATGGTATACCATTTTGCACGTATACAGTACCCTGTACTTCTATCATTTGCTCTTTTCTGCTGTAAGAGCAGAACATTTTTCATCATTAGTGAGAAAAAAGATACAAGTTCTAAAACAAGGTCAGTAAAAACTCTATCTGTTAAATTTCAACCTTTTACTACTTCCTGACAACCACGGGGTTTCACTAAATTCGTAAGTATAAGTTGATGTGAGACAAATACATCTGAGACATATTCCAATTACATATTTCTATACCTAGTTTTTATGCTTGTATTGTGTAAAACCTAAATATAGTTACCAGAAGTAGTAAAACCAAATAACTTTAATCATTTTCACTGATTTGAAAAAAGGGGGGAGAGAAGGGGTGAAAAAAGTTAAACTCACTCTGCTGCATGTTTTTATCAACATCTTAAAATTGTTTCTTTTCTTGCACATTTCTTGTTCACTTTTCAACTTGAAAAGTTGCTCTATCAGCTTATTAGACATGACATTTTACAATGATGCCCTTAATTTTGATTACTGCAAGAGTAAGTGCAATTACACAATGATTCTCAAGCTTTATGTAATAGTACTCAGCATCTAAACTTACTAGATCTCACTATCCAAACATAGAAACTTCATGAAGTTAGTCTAGCTGTCTTCAGCAATTCTTAAGATTGCAATCCTAAACACACGAGCAGCCCAATTCTGCCAAAGGATCCAGCGGGCGGCCCAGACCGCCTGCCAGATCCCGTGTACCGCCGCATGCAGGCACCCGTGCGGCGGTAAGTCTACTCGGGGAAGGGGACACTCGTCCCCTTCTCTGAGTGTAACCGGGGCTGGGGCCGATTGGCCTATTCGGAATTCCGCCAGAGAAATCACTGGCGGAAGTCAGAGGAGGCCGTGTAACGCTTCAGCCGATCGGCGGGGGACAGGATTCGGCCGAAGACGTCCCCCTCCCCGACCGGCTGGGCCTATGGCCACCCTCCCGCTACCGCCAGACCGCCCCCCTGCCGGCTGGATCCTTACCTGGGTCCGCCGGTTGTCCTTTGAGCGCTCCAGCAGCTAAGCAGGTGAGGCCGGCCTTGCGCCGGCCTTCCCTGCTCTCAAGTCGTCAATGTGCCTTATGGCACATTCGCTATGTCTTTGGCCGGCAGACCACTCGGTCCGCCGGCAGCCCCAGTGCTAGGATTGCGCTGTTACTTGAGTGTAAGCCCCACTGAATGGAATGGGCTTTACTTCTGAATAGACACGCATAGGCTTGCGCTGTAAACCACTTCCTCTTCTTCTCTCCCATTCCCTTATGTTTCCTATTCCATCTTCTCTTGCCATCTTCTCCTGAGATGAGGTCAGGGTCTGCTACAGGTCACATTATTCCTCTTTTTTAATAACCCCAATGAGTTGCAAACCAAAAATGTGTTACGAGACTCTTCTTCATCTAATAACGACAGGGTATAATATTAATAACCCTGTAGCACTTCATAAACTCCATTGTGCCACTGTTAATTCATAGAGGAGGAGGGACCAACTTCTTATCAGGCCTCTGGGGTATTCCTTTGCGTCTTCATTAAGTGATAGCACACACTGTCAGAAGTGAGATATGCATGGATCACTCCTTAATAGCTCTATGTCCCTTGCTGGCCAGTTGCAGAGGTGGAATAATAGGGCACTGGTCATACCTATCAAGGCAATTCTTAGTTCTGCTTAAAAATGCTAGAGATGAGTCATAACTACAGGGGCAGTGACCCTGATATTATGTCAGGAAACTTCATCAAGCACTGAGAGGTAGCCAACCTTGCCCAGACTTGTGCAAGCAGATGCTTTTAATGAACAAAAGGAAAGGACAAAAAAAAAAAAAAAACCACAACCCAAAACCTGTTCCTTATTTAAGCTTACAAAGCGACAAGTACAGCAGCAGAACAAATTCCAACAATTTATTGTTGAGGTTATTCTCACCTCAACTATGAGGACACTACATCTACTCAGTTCTGTGCTAAAATATGTAAAAGGCATTATTTTATGAGCTTACTCTAACAGGCCAGGTTAAGACATAATAATGGAACCAGGATTTATGGAGCAGGAACACAATATCATGTGTATCCTCTCCTACCAACCCCTTCTACTCAAATTCAGTTTTATAGATGACATTGTTGAAATGAGCTTGTCCGTGCAAGTTCCTCAATCCACTTAGAAAAATTTGATTTACCGTGCAATCCTGTGCAACTTCTCTGCCAGGGCAGCATGTGTGTCATGAAAGTGCTGTAAAGCACTTGCACGACACCCGGCAAGTAAGGGACACCAGCGCTGCAGCCGCCGGCCCTTACCTGGCCGTTCCCCCAGCCCTGCGCCCAATGGAGCAGGTAAGCCCTACACCTTGGGGCAGGGGCGGGGGGAGGGCAGACTGGACGCCCTTTGGCCGCCCCCGGGCCTGGAGAGGGCAAGGATATTGGTGGAGAGATCCACCATATCCCAAGCCCTCTCCAGGCCCGGCGAGGTCTTACCCAAGCGATGTGAATGTGTGCAAGCTCCAGAGCTCGTGCACATTTGAGAGGCCCATTGGGCCTCTTGCCACTTACACCGCGGGATGAGGACAATCGTCCCCTTCTCCCAAGTTGTTTCCGGGCTGCCCCAGGGCAGCCAGGGAACTGGATAGGATACGGTGGCTGGTCCTTTAGGCCAGCCGCCGTATCCTACACAGGATTGGGCTGTAAAACTGGGTTTTCAAAGTGAGATTAGGAACATAACCCTGGCTGAAATGAATCAGAGTAACAATTGTAATGGATAACTGCTGAATCTAGGCAGAGGGAAGGGGAGGGGAAGCAGATTTGTACACAAAAGGGAGACAGGAAAGAATTTGCTTGTGAAAGTGCAGGTGCATGGAACCCTGCTGCAACCCACAGGGATACAGTGTTGCCAGATACAAAATAGGATAATGCTCTTTGCTGTGATGACCCCACAGCTCTGCTTTCTTAACCTCCCCACCACCTCTCCCTGCTCACTATGGGACAAAATCAGCATCCTGCTTGCCACAACAGAAAAAAAGCAGAGGGTGTGCATCAGGAGCAGTAGTGGGGTGAGCACATATGAAAAGTTATGGTTATATAATCCTTTGTAGTTGCAAATTGTTAAAGAGATCTACACGGTGGCTGCCCTTAATCACCATAAATTTGTGGTCACCATGACCCTACAGTTCTAACCTCCTCTGAAGTGCAACACAAGGTCAGGAGGAGGAAGGAGACTCATACATATCGAGCTGTTCTTCAGGCATGCTGGAGAACCCAAGAAGCACAGCCTGCCTGCAGAGACAGTTCTCTAGGAGATGGGAGAGGGAATCTACCTGCCAGGATACCTTTCCTGATTAAATCTGCATAGTAAACAGGATTCCATAAATTCACTTGCTTACTCACCAATTCCATTCCCAGCAAAAGTCCACCTCAAAGAACAATAAGAGTCAGGAGTGGGACACTGGCCAAGGCCCAAGGTCAGTCAAAGGCCCATGACTGAGTCCCGAGGGCCTGCCCCATTCTTGCCTTCTTGCAAAGAAAAAGAAAAATGGCACTGCCAAGGAGTGCTTTAAGTAAGTCTCTCTCAAAACCTTGGTGGCAGGAGTGGCAGTGGCCCGGGGCTGTCATTTTTTCTTAAGCAATAATGCAATGCCCTTGTTGCTGTACGTCTATGATGCAATGACCTGGTAGGGGCATTGCATTCTTAGTAAAAACAAACAAAACCCAATGGCAGTCACTGAAAAGCACTCTGGGCAGCTTTTACCCCTGCCACCAAGATAGATCTCCAGCAGGGCTTAAAGGGCCACTAAGGCACTTGACCTAGGGCCCCCATAAACCGACCCCGGCAACCACCCTTCCTTTCCTTCTTCAAATTCTCCATAGAGGAAAAGTGAGGTATTTCTCTCTTACTGGACTTTTGCAAGAAGGGACAGCAGTGCTTATATTTGCTGCTGACTCTGCTCAGCACAACGGAGAGACAAGGAGAGGTAGTGTCTCTCCAGTGAACTGTGTTTTTGGTAGAAGTACCTGCAGCACATCACTGCTGTAGCCACCACCAAATCCTACAAAAGCCCAGCAAAAAGGGGGAATCTTTTCCTCCACAAAATTTATTTATTTTTTAAAAAATATACCCCGCCTTACCCCATGCTGAGGCAAATGCCCAAGGCAGCTTACAACAAGATAAAAATACATAATTTAATACATAAAATGAATTAAACAATAAAAACCACTGGGGGGGGGGCGACAATATAGAGCAGAGAAGCAATGGAGCAAAACATCTTGAGACCCAGAGGTCTGACATCAACCCAATACCCAAACGCTAGATAAGGGGTTCTCAACCTTTGGAGGCCTGGGTACCCCCAATTACGGTCCAATTTTCTGAAGTACCCCCTGTTAATTGGATTAATTAATTAATTAGGTAGTTAATCATTAAATAAAGTACTAAAACAATTTTAAATGTGAAAAAAATGTCTTAACTCGTGTGTGAGAGAGAGGGGGGGGGAAGAGAGAGACATGCAAGGATCTTTTTTTTCCTCCAAGTCACACTTCCCAAAATCAGCTCCTCCCCCACCCCACCAAAGTACATTTTCCAAAGTACAAAAATAAGCCCCAAACCAAAATTAGAGAGACAGAAGGGCTCCGAAAATAATTAAAATTTAAAATCCATGTTAATTAACACTTAATTAGCTGTTGATGGGGCAGATAAGGGGCAGGGCTTGGCATACCCCCAGTAAGACGTCCGCGTAGCCCTAGGGGTACCCGTAGCACAGGTTGAGAACCTTTGCGCTAGATGAAACAAACATTTTGAGCCCTCGCTGAAACGTCATGAGGGAGGGGGTAGTTCTCAATTCCCCTGGCGTTCATCCTCATCCAATGAGGATTGGGGTTCTCTCTTTTCCCACTGGGTTTTTCTGAGGCATTGCTTCTGCATTCTACAAAAAGCCAAGGACACAAGCAAATAACTTTCTCTTTCCCAAGTTCTCTGCACATGCTACTTGAAAAAGGGAGGGTGTGGTAACCACAAACAGTGTCTTGGGTAAGCCATTTGGGTAGTAAGCCATTTGGCATCATCGGTATCAGTTGGCTGAGTTGGGGCTTGGAGGCACTGTTTTGCAGTGCTTCTGCTCCTTCTTGGCTGATAGGTCCCAAAAGGAGGTGCTGAAGGACACCTGTTCAGCACTCTGGTCAATGACTTCTGGGGTGCCACTAGATGTTCTCGGACCCTCCTTGCTCCATGGAGATGCTGGGAGAGCTCAACCAGGGATTTGGAGCAGGGTGCCAGACACTTACCTCTATCTTTCCTTTCCTTTCCATCACATTCAAGGTCCTGGAGTGTTGTCTGGAAGCGGTAGGGAACTGGATGAGGGTTAATAAACTGAAACTAAATATGTCTAGAAATCCATGACTCAGGTGCTAGACTATCGACCTATTCTGAACGAGGCTGCACTTCCTCTGCAAGAACAGATGAGAAGCTTGGGAGTCTTTCTGGACTGGTAGGTAGCTGCTATGGCCAGGGGGGCTTTTGCCCAGCTTCAGCTTGTGCATCAGCCTCAGCCATACCAGAGTCAGTCAGACCTGGCCATGGTGGTCCATGCCTTAGTGACATCTTGATTAGACTACTGTAATGTGCGCTACATGGGGTTGCCCTTAGAGATGGTTCAGAAACTGCAACTAGTGCGAAATGCCACGGGTCATGTGGTTGCTGGGGCTGGCTGCCAATTTGTTTCTAGGCCCAATTCAAGGAGTTGGCGTTAACCTTTAAAGCCCTTTACAGCTTGTGACCAGGGTGCCTCATGGACTACCTGCTTCTGTATATTCCAGCCTGTCCCCTAAGGGGACCCCTACTAGAGGGGGAGCCATAAGAAGTTAGAAAGGTGGCGGCAAGATGCAAGGCCTTTTCTGCGGTGGTGCCATAGAGGTATGGAACTCCCTCCCTTATGGGTTAAGAACAGCCCCCATCATTACAGATATTCCGGCAGGGGCTGGAGACATTGTTATTTCAGTTAACATTTTAGGGTGGGTGAGTGAGGAGTGAGCTGTTTTTATCCTTGCTGCCAGTGGTATTACTATTTTATGGTTTTAATGCTGCTAATTGCTGCCTTATCTTGGGGACTCCTTCTTGATAGCTTATACTGTTGTTTACGTTCTGCCCTACACTGCTACAGTGATTAATGGGGTGCACACTGATACTTTGGAATTTTAGTGATTAGCTGTTGTACTTTATTGTTGTGTATTTTATTGTGTTTTATGAATATTGGCCTTTTATTGATAATGAGTTTTGTTAGCTGCCTTGAGCTTTGGAAAGGCGGGGTATAACTCATTTAAATAAATAAATAAGCCATTGGTGGACTCGTGGTAAACAAACTGTGGTATACAAAATTTTAAAAACATTTCCTCATCAAACACCTACTGTTTAATCAGATATCTAAGCCGTTGAGTGGGATTATTCTTAAAGTAACAGACCTTATAAAATGACAATAGCTTTGCAGAAATATTTGTTTCTGTAATTGTATCTGTTATGTAGACAGAAACACTGGAAATCAAATGAAGACCAATGGCAGGTTGGAAAGCATATATGAGTAAATGTCTGGGTCTGCAGTAGCTGCCACTTTCCCTCCAGTGGTGACGAACACCAATGCCAGGATCACACACACACATACCCCAAACAGCCAAATGCAGGGGCAGTGCATGCCCCTGTGCCGCCTCAATGCCCCACCTGCTGCTGCCTCTGTGCACATGCACACATCCCTCTCATGGAGAGCAAGTGCATGAGTAGGTGCGCTCCCATTCCCTTTACTTACAAAAGCCATGCCATGCAGCCTCCCCACTCTGCACTCTTCTGTTTGAAATGAATGGGATCAGGGGATGCTGGGTACCCAGCATACTCACTGCAAACAGAATAGGTTCGGAAGGGGGGGGGGGAGGTTGCATAGTGTGATCTTAGTAGGTAAAAGGAACAGGGGGCAGGCTCCAAATCACCTATCCCTGCCTACTTGGCAGTTTGTAAGCACCAAGTAGGCAGACAGAAGTGATTTGAAGCCATGGCAGCTTGCCTCTCCACCCCCCCCCCCCCAAATCTAGGCTTCCACTGCTGCAATCCCCTTCTGACTTGCTCCCAGGATGTTGGAAGAGGACCAGAGCACCCAGTGAAGCAGCAGGCTGGAGAGGCAGCGGACAGATGGGCGGGGGGGGGGAGTGTCCATTCACCAGCCGTCAAAGGGTGCTGCTCCATGAGCCCATTTCAAGTTGCCTCATAGTTGGGCCGCCCCGACCAAAGGGATGCTGGGGAAGCCACAGCAGTAATCAGAGGGCAATCCTGACTTCCTCATGAGGAGTGATCCTTCCTTGTGAGGTATAAGGTTTCCTATTCCTGCCCCTTGTTGGTCACCAGGGCAAGTAGGAGACTGGAAGGGCAGAGGAACAGGGTGCAGGTGGGAACAGGAAAGTATCAGAAACTGGTCAGTAATGTGCTGGCAAGGAGAAAGGACAGGCAAGTAGCAACTGCCAGTGTGTGCCTAAGGAGTTCTTATGAAGCTGCCTTATGGAGAGGATGACGACAAGGGCGATTCAATCTCCCGCCCCTTAAGGAATCTGAAGCACCCAGAGAGAACGGAGGTGTACAAGGTAAGACCCTTCCCCCATGCCATGGTGCTTCTTTCAAGAAATGCGACTCTCATAACCTAACACATAACTTGTTAGGTCAGTCAATCCATCTCCCATAAGTATTTCACTTCATCTCTCTTCAACTTGCTTCTAGTTTCTGTCCTCCTGAAAAAGCATTCTGATGTGAACCCTGTGGTTTTTGCACAGCTGGCTAGAAAAGTGCAACACTACTAAATTCTTAACTAGCTTATGACACATTGTCTGCAGGAACAATTGAGTGTTCAACCAATGTATGCTGCAGACAGAAAGTTAAAGGCACTAATGTATGCTAGTAGCATTTCACTTCGGATCATTTGGATAGAAACACAACAAATCGCTGATAAACCTTTTCAGTATTATATTACAAAAGACAATCCTGTAAACAATTACAAACCCTTATTCCTTGCAACAGTAAAACTTACAAGCACAACAGCAGTGAGGGAGCATTATTAAAAATGGAGAGATGGAAGTGGAAGGAAGAAGACAGATGTGTACTCAGAATGGGTGTTGGCATACCCTCTTCTCAAGCAGGTGTAAATAGCAGCTTCCTTCTTAGTATATCGTTTGCTTCTACCATATACAGTATATATAGTTTGCTCTTAGAGCAAATAGAAGGCAGAATTTTTTCATGAACAGCAATATGGGAAGAAACAGTTACACACAGTCCTGATTCAGCTCAATCTCTTCTACAGCTGCTATTTTTTAAGCAATGGAAAGATAGTGACATGTTTAATGCAACATTTAATTCAACACAGGCTCCAATCCTAGCTACACCTACTCAGGAGTAAGCCCCACTGAACTCAATGACACTTACTTCCAAGTAAACATAACAGAATTGCAGTCAGACATTTCACACAACACATTTCTAAAACACATCACTTATGTGCCACACACAGTCAAACACATACATTTAGCAATGTGTGACACACAGTATCAACTGCAGAAATCTGTTACCAGTTGGTGATTTACTGATGAGTATTCATGTGGCTAAACAGGCACATTTGAATGCGTCATGTGAGAATATACACATAGCATGCCTACAATTTCCTATACAGAAATTAATACTCAAAGAAATGCACCATGTGTGAACAAGTCTTTGTCCTGAGTGATTATCTTAAAACATTTACAGCGCAATCCTATCCTGCTCCTTCACCGGTGCAGCCAGTGGTGCAGCAAGAACTGGAGGCCCTGGAAAGGGGATCCAAATCCCCTCTAAAGGGGAATTCAAAGGAGATTTAAATCCTCTTTCCCCTCCAAAGACTCCTGTTCTGCCCTCCTCCGCTGGTTGCACCAGTGGAGGAGCTGGGTAGGATTGCGCTGTTACAGAGGTTCTAAAAATTGTTTCAAAATGAAGAACTATAGTTTAAAACTTCTTTTCAAGAATATTATTTTATAAAAAGTCAAGAATACAACACATCCTTTTGCTTTATTATCAGGGTACTTTAAGTAGATTGCATTACAAGTAAACAGCAAGAGTGTCTGTCACATTACAGGCCCTGCTCCCTAATGTTTTTCTAAAGGCCGACCCACACCGCACGATTTCCGGCGTGTCCCAGATGCGTGCGGAGCTGTGTGGTCACCATTCCGGAAGAGAGCAGCTGAACGCGGAGCAGCTGCACTCTCCCGAGTTCCGACACAAGCGAAATTGTTTGTTGCCCATCTTTGAGGGGGCGGGTACGCGGAGCTACTGCAGCCACCAATCGGATGAGAGGGCGGGATGAAAGGGGTTGTCAATCAATCGGAACTCACTTGAGTCTCTGATTTCTCTTGGATCCATTTCTCCTTCTCAGAAAAGTTAGCAAGATGAATTCTATTCCGGCAAAAATTGTTTTGTTAGTTTTCTCTCCTTCCTGCCCCTCTCTCTCTTCTCTCATGTATCGGACCGCACTTGTGCTTAGCGAATCACCGCTGCGCTTTCTAAGAAGGTGGGACAACAGGAGGGACTATTCGCTGGGAGACACTCATGGAGACGAGGTCAGTGCGCGGAGGCGAGCGGCCAGGTACCTACGCTCACTCACCTCCGCGCCAGAGATCGTGCGGTGTAGATTGGCCTTAAAGGAAGATAGGCGATATCATTGACCAATGCTGACTGTTAGCAGACAGTTATAGAGAAATCTGGTAGACCAGTGGCTCTCAAACTGTGGGTCACGACCCACCATAGGAACCAAAACCTGGCATGGCAGCATCGGCGGCGATCCCGGGGATTGCTGCCGTTGCCACCGAAAAAGCCCCCAAAACAGCTGTTTTAATACTGGGGCTTGGGGGGGCTTCGGGCAGACCTGCGTGACCCTTTGCAGGCCTCCCCGATCTTAGGCTCACTGAAAAACAGTGATTTTCGGTGAGCCAAAAATCGCGGAGGCCTGCAGAGGGTCGCACAAGCGTCCCCGAAGACCCTCCAAGCCCCAGTAAGTACTAAAACAGCTGTTTCAGGGGCTTTTTCGATGGCGGCAATTCCTGGGATCACCGCCGCACCCCCGCAAACACTCAGTGTTCTCCCCACCTCGCGGGGAGAACTTTGAGAAATGCTGTGGTAGACATTAATCCACTTACACTGCATTGGTTTTATTCTAGACAGTTACATATACACTGAATAAAAGGAACATATACTAAATAAAAAGGAAAAACATCTTGACACAAAGGGCAATGACTTAAGGCTATATCAACCGCCTCCTATGCTGAAATATAGTTTGAATCTGTTCTGGTATCAATGCATTTTGCATGTTCATCAGCAAGGAAAAAGACCGAAGTACTCAGAAAACCTTGCAAGAATGAATGAGAGCGCAATCCAGCCGTAAAACACATTCCTGCAGCCGCCAAAGAATGTAAATGAAGCACCGGCTGGCTAATGCATCTTTAACACCTACTTTTAAAAAATCTTGTTTTAGGATTCTTACATCACCACAACTCTATAGTTTATTAGTTCCTACATTATATACTCATTTACA
The DNA here is from genome assembly GCA_026170595.1 of Plestiodon gilberti rubricaudatus. Classification (NCBI taxonomy): domain Eukaryota; kingdom Metazoa; phylum Chordata; class Lepidosauria; order Squamata; family Scincidae; genus Plestiodon; species Plestiodon gilberti. The sequence continues at coordinate 51,197,075 of JANXHW010000001.1, read as the reverse complement.
CTCAGGGACTAATTGTCTTGGATTCACAAACATGCTCCCAGGGAGTATCAGTGCACCTTATTAATAAAAGCAACTTACTAAGCCATAAGCAGCAATATGAACTTTTGTTTTTACATACTTTGGGATTCTTAGATCTGAATGTGCTCTGTTCAAGGGAGGGAAAATTATATTTATCCTCCGGTTGCTGATAAGGGACTACAGCACAGAGAAGTCACTTGTGCAGGTTAAAACAGCAAAATGGCAAGCTGGGAACAAAAGTCGAGTTTCCAGACCAATAGCCTTGAACATTAGCCAGCTAAGACAACACTGCCTCCTTCACTTGAGGGAATGGCAACTAGGCCCACTGTTTAGAGCTTCGGGCATTGTTTTATAACTAATTTCATCTCCACATAGGTGAGTCTGTAGAATTCATTCAACCAATTAAAAAATTCACTGCCTACACTCATCTGTTTAAGCACTACCTTCCACATCAACTTACAGATCAGGTTTATTCTACTAATATAATTACAATAATAGGGAAACAATTGTTTTTTTCTCATTTTACTATTTTTGGCTAGACAGTCTTAACCTTACAATGCCACCACAGAAGCATGATATAAAGAAATGCATTATGTTCTTTTCTAGAAATTCAGAAGCAAAGTTTTAAATTGTACATTAGTTGTTTACAAATAAAACTGTTAAATTGGGGCAGGGTGCAATGGAGGGAAAGGCAGCAGAGGGCATACACAGAGCATGGGGAGTAACTTCTTCCATATTATGGGACACAAAGGAACATCTTGATAAGTCACAGGAGTGACACTGCTACAGGGTTGACTAGAACTTGACTAGCCAAGCTCCTTATTCTTTCTGTTGTGCACATGCATCCCAGCTGTTACTCAAAGTTTAGATATGCAGCAGAATGAGGTCTGTAGCAGCATGTGGAATTATCCTCTCCCCATTGGTGCCAGGGAGAAAAAAAATGAACGAACTATCCTCTCTCTCTCTCTCTCTCTCTCTCTCTTATGCTACGGGTGTCAAAGAACAAAGCCTTACTGCAATGAAGAAACCATCTTTTGTCATGTCCTCCTCTCTTTAAAGTAGAAAACGTTTTGTGCCCACTTATTTGATACCAATGTTGTGCACTGACAGGAGATCAGAAGTGCCACTTTCTAACTACTACAGTATATCTCATCACTCTGACAATCTACAAACAAACAAACTAGCCATTTTCCAAACAGTAGGTTCATTTCAATCACTGAAAAAAAATTAAACTTCTTTATAAAGGACTGACCTACTTCCATTCTTATAGTACAAACCTATGAAACTTATCAGTAAGCTTCATTGAACAATGTTGGATATTTCCCAGTAAACATGTATACTCCTCAAGTTTTACTTGTTAAAAATCACTGTTAATTACGAACAGAATAAACAAGCAAATAATCAGCTTGTAAAACTCATTTTCAAAATTCTACTTTTAGCTCCTCTTAATATTTATACTAAAATGCTAAACAGCTAACTAAATACATTTCAGAATTGTGAAGAATGCTAGTTTTCACTTCCTATACATACTTCAAGCAATTTTTAAGAAGCGTTTCAGAATTATCTAAACTCTTCATGACATACAACACAAATACTGATTTAAAGCTGCTGCATAGCAAAGAACTGCATCAGGACCCTTCCCTTCTATTGACAACATCTCCATAACAGTGTAGCTACATGATTACAGCAAGAATGAATATTTGATCACAAATCTCTCATTCTAAATTATTCCTTAATTTGCAATTATACATAAGGAGAACATGATTTGTATACTTTTTAAAAATGAGCACTCTCTGTATTGAACATTTAGGAATATTGCTTTCACTTTACAAAAAAATATTAAAGTAAAATACAGGTTTTGATACAACATTTAACTCAGGACTTATTCCTTTAAGAGAAAGTCAATTATTTTCAGCAACAGAAAAGAGGCTCATGATGAAGTTTATGTACTGAAATATATAAAATAACCGATTTGGTTACTTCTAGTGTTTCTAGTACAACAAATGGATAATTGTAGATATCTAAAGACCTAACTCGACAGATGAAGTAGCTTACAATATTTAATAACAAAGATGGAAGACAGTACACACCAGTCAAGTATTCAATATTCCTTTTTTCAGCTTGAGTGAAAATATTCAATAACTGCCTTGAACAGCTTTTGAGAGCTTAGAAGCCTGATTTATCTCAATGCATGAAACATCTGATTAGAGGCTGGCTCTGGATGTTCAGATGATAATGATCAACCCAAGGTTCTGTGTTTACAGCCTGTGCCAATTTTAAAGTAAGGAACACAGTATTAATATTTCTTCCACCACATTTGCTAGACACCAGCTGTCAGTGCCTTTCAGTTAATGGGCACATGCCATCCAATAGTGAAAAGCTGCTCTAAAAAATCGTTCTGCATCTTGAAGCTATAGCACGCCTGCCTTCCAGTCTACAGGCACTTCCAGCACCTCAGAATATTAATTGAACAGGACTCCCATTAACAGACAGCAAATTAAGTTCATCGTTTAACCTCCACCGCTGAAAACACAACCGCTTAAAGGAGCTTCCCTTCCCCCCTCCCTTCATACTTTCTCATGGAAAGCAAATGCCCCCTATTCCTCCGCCAAACTACCAACGCTGGCCCAGGCAGCCATGTCCTTATTCCCCTTTGAAAAGGTGTTGCAAAAAGAGAACTCCACAACACGGAATCTACACTGTGGTCTCAGCAAAGGACAAGAAGAGTTTATCAAAACCAGCCCAACGCGCAAGCCTCTTTGAAAGCTTCGGGGAAGAAAACAGACCACGATCTGAAAAAAAGATTCCGATCCACACACACCCGGGAGGGACCTGAGCAAAGCATAACCCTCCGCGGTTCCCAAGTCCCCCGCCCCCACCCACGAGTGCTTTACCTTCATGATGAACTCGGGCTGCAGTAGAAAAAAGAGGTAGAGCTGCCGATGCTGGACCTGAAATTTAAAGCAAAGCACTAAGCCACTAGACATCGCCTCCTTTTCAGCCCAGCGCGCTCTTGGCGTGTGGGGCGAGGGCTCTGCAGGAGCTTCTCCCAACTCCCCAAGATCGTCGTCACCCCACCTCCCTCACGCCCTCCATAAAGAGCCCCTTTTTACCCCCACCCCAAGGCAGCCGCTTCCTCTCCGACTCCGAGCCGTACACATCGCGGTTCGGCTTCCCCCTCACTCGCTGCCTTTGACGCCATTTCTGTCAGAGGAAAAACTTGCCACAACAACAACCGCTTCTTAACCGCCCCCCCCCCGCTCATTGCAAACCCCTCTCCTGCTACAAGCCTTTCTCCTTAGACTCGCTGGGAGTGGCTCCTTCCCCCTCCCAGTAAGGGGGGGGAAGGCAGGTTGCGGGGTGTCCAGCCAGGACGGAGGCGCTTTCTCGTCCATGCAGGCACACACTTCCCTGCGGGAGGAGAGGCTTCTCCATTGTACTAGGACAAGGAGCGAAGATGGGGGCGGCTCGGCAGTCAGATCTTCTCCTCGTCCCGGCCCGGGCAGCCCACTCTCTTAAGAGCTGCAGCTCCCCAGGAGATCTTCCCAGTAACCCGTCTCCCCCCCGCCCGCCCTGACTCCGCGGCAGGAGTTTCAGCAACAGCCGCAGCACCCTACCCAAGAGCTGGTGGTCAGCGATCGAGGAAGCCGAGGAGGCGACGGTCAACAGGGAGAACCAATGATCCCCTTTCGCCCCCCCCCCAGACGGCTCCAAGACCCCCCGTTTCCGCCTCCGAAACGCAAAGGTTTCAGCATCGGGGCGGCGGGGGGGGGGGAATCGGCGAGTCCCGACGCAGCCTCCAGAAGGAGAAAAACAACAAGCCAGAAGCGCCTCGCTTTCGCTCTCCTTCCTTCATCGGCCCTGCAAGAGGCTCCAGCCTCGACCCGGGAGCCCGCCAGCCACTTACGGCCGCCAGGGCCGGGAAGCTCTTTCCCGGGGCTACGTTACCTTTGTTCCACGGCTGTCGCCCGCTCGCTCGCTCGCTGGTCCCCCCTAACCTGCGGGGGGGAGGAGGAGGGGGATGGAGCCTCCTCCCAACGCAGGACTCGATCCCTTTGCCAAGATCCTAGGTCTGTCGAGCAACCGCTGGCCTTGCTCTGGGGACAGGCGACGGCTCCCACCCTGCAACAGCGGGGGCCAGTCCCTCCCGTCCGAACCCCGGTGGCGACGGCGACAGCAGAGGCTCCGCTCCAAGCTGTTCGCTCCCCTCCCCCCGTCCGAAGCGTGACTGACAGCTCAAAGCCCACACTCTCCCCGCCTCACGCGTCCGCCATTGGCCTGCGATGCATAAGGCCCACCCACTTCCCAACGCCTTAAGCTTCTCTATCAGAAACACTGATGTAATTCTCACTCTAGTTCTATGGAAACAGAGACTCGGCGCCGCGCAGACTTCTGGGCGGCAAGGTTTTTCACCCGCCCCTTTGTCGCAGACTGCGAAGGGCCATTGCTGCTCATCGAAACTACGAGTCCCAGGATGCATCGGGAGACAGAGGGTCGAATGAGGAAGGGGCGGGAGGCAAGAACAGAAGAGAACGCGTGTGGGCGGAGTCCGCGCCTGCGCCAACAGGCCTTGGTGGCGCATTTTTCCCCTATCAGGCGAAGGTGGCGATTGAGGCGGAAGGGGGTGGGGTCTTGTGTCTCCTGCTACAAGACTAAGGCCGGCCAGGGGCTTCCTTTGGCGCCGTGGAACGAGCTCGGTCCGGGGCCATTGAAGAAGCAGTGAAAAAAGAAACGGAGTCGTCGTCGAGGTTTGTGTTTGGAAAAAAAGGGGGGGTCCTTTTCCGTCCCCGCCCACCTACCCCCGCCGACGCGCCTCTTGTAGCTGGGCGGTCGGAGGGGGTGTCGGGTTTCAGGCCGCCTCCTCCGCCCCGCTTCGTTTGGGCGTGCGCTTCCGAGACTCCACCCCTCTCTCTGCCCGCTATAAAGATGGGGCCACCGTAGCAGTGAGCACAGTAGCGCTTCTGGCTTCTGTGTGTGCCTGTTTGCTGCCTCCTTTACCTCGGACGGAGAGCCTCCGTAGCAGGTGCGTGGGGAGAAAGAAAGGTGGCTTTTGTGCTGGAGGAGGGTGGCTGCTGTGCGGGGTGGTGGTGAGAGAGCGCGAGGCCGTCTCTAGGTTCTCATCCAAAATCGCTTCATACGAGCGAATAATCCGTTGGCGAATCTAAAGCTCTCCTACCTTGCGCAAATTCAGTCGCGAAGAGGGTTTGTTTTTCCAGCTCTCCAGTGCATATATGCGCGCGAACGATTTATTGTGAGTGCAAGCGTTGTATTGATTTATCATACTGACAGCGTGTTAACTTGATTCCTTTGGGTTTTAAGTGGTGTTGCGATCCGTCCTGATGGCCTGGCGTGGGGAATACACGGTAATTCTTCTGGTTCTGTGGGAAATGTGGTGTAAGCGATGCAGCTTGGTGATCTCATTAAGTTTCTAGTGTTGTACTGAAATCTGGAAACGATGCTCGTTTAGGGGAGCGTTCACCACCAGCTTCTGGGTCTCCGTGTGGGCTGCCTACCACACATCAGTTCTTCAGCATAGTTAGTGACACCTGCCCTAAGTGGTCTTGAAATGCAGAAGACTGTAATGTAAAGAAGTGCTGGAAGCCACTTTATTTTATGTTCTAAGTAGGAAGATAACAAAGTTGTAAGATTTTTAAGAGAGGGCTAGGAAGCCTACTCAAGTAGGCTAACAACACAGTCTAATATAAGTAGCACAAGAACAGAGTTTTAATGCTGGCATTTTATTCTGAGTTAGCTAGACATAGGATTGGTGATAGTTTTGCCTATAAACGGGAAAAGGCAATAATGAAATATCTTCTTTATGCTAGAACAATTCAGGTGTGCCTCAAGTGTGTTACCGTAGGTATGGCTGGCAACCTTCTAATATGCTAATCTTACTTGCTAATCTGTGTTTCAGCATAAAAGTACTTGCTGCAGCTGCAGCTTTTGTATGCCTGTCCTTTTGTATGCCAAACTAATTTCCAAGTAGGAAAAAGTAAAGTGTGTGTTGAGAAACGTTCCACTGCTTTTCGTTCTGCAGTTGCTGTGTTGTCTGGGATAGAGAAAGTTAACTGTTGGCATCCCTGTGTTTCTGGTGATTCTACCTACCTGTTTTATGGTGGTTAATCATGATTAACTTTATTTGAGTTTGGTGAAACGCATGTAAAGATGTCTAGTTGATAACACAGCTCCATCTGGGACACCTGAGCGCCTTCTCTTGCCCTCCCTTTTCTCCCCACAATGGCCAAATTGATCTAGGCACTTAATTTAGCTCAGTTCATAAAGGTTCAGTTCTCCCCCTTGAAAATACACATAGCACCAATTTTTTATTTAAAAAAATTCAAGACAAAATATCTCATAAGGAGGGCAATCGCCTTCAGACAAAATAAAACCAAAAATATCCAGGAATAACATGCAATGATAAAACAAATTCTAATTGAACCTTTTGTTGCTTCAGTTACTACAGGATTGAGGCTCCTTTATCTGTGAAATAGCTGACCCACAGCAACTCCCAGGTCTTCCATGAACAGCAGTCAGGAAGAAGAGTTTGTGTGGTTGGTTGGTATAGTTTTATGCTCTCAATGAAATCCAGTTGTGTGAAATCTGAGGAGAGGTGTAACATTCCCCAGTATTGGCTGTTTGCCATTGAACTATAGGCCTATCAGTCTGCTATCGGTTTTAGGTAAGCTTTATGTCAAACATCTACTGAACAAGCTCACCTCATGGGCTAATGACCAAAAATTTTGGGGCCCAGAGCAAACCGGTTTTTGCCAGGGGAAGTCTACTATGGACAACTGCATATTATTGTCTTATTTAATTAATAAGCAATTTAAATTCCCTAGGCAGAAACTGTATGCAGCTTTTTTGGACCTAAAAGGAGCATTCGATTCTATTGACAGATCTTTTATGGGACAAACTCCAAAAATGGATATGGATAAAAGGCTTCTTTTTCTTATCAAAACCCTCTATTCCAGTACTTCTTGTAAGATCAGATGTTCTTGGGAAGGCGATTTAACTCCATCAACACAAATAGAGGTGTTAAACAAGGGTGCATTTTGGCTCCAACATTGTTCAATTTATTTTTGAATGACTTTAACACCTTCTTGTAGGGCATTGAGAGCCATTGTCCTAAACTGGGCCTATGCAAAATTCCACTTTTGTATGCTGATGATGCGGTCCTTCTTTCTAGATCGCGTATTGGCTTAAATGTTTGCTTGCAGGAACTTTGGAGTAGTTTGGAGTATTTTTATGCCAACAAATTACAACTTAATTATAATTCTTAGATAATGGTCTTTTTTAAAAAAAAGGAATTATTCAGTTGGATTTGTAAGGGACATAAAATCGAACAGGTTAGACAGATAAGGTACCTTGGTGTTATCTTTCAGTATGACCATTATTGGGTGGCACATCAAAGGGCTATAGTTAATGCTGTCAAAGTATCATCTACAGCAGTAAGTAGATTCTTTTTCAACCGGGGCAATAAATACGTACCAGCTGCTGTGGAGGTATATAAAGCTAAAATATTCCACAAGTTTTGTATGGCATCCCAGTGTGGTATACCAATTTCGACCAATCTGTTGAAAGAATCCAAGCAATGTTCCTATGGAAAATTCTGGGGTTACCTACTTGTGTACAGTATTCAGTCCTATGTTTAGAAACTGGCCTTATTCGATTGAAGACCTTAATATGGTTGAGGTTGGTGAAATTCTGGCTTTATTATAATTGTAATCAAGATAGTCTGCTGTTCCAACTTTTTTCAGAACCTGTTCCACCTATTGGGGCAATAGAATTACAATGGAAATTAAACTCCTTGGGCTTCGATGTGGAGAGGTTGGGCATGTTGAGCCAGGCGGCGGCCTACCGCAATATTAAGGCCAGAATCCTAGATATTGAAAATCAGGAGTTGCATAGTGCGGCACATACGACCTGTTCCCCACTACAATTTCACATTTCTATCAGCTTTGGGAAGATGGCACCTTATATTTATAATCTTAAGTGCCCCCAGTTGCGCAGACCCCTTTCTTAGCAAGGTGCAATGCTCTCCCATCTGCTCTGTTACTGGGCAGATATAGTGGAATCCTAGTTTCTGAGAGGTATTGTCCCTGTGGAGTGGGTTGTATAGAAACATTATTACATATGTTTTTGTATTGCCCACTCCATGAGGCACCTCGCAAGCAACATCTAGGCCCTATATTAGTCAAGCTCCAGGGCTGGGCAGATGAGGAGGTAGTACGTTACCTTTTATCGATGGAGATGGATGACGTAATGGAAAGATCGGCAGCTTTTGTTAATACAATCATTATAGCACATAAAGCTGATAGTATTCCCTATGATGTTTAAGCTGTACTTTTGTTGTGTTTGTAGTTCTGTTTGTTTTTAAATGATTGTAATATAAATATGTGTTGTGTTAAGTGTTATGTTAACGTATGTTTTTGTTTTGTTTTTTATGCCAATAAAGGTTTGTTTATATATATATAATATATAAAATCATTGAGTTATGGGATGATTACCTTTTGTTCTTGGGTGCTGCAACACCTGTATGCTTTTGCAGGGTTTTGCATGTGACTCATGGGCTGTATCAGCTATCCTTTTTAAAAAAAAACTTTAGGGAGGATATAAAAAGGGGCCAGTTAAGAGCTACAGTGTTTTGTCTTCTTCCTGACTGTTTGCTGTTCATGTGTGACCTGGGAGTTGCTATAGGTCAGCTATCTCATGGATAAGAGGAGTTAACTATGTGAGAGAAGTAGTATTAAGGAGTTAGGTTCAGCTAGAATTTGTTGTTTTAACATTGTGTGTTGTCTTCTAGTTTTATTTTGTCTGAGGGTGATTGCCCTCCTTATGGGACATTGTCCTGAATACATTTTTATAAAAAAAAATGGTGCTATGTGTATTTTCCTGGGGGAGAACTAAACTTTTATATGCCAAGCTAAATTAAGTGCCTGGACCAATTTGGCTATTGTTGGGAGAAAAGCGATATGGAGCTCAGAGGTGTCCCAGATGGAGTTGCTGATTTATTAACCATGGAACATATTTACAGTTATTATGAATGTTTATACAGTATAATGTTCCCTTTCCCAAAAGGGCTCACAACTGAAAAGATGCAGAAGAAAGCTTGAGTAGGACGACTTGCAAAGGATGCTATGCTAGGGTGAATAGTTTAGGAACTGCTTGGGGTTCAGCCCAGACTTGTGCATATAGCACACCCCTTTTCTGAAGACTGCAATAACTGTTGTGATGAAAATTTATGAAGCACTGCTTGCTTAAATTTTTTTTTAATAACAAGAGGTATTGATCAAGAATTGACTCACAAGTTGATTCAGGCTTTAATTAGGCAGTTGACAGCATAGTTTCTAAACTCTAGCCCATTAGTTAGCATTCATCGGCATAATCATAGGCAAGTTTTTTATTGCAACATTTGTGACGCTATTGGGAAATGGCCCAATAACGTAATGTTGACGTTTGCCAGTCAACAGGGTGACTGCTGACTCTGCAGTGTGGCGGCATGGGACTATGTTTCAACTGCAGCTAATTGTTTTCATTGTGAAATAGCTGCAGTGCAGCAAAAAACAGGTGGGGGGAATAGTCAATGTGGCATCCACAGAAAGGTGGGCCTAGACCTGGGGTGTCACTCGCTTCATACAGCAGGCCAAATAGCATTCATGGTGCCTGCTGAGGACCAGAAGTGATGCTGTTAAGCAGGAAGTGACATTGTTAAGCAAGTGATGACCAGAAATAAGCACTTCTCACTTAGGAACTCACTAGCTACAAATAACAGAAGAGAAAATATGCAAACCTTGATCATATTTTCAAGATATGGGAGAATTCATTTATCTCATGGGCACTCTCAGTAGCACTGCTTCTGCTGAAGCATCACTTTACAGTGACACCTCACCAGAAGTGGCACTGCTGAAAAGGTGGCCCATGTGACAGCTGGGCTCTCCCAGCACCTTGGCAGCTTCTCCCTTTCTCACCCCTCTTGGTCTGCCTTTTCCTCTGTACCATTCCTCACCTTCTGAGGCCTCCTTCCATCCCAGCACCTCGGCAGAAGTGGCGTTGCTGAAAGGACGGCACTGGGAGAGCCCAATTACCATGTGGCCCACCCTTTCTGCAGTGATACCTCGGCAGAAGCAGTGCTGTTAAAGGAAACAATAAAGGTTTCTTTCTGTCAGTGCTGTTGAAAGGGTGGCCTGCCTGACAATGGGGCTCTCCCAGTACAGCCCTTTCAGCAGTAACACTTCTGCCAGTGCATCACTTCACAGCTTAGCAGCTGATGGTGGTGCTGGGAGAGCCCAGTTATGATGAAACGGGCTGCATCTGTCCCATGGGCTTTATGTTTGACACCCCTGGCCTTGACAATGCCTGGGAATACATTTCTTAAGTTCGGAAACTGCTGGGGATGAGACACAGAATGTACAGGGAAGTTTGGTACAAGACGAGTGAGAATGTGTGTTCTGAAACAATGAGGTTATGGCAGGCTCTGCTATTTTTGAAAGATGGTTAGATATGTGGAAATAAGCATATGAAGTTTTCATAGTGTTTACTGAGTAATCTGTAGGGAACTTTATGAAAGGGAAGGCAATTACGTAAAGATAATGCTTAAAGAGTAATTGAAGGACGAGCAAGCAATAGCCATAGGCCTCACATTATCCCCTCCAGGTTGACCTGCTTGTATGGCTCCAGCTTCCATACTTTGATCTCACCACTCCCATATATTCCATGGTGTACATGTGTTAGAGGTTACTTAAATTGCGTTGCTTGTAAATACTTTGTCTTTATCCTCTCCTTTTCAGAAACTTAATAATATAATGGAACATGTAGAAGAGTCATCCAATAGAATTTTGTTGGAGCCATGCCATTATCTACTTCAACTACCAGGTAACATTTCATTTTTTTGAATTCTACTGTCTGAAAGTTGATAGCTGTGGCAATCCTGTTGGTCTACTAGGCCTTGTAGTCTTGACCTATTTCCAATATCTGCCTTTTAGTTCTCATTTCCACCTGACTGTTGCATGTAATATGCTTTTTCCTGATTGAAGAGAAGGTATAGGTGTCTTGGGCTGCAATCATGTGCACACCTAGCCCCATGTAACACAGTGGGGCCCTCTAAGTAAATATGCCTTGAATTGCTGTGTTGGTCCCGTTCGTCATAGGTCAGCCAGCTTCGTAGAAAATTTGTCTTACTATCCAGGACACAGTCTCTTACTTGCTCCCCATTTCAGTTAGCTTATTTGAAAAAATCTCTTGACACTAATATGGATTTGCACGTGTGTCTATGTTATCGGAAGAAAACACCAAACATGTTGCTTAAAACTAAGATGAGGCTGCCTTTTGTAACTTTCGTTTGTCCTGTCATGAAGGATTTACTATGTTCATTCTATTTCCCCTCCCCTCCTCATACAGGAAATAAGCTCCTCATCTGTGGTTTAGCCATCCGTGGATTTGACAACGTAGATGGCTAAACCTGGAAGTAACAGTCCCATTGGGGGCAGGGGGGCAGCATCACAGTACCTTATTTTTAAGCTGTGCCAGGCCCATGGCCCACTTCTCAACTTTCACGCACCTTCTAACTAGTCCACAGTGCAGCAAACTATTTTTAAAAAGCGACTTCCAGTTTCCAGTGGTGATTTAACAGTTGCCTCTAGTTTCAACTTACAACTTGTAAGCGCATCCTCGGTATTGCCATAATTGGGCAGTGATGTACATGGCTGGGTTAGGGCAGTGAGGACAGTTACATGCACTGCTGCTGTAACGATTGTGATATAGTACTGGAAATCCAGAAGGTGGAAGGAGTAAGAGCTCATCACTGCCGTCATGAAATGCAGTCCCAAGTACAATGAAACTTGGCCAATGCACTGGTTGTCTTCCTACTGTTTCGCTTTTTTGATCAGACTGACATAAGAATACTGTCTCCTGTGAAAACTAGCATCGCTTCTCTTTTAAACAGCAATCTACAGATTGCGAGGCAAAACTCTCCACTGTCTTGCACTGAAAATCTTCTGCCTTGTACATGTCTCCACACATTTTCTTCTTTAACTTGCTACATGTCATTCTTTCCTTCAGTTATATTTTAGACCAGTGGTGGCCAACCTTTTTATGACATGTGCCACTTTTAGTTTTTTTGTATCTTGGGTGTGCCACAAAAATAAAGTGAATAAATAAATAATAAATAACCATGTTTTTATTTTATTAAATAAATTATACTTTTAGCCTCCGTTTCAGCATCACTTTACTTTACTTTAGAGCAGGAAAGAGAGGCGGCTCCAGGCTGCAACTCAGGCTGGGGCGGCGAAACGCCGCGCTGTCCTGACTTGCCGTCCGCCCTGTCTCGCCCGCCGTGTAGCTACACGGCGGGCGAGACAGGGCAGCGGGAGGCCACCCAACCGGCCCATGGAGGCTCTGCCAGGTCCGCACAGCTCCGGAGGCCGGGAGAGAGCGTCCTCCCGTCACGCCGGCTCGGCCTATACTGCCCAGGCCTGAGCTGGCGATTTCGCACATGCGTACAGAAAGGAAAAAGTACAGATTCTGTTTCAGGAAACATACCAGTAATGCACATACACTTGTTGAAAAGCCCTAAACTTGGAAAGCTATGTTTTAGAATTAGATGACACAAAAGTGGTTACTTAGCGATAAAGTTAATCATACCATACCCTTCCACCGCCATAGGGGCCACCAGGGCAGTTTACGATAGATAATTAAGACCTTACATTGTATAAAAATATTGCAGCAGCAGATAATATTTTAAATATTGTTTTTATTATGTGTTAGGTAAACACATACCTAGGGTATGTGCTTGAAGAAATCAACAGACAACCAGTACAATTTTAATCCTTTAATCTCAAATAATACATGGCTGAAAAACCCATATTTCCTGTTTCATTGCAAACTGTTTTTATTGTCTGGAAAAAATGGGTATTGGATGTTAAAATAAACTCATGAGCAAAAAGCTAATTGGAAGAAATGGATCCTTACCCTTCTAAGTCTCCAGGGAGGAGCCATCTATACTTCCCAGGGAGGGAGTTTAGGTGCCACCTCTGTAAAGGCCCTGTATCTTGTTCACACGATTTGTATTTCACTGACAACCCAATCCTAAGCTAGCTTCCACTGGCGGAGCAGACATGTGTGCTGTTGCAAACATGGCGTAATTACCAGGAAGAAAAAAATAAGGCTAAACTGTAAATCATTTTTCAGGATCCCTATGAACTCATAGGGGCCTTTAGAAAAGTGGCTTCCCCTCAGCCCTGGTTCCCTAGTAGCAATAGAGAAATACCTTCTTGGGGGGTGGGGGTTGATCGTGTAAGAACTACATCGCAACGTATGTGAAATGCTTTGCATACGCAAAGACATATAGGTGCATACACCATATGGGTTGGTTCTGGCTATCATGTTCCAGCCGCATGCTATGCGCTGCGGCAAGGAGAGTCACGCCGACCACATGACCACGGAGGCGTCTTCGGACAACGCTGGCTCTTCGGCTTTGAAATGGAGATGAGCACCACACCCTAGAGTCGGACACGACTGGACTTAATTGTCAGGGGTCACCTTTACCTTTTTTATCAATACAAATTAGACTGCTAGAAACATAGTTAAATCAAGGAAACTAAAAGATACCTACTGTATTGATCCTCCAGTTTTTCAAAGCAAAGACGTTCTACAGCCTTGCTCACATAATTCACTAACTAGGGTAAGTAGATAAATGATTTCAGTACGGAGACTATCTCTGGCAGTTGATGATGAAGAAAAGCTGTCATATAAATAATATACAGTATTTATATACCACCTTTCTTGGTCATTGGATTTCTCTTCTGACTTTAATTCAAGGCGGTGTACATGGGCAGACTTTCCTAACCCCCCTAATGAGAGGTTTTACAATATATAACTGTCCAGTCTTTTCAAGAACAGCTACATTCCAGGTGGTATCCTTTTGCAGCCTGGCTTTTCTGCTGGCTGGCGCCTCCCACACTCAACCGACACACCTGGGAGCTCTTATCTCTCCTCACAGAGGCTTTTCACAGCTTTTTGTCGGCAGCATGTCTCAAACTTGCCATTTGCAAGGCGGCAGCTCTTCCGACTGAGCCAGACCCCTCTGCCCAATATGTCATATGCTGTGCAGAAAATGTAATTTCATATTTAACATAGAAACTGTTTTCGTGACTCATGGGTTGGGATGACGGGGGGCGGGTCCTTGTGCCAGAAACTTGTAATGGGTCTTAAATGATGCTTGGGCCCTGCTGAGGTGGTATAAATTTGGTAATGAGCAGAATTGGGATAAGGAATAGGCTACAGAACGTTATCCAACTTCTTAGTTAGGAATTCTTACGTACATTGAGCTGTTGGGAGAGTTTACTTTCCTGAGGAAAAAGTGTGGCTTAGATCCAGATTTACAACTACGCTAGTTCTTTACAGGAGTGGAAGGGTTCATTGTCTAAGGGTGGCAAGTAAGTCATTCATCATTCTAGTGTTCAAAATTCCTACTATGGTACATTGAAACCTGGAGTTTTGGCTGTGAATGTTTGATATTCATAAATTTTAAATGCAATACATGCTGAATGCTGATCACTCTCCAGTACTCTCATGTCATCTAAATAAATACACTAGCCACGTTCAGACATAATAGGGAAACCTGAATTTTGTTCTGAGCCTCGTGCACACAAGATGAGGCAACTGAGAGCTTTTGCTTTTGGTGTGAACAAAACTGTAGTTCCATGTTATGTATAAACTTTATGGCTTAGTGTTCAATTCATAGTTAAGTAAAACAAACCAGCCTCCTATGAATAAACATGGATGTCAATTTCAGGAACAATGCTTGCAAGAAATTAAACCATTAGAAAGAAAATGAGACTCAGCAGTTAACTTGTGAATTTACCCTTAATCAAGTAAAGGTTAGATCTCTTAGAAGTACCAAGAGCACATATTATATGTGAAATGTGAATGTTGTGAGCTGGGGGGTAGATTGGGCAAGGCCAGAAGCCCATTTAAAGAGTACAAAGGAGAAGATCTTGCCCATTAGAAGAGAACATAGTGTAAAGATCTTGGATATATTGCACCTGGATGCCCAGGTAGCAGTGGTATGGAGTGCCATTGCCCAGCATAAGCTGGGGCACCAGCTGTGCAACTTCCTTAAAGCGGCAGGTCTGATCATGGTGATGCACACTCGAGTCACCTTGAGACTGGCGTATTGTGATGTGCTGTATATGGGAGAGCCCTTGAAATGCATATGGAAACTTCAGCTGTCACAGAATGCAGCAGCAGCAGCATGCCTGGTGAGTGTAGCTGGTCCATTGGACCTTGTAATACCAATACTCCTACAGCTACATGGGCTGCCAATTTATTTATGGCCTCAATTCAAGAACCAGCTAGTCTGATTGCAGCCTTGTCTCTGAGCATGGCAAATTAAGATCACACCCAAATATTTTAATACTATAATCCACCTATATCTCTAAAATAATTTTAGGATTAGCTGTGTGAACTCAAAATATAGCATCATAGAGCAACATGAAATGTGTGGCTTCTTAGGCGGCTTAAATCCTTGGGGCATCTCTCTCAGTACAGTATGTTCTGGTGCCGAGGCATAAAAAGCATTCCAGAAGTGAATACTCAACCCCAACAAGCCCAAACAGCATGTAATATTTATGGTATTCCCATACTATGGAAATATTTCTTTCTTAACTTTGGAAATATTCAGTGTTAGGAAAGTACATTGTGTTCCAAAACTTCAATAATTTGCAAAACACTCCTTAATTCTAATGAAGTACAATATTGTTACTGCTACCAGAGGAATAGCGGTGGTGTTCTATGCTTTCTCCAAATAGTAATGGCTCTTTTTAATTACAGGTAAGCAAGTCAGAACCAAACTCGCTCAAGCTTTTAATTATTGGCTGCATGTTCCTGAGGATAAACTGCAGGTAAGTTGTATTCTTCACTTGACATGCTACTTACCGGTAATAACAAGTATCATATGCCTTTTTAAATAGCAGTCATGTAGTAGTGTAGAAGGGACATAATGTATTATTATGTATCATTGGTCCCAATGCATTTGGCTCTTCTTTACTATATAGTTGGGTAAGTAAGGGGTGTCTGTCTGGATTAGGCATGAGGGGTGCTTAATGATTCCTGTCCTGATCTGATTTGGTCTGTTTGCCCCACGAAGGAAGTTCCCATTGGTGCCAATGTCTAAAGGGGTATTCAGAGACGGGCCACAGAAGGTTATCCTAATTAAAAGCATGTTCATATGGTAACTGGTGGGCCTTTATGCAGCTGGGTCACAAACACACCCACTGGGGCAAGTTGCCTATGCCCTTTGGTGGAAAAGCTTCCCTGTGATATACATTCTATCCTCAGAAAGTGGCAAAGCGGGCCACTGTGGTACCCGGGGCCCTCCCCTGTGTGATGCCCCCGGAAGTGACATCATATACAATCTGGGCTTTTTAAAAAATCTGAGGCCTTTTTAAAATGGAACTGGATACTGGAGGCTGCAGCAAAAAAGGTATGTGGCCACTCGCCACCCCCTTCCTCCACTGCCTCTGAGTTGCCCCCCAGCCCCTTAACTCTAGATTAGCATCTTAAAGATTTAAAGAGATGCTAAGGTAGCACCGAACAACTGATCAGCGCTGTACAAGTATATAGCCGAGTGTAAATATTTCCTACTGTCTGACCTTCTCCCCCCCCCCCCGGCTGGCCGGTCCACCACCCTGGGGTGCTCCTCCCCACCCCAGCTATGCAACTGTCCTCAGGATACGCAAGGTGAAAGCTAGCTAGTTATATTAGTAGCAACAATAGTGGCATAAAGTGAAATGCAGAACGTAATTACAAGTGTGCTGTTTCTTTTTTAATCAGGTTATCATTGAAGTAACAGAAATGTTGCACAATGCCAGTTTACTTATAGATGACATAGAAGACAATTCAAAGCTCCGGCGAGGTTTTCCAGTGGCCCACAGCATCTATGGAATACCATCTGTAATAAACTGTGCAAACTTTGTGTATTTCCTTGGCTTGGAAAAGGTCTTAACACTTGATCATCCCAACGCTGTAGGAGTATTCACACGCCAGCTGCTGGAACTCCATAAGGGCCAAGGTTTGGATATTTATTGGAGAGATACTTATACCTGTCCAACAGAAGCGGAGTACAAAGCTGTGGTCCTGCAAAAGACAGGTGGGCTTTTTGAGCTAACTGTGGGCCTCATGCAGTTGTTCTCCAATTATAAAAAAGACTTAAAACCACTCCTTAACACTCTTGGGCTCTTCTTCCAAATTAGAGATGACTATGCAAACTTGCACTCCAAAGAATACAGCGAGTACAAAAGCTTTTGTGAAGACCTGACTGAAGGGAAGTTCTCGTTCCCAACTATCCATGCCATATGGTCCAGACCAGAAAGCACACAGGTGCAGAATATTCTGCGACAGAGGACTGAAAACGTGGACATAAAAAAATCTTGTGTGCATTACCTTGAGGATGTAGGTTCCTTTGCATATACCCGGAAAACATTAAAAGAACTGGAGTTTGACACATATAAACAGATTAAAGCACTTGGAGGAAACCCTGAGCTTGTAGCATTAATTGAACATTTGAGCAAAGTGTTCAGGGAGAATAAAAACTGAGTACCGTACAGTGGAACCTTGGATTGCGAGCATAATTGGTTCCAGAAACATGCTTGTAATCCAAAGCACTCGTATATCAAAGCAAATTTTCCCAGAAGAAATAATGGAAACTCAGATGATTCATTATTCTGCAAGAGATCTTTGTGTCTGCATTATCTCCTGGGCTCAGCTAATTAAGAAGCTGCCCTGCCCCTCTTACAAACTGTAGCTCACTTTGCAACGTCTAATATGCAAAACCTGAGCCTTCTTCTGCAGAGTAAAGTCTTTGCTAGAGGCAGATGGGGGAGGGGGGAAATAGCTTGTTAATGAGGTCTGCAAGACAGAAGTTGCAAAGCAAAGTCTGAGCTGCTATTCTGCACAAACGGAGCCTCTAGCAGAGGGAGAACAGAATGTTAATGAGCAGTTAATGAGGGTAGTTTGTTGCCCAGGAGACGCTATTGTTACTCTGCAAACACCAAAGAGATATCTTGGAGAACACAATGTACTCGTATTGCAAGACATTGCTCGTTTATCAAGTCAAAATTTAGAAAACATTTTTGCTTGTCTTGCAAAGCACTCGCAAACCAAGTTACTCGCAATCCAAGGTTTCACTGTAATTGCCAATCATTGTTTGAAAATGGGTTGCTGGGGCTTAAATTCTATTTTTCAGTACTTTTCCCATTGCTGTATAGGAACTGCTCTCAAGCATATTTTAAGGAGAAATGTGGGGTTTTGTATGTGGTCTTAAATGATCTTTTGCGCTCCTTAGTTTTTCCTACATTTGCAGTACTGCATAGTGCTACAAAAGTCTATTAAAATAAAAGTACCAAATCTTACTCTGACTTCTTTCATTTATAATTACGGTCATTTAATTGTGGATTTTAGTTCAGACAACAGACATCATATTTGGTGCTCCCACACACTCACTGTGCTACGTGCACAAATTATTGCCAGCTATGATTGTCTGCCAAGTATTCCACTTGGCTAAGCAGGCACATTTGTCAGGGGTGCACAACATGCGGTCCCCGGGCCGCTTGTGGCCCTCCGAATGATTTCTGGTGGCCCCCAAAGAAATCAGGGATCCCTTGGTGCGCGTTGCTTACGAAGAGCGCCGAGGTATCTCCTATGCCTTCGCTCCAGCCACGTAGCTGTGGAGCCTTCTCGTTCGGGTCGCCGAGCGAGAAGGACGAAGTCACTGAGCCTTGCGAGCCCATTGGCCTGGAGGCTTTGAGGCCATTGCTGAAGGCGGCGCTTTGATCGCCGCCGATCAGCTGGAGTCTCCTGGCATTTGGCCAGGAGCCAGAAGAGCCGTGTCTCCTCTTTTGTGCCAACGAGCACGAAGGTTTTGGGGCTTGTCCCATTGGTGCTGTCGCTGCTCCGTGTGAGGAGAAGGCTTGGATTCACGGCAGGAGGGCAAATCCGAATTTTTAATTCTGTAAATATCTTTATTAATATGTTGCTTTTCTTGATATTTTCTGGCTCATGGACACTTCCTGAGCAAGTGACATCACGGTTCCTTGACACGCCCCCCGTGCGGCCCCAAAGACGTTTAGTCTATTCATTTTGGCCCTTACCTACTTCCAAGTTGTGCACCCCTGGTGTAGGTCATACCAGTAGGTGGCCAATCTGTGGCATATGTGCCACACCGAGCCTTCTGAAGTGGCAGGTGCCAGCATTCCTGCCCGAAACAGGAAAGTAACTGGAGCAGAGTCAAACACTGTAGAAAAGCTGCTCAGGAAGGGCTGTTGCACAGATTGGCTATGTGATTGGGTATGAGGGGCGTTCCGGCCACTCCGAGAGCCCATATGGGCCAAACTTCATAAAGACGCTGGGGCAACAACAAGGAAGCACGGAGCAGCCAGAGAAGGCTTGGAAAGAGCCGATCAGTGACATGGTGCCTAGCTGGAGGTGCAAAGAGAGAGCACAGAGGGAAAGCAGCAAGGGAGCACAGCAGCTCCCTATCCCACCAGAGGGAAGAAGTGAGGCTGCACGCTGCTCTGGAAGCTGTGGGACTAGTGGTGCTGGGGCTAGTCAGGTGGCAATCGAATACAATGGGGCTTACTTCTGAGTAGACATGCATAGGATTGCGCTGTCACTATGCTTTAAATATTTTCATCACCTAAGAAACTATTTATTTATTTTAGTGGCACGCTCAAGATTATCTACACAAAAACTGGCCTGCAGCGTGCTGCAGGTTGGCCACAACTGGTAGGTCATATGATAGCATTCCTGTGTAGGAAATGGCAGGTATTAAGCCGGAGGTACACTGTCCGTGTTCACATTGCGTTTGGGTTCTGTGTGCATCTGGTGTCCTGCCCCCAGGTCAAACAACGGCTCTGATTGGCCGGACGTAGCGTGGACGCAAGAAAAGTCGCGCTGGACTCTACTTTTGCTGCGTCCGTGCTACGTCTGGCCAATCAGAGCCGTTGTTTGACCTGGGGGCAGGACACCAGATGCACATGAAATGCGAACGCAACGCGAACGCGGACAGTGTAGCTCCAGCTTTAATATTCATAAACAAATTCACTATATATGATGTGGTTTGCCTTGACTGACCCTTTTAAGAGATTGTAAAAATTGCATGCATCACTGTTTCCAAAATAAACTTTTTAATGGTAAGAAGTTTCCCAATATTTTATACAATCAATGATGAAATACATCTGATTCTGAGTATACTTTACACAGATTACACAAGTCACAGTGCATCTGATAAAGGCCTTACTCTGTATTTTTTTAAAGTTTGGACTGTGTCATGAAGCATAAATGACAGACATTAATCCATTTATTCTCTTTAACCGCATATATGGAACATAGAATAATTTGTCAAAAATAGAAATTACTCAATACTGTATTGTTTATATCAACCCCCCCCCAAAAAATCCAGGAAGATAAAGTGAAAGTATTTATTAGTTACAAACAACCTTAACCCATAATGGTAAAATACAGGTTTTGATGCATTTAATTCAGAATTATTCCTTGAGGTGAAAGACCACTATTTTCAGGAACAGAGAAAAGGCCCATGATGATTCTTATGTACTGAAAATGACCACCTTAAATATATAAAATATCTGATTTTGTTATTCCTAGGGTTTCCAGTACAACAGATTCATACTTTAGATATCTAAAGACCTAACTTGACAGATGAAGTAGCTTACAGTAGTTAATAACAAAGATGAAAGACAGCACACACCAGTCAAGTATTCTGCAATATTCCTTTATCAGCTATTGGAGAAGTGCTTTGAATAGCTTTTGAGAGCTTGGAAGTTTGATTGCTCTCAGTGCAATAAGCCTCTCATTAGGGGCGCTCTGGATTGTCAGATGATAATGATCGATCCAAGGTTCTATCTATGGTCACAGATTCTGCCCATTTTAAAGTAAGAAACAGTATTAATATTTCTTCCATCACATGTGCTAAACCCAGCGACCACCGTCAGTGCCTTTCAGTTAATACGCACATACCATCCAACAGTGAAAAGCCGCTTTTAAAAAAATTGTATCTTGAAGTGAAAGCCTGCCCTCCTTCCCCTACACAGGCACTTCCAGCGGCTCAGAATACTTTGAACAAGACTCCCATTAACAGGAAGCAAATTACGCCCATCGCTTAACCTCGACAAATGAAAACACAACGGCTTAAAGGAACTTCTGTTTCCCCCTTGATACTTTCCCGTGGAAAGCAAATGACCTTATCCCCCCCCCCAAAAAAAAAAACTATCAACGGTAGCCCAGGCAGCCATGTCATCTCTATATTAAGCAAAATGGGGGGGAGGGGAATCGGCGAGTCCCGCCGCAGCCTCCAGAAGGAGAAAAACAACAAGCCAGAAGCGCCTCGCTTTCGCTCTCCTTCCTTCATCGGCCCTGCAAGAGGCTCCAGCCTCGACCCGGGAGCCCGCCAGCCACTTACGGCCGCCAGGGCCGGGAAGCTCTTTCCCGGGGCTACGTTACCTTTGTTCCACGGCTGTCGCCCGCTCGCTCGCTCGCTGGTCCCCCCTAACCTGCGGGGGGGAGGAGGAGGGGGATGGAGCCTCCTCCCAACGCAGGACTCGATCCCTTTGCCAAGATCCTAGGTCTGTCGAGCAACCGCTGGCCTTGCTCTGGGGACAGGCGACGGCTACCACCCTGCAATAGCGGGGGCCAGTCCCTCCCGTCCGAACCCCGGTGGCGACGGCGACAGCAGAGGCTCCGCTCCAAGCTGTTCGCTCCCCTCCCCCCGTCCGAAGCGTGACTGACAGCTCAAAGCCCACACTCTCCCCGCCTCACGCGTCCGCCATTGGCCTGCGATGCATAAGGCCCACCCACTTCCCAACGCCTTAAGCTTCTCTATCAGAAACACTGATGTAATTCTCACTCTAGTTCTATGGAAACAGAGACTCGGCGCCGCGCAGACTTCTGGGCGGCAAGGTTTTTCACCCGCCCCTTTGTCGCAGACTGCGAAGGGCCATTGCTGCTCATCGAAACTACGAGTCCCAGGATGCATCAGGAGACAGAGGGTCGAATGAGGAAGGGGCGGGAGGCAAGAACAGAAGAGAACGCGTGTGGGCGGAGTCCGCGCCTGCGCCAACAGGCCTTGGTGGCGCATTTTTCCCCTATCAGGCGAAGGTGGCGATTGAGGCGGAAGGGGGTGGGGTCTTGTGTCTCCTGCTACAAGACTAAGGCCGGCCAGGGGCTTCCTTTGGCGCCGTGGAACGAGCTCGGTCCGGGGCCATTGAAGAAGCAGTGAAAAAAGAAACGGAGTCGTCGTCGAGGTTTGTGTTTGGAAAAAAAGGGGGGGTCCTTTTCCGTCCCCGCCCACCTACCCCCGCCGACGCGCCTCTTGTAGCTGGGCGGTCGAAGGGGGTGTCGGGTTTCAGGCCGCCTCCTCCGCCCCGCTTCGTTTGGGCGTGCGCTTCCGAGACTCCACCCCTCTCTCTGCCCGCTATAAAGATGGGGCCACCGTAGCAGTGAG
The DNA here is from genome assembly GCA_026170595.1 of Plestiodon gilberti rubricaudatus. NCBI lineage: Eukaryota > Metazoa > Chordata > Lepidosauria > Squamata > Scincidae > Plestiodon > Plestiodon gilberti. The sequence goes on along the minus strand of JANXHW010000001.1, from coordinate 51,174,544 downwards.
CACAGTAGCGCTTCTGGCTTCTGTGTGTGCCTGTTTGCTGCCTCCTTTACCTCGGACGGAGAGCCTCCGTAGCAGGTGCGTGGGGAGAAAGAAAGGTGGCTTTTGTGCTGGAGGAGGGTGGCTGCTGTGCGGGGTGGTGGTGAGAGAGCGCGAGGCCGTCTCTAGGTTCGCATCCAAAATCGCTTCATACGAGCGAATAATCCGTTGGCGAATCTAAAGCTCTCCTACCTTGCGCAAATTCAGTCGCGAAGAGGGTTTGTTTTTCCAGCTCTCCAGTGCATATATGCGCGCGAACGATTTATTGTGAACGATCCGTCCTGATGGCCTGGCGTGGGGAATACACAGTAATTCTTCTGGTTCTTAGTGGGAAATGTGGTGTAAGCGATGCAGCTTGGTGATCTCATTAAGTTTCTAGTGTTGTACTGAAATCTGGAAACGATGCTCGTTTAGGGGAGTGTTCACCACCAGCTTCTGGGTCTCCGTGTGGGCTGCCTACCACACATCAGTTCTTCAGCATAGTTAGTGACACCTGCCCTAAGTGGTCTTGAAATGCAGAAGACTGTAATGTAAAGAAGTGCTGCTGGAAGCCACTTTATTTTATGTTCTAAGTAGGAAGATAACAAAGTTGTAAGATTTTTAAGAGAGGGCTAGGAAGCCTACTCAAGTAGGCTAACAACACAGTCTAATATAAGTAGCACAAGAACAGAGAATAAAATGCCAGCATTAAAACTGAATTATCTGACATAGGATGTCTGATAATGTTGCCTTTAAAAGGGAAAAGGCAATAACGAAATATCAGGTGTGCATCAAGTGTGTTACTTTAGGTATGTCTTGCAACATCAACATGCTAATCTGTGTGAAAAGCTACTTGCTGCAGCTGCAACTTTGTATGCCTGTCCTTTTGTATGCCAAGCTAATCTCCAAGTAGGAAAAGCATAAAGTGTGTGCTGAGAAAATTTCCACTGCTTTTCGTTCTCGTTCTGCAGTTTATTTATTTTTATTCATTTATTTACAATACTTTTATCCCACCTTTCTCCCCAAAGGGACCCAAGGTGGTTTACAAAAACAGGAAAAAACAATTACAAAAAACAATTGCCTTTAAAGCAATAAAATAGTTAATTAAAAACATAAACACAATCTAAAAATGATAAAAAGACCATATTACATTTTAAGAAGCAAGAGTACAAGAACAGCAGCACCCCACCTGCAACCGCTGGATGCTAAAAAAGGCCAAGACTCAGAAGGCTTCTTTGAACAAGAAAGTTTTCAGGCCTTGCTGGAAAGTCTCCAAGCAGGGAGCAGTTCGTAAGTCAAAAGGGCCCTCGCCCTCGTAAGCCCCTCGCACTTCCCTGGGCAACGGTACCAGCAAAAGGGTCTTCTCTGATGACCTAAGGAGATGAACCAGACTATATAGAAGTAGGCGGTCTCTCAAATATCCTGGCCCCAGACTGTATACTGTAGGGCTTTAAAGGTCAAAACCAGCACTTTGAATTGGGCCCGGAAATGAATTGGCAGCCAGTGCAGCCGTCGGAGGGGCGACCCAATAGTCGAACCACCTACCTCCAGTGACTACATGGGCCGCCACATTCTGCACTAATTGCAGTTTCCGAACCGTCTTCAAGGGCAGCCCCACGTAGAGTGCATTACAATAATCTAGTCGAGATGTCACCGTGGCAAGGATCACCGTGGTCAGGTCTGCGCGATCCAAGTACGGTCGCAGCTGGCGCACCAGCCAAAACTGCGGAAAGCCCCCCCCCGGCCACAGCCGCCACCTGGGAATCCAGGAGCAGCTGTGAATCCAGGCAGACCCCCAAGCTGCGTATCTGCTCCTTCAGAGGGAGTGCAACCCCATTCAGGGCAGGACGGAACTCTAGCACCTGCATCATGGATTTCCGAACCAGGAGAACCTCTCTCTTGTCCGGATTTAATTTCAGCTTATTAGCCCTCATCCAGGTCCCAACCGCCTCCAGGCAGCACTCCAGAACCTGAACAGCCACCCTGGAATCGGGTGGAAAGGAGAGAGAGAGCTGGGTGTCATCAGCATATTGATAGCACCCAACTCAAAATCTCCAGATGACCTCTCCCAGCGGTTTCATGTAGATGTTAAATTGCATGGGGGACAAGATGGAACCCTGTGGCACCCCACACCTCAAGGGCCAGGATGCCAAACAGGCATCCCCCAGCACCACCATCTGGGACCTATTCGCCAAGTAGGAGCCAAACCACCGCAATATGGTGCCCCTGACCCCCAACTCGGCCAATCGGCCCAGAAGGACACCATGGCCGATAGTGTCAAAGGCTGCTGAGGTCCAGCAGAACCAACAGGGATGCACTCCCCCTGTCCAGTCTTCAGCATAGATAATCCACCAAGGCTGTTTCTGTCCCGAAGCCCAGCCTGAAACCAGATTGAAAGGGATCTAGATAATCTACGTCATTCAGGACCTTCTGGAGTTGAGACGCCACCACCCGCTCAATTACCTTGCCCAAGAACGGGAGGTTTGAAACTGGCCGATAGTTGTCCATTATTGTGGAGTCAAGGGAGGGCGTCTTCAGAAGGGGTTGAACCACCGCCCGCTTCAAAGCGAGCAGCAGCAGCCCCTCCATCAAAGAAGAGTTGACTACTCTCCCCGTCCACTCGGCCAGCCCCTCCCGGGCAGATCTGATTAGCCAAGCAGGCAGGCAGTCAGCCTCGCACTCCAAAGGAGCCTGTCCACATCCTCAGGCTGTACAAGCTGAAAAGAATCCCACAAAACTGGACAAGTAGGTGCCAATGAGGCATCCAAGTCATGGCGAATCAGATCTATTTTATCTGAAAAATGTTTAGCAAACATGTCGCAGCGGGCAACCGTGTGTTTTTCCTGATCTATTGGGGAGGCCTGATTGAGTAGGCCTTGCACCACATGGTACAGCTCCGCTGGATGACTGTCTGCAGACGCAATGGTAGCAGAGAAGAAATTTTTCTTCGCTGCTATCACGGAGTAGGCTCTGTAATGGGCCCTACTCCATGTCCAGTCGGACTTGGCACGGGTTTTCCGCCACCATCACTCAAGACAGCTATCCCGTCGCTTCATCATATGCAGCTCCTCAGTAAACCAAGGAGCTGCTTTGAGTCTGCGGCGTGGCAAAGGTTGCTCAGGAGGAGCTCTCTGGTCTTCTGGGCTCGATCCTTGGGCTAAGAGCCACGGGCAAACAGCCCTTTGGCTCTTGCCTTTTGGCTCGCGCCAAAGACTCGCGCCTCTGGCAAGCCAGAGGCTTCTGCAGGCTTACCTGGAGAGATCCAATGGGGCTCTTAAGTGCTGGTCCTGCCCCCCAAAACTGGTCCTGCCCCAGTTGCTGTGTTGTCTGGGATAGAAAGTTAACTGGTGTCTCGCCTATGTTTGTGGTGATTCTACCTACCTGTTCTATCATGGTTAAACATGATTAGTTGTTATGAATATTTATAATATCTCAAAGGGCTCACAGCTGAAAAGATGCAGAAGAAAATTTGCGTAAGACTACTGGCAAAGGATGCTATGCTGGGGTGAATAGTTTAGGAACTGCTTGGGGTTCAGCCCAGACTTAGCACACCCCTTTTCTGAAGACTGCACGAACTTGTTTTGATGAAACAATTGTGAAGCGCTTTTGGTATTGATCAAAGCTTGACTCCCAAGGTGATTCAGGCTTTAATTAGCCAGTTGATAGCATAGTGTTTAAACTCTCTAGCCCAGTGGTCTCTTGCCCATGGCTCCCTTGACCCCTGTGGCTGGTGCCCATGGCTCCCCATTACATTACTCCACCTCAATTACCCCAGTACAGGTGGGCCCCCATATCCACGGATTCCCTATCTACGGTTTCAGTTGTCCACGGATTGTGGGGACCCCCCCAGGCTTTTTGCTTTTTTCCCAGTAAGCTTCATTTCTTTCTTAAACAAACAGGAGTAGCAGCCTCTGGCTGCTTATTGCAGGCAAGTAGAACGAGACTAAGTCCTAGAGAGGCTCTGCAAGGTTAACAGAAACCTTGCAGAGCCTCTCTAGGACTTAGTCTCGTTCTACTTGCCTGCAATGGAGGCTGCTTCTCTGTTTAAGGAAGAAACAACGCTTGCTGAAAGAAAAATAAGAGCTGAGGGGATGCGCACGCTTGCCCACAGGGGAGGCAGGGCGGGGGGCCCTCAGGAAACCATGGAAGGGGTGTTCTATCTACGATCTCAAGTATCGACGGAGGGGCCTGGAACATATCCCCAGTGGATATAGGGGGAGTACTGTAATTGGGATGAAGGTATTCTAATTATAGGATGTAACAAAATAAAAAATATAACTGTTTATTTGGTTGAACTATTGTGTACAAAAATGTTTCTGAGCAACCTTTTTTACACAGAAGATTATCACAAAAAAATTCTAGTGAGGTGGATATGCTTGTTCTTGCATTGCTCATCAAACCTTGTGTAATTTTTGAGATTGCAAGACAGTTTTTCGTTAATTTTTGACCTGTATTTAGACTTAATCACGGCAACTACTGAGAAACCAGTTTCACAAAGGTAAGTAGTGACAAATGGGATGGAAGCACTCAGGGCCCTCTTACTTATCACTCAGTATTCATCTTCAGTTTGGCACCAAAACGCAGGCAGTGACTGAGACTGGAACCTCACTTGCAACATTGAGTCAGTTGGCAAGTCAATGAACTGTTCTGCTTCCCCATTATTGAAATGTGGAGGTGTCTCAGAATTGAAGGAGTCTCTTACCCTTTGCATTGACTCCAATTCATCTTCTGGGAAATATTTTTTAGGTAAAGTTCAGTATTTGTCCCAGCTGCATCAATAACGGTCCTCAGTTTCTCCTTTAATAATCCCATTTCCTCCCAGCCCACAGGTGTACACATTTAACTCCTGTTACACCCTTGGGTAAAAATACCTTAATGCCATCTCATTTGCAGAAAGTGGTCCAATGAAAGAAAACAGCTATAGTCACCTTTGCCTACGTTGCTTTTCCAAAGGATCACTTTTTTCTTCAACCGAGCAACTTTGTCAGAAAGCTGCAAGTATAGATTGCGGTTGGAATCCTTAATATCTAGATGCTCCTTTGCAGGTGTTGTTGTATCCACCTATTTTGACTGCCTTGGATATTTTTGCATGGAAACTTTCATGGCCAGCAATTATGAACAAGGACTTGGGTATCACGGGTATATAAAATAAACTGACTTGAATAAAAACAAAATTACCCAACTGCTTCTGTCTTTCGTTGTTAAAAATACAGGCAGGCAAATACTGTTAAAATCCAAAGTCCAGTAGTTAAAACTCCAACGTTTCGTTTCCTCCTTCCGGAAACATTGTCAAGGAAAACAATCTAAAAGATTGGTAGCTGTTGAATGGTAAGAGTAGCCCTCATCCCTTTATCAAGAGGGAATAAGAGGAACAAACGAAGAGCAGCTGAAATGTTCAATTAGCTCACTTCAATGGCAGCAATCAGAAGCCAGCAACAGCAGGATTCACCTCGGAACAGTATTCAGCAAATACTTATTGTTCTCTCACTAGGAGCTTCAGGCAACCACTGTGTCCTGAGTTGACCTGGCTGGTTCATCTTTCTCCTTTGTTGCAGGCTGCCTTCCTTTTTTGCAATATTGGCAACCAGGTTGCCAAGACTGCGAAAAAAGGAAGGCAGCCTGCAACACATACCAGGCATTCTTCCCACACATAAACCAAGCAGTTATTTGGTCTAGAGACGTCAGTAACCACCTGCAGTATTTTGTCACTCCCATAATCATCAAGTAGTACGGTCTGGCCTTAATTCACACCTAGCTGCAAGAAACCAATATTCAACCATGATTTACAGAATCAACCCTGCAACACATTTTGTGAAGCCAAGTATAGGTCCTTAATTATGAGGTCAACTGGGGTGAGTGAAAGAGAATCAACCCTGAACTACTTTTTCAAGCCATGTATTCATCTTCCTGGATAAAAAAGGCTAGAGAAGAGGTTCCCAAAGTGTACGTCGCGACGCCCAGGTGCATCGTGGAGAGCAGTCACGGGCGTCATGCACAGCTGTGGTTGGGAAACCTGGCGAAGGAGGAGGCTGGTGAAAGAGGCAAAAGAAGTGGTGACTCGTCTGAGCTCATCTCAGCTCGACTAGCAGCCTAACAAGGTCCGGGGGGGGGGGGTAGCCATTGCAGGAAAGGCGGAGGATGTCCGGTGTTGGGCTTACCTCATGGTGCGGAAAGAGCCTGGCTGGCAAGCACACTGGAGGCCTCCCGTGGCCAGCACTGAGCGTGCTTGTCGGCTGTGCTCTTTCTGAGCCGTGAGGTAAGACCGACATCGGAGAGGACCCGGCCGGCAAGCACACTCAGCGCATTCAGCATGAGAGGACTCTCTGGAGACCTGATGCTTCCCAGCAGTACCGCACCATCTCCCCAGTGACCAAGGAAGAGGCTGAAGGAGATCAGTAAGGGAAGAGGAGAATAGTGTACACCAGCTGATCGAAATCATGGATGTGTGAGTGTGTGTGTGAGTGTGAGAGAGAGAGAGAGAAACCAGGCTGCAACCAAAGAGTCCAACAAGGGAGGGGGTGGGTAGCAAGCAGGAACTGATCGTGATCATGATCATGAATGGGGGATGTAACCGGACTGCTCAACTGAGCGTGGAGGGGCTGGCTACACTTGCTCAGTGGAAAGGGAATGGCATTCTTCATGGGCTCTGAAGCATCTTTAGTACATTTTTCCTTGAAATTGAACCACAAATTACCGGACCCTGGGGAGGTTGGGGATGGGAAGCTTTGGAGGCAATATGGTGCAAGCTTTGAGGTTGTGTGGGAGGCATTAGCAAGGCAGTTTGGAGAGCCTTTGTGTGTGTATATATCGATGTAGATTGCAGACAAGCTTGACGGAGGTGAAAAGAAGGTTAGGTAATCATGCACTGTGCCTCATTCTCCAGCTTTAGGTCCCTCCCACTAGAGGAGATAAAAATCACTTTTATTTCTGAGTCTATATTTCAGAGTCTCTGAGGGAAAGAGGCATATGTGGGAATTCTCACCCCAACAACCCACCCGTCACCAACACACTTGACTAGAGATTATTTCAGGAGGAATTCCCATCTCTAAGTTTCAATTATCATTAAGACTCTTCATCTTCTCTGCCCAGTTAGGAGTTATTAATGTATGTGGGGGGGGGGGATTCTTGGCACAGCCCTGCCAAGTCTTATCCCAAATGCTCCTAATTATGTTTTCATAAGAAATGCAAGCAGAGCATTTCAGTGCCTGCCACTGGTTGTCATGCTGTACACCAGGATGAGTCGGAAAGAAGAGTCCTGCTGTATTGAGCCAAAAATCCGATCTCATCCAGTATTCTGTTTCTAAGAAAGGACAGTTACCGTATTTATCGGCGTACAAGACTCACCTGCGTATAAGACGCACCTTCCTTTTGGCCCTGGGTTTCAAGAAAAAAAGATTTAAAGCATTTTTGGGCCACTTGGCCACTTACTGCTTGGCTGCTTAATTAGCTAATTTACATAAATTGCACAAAAATACTAGGATCTCTTTTAAAACACACAGCAATAAGACACATGAACAAAATGCCAGAACATAAATGTACAAGTACAAAAAAAAACCCAGACTCAACTCTTTCCCCCCCAACCCACCCATGCAGTTTCCAAAGTAAAAAACATTTACTCCAAGTACAAAAACCCCCAGACTAAACTCTTTCACCCCACCCCACTCCATCCATGCACAGTTTCCAAAGTAAAAAACATAAAAGTACAAAAAAAAAAAAACCCAGACTCAACCCTTACCCCACCCCACCTATGCAAAGTTTCCAAAGCCTCCCAACTAGGCCCAGTTCAGAAGCTTACCCTTCCGAGGAGAGCTGGGAAGACCACGCCCTCTGCTGCTCAGCTGAACACTTTTACCCCACCCCACCTAACCTAACCTAAGCACAGTTTCCAAAGCCTCCCCAACTAGGCCCAGTTCAGAAGCTTACCAAAGCTGATTCAGCATCGGAGGAAAGGCCTTCTGCAGCTCAGCTGAACTGAACTGAGCACAGCGCCCTCTGCTGGCTGCTGAGAAGCTCAACTCAAGCTCATGCATAAATTAAACCAGACGAACAGCTGTAGATCGGATAGATTAGCCAGGGAAGAAAGCACAAGGGAGCTCTCCTGCTCCGGAAAAACCCTGGTAAGCCCAAAAATGCTTTAAAACGGGCGGGGGAGGGAGGGATTTTTTTAGTATTGGCGTATAAGACGCACCCTACTATTTTGGGTCACAAATTTAGACAAAAAGTGCATCTTATACGCCAATAAATACGGTAGGTGTTGTCTTGAAGCTTGCAGATCACAGAAGCAGCAGCCGTTCTCTGTTGCCTTTCCTTAGCACAGGCACACTACTTTTATTTATTTTAAATCTAATTCAATTTTTATATTGCTTTTTTGAGAGATCAAAGCCATGTGGATCAGCACCTGGACTTCTCCAGAACATTCAACGAGTGCATATAAGCTCCGACACCTTTAGTTTGGACACAATGAAGAGGTTCTTAATACCAAGTGCAAGTTCATCAGAGCAAAGTGAAGTCCCAAGTTCTGAGGAAAAAGGGGGTGGGAAACAAAAAGTCAAGAGCAGAAAGTATGACAACAGCCATCTAGAATAGATCATGGCTTCACATATGTAAAGGTCAATAAAGAGGAAGGTCTTCAATGTGTGATCTGCTTAAAAGTTTTAGCTGCAGAATCAATGCTTCCAAACAAACAAGCATCATCTGCAAACTCTTCAGCCACATTTGGCTGGAAAGACAAGGACATTTTTTGTAAGGAAACTTAAAGAAGCCAAATAACAGGCTACTTTTTCAAAGCAATCCGAAGTTAATATTGATGCCCTCCTGTCTACTTATAAAAGTGGCCCATCGTGTGGCACAGTGTAAAAAAATCCCACACAATTGCAGAGGAGCTGATTTTTGCCTGCTGCTGTTGACATGGTAATAATCACGCTTGGCAAAGATGCGGCTAAACAGCTGCTCAAAGTGCCTCTTTCTAATACTACGATCAGCCATAGGATAGATGATATGGCTGTAGATATTAACGATCAGCTTGTTTGCATTTTAAAAAGGGAAGGAGTTTGCAGTCCAGTTGGATGAGGCAACAGACAACAACAAGGACACCCATCTTATTTGCTATGTCAGGTTTGTTAACGAAAAATGTTTTGTTGTGTTGTTGAATGTGTTGGCCTGCACTTTCTTTGTGTACGGTTGGCAACAGGATTGAAAATCTGCTTGAATGGTTGTACACAAAATATAATAGGTCTGGTATCGCAGATTAATTCTATGCACGCAAGCTGTTTGTTCTCTTTAACTGAACTGAACTGGATGAGCACACTGAACTGGATGAGCTGAAACCGGTTTTGGTCCATGTACGTGGCATCCAGTAGTTGGCGAATGTTAACTAGATGGTTAGGATTCATTAGCACAATTGTAGACGAGGCTTTTTGTTGGAACATCTGTGAAACTGTTGAAATGGTTAGAAATTGCATGGCTGGACAGCTTGTTGACATTTGCTAGTCAACAGGGTGACTGCTGACTATGGAGTGTGAAGGCATGGGACTGTTTTAATTTGCAGCTTCTGGATTTAAATTGCAGAACATGAGGAGTTTCTGTTTGTGTAACTCAAAACTCGTTATGAAACTACTGGTGCAGCAAAAAATGGAGGTGGAGGACGGTTAATGGGAAATCCACAAAAAGATGGACCGCCCTAGACAATGCCTGGGAATATGTTTCTTAAATTCAGAAACAGTTGGGGAATGAGGGGAGCTGTTACAGGATAAGTGAGAATGGTAGGTTCTAAAACTGAGGTTATGGCAGGCTCTGCTATTTTTGAAAGTTATACAGTTAGAGATGTGTGTAAAGTTTAAGAAGTTTTCATAGTGTTTACTGAGTAATAGGACTGTCTCTGTAGGGAACTTTCTGAAAGGGAAGGCAATTACGTAAAGATAATGCTTAAGGAGTAATTGAACTAGCAAGCAATAGCCATAGGCTTCACATTATCACCTCCAGGTTGACCTGCTGCCTGTATGGCTCTAGCTTCTATGCTTTGATCTCTCCACTCCCATATATTCCATGGTGAGAGCTGTACATGTTGGAGAGGTTACTTAAATTGCATTGCATGTAAGCACTTTCTTTAAAAAGACTTATTGTTTGTTTTTCAGAAACTTAATAATAAAATGGAACATGTAGAAGAGTCATCTAAAAGGATTTTGTTGGAGCCATATAACTATCTACTTCAACTACCAGGTATTTCACTTTTTCAACTTTAAGTTTAGGGTCAGTGTCTGCTTGTTTCCTATATCAGTCTTTTAATTCTTCCCATGCATGCTTAGGATTGTTGTATTGGCCTTGTTCCTGATAGATCAATCGCCTAACAAAATTCTGTTTTACTCTTCGTCTGGACTTGCTCTCCATTTTGCATTATTTTTTTCAACTTATATATGTTTGAACATATTGGATTTTAGAATAAGCCTAAGAGTATGCATGCATATTTATTTATTTATTTCTGGTGCAGCTCCATTGTAATACTCTTGACAGTTCTGATTGCCACACTGAGAAGGGTAGTGTAGAGCTGAAAACAGGGCAACCAAAATTATCAGAACCTGGAGCCCCTCCTTTTGAGGAGAAGGCTATAGTATTTTGGTCTTATTTTGGGGAAAAAAAGATTAAGGGAGGACCTGATTTGATACTTATAAAATTATGTAAGGGATTTTGTTTCTCCCTCTATCACAATACAGGCAGCTCTTGTTTACGTGGGGATTACATTCTGGAAGTTGACACATATATTCAAAACTTATAAAATGAAACAACTTTTAACCCATACCAGTTACATTGGTTCCTATGGAGAAAGTAATTGAGCCCTTGCGTTGATGACTGGTGATTATGAAGGGAGGCTCCCGAGAGTGGGACACGGAAGCTCTCAATGGCGATGACTGAGAATTCATTGTCAGGGGTGGGAGGTGGAGTTGTTCAACGCTCACAGTGATTGCTTACACAAGATTGCGTAGGAGGGATCCTGCGCAAGATTCCATAGGAGTTGAGGAGGGAGGCTACTATTCGCAAATTAATACTGGAAGTCTATTTTGAAACATGCAAATTAATACCATGTTTATTGAGAGCTGCCTGTATTAGAACCAGGAGTTATCCAATGAAGGCTATTGGTAGGAGACTTGCAATTGACTTGCGTGAATTCAAGTATATGTTATTCCCCCCCCCCCCAGAAAAAGAAACTATTTAAATAGTGCAGGGGATTCCAGCTGTCACTTGACTTTCTGTGTTTATGCCCCAGAGTGACTCTGGAATTGAGAGAATGATTCCTTCTGTTTTCTTAGTCATATCAGTTCCTGCTTGTGTGTCATCCTGTGATTTTAGTTGTTAAAGAAGCTGTATTTGTGTATTTGAGGGAGTTTCAAGTATATGCTATTTTGGTTTTATGTGCTGAACCTTGGAACATAACCCTCATATAAGATGCGAGCCAACTGTATTTCACAAAACGCATTCTTCGCCTGTAGAATTTTTTGTCCTAGGATGTGATGATGGCCATTCACTTGGATTGCTTTAAAAGTGGATTGGACAGATTCATGGAGGAGAGACTTGTCAATAATTACCATTCATGGCTATGCACTACTTCCAGTTTTAGTGTTGGTATGCCTCTAAATATTTATTTATTTCAACTGTTTATATCTCACCTTTCCAAGAAACACACAAGATGACTACATTACAATAACTAGGCTTACAAAACCCAATAGAACTACAGTATAAAAATATAATTTTGATTTCTTGGGATAATAAAAATGCCATAACACCCGAGTACATAGCGCACTCATTGCAGCAAAATATTCACATCTGTAAGTGGCAGATATTGTTCATTAAATCAAAAAAGCACAAATAAAAACAGCCCAATGGCAGCAAAAAAGATCGCATGAAAGAAGCAGTAAGTAGAGAAATACCAGTTGTAGGGAGCACTGGTAAGTGAAGTGTGCGGCCTTTCCTGCTTGTAGGCTTTATAAATATGTTTATGAAACTTTGATGGGTCCTCTTGTAAAACTTGATTGTCTGTTCTTTTAATTTAAGTGTTCACAGGTTTTGTATATTCTTCTGTTCTCTTGGTGTACTCCTGTTTTGTACAGTATATGAAAATTGTATTCTAACCAAGGCTGTCAAATGCTCTTTCCAAATCAGAAAATGCTGGGTTTCCTTTCCTGCTGTACTATATATCTTTCTATTCATATTCTTGTACTATATTTCGAGTGTTAAAGATTACTCTTATTTATTTAATATATTTTTATCTTGCCTTTCCTCCACTACCATGGATACTCAAGGCAGCAACAGCAATGTACATAACATCAGTTTAAAATAAGCGTGCAACAATCTACAATCAGATCAAGGAGTAGCAGACAATATCTAAAATTGAATGTTGGAAGTAAACATTCAGTTTTAGATGAATGTCCAACAGCAGCAATAAAAGTGGCACTACAAACAAATACCGTAAAAGCATCAGTAGCTAGCCATAAAATTATACTCTTATGTAGAATATATGCATTAACCTTCATTGAGCCAACTAGACATTTTTTTTCAAATTGTAAAAAGAAGCTACACATTATTTATTTTATTTTTCACATTTTTATACCGCCCTTCCTCCAAGGAGCTCAGAGTGGTGTACATATTTCCTCCCCTCCTTTTGTCCTCACAACAACCCTGTGAGGTAGGTGGGGCTGAGAGATAGTGACTGGCCCAAGGTCACCCAGGAAGCTTCGTGGCTGAGCGGGGATTTGAACCTGGATCTTCCAGGACGAGGTCTGACACCCAAACCACTACACCATCCTGGCTCCTTATGAAACATTATGTTTCAGGAAATGTATCGGTAATACACAAACTTTTGTTGAAAAGCACTGAACTTGGAAAATTGTATTGTGCCCACTCTAAATTCTAAAACAAAAGAATTGGCTATCCCAACAGTAATTCATAATATAGAAGATTCCCTACATAAATAGATATCCTCTTCAAATGGCTTTCCAAAAGGAAGCAAATAAGGTACAGATTAGGAATAAAAAAGCTTTTATCAGGGAACTATTAGCTGCTTTAACAAACTCTGCAGATAATTATTGAAGGGCAGGGCCCAAGCATGGGGTGGCAGGGGGATGGTACCCTTCTTTATCAGGGCCTGAAGTTTCAGGATGGTCTTGTCTAGGCTGTAAACCCACTACCAGAAGGGGGAGGAACATAAAATCTTCTGGTTTATTTTGTGGAATTCTTGCAAGGGGACCTCAACTAAGAGGCATGCCACCAGAAAAAAAATCCTGGTGTTTCCAGATACCTGGAAAATGTTGCGTTTTTGCAACTTTGGGAAATAGGGTTGTTACAAGTCCCATTGACTTGCATTGTAGCTATCAAAGAACGTTGCTTTGACTGACTTTGGAATATTACAGTTACACGAAAGAGGATTCATAGCACACTCATGCCTTTCTACCAAGTAGGCCCCAGTGGTCAGTCTAATGTAGACCTATGTTTGGTAGCCAGACATGAGTGCAGATCACTGATAGAAGTGGTGCAGGCATGTGTGCTATGCAGAACCACAATTCTTTCTGTTTGTCCCATCTCCAAAAGATTATCATGGGAAAAGGTACAAAGAACCCTGCACCTTGTACAGAGGTGCAAAGAAGGGCTACCAAAATGATCAAGGGCTTTTTAGCGGGGGTGGGTGGGAGGGGGACAGGGAGAAGGTGTGGTGAGGAAGAAGGTAAGAGGTTGATGAAATTAGACATGGTTTGGACTGGGAAGGAAAAGAGAACCTCAAAATCGCTATATAGTGATATATTTGTACCATCCAGAAAGACACTATCTTAAGGAAGTTAGGGTAAGGTACCACTCCTAGCTTCAATGCTTAGCATGCCCAGGTAGGGCTGGAATTTCTGGTAACAGATCCTAATTTAGAGTCCAAGGCTGCAATCCTATATACCAGGGGTTCTCAATCAGTGGTACTCATACCACCAGTGGTACTTCGCCCAACAGCTGGTAGTACTCAAACCACTGGACCTCCAGAACCCTGCCCTTTTAGCACCACATTTTCACTCCCAAGAGGCTCCTGCCTTTTGCTGAGCCTCTCGGGAACGCTAAGAAAGGCCCTTCAACTCACCCAGAGCCTCCTACCTGTGTGTTCTGGCTTCCAAAAACCTGGAACTAACTGGTGATGTCATCACCAGTCACTTCTGGTGGTACTCGGCAGGAGATTGGCAAAGGAGATGGTACTCGGCCAAGAAGAGATTGAAAACCCCTGCTATACACACTTTAATAGAAGTATGTTTCATTGAACACAATGAGACTTGCTTTTGATTAGACATGCATAGGCTTGTGCCTGTAAATCGGTGTTTTCAGAGGGTCTGTTACATTTTAGCAGAATACCTAGCATTCAGTAGATGGAGGATATTTTTTGTCAGTTTGGAATAGTACATACAAATGGTCATGAAATATTGTATGGCAATTCTCTGTAAACATGCCACCTGACCACTGTAGTTGTGATGCATGAGCAATACCTCACTTATTGCCTAGAGATCAGACTAGCCATTGCCCATTTTAATATGTCGGTGGTTATATACTACTCAGGTCATTAACTGCTCCACACGGTAGGGGAAAATATTAGAAGGAACACTGCTCGGCAGAAGCGGTGCCGCTGAAATGGTGGCATTGGGCTCCCATATCTTGAAAATATGATCAAGATTTGTATATTTTCTCTCATGTCATTTGCAGCTAATCTGTTCCCAGGTGAGAACATTTCTGGTCGTTACCTGTTTAATGACATCACTTCCAGTCCTCAGCAGGCACCATGAATGCTGTCTTTGGCCTGCTGTATGAAACGAGTTTGACACCCTTGATTTAAACTATGTCACAAAAATATCTAGCTGCTATGCATGTGAAATGTGCTAATTAACTACATTTATTTGACTTATAGTAACAGGTGTAACCATGTGCTGTAAAGGTGTGCTAAACAAACAGTAATGGATTATTGTATAGCAGTGTGGTCTTTTGATGAATTTGATAGTCAGCCTGCAGCTCTGTCTCTAAGCATACTAAATTAAAATCACACCCTAATATTTTAATACTACTGTAGAATCCACCTATATGTCTAAATGAGTTTTAGGATTAGCCATGTTAAAATTAGCATTGTAGAGCAACATGGAACATGTGGTTTATTAGGCTTCATAAATCCCTGGTGCATTTGTCTGTTCAGTCCTAATGCAGAGGCATAAGAAGCTTTCCAGACGTGGTTACCCAACCCCAGACAGCATGTAGTATTCATGAAATTGCCATATTGTGGAAATACCCCTTTCTAAACTTGGAAAACATCCAGTGTTAATCTACTTCCCTAAGTGTGTTCCAAAACTTGAATAACTTATACAACACTCCCCAGTTCCTAGCGAAGTATAACTGCTACCAGGTGAATAGCGGTTGTGTGGAATTCTATGCTTTCTCCAGATAGTAAAGCCTCTTTTTAATTACAGGCAAGCAAGTCAGAACCAAACTCTCCCAAGCTTTTAATCACTGGCTGAATGTTCCTGAAGATAAACTACAGGTAAGTTGCATTCTTCACTTAATTTGACACATTTAATAGCAAGTATCATGTGTCTTTTTAAAATAGCAGTCATGTAGTAGTATAGAAGGGGCAAACTACATGTAATGTTAAAGGTATAATTGGTCCCAATGTACGTAGCTAGTCTCTTACTAAACAGTTGTGGTGCAGGGTGGTGGTGGTCTGTCCAGATCAGGACCGTGACATGGAGGATGCTTAATGATTCCCATTCTGATCTGATTTGGGGCAGGTCTGCTAGTCCACCCTCACCCCCGCAGAACTCCCCAGAAGGGAAGTTCCCATTCCTGCCAACTTTAGAAGATAGAGGCACTCAAAGAAGGGCCACTGAATGTTATCCTAATTAAGGTGTAGGATCATATGGGAACAGGTGATCCTTTATGCAGCTGGTCCACAAATACACCCACTGGGGCAAGTGGCCTGTGCCCTTTGGTGAACAGGCTTCCCAGTGACATGCATTCTGTCCTCAGGATATGCAAGGTGAAAGCTAGCTTGTTAGATTGGTAGCAACAATAGTGGCATAAAGTGAAATGCAGAACGTTATTACAAGTGTGCTGTTTCTTTTTTAATCAGGTTATCATTGAAGTAACAGAAATGTTGCACAATGCCAGTTTACTTATAGATGACATAGAAGACAATTCAAAGCTCCGGCGAGGTTTTCCAGTGGCCCACAGCATCTATGGAATACCATCTGTAATAAACTGTGCAAACTTTGTGTATTTCCTTGGCTTGGAAAAGGTCTTAACACTTGATCATCCCAACGCTGTAGGAGTATTCACACGCCAGCTGCTGGAACTCCATAAGGGCCAAGGTTTGGATATTTATTGGAGAGATACTTATACCTGTCCAACAGAAGCGGAGTACAAAGCCATGGTCCTGCAAAAGACAGGTGGGCTTTTTGGACTAGCTGTGGGCCTCATGCAGTTGTTCTCCAGTTATAAAAATGACTTAAAACCACTCCTTAACACTCTTGGGCTCTTCTTCCAAATTAGGGACGACTATGCAAACTTGCACTCCAAAGAATATAGCGAGAACAAAAGCTTTTGTGAAGACCTGACTGAAGGGAAGTTCTCGTTCCCAACTATCCATGCCATATGGTCCAGACCAGAAAGCACACAGGTGCAGAATATTCTGCGACAGAGGACTGAAAACGTGGACATAAAAAAATATTGTGTGCATTACCTTGAGGATGTAGGTTCTTTTGCATACACCCGGAAAACATTAAAAGAACTGGAGTCTGAAGCATATAAACAGATTGAAGCACTTGGAGGAAACCCTGAGCTTGTAGTATTAATTGAACATTTGAGCAAAATGTTCAAGGACAATGAAAACTGAGTAATTGCCAATCATTGTTTGAAAATGGATTGCTGGGATTAAATTTAATTTTACAATACTCTGCCATTGCTGTATAGGAAATGTTCTCAACCTTAAGGGGAAATGTGGGGTTTTATATGTGGTCTAAACGATCTTTTGAGCTTCTTGCTTTCATCTGCTTATGCAATATTGCATAGTGCTACAAACATCCATTAAAATAAAGCTACCAAATTATATGCCAAGATACGCTTTGATCTATAATCCCTTTTATTTAATTGTGGGTTTATTTTGGTTTTGGCCACAAGATAAATTTTAAATAACTACCTGACATGAAGTTCTGGCTTTAGTGCTTTATTAAATTTGCTTTTAATCAGTTCTGGTTTGTCTAAACACATATTTGCAGCACTTGCTCATTTCCTTTCCCTTAATCATGGCGCAATGGATTAATGTATGCCTTAACTTGAATTATTTGAGTAGGATGGGAAGGCAGGTAACTCATCCAGGGGATAAGCTATAATGAGTCATGGCATACATGAACCTCACAACTGAGCTACTGATGGAGTCAGCTGCAGCATGGGAAGTGTTCGAATGTATTGTGTGAAAGGATGAACAATTGTAGTCCTACACTTTCTGTATAACCCCTCTTCCTCATTTAGTTTTGAAAATCTAGCATATGGAAAAGTCCCATGTGAGATGGGAGCCAAGGCTCCCAATACACAGATAACTTCGGCTTGTGTATTGGTGGTATTTTCTGCAATGCTGTGAGAACTGAGTCCATGGGGGTATGGGGACCTCCCATAGTGGCTGGGGGGGGGGGAATTAGGGAAAGAAAGGAAAACAGATGTAGGTAGGGAAGATTTTTTTTTTTAACACCAGGATCTTTAGATTCAAGTCCTATCTTGTAATCAATGTGACAAGGTGCCATTGCCTGGAAAGTGGCTTATTCCAATGTTAAAATGCCAAAAATGTTCAGGGCATATATTAAAGTACCAATTAAAGTGCCTGTAGCTAGTGTGTAACTCAATGTTTTAATATTGTTGAATCAATATCCTAACCAGTCTCACGGCGGTAATTGGATTCAGAGGGGCAGCAAGTGTTCATGATTAGGCAAATGTCAAGAAAATGAAGTTATAGAGGTGTGGAATATCCCCTTTTGTGTCATTTGCTTCTGGCACACAGTTATAATCACTCTTGGCTGACTGAATTGCATGGAGGGAGCAGGGTAAAGGGAGATATATAAGACAAGTATGGTCTGAATTCAGGCTTTCTTAAATATGTCCATCTTCGTATGATACCCCTTGCTGTAAGGGGTGCTCTTATTCTAAACCAGCTTGCTCTAGGTTTTATGTAATATTCCAGATAGTGCTGGCATGGGATCAGCCAAGGAGACAAGCAAACTCTCACTGTCACCTAACCTAGGAGAAAACCACTGGAATCCCTTATTTTTAGGTGAACTTTCTTACCATCCCCTCAAAGTCTATCTCCTACCATTGCTAGATCAATGCAGGTACATAATATCTTTTGAGCTGCAAGGCAATACCATAGGTTATAAAGGTAGGATCTTGGCTGACTAGTGTGTCAATGTCCTAGTTTTAACAATACTGGACAATGGCAAAGACGCTCTAGTAATTGCAGTTGGCAATGATCCTGATGTTCACCAATATGGTTAAAGCCTTGCATCCCTACCATGATGATCACACTAGTGGTTAGTGCAAATTTTACAATAAAGGTGAGTCATGCTGAACAAAATTTGATTGGCAGAGGCAGCAACCTTGGGCAGAATATCTACACACTATTTCTGGACTCTGATGCATATAGATTGGTTGATAACTTTGCCATCTCCATGTGTTCTAAGTAATAGCCATATTTTAAAGCACCCGTTCGTATGTCCACCCTGGAATCGGGAGAAGAAGAGAAAAAGCAGTGATGTTATACTATCATATAAGGTAGTCAAAAGAGTCTGTATTGTGGGGGAGGGAGCAGCTCAAGGTGGCTCACAACTCTAATATAGTTCATATTGCAGACTGTCAGGCAGCAGAGCTTCGGGTAGCTTCTGCTATGTTAGAGTGGTCCAACACGCAGACCTCTGGAGCCTTCTTCTGCGGCCCTCGCCGCTTAGAGGCCCCCCGCCACTCCCTGCTGTCCCGATCGCAGCAAAGGTACTCACACAGCAACATGATCGTCACGTCAGCTGGAGCGCTGGGCAGGCTGCGGCAATCTCTACCGAAGCTGCTGTCCCCTCCCACTCATTTCCGGGGGCTCAGGAAGAGAGCAGGTTGGCTGGACGGCCTCGCGAGAAGTACTTCGGCATGCCGCGCGCTCCAGCTGACGATCAGGCTCAGGAGCTGAGTGCCTTGGCTCTTATCAGCAAGGGGGGGCGGGGCATGCTATGCTGCTGGGGGGAGTTCGCTCAGGAGCTTGAGCGCCCTTCACATCGTCAGCTGGAGCGCGGGCGGGGCCTGCACTTCAGCCGAGGAACTCTCCCCAGCATGCCTCGCCCGCCCTTGCTGACGAGTGCAAAGGCTCTCAGCCCCTGAGCTTGATCATCATCAGCTGGAGCGCGCGGCATGCTGGGGCGAGCTCTCGCGAGGCTGCCAGCCCGATCCTCTCCCTAAGCCTCCGGAAGTGAGTGGGAGGGGATAGCAGCCTCGGCAGAGATCGCTGCAGCCTGTCCCGCGCTCTAGCTGACGATCACGCTTAGAGCTGGGTGCTCGTGCTCCATTAAGTCCCTTCCTGTAATGTATCCTGGTTTATCCACTTTCATAATTTTGGGAACATAATTTTTTTCTGGATATATATCCATATTTAGAAAAAAATATGCTTTTTTGTGTTTAATGCTATTCCTTTGAAAGTATCCTTTATTGCATTTGAAACTCCTGCACTGTTTACTGTCCTGTGTCCTCAATTTTGAGAAAGTAAAATTTTCCTAGGTGAAAAGTGGTGGGAGCAAGAAAGTTGTTTTGGGTTCTTGTAGCCACTGAAAGCTGCCTTGTGTGCTTAATGTTGGTGCCTTCTAGCATAATGTTTGGCAATGTTTCATAGTACTAGAGTAGTAAATCTTGAGGCCCAAGGACTGTATGTTCTTGCTGGTGTTCACTCTGTGCATGTGTTGGGTGGTAACCCAACTACTACTGATTGTGCCATCAGCTTCCTCTGTGAATGGAAGTTCTGATCATGCAAGAAGCCCTTCCATGAGCACAATGTTCCTTCTGTTCACAGAGGAAGCTTTCATTTGTAGAGGGAGCTCTCGACAGTGGAAGCACTAGTTGATATCCCACCCATATGTGTGTTGTGTGTGTGTACACTTGGCATACGTCAGGGCCCATGAGAGGGGGGTAAAGGGGGTAAATTGTACCCAGGCCCAGGGTCAAAAGGGGGGTCCAGGAGCCAAAGGAGGGGCCCCAGAAATTTCTTGGAATCTCAGTTAGACTCATGGAGAGTGAAAGATGGAGGCTGGGCTACCCAGGAGGCCAGGTCTACCAGGCAGGTAGACCTAGGCACCACATCAGGAAGCCTGGTAGACCTGGCCTCTGGAGACTTTTCTGGTTGTTGCCACCCTCCCCCTGCCCTGTTTTGCACCCTCCCCCTTTGAGAAGGGGCCCAAAATAAACTTTGTACCCCCTGATAAAATTCCTATCAGAGGCCCTGACAGGTGTCACCCCGTATCTGCAGAGAATAGGTTCCAGCTCTCATCACAGTTAGCTTAAACCACAGAAAAGAGTGAACCCTATCCCCGCCGCACCCCCCCGAGCCCATTACCATTGTTTATTTTCATAGCAGTGGCACCAAGGAAGTGTGTGTCTTGCTTGAACAATACACTATAAGCAGCGTGTTGCTTCTTATAGCACAGAAGCAGACAAGCAACCTGAATGCTAGAGAGGTTCTGAAAGTTAACAGGAAGCTTCCTGGTCAGGACTAGAACTACATGTCCCAGGATCTTCCCTGGGAAGCTTCCTGTTAACGTTCAGAGCCTCTCTAGCATTCAGGCTGCTTGCCTGTTTCTGTGCTATAAGCAGCAAGCTTGTAGCATGCACCAGTGCTATGAAAATAAACAAAGGTAATGGTGCAGTGAACCACAGATACCGGATCCGTGGATATGGGGGGGGGGGCGCCTGTATATACAGTTTGTGTACTGTGCTGCTCACCAATAACATAGTCTGTGTAGAGGATTTAAGTAGATAAGAACTCTCATGTGTGTGTGGTAATTTATAAAAGCAATGTTGTTTTTCATTCCCTAGATCCTTTTAAAAAAGTGTCTTGAATTCCAGTTTTCTCATGATGACTACCAGCATTCCTCCTGACGCAGTTGGTCGAAGAATTCTTTGTAATGGAGAATATGGAACTGTACTCTATGTTGGCAGTGTTCCTCCTACAACAGGTAGGGAATTAATTTTTTTGCTTCATCACATACCATCGCTGGGTGACAAGGCAAAGAATAATGCATGTATTCTTTTTGGCATTGTGTTTCCTTTTCTTAAATACAGAAAATTGTGAACTTGAATTACACTCCATCTTGTTGGTCTTTGTTGCCAAAGGTTCACCCCCTCTGGGTGAGCTCTCTCTTAATGTTTAAATGCATGTATGGATTCCTGATTGACTGTAACATATGTCATGTAAGAGAGGCATGCAGGTGTTCCTTCAAAATGGCAGAGGATGTAACTTGGTGGTTGAGCACATGCTTGGCATGCAGAAGATCCCAGCTTCAATTCCTGGCACCTCCAAGTAGGGCCGGGAAAGACTCTCATCCGAAACCTGGAAAGCTGCTAGCAGTCAGTTTAAAAAGTACTGACCTATGTTGAACATTGGCCTGTTTCAGTAGAAAACATCTTCATAAATACTCTGAATAGGTACCTCACACTTTACCATGGGAGTTATGTTTTTGAAAAACAGCGTTTATCTCAAATGCATAAATTAAACATATTTTAACCACAAGAATGTATGTAATGGTACAGGTTAAGGGAATCCGCTCCATGTGTTCCATGATGGAACTCTGAGCATAAGAGGCTTTCTTTCCACTTACATAAGAAGAGCCTTACAGGATCAGGCCAAGGGCTCATCTAGTCCAGTTTCCTGTATCTCACAGCTTCCCACCTAGATGCGTCTGGGAACACACAAGACAACAAAATACCTGTATCTTGCTGCCACACCCTGGCATTCAGAGAATGCATCACGCTGGACGAGCCAGGGTGAAGGGAGGCTGTCACATGACGCAGAAGACTACCCTGCAAACAGTTCAGTTTTGCCGCGTGACAGTAGGGAAGGCCATTTTCTTATGTATTTTTACTTTTTACGACGTTTTTAAAATGGGCTCCCAGCATCTGCAGTTCTGCGCTATCCAGAACAGAACTCCGCGGATAATGTGGGCCAACTGTACATGAGATTTCCATGACTAGATCTAGAGGATGTTGCATTGTGTTGCTCTTGGTTTATTAAAATTTATTGCTACAGTCCTCACAATAATTATACTCCAGTGTACAACAAAATAAAAATGGCAACAGTAAGGCAGTGTGACTTAAACATTATGTGTAAGTGTTGCTCTTCTCTACTTGTGGCATTTGTATTCTTTCGTATAATATGTATATAAAACATATCAGCAGGGAAAAATCACTTTAATTCTTGCATTTATAAAGTAAATGTTTATCATTGTTAGGACTTTGGCTTGGAGTGGAATGGGACAACAGTCAAAGAGGAAAACATAATGGTAGCTATGAAGGAGTACAGTATTTCAAATGCAGGTGAGAGGAATGCTTTACCAACTGTTCCATTAGGCTTCTTATTTTGCAACATTGCATCAAGAATTCTTAATCTGTATGTAGTGCGTAGTATTTTTGAGTTCCAGGATCTGCCAGTTGCAAAGTGATGACCCTGGGATGCAGCAAGTCACAACTCACTGCTGTGCCCTATGAGCCATGCACTGTGATGCCTGTCAGTACAAATACAAATTCTCATTTGAGTTATGATGCACTAAGTGGTTCTCAAAGTGGTGGGTCATGACACACCATTGGAACCACTAACTGTCCCCTGCCTCCTTAAGGAGTGGGGACAGCATGTCGGTGGCGGTGATCCCGGGAATTGCCACTGCCGCAAAAGTGCCTGAAAATGGGGTATTTTTACTTACCGGGGTCAAAAATCGCTGTGGAGTGGCAATCTGAAGATTGGGGAGGCCTGCGGAGGGTCGCTCAGGCCTCCCCATACCCCCGGTAAGTAAAAAAAGCCAAACGTGTTTGAGCGCTTTTTCAGCAGTGGCAGCAGCGATCCCCAGGATTGCCGCCGCCACTGGCCCTGCCCCCACAAGCACAAAGTTCTTCCCGCCTCACAGGGAATTCTAACACTAAACCTGAAAAAGCTACAGAAAGACCTGGTCACAGACAACTTTTTTAACATTTTTCACCTCAGTGAGGGATACTGAGAGTGAGAGGTGATTAATCCAAGGCTAGCCATTGAATCCAAGGCAAATATTTTTTTTTCTTATTTACAGTTTTATACAGCAATTTCTAGCGTAGAGATTTCTTTTCTGAGTAGAGCTTCTACCACTGGGAACTCTCTCTGCAAATGGAAGCTTTGTCCATTAATGAAAGCACCCCTTCTGTTTGCAGAATGCTTCTTTCTTTCATGGAAGGAGCTTCTGATGGTGGAAGCGCTAGACAGGATGTTGTCCTTTGTTACAAAAGGAAAGCTTTACTGTTGCCTGATCCGACATTTTATAATCTGACCTATAAAACGTTATTTTAGCAAAAAGCTTGTAATTTGTTGTGGAAGCCTCTTAGCTTTTGCTCAAGTGAAATTAAAGCAGGAGCTATTTCTTGTAGAGCTGTTCATGGGGGCAAAGTAAAGGAAGCCAATGGAAGGAGTAGGGCAAAAACTGCTAAGAAATTAGGAGGGGGTGTCTGTCTTTTCTCCAGTCTGCATAAAGGGTTGCTAGACATCAGGTGTCAGTTGCATAGTATAAAACAAGAAAAACAGAAGATAACATAAAACATATAGAAGAACAGGCTTTGCTGAGGGAGACTCAGCATGGCTTCTGCAAGGGGAAGTCTTGCCTCACAAACCTTTTAGAATTCTTTGAAAAAGTCAACAGGCATGTGGATGCGGGAGAATCCGTGGATATTATATATCTGGATTTTCAGAAGGCATTTGACACGGTTCCTCATGAAAGGCTCCTGAAAAAACTCCATAGTCAAGGAATAAGGGGGCAGGTCCTCCTATGGATTAGAAACTGGTTGAAGACTGGGAAACAGAGAGTGGGTGTCAATGGGCAATTTTTACAATAGCGAGAGCTGAAAAGCGGTGTGCCCCAAGGATCGGTCTTGGGACTGGAGCTTTTCAACTTGTTCATAAATGACCTGGAGTTGGGGATAAGCAGCGAGGTGGCCAAGTTTACGGATGACACTAAACTTTTCCGGGTGGTGAAGACCAGCAGGGATTGTGAAGAGCTCCAGAAGGATCTCTCCAAACTGGGAGAATGGGCAGCAAAATGGCAGGTGCGCTTCAGTGTAAGTAAGTGTAAAGTGATGCACATTGGGGCAAGAAATCAAAACTTCACATACACACTAATGGGTTCTGAGCTGTCTGTGACGGATCAGGAGAGAGATCTTGGGGTACTGGTGGACAGGTCGATGAAAGTGTCGACCCAGTGTGCGGCGGCTGTGAAGAAGGCCAATTCCATGCTCGGGATCATTAAAAAAGGGATTGAGAATAAAACGGCCAATATTATTATGCCGTTGTACAAATCGATGGTAAGGCCACATCTGGAGTATTACGTCCAGTTCTGGTCTCCGCATCTCAAAAAGGATATAGTGGAACTGGAAAAGGTGCAGAAGAGAGCGACCAAAATGATTAGTGGGCTGGGGCATCTACCTTATGAGGAAAGGCTACAGCGTTTGGGGCTCTTCAGTCTAGAAAAAAGGCGGTTGAGGGGGGACATGATTGAGACGTATAAAATTATGCATAGGATGGAGAGAGTGGATAGAGAGAAGTTCTTTTCTCTCTCACACAACACTAGAACTAGGGGACATCCACTCAAATTCAGTGGAGGGAGGATTAAAAAAGACAAAAGAAAATATTTCTTTACCCAGCGTGTAATTGGTTTCTGGAACTCCTTGCCACAGGAGGTGGTGATGGCACCTGGCCTGTATGCCTTTAAAAGGGGATTAGACAGATTTATGGAGGAAAATTCCATCACAGCTTACAAGCCATGATGGGGATAAGCAACCTCCTGGTTGTAGGAGTAGGTTTTCTTTGTGCCAGGTGCAAGGGAGTGGCGACAGGATACAAGTATCTTGTTGGCTGTGTGCTCCCTGAGGCATCTGGTGGGGCCACTGTGTGATACAGGAAGCTGGACTAGATGGGCCTTTGGCCTGATCCAGCAGGGCTCTTCTTATGTTCTTATGTTAACAGAAGAAAATTGCTGACAGTGGGAACGAGGGAAAATAGGAAAATGTTAAATCAGAACCTATAGAAGAGTAGCAATTTCTGGCAGGTCTGAGACTATACAGTTCAAACATTATGTTAGCACTTCATAGGCCATGATACAATCCAGACAGTTGTGCCACAGTCAAAAAGCAGGATTGAAGGCTGTGCCTGTAGCAGAGCAAATAGTTCAAGAAAACAAATCAAGCTATGGGTCTAAATTGCAGAGAATTATGTCCATTTTACACTTGGGAAAACACAGAGGCTGAGACAAATCCCAAGGATAATCTGTGATTCTTTGTGGAAGAAGATACCAGCCCCTCTCCCCCCAACACAAGTGGGTGAAGTGATTTCATGGTTCGCCAAGGGGCTCGTCCCTCCTTTTGTAGCCTGAACTGAGGGCTACAGGAAACTGCTCTCCGGTTACAGCCTTTTGCCATGGTTCATACTGCAGGAACCTCTGCCATCTTTCCTCCCAGTTCCGCTGGTCTCCTTTTTCTCCCTCATTCCCAACACCCTAAAATCTCCATTTTCTAACCCCAGGTGTCTTTGGGGAGCCCACATAATTTCCCTATGTTTCTTCCCATAATTTTCCTTGCTTCTCCTTCCATTCCTGCACCATTACACGCCCCTTTTAAGGATTTTCTTTTTCTTTCCCTCTTCTCCTCTGTCTTATGGGAGCTACTTATGTTGAGGGCCTAGCTATGAGTGAATGGTTAAGAAACATTGAATTGCTTCGTTTTTGATTCCCCTTTCCTCTTATTGTTAAACTGTCCCCACAATAAACGTTTTTGTTTTGCACTTTTCACCTTGCCTCCCTTTTCATTCCCCTCCAAACCATCAAGATGTGCACACCACATCCTTGTCATTTAGAAGTGGAATATTATAGTTCAATAAGTTGTGAGAAGTCATTTAACTATGACTTCCCAGAGCAATTTCTAGATGAAAGGAGCATTTGAGGGACTATTCCCCCAGTTAACGGGTTCCTTAAACATAGCCGTTCCTTAAACATAGCCGGTCAGCTTCTTTTCCCTCCCAGTTTTGCTATAGAACAGAGGTTCTCAACCTGTGGTACCGTGGGGGTATGAGGCTTGCTGTATCTTATCAGCTGCAATCAGCTATGAGTCTGCATGCAAACTCCCCACTCACAGCTGACTTACAGCTGATAAGGCACAGACTGCAAGGCTCCCATACATATAAAAAAAAAAACTTCTGCCAAATCTCTATATAAACCCCTTTCTAGCATTTACATCCAAGTTAGGGTGAGTAAATTCTCTGACTAAATAGCCCCTACTAAAAAGAAAAACTTCATTGAAAGTGAACATAAAAGATTCTTGTGCAACAAAACCACCCCTTCTCTCCCCCCAGACTGTGTTCCCAAGTGGAATGCAAATTAAGTGCTTTCCTACTGGCTGGTTCAATTTATATGCTGGGTTTTAGAATACATCATTTCTTCCATTTAAAGAAGGCAGCTCTTATGGCAGATTGAGCTGGTTCTCTGCCTTCTTAAGAAAACTAAGAAGGAATTGCCTTGGTTTATCTTTGGATGGGAGACCTGTGGTGATATTTTCTTTTAAAATAAAAAGGTGGCAAAAATTGGAGGGGGAAAAAAGGGTGGCTAACAGTGTAAGATGAGTAATTTTAATGATTTTAACGATTAAATTTTACATTTTAATAATTAATTAATTAATTAATGCTAGCAGAAAGTCACAGTCATCAAGAACTGGCCATAATTCTAAAGCTAATCCTGGTTCGTGCCAGTTGGATTTTCTTTTAAAACAAATGAATACATTTTTTTTCAAGGTTATAAGGCTATCTTTTCCTCCTAAAGGACTCCAGTGGTCTGGGAAGGAGATTCTATAGCAGGGGTTCTCAACCTTTTTCACCAAGTGTACCCCTGGCATGGTCAATTTTTTGTATTACCCCCTGTGCCAATTAATTAGCATTAATTAATTAAATATTAAAATGTAAAATTTAATCATTAAATCCTATAAAACTTCACTCTAAATGTATTCTCCTTTCCTAACACCCTATTCACCTCACACACTTAACTCCTCCTACTACTTGTCTCTCACAAGTAACGTCTCACCAGCGTTACAGAAAGGTAAGGTATTACATTTATTTTAACCATTATTTTTCAGATTCATTAGTCACTGGTTGTGTGCCCCTATGTCTGGATATTGGAATTCATAGTGTTGGAATTATTAGTGA
Organism: Plestiodon gilberti rubricaudatus; assembly: GCA_026170595.1. Taxonomy (NCBI): domain Eukaryota; kingdom Metazoa; phylum Chordata; class Lepidosauria; order Squamata; family Scincidae; genus Plestiodon; species Plestiodon gilberti. The sequence goes on along the minus strand of JANXHW010000001.1, from coordinate 51,147,039 downwards.
TGAATTCCAGAAGAAACCCTAGATACTTCATTATCAGCAAACGAGCTTATAAAATCATGCCTGTTCTTTAGAATGTGAAATAAGAGGGGAGAAACATGTAGCTCAAGGGTATGGATAATCTTCTGCTCTTGATGTAGAAATGAAAGTAATAATACAACTAATTTGAAAGAGAATTAAGTTTCTTCCTACTGTGATAAAAATAAAAATTTTACTGTATTGCTGGTTGGAACTCTTATTTTAGTGTCTTAGGTCAGGCTGTCCTGGCTTGGTACATCTAATTCAGAATTGTTGACTCTGTTGCTTTCAGCCATTAATCTTGAAACTATTCTCTTAAAATTTACTTTATCTCTTGATTGTTCTTAGTTTTACTGTGGTTTTTATTGTGTTTTTGTTTCACTATCTTGGCATTTTTTAAAAGGCAGTATATAAGTCAAATACTCTGGTGACAGCTCTCCAAAGTCTCAGGCAGAATTCTTTCCCAGCCCTTCTCCCTGAGATGCTTTCAACTAGAGATGACTGAACCTGAGCCCTTTTTATTCATGTAAGACATGTTCTTCAGCACCGCTGTTGGGCCATTGGTTCTGAAGCAATGGCCCCAGTTTTTCCCATGCTATTTGCAGTCTTGTGACTTTCTGCTTAGAGGTAGACATTTCACTTTAAACTCACAGAAGGGACAGGGCACAAAAAGAAACTTGTTAAAAGTTATTGAAGAATATAATCATAAGCAAACATTGATTCAGTAAAAATGAATCTGGATTCTTTTCAGCTTCCAAGGTGGAATCTATGCCATTGTCTACCTTACAGGGCTAGTGTAGGGATTGGTAATCCCTACCAAGAATGAATATGAAGCTCTTTGAACACTCTTTGCGCGCGCGCGTGCACGTACGCGCGCACACACACACACACACTCTCTCTTACAACATGTTTGTTCCACTCTTTCTTCAAGGAGCTGGGGTCTGTGGTTCTTGTATAAAAAGTTATAAAACTGGTCTGTGGTTCTTGTATAAAAAGTTATAAAACTGTTTCAAAACCAGAGACCATTTTGGAGGACAGGATTCTAATTCTTTCCTTCTCTGTATTGCATTTGTTTCAGGCACCCTTCAGGGGGATCCTTTATCCGTCCAAACAAGGCAAATTTTGGAGTTGATTTCCTTTCTGCAGTAAAGAAGAAGTATGGCTTTAATGAAGATGAACAGGATGCTGATAGTGGAAAGCAAACATCACTAGTAATTGGCACGAAAGCAGTGGAAACTGTTGGGTTTGATTCTATTAAAGAAAAACAAAAGCAAGTTGACTTTTTGTGCAAATGAGGAGCATCAGAGCAATGGATGTGTTTCTGACTTATTAATATTTGCATGTATAGAAGTGTACGTGTTTATAGAGGTGCCTTCTGTGCTTTTCATGTGACTGTACATAACATTCTGAGAACTTATATCCTGACACTGCAGCGTTGTGTTTGCCAAGTAGATCTCACTGACTTCAATATGACTTGTCACAAGTTAAGAGTACATATGATTGCAGCCTTAAGGCAGAGCTACACTACAGGCAGAGGCTCTGCCGCCGCCTCTGCCTCCGCCTCCGCGCTGGAAGTGGGGGAGTGTCTTCCAGCCTGTTGTCCCTCATGTTGTCCCGCCTTCTTAAGAAAGCGCAGCTGTGATTGACTATTGAGCTCCGCATTGTTTCCTTTCAAATAAGCATGACTGGCTCCCTCTCCAAATGCGGCAATTCAAACCTCAGTTCCTAGTAGGTCCGACTGAGTGCCATGGGACTTACTTCTGAGTAAACACATCTGGGGTCGTGTTGGGCAACAGGAGGGGCCAGATAAATTTTATAGGGGAAGAAATGTTCGTAGTGAATGTTACCTCCAAGGTGATTGGTGGTTGTTCAGATTGGCATGCAGCCACCCTCCCCTCCCCTCTCCTATGATTGGCAGGCTGCAGTAGCTCCGCGAACCACCCCCTAGCTCTGCGTGCCCGCCCCCTGAAAAATAGGATTCCAGCTTGAGGTACGCACCGGCTGTGCGGAGATCGCAGCGGCTCCGCCTGCTTCAAAAATCATGTCAGAAGGTCCGCGACGCGTGTAATGTAGCTCCGGCTTTAGTCTTCAGACTAGAACTTGCACTCAAAAACCTGTTTGTGACTTCAGGTATAGTCTGGGAGTCAGGGGAAAGCCCCCTCCCCCCAGCGGTGTTTTTGCAAACTAACCTTCCTGCAACCAAAAGGAGACACTTTTCCAAAAGTGAAGGCTGCCACTCACTATTATCTCGGAGAATAAGACATCAGTGTCCAAATTAAATACATTTTTGTAACTTTTTCAACTTAAAAAAAATGGCATGTCTAATTTTTGATATGCGAAATTGGGAAGTCCAACTTTTTATCAGTAAGGGAGCCTGAAATTAAGAGGGCAAAACCATGGACTGAGTCTGTGGAGTTTTGGAGAGAGCATTAGGCCTGTAGGCAATGGGACAAGTTAGTCCTGACTAACTTTTCTCCTTGATCTTGACAGTGCTTAGTCAGGACTAATTTTTAGGATACAAGCCATAGAATTTTTAGGATATAAGCCATCTATGGCTTGTATCCTAAAAATTAGTCCTGACCTGTCAAAATCAAGGAGAAACGTTAGTCAGGACTAACTTGTTCGATTAATGTCAATGGGACTTATTTAGCACTACTGTATATTTCTTAGGATACCATTTGTAATTTTAGAAAAAAAAATGTGCTGTCCATTCTTCATTTCTTTTTAAAATGGAGTTTCCAAAATATTAACTATTTAATCCTAGAAAAACTAGTGTTTGATTTGCAGCAAGGTAGTCCTGTTTGTAGCGACTAAAATTCTAGGAACACAGGTTGAACAGACGTGCTTGTCCAACTATCCTTGCACTCTAGGTAACTGTATTTCTGCCTGCTTTGATTCCCTCGTGCCATATATATAAGATTATGCTCTTGATATGTTCACATGTGACAACAGTATTTGTGTGTCACTGAGAATTTGTGTAATTTTGTTCTTGAGTACTCTTTAGTTAATTCACATGTTCTAAAAAGATTGTTTGGATTTAGTTGTTTCACTGGTATACCTTTTCACTATTTGAACTTCATCCTAATAAGACTTCTTTTCTTGCAGACGGTTGAATAAATTGGTCGACATCTCAGTAGATGAATGTGCAGTGAGCGTTGCTGGTAAAGAAGAAGAAATCAGAAGAGTGTGCCCTAGTATCCTTAAAAAAGGGAAAAAAGAATGCTGAATTAGGTGCTGTTTAATGTTTATGGGTAGCTTTTGTTTTGGAGTTCTGTCCTAAGAATCCTGTATCTTTTGCATAGTGGTATTATTTTCAATCTCCTTCATGGATCATTGCCTTGTCGTGGCGAAGGGGCTTGCATAACTCAATGAAGCCATGAGCTATGCCGTGCAGGAACACCCAAAACGGACAGGTCGTAGCAGAGAGTTCTGACTAAAAGTGATCCACTGGAGAAGGAAATGGCAACCCACTCCAGTAACCTTGCCAAGAAAATCCCATGAACAGTACCAAAAGGCTAAAAGATATGACGCCGGAAGATGAGCCCCTCAGGTCGGAAGGTGTTCAATATGCTAATGCTGGGAAAAATTGAAGGCAAAAGGAGAAGGGGAAGGCAAAGGATGAGATGGTTAGACAGCATCACCGATGCAACAAACATGAAAATGAGCGAACTCAGGAAGATAGTGGAGGACAGGAAGGCCTGGCGGGATATGGTTCATGGGATCACGAAGGGTCGGACACGACTTAACGACTGAACAACAACAAATTATTTTCAATACCAATACCGTGTTCCAGCCACATGCTACGTGCTGCGGCAAGGAGAGTCATGCCGGCCACATGACCACGGAGGCGTCTTTGGACAACGCTGGCTCTTCGGCTTTGAAATGGAGATGAACACCACACCCTAGAGTCGGACACGACTGGACTTAATTGTCAGGGGATACCTTTACCTATTATTTTCAAAGGCCAGCGGGTGGCGCAGCGGGTTAAACCGCTCAACCATAAGCTGTTGATCGAAAGGTCGGCAGTTCGATTCCCGCGACGGGGTGAGCACTCGTTGCTTGGCCAACTCCTGCCAACCTAGCAGTTCCAAAGCATGTCAATGCGAGTAGATAAATAGGTACCGCTTGTGGGAAGGTAAACAGCGCTCCGTGTTCCAGCTGCATGCTACGTGCTGCGGCAAGGAGAGTCATGCCGGCCACATGACCACGGAGGCGTCTTCGGACAACGCTGGCTCTTCGGCTTTGAAATGGAGATGAGTACCACACCCTAGAGTCGGACACGACTGGACTTAGTTGTCAGGGGATACCTTTACCTTTATTATTTTCAAATGTTGCAGGAGGTTGCAAGCAACCACAATGAAGTGTTTTGTTATGTAACAATTTCTTTTCTGTGTAGAAGCAGTTGCACTCAAGGACCCCAGGTTTAACAATTGTTTTCCAGCTCTAGTTAGGTGAATTACAAGGGGTATCTGATGGGGGCTCATATTTGAGTCCTTCAAGACCAATCATGGTTAAAGGTGGTTTTTGTTCGACTTGCTGAAAGGGCACCTCTGCTAAACTTAACGACAGGAGTAGGTGACATCTTGGAAACAGTTAGATAAAACTAATACTAATTTTTGCATTACCTAATGTCAGTAAAAAAAGCTTACCTAATGTCAGTAAAAGCTCTCCTCAGAAATGATAAAATGAATGCAAAGAATCTAAATTAATTCGTTTTACTTTACTGACCTCAGTTATGGGGAGAGCCACGCTTTAATCAATACCTTTTTTTTAGCATATGGAGAATTACATGCTGCTTTAAATGTTTTCTCTGAAAGCAGAACTCATAGTTTTAGACTGTTTCACATTTCTAATGCATTTTTCTTAATATACGTGCCAAGACATCGCGCAAATAAATCTCGCCAACAACCTCCTGTCATCTTGGAAGGAAGTGATAGATATTGCCTGCCAAATTGAAGGTCTAGAAACTCTTAATGTCAGGTACTTTTGAATAGTTCACGATATCAGTCTTTCTCTTTGCCTCCTTTGTCTGCGTGTGGTAGACTAATTCCATCAGAAATTCAGGAAAAGCGCCACTTAAAAATGCTGTTTGTGAATGTTACTGTTTGACAGTACCTATGAATGGGTTCTAGTACCACCAGTGGTACTTCGGCCAACTGCTGGTGGTAATCGGACTGCCGGACCACCGTAACCCTGCTCCGATGCAGCACTTTCGATGGGACGTTTTCACTCCTGAGAGGCTCCTGCCTCCTGAGAGGCTCCTTAACAGGCAGCAAAAACTCTCCTTTTGTAAATAAGATTTGGTTCCCAATATTAAACAGAACAGGCATTCGTTCAGTAACCCAGCAGACAACCACAAGGTTACCTCCAGTCAATAGGGAGATTGACACTTCCGCTTCTAATCAACAGCTCCAGCAACTGCCATCCACAGCAGTTGGATAAATCTCGTGACGTTCTTCTCTTTAGGCAGTGTCATCTAACAGCTCGTTGTGCTGTGTTCACCTTGACAAAGTCCCGTGAGAGGGATGAAACGTCGGTAGGAGTTTTAAGGTTTAAAGGTCCTTCTCCTTTTAATAAAAATTTGTACATGGCTTACAAACCCATATACCCTGTTTCTTTGAAAATCAAATAGAAACGTTGGGAGATCAAATCATGGGTCTTCATTTTTTCATGTCATTTGGTCTTTAACTAAGGATCTTAATGCTAAGTGTTACTTCAAATTTGTTGATATTTTGTTGTTGCTTTACATTTTTCACACATTAGTAATGTGTAGCCGTATCCAAAAGTATTCTGGTTTAATTTATTTTTGCAAAGTAACATTTGCAGAAGAAGTTCAAAATGTAATCTAACCATTTCCATATTAGTATTTAAAATACTATCATTAAAATGAGACCAGTATAAGCAAGATAAAAATACAATGTACAGGTGTTTAATGAAAGGAATGTAAACTGTTTTTAAGCCAACCATGCAGTGTAGAATATGAGTTACAGCCAAGATCATTGAGTTGAACTTGTTCTTTTAACTGCCGTGGCGCCACAACTGTGGAACTCCCTGCCAGGGGATCTGAGAACCACCCCCTCCCTCATGACTTTTCGGCGAGGGCTCAAAACGTTTTTGTTTCGTCTATCGTTTGGGTGATGGGTTGTGGTCTGCCTCCTGTGTCTCAAGATGCTCTGCCATGCTGCTTTTGTGCTCCATACTGTCACACACCCCCAGTGGATTTTATTGTTTTTAAATTTAGTTATGTATTGTTTAAACTTATTTTCTGTATTTTAAACTATGTATTTTAATTTTTGTTGTAAGCTGCCTTGGGCATTTGCCTCGGCGTAGGATAAGGCGAGATATAATCTTTTTAAATAAATAAATTGAGATGCTCCCCCCCCCCCTTATTTTGTATAGTAAAAACAAAATGAAATTTCCATCTACATCACCACCTGCTTCAAGAACGTTTTGTAACCTGAGGATTCTGGCACTTAATCAAACAGGAGTCAAGTGGACAGAGGTAATGCTCTCAGCTTTTTACGGAAAGAGCCTGCTTTTAGAGGCTAATCATATGGTTTCATAATTGTAACAATACATTTATATTTCCTTTCAAAATGTGTTAATGTTAGGAATGTGTAGTAATTTTTTCCCTGCCTTAGTTATTGCATTTGTTTTTCTTATTAAAAACTTCATTTGTTTGAGTTATTGATTTGTTAAAATTGCATTTGTGTTCATTATTCCTATTGCTTTCAGTGGGAGCTTCTGCTGCCTATAACTTCTGTTTGTTCCATGCAGTTGATATGAAATTATGAGACATTTTACTAAACCTCAGGGGATTTGCACGCACAAACTGTTGTCTGGAATGCAATTCCTACTTAAATCAGCTTACTGAAGTCAAAGGAGACATGATGTTTCCGTTGATTTCAAGAGCAGATTTTAAAACGGCAATCCACCATGGAAGACCCTTGAGGCAAGCGGGTCTTCCATGGTGGGTTGCTGTTTGCCCCCACAAGCTGTTTCCTTATTATAGAGCAGGGGTTCCCAACCCCTTCCCAGCTGGGTACCACCTCCGATGCCACTCTTCTTCTGAGTACCACTGGAAGTGACTAGCAATGACCTCATCACCAGTTACTTTGGGGTTTTCAGAGATCAGAAATGCAGGGAGGAGGCTCTGGGCCCTTCTCAGCCTTCCTGAGAGGCTCGGCCAAAGGCAGGAGCTTCTTGGGAGCAAAAAGGTGCCACCAAAAGCGCCACATCAGAGTGGGGTTCCAGTGATTCAGTGGTCTGTGTACCACCAGAAGTCGGCCGAAGTACCACTTGCGGTACTAGTACCACAGGCTGGGACCCCCTGTTATAGAGCTTTAAAAATTGCCTCTGGAAAAAATACCTATCAGAATGTTGGATACTTTGTTAAATAGTGTTAAGTTGGAAATTGGACATTATAGTATCAGTCCCAGTTTCCCTTTCCATGCTCCCTTCCACCCTTCCTATGATCTCCATCTGGCCTATTCTGGCTACTAGGGAAAAATAAAAATGAATGGAGCATGGCATGTGGAACTCGCTTATGCCTTTGGCTTTCTTTTCTTTACTAATAATAAATGCAGTGAATGTACTCCATTGGTAGGCTTACCATCGTCCTGGAATCGAGCCTGGCTTTGGCCTAGAATGGGCCCGAGCCGCTCCCAAGGGTACACTGCGGCTGCCCAATGGGCTTCCGGAACTTTCAGTTGACGATGCGACCGAAGCTGGAACCCCATTGGGCAGCCGCAGTGCACCCTTGGGAGCGGCTCAGGCCCATTCTAGGCCGAAGCCAGGCTCGATTCCGGGACGATGGTAAGCCTATCCATTGGCTTCAGATTTCACTTTATTAGAAATGAATGGGCATCTTTAGTTTGTGTAGCTTTTGCATAAGTTTATTAACACTGCTATTCTAAGCACATGGAAGAAAGTTTCACTAAAGTCATTAGACCTTTTCAGTAAATACCTTTTTGAGGTTGTGTGATAGGTATAATGAAACCAGTGCAAACGTTAAAGCAGATGTTCTTGAATTATTTTAAGGTAGTGATGGTTAAACTTACTTTCATCTCCTGAAGAACTCTTGGATCATAATATTAGTACTTTACCTTACATATTTGAAAAAGGTTTTGCTTTAAATTAGCAATATACAGGTTTAAGAGTCTAAACTAATTTAAGATATAGTTGTTAAACCAATTTCTATAGTAGTGAAAATCCTTATGTTCAAAGGTCAACAGGTGAATATATTAAGCCCTAAATGAAATTGCATTCCTTTTAAGAGTCTGATGCTGTTGTCTGTGGCACATGTTGTAGGCTCCCTGTGGTGGCACAAGAGGTTCTGGCTCTGCCTCTCTTGGACTAGACCAGCACTTCTCAAACTGAGAGTCTCGACCCCCTTGGTGGGTCATGGCCCGATGCTGAGGTGGGTCACGAGTCAGGCCCGCCTGCCCTTGCCTTCATTTGGATCCAAATTGGAGCCAAACAGACACAACCGGAAGCCATGTCTCACCTTGTCCTGCTGCCCCTGCAATGCACTGGGTCTGGGAGGGCCTCCAGAAGCAACCGGAAACTGACTTCCGGTTTACTTCCGGGTTCACAGTAGTCACTTCTGGTTGCTTTCTGGTAGAAGAACTGCGGAGGCCCATGCCAGGGGGATGAGGTGGGTCGCGGGGCCCTCCTGGACTAGACGATTTGGGGCAAAGCAAGCCTTTACATCTGACACATTGCAAGTAAACATTTTTACACCAAGGATTTGCTACCATGTATCAAATGTTGCCTGAAATCCTAACCCAAGAAACATTCTCTCCTATCACTTTTCGTAGTAGCCATTATTTTCTCGCATTTGGTTGGAGGTTAAACCCTGCAGTATTTAGTACGTTGGGATAGCAGCAGCAAGTGGTTTGCAGTAAGGCCACAGCAAGACCTTCAGGTTGGGAAAGTGCTTTCCTAACCCTTGGGACAAACTGTGAGCCAGCTTTGAGCGTTTGTGAAAAAAGTAAGACTTTGCTGTTATGTTTGAATGTGTGTCTATCCAAGGTATGTGAAGTGCTATCTTTGTACTAAATGATGTTTTTCCATTAGGTTCTTTTATGTGCTTCAGGGTGGCCCACTCTTGAAGAACTGTACCTTGCTTTCAATGATATTTCAGTTTTAACAAGGTATGATTCTACAGCTAATCTTTTATCATTTTGATGTTGCTTATTAAGGCATTGTTAAAGTACCAAATGTCATTTTAGTATTCAATTATTATTATTATGAGAGATGACTTATGTAGATACAGGAACATTAAGGTAAAGGTATCCCCTGACAATTGTCCAGTCGATATGTATAATTCTTCATGTGTAAAATTTTGTGTTTATAAATACTATAGCCTACAGCTAAGAGAACTTGTTCTGTGGCTGTTCACATCTCCCACAGAAGTACCCTTCCGAAATAAAGTATCTGGTTAAAAATACATGAATTGACCCACCAAATGTTGCCACATCTAGAGAAATATTGGTTGGTTAGTTCATAATAATTGAGCACCACACAATGTAATAATAAGAGTCTTTTGGACAGTAAAATATTTTGATGAAATGTCTCTACCAACAGCTTTATTAGCATATTTAGAGTGAGACTTAAGTTCCCTTGGTGCTGGTGAGAGTTGGTAACCTTTCATTGGACACAATGGATTTGTGAAGGTAACCCTGATTTACATTGTGGTCTGAGATCTAAACAGAGCAGTTGCAACATCCGACCAGTACAGTCCATCAAAGCAAGCAGATCAGGAAGTAACTTTTTAATTCCCCTATGCCTATGGGGCAATGAGTCAAAATGACATGAAGCTACCAATTCGGTTCCTTATACTCATGTTTTATTGTGGAAGAACTAGAATGTTTCTTCTGCTGAAATTTATGTATTTATTTATTTGTGTGTGTGTGTGTGTGTGTGTGTGCTTATTATTAATAATAATAATGCTTAAAAATATTAAACACCTTAAATGTAATCTGTTTTTTTCCAGACCTGTTGATGTTCTGCACACCCTAAAATGGTTAGACCTTTCAGATAATCAGTTAACCAGTGATCAACTTCAGCTAATCGCAGATCTCCCCAAGTAAATGTTACACAGAAGTACTGTAAATTGAAATGTATATTGAATGATTCTGTAAATTCACTTAATCTGCATGTATTGTATGTATTTAAATATAATGGGTTAGATCCTGAGTAATGTGAGTGGAAAGAAGTTTGCATGAAGAAACTTGCCCATTTCCTCCTCCAAAGTGTAGACACCTGTGTTTCTTTGTCATTATTCCCACCCCAGATGTTCCTCAGGGTCAGAAGACTTTTGGAAAAGCTTAGGAGGACTGCAATGGGTGGGCAGAAGTTGGCCAAAAGTGGATACAGATAGTTTTCAGTATGAGATGGGAACATACCTTGAATTTTGTAATCCGTATTCCATTTCTCTCCTCAGGGCTGTGAAGTCAGAGTTGGAAGCAATTTGGGGTGGAGTCGGAGCTTTTGTGTACTGACTCCTCAGCCCTGCTTGCTGCTCCTTTGTCAGTCACCCTGATGTTCTTTTCTCTATTGATGCATTGGATGCTTTTTCCTTCACTTATTCAAATAACGTTTTACCTTGATTTGTGTGTGTTTAAGACATATTGAAGAGTAGTCCCTTCAAACAGCTTGCCATTGTTCTAACCCTAGGAAGATTTTATTGTACTTTTCCATTGAAAGATCTTATTTACTGGCATGTAACCTTGTAGAGAGGGCAGTGGCGTCTTCAGCCCTCCTGCCGCCTGGGGCTGGGAGGGCAGGGGCTGGCCAAGTGCCCCCCGACGTCACGTGACGTGTGACGTCAAACGACGCTCAAAAGCTGGAGCGCGGCGCCCGCCCGCAGCCATAGCGGGCGGGCAGCGCTCCAGCTTTTGAGTCCGAGGAGAGCGTCCTCGTCGTCTAGGCAACGCGCACAGCGCGCGCCCGCAGCCACAGGGTCTGGGCACGCGCTGCGCGTTGCCTAGACGACGCTGTTGCTCACCTCGGACTTGAAAGCTGGAGCGCCGCGGGCGGTGGAGAGCGCCCCCCGGAAGCTCGGCGCCTGGGGCCCTGTACATCAGGGCCCGCTACGTTACTACGCCTCTGAGAGAGGGCACCGTGGTGGCTTAGTGGTTAAGACACTGAACTGCAGACCGGAAGGTAGGCAGGACAGCAGTTCAAGACCCGAGTGCCATGTGACGGTGTGAGCTACCGTCTTCAGCCCCAGCTCCTGCCAACCTAGCAGTTTGAAAGCAAGAACTTGCAAGTAGATTAATAGGTACTGTTTCGGTGGGAAGGTAACAGAGTTCCGTGCGCTTCGGCGTTGAGTCATGCCAGCCACATGACCACGGAAGCGTCTTTGGACATCGCTGGCTCTTCAGCTTTGAAACGGAGATGAGCACTGCCCCTAGAGTCGAGAACAACTGGCTTCCGAGCAAGGGAACCTTTACCTTTACTTAACCTTTGAAACGGAGATGAGCACTGCCCCTAGAGTCGAGAACAACTGGCTTCCGAGCAAGGGAACCTTTACCTTTACTTAACCTTGTAGAAATGTATTTACCAAATCACATTGCCTGCTGTGATTAATGGCTTATTACAGACTGTTGCATGTAAAATCTATGTTGTTTTGACAGCCATGCTCTGACTTCTAAATTTCAGGTTAGAAAGACTAATACTTTCAAACAATGAAATTGCTTCTGTACACTTTCCTGATGTACAATTTGGTATGTAAATTGGGTACTGTTAACATTCTTCTACGTTTAGTCTTCTCTATTGTATCATCAGTTTATTCTCTTTTACAGGCTGCAAGACTAGAATGTTTCCCTCCCTAACACACCTTATAGTAAAGGACAACAAGATAGCAGAAGTAGGTGAAAATTTCAGTACTGTGACATTAGAGGTACTTGGAGCTCGAAGCTCCTGAGGAAGGCTAGGACTTTTTTGTTTTAGTGCTAGGCTGCTGAGTTGCTAGGCTGCTGAGATGCTCTGAGGTGCTATGTAAGCCCAGCACCAGTCATCCTCTCCAACTTGGAGCTTGATGGCAGGGATAAACCCCACACTTCCACTGGGCATTCAAGGCACAGTGACAAGTTCAGGAACATCAGCCTACCTGTCCCACAAGAGGAAGGACTGGGTTCAAACCACCACAAATTTTTGGTTGGCTATTAAGTTCAGCCAAGATTTGTAGACCCCTGAGTTAAAGAGAGTGTTTTGTTTCAGATGGTGGTGGTTCAGTGTTACCATGTTTCCATTTTCTTCTTTCAGTGGTCGGTTATCAACGAACTTGATAAACTACAAAAGCTTGAATCATTTGACTGTCGGAATAACCCTTTAATGGACTCAGACAAAAATGCAGCGACTGTGAAGCAGCTTATTATTGCCAAAATAGGCCAGTTAAAATTTTTAAACAAGTCTCAGGTATGTCATTCATTTTCAATTGGCAACACTAGGAAGGCAGAAAGGACTGTTTTCTGTGGACTTCAGTCACAAAAACATGAACATGGTGTGGAGTTTTGCATCCTCTGTGGCCTTGTCCATTCTTAGGACATCCAAAAATGTGAGCCTAAAGATCGGACATAAACAATGAAATTGTGCTTTTTATTGGACTGTTAGCTACTTGTGAACTTATTTGAACTTGGGCACTGGAATAACACTCTGATCCTGAAGATGTGTGCAACTTTGACAGTGCACAGAACAACTTGCACCAGGGTCGCTTCAGCAAATGTAGCAAGTCTATTCTGGTTTCATTCCTAGAACTGACACATAACATGCATACGTTTGCACCAACATAGATGGATTCCTGATGGCCAAAATACCTTTAGAATGGCACATAGGTTAAATATTACAGTACTATGCCAACCACACCTTCCCTCCGTCTATTCCTACAATGCTGAACTCTAATTTTGGTGCCTGCAGGTCTGGAACCAAAATGGGACTACCCACAGAGAATGGGGTAAAATCTGAATTTAGGAAACGTTCTTAGAGGTATGCATAGTTTCAAAGCAATGCTTCTAGGGGTGATGATAAAAAAACCATTGTGCCTGGAGCTTGTAGGAGTTAGCTGGATAGCAAGGGGATTCCTGACACAGCACATCCTCCAAGAGTTGAACAGGACCAGGCAGGAGAAGGATGCATATTTTCACAGTGAGTAGCATGATCTGTTTTCGTGGAGGAGAGGTGGAGGAGATTGAAGAGAGCCCAGAAGAAGGCAGAGCCAGGAAGATTGGAAATGCAGTGAGTGAATGCTGCAACCTTACAGTGTGATTGGAGCATGATTTCTCTGAAGAAAGCCCTATAACGTCCAGTGGGACGTACTCCCAGGAAGATAAACTGGAAGAATGTGGATGTGGGATAGAGAACATAAGCAGAGTCCTGCTGGATCAGGCCAAGGGCCCATCTAGTCCAGCTTCCTATATATCACAGTGGCCCACCAAATGCCTTTGGGAGCACACAAGTCAAGATACTTGTATCCTGTTGCCACTCCCTTGCATCTGGCATTCACCTAAAACCTGAAGGTTGCATACAGTCGTCATGACCTATAACCTGTGGTGGACCTTTCCTCCATAAGTCTGTCCAATCCCCTTTTAAGGCATCTAAGCCAGATGCCATCACAACATCCCATGGCAAGGAATTCCACAGATTAATTATGTGGCGGGTAAAGAAATATGTCCTTTTCTCTGTCCTTATGGCCCCACCAGTCAATTTTAGTAGATGTCTCCTAGTTCTGGTGTTGTGCAAGAGGGAAAAGAACTTCCCTCCATCAACTCTACCCATCCATTGCATATGTTTTATGTGTGTCAGTCATGTCCTCCCTCAGGGACCTTATTTCTAGATCGAAGAGCCTCAAACATTTTAGCCTTTCCTCATCAGGAAAGCACACTAATCATTTTGGTTGCTCTCTTCTGCACCTTTTCCAGTTCTGCTATATTGTTTTTGAGATGTGGCAACTAGAACTGGACACAGAAGTCCAGTCTTACCATCCAGTTGTATTATCAGTTGCACAATAATTGCCGTTTTATTCTCAATCACTTTTTTAATGATCCCAAGCATGGAATTAACCTTCACATCCACCACACAATGGCTCGACACTTTTCATTGAGCTGTCCACCATCACCCCAAGATCTCTCTCCTGATCTGTCACAAGCAGCTCAGAATCCATCAGCGTATATGTAAATTTATTATTTCTTGCTCCAGTGTGCATCACAATACTCTTCTTACATTGAAGTGCATCTGCCATTTTGATGCCTGTTCCCCAAGTTTGGAGAGATCCCTCTGGAACTCTTCACAATCCATTCTAGATTTCACCACCCACAAAAATTTAGTATCATCTGCAAACTTGGCTGCCTCGTTTCTTATCCCCAACTCCAGGTCATTTGAAAATTGAAAAGCAAGGCTGATCCTTTCACCTCTCTGTGAAATTGCCAATTTACAGGGAAGAGTTGGTGTGGTGAAGGTATGAAAGCAGGCAAAGAGAGTGTATGCAATTGTAGTGTCACAGAGCTAAGAGAAGGCACATTTGTAAACCCAAGAGCTAGGGGGAGGGGGGTAGTGAAGCACCAAAGGCAAAGCTAGAGCTATGAATAAAGGACATTGGCAGTTAGAATTGTTGGGAAAATAGAGCTCTTTTAAATACAGGTCCCCCCCCCCTAATGACGGATCGCTTAATGACAATCCGCATATAGGACGGAGGTTCCTAAAGTGTAAACAAAGAATTAAAGCTACAGTACTGTATTTTAAATACAAATAAGTGTCTGACTGTGACTCTGTGTGTGTGTGTGTGTGTGTGTGTGTGTGTTTCTCTCTCTCCATTGACAGGTAGAAATCTTGTGCTTTGTGTTATACTCACAGTGTACACTGTGTTTACCATTCATTCCCTATTACAACTCCACTGTGTTACATTGAGGACTTGCTTAATGACAGTTTCAGTATATGACGGGTTTTCCAGAACGTATCCCAGTTGTTAAGCGGGGGATACCTGCAGTACTGTTTCCTTTTTCTAATTGTAAATCGTTTGTGGTGATGGAATGAACTATTCCCAAATATTCAATTCCCAGAAATTCCATAAAGTCTTTTGTTTAAAATATTTTCTTGCTTATACAGTTGACTTCACCATCATGATGATGTAGCATATGAGTAAGCACTTGCTTTTTTACAGATCTTTCCTGATGAAAGGAAGGGAGCAGAACTTGACTATAGGAAAAAATACGGCATTGACTGGATAAAGGCTGGTGGTAATCAAGATCCAACCAAAAATAGTCCAAATGAGGAATTCCTTGCTGCCCATCCCAGATTTCAATTATTATGTGATAGTAAGTATATGTTCAGAGAAGGAAGATTTTTTTCTTAAGCATTTTGACTTGTTTACAGCTGCTTGCCTTCATCTATTCCTTTCGCAGACTAGTAGGCTTTCTTTTTGGGCTTGCCTTGTAAGTGGTTACCATGCAGTGGTGAGGTTTGGAATTGGTGGGACCAGTGTCTTTTTTGTTGTTGTTGTTATGCTGCCCTTCCTTCAAGGAGCTCTGGGTGGTAGACATAGTTCCTTCCCTCCTTTTGTCCTTACAACAACCCTGTAAGGTAGGTTAGGCTTTTGCTCATGCATAGTGTACATCACTACAACAGTTGTAGTGGTTCATGTGTACAATAAACATGTTCAGTTTTCTTATGTGTGTGTACACTTTTGGCTAACCACTGTATGCCGAACAAAAATCTCTTCAATGACACTTCCCCCTATAATGTATTTTTCAAAAGCATTAATCTGCCATTCTAGCAAATGACAATTGACTTTCATTTACTTTATCATGCTAATGATATTTTCAAAAACTTGAACTTTGGAGAAGAGTGTGTTTCTTTATTCATGTTACTTCACATATCCCCAACTGTGGTCTCTATTTACTCATGCTCAAAGCTCAGTATGAGTAGTGTACAGTAACCTGCCTCCGTATTGGGGGGGGGGGGGGGGGGCCTAGTGACGCAACAGTATAGAATGCAACCCTCTTCATTACATGTCTACCACTTGAACTATAGTTACGAGCACACAACCTGTCCTCCTTTTGAGGGCTTTTTGTTTGATTTCATTGTGTGTTTTTATGTAAGCTGTCTTGAGCTTTCTCTGAATTGAAAGATGGGACAAAATATTCTTGAAAGGCTGAATAATGAACAAAGGAACGTATGAAGCTGACTTATACTGAATCAGAGCACTGATCCATCTTGCTTGGTTCTGTCAACACTAACTTGCAGCAGCTCTCCAAGGTTTCAGACAGGAATTTTTCTCTCTCCTATCTGGAGATGCTGGGGATTGAATGGGACATTCTGCATATGAACAGATGCTCTTTTCCTTGGCTAAAGTTGGGCAGGATTTGGCTGACCTAGGCTTGTCTGTTCCTCATGTGGGGTGTACTCTGTCATTAGTGGACAACTATGGAGCTATTCTTCTTTTCAGCCTATAGATACTTCTACATGAAGACTTTTTGGAGTCTTGTTCAGAGCTCCCAAAATATGCAAGCTAGAGCATGGCCTTGCAGTTTCCAAAATATTTTGTCCTGATCCATCCATCCATCTGCATGACAGAAGTGGGACCACAGTCCACAGAGGAAAGTATAATGTTAGGAGAAACCTCTATGCTTCATACCACATTCTTTTTTGTGCTGTCTTTGCAGCCATTTCTGGATGTGATGCCTCTAGAGAAAGCTTTCAGTTGTGTAGGAGTTGTGAAACCTCCATTATCTGCTAGGATGAGCAATCTTGCACCTTGGATGAATATTTTTAAGCATAATAAAAATGTACTGCTGATCTACTTTTTTTTATTCCCTTTACAGAATATGGTGCCCCTGAAGAAGGGGAGCTGAAAAGAGAACAGCCTTTCTCCTTAAAAAATCAGCTGCTGAGTAAGACACAAAACTATGCTAATTGGATTTACTATTTTCTAGAAGAATGCAAGTGGCTGTATTTTTAGTTCTCTGAGTTGTGATTTTCCACACATCCTTATCAAACTGTACAGCTGGTGACATCATTTTCTGTAACTTAAACCAGCTTCTGTAAACTTAAAACCAGCAAGGATGGGCTTGGGCGCGAATGTTCCTCTCTATCTAGTTTTCAGTGCCAAGAGTTTGACGAAAAGAGCTTGAGGATTACCTACATAGTTTTTTTCACTTGTCTGTTTATTTCTACCCCATCTTTCTAACTAGAATATTCAAAGCTGGCTTACAAAGTGGAGTTAAGAATAACATGATATACAAATATAAAAACTAAAGCCACTCCTAAAAATCAATAACAAACTACAGCAGATTTAAGCTGCAGATTAATCATGTCTAGTGTGCATAGGTGATTTTTGAATTGATGAATTGCAGAGACTTCTCACTTCATTTTTCTTTAATTTCCTAAGCTTTGACCTTTAAGTGTCCGGACAAACCTGACCAAAAACCAATAGAGAAGAAACTACCAGGTAAGGGCAGAAATCAGTGCATTTCATTGTTTGTGTCAGAGAATTATTTTATGATGTATAGCCATTATTTGAGGCTCCTTCACATGTCAAGGTGGATGAAGCTGTTCAAGAGCACATTCATTTTTTTCCCGTCTTGTACTGTAATTGTTAAAAGGTATTTAAATAATTGAGCAGCTGTGTGTTGTTGTTGTTTGTTTTCAAAGTACAGGGGGCCCCCCGTATCCACGGATTCCTCATCCGCAGTTTCAGTTATCCACGGTTAAGTAATCCCCCCCGCACCCTCCACAGCCCCTCCCAGGCACTTACTTTTAGAGAAACCTCCGTTTTTTCTTCAAAAGCTGAGTGAAAAGCTTCTTTACAGACCTCCTTACCAACAAGACGTCGGTGCTAGAAAGTCTCAGCAATCTCTCAGCAAGGTTGCTGAGACTCTCTAGCACTGACGTCTTGTTGGTGAGGAGGCCTGTAAAGAAGCTTCTCAGTGTCAGCTTTTGAAGAAAAAACAGAGGTTTCTCAGAGAGTCAGAGTAAACGTAAGTGACTTGGGGATTGTGGAGGGCGCGGGGGGGGTCGCGCCGGCCCGCGGGGGGCTCTGAAAACCGCGGAGGGGGTGTTTTCCCCTTTCCGCGGTTTCAGGTATCCACAGTGGGGGGTGGAACGTATCCCCTGCGGATATGGCGGCCCCCCTGTACTGTAATGCAAGGAAGCATCTCTAAAATACTGTTGGGTTGAAGGGCAAAACAAGACAAATCAAAGTGTGGAAAGTTTTAGTTACTGTAATCTTATTGCTTCATATTTCTCTCTAGCAGAAAGAGTATCAGAGGCAGGGGACAGCATCCGGTTCTAGTATTGGGTCACAATCCACCACTTTGAGAACCGCTGCTCTATACTGTATGTGGCATTTCCACCATCCCGCACTCACCAGTTCCAGTTTTGTCCAGTAACAAAGATACCATGTCCCCAAATTGAAGTCTAAGTGACTTGCAATGCAATTCTAAGCATGTCTGCTCAGAAGTAGGTCCCAGGTAGTTTATTGGAACTTGCACTATATTGGAGTTTATTGAAACTTGCTCCCAGATAAGAGTGTATAGGATTGTAGTTCCTAGTCTAGATATTGGTACTTGGGGTATCCAATCTGGCATTTCCAGATGAGGATCAGTAGACTTGGAACCTTTCACCACTCTCTGCATGTATAACACACCAGTCACCAGTCTCTGCATATGTAACACACATCTGTCAAAGCAGCCTTTGGCCAAATGGTCATTTGGTATATGCTCTAACCTTGAGTCCAGACTTTGTTTCATCTCTAGGACCTATGATCTGTTGTCTGGACCACTGGCTTGTACCAGATCAGAATAGAGAACAAGCTTACCTGTGCATTTTCTTGTTTGCCAGACAGCTGTCATGCTCCCACCCTTTAGATAGCTTCTCTGGTCTCATGCTGACTTAGGATACATGGGGGGGGGGGGTTTCAATTGCTAGTTATATCTGGCTAGAGGCAGGAAGTGGTAGTGCCTTCTAGTTGGGTCTAATCCCCCCCAAGCTAAATTTTATTATCCTATCAAATTTCTTGGGATAGAGAAGAGAGCACCAGTGTCTGATGGTGAACTCATAGGTAAGTAAATTCTATTTTGTTAGATAGACTTGTACAGTAGGGCTCCCGTATCCATGGGGGATACGTTCTAGGCCCCCCGCGGATACTTGAAAACCACAGATAGGGGGCAAACACCCCCTCCGCAGTTTTCTGAGGGCCCTGCGCAAGCCATCCACTATCCAGATAAGTGAATCCGCGGATAGCAGTTAGCGGGGGGGGAGGATGTACATAATTTTATTAACCCTTGTCCTCATGATCAAGTATTATAAATGGTGGAAGCTATGTAAAAAATGGTAAGGTAGCAATAGATTGACTTCTGGTGTGTATTTTTGTTTACGTACTGACTGATTTGCAGTTGCTTTACTCTATAGTTGAGCAGCCTTAGATCTAGCAACTTCAGTATCCAGGGAAAGTAAATCACGTGTAGATATCTAAATCTCCTGATGCAGATGTTGCTTTCTGTGGATGGAAAAGCATGGACACGTGCATTGGGGGTAGGGATATATTACAGTCAAAAACAGACTTGAAAAACTGTTCTGTTTCTTAATAAAATTACTTTTATTATGAGGTGAAAGTAGCTTTTACAGGCGTCCCACAGTGAACGACAGGGATACTTCTTAAAACTCAGTTGTTAAGTGAGTCTTCAGCACCATAGGCTGCTATATAGGCTGCTCAACTATAGAGTAAAGTCAATTTTGTTATAACGTGTATAGCCTATGTAATACAGTGCAGTTGTAATAGGGAATGAATGGCAAGTACTCCAGATGAGTCTTTTTAAATCCCCAGCCCATCAGCTGTTCGGTGCTAGATTTAGTGCTTTGATGTTTAGCGCCTAACAGCTGATGGGCTGGGGATTTTAAAAGATGCATTAAATAATGTAAAAAGGGCTGTGCTTCCTGCATCCATTTTGTAATCAGTGCCAGGCTCAGGTAGCAAGCAGTAGTGACTTTTTGTACGGTACTATACTGAGGGACTGCCGTCGTACACGTGGATTATCGTTAAATGAACTGTCATTAACTGGGGGATACCTGTATTCTGTAGATGCAAAGTCCATCATATTTTATATTGGAGTTCTTAGAGAAAATTTGTATGCCATCTAGTTCATTCTTATGTTAAGAATGTAGTATAATCAAATTTATTGAATGAGACATCTAAACATTGTATTTTGGAAAGTATTTATTCTAAAATAAAAATCACATTTATCACAAGTTGCATAAAATGATACAGCTTTTCCAAAAAGTTAATAGAAAAATATTTACCTAAGTACATTTCAGGACAATAGAGGAGTAACTCACTATTGCTGTGCCTTCAGATAAAGCTTTAAAATAAATGGGGGGGGGGGTTTTTACCCCAAACAGCCAAATCTTGCATTGTTCAACTTTCATATAGAGATTTTGTTTAAAGTAACTTACTCGTTCAAATCTCACTATAAAAATACACCTTCCTTGTTCACATGTATTGGTTCATAATACAAGCACATAAAGCTAGTGGTAATCTGGAACTAATTAGCATGTGCAGATTCAGGGACCTCAATTTATGAAGTCCTAGAATTGACATTCATTTTCTCTAGAGGAAAGGGCTTCACTCCTAGTCTTAAAGTACAAAAGAGTAAATACCACAGACTAAGTCCTGAAGGTCACTTAGGTCAGTCAGCTTGTTGTATATATGAATGGGAAACACCTCGAATTTGGTTTACAGAGTTACAATTTTGTTGTCTTGCTTTATTTAGTATTACTACCTTAATATCAAAATTGAAGGGATGCAAGTTGCAAGAGCCTCAACCAAATCTACTTTGATGTCAGTGTTGTCTGCTAGAACTTAAGGTGTAAATGCATCAAATGGTAACTAAGTTGTAGTTGAACAGTTTTCTTTATCCTGTACAGGTTCTATGACTATTCAGAAGGTCAAAGGATTGCTGTATCGGCTACTTAAAATTCCAGGTTCAGAACTGAAACTATCCTATGAAAGTGCTAAAGTAAGCTCAAGTTCAGTTATGCAACAATACATGAATTCAGACTTAATTCAGAATACAACTTGTCACGCTGCTAAAGATCAACATTGCACTCTACCACACTATTGAATGAATTGATTCATTTAAAGGAGGGTGGGCATACCATTTTGGGCATTGTTCAGCTCCCTTTGCGTAAAAGGGCTTGACCCTAAACCTTGGTAAAAGATATACAAGTTTAAAATGCCTGCTGTCTGAATCTTATCCTAGATGAAAGGCAAAGAATTTGAACTGGACAACGACCTGAAGCCCTTGCAGTTTTACTCTATTGAAAACAAAGACTGTATTCTAGTACGATGGTAACTGCTGCCTTTAATGTGGTTTTTGAAGAGTACTCACAGGCTGCTAGAAGACCCTTAACCATTAAGAGTGGATTTTTTTTTTAAAAAAAAACTATATATATTCTCTGGAAGAACCTTGATTTCAAAAAAGATGGAAAGCTCCTTGCTAGACAAACTCCTACTTCCTGCACTTTGTTTTAATAAATGTCTTTTGAAAACAGTGGCATGCCTCATTGAAAAAAGGAAAGCTTTAAGGTAACCAGTTTAATCCATGGTTTGTGCTACACTGCTAATGTATAGAAGTCAGTGGGGCTTTAATAACCCCCATCTCATTATTATACAGATAGTCACAAAAAAAGCTAGAACATTAAAAACTGAGGTATTCTTACTGGTGACCCCACCCAGCAGTTAGCTTTTACTAGCAAATGTGAAATGACTGCTTTATTAAAAAGATGCAGATTGCTCCTTTGCTCATCGTTCCCTGGGAGAAAGGATTTGCTGCCCTGACCCTGCTGTCTGTTTCAAGGCTATTAGACTGTTCAGGGTACCAGCATTCGGCACACTTCCTTACGAGGAGTTCTGGTGCCTTGCCCCTCCCTTCTCCTCCACAGAATCTAGCACACAAGGTGCACTGAACTTCAGAGAAGCATCACCCCGAGTCCACAAACTAGCATGCCCCACCTATCTAATCTGCCCCATCCAACTGACCTCTATAGTGAAGCATGGTGGCACAGAACTGCAGGTCTCCTGGCAGGGTTTTTACAGTAGCATAGCTGCCTTCCTGAGCTGAGCCCCAAGTCCTTTCTCTTTTATACATTAATTAATGCATGAGAGGTCAAGTTTTATCTACATTTGTAGTTAACTTAAATAACTGACTCCTTGATAAGGAAATTGCTTTACTTAAACATTTGGCTTTGTAAAACTACTAGACTATTAAATGGTCAGGATCCCTCTTCAAAAAGCAAAAGGGATGTGCAAACATTGCTCTAAGGGCCATTTCACAGAGGACAAATTACCTACATTGAAGTCACTCCTGTGAAGAATGTGTGATTCCCATACATTGCTCACCATCCATGATAAATGTCACAACTGACAAACTACATGGGAATGTATGTAGAAATGTCTTATGAGAAGCTGCTTTCCCCCTCAACTTCTCTAATGCATAACTGAAAACTTCTCCAAAGTGTTTTCTGTACAGTTGTTCAGTCTTCAGCTGATGCGATATTCGCTCTTCATCATCTTTCTTCACATTTACAGGGATCTCCACCCAGTTCCTTTATTCTCCAGAGTTCTGTAAGTTCCTCTGGAGAATACTGAGGAGAGGACAACATACCACTCTCGCATGTCTTCTCACACAACCAGAGATTGTCCTGTTTAAAAGAAAGTTATTTCAATGGTTCTTTAAGGACAGAGATATTTCTCTACTCAAGTTACTTTACTAATTAAGGCTGTGTTCCTTCAAATGTGCCTCCCTCCTGCTGAACTCCTGGACAACAAGTAGGGAGAGACTATTTCTGGGTTGGCATTTCCAAGGAAAAACTATCAAACGTTAAAGTACTAGTAATGCTCTATTTGTGCAGTCTTAGTTTACCCATTTTCAAAATAGCACAATTGAAAATACCGGAAGTGCATTTTGCACAGGCTCCTTTTTGAAAGTGCTGTTGGTTTTCTGTGCTTCTGCATATTTAGCCAACAAGAAAGGCATGTGAGACATTCGGCCAGCTTTTCTCTGCAAAACCATGTCAGGAAAGCTTCACTCCGTACTGCCTGGGGAGCCGAGAGCAAAGAAGGCATGAAAATCCATGTCAATCTGGATGTGATTAATGGGCTTCAGCGAGGGGAGTGTGCTTCAGATGTCAACTGCATGCTGGGCTTACTGGAGAGCACCATTTGGGACTGTGCAGAGAAGATCAAGAAAAATGCCCAGTCGGGGACAGCTGCAAGCACTAAGACCTTGTATGCTAGAAGCTCCGCAATAGAATGAATGCTGAGCCTGTGGATCGAAGACCAAAATCAGTGCAACATACCTGTCAGTATGTTTCTGGCTCAGGAAAAAGCCTGCATAATTGTGTAAGACCTGCTTTGCTAACTTTAGGCAAACATACAGCTACCACAATCTCAAAATGAGGTTCATGGACACCGTGAAGGCTATCATCGAAAAGGGGGCTACATCACAAAGCAGATCTTCAACTGGGAAACAAATGCCAACATGAACCAACATTTCTTGGAAGGAGAAATGTGCACCCAACTTCAAGGCCTCTAAGGGTTGCTACAATTTGCTATTCTGGGTTTTGTATATGAAAATGGGGAGATGGTTCTGGGCCTGTGTGGTGTGTTTGGTTCTGTACTTGATGTATCTTTTATGCTTGCCTGTTATGCCAATAAAGGGTTTATGAAATGAAATGCTATTCTGGGGCAGTGCTAACAGGAGGCTGGAAGCTGAAACTGGCGCTTGTCTATCACTCTGCAGTCCCCCATGCTCTCACAAGGTATGTTAAAATTTAGTGGTCCATTTCTTTGCAAGCAGCAAGGGGTAGGTTACCCATCATATTTTCTGCAATCATATCTAAGCTAAAAAATGAGTTGTGCTGTTATTGTAAAGGAATCTGAACTTTAGGATCAACAGACAATGCCCCCAGGCCATCCCAGTCCTATTCAAGATCATTGCAAAAACATCCAAGTCTTATCCCCACATCACCTCCCTCCTTCAGCCAATAGGTCAGGGTGTGATTACCACCTTTTAAGACTTATCTTTGACACCATGATGAAGGCTACAGAGGATGGACAAATGAGTGCGAAAGAGTTATGGAAGTCATTTAACATCAATCTCATAATTGGTATGATTTTAAGGGAAACATCAGCAAGCACTCACACTGATGACTGGTGACTACAGAGGAAGGCTCCTGGGAGTGGGACAGCTCAGATAGTTCACTGAGGTAGTTCAATATCCCCAATGGTGTCATAATGATGTATATATATAATGCAAAAATACCCTGGCTAGATTTACAAGAAGCAAGAGTTGTTGATTAGTAGCAACTAATCAACCCATTTTGCTTTCTACCATACAAGAGGGGGAAGCTTATCTCATGCAGAGTCACAGATCATTCAAAAAGCAAGCACATGCTGCTGTTGGCATTGCACTATCAACTGCCTCATCAAACTGGCAGCCAGTCTCTCCTCCACTCAGGTCCTGGTGCTTCTCCGTGCATCCAAAAAATGAAAACCAGCTCACACAAAAGGAATTATAGTAGGCTAAGATGTATCTCACACACACACGCCATTATTCAAGGAGGAGCAACAGGGGTTTGAATCAAGGGCCTCTAAAAACTACTTTCTAATTACTGTGCCTACTGCATTGAAGAGGACTTGAGAGCATTCACCAGTTTCTCGATGATCCCGTGCATAACAATAAGTGCACTTTGCTGTCTACACTGCTGCCGACTACACAATGGAAGTTAGCAAGTCAGCCGTCAATGTAGCAAAGTCTTCCACTGAAAAACATGCTATTTAAAAAATGAGCCCATGTAAATCACGCTTTGGGTCTTAATTTGCAAATTGTGCTATTTCAAAAACATACAAATTAAGACTGTAAATTGAGAGCTACCAGTATTTAGATGAGTGTCTCACTGAGACATTGATTTCAAAATTAAGTGCAGGCTTGGTGACTGAACTTTTTATCAATGCTATATACACGGACAGTTGCCAAATGTTTATGCTACACACTAACAGTTTAAACAGACCTTGTTTAAAGCAAAGTTACCCTTAAATATTGATGAACTGGAAGAGAAAGTACTGAAGCAGCTAAAACATTCAAAACTGTTCACAATTTGTGTTTGTAGTGATGTTGGTGTAAACAAGCCTACTGTGCTGCCAGTCGTATAAAATTTTAGCACATACAATTATGTACAGTACATAATACTTGATAAACGACTGTTACTGGTTTATGTATTTACTATACAGTAGTAAGGTTGTGTACGTACACATCTAGGTTTGTGTACTATGATGTGTACTCTATGATGTTTGCACAACAATGAAGTCACCCAACGACGCATTTCTCAGAACGTGACCGTCGTTAAGCGACACATGCTTGTAGTTCCAATACAGTAGTAGTAGATTTAATATTCATGAGTTTAAAAGCCATGTCAAAGATTTTTCTGTAGGGTTAAAAAAAATACACAATAAAATTGCCTTAAAATTCACTCAAAATAAGGTAGAAAAGCTTTAAAACAATTAGTCATGCAGTTTTAAACAACGGAGGCGATGGGCAACGTTTCATCCACGAACATCTGTGGACCTTCTCAAGCCAGGGCTGCAACAAGCTACCAGGATGTTGTTACCTGGATAGTACCACAGGCTAAACCTTGAAAAAGCAAAAAAAGCGCTTTTAAACTCGTGAATATTAAATCTATGAACAGTAGTAGTTTTTTTTTTAAAAATTCCTGAATAAATAAGAGTATAAGAAGTGCACTTTTTCAAAGTCAGACCACTTGCCTATCTACTTAAGGAAAAACCCTGTTGGCTCAGACCAAAGGCTCATAAAGTCAAGCATCCACCTGCTTCTGAGACACCCATGAGGAAGAAAGAAAGACAGACACACTCTCCCATCACTGCTTCCCTATAACTGGTATCCAGAAGCATACTGCTGGTGATCTTGAAAGTAGCATACAATCATTGGTAGACTGTCATCTATGAAGTTGTCCAGTCCAGTGGTTCTCAAGGCAGGGAGAACATTGAGTAGTTGTGGGGGCAGGGACAGCAGGGATCGCCACCACTGCCGGGGGGGGGGGGGGGAGAACATGTTTTTTGCACTCACCAGGGGTCCTGACTGTTTCCGGGGGGGGAGGCCTGTGGACCCCTCCGTAGGCCTCCTCGAGCTACAGATCGCCACTCCGCAGCGATTTACAACTACTTCTGGTTTTCGTGAAACTCAGAAGTGGTCGTAAATCGCCGCAGAGTGGCGATCTGAAGCTCAGTGAGGCCTGCGGGGGGGGGGTTTCCGCAGGCTTCCCTGCACCCCCTGGAAGACATCAGGACCCCCTGTGTGTGCAAAAATCACCTTTTAAAACTATTTTCCCCCGGTGGCAGGGGTGATCGCCACAATCACGACCATGCTGTCCCTGCCCCTTAGGGTGGCAGGGGACAACTTCCAGTTCTCCTGGTGGGTCGCGACCCACCAGTTTGAGAATCGCTGGTCTAGTCCCCTTTTAGAGTAAAGCCATCTAAGCCAGTGACCATTATCACATTCTGTAGCAGCAAACTCCACAGACTATGTGCCGTGAGTAGCAGTACTTCCTTTTGCTGCTCTACACCTGCCAATCAGTTTCATCGTTCTAGAGTTATGAGGGAGAAAAACCTCTTCACACCATGCATAACTGTATAGGTCTTGACAGTATCCCCCTTAATTTCCTTTTTCCTAAGCTAAAAAGCCCAAAATGCAGTAGCCTGATTATTCTGGGTGCACTCTTCTTCACGTTATTCAGTTTTACAATACCCTTCTTCTGGTGTGGCAACCAGAACTACATATACAGTAGTATTCCAAATGTGGCTGCAAAACTTTAGGATTATATTAGCAGCCTTATTCTCAATCCCTTTCCTAATAGCATGGAATTTGCCTTTTTCACAGCTGCTGTGCACTGGGATGATATTTTCATTGAGCTATCCATTACAAACCAAGCTACATTCAAGCATTCTTGCTGTCTGTCTGCTTCCTCTGCTGTCCACTTCCTGTTAGTGTTCTCTCTGTTGCCTCCTGTGGCGTTAGTCTAGCACAGAGGTTCTCAACCTGTGGTACGCGAACCCCTGGGGGTACACACGCCAACAGGCGGGGTACGCGGCTTGCTGTGTCTTAGCTGCAATCAGCTGTGGCTGATGGGCACAAACTTGCAACTCCCATATAAAAAAACCTCTGCCAAATCTCTATATAAACTCCTTTCTAGCATTTACATCCAAGTTATAGTCCCTAATTTATTACTAAAAAGAGAAACTTCATTGACAGTGAACATAAGAGATTCCTGTGCGACAAAACCACCCCTTCTCTCCCCCCAGACTGTGTTCCCAAGTGGAATGCAAATTAAGTGCTTTCCTACTGGCTGGTTCAATTTATATGCTGGGTTTTAGAATATATAGTTTCTTCCATTTAAAAAAGGCAGCTCTTAAGGCAGATTGAGCTGGCTCTCTGCCTTCTTAAGGAAGCTAAGAAGGAATTGCCTTGATTTGTTTTTGGATGGGAGACCTGTGGTGATATTTTCTTTAAAAATAAAAAAAGGGGTGGCAAAAATTGAAAAAAGGTGGCTAACAGTGTAAGCTGAATAATTTTAATGATTAAATTTTACATTTTAATAATTACTTTAAATAATTAATGCTAATTAATTGACACAGGGGGTACTTCAAAAAATTTGACCATGCCAGGGGGTACACTTGGTGAAAAAGGTTGAGAACCCCTGGTCTAGCAGCTATCAGTGTCTGCTTTCGTTTTCTCAGCGTTCTGTAGCAAAGGAAAACAGCTAGAGTTTCCAAACGAAGAGAGGTGAGTCATGAGCGCAACAGGGGGAATTTGTGAACTGCGGTTGATTAAATCTGTGGATGCAAAGGACCCACTGTAAAAAAGCACTTGTTTATTTTTTGAGGCTATTTTGCTTCCACTGTATCCATGTAGGGAATAACAATAAAGATGGCCTTCCATCTAACAATGTTTGATAGACAATTTAGCACACAAAACTAAGCCTTCCGTATCTTTAAAAGCTTACTACAGTGTATTATATTACAGTTAGACCGGAAGTCACTTTGAATCGAATCGGAAAGGCTTGCAGAGGCTCGAGGAGGCCTCTGCAGGCCTTTCCAAGCTAGCACTGATGGGGAACGGGCCTCTGGAGGCCTCCACAGTAAGTAAATGGTATCCTACTCTGCGGATACCAGGATCTGCAGATGCAGAACCCGCGAATAACAGAGCCCCACTGTATATTGGCTTTTATTTGCACACTCAGTTAAATTTATCAATTTGTTAGACAAGCAACAGAATAAAAGTTAATTATTTTGGTAAAAACATACCTGATATCGTTTTGGCCCAATGGCTGCCATCCAGATACCCATACTTACATCTTCACCCTACGCGTATGCATTCAAAAACAAAAGGCACAAGGAGGAAAAATTCATAAAGTCTCATCAAGTCAACTCAAAAATTGAAAATAAAATTTCCAACACATCTGCTCCTTTTATGCATTATGGTTTATAAGTCAGCCAACCTGCTGAAGTAAGGTACTCAAGACAGGGTACCTGTCTAACCCAGTACCCTGGGTGTCAGGGTAACAGAAGCAGAATTTGAGAAATTGAGAAACTTCTGTAAACTAGAAAGTGCAAACTGTGTAACGCTGTGGAGCTTCAATCTAAAGCCCCACATGCTCTCCAAGGAACTCATTCATCTTCCTTCCACATGTGTAAGGGTCTCCCCACTTGCGTCAACTTTGGATAGAACTCCTGTCAACATTTATATTAATGGGGATGTCATTGCAAACCTGGGACTTGTGTGCACTGAAATTACACATACTGTACATAAGGCACTCTGGGGATTGAGCTACCTATCTCCACCAGCTCCTCTAGGGCTTAACATTAAGCCTATGTTGTCCAATTATTGTAGTAGAAATCCAATTGCCCTTTACCCCATCCTCATCCCTCCTGGCAAAGTACTTAAGAGTACCTGATATATCTTTAGTCTTTCTGAATTGCTTGCAAGCCATTCTACAATGTCTTTGGAAATAACGTAACCAGACCCACAAGCAAAGGCTGGGTATGCAGGACTTGGATACTCCAGTTCTTGCCACTTCCCAGTCCGGTCGACTGCCCAATTCAATCTGAAACTTAACCAAAATCATCAAGTGAAGTTCTTTGAAACATATTGTGGTGTCTTTACAGGCACAGGCCACACCTATTTGCTGGAACTTCTAAGACTGCTGCCATCACTTGATCTTTTTCTTCTCTCTCCTGTATCCTAAAATATACAGACTATATTTCAGCACCTCCTCTTCATGGGGATTGACTTCCAAGCCACACTGATAAGGCAACTCTAACTTTATCTGAATCGATCTACGGGGGCTCCTGGTATCCCCGGGGGATCAGTTCCAGGGCCCCCCACAGATACTGGAGAACCGTGGATAAGGTCAAACATGCCCTCCGCCCGCCCCCCCACGCCCCACCAGCAATTTACCTTAGTAGCTTGTGTGTGTCTTCCTTTAAACAAATGCTATCAGCAGTCTGTTCCAGCTTCTGCTTCCTGTTCTTCAGCTGAGCCTCTCTAGCACTCAGTCGGCTTCAGCGTTATAAGCAGCACGTTGACAGCATGCTACTAAGGTACTAGCTACTAAGGCTAGTAGCTACTAAGGTACTTAGTAAGCTACTTACGGCACAATCCTGCCTAACTATAGGCCGGTAGAGAGCACTCCGCTGGTCTAAGGCATCGCAAAAGTGCTGTAAGGTTGATGCAGGGGCAGCAAATGAGGGGGGCCATTGACCAGCCCGGGCTGGGAGGGGGTGGGGATATCGGCGCTGGGTTGCGCCGATATCCTGAGCTCCGTCGCTGCCCAGGCCAGCCTTACACGGCCTCCCCGGACGCACGCCAGCTCCAGAGTTGGTGTGCATCCGAGGAGGCCCATTGGGCCTTGCCCTGCTTACACCTGGGGAAGGGGACGTGCTGTAAGTTACATTAGATATGTCTCTGGAGAATTGAAAACCTGGGTCTACATACATTGGGCTTCTAAGAACAGCTGCTTAGGAGGACTGGGCTGAGAAGCAGGATGCATGGGGGTGGGTAAAAAAAAAGAGAAGAGCTATTTTACCTCGTTCTGAAGCAGCACAGAAACGGAAGAAGAAAGAAAGGTAAAGGAACTTATGTAATCTTTGTGAGGGCTGCTGCTATGGAAGTACAGTACCGTACTCCTCACAAAGCCTACAACTCCCATAAGCTCCTTCACCTTTCTTCCTGTTTGAAGAATAGCTCTGTTTCTGTGCTGCTTCAGAACGAGGTAAAATAGCTTTCTTTCTTCCTGTTTGGAGAATTTCTGTTGCTGCCTCAGAACAATCACTGGTCATTTTCAAGAATTCAAAGAAATTCATACACCCCTAAGTTTTTCCCTCAATGTATCCATGAGCCATAGCAAATTCCATAATTTTTGGCTTAAAAATTGTCCTCGACTTATCCATGAGATTGCCTTATACTCGAATATATACGGGGTAATTGATTTTTACAGTGGTTCCAATTCCTCTTTTCTTTCTGCTCCTTTTTCAGTCTAGTAATGAGCAAACAAGTAAGAACAAACAGGAAATAGGTAAACCCCATTTCCTTCCCTATTTCCTGGATTTAGTTTTTAGAGGCTTCACTATATACATTCTTTTTCCTCATTTTGGTTTAATTTTGATCTGAGAAAGAGGACCATCTTTGCTGAGCAGGCCATCAGCATTTATTGGCACAAATAGTTCTACTGGTCAGAGAAGTACGTGTTCACCAAAGTCTCATTCGGGAACAGACCACCACTTCAGGGAGGCCAGTTTCAGCATGAAAACAGCATGCAGACAAAGAATTAACCTCTCTATGTGCCCTGGTTCTGGACCAGGCACATGCCGCCACCACTACCATCACCACCCATACAGCTGCTTGGTAAGCAGACCTCTAAGAATACGCATTTGAGCACATGTATAGTCTGGCCCTTAAATTCTCCCATTAAAATTGAAGGGGATCCCAAAGAGGGAGGGAAAAGTAATAATTCTCCAGAGACATATCTAATGTAACTTATAGCCCAATCCCAATGGGCCTTTACACCACCAGAATGAGTGTTCCAGCGGCATAAAACTCTTTATGGCTGTTGCAAATGTGACTGCACCAGTGTGCACAGCCTGGCCACCGTTGCAGGTACTGAGTGGCCGAGTCCACGCAACAGCAGATGCTCGCCAGAGCAGGTAAGTCCACGCAGGGGTCAGGAAGGAGGGTGTGGAACAGGGCAGGGAGGAGGGATAATCGGGCCCAGGAAGGGGGCAGGTTCAGCAGCAGTTGCGCCTTCCAAATCCCAATCCTTTCCTCGGGCCTGATCCACCTGTACAGCTCAATGTGGACATGCGCTAATTAATCAAGTGGCACAGGTCTGAGTTGACCCATAGGGGCTGCTGGGACTTATCCCAGGACAAGAGAACAAATATTCCCTTGCCCAGAGGAGGTCTCCAGAGGCCAAAACTCCCTCGCGGGATAGAGCAGTATCCATGTTGGCGCCGCTGCATCGCCGTGCAGGGAGTTAGGATTGGGCTGTGAGTATAGTACATGCTTTTGAAAGCCAAAAGGAATCATTTATTTACTTTCCCACTTTGCCCAGGGCAACCAGCAATATAACCATTTCTCATTTGTTCTCGCAACATGCAAGAAAGGTTAGACTAAGATAATAATTTGCCCAAGATCAACCTATAGGTGGGTCTTTCAAGCCACAATATTAGCACACTCTATCTGGCTTCCTATATAGTTTATGCCACAACATATTGCACTGTAATTTCCGCATTAAGCTTGTAATACCTGGTTGACCCAAGCAAAACTAAATTTAACAAAACACTAAAATAAAAATTCAGACCAATGGTGGATCTAGCTTCATCCTTTAAGTGTATTGTAAAAATGTTTTGCAACTGAGTTGAGTTCTTCACTGGCATTTATATTGCTTAACAGCTACACCAAAACTTACTTTCCCCACCAAGTATTTGGTCTGTCCAAGTTTTTAAGCTCTATTCTGTTGAAGACAGCCTCCAAGTCTATGTAGCAGTCATCATCCGTCTTCAGCAATACATTGAAACTTGCTGCTTCTACTGTCCTGGATCCAAATAAAATACAAAGAGGATATACCAAAAAAAGTCTCTCTTAATATCCATTATACTGGTTTGCTGTAGTATCTCCATTGTAAAGACTTAATGCAGGTATGACCAAGATTTCAGTTTTAGACCTCTGTTTGCTTTTAACAGCTGTGTAGAAGATTAATGTTGGCAGATGCAGCTTTTGAGCTCCCTTTGGCATGAGAAGCTACACTGGCTGAAAGACCTTGTTTTATTCAACTGTTGAAAGTACAAGAGGCCTAACTTCAAAATGTTAGTCATCCTCCACCTAATCGGAAGAGCTGAATTCTTCATATTCCTCCTCTGGCAGAGTCAAAAAAGGCACTGGGAGGCCATAATTGAGGGTGAATAATTCTCACTCTTTTTCTAAGGATGGCTTCAGATGTCTGTAGTCTCTTCATACCAAGTAGGGTTTCTACAAGGCTTCCAGTAACTAAAATCAAATATATCAACAAAAGCATAGATAAAAAAAGGATTAACACACAGGAGGCTAACCTGCAGCCTGATCTACAAGACATCTGCCTAAAAAGGTTGACCATACTGCTGGATCATGCAAGTGCCAAGAGCTACATACATATCCCAAAAGGATGTGCAGCCAGGTCCACATACACATCATCAAAATCCATTTTCTGGGGGAAGGTTTTTAGGGCCAAAACTCAGCCCCAAGATTAGGGAACCTTTAATGTTAAAAATGTGATGCAACTGGACAAAAGCCCTCTGGCAGTAGAAAAATCAAAGGCTTTAGTGAAATCTATACTAGCAAAGAATCCCAACTATATTTTAATATTTCTGTAAGCAATGATAGAGCATCAACAGTACAGTAACCCATCCTGTCATTGGGAAGAAGAGGGTGGTAGCCTTGCTGTAGACATACAGCTCCGAAAAGGAAGGAGAGGGGACCCGGGAAACTACAGGCCGGTCAGCCTAACAGCTGTTCCAGGTAAGATGGTGGAAAGCCTCATCAAGGATAAAATCATAAAACATATAGAAGAACAAGCTTTGCTGAGGGAGAATCACAAGCAGGCAATCTTCAAAGAATTTTAAGAATACAAAAAAATCCTTAAACGGTGCATAGAGACCACCTATTAAAATGTTCAAGGGGCCTGAACATGCACTAGAATTGCATAGCAATTACATCCGATTAACTCAGAGGCTTTCGGAGAGCTTTGCAGCTTGGTACGACGTATGTGATGTTCGTGCAGGCACTTAACGCGACCAGGACGCTCTGCGCAAACATCGTAGTAACTGCATTGTTTGCGCAGGGCTCCCTGGTCACATCCAGCACCTGGGAACTTAGCGCAGGCGCTGAATGCGACTGGGAGCTACCTGGTTGGGAGCTCCCTGGCAGGGCTCCCTGGTTGCGTCCCGTGCCTGGGAACTTAGCGCAGGCGCCAAACGCGACTGGGAGCTCTAAGCAAACATCACAGTTACTACAATGTTTGCACAGAGCTCCCTGGTTGCGTCCAGCGACTGGAAACTTAGCGTAGGCGCAGAACGCGACTGGGAGCTGGGGCACACGAAGATTGGAGCTGCAAAAACAAACAACCATGTAAGCGGCCAAGCGGATGGAAAACTGTTAAAAGCAAGACATTTTTACCGCATTCAGTCCATAAGACACACAGACATTTCCCCCTATTTGGGGTGTGTGTGTGTGTGTGCGCATGTCTTATAGAGCAAAAAATACGGTAATTTGGGGAAATAAATCCATCTTCTCTGAAGTATAAAATGTGCTGGGAAAAGTATGACCCCAGAAAGAGGAGTGCAACCAGGAAGAATGATACACATCCATTGAACTAAAGTCTAATTGCACAGAAAGGCCCTCAGATATTATAAATTGCCTTTCGTTCAGACTTGCAAATACCTTACAATATCAAGACGCTGACAATTCTGCACCAGAAATAAGCCAGGCACCTTTTCCCCAACCTACCATCGATAGAAGTTTAGTAATTTGGCTGGAACATTTCTGTAGGTGTCAACAACGTCCACAAACACAATATCATCGTAAGTGTTGCTTTCTTCCTTCAATAAGGCATCCTCCTCTTCACGTTTACTTATATGATGCACAAGCCTTTCAGGGCGACTCTGCAGGTTTTGTAAAAGAGCCTCTCCTTCTGAAAGGAAAGCAGGAGAAGCTCGAAGTGTTTTAATCACATACGTGTCTATCATCTATATAACAAACTATCCAACATATAGTGATGGAATGCCAAAATCGAGCCTACAATGGACATTTTGCTGATTTCTTGGATGTGACAACTGAAGCAAAAAACTATATTTGTAATTTAGACATATGTAATTCCCTATCTATATTGAGTATTTTATATCATATTGGAACGCGATGTGAGTGTGCCATACGATAGATAAATAAATAAATAATCTATATGACAGTGATATACAACCCAATCTTGTTTAACTCTTGCACTGTTGTAACAGTAGATCCACCGGTGTAAAGTGCACTTGTGCCAGTGTAACTTGCCGTACGTTGACAGACGCATGACGGAGACTGGCGTAACCACCCTCAGACATTGAACATGCTCAGTTCGGACACGGGACGGACACCAGCACATCTCCAGTGGCGTAGAGGGCATTCCTGGGGCGTCTCGATGACCCCAGAATGCCCTCTGCGTCAGCGGAGTTGCAGCGGCATCCATCTCATGTCCGAACTGCGCATGCGCAGTATCCGAGGGGGGTTACGCCGGTGTTCGTCCTGCATCCGTCAGCGTATGGCAAGTTACACTGGCATAAGTGCACTTACACCGGTGGATCTACTGTTACAACAGTGCAAGAGTTACACAGGATTGGGCTGATAGAGTCCTTATTCACTATGAGTCTCACATATTCCATGTATTAGCAAGTCTTCCACTAGACAGTTTAAGCAACTTGTTTAAGGCTGCAATTCTATACACCGGGGTGGCCAATCCGTGGCTTGCAAGCCACGTGCAGCTCTTTGATATATAATATGCGGCTCTCTTAAATATACAGTTGGATAGCGAGGATCCACAGATACCGGGGTCCATGTTCAAAACGCCGTAAAAAGAAAAAGGTACAAAATACGTTTTTTAAGAAAAACCTTTTAGAAGCAAATTGTGCCATTTTCAAGCCTCTGCAGGGCTTCTGCAAGCTTAATGACCCACTTCTGGGTCACACAAAGGCTCTTTCCCCCTCTCCCAGCCTTGCCCCAGGCTGCATTCAAAAGAAAAAGATATTCTGCAAAATAAAAAATCTGAAATTCTCAATATTTAGCAACTTCCACCTTAATTTGCTACAGATGGGAAACGATTTCCTTCACATATTGAGAACACAAAAAGCCGTACTGAAGTTTCCTTTCTCCATTGTGAATGCAGGCAATTGAATCATGGTAAGTCACAAAAATACCTGGGAGCTGGGATACTACACACATTTTAGAACCATTGAGTTGGAAGGGACCTACAAGATCATCGCATCCAATCCCCTGCCAATGTAGACAGTTCACAACTGATCTCCAATGGAGTGTCTAACACCTTCCAAGGCAGACGTTTCCACTTGTGCAAACAGTTCTTACCATCTGGAAGTTCTTTTTAATGTTTAATTGAAATGTCCCTTATTGTAGTTTAAATCCATTTATTCTGGTCCTACCTTCTACTACAGCAACTGAGAACAAATCTGCTCCATCCACCACATAACAGCTCTCAGATATGTGTAGATCGTTTTGTCATCTCTTAACCATCTCTTCTCCAAACTAAACATGCCCAACTCGTTCATCCTTCTCATAGGACACGGTCTCCAGCCCCCTCACGTATTTCCAACTGGTGAGGACAGCTGCAACAGCTACCAGTTAACCCAGAGCGCCCAGGTCCTCCACACTTGTGGTAGCCAACTGTAAGGTGCACAGTCACTGAGATATGCAGAGTACCAACCTTTTGCATCAGGGCTCAACTATCTGTGTAAATCTAGAGAGAAACATCAGCACAGCACAGCCATAAATGGATTATACATTTAGGTGCTTCATTGAATTTTCACATACCTTGAATGGTGTAAATAAAGCCTCCAGCAATCCCCTCCACACCTTGAGTAAACTCATGGGGCAATGACCCTTCCCCAGCCTATCACATAACATGATGAAAAATAAAAATAAATATTTAACAAGCATATTTACAGTACAAAACTATAGTGTTTTGAAACTGGTTTTACCATCATAATTTCCTCCCAAGAACAAAAAATTGCTGAGCAAGTGAGTTAATACCACCACCAAGATTTATACCCCACCATTCCCGAAAACAGACCAAGGTGGCTTGTTAGAGTGACAATCTCTAGTCCTTTCACAGAAATAGAGTTCCTACAGTAGGATTATTTGGTAGGAAACCATCACATTCAACAAACAGAGCTATGTACACTACTTTAACCCCCCCCCCAAATCTGATTAAATCTTACTTTTTTCATTAAAACACTGCATTTACGTTTTTCATACCCCTCCCCCCAGCAGATTTCACTGTCTTATAATTGTTATGAGTGGTTAGTGAGCATTCTAACTCCTTCACTGTAGTTTTATATTCCACAACTCTTCACGAGACTAAACAAATGTGGCTCAGGGCAGGGCGGAGGGGTAGAGAAGAAACCTAAGGCTCAAACCACAGTATTCACCACAATATTGAAAGACTTTCACTGTGTATCTCACTCATGTCACAATTAGTTCCTGTGAATGTCACAGTCTAATCATTTCAGTTACCCTACTAAAAAATGAAGGTTAGGATGGGGGTACAGTGTTTGTGCTGGTACTGTGGCACTAGGAAACCACCAGAATGCACCCCCAGCCCAGCTGAATGGGCACTGGCTTGATCTACCATCAAACAGTGTTTCACAGCACAAAATACAGTAGAGTGGGGAAATGATGCAGGAAACACTCCAGACAACTCAGCAGGCTGGCAACCATAAAGCCAATTAAATGGTAAAAACCTACACTGTTAATATTTGACTAATGGCATTTCATAATGGAATTGTAATTGACAAACAACATATGTGCCTTATACGAATTACTGCCACAGCTACATTAGTGCAAATCAGCGCTGCCCCTTATCCAACAATTTAATGGGGGGGGGGCCGACGGCGGTGGCACAGCAGCTCCGTTTGCAAGGACTCTTGTTTATTTCAGCTTGAATAAGATGGATGCACAGACAGAACTGTCCCTCCACTGAAGTGAATGGAAAGCCCTGTCAGAAGGATTCTGCATACCGCGAGAGCTCTGCAGCGGAGAGTCTGTGCACAAGCAGCTATGCCTAACAGGACGAGGATGTTTCACGTTTCATGGTCGTGTAGGTGCTTCTGGTACCCTAAATTTAGGTTCACAAGCCACTTAGGCACTCTGTCTTCAAAACTGTCTGCAGCCCACGTGATGCGAACAATTGCTCTGAGTAGTTTGTGACTCATTACATTGATGCCATAAAGAACAAATTACATCAGGGCAGCCATTCTTTTGGCAATATGTTGAATTCCCCCAGAAGTCAATTTAATCCAGGACCTCTAAACTCAGAGAGATGAGAGATAGCTCTAGTATCAGCAAGAAAGGATGAACTGCTGGGTGCTATTACTGAAATTATTCTCTTTGCATCTAATACCAAAGGGTGAGTCTTGAAAAAGTGAATTAAGCTTCTAGTTATCCAAATGGACTTGCTGCTTTAGAGACAGACTAGGAGGAAGATTCCATAGTCTTAAAGACAAAAATGTACATATCCTTGGTCTGCATAGCTTGGCCTTTTTTCTCCTGACAGATACCTAGATGTTACACTCAAGTAACTGCAGATCTAGCTTCCACACAGAAAAGCCTTCTGAGTCTCTGGCCTTTTTAACTTCTTGCTGGTACAGGTGGGGTACTGCTGCTCTTATGTAATAGTGGTCTCTTCGTAGATGTTGTTTTTATTAGTTTTAGTTAACTGCTTTTATTGGGTTTTAAGTGATTATGTTTTTTGTATTTGTATTTTCTGTTGTAAGAACCAAAGAATAATAATGTAACTTAAGATTGTGTGAAGGAGTAGCAGCAAGACCTGGAATGCACATTTAGCAATTAAGGAACTCTGCACACCTCTCCTGCCAGAAGCAAGCCAGTCGAGATGATGTTTTCCAGCCCAAGAGACAAAGTAATGACATGGATAGAAAAACCATCCCAGAGGGCAAACCCCTTTCTGTAGGAACCACCCCAAGGGGTTAAAAGAGAAGATCTTTTAACAGATCTGACAGATCACAGGCAGATCCAAGGCAGAGTGACTTCATCCTAGTTCTCCCAACTTAGGCTGTGGCAACATCAGCACTGCAACTGTAATTGTCCAGGGCAGTGTGGTAAGAATGGCTGTATGACTGTGTGCGAGAATACATTGATTGTGTTGGGGAATTTAGCTATTTGTACCTATATTTCCTATATAGTACCTATATTTAGCTATTGCAAACCTATAAAAATGGCTTTTTATCCACTGTCACCGATTCAGTTTTAATAAAGATTCTAGCCGGATGCCTTTTATAGTTGACGAATTTCCTAGTTCAGATATGCATTTAATAAAGCTTGAGAACCCATTCCTCTGGGGAGGGTAGACCAGCTTGCCCTCTAACAGAAATAGCTGCCGCCACTAGACCTATTCTAGATCGTCCAGACACCTCTTAGAGGCTGCAATTCTATGCATACTTGTCTGGGAGTAAGTGCTACCAAACAGAACTTACTTCTGTGTAAACATGCATAGAATTGTGCTGTCAGTGAAGGAACCCCTAAATATTTACTTACTTACTGACATTGTACTGAGGAGGGGGGATGGAGTCCACACAACTATATAGTTACAAACGTTTTGTTCTCAGAAGTTACAAATACTGTACACTGTATAAAAAAGTAAAAAGTAAAACATGTCTCCCATTTTATTAAATACTAATTTTATATACCTGTACCAGGTTCTTCTTGGTTTTTAACTCAGAGAAAATTGTACATGACAATTTGCTACTCTTCTATATATCATTTTCAGAATGGGCAATCAGCCACCCACCGCCAATGTGTAGATATAGCATTGATTTCTGTAGGGAAAGGGTGACATTTTTATATGCCCATTCCTAGAAGTTTCTAATTTTGTTATAGCTACTCTGGTATAGATCAGAACAATCTGTTATGGATTAAAAATGTGACTCTATAAGGTGTTTTTAAAAAGTACTTTAGTCTTAGTTCAAGATGATGTTCAAAAGCCCAAAAAGTGGCTTTTAAGATAAAAGAATTGATAAGCCACACAAAGTTATGAACATTTCAGGGTTGGAAACTATTTAAAATTGCGAATTGACATAACTGTATAATACTAGAACTACATAACATTTTTAAAGGAAAGAGAAATAGCCCCAAGACATAGTTTTGATTTCAAGAATATAAGACAATACATTTGATAAGTATAGGACATGCTTAAAGGTTTACCAAAGTACTGCATTATTATAAACATGAAGATGTGGGAACAAAGGACAGACCGTAGTGATTCTGAAGACACCTCCACCATCATTCACCATCACTTTGTGAAGATTTCTAGAAACAAGGCCTTGCAGATCCTGGCTTTCCCACACAATGGTGCCTTCAAAGCTCTGTCAAAACAGTTCACCACTTATCATTATCATCATATCTATATGTGCACACATCACACAAATGGATTTTCCAAATCTTTTACGACTCTCTGGAGGGAAGAATGAAGCATTATGGTTTAATTCTTAACGTTTATATCTTTAATGTAGTATGGAAGCTTTCATGGCTTGGTACTATTTTCAGCGAGACAGGAAGTATGGGTATAACAGCCATGAATACTTTGAGAATGAAGAAATAAAGATACTTTATATCTTTATCTATGACAACTACTTCATAACACAAACATTGTATGTAGAGCAGAGTACAGAAAAATCAGACAAGATGACTTAGTAAATTTAATATTTTCAGTCTAACATTTGTTCTTCACCAAGGAGTAATAGTTTTAACATAATCTTCTACTGAAAGTTTTGATTGGATAAATAACCGTTTTTAAACAATTGAGACAAATGGCAAAGTACTTGAGATCTATATTTTGCAAATATAGTTAGAACAGAACAGGATATCAAATCAAGATCTACTTGAGTTCATACTAGTGGGGACAAGCAGAAGCTTCAACTCTCCTCCTCTCATATACATAAGAAGAGAGAAGAGGGGGAATCATAGAAGCCCATGGCTTCCTTAAGTCTAGGTTTAACGTCTGAACCAGGTGAATATCACAAATTCAAACTGTTGTGACTGAGACAGTTTTAAGGGATGGGGTATAAAGATGTCCGTGAACATTCTTTCACTGCTGCCTGTAACCCTGTTCTTTAAAAATTATATGTATAGTTAATACAATTCACTTCCTTGAATTGTATTATCAGGGACCACTATCGCCAGGAAATATAAATTTGATCCATTTACCCATGCCAGGTTAACACTTTGGGCTAATCCTTAATTAAAAATTGGAAGGAAATCTTTCTTGTGGAAGAGCTTGTAGAGCAATTTTTACTTTGGATCAAATAGCTGAT
Source organism: Plestiodon gilberti rubricaudatus (assembly GCA_026170595.1). Classification (NCBI taxonomy): domain Eukaryota; kingdom Metazoa; phylum Chordata; class Lepidosauria; order Squamata; family Scincidae; genus Plestiodon; species Plestiodon gilberti. The sequence goes on along the minus strand of JANXHW010000001.1, from coordinate 51,106,325 downwards.
CACCATCAAGAGTTTCTTTTTTTTACTAGATTGAATACTAAATATGAGCTACCAATTTTGGCTACATGGCAATATTTACAATTACAGCACCTGTTAGAGACTAAATTTGGACCAGCTGCATTGTCAGCTTCACAAGTACCTTCTGTTTTAGAGATGCTTATTGAATCTATTAAGAAAAAGAAGTCTACAGTATTGTTATATAAATATCTGATGTCACTTAACAAATATGACCTTTATAGTCTTAGAGAAGAATGGAATAAAAGTTGGAATGTCCCATTTTACATAATCAATGGAAAATAGAATTAGTAAATATAATTAAAATATCTATGGATCTCAAATTACGACCAATTTAGCAAAAAAATCTTTTTAGGATTTATTGGACTCCAAAACACCTTTATAATAAGGGACTTAACAAGGAATCCAACTGTTGGCGCTGTGGTGAATCTGATGCGACACTCAGGCGTATGCTCTGGACTTGTGTAGTGATAGAACCTTTTTGGATGGAGGCCATTAGTTACTTTAATCGGCTGTTAGAACAATTGTCGTTGTTCATGGATATGCATATTCTCTTGAATTACTTACCTACTTTATGGAAGCTGTCTGAAGGACATCGAAAATGGACTCTTTGCACCCTTACTGTAGCCAAGAGACTTATATTGAAAGCTTGGGAAGATATTATTTTGTTCAAGGATAGCACATGCTGCCTGGCTACTATAGCTAAGTAATCCAAGTATTTTAGATTATACTCTTAATTTCCACTAACTTTTTCTTTGGCTGTAAGAACGGGGGGAGGGGGGTTCTAACATCATATTACTAGAGAATCTGGTACAGTACATTAATGTATTTCATAACTGTTTAAAAGATTTGATTTCAACCTTGTTTCTCTTCATCTGTAAAAGACCAGGGAGGACTGGGGAAGGAAGAAGAGAGAGGTACTGGGACAACTTCAATTTTTTTGTGTGAAACTTAACAAATCTGTAGTTTTAAATACTGTATGTTTCCATTGAAACAAAGTGTTCCTTTGCCCACTGAAAAGCAAGTTTAGTTGGAAGCTGATCCAATAAAAACCTCCAGCCTAAAACTGCTGAAAAGAAAACATTTGTGACACACCAGAGACGACATCATAACTTTGAAACTAACATACTTAAATGCCATGCTCATTGCAACCCAAGACCCTTTTACATTAATAAAAGCAATTGAACAGGTGTATTGACATAGCACAATTCTCTTTCATGTATAAGAGTGCCATGCATCTTCTGTCTATTTATAAAGCAAAGAATGCTCGACATTGACAGCGCAATCCGACTTAACTTTTGTGCCGGTGTAACCAGCGGCGCAGGCCAGCGGGTGGCGCAGCGGGTTAAACTGCTGAACCATAAGCTGTCGATCGAAAGGTTGGCAGTTCGATTCCCGTGACGGGGTGAGCGCTCGTTGCTTGGCCAGCTTCTGCCAACCTAGCAGTTCCAAAGCATGTCAATGCAAGTAGATAAATAGGTACCGCTTGCGGGAAGGTAAACAGCGCTCTGTGTTCTAGCCACATGCTACGCGCTGCGGCAAGGAGAGTCATGCCGGCCACATGACCACGGAGGCGTCTTCGGACAACGCTGGCTCTTCGGCTTTGAAATGGGGATGAGCACCACACCCTAGAGTCGGACACGACTGGACTTAATTGTCAGGGGATACCTTTACCTTTTTAACCAGCGGCGCAGTGAGAACGGGAGGCCCCAGAATGGAAAAGAGATTCAAATCCCATCCAAAAGAGGAATTCAAAGGGGATTTGAATCCCTTTTCTGTTCTGGGGCCTCCCGTTCTCGCTGCGCCGCTGGTTACACCGGCACAAAAGTTAAGTCGGACTGCGCTGTGAGTTTCAAAAAACTTAGTGATTTGGCAAATAGGGTTTCCTCTCCCCTAAATTTCTCTATCCCGTTTCAGTATGGACAAAAGGCTGGTTATCTTCATTCTATGTTTAATCCTAACGAACGAGGTACCTACTATCTCTCTAGCTAGATTCAGTGTGTTGCCATCCAAGGCTACAGAAGGGAGATACAGCAAGTTTCCTTACTGAGAGCAGTGCTACCCTTGCAATCAAGGGTCTATCGAAACCATCTCCCATACACTTATACTGCCTTCGACACGTTATTTCTCATGCCATCTAGCCCCTTTTTTGTCCAAAAGAGATGGCTACTCTGATTTGAGGAATCTGATTTTTTTCTTAATGATTGTTTGATCAAAATTATGGAGAGGGTTTCAAAGTTCTTACTGTGGGAGGCTAAATACAATCAGAACACAACTGGCTAGTACGGTAACTGTTTTTGACAAAGTTTAACAAATTAGTTAATTATAATGACTGATTTACATGTCTGGTTTAATAGTATTTTCTGTGGGGTCATTGTTGTTATGTATGCCAATAAAGGTGACTGACTCTGTCTATTTCTCATAAATACATAATAAATGTGGCTGAGTCTGGGACAATAAATTCTCCTTGAAACTCGGGTTCTTAGAAATTCTACATCTTCAGCTATTTTGTTGTTGTTGTTGCAAGCCCCCATCCATAATCAGTGTGAAACTTTCAAGAACCGAATCAATCTGCTCTGACAATCAAGTGTTCCCAAGTCCCAGACCCCATAACTCCTAAGGGTATTCAAAAGAAAAGCTGTACTTCAACACAGAAAATATATGAATATCATCTACAGTTTGATCAATTTATTTTGCAATTTTTTCCTTCATCTATTTCACACAAAATTTCGGTTAGCTTCAATAAAGTTCCAATACAATCATATTCAATAAAGACCCACAGAAAGATAAAATATCAACAATGTACATGATGCTCTAATACAGTGGTGGCCAACCTTTTTATGACATGTGCCACTTTTAGTTTTTTTGTATCTTGGGCGTGCCACAAAATAAATAAATAAAGTAAATAAATAAATAATAAATAGTCGTGTTTTTATTTTATTAAATAACCATGTTTAAATAAAAACAGAATCACCTTCAGTTACTTAAGGTTTATTATTATATCATTCTTAGAGCACGTCTGTCTGTCTCCTCATGTGCTTCTGTAGTTTCCCCCACACACACACTCTCTCCTCATGTGCTTCTGTAGTTTGCCCCCCCCACACACACACACTCTCTCTCTCTCTCCTCATGTGCTTCTGTAGTTTGCCCCACACACACACACACACACACTCTCTCTCTCTCTCTCTCTCCATGTGCTTCTGTAGTTTGCCCACACACACACACACACTCTCTCTCTCCTCATGTGCTTCTGTAGTTTGCCTCCCCACTCTCTCTCTCTTTCTCTCTTCATGTGATTCTGTAGTTTGCCCACACACACACACACACACACACACACACACACACACACACACTCTCTCTCTCTCTCTACTTAAAATTAAAAGTAAATTGCAAAGCACAACAAAAAGCATGGGTCAAACTCACACAACAAGCCTGATTTTTGTGCAAGCAAAACCACTTAAAATTTTAAAAGAGATGGACTGCAGTAATTTGCAGAGACTCCCCACCAGACCCCTCCCCCCTCTTTTAAAGAAGAATACCTTTGCGACGGAGGGGCTCCCTGGGGGCTTGAAGAGGTAGACTACCCTCACACACACACACACATGGAAACACTTCACACAGGCTGCATCATATCCATTGAAACAATAAAAGCCAGGCAAGCTGCCCCTGGCTGTGGAGGATCTCTCTCTCTCTCTCTCTCTCTCTCTCTCTCACACACACACACACACACACACACACACACACACACACACACACACACACACACACACACACACACACACACACACACTGAAACACTTCACATCATCCCCCCCCCCCCACACATGGAAACACTTAACACACGTTCATCATGCATTTTGAAAGAATAAAAGCGAGGCAAGCTCAGCTGCCCCTGGCTGGCCACTGGAGGATCCCCCTCCTCACATGCAAACACACACTTTTAGACTGCAATTTATTGAACCAAACCAACCCCCAGGAGAACACAGGAAGCAAATAAAGCAGGCAGCAGCAGGACAGGAGAAGGCAAGCAGGCACAGGCAAGCAGGCAAGCCCTACCCCCGTTCGCCCCCACCCCCACCCCTGACTGTCTCTGACCTTTTTGTGTTGCTTTTGCTGCCTGCTGCGGACGACGACGACTGCTGTTGTGGGCTGCTGCTGGGCTGGGCTGGGCTGCTCTGCTGGCTGCTGCTGGGGGCCTCGGCAGCTCTGGGCGGCCGGGCAACGACGAGAGAGCAGAGCAGGCAGGGTGGGCGGCGGGCGCGAGAGAAGATGACGGCGAGAGAAGATGGTGAGTGTGCCAGCGACTCCAAGGCCGACTCGGTGCCTGCGGGCTTGCTGCTCTGCTCTGGAGGGTGATAGGATGGCTGCCCCTCCTCAGCCAGGCCTGGCTGGCTGGCGTCGTTGCTGCTTGCTGCTTCCCTCTCCTCCGCTCCAAGTCCCGTCTGCTGCTACAGCAACAGAGTCCCATCTGCTGCTGCTAAATAGGCGCGAACAGATCCTTCGCGCCTATTTAGCTTCCCAAGACCAACGCGCGTGCGCTCATTCGGCTCTTGGCTGAACGCCAGGAGACACAGCTGATTGGCGGCGAGTAAAGCGCCGCCTGCAGGCTCCTGGCGTTTAGCCAGGAGCGGAATGAGCGCGCGAGCCGGAAAATCTTGCAGGGGAGGAGAGAGGCATGTGCGAGAGCCGGAAAATCTTGCAGGGGAGAAGAGAGGCGCGCGTGCCACCCGATGGACCTTCCCGTGCCACTCTGTGGCACGCGTGCCGTGGGTTGGCCACCTCTGCTCTAATATAATCTTTAATAATTTCAATAAAAATGTTTTTACATGATGGGCTGACGTGGATCTCCACAGAATGAGGGTTCCAACATTGTGAAGGTAACAAAAAGACCGACAACCCCCTCCCCCCCACACACACACCTTTATTGTCCACAAAAGAAAGCCTAAGCAAGGCCTCCATGGCCTGCCCTTAGAAGGCAGGGAAGGGCAATCCCTAAAGTATGTTAAGCCAGGTTTTTGCAGCTTTATAGGCAGCCTCGCAATGAGGTGAACTGAGGCAGAGGCGTTGCTATGGTGGGAGCGGTACCGTAAGTTTCACACCGTGCTAATCCCCGCTAACGCTCCGGTACGAGGTGGCCCCGCCCCCTCGCCATCGCAGCCATTCAGTGCAGGAAAGGCAACAGGCAGGAGGCTCCCTGCCTGCTGCCTTCACTGCACTGAATGGCTGCGACAGTGTGGGGGCGGGGCCACCTCGTAATGGAGAGTTAGCGGGGATTAGCACGGTGTGAAACTTACGGTACGGCCCCCACCGTAGCGACGCCTCTAAACTGAGGCAGTCGCCTCAGAGAGCAGGTAATCAAGTGCAGTGGCTGCCTCACCACCCCTGCCTGGCTTACCTTACAGTGATCTCATACACACAGCAATACAAAGATCCACGCCTCTCCCTCGTCCTGTATCTGAAGAGAGTGACTGAACAAACAACAAAAATCCAGAAAGAGTGGGAACATCAGATTACCACTGTGTGTTGCCAGGAAAGGGGTTGGGGGCAGCACTTGGCACCCCACTTTAGGTGCCCAAATGTCTTGGGCCACCCGTTTGTAGGTAATAATCAGCATCCTTAAGAGCAACAAGGCGCTTACAGGCAGAATGTGATCTTTCCCAAACACACACACACGCACGCACACGCACACGCACACGCACACGCACACCCCGTAATGGACAGTCTCTTGACTTTCTGTAACTTCTGATCAGCCCAATTAAAATCTCACAAAGGATTTCAAGACAAGGGTGGTAAACTGCCAGATCCCCACTCTTCAGATTATTTCCTAGATTAAGTCAAGTAACAAGCAGGATCCCTTCCCAATTTACACAGAGACGAATACTGTGTTTACCACTAAGTGCATATGTGAAAGGGAGACATGGCCAATTTTGAATCTCTAGCATGTGTGTCTGTAAGATTTATCCATTTGCCACATGCATGCAGTATGTTTTACAGGTAGATATAAAAGTCTGTGTGTATTACTCATAAATGTGTGATGTGTGAAGCAGTCTGAAGTAGACAGTATGCTACCTATTACAACTGACTGGTATTTTGAAAAATGTATAAGTCATTTTTTAAATAAAAACTCAAGGTACTTAAACCCAATAATTCAAACCATTGTGTTCAATGGGTCTTGCTTCTGAGTAGACATGCCTAGGATTGTGCTCTAAGGGTTTAGCAAGCTACAACTGCCCGCATTCCTTCTCCTAAAGGTCTAGCACTCTGTCCCGGTTGGAGATCTGGTAAGCCTTCTTAAGGGGCAGGTGGCTGCTCCTGGTGTGTCACAACCCACCAGTTTGAGAACCGCTGACATAAACATATTTAACTTCATTTATTTTCATTTCATTACACACATATTCTATACTGGGGTCTGAGATACAGGAAAATATGGAATATCATACTACTGGTATAAATACTTATTTACCATTCAACATGTTACTAAATTGACACCTCAAACACATGCGTTCCTTCTACCATATTCCCATCTGCTGTCCCTTCCCCAACCCCCATTCTCAGTCCCTCGTCACAGAACCGGAGCAGCTGCTACACCCCTGCAACACAGCAGGTGCCATTCCTCTGACTAATCAGAAAGCCTTGGAGCTGCCCGTTTACAGCAATGCCTTTTGTATCCAGAACTGGTACTCTGTAAGGCAATTTCTTCTCAATAGATTAAGACTTTGGCTCTCCACAGGAAATTTGCAGAATATGTTCCTTTAAAACATATTTTAAATAGATTTTTTTAAAAATTTAAAAGATTTTCATATTTATATAAACAAAACATGTACAAATGTCAACAAATTGAGATGCGACTAATACACATCAATTATTGTAAAAACATATTGTATTAAGAGCTTTTCTGTTACACCAGTTTAACTTAAGAAATAAAGTTAGAGTACAAACGAAGGAGATAATTCCACAGTAATTTCAGGAGGAGTGGTGGTTGTGTGGGAGACAAATCTCTACTGGCAAAATAAATAAAAGGATGAATGTAGAAGAAAACTTGTTTTACAGCCCAATCCTATGTTACTGTTGCACCAGTGTAACAGTAGATCCACCGGTGTAAATGCACTTATGCCAGTGTAACTTGCCATACGCCGACGGACGCAGGATGGACACCAGCGTAACCCCCCTCGGATGCCACACATGCACAGTTCTGATGCAGGACGGATGCCAGCGCAACTCTGCCAGTGCAGGGGGCATTCCGGGGGTGTTCAGACAACCTCGGAATGCCCCTGCCCTGGCGGAGTTGCACTGGCATCCGTCCTGTGTCTGAACTGCGCATGCGTGGCGTCCGAGGGGAGTTACGCAGGTGTCCATCCTGCGTCCGTCGGCGTATGGCAAGTTACACTGGCATACGTGCACTTACACCAGTGGATCTACTGTTACACCGGTGCAACAGTTACACAGGATTGAGCTGTTAGGCACAACTGTTTTAGTGGATAACCCCTTCTACCTTCACAGAACCTAAGAACACACTAGTGCTGTTCTCTTTGTCAGGTTATACACTTCCTTTCTTGCTCCGTGAGTGTAAAAGTAGTTCACAATTTGGATCTCAATGGCACTACTATGGAGGAATTAACATGAAATCAGAATGTGCAATGAGCCTACACTTGAGTTTCTTGCTACAAATGTAGTAATGTGCGTGCACCAAGATGCCAAGCAATTGTGATTTCACAGCAATATAATAAAAAATGCATACTCTCTACATCCTGATTTCATGTAAACTTTGACATAGAACTTGGTAATTGTTGAGGTGGCCTTAACAGTGAAATGACATTTCCCTTTTCTTGAACATTTCTGTTCAACTGAAATCATATTTCCATAGTATTAAGAAAATAGCATTATTGCTTCTGATCTCATTCATTCTCACAATACTGACGTCCATTGTAGGGCTAACACTCCAATTTTACAGATGGAAAATACATTTAACAGTCCAATCCTAACCAACTTTCCAGCATCGATGCAGCCACAATGCAGCCCTGAGGTAAGGGAGCAAACTTTTCCTTACCTTGAGGAGGCTTCCATGACTACCTCCCCCACTGCAGGATGCAGCGCACGCCCCATTGGCATGGCTGCATCGATGCTGGAAAGTTATAGGATTGGGCTGTAAGAAATAGAACCCTACTCTAGGATTCTCCATAGTGCTAGAATTTTAAACCCAGGCCTACGGTTCTCACACTATTCCCTGGACCACTCTATCCACTCTCCAGTGTATTAGCAATACAGACACATAAAATTATGATATGCAATATAAAGATCTGCTAATGCTTCCTCTTTTCATCCCTTGAACAAAGGCTGCCTTTACCAGTCTAAACTCTGTTGCCTCTACACCAAGGCCAGAGGACAATTCTCATGAAAGCTTACAATGCTACCTCCCCCGCCACATCATTATAGTCCTAAGAAGATTTTAGTTACTTACAGAACAGCTGGATAAAAGCTTTGCACAGCAAAAACAAATAGATGCTAGTGCCTAATGTGCAAGATATATTTCGCAATCTCAAAGCCATTAATAACCACAGGAAAAGGCTGAACAAACTTGAATAGATGAAAAACAATCCATTGGAAAGATTAAGTTTTATATAGGCCCCAATTTAGATACTACACATACCTCAGGCAGAATGAACTGTTCTACAGGTTTGTACCAAAGTCTGTTCACTTGCACTCCACAGCTAGGTGGACTAAAACGAGCACTGAAGAGTGCCTCCTATGAAAACAATAAGCAACACATTTGTAAGCCATATAAGTCATCAACAACAGAAAGATATAACAGCTTTAAAGAACAAGGGAGAACATGCAACCACCTGCATGCTTTTGATAAAATTCCAGCTTTTAAGGATTCTGTACCTCACAGATGCTGAAGAACTGAAAACCAAGAGGCAAGGCAAACGTTTAGCCCATTATGTTTTCAAGCTCCTATATCAAGATTTCAGGACTTTGTCCAACTCCTTCCACACTTAAGGGAACCAATTTGGGAATAAACGTACTATGGGCTAAGTATGATAGGTCTAATAAGCATAGGGACATCTGCAAGGTCCATGTAAATGATATGCAAACCAAGTTAATTACATGCAAATCAGCCATGGCCCTTCAGTTTAGAATATATTTCCAGTGCAACTTGAGGGGAATAGCCTATCCTTGCATTTAGAATATTCTGCTGTATTACCAATTTTTAATTTAACAACACACAGCCCTTTATTTCACTTCAATATTCTGGAACTGGTTGCGGCAGAGTGGGAAGCAGTCACAATCAAGGGTCCATAAGTGCTGGCTTGACTTACTAGCCAACTGTTCTTTGGGGTTGCCATAGCCCCTTTCTAACTCCTCTGACACATGCAGACGTTTCTCCTCTCATTTGTTCTGTGGTATGGACAGGTGAGAACAGCAGGAGTCTCTCCCACTGTTCAGAAAGGACTCCTACTGTTTCTTACCTTCGCCAAACCAGAATAGAAATGAGAGTTTGGTGGATGGAGATCTGTGCGCTGCTGAGTGCATCGTTCAGCAAAGAACCAGGCGCTTTCACACCAGAGGGTTGAGATGTAGATTTGTGGATACCTAGCCATTCTGAATTAACATTCTTGAGATGTGAAAGAAATATATCAAGCGGTGGAGACAATTCCCATGCCACAACATCCAATATCTCAACTATGATATGCAATAAACATCCTGTACTACTGAAAATAGTTCAATCCAAGTTTATTAAACTTCAGCCTCAAACATGTGCAATGTGCAATTACAAGCTAGTATTACAAGTTGCTTTCCACATTACGATTTATGACACAGAAGTACTCTCACAAATCATTCCCAAATATCAAAAGCTATTATGGGCCAATTCAGGCATAACAGTAAACCATAATTTCCCACTATGAGAATGAGCTCTGGAGAGTTGAAGTCCCACATGCTCTCTCCTCCCCCCTTCCCATGCCTCCTCTGCTCATACAGCAGGGAATCCAGGCTTCTTTAAACCACAGCTCTGCAGCTCATGTGAAGCCAGGAACTGTGGTTTAACTCTGGTTAAAGCCAAGATGTGAAACCAGAGTTTGAAATTGCCTTCACATAAAGATTTGTAAGCTAGAATTAAACCACAGTTCCAGGCTTTGAGCAAGCCACAGAGCCATGGTTTAAACAAGTTGTGTCAACATCATGGTTCCACAACAGAGCCAAGAACATGTAGGGAGAGAGGAGAAGAGAGAGCCCAAGGTCACAGCTTCCCAGAGCTCGTTTATGTAGTGGGAAACAATGTCTCAAACCAACACTTCGTTAGAAACTTCTATACATTTACCTACTTCTTCTAAATATACTGGTATGCTGAAAATTAGAGGCGAGATTATTTTTTGTGGGCTTCAAAGTTTATGCTGAAACTTGAATATTTGATGGAGCTAAGCAAATTGCTAACAGCTAAGCAAATTGCACACACAAAAAAATCAAGCACTTCTCTTGGTTTAAGACCTGGAGACTAATAACAGCTCAGACAGAGATGTCCAAAAGTCTCTAGGAGTGATTTTTTAAGGGTCCAAGGAACTATGTAATCCCTGGGCTTTGAGATCAAGGGAGCTTGCAGACATGTCTGATCGAGCTCTGAGAAGTTCGTCAACCCACTGAACTGAAGTGCATACTGTACACTTTTTGCAAGCTGCGCCCTCAGTTCATGCGACTATGAGCAGGGCTGTTATTTTATTTACAATATTTTTACCCTGACTTTCTCCCCAAAGGGACCCAATTTTTTGTTAACCAGTTACATTACGGAAGCTATAGAAGAGGGGCTTACAGAGAGTATGCAATGAGGAACTCTTCCAAGGAACTCTTCCTAAGTTTTAGCTCAATGGGAAGGGGTCTTCTCCAAGCTTGATCAGGCATGCTTAGGGACTGCATTGCTTCCTTGTTCACAAGGTGTAGGAGTTTTCTTGAGCTGTGCCCTGTCAGCTACATAATTACTTTTAGACCCTCTACCAATCAGTCTTTATGGGATTCTGCATACTTCCTTCTATATACCATATTGTCCCGCGTATAAAACACACTTTTTTTACCCTAATTTAACTTTTTAAACTAGGGGTGCATCGTATACTTGCACTGTTGCAAAAATAAAGAGACATTGCTGGAAGAAGCGGAGGCTAAGAGGAGACAAGGAGACGCGTTGTCTTCACACACCCACACACACACACACCCCTACCTCTCCCGTGTACAGGCTGTAACCCTTTCCAGGCTGCAATAAGTTGTTACGTCTTTGCAGCCCCTGCTTTTCAGTTCCGTGTTTGTTTTTAGTGGAGATAGGCAGAGATGCAGCAGGCTCCTTCTCTGCCCTGCAGGGCTTTTCTTTGTAAGAGACAGAGAGAGAGAGAGCACGGGCACACACACACACACACACACCTCTCCCCTGTATAGGCTGTAACCCTTTCCAGTCTGCAATAAGTTGTTAATTTTCGTTCTCTGGTCTGCTGGGTTTTGTATCCTTTTGTAAAGCAAGATCACATACACTTTCATCCCCCCTCCCCAGGCAATGAGTGGTTTAGGCTGCAATCCTCCTGTGCACACTTTCTTGAGAGTAAGCTCCATTGAGAACAGTGGGACTTACTTCTGAGTAGACATGCACAGGATTGCACTGTTTGTTTAAATCACTGGCATATATTTAATGCCAGTGATTTCATTAAAGTTTTTTAATAGCACCAAACTTTAAAGGTGCAACTTATAATCAGGTGTGTCTTATACTCGGGACAATACGGTACTTCAAATCCAGAATTTAAAGAAAATAAAGACATGATTTCAAGATCACTACTGAAAGCACTAAAAAATGGAGATGCTTTTTGACAATACAAGCAAAAGTGAAAAAAAGAAAACTGTTGACTTGGTTTGAACAAATATTCAAGAGTGGCTTGGAATATGCGTGTGCGCGTGCCTTAACTAGGAGACTGAAGTTAATTGCAAAGCAGTTCTAGGATTTAAAATTGAAACGTGAAACACATGCTTTAAGCCTAGGCTGTAAGCCTCTCAAGTGAAAGAGATACTTTCAAATGCACTGAAACAATACTGCCCAGCACAACACTGAACTCTTGTTCACCATGAGCATCCAGAAACTACTAAACTGAATATCTCTGTCAGTAGTGATCAACAATGGAGTTATAGAATCAGTGCTATGAAAGAGCACAGGAATATCTAATTTTACTACCTCCTGCAAGGGAGGATCACCCATCCAGAAGCACATTACAGAACAATCTATAGTTCTATACAAACTTTTATACAAAGTACAAGTGCAACATGTACTCACTCTCTCCTGTAAAGCAATAGCTCCAGATGAAGTAAGCATGAAAACCCAAGCCCTGCACTACAGGAGGTCAAAAACAAAAAACCACAAGCCACCCAGGTCCCATAACCATTGTAATCTACAGAAAAATTAAGTTTGGAGGCTTATAAGAAAAGAATCCATGTTCCCTTTCCCTGTATAGCATGAAAAACCCCAATTTCCCTATTTTCACATTTCACACATCACATTTTTTTTATACCGCTCTTCCTCCAAGGAGCTCAGAGTGGTGTACATATTTCCTCCCCTCCTTTTTGTCCTCACAACAACCCTGTGAGGTAGGTGGGGCTGAGAGATAGTGACTGGCCCAAGGTCACCCAGGAAGCTTCGTGGCTGAGTGGGGATTTGAACCTGGATCTTCAAGGTCTAAGTCCGACTCCCAAACCACTACACCATCCTGGCATCTGGCATCCTGGCATTTTCCCATATATTTCACCTGGAATTGACCTCCCCTACCACTTCAGGAGCTCCTGTGATGCCTCAGCACCTTGAAGAGACTGCTGAGTCATTGTACCCTTGCTATTCTTGCGGTTGATCTTCAGACTGGTAAACAAACGACTTGACTTTGAGCCAGTGCACTGAACCGTGAAGCCCTCCCAAGCACTCCAGCGACACACACACACCCAGCATCCAAATCCTACAGGTTAGGCTTGGCTAACAACCACAGGTTATTAAAAGTGCGGTCACACACTTCCCCCCCCCCAGCACGTTTACCCTGATCGATTGGCTAGAGCATGTCATGTTTCATCATGGGTCACCCACCTGCCCTAGCTTGGTGTAGAAGACCAAGATCCTAGACTACCATGAATACTTAGAGTAGGGAAAACACCCAATAAGCTGTATTACTGTTTTGTGTTATTTTCAGCTTGCCTTTTACCTTCATCCTTGTAATTAAGCTCTTTTTATTGTTACTATTTCAAGCTGCTTGGTCTCAGTTCACTCAGAAGTTCATTGCCACAAATTCCCAGACTGGCAGCCTTCATTACTGTACAGCTTTTTTAAGTGGACCTCCAAGGACTTTGGGCGCTCTCCCTTCTTCTGGCAGGGAGGCTCCCCCAGCAGCCTGTTTCTGCCTGGCTTCCTCCGGCTTTGGGTGGTGGCAACAATTAGTTAAACCCAGTACCAAATGAGACAGGCTGGAATTGGGTGCCAGGTGGTCAGCTCTGCACCTACACCTGTCTAATTATCAAATTGGGTCAAGAGTCTTTCTTTTACAGCAAAGACAAGACGCTGCCAAAAGATCAAAGAGAGTATTCTTCTAAAAGGTTTTCTTCATAATAAAAGATGAACAAACACAAATTTAATTAAGAGTCAATAAAATTAGCACAAACCCCAACTATGTATATTCGTCTCCCTTGTTTTGCTACCAAAATTTCTTATTTGACATGAATGCATATCTTAATCACCTCCTCAATATAATTTGCACCATCTTTATGCAGTATCTGGTTTCTGGCCTTTCTCCATTTGTTTTTCCTCACAACTTCTTTAACTTGCCTCCCTCCCCAGCAATACTACCTGACAATTTCTAATTGCCCAAGAATGTCAAAGAGTCTTTAAGAAAAGACAATTGCCAAAAGATTGAGGACTATAGCACTATGGCCCATGTTACATATTCGCTCTTGTCAAGTCTCCTTCAATCCATGCATAGCTTCCACTTGCCTAAAAAGTCTACAGATTTAGTACATTATGTTAAGAAAACTACAGCAGCATACCTCCTGTTCTGCCTGGTATAGTTTCACTGTGATGTTTCTCTGGAATTCTATACCCTTAGCATCGTAGAACACCCCAAGACTGGTGATGACAATCGGGTAAAGGACTTTGAAATGCACACTGACAACTTTGTCTTCAGAGAGCATTGAAGTATCATCCTCGGGCAAAGTGAATGCTTCAATTTCTTGATTCAGAACTATTAAAAAAATTAACAAAGAGCGCAACACAAACTCATCTACAGTGGGAAGACAACAATCAAGATCCAATCACTCTGAAATACACAAGGCTTGGAATGTCTCCATATTAATTATCACAACTGGCAAGCACAGTGGATCATATACTTAGCTTACACCTTAATCCTCAACACATACTTGGAAGTACATCCAACTTATTTCTTGCATTGTATTAAATAAAAGGGGAGGGTGGAATGTAGACTACTTCCTAGAACAGTCTAAAAATAATGAAGGGATCGAATTAATTTACTAAAACTGTCCATTTGCATGAAAATACCGTATTTGGCTCTCATTTTGATCATTTGTAATTGTACCCCAATGGGCAATGAATTGTGGCAGCTACAGTGCAAGACTAATTATCCATAAGCATATACCAAAGAAACAGCAATCCATTTAGTACTAAAATATTTTTAAAGCTTTAAATTCATACCTGGGTTAGTGATGTTCAGAAGTCTGCATGAGTAAGGATCTTCTCTATCTTCCAGAGGCACATCACATCCATGTGCACCAATTATAAACTTCACAAGGACACTAAAACGTTATGAACAATACTTATTGATGTCCATATTACCACCTTCAGAATTCTAAGTGCAAACATCTGTTTTCCATACATCAGAGATGTGTTTGGAAGAGCAAACACAATTAGGATCATCATAGCACATTTGAACACCTTAGTCCTTTGCAAAAGACTAAAATGGGGTAGAGGAGGATTCTCCTGACCTTGTTTCTGTGTGGAATGGTACTTCTCTAATTACCCTCATTTATTTGGAGATGAAAATCACAGAGAAATAGGTGTTACAAATTAATAGTAAGATAAGAAAAGTGATCCTCTAAAGGTCTTCCACATAAAAGATTAGTAATCATTATTATTGTTGATTAAAAGTCAACAGAATTAGCACACAAATTAGCACAAAACAAGGGTGACTACTCTGCCACCCTTGTTTTGCAGATTTCTCCTTCGACATTAATGCATATCTTAATGTGTAACGAAGTGACATCTTGGAATACTCCCAACTACACAGAACAGTACTGTGAGAAGTTCATTAAAAAGATCAAGAATAGCACTGTCAAGTAGATGAATATTTTTAATTTAGGTCAGAACATTTCTTATAACAGCATTCAGGGGCATGCATCAGAAGTCCAGAACACTCATGGAACTTTCCCCCACCCCAACTGATTCTAAAAATACTTTGAACTAACTAATTCTAATTAAGCCAGTGGAGGCTTTCATAAACACACAGATACTAGGTTTGGGGGCTTTGTGAAAGAGAGGCAAATAAGTACTGGGAATTACCGTTGACTCAGTCCTGGATGTTGCTTCAAATGCCTGAACCAAGTGTTCCTTATAGCATTCCGCAACCCATCATTGTGTCGTGCAGACAGAACCCCTACGATGACATCATAATGTTTTGGTTTCCAGTGAGGAAAAAAAGCCAGTAGACCTAGGAAGTATAAATTAACAATGCCTTACTAGAAAAGCAAGCAAACAAGTACCCTGGTCAGAACTGTGGGCAGGACATTCAACAACACAGGCAGAGAGGGCAAATGGTTAAGAAAGAGGAACAGAACTGGAGCAGTTTGATTTTTTTCCACAAATAATTTATAATTATATAATAATTATAAAATTATTTGTAGAAAAAAATCATTCTCAAGATTTTGAGAGGGTAAGAATTTGGAAATGCCATTTCACATATTTGGGGAGCTGAAAGATTGGCACAGGTGTACTAGCTTAAATGGCACCAACAGAAAGGCTTCAGTGCACATCAACTGATTTTATTGCAATGTAGCATGGCACGCTTTCTTCTCTTTAAAAAATGTACTATATTTTATACCATTTTTAAACAAAACGTTTCTCAGTAATTATATAAATCTGAAAAAGTAGCACCCTAGAACACTGATGGGTTTAGCTTATATGCAATTCAAAGCATGTATGACATGGTCAGTGTAACCATGGCAGAGTGCAGGGAGTCTCTCTTCTGAAAATTTCAAGGAGGTTGCAAGATTTAAATACTGGGTTCACTTTTTACTACGGTATATTCTTAGCTTTGCATATGTGTATCCAACTACTAATAGCAAGACGCTTCACTAAAATAAGCTAACCAGTAAACGGCATTTCCGTTAAACCAAGATTATTTCCCAAATGAAACCTGAATCCCAAGCTCAACATGGAAAGACAGACACTATGTATCCAAGACCTATTTCCAAACAACTATTCTACAACGGAAGGACTCAGATTTATATTTAGCATTGGCAAGGGATCCATTTCATCTCAGTATGCTTAATTTGAGAACGAATCCAAAAATTTAAGATGACAAATCCAGTAAATGCCAGGATAGTTTAGAACAACTGCTGCACGCAAGATAGAAGAGATAATTTCAGAAGTCTAATTTTAGTTTGTCCCCAAAGATCTAGAAACGTATATTGCATATTCTAGATATAATGGCTTAGTTGATGTTCCACAGTACCACCACTATCTTGGCTTTGCTTAGGGTCAAGACTTCCTTATATTGTTGCTAGTGTTACCTGTTTAACAGCAAAATCCTAACCAACTTCCCAGCGCCGGTGTAGCCGTGCCAACAGGGCACACACTGCATTTTGCAGTGCAGGCGCAGTCAGGGAGGCCTCTTCAAGGTGAGGGAACATTTGTTCCCTTACCTCAGGTCTGCATTGCGGCTGCACCGGCGCTGGAAAGTTGATTAGGATTGTGCTGTAAAACACTTACAGTATATCCTGCTTCTCCCCATCTGAAAAGGAGGAGCCCAGGAAGGCTAACAAACCAATAAAATATAGAGCACAAGACACCAGAACATGAAAGCAACATGCAGCAACACACATTTATCTACTCAAGCCAACTCAGAACAGCAAAATCCAGCAAAACAAAAGCCAGCACAAGACAGCATTCAAAAACATACCCACAAAGGAGAACTTAAACATCAAAGACTAGATGAAACAAGCTTTTAGCTTCCACTGGAACAGTGGCAACAAAGAGGTCAATCTGACTTCTGGTGGAAGGGAGTCCTACCCTCTCACATGTTGCTGCCAACCAAGCTTCTACTGGCAGCTGAACACACAAGTAGAACCCATCACCTGACCTCACCACCGGCGCGGCAGCAAGCAGCCCAATCAGACGTTGGGCACTCCCACGCAGGCCATTCTGGGGCGCAGCGCTGCTAGAACACATGGCTGCAGCCATGCTTGGACAGAGACTCCAGGGAAACTCCCAGAAGCAAGTGCCCTTCTGCCCACATCTGCGCCTACCACATTATCACAGGGGATCTACCGCTGGCGCCATACACAGGAGATCCAGGTGTGGGGAAAGGGGGAAAGCACCTGTGGGGGGCGATGGAGGCGGGGACTCTCTTGAGGCTGAAGGCCAGCAGGAAGGGGTGGAACCGGCCGGGGAGCGACCACTACGTAAACCCAGACTGCAGGCCAATGAGGAAGCTGGCCAGTGGAGAGGCAGTAACTTGTGGAAAGAGGCTGCCTCTGAAAACCAGGTCAGGGAGAAGGACCAGGTCAGGGGGTGAAATAATCCCCTTCCCCAGATATATTTGAGGCCCTAGCAGGCAAGGCCCTCCTGTTCCCCACAGCTACTCCATTTGGGCCACCACACCCTGGGCCCCGCGGACAGATAAAGAGAGGCGTCTCTATGTATTTTAGCAGAATCTCCTGGGACATAAGAGTTGCTCATTAAGGTTGCAATCCTATACACGTTTTCTTAGGAGTAAGACCCATTGAACACAATGGGACTTACTTCTGAGTAGACATGTATAGGATTGCGCTGTAAATCACACAGCCTACTTTCCTGAAGTAGAACTAAAGGAAACAGATTCACAGTGCAATCCTGTCTAACGTTGGAGAGGCGCGCCTGCTGCTGCGCCACTCCAGGGTGTCGCAAACATGCCATAAGGCACATTTTCAATGCCCTGGGAGTAAGCTGCGCTGGCAGCAAGGCTGGCGCCGCTCCAGCCAACCCGGGCCCCGTCCCTGCGCCATGCTGACAAGGCAGGTCCCCACCTGTCTTTTGCATGCTGTAGCAGTCCTAGACAGGATTGGGCTGCCCATTACATAGCTACATACCCCTCAACCAATTCAATTTCCTCAATTCAAAACAAATCAGAATTATAATTTGCACAATACTACATAGAAAAAACACAGCAAGTTATCCCAGTCTCAATTTCCAATATCTTCATAATCTATAATCACAGGTATACTATACTATACTATTTATTGTGTGTGTGTGTGTGTGTGTGTATATACACACACACCATATTGGTCTGAGTATAAGACTCACTTTTTTCTCCTAATTTAAGTTTTTTAACTAGGGGTGCGTCTTATAATCAGGATGTTGCAATTTAATGCCAGTGATTTAATGAATTTTTTTTAATAGCACCAAACTTTAAGGGTGCATCTTATAATCAGGTGCGTCTTATACTCGGGACAATACGATATATATATATATATCGTGTGTATATATATGTGTGTGTGTGTGTGTGCGCACAGTATACATATGTGAAGTATAATGTATTTCACAATTTTGGCAAATATTTCTGGGCCTGAGAGCAGTTGTAGCTGGCACACTCAAGTGGCATTTGAGAATTTCCTACCAGGCATTTGGATGCATGCTGAAGAGTTGTTCTCAGACACTCAGAACAACTGAGAAGCAGCACTGTCCACATGTATCACAATTCCCTAGCAGAGGTAGATGAACACATCAAGCCGTCTTATACCAAGTCAGGCCATTTTCTCCATCTACTCCAACTGGCATAGATTGGAATAGCCGCTGGGAAATTTTTCTCTATCTGATAAATCTGGCGATGCCAAACTATACTTTTTTACTGGTCACAAGAATGTGTGTTTAATTGAGGAACACAAGGAGTAATTTGAATTATCTCTCATTGTCCATTACTATTCATGGAACCTGTAGACAGGAGACTGATGGATAATCCAGGGACCACACTAACACCAATGAAAATGGATTAAATGACAAAGAGTCCAAAACCCAATGTTCTGTGACCAGTTCAAGTGTCATTCATGATAGTGGCTCATAGCTTGCATCAACCGGTAGTTTACATCTTGGAGATCTGGATTCAAATGTCACCTCATCACGAATACAAGAAACTTATTCACCTACCCAAAATCTGTGAAAATAGATCATTTTCACACTTTATAGGTTATTGTGAAAATAGTACAGTACTGTAAAGCACACTTTAAAATGCTGTGCTAATCAATCAACAACGGCTAGCTTCAGGAGCGAGTAACCAGCTATTCAGCAACTCCAAACTGGGGAGAAAGGAGTATGGGCCCAACCTTACAATAAAAACAACTTAGCATTTATAAGCACTTTCTGAGAGCGTGGAGCACTTCACAAGTGTTAGTTTGATGTAATACAACACTTCCTTACAACAACACTGCAAGGTAAGTAGCATTATTATACGCTTCTCATGAGTTCATGGCAGCGGCAAGATTCAAAGCAGGGAAATCCTGATTCTCAGCTCAGTCTCTTAGACACTATGCTACATTCTGCTGCAACCATATTTATTCTCAACACTAAAAAAAAGCCATTTTTCAAGAGTTTCATGGACCACTTATGGACAACAATTCAACTAGCCCTAAAGCAGAATAACTCGCTGCATATTTGTCACAGCCCTAACAACAAATCCACATCAGAAGGTACATAACTTGCAATCAGAGGATGCCACAGAATGAACAGACTGGGGTTTGCTACTACATGAGACTAAATAGGAACAGGAGGAAATTGAGTTCCAACTCCCCACAACACTTAAGAGCAGATCTAATGAATAACTCCATTGTAGGGACTTTGAGCTAAAATGATACTTTTCTACAAAAAGCAGGATCTCTCAAGAGCAGGCAGCTGAGATCCGGCAGCTAGACCTGCAAAAAGTGTGGAAGTAAATCTTCAACCCTCATGGCAGAAGGAAACTATATTTGTGAAGAGGAACTAGGCAAAACATGGTCTGAGAATATATGTTACAGAGCTTTTCAGAGCCCTTAAACTCCATGACAGAAGTTAACCATTTCACCAGCACTCTAAGGAACATTATTTTAAAATGTCTATCTCACTCTATTAGGCACAGGTTTCTCAAAGCAGCTAACAATATCATTCAATACAAGTTAAGCAGCAAAAAAGAAGCACCACACCCTCCACCACCACCCCGCAAATTCTTGTTCTTAATGAGATTTGATGCTCTTGAACAGGGCCGCGCCACAGGATGCTCACTGCCCAAGCCTTTGCTCAGCATTGGTGATTCAGCCCACTCCGTGTTGTCGTCACTCAGGTCGACAGGTCCCTGAAGACCACAGAGCAGAGGTTCAGGGCAGGCTGGCTTTTCAGGTCACAACAAAGCTGCACACGAAGCTTTGACCACCGAGATGAGCTTCTGCTCCACAGTCTTCAGGGTCACTTCGTGTTCTTGCAACCCGGAAGTAACTGGCGGTGACATGATGACATTGCCAATTACTTCCAGATGCTGAGCTCCGCATCTGCAGCACAAAGGGTGCCACAACCATGGTAAATTTGGGAACCACTGGGCTAGGTGAACCAGCTGCTTTGAGCACCTGGCCAAGGGAGGCAACGAATTGATGGGGGTACCTCACACCCTGCGCTTGCCCGCCCACCTCACCCGCATTCCAATCCACTTCCTGCTTGCTAACTGTAAGAAGAAGATCACAGCAACAGCAACTCACCTCTTCCTAGAGCACCACTGCCGTGGCAGCAGTTTAGAATGATCATTCCCCTTCTAGGGCAGTGATCTCTCTGCCACCATCTCCTTCCCTGCAAACAGCATGCTGCCTTGCCCTCTTTCTCCGACAGGCCCAATCTGGCCAAGAGAGAAAAAGCACCCAAGCATGCACTTTCTCTCCCTTCTCTTCCTGATTCTCCAGGAAGTGTATGAAGGGGAGGTGCACCTCCAAGGAGGAGAGCAACACCAAAGACAAAGAAGGTGTGTGACATTCAGAGGGGGGTGAGAAAGAAGGTGGGGTGTTAGTAGAGTGCTGGAAGGGGCGGATTGTGGAATTTGGGAAGATAGTCAGAGGCAATGAAATTTCATACTGTCTTGGCTTGGGTGACCCTGATCTTGAAGACAGTGTGTTTGTCACATAAAAAATACAATACAGAACGTAATCACATTTTAAAACAGTAAAAATAATTAACAAAACTAATAAAAACATCTAAAAATTGATTTAAAAAAGATTACATTTCTTGTAAAACAAGATCATAAAAACAGCAGTACCCCACCCATACCAGCAAGATGTTAAAAAAGGCAAAGGCTCAGAAGGCTTCTTTGAACAAGAAGGTTTTTAGGCCTCGCTGGAAAGTGTCCAAGGAGGGAGCAGTTCCTAAGTCAAAGGGGAGGGAATTCCATAGGGTTGGTGCCACTACTGAGAAGGCCCTATTTCTGGACGCCGCCCCTTGCACCTCTCTGGGCGACGGTACCCGCAAAAGGGCCTTCTCTGATGATCTAAGGAGACGAGCCGGACTATATAGAAGTAGGCGGTCTCTCAAATATCCTGGCCCCAAGCCATATAGGGCTTTAAAGGTCAAAACCAGCACTTTGAATTGGGCCCGGAAACAAATCGGCAGCCAGTGCAGCTGTCGGAGGAGCGGCCCCACAGTCGAACTGCCTACCTCCAGTGACTACACAGGCTGCCGCATTCTGTACTAATTGCAGTTTCCAAACCGTCTTCAAGGGCAGCCCCACGTAGAGCATGTTACAATAATCTAGTCGCGACGTCTATTTATCTGTCTATTTATTGGGCCATTTTCTTCCCATAGCCCTTGGAGACACACAACATATTACCATAATTCACTAACTGATGGCAAATTTCTTCCAAATAATTATAGCACTCAATTTTACTGAACTTATTCTTTGTGATCAGCCCTGCAGGTGGCCAAATGATATTCTGTCAATAATTTAGTTTGCAATTCTCCCCCGGTCCTTTCTGAGTTTGTCAGTACTGTACTTTTTTTATCCCCTTATTCACACAGCCTTGCTTTTGCCTACCAGCGGTCTTAGAGATCCTGCTAACACTCTGACCAATAAGGATACTGAAAAATGAGAAAAACTAAATTCTAGGAAAAGAAGGCCTATAGTACTAAATAATGTGAACTTGATTCCTGGATACTTCTCCACATCAGATCAGGGTCACAAGTCATATATGGCCTTCTAACTCTAAAGTTTACCCGAGAAGTCATCTCACTGAATTCAAGAAGGGCTGGCTTCCCAGTAAGCACACACTACACGCACCTACTTTCCCCAACACCTTTTCTTATTCTGACGGTGGTTTTTTTACCCCATTCTCTTGCCCTACAATACTAGAGACAACTTATCAGCCTCCTTCCTCCCATATGCTCTCCATGTCTTATTCTGTAGTTCCAGACTGAAAGACCTTGCTTTATCCAACTTGTCTTCAACAAGCCCTTGTTCCTACAGCTTTTCTCCTACCCCCTGGTTGCTTGAAGGGTCCCTTCTCCATGTCTCTTCAGGCACAATCACCTGCACTACACTCCATGCTAAGCTCCTGGGCTCCCTCCAACCTGAGGGACCATTTTTCAGCCTATCCCACCATCTCACACGTGCCCTTGTTTTCGGCTTAAGGCGGAAGAGAGGGGAGAGAAGCAATGCATACTTAGCCATTCCATTCCCCTCTCTCCAGTACTTCTAGAGGACTATGGGGACTTGGCTTCAGCTCTCACCTCCCTCGCCGCACACCGCAAGTGCTTACTCCAGATGGGGGGGGGGGGGGAAGAGAGAGAGAGAGAAGGAACAACCCACCGTCTCTGCCCCTTGCCCTTCTCTCAGTCCAGCGCGGGCTGTTAAGGGTGGAGTCTCCTCCCAGATTCAGGGCGAAGGAACATCCACCCACCCACGCTTCTCACCTACGAAACGCGCGGGGAGTGAGGGCGCGATGTCTCCTCCCCCTCCCGCAGGCAGGCGAGGGGGCTGCCCTTCCGAGGTCCGTCCGTGCCCGGAGTGCCGCTCCCTCGACCCTCTCCTACCTGCCGGGTGCTGTTTCCCAGGGCCACCAGCCGGGCAGCTGAAGAGCAGCAGCCAGAGGTGCAGCACGACCCCAACCGCACACGGGCACAGAAGCACCAGCCAATTTCGCATTGGCCGCCGGCGGCCCCTTCCCAGCCGCGGCGGCCTCTCTTAGCTGCGACGGGGTGACCCGGAGGGACAACACAGGACTCCCCGCTTCCTCTCTGGTTCGCAGCGGCTGCCACCTCTGGCAGCTTCTTCCCTTCCTGCGGCCGGCCCGAAGCCAAAGTCCCGCCCCGAGCGGGGAAAGCGTGTGCGCAGAGCAGGGCCTCCAGACTACAATCCCCACAATGCTCGGCCGCGGAGGGGAGGTGTCCACGAGGCTCCTGGACGCTCCAGCAAAACTTCGGCTCCTCTGGCGCAGCGTAGGGAGAGAATAGGAAGGAAGCAGTCTGTCTGGTGGTGTTATGTTGAATGGACCACCCTAGCTGCAGATCCTTCTTAGTTATTTTTGTTACCCCCCTTGCCTTTCCGATTTGCTGCGTCCGCGCTACGTCCGGCCAATCAGAGCCTTTGTTTGACCTGGGGGCGGGACACCAGACGCACACGGAACGCAGCCGCGACGCAGCCGTGGACAATGTAGCTCGGGCGACTACAATTGTATAGACGCTCCGTGACGCAGCCGGAGCGCAGCTGAACGGGCAAAAGTCGAGCCAAGCTCGACTTTCCCTGTGGGGACGTCGGCTGCCGACGGGCCAGCGCCGGCTGCCGTCGGTAGGCTCCACTTGACGTGCCCGCACGTTGGACGCACGCTGGCCGCACGGGTATAGTGTAGCTGGGGTTTACGGCTGGGCTACATTGTCCACGGCTGCGTTCCGTGTGCGTCTGGTGTCCCACCCCCAGGTCGAACAACAGGCTCTGATTGGCCCGACGTAGCGCGGATGCAGCCAAAGTCGAGCCGGGCTCGACTTTGGCTGCGTTCGCGCTACGTTCAGCCAATCAGAGCCTTTGTTTGACCTGGGGGCGGGACACCAGACGCACACGGAACGCAGCTGTGGACAATGTAGCTCGGGCTTTACGTGCGAGTTAGTCCCAGTGAACTCAATGTGGTTACTTTGAGTGTGTGTGTAAAATCTGTTCCTTTTCGTTATGTCAGCGTGAGCTATGCCGTCTCCACTGCCCAGATTTTAGTACCTTCCAAGCTCACGGACCAAGATCGGTGCCCACGCTTTGCCTTCCGTGGGAGGGTGGGTCGTTCTATTTACAGCATCACCCCTAAAACAGGCGCGCCAAGTCTGGTCTTTTCATGAGATGGCAGGTGAGTGATGCCACCACACACACACAGCAATCCTAAGTGTCAGAAGTAAGTATCTCAATTCAATGGGGCTTACTCCCAGGTAAGTGTGTTAGGATTGCAGGCAGAGTCACTCGCATTTGCAGGCTATGTGGCAGCGAGTGTGTGGAGTTACTGTACTTCCATATATTGTAGTACTGTAGAAGGTCGAGTGACTCTTAAATGCAGCCTCCATTGTATACTGTAATAACCACGTTAAAAAAAGTGAAAACCTTTTTCAATGTTTAGATAAGCACAAATGAAATAAGATACATATTGGTATGAACAGAAAACTTCAGGAAAGTCAGTCAAAAATATAAAACATTAATTCAAACTGGCTTTCTGATCTGAAACATAATTACATGGAAGTCCCACTACTTTCAAGGGATCTTTTTTCTTGCAGGTAGCGCAGCGGGTTAAACTGCTGAACCATAAGCTGTTGATCGAAAGGTCGGCAGTTCGATTCCCGCGACGGGGTGAGCGCTCGTTGCTTGGCCAGCTCCTGCCAACCTAGCAGTTCCAAAGCATATCAATGCGAGTAGATAAATAGGTACCGCTTGCGGAAAGGTAAGCAGCGCTCCGTGTTCCAGGGTATGCTACGTGCTGCGGCAAGGAGAGTCATGCCGGCCACATGACCACGGAGGCGTCTTCGGACAACGCTGGCTCTTCGGCTTTGAAATGGAGATGAGCACCACACCCTAGAGTCGGACACGACTGGACTTAATTGTCAGGGGATACCTTTACCTTTATACTACCGGTAGTCAATTCACACAGTAACTTAGGGCCTAATCCTATCCAACTTTCTAGCGCTGATGCACCTACGTAAAGGAGCAAATATTCCCTTACCTTGAGGAGGCCTCAGTGACAGTCCCCTCACTGCAGGATGAAGCCCTCCCCCCCCCCCTTGGCACGGTTGCATCAGTGCTGGAAAGTTGGATAGATTGGGCCCTGAGTACTGTACACAAAAGCAGTCTTAACAGCTCCTGTGTCTTCCCTTTCTAGACCACATCCATGCGATTAGTGGGACACCTTTTTTTTCCTGTTTTAGGAAAGTTAATTGGCATGTTAAGGACTTTTATTTATTGTTTTGATTTTAGTTTACCAACATCTTTAAGGGTTTCCATGCAGGATAGCCTCAATCATTCTGCTGCTAAAATTTTATTTCCTAATTACTGCCACTTGTGTGCACCATTAAAGAATAACAGATTTTGGTTGCAATCCTAAACACACTGACCTGGGAGTAAGCCCCACACTTATTTATTTATTATTTTATTTAAAGAATTTGTAGCCCGCCTTTCTCCCGAAGGCACTCAAGGCGGCTTACAACATATTAAAATACATATAAACAACTTTAAAACAATTAAACACATTAAAATAATTAAAAACACTTGAGATTAAAAACAACCCCAATGGGTCACCAGCATTTACATATATAACCATTTGTTAAAAAGTCAGCCCACCGTGTCAGACATTAAAAGCAGTCCTGAATAAAAACGTCTTAAGGCCCTGCCGAAAAGCCTCTAAAGAGGGAGTCGTTCTTAGTTCCAAGGGGAGGGAATTCCACAATTGGGGCGCCACCGCCGAGAAGGCCCTACTCCGCGCCGCCATCCCCCTCACTTCCGCCAATGGCGGCACGGTCAACAGGGCCCCCCCTGATGACCTCAGAGTACGGGTCGGATTATAAGGAAGGAGGCGGATACCAGTGGGACTTATTTCTGAGCAGACATGCATATGATTGCACTGGTTAAATGCTAGGTTCTCATGTAGAAGAGGAGAGTGTAGCACCACACCATACAATTTGATCAGAAGTACTGTATATGAATAATAATAATGAGTACTGATATACCGCTTTTCAACAAAAAAAAAGTTCACAAAGCAGTTTACAAACAAAATCAAATTAAATGGCTGGCTCCCTGTCCCAAAAGGGCTCACAATCTAAAAAGATGCAGACCACCACCAGCAAACAGCCAGTAGAAAAGACACTGTGCTGAGGTGAAAAGGGACAGTTACTCTCCCCCTACTAAATACGGTATAAGAGGAACACCTCATACAAAAGTGCTTCTTTGCCCAGGTAGCAGGGTACTAAAAAGGTGACTGATGTTTAACATTTCGAAACAAAATATTGAACTGCTACCGCCTACAGTTATGTGCCGCCATGCTCAGATCAACTTTGCTGTGTGTCAGGACACTAATCCCAGCCATATCAAGACTCAAGTGATCTTTTAATCCAGTCTAGCGGCGGAAGAACGGTGGAGCGCGTGGAGCAGGAGCTCCAGGCGCTTGGGCGGGAGGGCGCGATCGGGGGAACTTACGGAAGCGCTGGATCGGCACTCCCGCCCGCCCTCAAGCCCGTATGGCTCCAAAATGGCATCGATTCCGGTGGGGGGGGGCGCATCGACGTAACGCGATGCAGGCCCCGCCCCCCGTGCCAGGCGCCGTGCGGGCTTCCGACATCTCTAATCCAGTCACATATCTTCTTTCTTAGGTCATCTATGAGGAAGTGGGATTCTTCTTGATCTAATGGTGACTAGAGACCCTGGGCCAAATCTGGTCCCCTGAAAAGTGTCTTCTGTCTCCCCAGATACTAAACAAAAGAAACAGATGCAGAAGTGGTATTTATGTTAATGGGATTTACATAGCAGGCCATTTGAGGAGTAGGGGACTGAAGCCCTGACCTACCACCCTCCAACCTTTTCTCATTTATTTTAATGCAGCAAAAATACAGAAATTGTCAAATATTTCATCAAAATACTAATCTAAATATGGCCAGGAATATCAAACTATAATATTTTCACATACAAAAAAAATTAGTATATTGTTCAGCATTACAAGCTATACAAATATTTTCCATGAGGAACAATGATAGTCCTCTGCACAGTCCTATTTCTGAGATCAAAATACTGCATCATCTGTGTGGTGACTTTCTGGAGCTGTGCTCAACTCATCACCTCTTTCTAACTGAGGGCGTAATCCTATCCAACTTATGCCACCATTGTAACCAGTGGCGCAGCGAGAACGGGAGGCCCCAGAACGGAAAGGGGATTCAAATCCCCTTTTGAATTCACCTTTTGGAGGGGATTTGAATCCCCTTTCCGTTCTGGGGCCTCCCGTTCTCGCTGCGCCACTGGTTACAATGGTGGCATAAGTTGGATAGGATTGCGCTGAAAGTCTGAGAAGGTATAAGAGCACAGTTGTCACAACTACTTTATATATAATTCCTTTTGTCTGTTGAAGTATAACAAACCCAGCCCAGACATCTGTGGCTGATTTCCTCAACATTGTTTTCTTCTGCCTTTAAAGGATAACTCTTGTTTATTTAGCTAGATGAAAATATTCTTTAAAGAAAATTGCTATTCTGGCAGCAGCCTTACAATTCCATTAATGTCTAGTCTCAGTTGTTTAAACATTGCATTTTGCAGACACAGAGCATTTCATGACATGCTTAAAAGCTCATTTGAGTGTCTTGTGTTACCTCAGTTGCATCCTTTGCATCTTGGAGACCATGTTAATGACAAAGATGCTCCTGAATGTTTTAATTGTCTCCGCTTATCATGTTTGTTTGGATTCCTTTGAGGTTTTGCAACCTAGGGGTGCGGACAGGATGCTTTGAGCAGTGAGACCTCCCTTGAGCATACCTGACCTACCTAATTGGAACTGCCAGAAGGGGTCTGGTCTTTTGGGTGGTAGTTTCCTTGAGTAGCTGTGCCCCTGGCTCTGAAGCTGGCGTGCTTCCAGGGCAGCCATGTAAGGCCTTCCCGGTCTGCGACGGGGCATAGGATATCGGTGCATCCTAGCTGATATTCCCAGCCCGGCCCATCAATGGCCCCCCTCCCTCGCCACCCCTGCCCACCTTCCCCATGCCCCCTGCACGACCGGTGCAGCACTCACCTACATCGGCCAGCGCAGGTCCAGGTAGGTGCCAGAGTAAACGGTGCCGGCCTCCGCCGCTTACTCTCCGGGTACCGAAAACATGCTTTGTGGCATATTTATGGCACCCTAGACCTATAGTTGTGCAGGATTGCGCTGTAAGTCTCCACCCCATTCATATTGCCACCAGTCTCTCTTACATTACATCCAACTTTGACCCAGTCATGAGAACCTGGACCTTACAAACTGGGTTACTGATTGCACATGGAATAATTCCATCCCATATGCACCTAATGAGGAAGCCTTGGCTAATCATAATCTTCCAGCACACATAACATACTACATTGGAAAGATCGGGTGGAATCATCACATATGACCACCTACATTCTGTCTGTACACTTTTCCCATGCAGAAACACTTTCCATGTAGGAAAGACATAGAAAGTGGAATTTAAAGTGGTAAATGTGCATTTAGGGATTTGTAAATTTTTGGGATCAGGCAGGATAAAATCCAGCTGAACAAGTCCACCATTAATTTTGTTCCCTGAACCACAGGTCTAGCCCAGGAATAACACTTTGAAAGATTCTTTGTACCTTTGCACTGTGATTATTACTAGATTACAGTGCATGTAGTTAGATATCATTCTGTAAGGTAAAGGTGACCCCTGACAATTAAGTCCAGTCGTGTCCAACTCTAGGGTGTGGTGCTCATCCCACTTTCAAAGCCGAAGAGCCAGTGTTGTCCGAAGACGCCTCCATGGTCATGTGGCCGACATGACTCTCCTTGCCGCAGCGCGTAGCATGCAGCTGGAACACGGAGCGCTGTTTACCTTCCCGCAAGCGGTACCTATTTATCTACTCACATTAACATGCTTTGGAACTGCTAGGTTGGCAGGAGCTGGCCAAGCAACGAGAGCTCACCCCGTCACAGATTCGAACTGCCGACCTTTCAATCGACAGCTCATGGTTCAGCGGTTTAACCCACTGCGCGCCACCCGCTGGCCATTCTGTATTTAGATGCTATTCTACTGAATGCTTAAATGTAATCTGTTCTCAGAAAGTTCTCACAATAGAGCTGAATGATCTAACCTGCCCCTTCTCTTAAAAGGATACATCATTTTTATTTCTTTTTCCAGCAGGTGGCAGCAAGAAATCAACCTACTGAACATCTGAAGGCACAATTTTAGGAGAAATAGGGGTGGCTATGGAAGGTTCTTTGAGAGGTACTGTTTTGTCTACCAGATAGAAATAAGGATGCAAGAAGCATGTACACACTCGTGTATATATATACACACTCGTATATACTCTAAGAACTTACTTTGCTGTGAGTACACAGACCAGGCAGCTATCATCCTTCGATTCTTGGCTACCGGAATAGATTTAAACGTTCCATAAAATAGCAGTTCAGTAGCTATGATGTAGACAGGATCACGGGTTATGTTGATTGAAATATCAGTCAACTCACTAGAAGGCCTCACTCTGATCATGGTTTTGCCTTCAGGACACAAGCAACAAATTCAGCCCATATAGACAGCAATAAGGGCTCTGTTCAGAGGGATTTCGTTATGCACTTCAACTACAGGCTCCTGTACATGATCTAAGCTGTCAGCAAATGGGAGTAAGCAGCTGGTGTGTGTAAAGGGAAAACTCTGCCTATGCCAAGTGTTGTTGCTGATCACACTATAATCTGGGGTTACACTAAGTCCCCAAATACACACTGTTTCTGTTCCGGAGGTCTGCCCAGAATTTGAAGTGTACATAGGTAGCAGCAGCCAACTCTTGCCGGTCCAGTGCTATCACACCTGTGTGGAAGTACCAACGCAGCTGTCCGTAACTTGGGAGCCACTATATGTCAAAAGAATGTAGTATGTGTAAAGAGCACAGAAACCTGTGGACGAAATAACCAGAACAGACTGTAAACCACCCTGAGCTCCTTGGAGGAAGGGCAGTATAAAAAATGTGGGGGGGAAATCGTAATGCAAGACAGTATTTTTATTACCAAAATTAATATTCTGAACATTCTTAACCATACTAGAATTTGTTGTTCAAAATTGTTTTGTGAGAATCTGTAGGCCGATGCTTTCTGGCAAGTGCTGTAGGCTGGCTTTCTGGCTGTAAGCCCCAGAAGGTTAATAATAATGATGTCTGTTTTTCTAAGTACTACGTGTCTCATTACATAGAGAGATGCATTTCTCTTGTGAATGTTTCTTGTTTTTCTCATGGGCAGATTTTGACCTATGCATTGCAAAATATGTATAAAGATTGCATCTTCTAAGTGCTTGGGACTTTACACGCATAAGCCAGGAGTACTTAATTTCTTATAACAAGCAGCCTCAAACATGCCTGGAAAAATAGCTCCATGACCTGGAAGTCATTCCAGAGGAAGGGGGGCTGGCTACAGGTAGTCAGTTGTGTCCCATTTTCTAGAGCACTTTGGCACCAAAAATAAATTCTGGGGCTGAGCCCTGTTCAGAGAGATTCCGCTCCCAGGATCCTCCCAACCTAGCTAGTTTACAAGAAGAGGTGGCAGCGGTGGTCGGTGAAATTTGGTGTCGGACCAACTTGGTCCAGGTATGCCTGTTCTATGAAATCCGAATTCTTCTGATGACTTCCCGATGCCAGTCCATTACATTTGGCTGCAGGAAGCAGAGAACCAAATGGCACCCCTTCACCCCATTCCTTTTTCTCTCTTGGAATCACAAATCCAGTTCCTTCCTCCTTTCAAATCTTTCCCCCTTCTTTCCTATTAAGAAGGGAAGAGGAAAAGTAGTGTGGCACCATTTTGCTTTCCTCCTTTCACAGCCTATCTCTGCAGAGTGGAGGTGGTGGTGTGTTGCCCCTGAGAACTGGCCCACAGGCTGCTACCTGAACCATCTTGCTTTATCTCAGGACCAGCCCTGTGACTTCCTAATCACTGGTTACCTTTCACTGCATTGCCATTCTCTGCAAAGTTCAGACCATGCAACCACTTAAATGTAAACTGCATTTATATATTGATATAAAACTTGAAATGGGGTTTACTGTAACCTGGTAGGATGCCATTTTTTTATTTTACTTTTTCTCCAATCTGTTCCTTAACATTTTACAAAAAAATAGCCTCCTGTTTTGTGTGGAATTGGTATATTTGTGAATTAAGATGTTATTAAATTGTTTAAACTTGCATGTAACAATAGTTTCTAACATCTGAAAAATCTTAAATAAAAAAACCAGTGACTTAAATAACTATGAAGTACATTTTCCATGTTCTGTCTCATTTTAGACCTAGATCAATGGGAAAAGGACAAGTAAATGTGTTGCCATGGTGACTGATGCAGCCTTGATAAAATTAACAAATCAATTATGATGTAGAAAGGGTTCCCTAGTGGAGCTTATTAAGAAGAAAGCAACCAATTGTTTATCTTGCTTTCAGAAAGCATATTTTCATATCAGCTAAAATACCTTTTAAAATGCAAATCTGGATACACAGAGTATCCATCACAGATAGAGGTGCAGTTTAAGGTTCTGAGAATTGAAACCACATCTGTACGTTCTTGACTAGAATTCATATTCAAGATTCAAAGCCTGATACAGGAGCAAACATTTAATTTAGAACGTAGCTAGTGTAATTTAACTGCATCATTCTGGGTTGGGAAAATGGCATACTGTGAAATAATCATTTATTGTGCTAGCTATGTTTTCACCGACCCTGTAGAGACACTGTTTCCCCGAGACCCTCAACCTACACTCAGATGTTGAGAATGGTGTATGCAAGAGTGAAACATTTGGAGTTTGCTTGTGAGAAGGAATTTTTTCCTTTATTTGCCCTGAGGCAGGGGGCAGTAGTATGAATATGCAAACTCCAGTGCCTAGGAACAAGATCAAAGAGACCTGCTGGTTTTATAAAAATGTTCTTCTTTCCTTGCCCCCTGTAGAGCCTTTAAGACAAGGAACCCTATTTACATAGTATTGTTGTCTAATCAAGAACCTATGCTTAGTTAAAAAAAAGATGTTAACCAAGGATATGCATCTATTTTTTTATTCTTCAATGGAACTTCAGTATATTATGTCTATGGTTAGGGCACAAGTCTAATACAGTATTCACTGGACAAACAGAATCTCTCAATGGCTAATAATAAGTTTTCTTACCGGTAAATCTAATTGGCAACTCTGAGGCTTTCCAGTATGAGGTTTGTTCAAAATAAACTGGATTAGACTAGGTAAGTAAGCAAAACATGTCAGAAGATGTGTTTACTTTCATGGCAGCAGAAGATGCTGCTGCTGCTACAAATTATGTATAAAGCAGCTTTTTAAGATGGTGTTTTTACAGCCTTATCGGGTTCGTCCTCAACCACCCTGTGAGACAGGTCATTATTATTATTATATTGCCTGTAGGGAACTGCTGTTGAGAGACTGTGATGTGTTCAAGACTTGCACAATGGGCCAGTTCACATGATTGAACAAATCATGGCTCATATGGTCAGGAATGCAAGCCAAGTCTGTATGCTGCTTCTTCCTTGCTTCCCTGTGGAACTGTGACATTTCAATCCTTGCTTGTTAAACCATTAAAGAGCTCTGCAGCTCTTGCAAAGGCAGGAACTAGGGTTTAAGTCTGGTTAACAAGCTAGGATATGAAACCAACTTCAGTTAAACCAGTGCTCCTCAATTATTTTCTGTCATGCCCCCCCTAGGAAGAAGAAAAAATTTCACGCGCCCCCCGCGCAACTGTAAATATCTCCCGCATGGGGGGCATGACAGAAAATAGTGTATGCTTGCTTGTGTAGACAGTGTATGCTTTGCGCCACTTATCTTGATTGTAGGAGCCTCCAGCGACGATCTACTTCAACGACGATCTCTTCCGGGGAGCAGATCGTTGCTCTGCTCCCCGGCGCGAACTCTGTAACGCGCCTAGGAGCGCTCTGCAGAGTTCACGCTGTGAATCACGCATGCGCAAGACGACGATTGGCAACATCGTCGTCTTGCGCATGTGTGAACTCTGCAAAGCGCTCCTAGGCGAGTTACAGAGTTCGCGCCGGGGAGCAGAGGAACGATCTGCTCCCCGGAAGAGATCGTCGTTGAAGTAGATCGTCGCTGGAGGCTCCTACAATCAAGATAAGTGGCACAAAGCACACACTAACACAGCATCACACGAGCCCCCCTTTACGGAGCCTCGCGCCCCCCCGGGGGGCGCGCCCCACTATTTGAGAACCGCTGAGTTAAACCAAGTTCCTGGTTTTGCATGAGCCACAGAGTTGTGGTTTAACAAGCCAGAATGTCCAAAGAAGCACATGGTCATAAGAGCATATAGGCTCAACAAATTTTTCCAATCCAACTATGGTTTAATTGACCATCTGAACCAACCCAATAAATCCGTTGCTCTAGTGCAACTTGCGCCTAGGTCTGCCAGAACCATTCAACTTAATTTACTGGCTGTTATGACTGTCATTGAAACAGAGAAACCATTACAACGACAACACTCACAAATCAAAATCCTCTTTATTAAATATCAAAAGCCTAAAAACATAAATAAGGAAAAAAGATACAGGTCATATAAGAACACTGTTTCTCACTTAGGAAGAAGCAAGTTAACTTTAATTTAGAGGTACTACCTGGTTGGCTGAAAGGAAAAACATCTCCTTATGCCTTCTAAATTGGGGCAAAAAGATTAAGGATAAGAGCCAACATAAAGAACATAGAAAACATAGTTGTTCAATGCGTGCAGAACTGTTGAGAAGGCATGCAGGTTGTTAGGAGGTGGTGACATTTGGTGTCCAAGCTTCAGTAAAAGCAATTACTAAAGATTTGTCCACTTGACACCATCCTGCACTGCCGGCTTCATGATTTATGGTGCTAAGTAAAGGAATCAGAACCCGCAACAACGCCCAGCAAGATGTATGGAATTCTGGGCAACAATTCTTCATTAGGACGGCACCCCTTACACTGACCCTGCTTGTCTTCCGATGTGCTGTTCTGAACAACAGGGTGAAATCAGCACAGTCAGTTTGGCTTGAACATTTTGAAAAGACCGAAATTAAAAAACACAACCCACTTCTATCTGGAATTGCCTTGATGCAGTCAAAAGCTAAGTGCAGTGACTTAGCAGATTAAACAGCTATCCACAAGATAGTCAAGTAAAAAGCTCCAGTGTTTAAAATGGAGTCAACAAGCACAACTCTGCTTTTCTTAAAACTAAAAGATTAAAAAACACTGAAAGTAGGTATTGCTCTTCTTGGCATCTCTCACAAACAAACGAAGACACACAAAATCTAACTGGCAAAATCTCACCATCACGTATTTGAGATCAAATAGGATTCTTTCATTACAAATAAAAACCTCACACACAACAGAAATACTTACTATAGAGCCATTGATAGAAAAATCATCATAATCCTAGACGTTTATGTAAAATACTTATATTAACCTAAAAATTTATTGTGACCTTAGAAATAGTCAGTTGGACTAAACTATTGTAATGAACAGAGTTTTCAAGAAAAGCATGCACCATTAGTAACATAAAACACAAGGGACATTTTTAATTGCAAGGTGATTCAAAGGATAGTACACAAGAGTTTCTTCTCCCTGAAGGGATTTTCAGATGCAGGCACTGGTATAATTAGGGGGTCTTCTCCCATATGAGCATCACAGTATGCCAATAAATCAGCAGCAGCCTTGGATACCTAGACAAGGTAGAGAAGAAAAAAAGACAAGACACAAATCTAAGCATCAGGACAACTGTCACAGTGACTATGGAATCAAACTAACAGTTGGAACATCTCCATAAAGTATTAGTTTGCACCAACAAAAGTAGCTCAAGCACATTGTCTTCAGGAGTCTTGGCTCAGTTGTGATGCATATGCTTTCTGTACAGAAGATCACATGTTCAATCCCTGCCAACTCCAAGAAGGTCTGGGAAAGACACTTGCCTGAAAACCTGGAGAATTGCTGCCAGTTTGTGCAACCAATACTGAGGTGGATGGACTTTGATTTGTATGACCCGTTACATATATGCCCATATGAAGAACAATGTTCTGTCTTGCTATAGCTTTCAACTGACCTTTTCAGTTGATTCATGATGAGAATCTTATCAAAAGTTCCATAAAAATCACAGATGGTTAAAATTAAAAGGAAACAAAAAAGGCCTTTACTTAAAACAGGGGTCATAAGAACATAAGAAGAGCCCTGCTGGATCAGGCCAAAGGCCCATCTAGTCCAGCTTCCTGTATCTCACAGTGGCCCCACCAGATGCCTCAGGGAGCACACAGCCAACAAGATAACCTGTTTCCTGCTGTCACTCCCCTGCACCTGGCACACAGAAAGTCCACAACATCGTGTCCACTTGTCCATTTGCTGCTACCATCACCATTTAGCCTCCACTTCAGCTTCTTTATGGGGTGAAAGAGGAAATGGAGGGCCGAGCATCTCTGTTCCTTCTCCCTTAGAAACAGAGCTTGAAGCAGAGCTTCAAAGAGCAGCAGGGGAGGTGGCAGCAACATAACAGTGAAGAGACCAGGAGATGGAGGCAGCGGCAAAGGAAGGGGCATGCAAAATCTTGTTCTCTGCCTGGCCCCATCCCCTTGGCAGCCATTTTGTGTCTGGCCACCTCCACCCCACGGTGGTCATTTTGTGGTGGTGCCAGCCATCTTTCCTCAGAATACACTGGACAACAAATTTTAACAAAAGTCACGCCCCCAAGGTTAATAATTTCTTATAGATTTTGAGGTGCTGAACACGAATATGACAATGAAAACGCAAAATTGGCTACAGTTTGTGAGAGATCAGCAATAGATCGTTCCATAGACATGTATTGGTAAATGTCTGACGACACTTACAACTCCTATGTACGTAATAAGGACTGCTTCTCCTAAACTAGAGCTAGTTGACAGATTTTATTGTCATTTTCATTTTTGTCAAGTTAGTCAAGATTAGCTCTTTCTATTAGCTCTTTCCATTTCAGGGCCAATTTTGTGTTGTCCAGTGATATCTGTGGCACTAATACCGGGGATCCTTCACTTCTCTTTCAGCCCAGTTCTATGCATATCTTCTAAGGAGTAAGTCCCATTGTGTTCAATGGAACTTACTCCCAGGAAAGAGGAAATGGTGTAGTGCATTCCCACTCTAGTGATACTGTGTAGATTCACAAACCCATGCTTCAGACCAGAACTGCTGCACAAAGTCCAAAAAACGCTCACCAGTCACCTACTGCATTAGCAGAATGAATAAAAGTAACAGGGTAAAGTGCAAAAGATACCACAAAGAAAAACAAGTTCATCCAACACTTGTCAGCTGGCTAAAGTTAATTAATGGAGTTAATTTTCAGCTTGGACTAAGGAAGAAATTGACAATTAAGTGAAGAGAGGAAAGAGAAAGGAAGTGGCAACAGATTTTGATAACTCAGCTATTTATTGCTAACTCATTGGAACATCTCAATACATAAAACTCAGATTGGTGAGGAAAGAAAACACGCAGAATTTATCTGCAAATTATCTAGTTCATAATAATGATGATGTTAAATGCTTACCGTTTATATAATGCTTTCTGAGTACACAAAGTGCTTCATATGTATTATCTGATGTCCTTACAATAACCCTGTAAGGTGAGCGAGTAGTATTATCCCCATATTGCAGTTGAAGCTAAGAGGGAGCGACTTCTCTAAGGCCACCTAATGAGTTCACGGCAGAGGTGAGATTCGAACTGTGGAAGTTCTGATTCACAGCTTACTCAGCAGCCACTACTCAGCAGCCACTACAGCAGAGGTTCCCTAACTCCTGGGAAGGCCCTACACTGCTCTAAGTGGCAGCGGGGCCTTCCCAGGGATCGCGACGGTGCGTCCGGGATCGAGCCACCGCCACAGACGATAAGGTCCGATTTACCTGCATTGGTGGGCAGTGGGTGTCCGGCGGGGTGTGTGGGGAGCCTGTGGACCCCTCCGCAGGCCTCCCGAAGCGTTGGAGCGATGCTCCGACGCGATCGCAACTCACTTCTGGTTTCGCGTAAAACCAGAAGTGGGTTGCGATCGCGTCGGAGCATCGCTCCGACGTTTGGGGAGGCCTGCGGAGGGGTCCGCAGGCTCCCCACACACCCCGCCTGACACCCACTGCCCACCAATGCAGGTAAATCGGACCTTATCATCCGCAGCGGCGGTGGCATCCCGGACGCGCCGTCGTCGTCACCACGGGTTGCCACGCCCCTTAAGGGTGTAGCAACCCTTTCTTCCCGGCTGGGGCATCACGACGCCCCAGTTTGGGTAGCACTGCATTACAGTATACTAGCTCTTCACCTAATCAACTTAGGGAATGTGAGAAAAATACCTTGGACTCAAAGTGGATCCACAATCCTGGGAGCACCGCCCCCGCCAACACTTATGACTCCCAGAAGTGTAACAAGGGTGGAGCGAAGGCAAGTAGTTCTGCAAGACTCCGTTACACTGGAGTCAGCGGCCCCTCCCCCTTGCTGTTGGAGCCATTCTGGCAGCAAAGGCAACACGCAGGACACTCCCCTGTTGCTGCTGGAATGGCTCCAACAGCAAGGGGGAGGGGCCGCTGACTCCAGTGTAACAGAATCTTGGAGAACTACTTGCCTCCGCTCCACCCTTGTTTCACCTCTGATTACTCCCCCTACTTACGACTCCCCACCTACACTTACGAATGGGGGAACGTTGAGAAAGGCTGCTCTAAATCAACTAACTGACAAAGAATGAACTAGTAGTGCAATGATTTTTAATTTTTGCTGCAGAGTGTGTTACAGGAAGTTTGCTTAAAACATTAGAATTGCTCAATTTACTCCTTGCCTGTCAATTTAACTTATTGAGTGAGAGCTCTTTGGTTCTCTAGCTGTGCCATGAGAAGCTAGATATATCGAAGACTGAGCTATTCCTTTTATAGACTGGTGTTTTTTTTGGGGGGGGGGCAGTAGTTGGGTGCAAAGACTTCTGCCTGAGCAAAGGGGGTAGGAGGGCAAGACTTCCAGGTCTGCAACTCTCTATCACCTGAAAGGTGATTCTCATTCTCTTCCCCCCAACCTTTATATACTATACATTCTCTTCCCCTCCCCTTTATATACTATACATGAATACTAGCACAATCTCTTCCTCCCCTTTTATATACTGTACATGTATATTAGCACAACCTTCACCTCCTTCTCAGGATGAAATGTGTACCCAGAGGTTCAAGTTACCAAACATTTATGATTTGAGAGAGAATTAGCAGCTTTTGGAAGAACTGTGGAATTTTACCATTACATTTCAGAGTAAAGGAGGCAATTAAAAACAGCCCAAGTTAGAACATAATCCTGTTAGATACACTAT
Organism: Plestiodon gilberti rubricaudatus; assembly: GCA_026170595.1. Lineage (NCBI taxonomy): Eukaryota > Metazoa > Chordata > Lepidosauria > Squamata > Scincidae > Plestiodon > Plestiodon gilberti. The sequence continues at coordinate 51,067,556 of JANXHW010000001.1, read as the reverse complement.
AATTATAAGATTCAGTGACAAGAGAAAATGCTACAATTACTACAGTCACCTTCCATGACAAGACAGACATAATTACTATTCTTGCAACGATACCCACTCTGCTTTTGCTTTGTGTCTAAAATGAGCACATCCACAAACATCTCACTAACACCACTGTTGATCTCACAACACTGTTTTAGAAATAGTTAACAATACTTTCTGCCTCTTCAAAAAGAGGGGGGGGGGGAAGAGACAATAGTTGTGGTAAATAATTGTCCATGAACTGACAAGTGTAAAAACCAGTGTTTCTTCTTTGGGAGGCAAAAAAGAACAGCAACAGTTTTGACATCCCATGACTCCATGAGGTACCTCTAGTTATGCAAATTATTTATACCACTTGTGCATCTAAACTCATTCAAATGTCACTAACCTTTCTAAAACAGGAATCATTTCCCCCAGTATTTGGCAGTGATGTATTCATATCTGAATCATAGCTATCACTCTTCTGTCTTGAATCCCGCTGTTGATTTTAAGTACCGTATTTATTGGCGTATAAGACGCACTTTTTTTGTCCAAATTTGTGACCCAAAATAGTAGTGTGCGTCTTATACGCCAATACTAAATAATCCCTCCCCCCCCGCCCGTTTTAAAGCATTTTTGGGCTTACCGGTTTTTTCTGGAGCCGGAGAGCTCCCTTGTGCTTTCTTCCCTGACTAATCTATCCGATCTACAGCTGTTTGTCAGGTTTAATTTATGCACGTGCATGAGTTGAGCTTCTCAGCAGCCAGCAAAGGGTGCTGTGCTCAGTTCAGTTCAGCTGCAGAGGGCCTGGTCTCTCCCAGCTCTCCTGGATGCTCAGCTTGGGTAAGCTTCTGAACTGGGCCTAGTTGACAGGCTTTGGAAACTGTGCATAGGTTAGGTTAGGTTAGGTTAGGTGGGGTGGGGTAAAAGAGTTGAGTCTGGGGGGTTTTGTACTTGGGTAAATGTTTTTTTACTTTGGAAAGTGCATGGGTGGATTGGGGAAAACGAGTTGAGTCTGGGGGTTTTTTGTACTTGGGATTTATGTTCTGGTGCATTTTGTTCATGTGTCTTATTGCTGTGTGTTTTAAAAGAGATCCTGGTATTTTTGTGCAATTTATGTAAATTAGCTAATTAAGCAGCCAAGCAGTAAGTGGCCAAGTGGCCCAAAAATGTTTTTTTTCTTGAAACCCAGGGCCAAAAGGAAGGTGCGTCTTATACGCCGATAAATACGGTACATCTTATAGACAATATTAACTTATTACACCTATACTTTGATTTTCTTCTCAAGTGGCTCAGAATAAATATTACACGGTGACCTCCTATCCAAGCAGTATATAAAGCCAGACCTGTTTGATTTTAGCTGAACAATATCATGTTTTTATACTATTCTTTGACCCAGGAGAGGGGGCTGTCAGGTCAACAAATATTCCCTTTAATCGTTTTCACATAACACATCATTATTAGTGTTAGCCAGTTTGCTATCTGACCTTATTGGCCTCCTTGCAGGTTTTGTCAACTAGGGGTAGCATTTCCAAGAGACATGGAAAGAACTGTTTGTCCAAAGGAGGTCCATTTTGGACAGAGGACCTCTTGAAGTCATATTGCTGATCAATGACCCAAGAAGAGGAACCATCCTAAAAAAGTAAGGATCAAGAATATCCTCAGAAACCTGGAGGAACCTACCCATTGGTTGTCTTAAACACCTTCTTATTCTGAGAATGTAGCAGGGAAGGATTTGTGCCTATGCTTGTGTGTGCGCCCATGAAAATATACTTGTTAGTGTGATTTCTGTGAGAAAGGCATGTTGTGTGTGTGTGTGTGTGTGTGTGTGTGTGTTCTGGCATGGCCCTCAAATCAATTTAAACCCGACTATGTCCCACAGCTACTTCACTTGGTGGTGGTGGTGGTGGTGGTGGTGGTGGTGTGTGTGGGCATGGTCCTCAAGTCAATTTAAACCTGACTGTACGTCCCACAGCTACTGCACTTGGTGATTTATTTGAACTTCAAGCACATTTAAGCCCAATGTTTCAGGCAAATAATATAATATATTAAAATCTCAAGTGCAGATTCCTCAAGTAAAGGCCTAAATGTGGTCTTAGGATTTTCAGTGACTACATGTTTAGGGAGGTGGTTTTGGAGCCTATTTCTGCATTGTACTTGAACTCTTCCAGTTTGTTTCTGAAATGTAACAAATCTACAGGGGGAAAACCAGCACATGTGCACGTGTGTGTGTGTTTTCCTTCAGTCGTGTTGGGCAATCATTGATTCAACTTATGTCATTATTTAGTTCATTATTGCAAGCAAGGAGCCCTTTGTGTGGGAAAACTGAACACCTAAAGGGCCCTGCATCAAGGCTTTGGAAAGTCTTCAAACACCATTTTCTTCAATGTTGCTAAAGTTATTTGCACTCTGAAAAGGACACATCAAGTCTGACATTTAATAAGTCTGCTGACTCCTATGGGGATGGAAATAGTCTACCTCTTAAGTAAGGAGAGATGGTCTGTCTCAAAAGAGAAAGGGCTTTATCAATTGAGAGAGGTGGCTACAACATTTGTCAAGAAATAATTCAGATGGCTCCTCCAGTCAATGGCCAATTGATTTTAAAACGTGCTTGGTATACTCTGTAAATATGTACTCATTTCAGCATAACCTGACCAAACATTTCTGTGTCTTAAGAACAAACGACATCATGAAATTACATTATATGTAAAACATAATTCTGATGTTAAATTTACCTTTATCCTGTCCAGATATGCCTCCATTTTTAATTGTTCCACTGCTTTTCTTGCCTGAGATATACTTGTTGTACTGTTATTAGGCATTAGCTCCTTCATTCTGCTTTTCCTAGAACAGTCAAAATTAAAGCATTGGGGAAACAGTTTTTCCAAATATAAATAAAATGTAATAAAATTCCCTTTCTAGCCACATTTTCTTCCTTAGACTATCTACTGTAGCTTAACAGACGAGTGAACAGAGCATGTTCTATTACATTTCCAAAGTGTTAGAGCTTACCTCCACCATCTCTCTTCTTCAAAGCCTTTTGGTCCATCCAATATCCAGTTTGTCACCTTAGTAGCAACACGCCATGTTCACCTTCTAAATATTTGTTAGTAGCCACATTGCATTTGCACCTATGAGCTGCTGCCATTTCTGTGTGCAAGAAGGGGCACAAGGTAGGTTGCATCTCAAAGCAAGAATGGTTTGACATCAGAGGCTCCTGTACAGGCACTTGTTTACCCTCTGGGCATCGCCTGATGTGACTACACTAGCGATCATGGCAGGCTATCATCTGAATTTGCCACCAAATATCCAACTTGGAGCAGCACAATGCAATATACATTTCCCTGAGATTAGATTACCTAATCTAACCTCACCAGAAGCCCATGCACTATAGATGTTACTTAGTAATTAAAATATTTATAATCCCAATTTCTGTTAATAATAATAATAATATTTTATTTTTATTTTTATTATTATAAACAGTATTTATATACCGCTTTTCAACAAAAAGGTTCACAAAGTGGTTTACAGACAAAATCAAATGATTCAATAGCTCCCTGTCCCAAAAGGGCTCACAATCTAAGAACAATGCAGAACACCACCAGCAAACAGCCACCAGAAAATCCCAATTTCTGTTAAAACACTAAAGGCCGCTTCAGACCGCACGAATCTCGGCTCGTCCCGGATCTTAGCGGATCTTAGCCGAGGCATGCTTGGGTGTCTGGTTAACACAGCGGACGCGAGCAGTCTCCCGATTGCCGGCACGCTCGAACATCCCCTGGGCCATGTTTCAGGGGGACGCACAGCGACGCTACTGGAGCCACCAATCAGAAGAGAGGGGGAGGAGTGTTAGCCAATCACTGTGGAGGTTTCTTCCAAGAAGGCGGGACAAAAGGAGGGACTATAGACACTCCTACAGACAGGCAGGTCGGTGGCCAGCCTCTCGCGCTCGCTCGTCTTCGTCCGCTTCCGCAAGCGGTCTGAATCCGCTCTAAAGGCAGCTTACAACAATATAATAAAACAACCAAAATACCCAGTCGATTGAAATGTTTACTAAATAGATGTACAGAGTATCTATGTAAGAATAACCTGCAATTGAATTACTGTAAATCTAAAATTGTGGTTTTCGGCAAATCATGGAAGCCATCTAATTGGAACTTTAGTGGCAACAAAATAGAGCAGGTAAAACAGTTTAAATACCTAGGGATCTATTTTCACTATAAACATTTGTGGATCCCTCATCGTAAAGCTGCCTTAAGTACTGCTAGGGTTACTGCCCAAGCTATTATACGTTTTCATTACACCAGAGGAAATTCTTATGTGCCAGCAGCTCTTGAGGTCTTCAATGCTAAAATCATTCCTCAGGTCCTATATGGCGTCCCTATATGGATGTGTGCTATGAACCGTTCTCTAGAGAGGATTCAGGCGTCATTTCTCCGGAAAACCTTTGGGTTGCCAGGTTGTGTGGCCTATGCCACTCTCTGTTTAGAAGCTGGTCAATTTCGGGTGGAGACTGTGGCATGGCTGAGATTTTTTAAATTTTGGTTAAGAGTTTTCTACGATCTAGACCAGGATAGTTTACTTACCCGACTTCTCTTGTACTCTGAGCCCCCTTTTGGGGCTACTTATTTTGAAAATAAAATACAATCTATAGGCCTTGCTTTAGATATAGTAGGTTCACTGACCCACGAACAAGCATTTAGAACAATTAGGGGCAGGCTTCTGGATATTGAACAGCAAGAACTTCAGCATGCTGCCAACACGACATGCTCACCACTTCATTATCAGATTCCTATTAAGTATGGCCAACGGGCAGAGTATTTATACCACCTAAAATGCCCATCTGATTGTAGGGCCTTCTTATTGGCAAGGTGTAATGTCATGCCATCAGAGTTACTTTATGGGAGATTTAGAGGGATTCCCTCTAGGGAGAGATGTTGTTCTTGTGCTGTGGGAGGTGTGGAATCTCTGCACCATATGTTATTTTATTGCCCCCTGTATAGTGATCTACGTGAGAAATATTTATATCCGATCTTGTCCAATAGGTGGGGTTGGGAGGATCAGGAAAAAATCCGGATTATTTTACAGGGTGTAGATGTTGTATTAACAGAAAAAGTTGCAACCTACTTAAAGCTAATTGTAAAGAGGCGCAGTGCGAGTCATATGGGTAGCGTATGCTAGGTTAGGACTCTTCACCCTTACTTGTTATATGTCTATGTTGTATGTTATGTATGTTTTAATTATGCCAATAAAGGTTCTGAATCTGAAATACCCAGTCACTCACTGCAGCATTTGAGGGCGGAAAAGGGTCATTCCATGTCAAATCAACCAATGAAAAATCAATTTTGGAACTTGATGTCATGGATTTTGTTCATTTTTGGTACATTTGTACCTTACCATGAGATGTTTAAGAACAAAATTCAAATTTATTTGTCCATCCATTTTTGAGATATTGAATTTTCAAAATTGCCTAAAAACGCCAAAATTCACTTGTCACCATACGTTCAAATGCCATATACAAGATAACTATGAAAGCTACAGACATGGAACATATGTCATTGTAAAGCCTATGAATAAGGCTTTCATTTGATAAACATGACACAATTGTAAATTTTCAGGAAATTCAAAAATATTAAAATGTATTTTGAATTATTGGAAAATCAGTTTTTTTAAAAAAAATTCAAAAAAATCACACTTAAAGGTATATGTCTTGTAGTCAGTCAAAATTTCAAGGTGGTATCTCAATGGTATCCAACAAAAATTAAATTGTCTTGTTGGCAGTGACAAGGAATTAAACCCCTCAAGTCTATTTTTCTACAATTTACATTGATAAAATTAGGTTGTAAACTGACTGAAATGAATCCAAACATTTATAACAGGATTTTTATAGAGAATGAATTCACTTTCTATTCTTTTACAGGACCAGCTTTTTGGTAAAACTATCAAAATCATGAGCTTTTTACTTCTGTTCGTCGTTTTAAAATTTTCCTTTAGTTGCGGAATAATTTCTGAATCAGCACAGTGACATTCTTCCTCATCTAAATCATCTTCAGATGTAAAAAATAATTGCTTGTAGGTCCTTTTAATCTTCCCCATCTTTTCTTTGCACTTTAGATACTTTCTTTGCACTTTAGCTACTTAGCTACTTTTCTTTGCACTATTTAATACTTCTTGCACACCGGAGACTCACCAAGGGAGGTCAAAGAGGCATTTAAGTGGCTTAAAGCTGTATCAGGGTCCAAATAGTCAGACTCCTTAATATGACTAAGACCAGGAATCTCATAATTCTCAGGAGGAATTTCCTTTTCAAGTATATTGTTTTCCATCTGACAAGGTTTCTCTTTTCCTAACAGCAATCTGCATGAAGTGTATACTTTCATCTGTGTTTTGATTTCACTATTTAGTGAAACCATCCAATCAGTTACTTTCCTCAAGTCTTTACTAACCCAGTGCCCCCTTTTTAAAAAGGGTTGCAACAGTTTTTTGACCACTTATTCTCCTACATATTTCAAATCATGTAATTATCAGTTAATGAATTAAACTTAATAAAGACTAATAAAGCAGCTTCACAACAAAAATGTCCTAGAAAGCTTCACTAAAAACACACTGTCCAAATGAACTGAAGTGCACACACAGAGAACCAGACCACAACTAAGCTGACTGAAAGGTAACATCGTGGTGGAAGGGGACACGAATAAATAGGCACAAACATGTCGGGGTTTGTCTCACATGTTTTGAACAGTTCCTTTGCCAAGATAGCCTGCCCCTGCCCTATCTCCTCTCCCCCCTACACACACACACACACACACACACACACCTCACTCTCTGTAAAAATCCTGTTATAAATTTTTGGATTCATTTCAGTTTACCACCTAATTTTATCAATGTAAATTGTAGAAAAATGAACTTGAGGGGTTTAATTCCTTGTCACTGCCAACAAGAAAATTTAATTTTTGTTGGATACCATTGAGATACCACCTTGAAATTTTGACTGATTGACTACAATACATATACCTTTAAGTGTGATTTTTTGAAAATTTTAAAAAAACTGATTTTCCAAAAATTCAAAATACATATTTAAATATTTTTGAATTGCTTGAAAATTTACAATTGTGTCATGTTGTATATCAAATGAAAGCCCTATTCATAAGCCTTACAATGATACATGTCCCCTGTCTGTAGCATTCATAGGTATCTTGTAAATGGCGTTTGAACGTATGGTGACAAGTGAATTTTGGCATTTTTAGGCAATTTTGAAAATTCAATATCTCAAAAATGGACGGACAACAAAATCTGAAAATAATGATTTTTAAACATCTCATGGTAAGGTACAAATGTACCAAAAATGAACAAAATCCATGACATCAAGGTTTCATGCACTGGTTGATTTCACATGGAATGACCCGAAAGAGTCATCTCATAACTTTGTATCTGCATTTGTCTTTCCAAGTCAAATCTGATTGGGAACAGATTGTCATTTGCATCTCTGCTCCTTCTGTTCAGAAATACTAACCTTAGTTTAAAGTCTTAGCATTAATGAAACATGCCTAAGGCTGCAATTCTATATATACACTTTTAGACATGCATAAGATCGTGCTATAAATTAAACTGAACTAACTAATTAACCAGTTTTTGCATAAGCTTTTGTTGATTTTCATGGTGCCTGAATTCTGGACGAATATTTCTCTTTTCCTATTAGAACTTGTAACATATTCAATTACTCCTTATTGTTACAGTTATTCCTTATTCAATTACAGTACTCTTATATCTTGCATAAGAACGCTATACCTGAAATTTCCTGAACCTTAAAACATTAATCTTGAACTACAGAAGTGCCTTGGAGCAATTTTTCTCCCTATTCAGCTCCCCTTAGCCCCACACTATCCTGTACACAGGGGTCCCTTGACCCCTAATGGAGGCTCATATCTTTATCTGTTTCTTGATTAAACCACACACATTTTACTCCTTTAGGCACTCCTGTTCCGGAGTCAATACCAATAGAATAGATGCGTCTTCTCTAGCTGGAGATACTCTTATTCTCACGTAATCAAGTTAGCGGCAAAGAAGGAAAACCCACCATGCCACAGAACGTTTACAAATTACATGTTATTACATAGTGCCGATCAGGGACAACGCGACCTGGAAATCCCCCCCCCCCCACAACAACACCTTGGCGCTCCATGAAAGAAAAGAGCTCCTTACTGTGCTTCTCGCATGGCTTTGTCAAACCCAGAAGTGCAGGACTTGGTTTTATTTAAAGGGAGCTCCTTCATTTGTGCTGTTCCTGTAAATAAAAGTCCTGCACTTTTAGCTTTAAGGAAACTGCACAAGGAGCAAGATAAGAAGGGAGATGATCCACTTCTTGCTTGGGTAAAGAGAAAGTGGATCATTGCAGCTCGCATAAGTGGCAGGCTGGAGAGAGGCGGTGGCAACAGCAGACATGGGATGATGACGTGCACCCTTTTAGCTCACCTCATGGTTGGGCCGGCAGTGATGATGCCCATTTATAATGTCACTGAATAATACGCTGAATCCACACAGGAAGAAAGTTGTCTATAGTGAAGCCAACTATACTGCCTCCTAACTACCACATGAAAATGTGAAGGTGGTAAAGGTAGGACAAGGTTGTTTTTGCTATATGCTAACTAGTACAAAGAATAAGGACCATACCTTGCCAGTACATAAGGAACTACACTGGCCACCAAATTGTTTCTGAGCTGAACTTAAGGTGTTGGTTTTAACCATTAAAGCTCTACATGGCTTGAGACCAAGGTTCCTGAAGGATCACTTTCTCCCATATGAGCATGCCTGAACTTCAGGGTCTTCTTCAGAAGTCCTGCTCAGAGTAGCTCCATCTTTTGAAACGAGGTGGGTAGCAATGAGAAACAGGGCCTTCTTGTTTATAGTGCACCTCACTGTTGAAAAGCCTTCCTGCTGTCAATTTGTAAGGAGCTCTCATTGCTATTTTTTTTTTAGGAAGAATTTAAAAGTGCTGCTGTTTTCTCCTACTTTAGATATGATTTGATGCTCCTGCAATTTCTGAATTTTGTGCTAACTTCTATCTACTGCTGCTTTAATGTGATTTTATATTTTTGTGATTTTATATTTTATATTTCTCAGCCTTTAAGAAAGAGGGTACAAATGTTTAAATAAATGCTGACCAGTCAATACAAATTACCTTCTTACCATATGGCAGTGTTTCTCAAACTGTGGGTCGGGACCCGATTTCTCGTGGGTTCCAGATGATCAGATCAGATAAGTAATTGCCTCAAGCCCTGAGGCTATTGAAAAATATGATAGCTGCTAATTGTACTGCAAGGAGCTGAGCTAATTGCATTGCAAGGAGCTGCACTGCAATGAGCTGAGCTGAGCTTGCAAACAGTTTGCAAATTTGTGTAAATACAGGGAGATAAATGTTTGAGCATCTTTTTCTGGTGGTTTTTTTCCAAGTCCATCAATGACAGGTAGTGGGGACAGGTGAAGGCTGAATCACATAACTACGCCCCTCAAGCCTTGAGGCTATTCATTAGGGCTGCCTCATTATGAGAAATGGATTGAGTTTTTTTGCAAATAAATAAAATATTACTTGTAAATAAATATTATTTCTTTCTATATCACCTTTTTAAAAAACATCTCGTAAAGCTAGGTGGGTCCTGATAGAGTGCCATTTTAAAAAGTGAGCCCCGGTGCTAAAAAGTTTGGGAACCACTGCAATATGGATTTGTCCACTTTACAAGGAGATAAGCAGACAACAAGGATCAGAATGAGGATTGGAATGTAGCAATTTTACCCCTTCCTCTGTTCAGGCTCTTTAAATGAAAGAGAAAACATGGGGCGGGGGTTGAGAAAGAACCCAGGTTACAGAGCAAAGCAAGCAGCGAATGTGGATGGCTCCTCTTATACAGCCCAGTTCCGACTTACAGAAAACTCAGTTTATACTGTATAAGCGTGTCCAGAACGGAGCCCTTACATAAGTCGGGGAGTGCCTGTTCTGAATTTACAGTCAATCAATTTCAATTAGTGACCCCAACTGGCGACTAATATTTTATAAACCTCTATCATGTCATTGTTTATATAAACAAAAAGCCCCCTATACTTCAGTCTTTCCTTGTAAGAAAGATATTCCAATCCCTTAATCATTTTAGTTGCCATATTCTGTACCTTTTCCAGCTCTACGATCATCTTTCTGATATGAAGCAGTCAGAACTGTACATTGTAGTCCAAATGCAGAAATCTATGGAATGGCGTTATGATACTGGCCATTTTATTTTCAGTCTTTTCCAGTAATCCCTAGCATAGAAACTGTTTTTTGCACCACTACTGCACATCAAGTTGCCATTTTCCACCATGACCCCCAAATCTCCTGCCTGGTGAGTTGCAGCCAGACTTCATCAGTATATGTAAAGTTTAAGTACACAGGTTAGATCCTGACTGACGTGTGAAAGGAAGCTTACACAAGAGTACTTTCCCGCCTCTTCTTCTTCCCTACCACACCCTCTGAGAAGTCACTCCTGAGGGTCAAGGGGCCCTTTAGAAAAATGTGGAATGCAGTTGGGGGCTGCAGGGGGAGGACAAAATATGTCAAAATGCGACAGATGCTCCATTTGCACATGCAAAAAAGAAATTAACCCATCTCCTCATGTCGTTTTACTGCTTTACCTCTCCCTCCCCCAGGCCACGAATTACAACAAATAGTTTTGGGGACAACGGGGTCCTAAGCACACAACACTAGAACACATGTAATGTAACGAGTAGCGTGGCCCTAACACAGTCATTTATTACATCCAGAAATAGGTCTTTGTTATCTGAAAGTACATTTAACCAGTCATAAGAACATAAGAACATAAGAAGAGCCCTGCTGGATCAGGCCAAAAGCCCATCTAGTCCAGCTTCCTGTGTCACACAGTGGCCCCACCAGATGCCTCAGGGAGCACACGAGACAACAAGATACCTGTGTCCAGTCGCCACTCCCTTGCACCTGGCACAGAGAAAACCCACTTCTAAAAAAAACCAGGAGGTTGCTTATGGCTTGTAACCTGTGATGGTCTTTTCCTCCATGAATTTGTCCAACCCCCTTTTCAAGGCATCTAGGCCAGGTGCCATCACCACATCCTGTGGCAAGGAGTTCCACAGATGAATCACACGCTGGGTAAAGAAATATTTTCTTTTGTCTGTTCTAACTCTCCCTCCACTCAATTTTAGTGTGTGTCCCCTGGTTCTGGTGTTGTGCGAGAGGGAAAAGAATTTCCCTCTATCCACTCTCTCCATCCCATGCATAATTTTATAAGTCTCAATCATGTCCCGTCTCCTTTATTACAATGCACTTTCCTTTGGCCGCCTCCCCGATTTCTTTCTCCATCTCACTATCACTCTCAGAATTCTGGCACTAAGCTAAAATTTCTAGTAAAAGTAGTAATTCAGTACTAAATTACTTTTAGGCCTAATATTTCCACCCATGGTAATTCTGTGATTTCTCTTAAGTTTTCTAATTTATTGGAGTCAGTGCCCTCCATGACAGCACCCCCCCCCACACACACACACACACTATGCCCTTCCCTGTGCTTTCTATAGATTTCATATCCAGGAATAGCCATAACCTGCTAATTCTCACTGTTTTACTAGGTCTGTTTTGCTATGCCCCCTCTATCTATGCTGAAGACTCTCCCATCCTGTCTTTGAGTATTCTGGCACATAAATACTATACTTACATATCATATCCCTCTCCAGGTGTCCTTTTTATGTGCAGTTATTTTCTATGATTTTTTTTTGCCCCTTTAAATTTGCTTCTATATTGCCCAGTTAATGGAGGGGTGGGTTGGGGGGAGAGAGGTAATTTTAATTAACTCAAAATACTGTATCTACATCAAATATTAGATGTAACTTTTGCAATAATGGGGGGGGGCAGAGAATGCTTAGTGGCACAAATGTTCCAAACCCCCAAATTCTTATTTTGATAACAAAGACAAGTTAATCCTTTTCACCCATCGTGATTATGCTTTCATGTCTTCCACACATCATGATTACGCTTTCAAGTCTGTTCTGCGCTGCTTACCTTGCATAGGACTCTATAATATCTATGGCAGTGCAAGCTTCTATTTGCACTCCAGCAATTACCGGAGGAGGTAGTAACAAGTTGCCTGCCTCTTAAAAATATTCAAGTCTTTCAAATTGCAGTGAAGGTGTCTAAGTAAGCATCCTAACAACTCAACACACCTAAACAATTCTGAGAAACGCAAGGCAACGTTGGTTTGTTGTATATTTGGTATCTTATGCATCTTCTGTTTTTTTTCCATAGTGATCTCACTGACCTTATTCCGAAGTATTGCATTTTACATAATAACCCTTTCCAACTAGCATTACAACAATAGCATCTAGACTCAAAGATTTCCTCCCCCCCGTAATCAAAGGAAACAGAGACTAGTAATACAGACTGGATCAACAGACTTTCTCTGTTGAACCTTTCTACCATACTAAGTGGGGTTGAAGTACAGGAGAGGTCTGTGCTTTTGATTACTTCAGCCAATGAATTGCATGGGGTCCATTAACGTACTACACTGACACTCCTTTTCATATGCCCTTGGAACACCAACCTAGCCCCTCCCCCATAATCTCTCCTAAAATCCAATAGTTGCTTGAGAACACACAGGGCTTAATCAATCTGAGTCAGGCTCAGCAGAATTCGGTCCAGGCCCTGTGAAGAACAGACAAGAATGCCTCTGAGTAAATGCAGAGTACATTTCCACACACCACTGAATATAAGCCTAGCCCATCCACAAGCCGGCTCTGAGAACAAGGAATGACGCTTCCAGACCACAGGCTTACACATCCCACTTGCCTTTTCCTTCCCGCCCCCGCCTTGTGGGGAATGTCCTACCAACCCCTCTCCCTGCAAGCAGCCATTACATTTGATGCGAGACTATAATAAGAGGACGTGGACGCGACGCTGCTCTCTTTAGGAAGCCTTCCTCTTCTCCCAATACTCAAGAGTTGCTTCGCAAGTTATGCTTTTTGCGGGTAAGCCACTGTACCTAACCTAACACACCTCTGTAACATATGAAAGCAGGATGCGGGGCCAACAGACGTGTACGACATGAAGCATCTCCAAGGTCCAAGGAGAGTCTTGGGGGAGAGAAATTTTGCTCATCACCTCTACATATCACAGGGGGAACGCAAGAAGCGCAAACCGAGTAGCAGCTCATTCTGAGGGGGGGGGGGGAGGAACCTGACAGGAGTCCGAGACTCCCGCCAGGCGCCGAGTTTCCACCCACGACAACTCTCTTACCTCCCCCCGGGCTGGAGACACGACGTCCAGCTCAGCCCAAGCCACCACCGACGGTGCGGAGCTTTCATTGATGATGGATGAGTCCCCATAATGAGCACCCTGCTCGCGCCCTGCGCCAAAACTCACCCCTGCAGACAGAAACGGCGGCTCCTCCAGAGACTCAATAGCAGAGGCTGCTGCAGAAGCACTACAGAGCAGCAACGCTCACGCCCCGGCTACAGCCCGGACTGTGTCGAGGCGGCACATGTCTGAGCCTTGGCAACACGAGGGAAAAGAAGGCTTGAGAGAGCACGACCGAGGCGTGCTCGCCACACCCCTAGACGCGTCTCGCTCCCACGAGGCGGCTGGGACCCTCTGGCTCGCTCACAGTCCTGCTCAGCGAATCCAGCCGTCACTGTGCTTGCCAGGGCTGCTCCCCCTCCAGCTCGTGCCAAGGTTTGGGCGCGTGCACGCGCGCGCACTCTTGCCTCTCCGAGGAAGAGGAATTCCAGCTCGTGACGTCAATGGTGGAGAAAGAGCGGGCTTCTCCTGGCTTCTCTGGGGGTGGGGGTTAAGGTTTTTATTTCAGGTTATTTTTTTGGTATGGCCAATTCATGCAAGTGTTGCCTATTCTCAAAATAGCTGCTCAACAGACCAGAATTTACCCCACCACGTTCTCCAACAAGCTTGTCAGCTCCCTCCCCCACCCTGAGCCAAGCTTCTGTGCTCTGTGGCGCTTGAGCCACTGTGGAAGCAGAAATTCAGCGCGTGAAGCGTATTCGAGTTGCACGAAATAGGCACCGCTCCTAGACTGGCCTCTGAAAAGAGGTGCTGCTCATCATCACACGTTCACTTTTACAAGTTAAAAGGAAAGCAATCGCAGGTTTAGCTGGAACTGGGATTGTGGATTTCACATTTATGAATATAAAGTCTTGCCCACGCTGTGTCACAAACAGATTTAGATTTGATTAATAAGGAAAGGTCATCCAATCTCCATGTGCAATTTAACATGACAAGTGAGGGGTGAGTAAGAGCTGCTTCACACTTAAGGGAAAAATCATGTTTGTCATGGTTTTACAGATGGTTCCCATAGCAAGCACAGAGAAAGTGTGAAGGACAGGGGAATGTTCCTAAACGCTCCACCAAGCAGGAGGCTCTGACACATGTTTACTATGTTTTCAGTAAGGTGGATCAACTTCACACTTACTACAGAAAGAAAATAGTGATGTAACTGCAAACACAATTGCCCCAGAAAGGTTTAACACATGCTTGTGCTATTGCAATTGTACCCATAAAGAGAGTTATGTGTCACTTGGCAAATCTATAGATTTTGCCTATCTATTGGTATAGGGCTACAGGGAGGAAAGGACTGCTGTGCTGACAGTTTCCCCTGTTCAAAAGGAGACTTTTTGGGCAAAAAGGCTCATCATAAGAACATAAGAACATAAGAACATAAGAAGAGCCCTGCTGGATCAGGCCAAAAGCCCATCTAGTCCAGCTTCCTGTGTCACACAGTGGCCCCACCAGATGCCTCAGGGAGCACACGAGACAACAAGATACCTGTGTCCAGTCGCCACTCCCTTGCACCTGGCACAGAGAAAACCCACTTCTAAAACCAGGAGGTTGCTTATGGCTTGTAACCTGTGATGGTCTTTTCCTCCATGAATTTGTCCAAACCCCTTTTAAAGGCATCTAGGCCAGGTGCCATCACCACATCCTGTGGCAAGGAGTTCCACAGATGAATCACACGCTGGGTAAAGAAATATTTTCTTTTGTCTGTTCTAACTCTCCCTCCACTCAATTTTAGTGCGTGTCCCCTGGTTCTGGTGTTGTGCGAGAGGGAGAAGAATTTCCCTCTATCCACTCTCTCCATCCCATGCATAATTTTATAAGTCTCAATCATGTCCCCCCTCAGGCGCCTTTTTTCTAGGCTGAAAAGCCCCAGACGCTGTAGCCTTTCCTCGTAAGGGAGGTGCTCCAGCCCACTAATCATTCTGGTCGCTCTTTTCTGCACCTTTTCCAATTCAGCTATATCCTTTTTGAGGTATGGTGACCAGAACTGGACACAATACTCCAGATGTGGCCTTACCATCGATTTGTACAAAGGCATAATGATATTGGCCGTTTTATTCTCAATCCCCTTTTTAATGATCCCGAGCATGGAATTGGCCTTCTTCACAGCCGCCGCACACTGGGTCGACACTTTCATCGACCTGTCCACCAGGACCCCAAGATCTCTCTCTTGATCCGTCACAGACAACTCAGAACCCATTAGCGTATATGTGAAATTTTGGTTTCTTGCCCCAATGTGCATCACTTTGCACTTACTTACATTGAAGCGCATCTGCCATTTTGCTGCCCATTCTCCCAGTTTGGAGAGATCCTTCTGGAGCTCTTCACAATCCCTGCTGGTCTTTACCACCCGGAAAAGTTTAGTGTCATCCGCAAACTTGGCCACCTCACTGCCTATCCCCAAGTCCAGGTCATTTATGAATAAGTTGAAAAGCACCGGTCCCAAGACCGATCCTTGGGGCACACCGCTTTTCACCTCTCGCCATTGTGAAAATTGCCCATTGACTCCCACTCGCTGTTTCCTGGTCTTCAACCAGTTCCTAATCCACAAGAGGACCTGCCCTCTTATTCCCTGACTGTGGAGTTTTCGCAGGAGCCTTTCATGAGGGACCGTGTCAAACGCCTTCTGAAAATCCAGATATATAATATCCACGGGTTCGCTCGCATCCACATGCCTGTTGACCTTTTCAAAAAATTCTAACAGGTTTGTGAGGCAAGACTTCCCCTTGCAGAAGCCATGCTGACTCTCCCTCAGCAGAGCTTGTTCTTCTATGTATTTTAAGATTTTATCCTTAATGAGACTTTCCACCATCTTCCCTGGAACAGATGTTAGGCTGACCGGCCTGTAGTTCCCCGGGTCCCCCCTCCTTCCTTTTTTAAAGATTGGCGTGACATTAGCTATCCTCCAATCCTCTGGCACAGTGGCCGTTTTAAGGGACAAGTTGCATATTTTGGTCAAGAGGTCAGCAACTTCATTCTTGAGTTCCTCATCAAATCTATCAAATGCATATTAAGAGCTTGTTAAACATCAGTCATTCCATTCCATTACAGATCATTACATTCTTTACAATGTGACGCTAAAAAAGAAACTATGAGAATACTGTTAATCAATTATAAAAAGTAGCCTGAAAGCCAGAGGGAGTTCTAGCATGAAACAAAGTGATAGCAGATTTTGAATGTTAAGGAGAGCATATGAAAAGACTCTGGGATACAATCTAAAATGAAGTTATCTGGAGTTATCCTGTTAAGTGAACAGGAACTGCATAGGAGCAGTAGGCCGTGCTCCACTTTAGTGGCAGCTGCTATTTAGGCTTTGTACCTCTTGCACCAAGATGTGTTGGACTCCAGCAGCTGGGAATGGCACATTATATGCCAAGGGTGGCCAAACGTGCTTAACGTAAGAACCACATAAGATAAAACTTCAGGTGTTTGAGAGCCACAAGAGAGATGTGTGAGAGCCACAATATTTTTTAATTCTTAAATATATTTACTCACCATGAACATTATACTGTACTTATGTTTTAATCCAGTGGACTCTCAGTTTATTCCCGGTAAATAATTATAAAGCTTGCAAATTTCTTCTTTATCTTTTATATTAATTGTGATGCAAAAAGCTCAGCCAACATATTTTTGAGAGCCATACATTATATGTCAAAGAGCCGCATGTGGCTCACGAGCCATGGTGGTTTGGTCACCTGTTATATGCCAAGGATAGTGTCCTAAGCATAGGAATGGGGGGGGCGCTCCGCCCCAGGCACCACACAGGGGGTTGCACAAGCTGCCGCATTGGCGGCAATTTGGCATTGCAGGGGGGAAAGGAGTCCCTGCCCTGGCCCCTAGTACTTGCCAGAAAAGTCACCAAAGGGGCAGGGCTTGTGACATCACAGGGGTGTCACGGGGTGCCAACCCCCCACACCACAGAGGCTAGCTACGCCACTTAACCCCTCTACCTGTCAAGTGCTCTTTCAAGCAGAAAACCTCAAGCACAGAAGATACTCTTGAAGGCAATGGTGATTTCTCATGATATTTGAAATGTTTCAGCAGTAGCAAATTTCTTAAAGCTAACTAATGTTTTCATTGCACCTTCTGAAGTCAGTCTCAATTGCTGGATTTTGTTATTCAACTCTGTTTTTCCTTTTCTTATAGCTTTGTTTAGTATCCCAGCAACACATACCATACCCCAGACTTGATACTCTTGTCCAGCACATTTTTCCAGGTAACCCAATCAAGTCTTCTTTTCCTCTGACTCTAATCAATTTAGCTTTTGCTACTATTAAACCGTAACCTTTTCTTCAGTCATCCCCCTGATACATTCAGGGAGAATGTATCCCTTCAGTAATCCCTATACATGTAATTTATACCACAATATATGTTTACTCAAAAGCAAATCTTACAATGTTCAATGGGATTTACTTTCATATAATTGTGTATAGGACCACAACCTACATGTTTCATTTTGAGAAACAGGATTCTTGAACTTGGCTTATCTACCTCCCAGAAGGGTTTATCGCAGACTGGTAAACTTAATAGAAAAAAACCTGAAATATCCTCTAAATTGCTATGATTAGTTGGGGATTTCTTATGTCAGATGTAATTCAGTGAAAAAGCACATGCTATATATACACAAAGGCAAGTTAGCAATGTGAGAAACACAATTGGGAGAAAGTATCTCTTTATTACTACAGTATTATCAAAGAGCACCCACTCTTTTTTTGTTGTTGTTTTATTTAAACAGGTCAAGGTGCTCTAATGTCCGCCCATAAGATGATCAGAAAATAATCTGTCACTGTATTCAGATAGTTACTCTTCTTCACACCTGTTCCAGCTTGAAATCATTCCTCTTGAAACCAGCTGTTCAAAACCCAAAATCCATGAAGCTAACTGAAGCCGGTATATATGACCAGGTTATGGGGATGCTCTTCCAAATTACACTGTGTGTGCTGTTCCTACACACCTCGGACAGAATTGGTTTTTCCCAAGTTCAGTCCAAAAGGGGACTAGGTATGTATGACCAGGTTGTGGGGTATGCTCTTCTTCCAAATTATACTGTGTGTGTTCCTACTGTCACCTCAGGGAACAGATTGGTGAGGGGTGCCCATCTCTGTCCGCCTACTTGACTCCATTGCTGTTCCTCCTCTTTCCACTCTCTAGATTGGAGAAGAGGGGAACTGCGAGGAAGAGGAAGTGTGGAGGGGAGAAGTGCTGAGCTAGAACGTTAGAGTGGGAGGAGCAAAGGCTAACACATCCTCAGGTAAAGGGGACAGCATTTGGCATGCCACCTCTCAGGTGTCAGGAGGTTTTTGGGCCAGCCCTGCCAAAAGCAGACACAGTGTTTCAGATGCAAGATAGAAGGGAGGGAATGCCTCTAAGTTGGCATTTGGGAACTGCATTTCTTTAAATACGTATTTGTATTAATACTGTACATAAAAAATAATCTGCAGCTCAATTGATCAGGGCACCTTTTAGTTGATTTAAAAATTAGATAGCCAACTGATTGATTAAATGCTGCCACTCTATTAAAAGCTCATTTGATGTCTTATTTTTAAAGAAGCACAATCAATTGTAAAAAGATTAGAGAACGACTATAGGGGAAAGTGGGGTTTTAACATCACAGCTTCTAGCCAATCAGCTTAAGAAACTTCTTCTGAAAACCTGCAGAATTGGTATTTCCCAAGTTCAGTCCAAAAGGGGACTAGGTATGTATGACCAGGTTGTGGGGATGCTCTTCCAAATTACAGTACACTGTGTGTTCCTACACACCCTGAAGTTTGCATACTCCTAACAGATGTTGGTGCAACAAAAGCTAATACAGATTTTGCATTTAATGTTCTTTCAAAGCACTAGCTTTGCTGAAACAGGCATTCAAAACGAAGGCAGTAGCATCTACACGAAGGCAGTAGCGTCTACACATCACGTAAAGGATATGTATCTTATGAGTTATTATACTACTATAAGAAACAGTGATTCAACACTTTTTTTACTGTGCATCTTTGGAAGTGTAAATCATTTTTAAATGTGCAACCATCCACACATTTTTTATTTATTTTAAACACATTCTTAGTAGTAATTATTTGCAAATCATTTGGTTGAAGTCACTCGTGCTATAAAAAGGCAAAACTTTAAAAGTGTCAGTCTGAAAGCATTTTTATTTTTAACTGGTGTTAACAAAAGCTCTTGCAAGCAACTGTTTATGCCAAGTTCTAGCCCAGCAGTTTAAGATTTCTTTTCTTAAAGCAAAGTAAAATTAATAGCTCAGTACTTTGAGATTCTGTGGATTGGGCAAAGGGGCGCTAACTTGGGCACAACTGACGAACCACATGCCAAAACCAAGTCTCTTTCCAGAGCTGGTGCAACAGCAACATTCTATACGGGGTACATGACCACGGAGGCGTCTTCGGACAACGCTGGCTCTTCGACTTTGAAATGGAGATGAGCACCACACCCTAGAGTCGGACACGACTGGACTTAATTGTCAGGGGATACCTTTACCTTTATGCGGGGTAAACATAAGGGTGAGTTGTACAGAGAGAGTTAGCTATGCACTACACACTAGTACATGTAACTGTGCCCCCAAGCCCCCCCGCTTTTTAAGCAAAGCTGCTTTGGAAGGAGAAAACTGCACAGTGGAGAAATGATGGATTCAGGTGAGGTTTCTTGCCTTCAGTTTATCTGCTCTATAATCTGCTTTTTTGTGTGCACATATGACATATAGGTACCATGTTTTGGTTATGATCTGACAATCCCAGCATGGTATTCACTATTTACAGGAGACACATTTCTCAAGCAAAGGAGGCTTGGCAATGACAAAAAATAATCTTGTTAAATAGTGGGCCTCAGATACTAGCTATAGCTGAAAACTGTCCTACTTTTCACAGTTATCAAGAATTTCTCAGCAGTGAAAAACTAGTCTTATGAGACTAGCAAGATCAATAGTTTTCCAGTTGTATCTCTCTGACAGAAAATGGTTTTTATGCACTGAACTGATCTTAAAAAGCAACTGGCCCTGGATCAAATATAGGCAAAACGAACTAAGATAAGCTACACAAGATGATGTGCGAGCGTGGTTTTTTTGTTTTTTTGTAAAAACAGCTATAGTTTTTAATGGTACTGTTTTCAAGAATACACATTCGACACTGAAAGGAAAGGCCTAAATTAAAAAGGTAGAGCATGAAAATGTGTTTTCCCAAAATTGAAATTTGTGTGTGTATGTGGGTGAATTTAAATATGTTTCCTAAGCAAATCAGCGCAACGTATCGCTGCAAATTTTAACCTCTACAAAAACCATTGTTAAAATATGGGTTAGGCAAGTATATGGGGTCATATTTTTAAATCATGCTGTTTTTCAGTAGAATTATTTTTAACTTTTTTAATTTTATGTACATAGAACTTACTCAGAACTGACTTGCTCAAAACATTAGTCATACTGTCTTAATTCAACATTCTCCTACAGTTTTCATAATTCCCATATGACAGACAGAAAACATTTCTGCTACTACTCATTGTATTTTTGACCTCAGAATGTAAACTAAGATATTCTAGTCTAGGATCCTAGATTTGAAATTTTAGTGTTGCACATATGTACAATTTAAATTTTTTAAAAACCTGTTTTGTCAGTTGCTTTATGTTGCAACATGTTTTACCTGTTACAGACTTATGATCCGATATTCTGTGCTCTTTGCTCAATTTATCTCTCGTTTTATAGAATTACACTGCCAGTATGATTATTGGTGCAAGAGACACCTTCTGCATTAATTTGCTTCTCCAAAAAGCAATTTTGATGTCTCGGTTTTTAAACAGCAGTGGTGACGGCTGTATTTATCCTAGAGCAGGGGTTCTCAACCCCTTCCCGGCAGAGTACCACCTCTGGTGCCACTTTCCTGCTGTGTGCCACCATAAGTGACTGGCAATGCCATCACCGCCAGAAACTTCCGGGTTTTCAGAGGCCAGAAAACGCAGGTAACAGGCTCTGGGTGGGTGCAAGGGCCCTTCTCAGCATTCCTGAGAGGCTCGGCCAAAGGTAGGGTTTCTCGGGAGTGAAAATGCACCACCAAAAGTGCCACATTGAAGTGGGGTTCTGGTCATCCAGCGGTCCGAGTACCACCAGCAGTCAGCCAAAGTACCACTGGTTGAGAACCCCTGTCCTAGGGCAAGGTTTACCACAATCTACTAATAAGTTAAGGCCAGCGGGTGGCGCAGCGGGTTAAACCGCTGAACCATGAGCTGTCGATAAATGGTTGGCAGTTCAATTCCCGCGATGGGGTGAGCTCTCGTTGCTTGGCCAGCTCCTGCCAACCTAGCAGTTCCAAAGCATGTCAATGCGAGTAGATAAATAGGTACTGCTTGCGGGAAGGTAAACAGCGCTCCGTGTTCCAGCTACATGCTACGCGCTGCGGCAAGGAGAGTCATGCCGGCCACATGACCACGGAGGCGTCTTCGGACAACGCTA
Source organism: Plestiodon gilberti rubricaudatus (assembly GCA_026170595.1). NCBI lineage: Eukaryota > Metazoa > Chordata > Lepidosauria > Squamata > Scincidae > Plestiodon > Plestiodon gilberti. The sequence continues at coordinate 51,045,777 of JANXHW010000001.1, read as the reverse complement.
GCTCTTCGGCTTTGAATTGGAGATGAGCACCACACCCTAGAGTCGGACACGACTGGACTTAATTGTCAGGGGATACCTTTACCTTACTAATAAGTTACACACAAACACCAACTTTTTTAAATAAACCTTTAAGTATTTTAATGGTATTTTATTTTTACAACACAAAAAGGAGCAAAGTTACCACTAGTGCTTCGAGATTTACAAGATATGGGGTCCATGAAATGATTTGTAAAAATATTTTTACATTATACATTGCAGCATTTAAACTTCTTGGTTAGTGCCTCTATCACTCTGCTGGTACCGAAGAAGGTAGACCAGAACTTTCTCATAATCATGATATGATTTATAAATTTGGTGCATAAGCATACGCAGCAGCCTTTCACTGATGTATCTCTGGTCTACTCACTTGTCAAAGATGTGATGTATTTCAAAATCTAGTTAAACCAGAGAGGCCCTATAATCTACTCTGGATGGAAAGTGCTTCAAAAGTAAATCACGGCTGAGGAGCATGAAGAGTCATCAGCCAGCTGCATAGCTGCTAAGGAATGAGTAGAACATGGGGAGCTTCAAGCGTTGCTGGTCCTTCCGACACCAAGCAATGACAGTGCCTTCATTGTTTGCCGTGTACAAGTGATGGCCATCACAGGAAAATGTAAGGCTGTAAAGGATTAAGAAAAAACACAACACCTTAAAAAATCAAACTTGTCACATACAGCAAAGGCAATTGTCACATCTCATAGAATATAGAACGTTTTAAAAGCGTAGGCAGATATCTTAATTCAGTGGGCGGTTGGGGGGACGGAAAGGAGATAAAAATATACCTGTGCTAATATAGAAATCTGCTTGAGTTTAGTGCAGAATCCTGTGAATAAATATGAGGGATGTCTACAGAAGATTCTCCCCTCCAGAATATGCCCTAAGTAAATCTGGCGCACATCACATTCATTTCTCACTCTCGCTGTATTTTAATTTTATTTGGAATTATGCAATCCGATATTCTTCCTTTTCCTTGTAATGTGGTGCATATTTAATCAGATTATATATATATATATATAAAATTGAGTGTTAACATTTACAACAAAACTATTTTACTCTCTCTTTCCTGCACTCCAGCATGGAAGAGAAACCGATCCTCTGCAGCAATCCATGTGAGCTCCCCATTCAAACATTACTACACAGAACTCAATTAAACTGAAGCTGTAACTATGTTATAAAGGCAAGATGTAAGACTCAGCCCTGTTCTGCTTTATGAAGAGATAAATCACAGCATTTCCTTTGGCAAGAAGGAGGAGGCTGCTACTTCCAGATCTATTCAGCAGGAACATCTACAGAGTATTGTAATAAGAAAGAGATTGCTTAATCTCAAATAGGGTCAAGGCGTTAGGTAACAAGAACTAGTATAAAATTACTTTAAGTGCTTCTACTGGATTATGAAATGCAAAAAACGCAATCTTCTAAGATATGTGCAAAAGGAACTCTAAAGATAAGCAAAGAAGATTAAAGATTGCAATGTGTGCTGAAAGGTAATTAAAAAAAAGGCAAAGGAATAATTGTGATGTACTACAAAATGAAGACATGTTTACCTCACAATAGGTTTGTTTGATTTAGGAAATGTAATTTCCCGTACAGGTTTCAAATCCCACGTGCTCCACAGTCTAAGAAAAAGATAGAGGTTTTGTTTTATTTAAAATACTGTATTTGTATTCCACCCTTCAGTTTAAAATCTCCCAGGGTGGCTCACATCACAACAAAACCAAATCAGCATAAACACAACAGAAACAGATGAATGATTGCTACAAGACAAAGCCCAATTAGAGAAATAGCTCTTTAGAAACTTAGAGGCAGTATTGCAGAACTATCATTGATCACAGTGCAGATATTCATTTTATTTCTATGTCCTCCTATGGGCTCTGTGCAAACTGGTGTTACAGGTTTTCAAGCTGTACCTTGGAAAAACCAAACCTAGTCCTTAAAAGTATGACCTGTAGTGTTCTGAGATGTGTCCACTTTGGTATACTTAGGTATACTTTACATAAGTATCCAAGAATGAGCTTGCTGGATCAGACTAAAGGTCCATCTAGTTTAGTATCCTGTTACCAGCAGTGGCCCACTGGGTGTTGCAAGAAGTCCACAAACAGGGCCTGGAGGTAATGCTCCACCCCACTGCTTGTCGCCTCCCCCAAGCAACTGAATATTAAGAGGTTCCCCATTTATTAGCTATCATGACTAATGGCCACTGACAGACCAGTTTTCAATGAATGTCTAAGCCAGTGGCCATCCCGTTTCTTGTGGTAGTGAATTCCTTAAGCTAACTATGCCCGGTGTGACAAACTACTCTTTTTTTCCCCATCTTGACTCTTCCACCAAACTATGCAGATGAGCCAGAGTTCTGGTATTGTATGAGGGAGAGAAAAACATTCTCTATTCATTTTCTCTATGCCATGTGCAATTTTATGAACTTCTATCATGTTCCCTGTTTACGGACATCTTTTTTCAGTACTGAAAAGTCCCAAATGCTTTACCCTTTCCTCGTAGGGATGGTGCTCCAACATTAACTGTACTCATGAGTCACACATACAGCCATTAGAAAAGGAGAACGTGTGCATTCCACAGTACCTACCATTTCTATAACTTTTTTTAAATTCAGTTTTCTTTATACAAAGTGCAGTTCCTCTTTGCACAGTTTGCTGAACATGTCCTGATGCTTTTCTTTTTAAGGTCAAAATGGCTTTTTCATCTGCAGCCAGACGATCTCCCCCTATAGCAAGAGCACTCTCTCCCCTTCATTACTTTTGTACAGTTGTCAAGCTAGAGAAGCAAGATCACTGTGGCAATATGAGGGGAGCTGCTCCCTTGCTTCACAGAAAATTGTTGCTACACAGCTTTAGAAAAAAAAAATGTATGGCACACTGTTTCAAAGGGAATGAACTGTAACTTTGTCAAGCTGCATATATAAACAGTAACAAATGCATTCTTATAGCCACCCACCTTACAACTCCATTTTCTAGTCCTCCAGCAATCACATTGATGGAGATTCCTTCAGGCTGGTTAGAGAAAGCAACAGAGCATATAATTTCCCTGCAATGTACATGTCCTACAAGATCACCATTCACAGTCCAAAGTCTGAGATCACTACCACCTCCAACTGCAACACAAAACAAGACAACCACTGTGTTAGCAAAATCAGAATGTAATGAAGATGTAAACAATATACACTATCCAAGGGGCCACTCAGGTAAAAGGATCGAATGAATGAAGGACTTGCATCAAATCAAATATAAGCACTGAATTACAATTATATTTTCTGGCAGTAAAAATGCCTGGGGGGGAGGGGATAATAACCAATGTAATAGAATCTACAACATAAAAACTACAACATCCTTATCAGGCAATGCAAAAGACTGAAGGTGTCACTGGACTGTAAGGGAACCCCTAACTTGAAAAATCTCAAATATTTCAAACGTTCTTAATTTCAAGACCTGCAAGATGTGTCAGCCTACTCGGCAACCAGTCAATCAGCACTGAACCAGTACAAGGTGTGTAATCCAGACTGCTGGTTTCCTAGGGTGTGCTTAAAGAAAAGAAATTTGATTTTTCTGGGAAATGTCTTGTGGCTGAAATGTGAATACAGGAAATTTTAGCCTATTATAACGGGACCCTCAAAGGAGGGGTTATTGGGCCACACTCCACAATCATATTCGAGTGCCAGTGTGGGAACCTCCTTTCTGTCATACTTTCCTCAAAATATCCAGAAAAAGATTATGCAGCATATGCAAATCTTATTGCAAAGTGCACTGATTAACAATGTAGATTATTTTGTAATTTCACCAATTTAGAAGACGAATCTCCACACCCAGAGGAAAATAACTCTGGTTACCAGATACTGGAAGCAAACAGCAGAGAAGAGCTATCACCTCACCACCATGCACCGCTTGTGAATTTTCCAGATATGCGTGGTTGGAGACAGAGTGCTGGACTAGATTGATCTTTGGTCTGATACAGCAAAGGCAATTACATTTTCAGAGATATTTTACAGTAGTCCAGAAAATGAACACGCAGAAAACAGGCTTTCAAAAGGCTTTTTCTGCGTTTGCTTAATTTGTTATTGCTGCTTATGATTTTGTTTTAATTGCTACTGTTATCTTATAGCATTTGTACATTGTTTGTGCTTTTAATTGATATTGTAAGCCACTCTGAATCTCACAAAGGAAAAGGTGAGGTAGAAATGTTATAATAATAGGTCAGGGAAAGGGATTCAGTATCTTCCACAGCTCCATGTCCCCTTTCCATGAGTAAAGGAAGAAGATAAATCATGTAAAAGGAAAAAAAAATAAGCATTTTATTTGCATCATGCAAATTTTCCTAATTATAGTTTTAATTACCAAGTCTTCACACAGCCCTGGACATGATTTATTGACTGGTGGGTTTTATGGTGGTTGTCAACAAATGAGAAATATATCAGAAAAAATAGAAAACCTAACCCCGGTATGCATTTATCAAAGCAGCTGGCAAGTGGGAGACCAGAACTGCTGATTCTTAACTATGACTACTAAAGGGAAAGGAATGGGTTAAAACTGATAACTAGCAAGCTAAGACAGCACCTCTCTGCCCCCCCCCCATTTACTTTTAAGTGCTCCAATGATTGAAGTGCTTACCTTTAGTTTTGCACTGAAGAGCAGGTAAATGAAGGCATAACAGAACAGTGTTTTATTAATCTGTCTCTAGGGTTTTGGAGACCTGCTGATAAATCCTTGTAGTCTCTAGAGATCTGCACTAACCTGCAAATAGCTACAAATAATCCTTGCTTTCTTCTGGATCTGCCTCCTTTTGGACCACCACCTATACTGCATATTTAATTCTCTTTCAGGTACACCGGGAACATCACTGCTATCTGTCTTTATTTTGCAACTGTAGTTAATGAACACTTTAATAATGTTTCCATGCTGCCAATTATTTAGTATCAGGTGGCAAGAAGGAGATATTATTTTAACAAAAGCAATTCTGGCTTGTATCCCCCCCTTAGGAATTTTTGAGATACAGTATGTTGGATAACAAATCTGATGTCAGGGCCCATAACTGCAGAGAATTCAACTTCCTTAAGACGTAGTTATATTGTTAAACGTTTGAGAGGCCACAACTGGAATGTACACATATGCGAGTGCTTACAATATAAAAAGGTAAAGGTGTGTACCCTGACATTTAAGTCCAGTCGTATCCGACTCTAGGGTGTGGTGCTCATCCCCATTTCAAAGCCAAAGAGCCAGCGTTGTCCGAAGACGCCTCCGTGGTCATGTGGCCAGCATGATTCTCCTTGCCGCAGCACGTAGCATGCAGCTGGAACACGGAGCGCTGTTTACCTTCCCGCAAGCGGTACCTATTTATCTACTCACATTAACATGCTTTGGAACTGCTAGGTTGGCAGGAGCTGGCCAAGCAACGAGAGCTCACCCCGTCGCGGATTCGAACTGCCGACCTTTCGATCGACAGCTCATGGTTCAGCGGTTTAACCCACTGCGCCACCCGCTGGCCTGCTTACAATATACCCTCCCCCATTTCAACCATTAATGTGCATAGTAAATATGACTGGAATGCAAAGGGATGCATGGTGTTCTTCAGGCACACAGTGGGGATTTGCTGGCTCTCATTCCCATCACAGTCCCTTTAGAATTGTTTTCAATTCAATGTGAAGGGCTGTAGCTGTAACTTCGCACCCATCCTCAGTTTGTGCAAGTACCACCGGGCAAACAGAAAGAGCTCTCTGGATCCCTTTTATTGGGCAATCTATAGTACTCTATGAACCTCAGCCTTGGACTTCCACTTGTGGAAGGTTATAATGATCTACCTATGTCTATGCATACCTTTATGAATATATGGATAGTGTATTGGACAGACAGTTTGGGTCATTACAACAATCTGACCCTTTTCTAGTCAATATACAGTGAGTTCTTGTTATCTGTTAGGGTTAGGTTCCTGGAAAAACTTGTGGATACTGAATTAGCAGATAACGAATCATTGAGCCTACAGAGAAAATGGGGTTAGGTTCCAGGGGGCCCACTTTGCCATACACTATGAACTTTGTAAACCTGTGAACCTTGAAGTCTATGGGCTGGGTGATAGCAGGGGCAGCATCCAGTATACCACATTGGCTCTTTGTTGTGGAACAATTCCTAACTCTAGCACATTAACTATTATTCCTTCCTAACAACATTATGCAAATATAAAAGGTAATGAACACTTTCCTGGAAGCCCAGAGAGAGCACAAACAGTTCCCATTGTGTTGCAAATGGCATTCAACAGAACACACACACACACACACACACACACACACACACACACACACACACACACACACACACAGCAACTCCAGAAGAGAGAAATTACCTTTTACAGTAAATTCAGCAAGGCAGGGAAATTTGCACCCAGAGCAATGTGGAGACCCGGGGGAAAAAGCTAAGTGCACACCCATGAGAACAATGGCCCCGACGAGATCGCAGATATCGAGAGCAGACCGCAGATACGGAGAGGTGGGTGGTAATTCTGCCCCTCGCAGATAAGCAAATTTGTAGGTAGCAAATTCGCATATAAAGAGAACTGACTGCATTGAGTATTTGAAACACTAAGGGTTCTGTAATTTTAAACATTTAGCCCAGTGGAGATTTGATTGTGATTCTAAAGCCTGCATATCCCGACACCATCAAAAAGGTACTGAATCCTACCCAATTCAACCTACCTGAATCGCAAATCGTTGCAATGTCACCTGTTGTTTCACTAGCAGACACTGCTGTTACAGGACTCTTGTGCCCAGCAAGACTTTGCACATAGCAGAGCCTATCAGAATCAATGTAATGATCCAAAGATTAGCTTTCAACATTAGTGGCAGTTCCTTTTTTTAATGCACATTTTGCCAGCCTCAGTTTGAACAACAGATATAATACAACATTACTACTCAGGTATCTATTGCCAATGTGCTAGGTGCTGTATAGGTGGAGTAAGTAAATAGCTTAAGCATCTTTATCATACTTTTAAGATCAATGGATCACACAAAAACAATCCTACGTTATACAGTGGAACCTTGGATTGCGAGCATAAGCGTGCTTGTAATCCAAAGCACTTGTATATCAAAGCAAATTTTCCCATAAGAAATAATGGAAACTCAGATGATTCGTTATTCTGCAAGAGATCTTTGTGTGTGTCTGCATTATCTCCTGGGCTCAGCTAATTAAGAAGCTGCCCTGCCGAGTCCTCCTTTGCTCTTGCGAACTGTAGCTCACTTTGCAACGTCTGATATGCAAAACCTGAGCCTTGTTCTGCAGAGTAAACGTCTTTGCTAGAGGCAGATGGGGGAGGGGGAAAACAGCTTGTTAATGAGGTCTGCAAGACAGAAGTTGCAAAGCAAAGTCTGAGCTGCTATTCTGCACAAACGGAGCCTCTAGCAGAGGGAGAACAGAGTGTTAATGAGCAGTTAATGAGGTCAGTTTGTTGCCCAGGAGACGCTATTGTTACTCTGCAAACACACAGAGAGATATCTTGGAGAACACAATGTACTCGTATTGCAAGACATTGCTCGTTTATCAAGTCAAAATCTAGAAAACAATTTTGCTCGTCTTGCAAAGCACTCGCAAACCAAGTACTCGCAATCCAAGGTTTCACTGTATTTTTCAATCTTTAAAATTCAGAAGCAAGAATAAGTTGACATAGCAAAAGGAATTATCTAAACATATTTGTACCTGTTCAAATCCCATATGATACAAGTTCCATCTTTGCTTACGCTTATCATTATGCTGTAGGGCTTACAAACAAACAAGCTGGTGATTTCTGCAGTATGGCCATACAGATGTACCTGAGACTCCATTTCTATCTCAGAAGGCTGAAAAGAAACAAAATTATAACAAAGTCCAACTAACTGAATGAAAGAGTGGAAGATGGAAAGGGAAGAATACAACTTCTGTTGTATTCAGAAGCGAGGTATAGGGGTAATCTTGGAGGTATTCATGTTTTACTAATTATTCTCACTTGAATCAACATATGCCATTTGACAACTTCCATTCTGTACATTTTCTCCTCATTTTAACTCCCAAAGATTTAAGCAAGAGCACTTGTACCAATTTTCTTCAAAATAAAACCCACCCCCCAAATGAGTACATGGCTGACAAACAGTTGGTAATATGGCATTAGCTGTGAAAGGTAATTTCTTCATCTCTCTCACGTAGTTATTATTAGGCACAGAGAGCAGCTCTATACAGCTGGCTTGTTTGGCAACACACATTGTTTCTTGAATAATTCCTAGGTGGATGTGCCGTTTACATTGCCATACCTAAGAATAAATTGTGAAAAGAAGGAAAGCTGCCCTAGATTTAGGAAAAGCTTTATCCAATGTCACTATTTCATTTCAATGTTTCCTCTCTCAAAAGCCAGGGAGCTAATTAAGATGCAGAATCATCATCATAAAAGAAGCTGACAAGGACAGAAGACCGAGGTGATAGACAAAAGCCAACAGTTTCCCCAGATATGCTGCTAGTCACAGCAATGCTTTGTTAGAATTCCAGAAGTATGGTTTGCTAGACTCCAACAGAACCTTAACAGACAGACCCGTGTCCCTAAATTTTCAATCCTAAAGTTTCCTGTGCCAGTCATGTGAATTGTCTGTTGCACTGTATCACAAATCACAGCTTTACAGTGGCACTTTAGACACATTACACTGACAGTACGGGTAGAAACATCCATGCAAAGTGTTTAAAACTGCAGCGTAAGTACTTCACAAACATAAGGATGTACACTTAGCTTGATACTTCCTATAATGCCTCAAACTGTTCCTCTAAACCTTTTCTCAGCTGGGAACAGAATCCAGAACAGATGCTAGTGAACATGTTGTCACCCCATATGGCTTTATCTCAAGCAGCTGACTAGACAGAGAAGCTGCACTACATGCAGTCTGCAGTTTTTGGAAGTGCCAGAGCTATGGGGCTCCCATAAAGATGGTGCCGTTCTACAGCGGCACACCTGAGCAGCAATGAGAGCAATGCTCACATTTATACAGAGCATATTTATAGACTGAATACAAGCCCAGATGGCAATCATTTACCGTATTGGTCTGAGTATAAGACTCACTTTTTTCTCCTAATTTAAGTTTTTAAACTAGGGGTGCGTCTTATAATCAGGCTGTTGCAATTTAATGCCAGTGATTTAATTAAATTTTTTTAATAGCACCAAACTTTAAGGGTGCGTCTTATAATCAGGTGCGTCTTATACTCGGGACAATACGGTATTTTGAGCACTTTAAAGCATTATTAATATTCTGACCGTTTCAAAATCTAGACCTGACAAATGTCTCCCCAAAAACAGTTCATCTAACGGTCATACGTTTGCTAAGCATGAAAAGAATGACTCTCTGTCCACACACAACCCATAGAAAGAAGAATGCTCAAGTTACAAATAAGGGCCCAAACCATAGGGTTGCGGCAATACTAAGACTGGGTTGCATGACATTTTCATTTTTTATTATAAAGTAGCCATTTTTTAAATGATTTATTTAGTTTTCCCATGCGATACATTCATGAAAAGAAAAAGATAAACAAAAAAAAAGAGATACAGAAAAACGTTTCAAATAACCTTATATGTGGAACACCAGTCATTAGCAAAATAGAAAAAACCCTCTATACATAAAAGTCTAAAAATGGTTTCCAAATATCGCAGAATTTGTCCAAATGAAATTGTCTTCTCACTGTAAGAAACAGATTCAAATATAGAAAGGGCCAGTAGATCTTCATATTATAAAGCAGCCATGTCCGGGGGGGGGGGCAGAGTGCTCCAAATTCGTTCAGAGTACTGGCATGTGTGGGTAAGTTAACCCTTCCCCTCTGAGTTTTCCTGATCTAGGCACATCCCCAGCCGCTACTAACTCTAAAGCAGAAAAAATACAGATACTTGTATTAAATAAGGTAAAGGTATCCCCTGACAACTAAGTCCAGTCGTGTCCGACTCTAGGGTGTGGTGCTCATCTCCATTTCAAAGCTAAAGAGCCAGCGTTGTCCGAAGACGCCTCCGTGGTCATGTGGCCGGCATGACTCTCCTTGCCGCAGCGCGTAGCATGCGGCTGGAACACGGAGCGCTGTTTACCTTCCCGCAAGCGGTACCTATTTATCTACTCGCATTGACATGCTTTGGAACTGCTAGGTTGGCAGGAGCTGGCCAAGCAATGAGCGCTCACCCCGTCGCGGGAATCGAACTGCCGACCTTTCGATCGACAGCTTACGGTTCAGTGGTTTAACCCGCTGCGCCACCCGCTGGCCTTTTGTATTAAATACCAGGAAGTATTATACCCTATCCCATGCTGTTGTAATCAAATTTGAAACTTTCCTACAGCTGCTTTATAGTAAAAATGAAAATGTCAGAAATTTTAATCACAATACTCCCACAACATATTTAATCTGACTGTAAACTTTCATTTATTTAGCAAACCCACAAACATCAGGAGCATTTTGTAAGTCAAGCAATTACCGTATTTATTGGCCTATAAGACGCACTTTTTGTCTAAATTTGTGACCCAAAATAGTAGGGTGCGTCTTATACGCCAATACTAAAAAAATCCCTCCCTCCCCCACCTGTTTTAAAGCATTTTTGGGCTTACCGGGGGTTTTCCGGAGCAGGAGAGCTCCCTTGTGCTTTCTTCCCTGGCTAATCTATCCGATCTACAGCTGTTTGTCTGGTTTAATTTATGCACGAGCTTGAGTTGAGCTTCTCAGCAGCCAGCAGAGGGCGCTGTGCTCAGTTCAGTTCAGCTGAGCTGCAGAAGGCCTTTCCTCCGATGCTGAATCAGCTTTGGTAAGCTTCTGAACTGGGCCTAGTTGGGGAGGCTTTGGAAACTGTGCTTAGGTTAGGTTAGGTGGGGGAAAAGTGTTCAGCTGAGCTGCAGAGGGCGTGGTCTTCCCAGCTCTCCTCGGAAGGGTAAGCTTCTGAACTGGGCCTAGTTGGGAGGCTTTGGAAACTTTGCATAGGTGGGGTGGGGTAAGGGTTGAGTCTGGGTTTTTTTTTTGTACTTTTATGTTTTTTACTTTGGAAACTGTGCATGGATGGGGTGGGGTGAAAGAGTTTAGTCTGGGGTTTTTTTGTACTTGGAGTAAATGTTTTTTACTTTGGAAACTGCATGGGTGGGTTGGGGGGAAAAGAGTTGAGTCTGGGGTTTTTTTTGTACTTGTACATTTATGTTCTGGTGCATTTTGTTCATGTGTCTTATTGCTGTGTGTTTTAAAAGAGATCCTGGTATTTTTGTGCAATTTATGTAAATTAGCTAATTAAGCAGCCAAGCAGTAAGTGGCCAAGTGGCCCAAAAATGCTTTAAATCTTTTTTTCTTGAAACCCAGGGCCAAAAGGAAGGTGCGTTTTATATGCAGGTGCGTCTTATACGCCGATAAATACGGTATAAGCAAAACATTCAACGTTTTTAGAATGCAAAGTCCATTCAGAAATTCAATTTGATTAAAATATACTGGGGCACAGGAAATTGGATCTGATAGAGACTTCCACTTTAGGATTTGAAAAACAAAAATACAAAGGGCTGGTTTAGATTATACGTATCCTGTCTGACCAGCCCCAGACGACTACAGACATGCACACTCACACTGTACATGTATTCTGGTTCCTTTTCTCATTTCACTGTCAAGTTTCCTCAGTTGCATGGGGGGGGGGGGGGAAGTTATCTAATCGCCTCTCTATGCATGCTACTAAACCTACCTTTAGCAGAGCACATAGAGGGGCAACTTGGATGAATTTCCCCCAACATGTGATTAGAAAAACTCACATGACAGCAAGTCAGGACATGTGCATGCCATGAGCACTCACTTCTTTGAACATGAGGCTGGTTCTGGACTAGAAGTATCCGACACAACTGACCCAAAAGGGAAATCAACAGAAAGCTACTATAGGCAGATTTTTAAACTGTTATGTGTTCTCTCTTATTTACTTACCGTACTACTAGTGAACTTGTTTATATATGCTGTGATGACTCCACACTTACTCCCAGTGAAAAGTTGACAGCTGTCCGGTACCCAGGCACAACTTGTTACCTTAGACAAAAGAAAAAGTTGAATAGTATCTAATATTACGTTTTAGTACAACAGGTTGAGTATTCCTTATCCAGACTGCTTGGGACAGGAAGTTATCTGGATTTTGGAATATTTGCGTAAATATAGTGAGATATCTTGGGGATGGGACCCAAGTCTAAACACGAAATTCATTTATGTCTCATATACATCTTATACACATAGCCTGAAGGTAATTTCTTACAATATTTTTTAATAATTTAGTGCCCCAGTATGCCAGCCTGGTGCTAGAAAAAGGGTTTTGTGTGTTTTTTAATGCCATTGCCCCCCCCCCAAATGTCTAGATTTCGGAATAGTCTGGATTTCGGATGTCCAGATAAGGGGTAATCAACCTGTATTACAATTATCCCATTTGGCTCAAAGAGCTTTCAAGGCAGCTTATATGAGACAAATTTTCAACATAAACAACTCCTTACATTTTTTTAACAGTTTGCTCATTAAGTTTTCTTAACCACAGAGAAACCTACAAGTGGTTAATTAGGGTGTAAATTGAAATTCTCCAAGCAAGTGATTCATGTGCACAGCAGGACTCCTTGCTTTCAAATTGGAAAGCATCTATCTTATGCAACATAGGAAGCAGTGTCAACTTTGAAGGGGTGCCAGAAAAAAGCTTCCAGAGTAGCAAAGGGGAAGGTGCTGTCTGAACATGAAAATGGAAAGCACACCTGTATAACTAGACTCACAGAATTACCTTAATTTTTCTGAATCTCCAGTTCACTGGTACTAACATGGCAACAGCTGCCTTTACGACCAATCGTTTTCTGACAGGCTTGCACAAGTGAACTGTGCTTCCCCTCTCTTGATTCTAGCAGAAAGACATCTAACATCTGAGCTAGCAGCTTTGTTTGCATTTATATAATCAAGAGGCAGAAGGATCCAGGAAAATGGGACATGAATTAAAAAGTCTTGTGGCACCTTAAAGCGACATAAACCTTCATGGCCTAGAGCTCACTTCATCAGATACACTCATATGTATGCATACACACTGGTAAAGAGAAAAACTGTAAACAGTGCAGTCAAAAAGCCATGAAAAGATGCCCAGGCCTTTTGTTCTTGGTGCTTACAAATCTTTATGTATATATCTGCAAACAAATGACAAAATGGGCTGCAGTCCATGAAAGCATAAACCACAATAAGGCTGGTAGTTTCTAAAATGCCAGAAGACTGTTGCTTTTCAAAAGAAATAGGATATATGGGTTCTGAAGCCATGTAAAAAGATATAAGTTTAAAAACTGTGAAATGCTTTAAGATCCGTTGATGCAATGAACTAACACTTTCAAATGTTTCAGTCATAACATTCTACAGACACGTAGTTACTTGGAAGAGAAGAGAGTTAGAAATTTTTACCTGGTGAAACTGTGAACTTTGTATAAAGTTAACTGGAGGTTCACTTTGCTTGCTTTTTAATCTTAAAATGTTGTCAGCATAACCCCAACTCAGAATGGCAGACCACTGGATATCTGTGCTGTGCATGCTTCTAACACCTGCAACAACAGCCGCCAAGACATTAGGTTGTATTCTAAAATGTTAAAGAGCACAATTCTGTAGTTAGAACCTTTTGTCACAAGCAAAAGAGGAGGGTTGTCCTTCCTTGCACAGAAAGAGTCGCTTGCAAGAGTGCAATGCTCCTTCTACTGAAGCAGCAGCTTCCGCTGATGGAGCTATGCTCTGCAAAACCTTAGGATACAACCAATTAGTATTACATAGAAAATTCAAACTGAACTAACCTACAACAAAAGGCACATGCCATATATTTATTTTTGTATTTAGCTTTTAAAATTGTTGCTAAAACCTTTAAGCAATAAAGGTGTCTTTTACAATCCCATTTAGAGCATTAACTAACATAACTGTTTTTAATTTTAGTTATCTGAACAATTTGTGTCTGGCGTATCCATATCGCAAAACATCAAACCTCAGAAACTTTTAAAATCCTTAGGTTGCGTAACATTTCCACCCCCACCCCCTGTTGTGCATCCCTATTAAAAAGGGTTTTTTCTAGGACCATATCATACATGGCCAGAACAGCTTGATTGCTATGGAGATCCCAAAACATGCAGAAAGCTGACTGTAAGCTGTAACTCCCACAAAGACTGATTAAGCTTTTAAATCAACTGCATTATCACTTCGTTTCTGCAGTTGTGGTTAAAAATGACTACTACAACTCTTATGGGAGCCACTTCACACAAACGGCTTCCCACGTAGTTCTGCACTCTTGCAGTTTTCGATCTCAACAGCAATTATGCCACTCAGGTAACATATGAATCAGGCATCATATTATGTTGTCTATAGTATTCAGCTGAGGGAATCTAGACAACTGAACAGTTAAACAGAGACTAACTTCATGATTTCTTTTTCCGGTGCTTCTGCAGAAATCATGATCAAATTCAGCTCAGTTTTATTTCCACATCAGCCATAGGTTATAACAGAAATGCAAAATGCAATATAGAAAATGACCGAAAGCACATATTTCAGTGGGTAAGAGGTAAGTTATCCAACTAAATTTCATCACAGCAATCCTAGCATCCCCATGATAAAGTTAGCATCCTTACCTTGCTCTTTGCTATATATCATCAGGAGGCAGAATTTTCGGGACAGACCACAAATTGCTCTGGTTGGCAGAGCTTGCAAGGAACCAAACCTTTCTCCATGGGGCTGGCTGAAGCAGACAACAGGATCTGGGGCACTGGGGGAACCTACATATTCCCCCCATTTTAAGCCTTTAATCCAAGGCAAAGGACTCTAGAACAAGGACAAAGAAATAAAATGATTGTCAAATATGTATCTCAATTAAGCCTTTTAAATATGCTGTTGAATGGTATTTGAAATAGATGATTAAATAGATATTCATCAGTAGATAAAGTTAACTTCAGTGATAGATAGGATTCTAAAACAAGTATCAAAAGGAAAGATGAGAGAAGAAAAACATATCAGGTGCAAGACAGTAAGAGTTTCCTAAAGGAAGATCACATCAAATTAGGCAGCCAGGTGGGTGGGGCAACAGTTTGCAACTGGCCTCCAGGGGTTGAGGTGGCCTTGGCTCTATGCAAGGGATAGAGAGGGAGGAGGAGATCAGAGGCAAGGAAAGGCCAGGTGGCAGAGCTAGAGGCAAGAGAGAAGAAGGACCAGAGAGGGAGGAGAGAGATGGAGAACAGGGCCAAAGGGGAAAGGAAGGCCGAGCAAAGGATAAAGGGGAACAGGACCCCTCCTGCGCCCAGGACTAGCAGGGGAGTAGGCTGCTTAAGAAGAGGTAGAACCAGACCCAGCAACTCAGGACTGCCAGGGATCCAGAAAAGTGGAAGAGAACATTTTGGGAAACCAGGGACATGAAAGCACCCCATCCAAGGGCCCCAAGTGCAACTGCAGTCCACCCAAACCAGCATCCATCCAGGAATGAGACCAAAACGGAATGTCACCTGGAGCCCCAGAGTCCATCCCTTGAAAAGATCTGTCAAAGTTAGTGGCTCAGCAGGTGGCTTGGGGCAGAGTTACTCCAGGAGACCCTATCTGGGGCTAGACTATAGAAAGTGGGCCTCCATTTAGGACACTCGGCAAACAAGGCCAAGGTTCGGGCTGAAGAAGGTGGAGGCAACCCAGGAGGAAGGTCAACACCTCCCCTTTTTCTGTTTCCTGCTGTTGATATCTATATGAATGAAATTGGGGGACAAACAAAAACATCTATTATTGGTTGGGGACTTACTGCTAGACATGAAAAGAAAAATGATCTTAGGATACAAGAAGAACAAGAAGATACCTATGAACACCACTTGTGATATGGTAGTAAATGCAGCAACTGCTGTTTTCATTGTCTTAGGGAGAAACATCTACTAACAGAATGGGGATGCTTTGGTTGTCTTATATAAGGCACTGAACAAACTATAGCTTTGGTCACCTATGTTTCAAGATCAATTCAAGGTGGAACAGACACCCAAGGAGGTTATTAAAAATAACAGGAATCAAGTAATGCCAGAACGGAAGTCATGTTATCGGCGCATTATAGGAAATGCAACAGAGTACAGTATCTGTAGTGCCTCAAAAACAGATTATGCTTATGAGGTTCTGTGGACAAGATGCAGGAATAGAGCAACCT
The DNA here is from genome assembly GCA_026170595.1 of Plestiodon gilberti rubricaudatus. NCBI lineage: Eukaryota > Metazoa > Chordata > Lepidosauria > Squamata > Scincidae > Plestiodon > Plestiodon gilberti. Next base: position 51,029,592 of record JANXHW010000001.1, on the reverse strand, counting down.
TGTAAATAAAATAAAAGAAAGCCATTTTAGTTCAGAACAAGACAGAAGAGAATGATTGCCGTTTAAAGTTGAGAGAAGGCATATAAGACAGTTTTTGGAACCTAAGGAAGATCTTAAAGTTCAGTAAGACAATGATGGGAAAATATAACTGACCTGGACTAGATCGGTGAAAATAAGACAAGTTGTAAGATAACTAAACATGATAAGAAGATTGAACATTCTAGATAGCACTCATGGGCTAAATACTACAGTGGGTGGCTATTTGGGTTACAAGCAGGTACAAGAACAATTGGCCATTCAGAAATTAAGTTTGGAAACCAAGAAGAAGTTTTCAACTGTTAGGTGGCATAACATTCTGTATTAATATACCTGAAAGTAGGAAAACCTCACTGGTTGGCGATATTTATAAAGGAACCTTGCCATTTTTATTTGGTGCCTGAAATGGGCCCCTCTGGGTCACGAAGTATACCTTTTCTAATTTTAGGGCATCAGAGCCTGCAATAGCTTGAAACAGAAGGATGGACAGCATGGCTTTGTATCTAAACATTTCTTTTGAGGAGACTAAGGGCGCAATACACCCTAGCGGTGGGCTGGCACAACACATCCTGCGCCAGCCCAAAACCATTGCAAAAGCTGCATTAGGCACTAGGCCATCACCAGCCTATGCCAGCCCCAGAGTGCCGGATCTGCGTGGCAGGCAGTAAGGAAAAGGTACGTCTGTGCTGCTCGGCACGGAGGTGTTCCCGGACAGGGGAGGGCGTTGACAGGGGTGGACCAGACCGGGCAGGGGCGGAATCCGCCAATGGCCGGTTTCATAGCAGGTATTTGGAACTGAGAGGCTTTTGGTCTTTTCAGTTCTAAGCATCTTTGATTCTCTCCAAAAATATACAGGAAGAGAAAAATAGTGTACTGTGAAGACTGCTTAGAACAGATTTTTCCCATAAGTGCAGAAAGTGAACCTTGTCAGTAACTCCTACAACAACCCTATAAGCCAGTATCAGCCCCATTTTAGTGTCTAAAATCACCCCCCCCCCCGCCCTTGCAACTCTTTATCTTAACCAGTCATTTCTCAAGAATGCTAGTGTCAATGGCACTCTGTTAAATGACAGTCACCATTAATACCACAAATTGTTGAGCTTAGCATCCTGGAGGATTCAAGCAATCATTTCTCTTCATATGAGTTTATTGCCTTATGACAGGGGTGGCCAACCTTCCACCAGTATGGCTACTGTGTTCTTAAGAGTTGTGTAGAAGACAGAATCTTGACAGCTGCAAGTGCTGATGGTGCTGCTAAAGCAGCTGCACCTGCTGAAATGCCCTCACCTATACAACCATTTAAAGGGCCAGCATTCATGTTGAAAGGTTGGCCACCACTGCCTTATGATGTCCCAAAGCTGCTACAAAGTTTTTCCTTCTCCTCAGTTAACAAAGCAGATCTGCAGTTCTGATTCCTGTGCAGATGGGTCAAACTGGAGGAGACTGGTATCATACTGGCTGGCCTTGCCACCAACACTCATGCAGCCTTCTTAACTTCTGTGCCAGAGCCTTTGCATTTATAGACACGTTCAGAGTCTATTCAGGTTGGACGATGTGGATTGGATCCAAAAGGTGTAGCTGAGCAAGCAGAAAGCACTTTTGGTCACGCAAGTGGGCTCCCCAATTTTCAGCAATTTGCCCTTCCATGCTACATGCTGGGACCCATGCTGAGCCAGAGAGTCTGCCATTAGGAGTGGCATTTTGGAGGTATTGCAGTCTCTCCAGAGGGAAGGAGGAAGCAGAAAAGTTCACAGAACCAAAGTTAAGATTCAAGTCCGTGTGTATGGGCCTCTATGCTAAAGTTATGACTCGAATATGTGAAGGTGGGGGCTGGGGTCAGCAGGCAAGATCAAGTACTTCCATATGTACTTTTCTATCCAGTTTGACTATAGGGGTGTGCTCATACCCTATAATTTCAGTTCCCAGACCCAACTATTAAAATATGTAGAGTAGCATTTCCTTTACGGGGCTATGAAAAAACAACCCAGTCACTACACATACTTTGATGCTTTAGACAAATTCCCTGCCAAATACTTCCTTAACCACTTTGGCCAAAATAAAGTAAATAAATGCAGCACACACTTTAAAAAAACCAGACACACATCCCAGAGCAAAAATGTCACACTAAAATGGACTAGCCTCATACTGACATACCGGATACACAATCTCTCTAGTATGTTCCCTTGTTTCTCTGAAAGCAAACTGCACCAACAATCCCATTGCAGCGGGGAGCTCTCCTTCCATAAGGAGTCTAGATCCGGGTCTGCTGACATGTGCAGTGTGAAACAGCTGGCGAGGGGTTTGTCCATATGTTTTTATCATCGTCTCTAGGGCTCTTCTTTGAACTGGATCTTCAACAGCAGACACGTCCATTCCAAAGTATGTCTAAAATGTGAGTCAAACAAAGTTCTATTTTAAAAAAAAAGTCATACACCTAAAGAATCGGCTGCAGTATCCTAGGCAGGTCCCAGGCTCCCCTGGTACACCTCGAGGGAAGGGGACGATTGTCCCCTTCCCACGGTGAAACCCAATGGGCCTAATTGAATGTATGCCAGCTCTGAAGCTGGCATGCAGTCGAGGGCGAGGTGTCGGGGCAAACCGGGCTGGGGGAGGGCTGGGGATATCGGCACTCACCTGCCCGGTCTGGCCAATGGCCACCCTCCCTCCCCACCCGGTCCGCCCTCCCTCTGCCCCTGCACCAGGCGGTGCAGGGCTTACCTGGTCTGGCGGGCTGCCGGCCATTGCCCCAGCGGCCCTTACTCTCCAGGTGGCGCGAAAATGTTTTACGGCACTTTCACGACACCCAGCACTGGGGGAGTGCGTGCTACCCCGGCGCGTCATTGCACAGGATTGAACTGTGAGTCTCTCTTTATTCTAAGGTTCCTTAGATGGCAATTTGAAAGAAAGTCACATAGAACACTTTCTCCAAAAGTTCCCCCCCAGTAATTCTGTATACAACGTATCCATGATAAAGTGACTCATGAAGAGGTACTTACAGCAGGATGAAAGACATTGATAGCTTGTACTGAAGCTTTGCCCTTTTGTTTATACCCAAACACTAAATCAATCCAGTGACAGATTGTCTGGGAAACATGATCAGACTCTAAAGCTTGACGGTGGATCAGGATAAAGAGCCGGGGATCATTCCGAGCCCACGGTGGGAGGTTGACATTGTTCACTCTTTCCCCATTTTGACGCACCCCAAAATCAAATCCTATAAAAACAAACATATTTAGTTCACTTTGGCTTGAATAGCCATTACAAGGAATGATCATCAGAACAATATAGATTATTTCCTACCACCATCCCCCACTCCTAATTTCACCCTCACAAGAATCCTGTGAGGCGTGTTAGGTTGAGAGAATGTGGCTATACCCAGTGAGATCAGGGAAAAAATACCCAGAAACAACCAACACCATGAGCAGAGGTTCAGCTCCACTTGTGGTTCCAGGTTTTTCCTGCAGCCCCTACGCTACATTCCACACTACTGCTGAGGGCCCCACAAACCTCAAGGTGGCTTTTCAGGGTGAAGATTCAGCATGGAGGAGAGAGCAGTGAAGATGCCTTGTACTACTACTATTTGGGATGCTACTCATTGTAGTTTAACAGCCCAATCCTGTGTAAGATACAGCGGCTGGCCTAAAGGGCCGGCTGCCGTATCTTATGCAGGATCCGGGCTGCCCTGGGGCAGCCTGGGTGCACCTCGTGGGAAGGGGACGATTGTCCCCTTCCCCGGGTGTAAGCGCCTGGAGGCCCAATCTACACGAGCTCCAGAGCTCGCGTACATTTGAGCCCTCAGGCCTGGAGAGGGCTTTGGATATCGGTGTATCTCGCTGCCAATATTCCCGCCACTGGCTCCCCTCCCCAGACACCTGGTCTGCCCTCCCCCGGCCCCTGTCCCGACCGGTGTAGGACTTACCTGCTCCCGTGGGCGCAGGGCCGGGTAGGAGCCACAGGAAGGGCTGCTGGCCTCTGTGCTGGCGGCCCTTACTCACCGGGTGTCACACAAGTACTTTCCAGCACTTTGCGACACCCTGCGCCAGGGGAGCGTGCGCTCCACCAGCGCATTGTTACACTGGATTGTGCCATAAGTTCCTAGAATATCGTTACATTTGGATGAATGATTTTTTAAAAAAGAAAAAAAGAAAACCACCCTTTTACACAGAATGTGACCGATGAAAGTTTTCAGGGGCACCTAACTTCTAGTTGAAATTAAATTGAACACTGCAGATTTCAGTACCAATATGATAGGTAAATCAATGCCTATTGAGCACTGTTCAAGGAAAATTTGCATGTAAAAAAACCCATTTCTTCAGGAAGCGTTGCAAGGAAAGGCACACATTTTCTTGAAAGAAAAGGTGAGAATTTTTCAATAGAAAAATTTCAGATTAAAACTTCAGAAATTAGAGTGAGAATCAACTGAATTAGAATTAACAACAAGGCTACACTCCATCACTGCAGGATTTAATTCAGACAATGTTTTGTTTGTTTTTCTTAACTCACAGACAGCGCAATCCTGTGTAATTCTTGCACCGGTGTAACAGTAGATCCACCGCTGTAAGTGCACTTATGCCAGTGTAACTTGCCAACATACACAGGACGAACACCAGCGTAACCCCCTTCGGACTCCGCGTATGCGCAGTTCAGACGCAGGACGGACTCCAGCGCAACTCCGCCAGTGCAGGGGGCATTCCGGGGGTGTCTGAATACCCCCCCGGAATGCCCCCTACACCAGCAGAGTTGCGCTGGCGTTTGTCCTGTGTTCAAACTGCACATGCGCGGCATCCGTGGGGGGGTTACGCCAGTGTCCGTCCTGCGTACAGCAAGTTACACTGGCATAAATGCACTTACACCAGTGGATCTACTGTTACACCGGTGCAAGAGTTACACAGGATTGCGCTGAGAGTTAGTTAACTTACAGCCCAATCCTATGCATGTCTACTCAGAAGTAAGCCCCATTATAGTCAATGGGATTTACTCCCAGGTAAGTGTGGATAGGATTGCAGCCTCAGTATTGTTAGGAGGTTGTTATTGCCACTTGTAAGTTGTCACCATGCTTATCTTGTACACTCTCTAGCGTGTTACAAGACCAGGCCTTTTCCTCTTGCATTCAACTCTGCTGTTTTCAAGGTGTTTGTTTTTCCTGTATACCAATGTGCACATATATACCTGCCTGAGGATTACAGTTCATGCATCTGATGAAGTGGACTCTAGACTACAAATTCTTATGGTACAATAAGTATGTTAGTCTTTAAGTGCCACAAAACTCTTTGTTGGTTTAGAAACAGTGTTACCAGTGTTCTTTTTCTGCCTATTAAGTTTGCAAATGTAAACATGTATCATCTGTGAGGTCAAACATTCAAGCTGTTTGTGCTGCCTTCCCCACACCAGTACTGTTTGTTTATTGTCTATGGCCACCCCATCTAGACAAAAAATAGCTTATTAATATGCAATCAATTTTTTTTTTTTACAGAGGATTTCTCAATATACCTTCTCGGTTAACCAAAAACTCAGGAAGGTAGAAAAATTCTGGGATGAGCTCCTTTACATCAGTCATAGATTCATATGATGAAAGACGCCAGGTTGTGTTGGTAGAGTGGAAGGTTCTGTCTGGAATATCAAAACTCTGATCTACAAAATAAAGCCATATTCAATCAGTTACATTGCAAAAAGGAACATGTCATTCTAATTACACAGTGGCACTTGTTCATCAGTTTTACAAAACAGGAACTTTGCTCAACTCAAAAAGGCAACATGCACCTACTACTCTAGCCAAGATATACCTGTTATTATATAGTGGACATTCTTTATTCATATTAAACATGCATAATTTTATATATACGCTGAAATCCACAGACCAATACTATATCTTATAACCACAATTATGTGGTGTGCTTTAATGCTTTTCATATGGTTTTGAATTCCAAGTATTTAGCATTGTGAAGTACTGCTTTTGTGTCTGTCTTACAAACTACCTTGATACCTTCCACTCAGGAGAGCTTCAAGGAATATATATTATTTCCCTATAATAAGATAGAAGAGCAAAAGGTATGGATCACTTTTTTCCTATAATTTTTCCCCCTAGGGTTGGCACGTCAACAAGTCAATTTCTTAGGAATTTTTAATGCTAATTTAAAAAGTATGTCAATACAATGTTTAAACTGGTTATTGAGCTTCTGTGTTTCATACCTAGGTAACTGATCACTTTTGTATGGAAGTTCATACACATATGGGTATAGAATGAAAAATCATCATCTTACCTTGATAAGCTAAAAACATCTTTGTAAAAGGAGGCATTCTAACCAGGAAGTGAAGGACTGTCCCACTATTGGAATAATGAGAGCCATAGTGATAAGGCTGCACAGGGGGCATCGGGTCATCTTCTCGAGCTCCTTTACGGTACTCTTCCTCTAAGTACTGTAACAGGAAAAAGAACACAGCCAGATGTCAATTTCCATCCCTGAATCTAAATGCAGAAATAAATAAATAATACCACATTGGTAACAACAGCATGAGCCAGGGGATTGGACAGATTTATGGAGGAAAAGTCCATCACAGGTTACAAGCCATGATGGGGATAAGCAACCTCCTGGTTATAGGAGTAGGTTCTCTTTGTGCCAGGTGCAAGGGAGTGGTGACAGGATACAAGTATCTTGTTGTCTTGTGCTCCCTGAGGCATCTGGTGGGCCCACTGTGTGATACAGGAAGCTGGACTAGATGGGCCTTTGGCCTGATCCAGCAGGGCTCTTCTTATGTTCTTATGAGTTTCACGAGTGTCTGCCACGTCCTGTGTGGATGATGTTTCCTCCTAGGGAGTATATGCGATAAGACTGGGTCTGTATTTCAGGCTCTCTCCCTGAAACTGCCTGGATCTCCCTCCTGCTCCCATCACTCTTATGAGAAAAAAACTGAGTGAGCTGGGAGACCATATAATTATATGTGGGATTTTTTTGACCATTCAAGAAATAACCCACTAGAAAGGCAACACCCCAACTCTTTGAAGATTCCAGTTAACATGGTTTCATTTTTTCAAATTAAAAAGCAATTAATGATTCAGGATTAACACCTTCAGGAAACTCATTATCTGTTCGGGCAAATTACAAGACACAGGCAACTGCATGTTACACTTGCTTTAAAAAAACCCCACACCAACAAGTAGCACCAGGAAATCGAAGTTCACACCCACTATTTTTCAGCTCAAAATGGCTTCCTAAACTACTTCTCTATAGTTTCCAGACACACCATACAGACCAGCTTTCGGTTGTTATCTCAGCTACAGTATTGGTCTCTTTTCAATGAAGATGCAATGATTATACAGTACAGTATGTATAGTCCCCAGCCAAACTGATAACTGGAGCCTGTAGACATTAGACAAATGAGCTTTCTTAAAAAGGGGGGGGGGGCTAATAGTATCTTTCTTAAAACTCAATGATTATGCAGCACAAGTCTAGACACTGAGTGTATCCCAACTTGGTTAAGGTATTTTATCAAAGCTGAGCAACCACAACCTCTTACCTAATAATATTACCTATTATGAGGTAACTCATAAGGTAACTGCTTACCTCATAATACATTATTTAGTACAAGACAAAAAGCTGCTTGGGACTGACTGGATCAAAGAGCCTCAGACAGGCTGGGAAGATGAATAGTGGCTGCCAAGAAAGGTATCCTTCAACACCCTGCAAGTATCTTGAAGGTTAGTGGATAAGATACACGCAATTGCTTCTCGACAGAAGCCAGCATGAGAGGAAATGTTTGGTTATGAGTACTGTATTCTATTTTCCCATCACTCATTTGAATCAGCAGCCAGAAAAGTGTTCATAGGCTTGCAGAATGTAAGCTGACCTTGCGAGAATTAGATAGAACTTCCCTTCCATACCAATTTGGCACTAAACAAGAAGGGTCAAAATATTTTAATACCTTATAAGTATCCACATAACGATCTTCCTTTTCTTTTGATTGTACGGCTATTGGTTTGACCAAATTTCTGAAATTACACAAATATTAGAGGCTTGTCATTTTCACAGACTACTGATACTGTGAAGAAAGAGATTAAATGGACAAGTTCTGATAAAAGTAATCTTTACAGTTAAATGATACTGCTCATTACCTATAAACCGATGGCTCATTTAGGTCCAGCGTTTCACTAGTATAGTCAGAAAGTATAAAGGGAAAAACTGGATACTGCATAAGATCGTTGAAGGAACGGCCAGCATGTTTGTTTAAATGAGTGAGGTATTCAAAATTAGTGATCTGTCCTGTGTACCACAGGTGAGTTAATGCAGTAATGTTGCCATACTCCAACAGATTAGGAAGGTTGTTTGTTAGGATGTTGTGGTACACATCATCACGCACCTAAAAAGGATCAAAACAGGAAGCTTTTACCAAACCGAAGCTTTTACCAAACCGAAATAATACAGTCTCCTGAAGCATGCTACATTTTTAGCATCCTAAGAAATTCATACATTTCAGGGCTTTAGTCAGATTAACACACATGTATCTACATGCATCATTCATGTCTTGGTAAATATTAGTTTCACATGGGCACATGCAATTTTTCATGCTATATTGTATGACACCCTTCAAATGACAGCAATAATCTCAAGATTGCCAGAACAAGTAGTCATCCAATTCCTATATAGAAATGTTTTGTGTGTTAATATGCCACTACTATATCAATTTTTATATGACTTAACATCATTACTGTCAGGGTTGCTGGGGCAGATTCTCGCAAGACAAGGAATGGGTATCCAACCTTCACTGAAAGTCAATTAAAATGAAATTGAATATCATTTCTGTCAACTTTCATTTACCTTCTACAGTAAAACTTCAAGTTTCAAAACTAATTATTTTCCTTCTTACTAAGAATCAAAATAATTGCAATGACAGACAGTGGTGTGATTGAACACATGCCTGATAAAAACTGAAGAAATTAATAATTTTTAGTCATTGGCTACTATTTTCACCTTGCTGAAAAAGAAGCTCTTCAAAAAAGCAATAAAAATCATCCTTAATTTTATTTTTATATGTTCTAAAGACATTGTAGGGCAAACCTATTCTCACCTTCGCTATATACAAGTAGTCCCTACTTAAGCACAGGTTAGGTTCTGAAAGTCTGTACTTAAGTTGAAACATATTTAAGTTGAAAAAAAATTGTTTGTTTTACGAACAAAATTACGAACAACTTTCTGTAGTGGTTGAAAGAGGGTATAGAAATATTTATTTCTATAAAATTCATTATTATCTACAAAATAGATAATAATTCACTCCCTAGTGAACGTACACTTTGCGGTCACCCTGCTTTTTGTTGTTGTGCGATGTACAAAATGGGCCTGATAGCAGTAGGCAGCTCAGTCCTATCCAGCGCTGGCACAGTGGGGCAACACGGCTCACAATGTATCCAGTGCTGGGATTGAGCAGGCTGCAGGTCTCCTCCGGATAAGAGAACATTTGTCCTCGTACCCTGTGTCGAGCCCCAGCCTGCTCAATGGGGTTACTTGGATCTGCGCCAGGCCCAAGAAGCCCCATGTAGGGCTTCCTGGCCTAGAAGGGGGGGATAGGATACAGCGGAGGCCTTCCCCATGATCCCTCCCCCCTCCCAGGCACTCTCCACCCACCCACCCACCCTGCCCTGTTATGTCCCCTCTCCGCCTTCCCCAGGCCCCACACTGCTCAGAGAGGCACTTATCCGTTCCACGGTGCAGGGTCCAGCGGTGGCCAGCAGGGAGGCGGCACAGGCCTCGGCGCCAACACTGAGGCCTAGCGCCAGTGTCCCTTCCTCAACAGGGTGGTGCCATTAGATGGGGGGAGGGCTGCATTTGTATTAGTTGCACTTTACAACTTGCATTTTATAAGTTAGAATTCGCATTCTTATTAGTTGGAGAGGAACACAAGTACAGTTCTATTAAGTACTGTACTGGCTCTTCTGTACACAGCACTTCTGAGTCTCCAAATTGCAGTGTCTCTGTTCACCCCAAAAGCCAATGTCTCTCTCCCCCTCACAAACCAGCATTTTTGCACCTGTGCAGAAATATTGGACAGACTGCACCTGCATGAAAGCTGAACACGGCTGCCCTTAAAGTTGGGACGTCTGTAAGTTGGATGTCCTTAAGTCAGTATCTACTTGTATTCAAACAAGAACGTTTACCTTTGTGTTGTCAAAAGCTAAAAGTAAAGTTCTGCCATTGGTTAAAAATATTTCCACGGCATTGTCTCTTAATTGCCACCAACGCTTGTGAACTTCTTTGATTTCTTCATATGTCCAAGAAAATGATGCTGGTTCAGTTTCTCCATGAAAACTCTGAAGAAAATGCAGCATATTGTGGTTATTAGCCATTTGATTTAAAATGCATTTCTTTGACATGCTAGTAACTTCAAAATTTTCAGATAGTTTAGTCATAATTTTTAAGGGGTATTTTAACCTCACAGCATTCAAAATTTCCACAGGCTTTAGAGACTGATTTATGAATCAATTTATACACTGCAGCTCATAAAAACAAAGCCCTCACTATAGGTTCTAGTCCCTGAAAATAGAAACAAAAATCCCTAAATCACAGGTTACACGCTATGATGGGTATATGCAACCTCTTGATTTTAGTAGTAGGCTATCTCTTAATGCCAGATGCAAGGGAGTAGCAACAGGATACATGTATCTTGTTGTCTTGTGTGCTCCCTGAGGCATCTGGTGGGGCCACTGTGAGATACAGGAAGCTGGACTAGATGGGCCTTTGGCCTGATCTAGCAGGGCTCTTCTTATGTTCTTGAACACTTAAGATTGCATTTTCTTAGATAGATTTATGTGTTTAGAATATATTTTCTTAAGAAAGCTACTTCTGAAATATTTTACAAAGAAAAATTTTGAATGTTTTAATAAAAATTGCTCACAACACACACTGAAACATCTATGTGCCTAAGAGCACAAGCCTATGCATGTCTACTCAGAAGTAAGCCCCTCTGAGTTCAATGGGACTTACTCCCCTGTAAGTGTGTCTAAGATTGCTATCTGAACTCCCAGGTCTGACAGCGCAATCCTTTCCAACTTACACCACTGGTGTAACCAGCGGGGGAGGGCATAGCGGGAGGCTTTGGAGGGGAGAGGGGATTTAAATCCCCCTTGAATCCCCCTTTGGAGGGGATTTGAATCTCCTTTCTGTTCTGGGGCCTCCCGTTCTCGCTGCACCGCTGGTTAGACCGGTGGTGTAAATTGGATAGGATTGCACTGTAACACAGTTACAGGTTATCACTGGAATTACTCTGATTATAAACTGATTAGAAAAGAAAATCCAGTTTAGAAAACATACAATAATTTTACTTACCGAGTTTTCAACTGTATCAGAAGCATTATCTTCCACAAAATACATTCCACATTTGCCTGTACATAAGAACATTTATGAAATATACATTTTTAGCCTATTTTGTGAACTTATTGCAGTATGCATCTATACTGGAAGAATTTCACTGTTGTCAGAAAATTGACAAGAAAATACACTGACCATCACAACTGTTTGGACAAATACCCCAACAGCACAGCATTAACTCCCCCCCCCCCCAAAGACACACAGATACTACAGGGCAATTATGTTTTACCTGCAGTTTGCAATCCTGAATAAGGGATCAGTCTCAGGTGCCTTGGGTCCCAGTAAGACCAAAGTGGAACTCTTCCCTAAGGCTAGGCTTAACAGATCTAGGCTTACCAGATCCATACCGGGACAGAGTGCTAGACCTTTAGGAGAAAGAATGTGGGAAGGTGTAGCTTGTAAACCCCTTAGAGCACAATTCTAGGCATGTCTACTCAAAAGCAAGTTCAGTGGGGCTTGCTTTTGAGCAGGCATGCCTAGGATTGTGCTCTAAGGGTTTAACAAGCTACACCTGCCTACATTCCTTCTCCTAAAAGTCTAGCACTCTGTCCTGGTATGGATCTAGTAAGTCTACCTAAGGCAACTCTCCTGGCACCTTTGCCTTTTTTTTTTATTTAGGTGTCAGGCCAAGACTTTCCTGTTCTCTCAGACTTTTCAATGTCTCCTTATAACTTTAATTTTCAAAACTAGTTTTTAGCTTCACTGAATGGTTGTAGTTTTTTAGAAGCTGCTGCTTCTCTTGATGTTTAAACTGCTACAATTTTGTTTATTATTGATTGTATTTTCATTTTAATGTTTTAATTTCATATGCTACCTCAGATGAATGTAGGTATAGAAATTTGTTTGATAAAATACTAAGTAAGAGCAGCCCATGAGTAAGGAGTCACGGAGCAAACAGAGGAGGAAGAAAAAAGGACCAGAGTGGGGAGTTGGAAGCTGAGGCTTATAACTACAATACAGGAAAATGTAGAAGACAGAGGAAAGCCAGCTATACAGTATTAGATGAACTACTAACCCAGAACAGAAGGGTCCCAAGTTAAAGCAGGCAGCTGCTTCTGACTGACTCATCTGAGCTACAAAGATTAGCAGACTTTAAGCAGGTTGTGTTGTCTCCTTTGCTTACAAATTGCAATGAACCTTACCGACACATTCACGTGCACACAGCAAGTTAAATCAACCTGCAGAAATGTACTTGACACACTAAGGGCCCAATCCTATCCAACTTTCCAGCGTAGATGCAGCCCCAAGGTAAGGGAACAAACCTTGGCCTCCATGACTGCCCCCCCCCCCGCGCAGGATGCAGCACACGCCCTGTTGGCACGGCTGCACCAGTGCCGGAAAGTTGGATAGGATTGGGCCCCAAGAAAAATAAGCCTTCTCTTGGAAGTTCTTTCCGACATTCTCCAGGGTATCAAAAAAGGTTTCACAAAACCACTACTGTCGATAAAAAGCTATACAACAGCTGGATTGTGGGGCTATGAAAATAATTTTTATTACCTAGGAGCAATTCACCAGGCGTCTCTCTAGATGGTGCCACATTGATGCATCTTCGATTAACTCTGCAAAGATATATAGGGAGTACCACATGTTTATTTTTATGGTCCCCTAGATTTGTTTAAAACTACTAAGAAATATGGAAGTCTAACATATTCTATGCCTTTAAATACGTTTAAATAATGCGTACTTATATCATATTTTAATACTTTATCTTATTATGCAATAAGAGATCACCAAGTTCTCTAGTTTTATTTTAAAGAAAGGAATTAGATACAACTAAAAACAAACAGGAAGAGGGACATATTTACATTTTTCTTAAGTTATAAGACAGATTCTAGCTGAACAGATTCTAGGGAGCTGTGGAATACCTTCCTCTGAGGTATTCAAGAAGAGACTGGATAAGCATCTGTCAGATGCTTGAGGTATAACATATCCTGTTATACTAAGGATGCTACATGACCGCTGAAGTCCTATGAATTATATGATTAATATTTATTCAAAGCTTTGAGTACCTTAATGCTCAAGGTAGTAAAGGTTTATATTGATACAATAGAAAGGTTGGTTTATAAAACACTACAGACTCTCTCATACGATTCTCCTTGGTTATATTCCAAAAGAGTAGTCATGTTAAGCAAACCAAGAAGTGTGTCATGGCACCTTAAACGTTGTATCCCAAACAACTGTGAGCAGAGTTCCACTTGAGAAACAAGAATGTTCCATCCCCCCCCCCACTGTAACCCCATGTGACTCTTAAGAGTTAAGGAACCCTCAGAATACAGTGCAATTGTGACAAATGTTTAGACTAGTGCCCACTTATCAGCTACAGGTTAACTGCAGTTGGCAGATCTCGAGACGGATATTTATTTGATAGATGTAGACTAGAGGAAGAAATGGTGAACATTGGGCCAAGTGAAATACAAGAGATATAGGGCCCAATCCTATCCAACTTTCCAGCATCTATGCAGCCACAATGCAGCCCCAAGGTAAGGGAACAAATGCCCCCTTACCTTGAGGAGGCCTCTGTGACTGCCCCACCATCACAGAATGCAGAGCACGCCCCATTGGCACAGCTGTATCAGTGTTAGAAAGTTGGATAGGATTGGGCCCAGTCTGTGATATTTTTATACAAAATTCAGAGGTACATAACAGTGCCTGTTTACAATAGCAGTAATTGGTGAGGAGACAGACTTCCTAACCTTGCTGTGCTGTGGCCAATCACTGCTGTTGTGAATGGTCACTGTGTTTATTTCATATATATTTGACCTTTACATAGAAATGCCACACACTGTACTCTTCACACTTTGTGGCCTTTTGACCCCCACTGCCTACCATTTTATATATACACATTTATATCTGCCAGTTGAAGTTAACACCTGATGCATCTGCTAAAGTGGACTGTAATCTATGAAAAATTATGCCACAACAAAACTGTCAGTCTTCAAGGTGTCACAAGTGTCTTTTGGTTTTTACTTTGTTGTACATTGCTTTGAATCTATGACCCATATAAACTACTTGGCAAATGGAAAAAAGCAAACAAAAAACTTTCTGGATAGATAGAAAGGATTCTTACCTGCCACAGGACACCAGGCAAATTGCTATTTACAAGCATGTATTATGTTAATGCTTCCTTAAATATCACTCCTTTGGCACTTTTACTTGTTTTCCCACAAGCCCGAAAATAAAACGGCATTTAAACTTTTTATGTCTCATACAGACTAACCTGATATGCTCACTGGCTGCTTTATCTTTTACAGTGGAAGAGTGAGATGAATGTGTTTTGTCTTCGAACAGATATGCCAGAGGGGGTTTAATAACCTCTATTAAAGAAAAGAAAAAAGCATTATCATCTCTTTTTTTTAGTAACTGAATCCCTAGAAGATATAAAAAAAATTACCTTCTGGTTTCTGTCTGTCTTTGAGAAGGTATTTATTCGGAATAGTTAAGTAGCACCTCTGCAAACGGCGCCTCTCTCTATTAGGACCTTCTGTTGGGTCTAGTTGCCAAGACGTTGGGTAGGAGGCAAGGTCATACCAGAGTGTTCTGAAAATAAAAGCATTTTGCTAAGGATCAGACACTATTCTCACTACTGGTTTAAAAGATCCTGATGCAACGTACAGAATGTCCAAAATTTCCTTATGTCACTTTAGGTCCCAGACATCAGTTCCAAACAGCCTCAAAATATTACCATGTACGCAACAAATATGAGAGTCAAACTAGACATGATGTTAAAAAAAAAAAGCTATGAGGGGCCACAATCTGGATGAGGACCATGGTATAGGCTGATGGGGAGGGAATTGAATTCTTCCCCTGTGCTGTGGTCTCAATGATAACCACCACGCCAAGCTGCTCTTTGACAATAATCCCCTCAAAGCTGCCCCATAGGCTGCCCCAATTCCTTCCTTCTAGGAAGGAATTGGGGGGGGGGAGATTTTCATCAGGACAGTGGCTTTGGGAAAAAGTTAACCCCCATCACCACCACTGCCATGGGTCCTGATCCAGACTGGGGGATTAACCCCACCCCCATAGCAGTTAATTTAAAAAAATGGAAAGATGACTCTAAAGAGATACAATTCATAAAGAAATCTAGAGCTGGAGAGTGTAGTAATTTTTGAGCACTAGCAAATCAACCTGGTCCAGCATTCAATGGCCAGCGTTAAACTGGAATGAGTAGTTTTCCCACATGAGTTTTTAGTCCATATTTTATACATATTTTTCAAGACAAGTTGATCCTGATTTCAAGGTAAGAATTCTGTTCAATTAACAACATTTATATACTGCATTTAATGGGTTTTCTAGAATTATAATAACTATATTATTGAAATCCCTTAAGTTTTAAAATATTTTACATTTGTAGCAGGTTCCTCTTATTTGAAAAAAAAAATCTGCAAACACTTTGCAATTATACTGTATTCTACTTGCCTCCTCAAGCTCTCTGTGGCTGGTAGTTATTTATACAATGCCATCCATGTGTATGGCCCTTTACAACAGATGTGATGACAGGTCCCCTGCTCCAAGGGGCTCACAATTTGACTTTACAGATACATACTGATAAACCACCCTTTTTATATATCCAACACAATTAAACATGTTAAGCCCTTCACAAATAAGCAAATATTATCTATATGTATTTAAGTTTCTCTTCTTCTTTTGAGAGTTTAGGAGGCAAGAATATAGTCACTCATGCCTGAGGCATCTGGTGGGGCCACTGTGAGATACAGGAAGCTGGACTAGATGGGCCTTTGGCCTGATCCAGCAGGGCTCTTCTGAAGTTCTTATGCCTTGAGGGGGAAGATCATGGCTGTGAAGTTGCTCACCTATCATGCGTAAGCTGCTGAATAAGCTCCTGCCAGTGTCTGCTGGCACTTAGGTCTGTTTTATACATTCTTCTGATGTGCTGCATCACTTTCTTTCTTTCTAATCCTTGTGACAGACTCACAGCCTGGGTGATATCCCCAGCTGCTTTAGAAATGTCCTTTGACTTTGCATCAAGACGCTGAAAAAGACTGAGTGGAGAAACCAATTTAAAAGAGTCTATAAACGTTTTAAGAGTGTCCATTCTACAAGAATAAAACCAGCCTACAATAAATAATACGTACAAAGCCTTCTAAGCAACATGAACAAACTATGGCTGAAATCCAAAGGGATGCACCCAGGCTTTTCTGCTACTCCCGCTTTCCATTGTAACCCCCAATAGGTCCCCAAAATGCTTCTCTGTTGAATGACCCCCTAGAATGTGTTTCAACATGGTGTACAGATGGAATGTACAGAATACAACATGGTGTACAGAATACAGATGGAAATGAAAAGTCATCAATCCCTCCATGGATGCATGGGAAAACACTTTCCACTTGGGCACAGACTTGGATCCAAGACACTACAAGTTATTCACTTTCATAATGACTTTATAGTGGTTTGGGAGTCGGACTTGGACCTGGAAGATCCAGGTTCAAATCCCCGCTCAGCCATGAAGCTTCCTGGGTGACCTTGGGCCAGTCACTATCTCTCAGCCCCACCTACCTCACAGGGTTGTTGTGAGGACAAAAGGAGGGGAGGAAATATGTACACCACTCTGAGCTCCTTGGAGGAAGGGCGGTATAAAAAAATGTGAAAAGTGATATCAATGTTTACATAACCAAACTCATGTTTCAGAGGATAGCAAACATTGTTTAGGTTGACGTGGCTTTTTGGACTCTACCGGGGGGGGGGGGGGAGGCGAATGCTAGTCAGTCAATATGGAAACACTAAAGCAATCTAGGTAGAATGCTACAATGTCATGAGGGCGCTGCCAGCACGCCGAGCTGATAAGTTGCAGAGCCTCTGTGGGGGAGTGGAACTGCAACTGCACTTGAGTGAGAGTCAAGGTTGCCTGTCAGCTGAAGCGTGGTGAAGCGAACGCCAGAGAGAGAGAGAGAGAGAGAGAGAGAGAGAGAGAGAGAGAGAGAGAGCTGGGCTGTGAAAGAAACATCTAGAATGAAGGGTTCTAAGATAGATTAGAACATTACTGCATTGTAAAAACTCCTTGGGGTTCAGAAAGCCTGCCCATGTAAACCGCCTTTGAATTAAAGTCAGGAGAAATCTGATGACCAAAGAAAAGGCGGTATATAAATACTGGGGGAAAATGCAGCGGGTGGAACTAGGCGTTGTCAAAACGTAAGACTGATGCTGGGAATAGCAACTTTGTTGAATTCTTCCCTTCTCTCCCTATAGCCGTAACAATGATGTCATCATGCCATGAACTTTCCCTTCCTTGCTTATTGGCTATCACAGAGGTAAGCTGAGCATCACACATGTATTTCATTATTGTATGTCAGGGGTGACCAAACTTGCTTAACGTAAGAGCCACATAAAATAAACTTCAGATGTTTGAGAGCCGCAATATTTTAGAAGCATTTACCTTTTATATTAATTGTGATAAAAAAGGAGCTCAGCCCACATATTTCTGCGAGTCGCGGTTTGGCCACCCCTGCTGTATGTTATGAGGGACAAGAGGGAGAAACAGACTCTGGTGCTGAGCTCCGTAGGGGGCAGATCCAGGTTTTGGGTAACATCTACTTCCATCCTCTCTGAAAGTAGCAACAACTTACGTTTGCCTGTTATTAGCCATAGTCTTCTCCCAAGCAGCTTTGTTCACATCTTCTTCTGCCTCATACTTTTTTTGATCCTGTAAAAAATGAATGCTTAACTTGATTTCTTTTTCAGTTACTTTCCACTATGTCCATATTAAAAACTCATCTTTGACACAATAAGTAAATATTTTATTGGCCTCACATGCGTATTATAAACAACTTAAGAAGGCAATCTATCGTGGCACCAATACTGCAGTTTATAATGAAGACATGTTGAAAACATTAATCCCTGAAGATACCTATTCACATATGCGAAACCAGACAAATGCGTGACCTATAATGGTGTGAAATACAGGTGGGCCCCCATATCCGCTGGGGATATGTTCCAGGCCCCTCCGTGGATACTTGAAACCGTGGATAAGAGCGAACACCCCCTCCATGGTTTCCTGAGGGGCCCCCACCTTGCCTCCCCTGCAGGCAGGCATGCTTGCCCCCCCCCCCAGCTCTTATTTTTCTTTCAGCAAGCTTTGTTTCTTCCTTAAAACAAACAGAGAAGCAGCCTCCATTGCAGGCAACTAGAACGAGACTAAGTCCTAGAGAGGCTCTGCACGGTTTCTGTTAACCTTGCAGGGCCTCTCTAGTACTTAGTCTCGTTCTACTTGCCTGTAATAAGCGCCAGAGGCTGTTTCTCCTGTTTCTTTAAAGGAAGAAACAAAGCTTACTGGGGAAAAGTAAAAGCCTGTGGGGGTCCCCACGATCCGTGGATATCTGAAACCGTGGATAGCGAATCAGTGGATATGGGGGCCCACCTGTAATTACTGCAATGGAATATTTCAATATCAATTTAATTGAATGAGGACCAGCATGGAAAGCGATTATATGGATTTACGCACCTCTTTCATAGCTTTTATGAGGTCTGGCTTTGGTGGTGCGTTGAACGGAATATATTTGTAGCCACAAAGTTTTAATGCATTTATAAATTCTCCCACTGATAATTGATCTTCTTTGGTCAGTTCATCCTTGTGATCATGCATTAATTCAAATAAGTACAGCGACAACTTGGGCCCATGCTAAAAAAAATGAACTGAAAGTTACAATTTTAGGACTTTGAGATAACTCATGTACATATTTGATAGAACCAATGAATAAATACAGCTACAGGTGTCCCCCGGTTAAACGACAGCTCGTTTAACAATGATCCACGTATATGTTGGAGTTCCCCCAGTTGCTGCTGTGTGCCTCTGAGTCTGCTGCCAATAACAAAATGAAGGCAGGAAGTACTCATATCCCTTTTAAAATCCTTTTTAGCACATCTTTTTAAATCCCCAGCCCATCAGCTGTTAGGCGCTAAACATCAAAGCACTAATCTAATGCCAAACAGCTGATGGGTTGGGGATTTAAAAAGATGCGTCTGGAGTACTTGCCATTCATTCCCTATTACAACTGAATTGTATTACACAGGCTATACCAAAATCGACCACTAGATGGAGTTGAAGACTAACTTAACAATGGATTCGCTTTACAACGGAGTTCCCCTTCCCAGGCCCTTGCAGCCGTCAAGGGGCTGCTTGATTCTCCGCCAGCTATAGAGAATTTGCCCGCATACCCCAAATAGACCTCCAGCCACTCTCTTCCCTGGATTGGATTCAGCGTGAGCCGCATGGCCCACGCTGAAGGGGGGGAGGGAGGGAGAGAGAGAGAGTGTGAGTGAGTGAGTGAGTGTAGGATTGGGCTGTTAGTTACTGTCCTCCATGTTTTGGTGATTTCCAGACTGGACTACTCCACTCTATGTAGACTGTTGCTGAACATCTCCCAAGCCCTATTCATGCTACTGTACTTTAATTAAAAGACGCTTACTCCTTGGAAGGAAATAATAATAATAATAAAAAAGATATCACCATGCCAACAAAAGTTCATATAGTCAGGGCGATGGTGTTCCCAGTAGCAATGTATGGTTGCGAGAGTTGGACCATAAGAAAGGCTAAGCGCTGAAGAATAGAGGTTTTCAAACTGTGGTGCTGGAGAAGACTCCTGAGAGTCCCTTGGACTGCTAGGAGATCAAATCAGTCAATCCTAAATGAAATCAACCCTGACTGTTCCCTGGAAGGACAGGTACTGAGGCTGAAGCTCAAATATTTTGGCCACCTAATGCGAAGAGAAGACTCTCTGGAGAAGACTCTGATGCTGGGAAAGATTGAAGGCAAAAGGAGAAGGGGAAGGCAAAGGATGAGATGGTTAGACAGCATCACCGATGCAACGAACATGAAAATGAGCGAACTCAGGAAGATAGAGGAGGACAGGAAGGCCTGGCGGGATATGGTTCATGGGATCAGGAAGGGTCGGACACGACTTAACGACTGAACAACAACAACAACACTTTCCATTTGTCTAGAGCCCAGTCTGACTAAAATGACGGGGGCATCCCAATTCTGTAAAAGTGATTTATTTACTCAATTAATGTTCTGTTGAAATTATGGAGAGGGTGGCAAAGTTCCTGATGGTGGTGGAAGAGAAGTATAAGGACCGATCCACTTGTGATGATTTATAAATTGAACTCAAGACATGTTAGGATGTTTGATGTGCTATTGTATGTCAATAAAGGTTTTTGAATTTGACATCTACCAGAAGCTACAGATGGTAGAGAATGCTACTGCCCATTGATTTATGGGTAGTGGGTTGATAGGAACATATTATAACTGTTCTGAAATGCTTGCGTTGCCACATTTTCGCTCCATAGGACGCATCAGACCATAGGACGCATGCATCCTATGGAGCAAAAAATAGGGGAAAAAAGGGGGGGAAAAGGAAAGGAAAAAAATAGGAAAAAATACTTACCAGGGCTTTGGGGAGGCCTGCGCGACCCTCTGCAGGCCTCCCCGATCTTCATTTTGGCAAAAAACTGCCATTTTCGGTTATTTCAGGTTTTCATGAAAACCGGAAATGGCCGAAAATGGCCGTTTTTTTTGCCAAAATGAAGATCGGGGAGGCCTGCAGAGGGTCGCGCAGGCCTCCCCAAAGCCCTGGTAAGTATTTTTTTCTGGATTCGCTCCATAAGACGCACGCTTCCCCCCCTATTTTTTTGGGGGGGGAAGTGCGTCTTATGGAGCGAAAAATACGGTACTAGTTCACTTCCAAGCCCAGAAATTGAGAAGAGCTCTCTTGGCAGGGTATCTGCTCTAAGAGCGTTCACTAACGCTAATACTAGCGCATACTAATACTACTAGTATTATAGTATTCACTATAATACTAACACTATAATACCAACACTGCTAATTCATTAAAGGAGAAGTACAGTGATTTTATATTCATTATTAAAAGTGCCACAATGCCTACTTGCAAAGTGGGACTAAGACAGTCTCGCAAAATTTCCTGGTGGTTTATTTCAGATGCTATCTCCAAAATTTGCTTCCTTTCTTGCAAGGATCGTGCGGGAGAAAAAGCATGAACAAGCAGTCTTCCGAGCTGCACTCTAAATGTATCCTTACAGGACCAGAGAATTCTTTTCCACTGTTCCTTTGGGGTGCTGGTTCTGCTTGTACTCTAAAACAGAAAGAAAAATTAAAATTCTTGCTCAATAACCCTCCTATAGATCCTGAATTTCTCAAGGTAGAGTTTGCAAGTGGAATGTGGTGCAAGCACCTTAACAAAATCTGATTTTTTGTGAATATTGATATGGATTTCAAATATGGAACACACACAGAGGAAGAAAGGCAACAAGCTTTACTGAAATATTCGGAAGGACTTCAAGCAAAATTAAGAAAAATAAAACCTTATTTGGGATGTTTGGAGACTAGAAAACTAGCATATCACATTCATATCAGAGAGGGAAATTTAAAAACATACTTCAGAAATGGTGTGGAAATCCCAAAACAGAACATAGTTTGCACCTCAAAAAGACTTTTATGCATATTGAGATATATTGTTGGTTTACAGGTTAAAGATGAACCAAGAACAAAAAGGGAGAAGAAAAACAGTAAGTCACATACCCCAAGCATACAAGGGGACCAGAGGTAGAGGGACATAAGTATTTGAGATCAGGAGAAACAACACAGAAAGCAAGAGAGAACCCCCGACTCAACTCTGAGAAATAAGCATGAGAAATATAAATTACATAGTTTAATTGCTAATGTTAGGAGATATAGCGTGTAGCTACTTACCACAGATAATCCAATTCCTTCAATCATTATTTTAAACATTTCTTTCAGGAAAAGATTTTTATGGCCAGGCGGTTCCTCTAGGTGATCTTCCTCAGTTTCTTCCATCTGCAAAACTGACGGATCTTCCTGCACTGGAGCCTCCAACATATTCAGCATATCTAGGCAATCTTCAGAAAGCTCTTAGAAGCAATATCAGGTTAGTGTCAATTCAAATTATTCTAATCCATGGCCAGGTTTGTCACATTTAAATTGCACAAGTCAAATATCCACTATACTACAGTAAATTACATGTCTATCTACCCACCTACCCTTTGCAAGGTCTGGTTATGACATGCAATATCTGTAATCTGACACATTATCAAAATATGCAAAGCTCTGTGATAGATGCCCTGTTTTTTCTTTGTTTTTTTTTCGGATTATTTTTCTTACTTACTGGCCCCCAAGAGGACTTTGAGATATGCCTCTGAGGTTCTTTGTTTGAAACACCATTCCCAAATCCTTCCCTCTATTTAGCATAATTTTAATACATTGTGCAGTAATCAAATACAAATATATGGGTCTTCCTGCTGATAGTTTTATATTAGTATAATAAATTAAATACCTGCTTTAATATATTGATACATTTGAGCCTATTCTTAGGATATATTACGGTGCTGACAACTACTCATAAATGAACTGTTTAATTCTGCCTTGCAAAACCTGTTATTTTTCATATCTCACACACTCACACTCTCACACACATTCACTCACTCTCACACACACTCTCTCACTCGCACTCTCACAAATCTAAAAATTAACATTAATGCAACTCAATTTAATTTAATAAGCCAGAAATAAAAATGAATTCTCCAGTGTGACAGAACCAAAATTATTACCTATTTGACTATAAAATATTTAAGCTAAGACAATCAGTACTTAACACAAACTAGTGGTAAATTGTCTTAAGAAATATTGCTACCTTGATACATAAGCCTGTTGGTTGCCAGAACAGTAATTCTTTGAAACCTCTGTATGAGCTCTGACTCAGTGGCACGAAGAGGATTCCCTTGACTCATTCTGTGCTGCATCATCAAATGGAGCTCCTCACTTGCAACAGTCCGCATTCTCATTTGCAACGTGTCCGACTGAGCAAGAGAACCTTTTCTTGATGCTTCAAAAATGAAAGATATAAATGAAAATGCTACTAAAAATGATCATACTGAATTTTTTATTTACTAGTAATTCTCGTTTAGTAACAAGAACTGGTGGTTAAAAGGGAAAAAAACCTTTCCATTTATTTTCTTTTAAAAGGAATGCAATGTTAAAAGTTAGATTTATTTAACACAATAAACTAAATAAACTAAATTATCAAAAAAAGGTACACTAATTCTAACTGACTAATCATCAAATTGTTTTGATGATTCATTGATCTAAATCTAATCCTGCAAAAACATTTCATGAGAAATGTTTTGCCAACATGACCCGGTAGGCACAGCTACCATTACTGCACCTGTTTCTGTAGGGAATGAATAGAAAGTAGATCCACGAGGGGATTGAAGGGGCGACTCCAAATTTAACAGACTGAAGGAGGGAAGCATCTGAAGTTGACTGTAGGAACGGAAATATTGTCTGGGTAGATGAGGAATAATGGAGTCTTTCATTGCAACTGAACCTTTATTTTAAACAATTAAAAATAAAATCAGTTCTGTGTCATTGCTATTTTGCTGCAAAGTCATTTTATAAAACGATTCACAAACTAGAAAGGGAGAAGGCAGACTTGGCTCTCTGGGTTTGAGGCGGCCAGTGGTCTAGGATCAGTCCAGCTAATGCACCAGCTGACAGCTAAACTACACCTTGTATCAAGCACATCATTGGCCCTTAAACGCTCACAATTATTTTCTAAATAGCAACCACAAGAGTCTCCAATTTGAATCAGGACAATAGTGTAATGGGAGGAGGGGCTTTAACCCCTCTAACTGCTGCCTTCCTGATTTGGATAACACACATACCTGAATGCAATTTGCTCTAGGAGGAAAGGTACTGATTTGGGGGAACATGATGTCGGGCAGCGTGATCCTCCATAAGTCCTAGAGCGGCGGAGGGTGCATTTGCAACAACTCTAGAGTAAGGGTTGCCAGCAAGGAGGCCAGCAGCCCTCACTCCGCCGCCCTCCGAACCCTGCGGCCACTGGTGAAGGCAAGTCCTGCACCAGACGGTGCGGGGGGAGGGCGGAACAGGGCAGCCGGGGGGGTCATTAGCTGGCCCGGACAAGGTGAGGGCGGAGATATCAGCGGCACACTCTGCCGATATCCTCAGCCCGTTCCTAGGTCTGGCCAGCCTTACTCCCCCACCTTGGATGCATGTCAGCTTCATAGCCTATGGGCCTCCTCAAATGCACACCAGCTCTGAAGCTGGTGTGCATCCGAGGTGACGGGGTAAGGCTGAACTGGGCTGGGAAAGGGCCTGGAATATCGGCGGAGCGCACCGCCGATATCCCCGCCCTCTCCCCGCCCAGTTCAGCCTCTCTAAAGTTACAGTGGATTGGGCTCTTAGACTGACGAGACCCATATTCAAATCCTAGGTAAGCCACAAAAGCTTAAAATAAAATTTAAAAGTCACCACCAAGGACAAGCTTCATTACAAATAATGGTCAGTGGTAGCTACACAATTTCACAAAACTATGCTAGACTTTTCTTACCAGCAATACTTTTACGTTTTTGAAATATAGCCTGATGATGCGGGACTGGTGCATGGAACGAGTTGCTCAGATCATCTGAGTCTTGACTTGCTGCAGATTTTATGAACTCAGTAGCTGCTTGTAGGACTCTGAATTGCAAAGCAACTGCCATACCTGAAAACAGGAATCGAACAAACAAACAACATCACTTCCAAACTATTCCAGGGATGCAGCAATTCACAATTTTACTTCTCAGTACAGCCACATAACTAACTTGCATATGCAGCCAAGACTTCAGAAGAGCCTTCTAGAAGGCACTGCCTTTTCACTGTCTCCTGATGAGGGACAGCTGAAAAAACCATTGTTAGAGGCCAACACCTTGTCACATAGACATAGTATGACAATACTGAAAACAAGTCTTCACACCAATTAGGAGCCTGACTTTCAACGTAAGATTTAAAGTACTTCCTATCCATATGAGGCAGCTAATTATTATTTCAGCCAAACAGTAACATAACTTTAATCTTGCATTGATTAACCATAATGTAAAAGGTCCATTATTCATTCTGAAAATGTTCTGCATTTCCACTTGGAAAAGAATCGTACTAAACACTTAAAATCACAATGTAATTAAAAAAACAGCAATCTAAAGTTTGGACTCTAAACCATTAAAACCGCAGCAGCATTAAAACCAGATAGCATTAAAAGTACACATCCACAGGACAGATTGTGATTGGTGCCTAAACCAGCAGTCTTCAACTTGTCCTGAGACCCACCTCAAACCCAAACCTGCAACATGGGACCCACATTCAAGATCCCAGTAGTTGAGTGGGTAGGCAAGTGAGTGACCGTGATTCCCCTTCCTTTCTCGCTCAATGGCAGCCAATCAGCATGCATTTCTACTGTGTCATTCTGCCCTTCTTTTCTTCCAGGCCAACTGGAAGGAGGAGAGGGGCAGTATGTGACATGGCAACAGCGTACAACTCAATTTTGAAAGGCAGACGGAGAGAAACAAGAAGCAATGGAAGGCAGAACAGACGGAGTTCCTTGGGAAGAGAGAGCAGGCAGATGAAAGTCAGACCAACAGGCCTGCTGTAGGTAGGAGGGCTTGGTCTAAGTACTCTCTCCAAAGTCAAAGCCTCTAGTGGAATTTACATATTTAGGACCCCTAGCCCTGCCTATTGTTCAAACTGCGCAAGACCTGAACCTCAAGGGGTTGGACTAGATGGACTCTAAGGCACCCTCCAACTCTGACTCAACAAAATGAAAACAATATGCTGGTGGCAGCACTGCCACAGCCCACAAGTAGGTTGTGACCTACTTCTGGATCTAACTACTTGCTGAAGATCTCTAGCCTACAAAACAGTAACTCCACCATCAGACAGGTATACCTGGGAAGCGAGTTCCATAGCTGGGTACCACCTTCTCACCAGTAATCACACACCTAACTTCTGGAGGCATACAGAGGAGGACATTACGTGAGGGTCTTCGCTGAGGAGGAGGTATATATGGAGAAGCCTTCAATTACCCCAGCCCCAAACCATTTTGCAGGTCAAAACCAGTACATTAATAGCCCAATCCTGTGTAAGGATACCCAGCCAGCCTAAAGGGCCGGCCGCGATAACCTTTGGCCGTCCCAGGCTGCCCCAAGCCAGCCCAGGAGGACCACAGGAATAGGGGAGACTTGTTCCCTTCCCCGTGTGCAAGCCAGCTAAAGTACTATAGGCCTCATCGAATGTACACCAGTCCTGAAGCTGGTGTACATTCAAGCCGGGGGAGGTAGGCCAAACCGGGCTGGAAGAGGGCCCGAGATATCGGCGGAGCACACCACCGATATCCCTGCCCTCTCCCCGCCCGGTTCGACCAATGGCCAGCACCACCCCTCGCCGCCTGGTCTGCCTCTGCACCGGTCGGTGCAGGGCTTACCATCACCGGCGGGTGCAGGAATGGTCCCCAGTGGAGTGACGGCTGCTGGCCTTCACCCTGGCAGCCCTTACTCGTCGGGAGTTGCAAACACGCTTTATGGCGCGTTTGTGACACTCTAGAGCAACGGAACGCGCACTCCGCCACTTTAGAGTTACCCAGGAGCAGTGGTGTCGCTCTAGGTAGGGCAGAACGCTAAGTGCCGCCCCACTCTGAACCTCCGTTACAGCTCCGCGCGAGGCGGCCCTGCCCCCTTGCCTTCAGAGCCATTCAAGACAGCGAAAGCAATTCGCAGGAGACTCCCTGTACGCTGCTTTCGCTGCCTCGAATGGTTCCGAAGGAGAGGGGGCAGGGCTGCCTCGCGCAGAGCTGTAATAGAGGTTCAGAGTGGGGTGGCACTTAGCGTTCCGCCCCACCTAGAGCGATGCCACTGCCCAGGATTGCGTCGTAAGTTATAACTTAACCAGGGATTAAGTTATAACTTAACCAGGGATGTGGATCAAGGCTCTGGTTCCAAGTCTCAAGCCTCTGGGTTCATGTCTCAAGTCAAATCCCAAGTCTTTGCCCCCAAGTCTGAAGTCTTTGGTTGTGAATTGCAATCAACCCTGACTGTTCCCTGGAAGGACAGGTACTAAGGCTGAATCTCAAATATTTTGGCCACCTAATGCGAAGAGAGGACTCTCTGGAGAAGACTCTGATGCTAGGAAAAATTGAAGGCAAAAGGAGAAGGGGAAGGCAAAGGATGAGATGGTTAGACAGCATCACCGATACAACGAACATGAAAATGAGCGAACTCAGGAAGATAGTGGAGGATAGGAAGGCCTGGCGGGATATGGTTCATGGGATCAGGAAGGGTCGGACACGACTTAACGACTGAACAACAACAACAACAACAACAACAATCTATTTAATGGGGAAAACGGGTTTAAACCTGAATAAAATTCGACTTGTCCTAAAAGGCTCCAAGTCTTGAGTAGAGTCTTTCACTATTGCTGAGTCAAGTCATTGATGCAACCTGAGTCCAACTCGAGTCCGAGTCAATAGACTCATGTCTACATCACTGGTCTTAACACTAGAATAAATCCTTGAATCCTCCATGCTACAGTTTTAAAAACAGTGTAACAGAAACAAGTAATATTGCCAAATACACTCTCAGTCTAACACATGCTATAATAGTGGCAAAACAGGAACTTGGGACTTACTCTGCGTTCTTCCATTCTTGCTGTTTTGAAGGTATCCAAGTAACACCATGAGATCTTCAATAATCCGAAAATATTGGGAACCTGAGCTGCTGCAAGCATGGACTGTCACTGCTATAAGTAACTGTTGTATATCACACACAAGTAGCCTGTAGTCATCTGAGAGGATGCTGTGGAGGAAGTTAATCCCATATTTTTTATAAAATAAAATTAAAAGTGATACCCAATGCCATTTGACCCATCTCGCTAACACGCTCCTCATTATTTCCCCTCCACCAGTTGATTTATAAATCTAGTGTAGTGTACATCTTGTAAAAGTTCTGGGAAGAATCCATAAAATGTAGTGGCAGTATTCAAAACTAAACAATATAGAATTTTATTGAAAATTCCTCAAATCAAAATCATGGGCAACATTAAGAAGCAAAGATTAGGCTAGAAGCCGCTCTCTGACATATTTTTCAGTCATTCATTCCTCCCTTCCTAGGGAAACCAGGTCCCACTTGAGAAACCTGGACCAAGAGTAAAAGAAAGCTGCCTTATATGGAGTCAGATCATTGGTCAGTACAGGCATTGCTGACTGGTAGTGTCTTTCCAGGTTTTCAGATGGGGGTATTTCTACCTAGAGATGCCAGGGATTGAACTTGCGTCCTTCTGCACTGCAAAGCATGCGCTCTACCACTGAGCTACAGGTAAACCTCACCCCCAAACCGTGGTCTAGATTCTCTAGCAATTCTAAAATTGTACAAATAAATATACTACTTACTTGTCTTCCAATCCATTAAGAGCCGCTAAAGTATTACACAGTGCATACAGCAAGCCATTGTCTAGCAACATGTCTGCCATCTTAGAGCAGGAATTTATGATTTGCAGCAGGAAACAGAAGGAATTATGCAGCAAGATGCTGTCATAGAGAGAATTCTCTATAAGCCCCAAAACAGGGATCACGCACCACTTTTGAAAAAGGCCAGCACTTTTCACATCTTCAAGATCAAAGCTATAAAAATAAAACAAACATAGGAATCTGCAATGTGTTCTTAAATGTATCACACACACAAAATAAGAGAATGCCTTGCTTAAGATGGAGTGTGGATTTACAAGTTCATACGCAGTAATTTTAGTTTAGTTATAATATAGCCATAACAAGCTATAATAATGGTTTGGGAGAGAAGCAGAATTCTAGGTGCAGGGCCCCCTCCCCTCAACCATCACAGGGTCTTACACTGCATTCTAACACACTGCCATGATTAATATCCAAGGGAGTTGCTTCTGCCTATACCTTCTGGCCTTTTCTAGTGGATGCAAATACTTTTGCTTTGGGGTGAGCCAATAACCATCAGTGTATCAGATGCAATTAATGCATTTTCAAAAGCCCCCCCCCCAAAAAAAAAAATCAATAAATTCAGGAATTCCAGAGGAATAAAAACTTTCGATTTCTGAAGTCATGTAGAAGTATTTATTAGAATTAAAAAGGATCCAACGTTTCAACTGTCAACAGAACAGTTGAAACGTTGGATCCTTTTTAATTCTAATAAAGACTTCTACATGACTTCAGAAATCGAAAGTTTTTATTCCTCTGGAATTCCTGAATCTTCTGGCCATGAAAACCTGAGAAACTAAAATCAATAAATAATTTTCTTGGAGGAACACTAAAGGAACTGAAGTTTTAAAGAACAGTTTACAGCCTATATTGATTCACTTTAAAGGTTCTTAGTAGGCAGAGGACAGCACTTGGCAAACCATTTATATTTGTCAACAGCAAACTGTCTTTATTTTAGCTAAAAACAAATCTAACTGCAGACCAAGGATGGAGAAAAACAGAACAGTAGTTACTCTTCATCAAGACCAACTGATCGACCAAACAGCATTTCCATAAAGCATTCCATAAGTTCCCGAGTGCCTTGGTGAAGATACAACTGGTTAGCTAACAAGGAAAAACCTCGATTCTTCAAGAACTTCTCCTTTTGCTCCCTGGTTGCTCTGCTGAAATATGCATCCAAAAGCTGGGGGGAAAAGAAGAAGAAGGAATTTAGACTTATTCGGAATTTAACATTTTGTTTAAACTAGTTGTGTGCCCTTTCTTTTTCTTGGTACATCATCTGTAATTACCCTATTAGCTTTCACAAAGTACTTAATTAAAATGAAGTATTAAAAAAATACAAAGGAACCCCCCACACCATGGAAGTGCTGCATACGTAATTAGAAATAAGGGGGTTGGTTTGCAATACAACTTTTCTGTAATTACATTAATTTAGTCTGACCATTAAACAACCATATTCTATTCTCTTTAAATTGTTTAAAGAACAATTTTTTTAAATGGAGAGTTTAAGAAACAATATTTCTATTTGGTTCAAGCTTTATTTTGAAGAAAACTATAGTCACGTATAGGACATTTTCAATCTTAACATATTCTAGTATTTTGTTGACTATTTGAAGAATTTATTACATGGCTTCTTTCATTTATAACAGCTATTATTGGATTGTTTAAGTATTTTTTCCATGAATGGAACACACTTCCATTTGCATGGAAATGGGTGAAATTCCATTTGCATGGAAATGGGTGGTGTTGTGGTTTGGGAGTCGGACTTAGACCTGGAAGATCCAGGTTCAAATCCCCGCTCAGCCACGAAGCTTCCTGGGTGACCTTGGGCCAGTCACTATCTCTCAGCCCCACCTACCTCACAGGGTTGTTGTGAGGACAAAAAGAGGGAGGAAATATGTGCACCACTCTGAGCTCCTTGGAGGAAGGGCGGTATAAAAATGTGAAAAATAAATAAATAAAAATAAATTTTCACTGATCCCCCCCCCCCCCATAGCCGCCTGAAACTCTATTCTGGAGGTTTGGGGAAAAACTCTCCAGAACAGGGTGGTATGAGGCACAGAAGAAATTCCTGCCCTGCTTATGCATTATGGCTTATGGAAGGCTTATGACTGCTTTCCATTTAGGAAAGAAAAATTTAAGAAAAAACAACCCATAGATATTGTAATGATTAAGAATATATATTATGAAAACTATGCAAATTAACTACTTTTGAAATGGCAAATTTCTTTGGTGGCGACTTAATACAACTGTAAATGGGATTTGATAGAACAATGTAAAGAATGTAAATTTAAAAAGATCATTTTTTTTCTTAGCAACAAACCTATTATACATCTTAGCAAATCACAAACGTACCACAGATTTTAGAGACACTCCAAATGACAGAAAAAAAAACTTTTCTTCTTAGTGTTATGCTAGTGCTAGCCTACCATACAGTATAATAAATGGCTTGATGCAGAGGAAGTCTTTTTTGCTTTTATTTTTTCTAAAGGCACAGTTAGAATTCTGTTGTCTGTTCTATACCTACTGCCAATCAACTGCATTGGGTGCCCTTGATTTCTGAACTTAGGTTGGTGACCAGGCTGGGGGAGGTGATGAGATCATGAGAGAAAAAAACCTTTATGGACAAGTGAAAGTTTTGTCTACAAGCAGTAGGATAGTTCACACATTTTATCTAGGATGCAAATTTATATATCAGATAGACACAGACACAGGCACACTTTTTCCTACTTTTATGACTCCTTGTTGTATAAGAGCAGATGGATGGTTCACAAGAACTACTAGAACATCTGGCTGAATAAGCTTGTCCATCACATCCTGAAGCATGACGTCCGGCAAAATGAGCAGAACTCCACGTAAGAGCTGATACAGGCCACAGCATATGAGCACAAGAGAGTCTTCTGTCGAACTGATGGGGAGAAGGGAGTTTATTACTAGAATGTTCTAGATTTGTATCACTGAGCAGTAGAAGGGGTATCAGCAGCCAGGATTTGGGGGGGGGAGGCAGGGGGGAAACATCCAACAACAAAAAGGGTTTTCTTACAAAAAAGACTGGCTTCCCCATACTTCATCATTCCAATTTTGCAAATACAGTACATGTCCTGTACCAAAGAAATTTAGGAAGAGTTTCCACAATCCCTTTTGGTTTGCATGTGTATCTCATGAGGAGGTAGTAGATTCACAGCGCAATCCTGTGTAACCTTGCACCAGTGTAACAGCAGATGCACCGGTGTAAGTGCACTTACACTGGCATAACTGCACTTACAACGGTGCATCTACTGTTACACCGGTGCAAGGTTACACAGGATTGCGCTGACAGACAGATAGAACTAAGGATAGATTCTGTAGTGGTTTCTGCAACTGCAATGGGTCCAGAAAAAGTTCTGCAGTTGCAGAAATACCCAAGTGTATCTATGTACTGTTGGTTAAACACAATAGGTTATTTTATACATGACTGTATATATGAGGGCAGATTGTATGGAGCAAAATAGGAAAAAAAATAATCTGAGAGCCTTAGAACACAATCAACCACGTAATTTTCAAAAAAGGAAAAAAAATCCTACATTAACCTGCAGAAGTGAGAATTCAAAGAGTAAGAGAGCACATTGAGAAGACTGCTGCCTGAATGCTGCCAACTGTAATAAAAAACTCTCACATCTACATACCCATCTGTAGCGCTTTCAGTTTTCTGAGTAGATCGTTCACTGGCTGAAGAAAAGGTGAGGTTTTCCCAGTCTTCCGCAGGCACACTCTTATCAGCTAGGCTTGGCCAACGAGCAATAGCAGATCCACTTTGAGCAGAAAAGGCTAATCCCAAGCCTGCAAAACTTCCATGACTTTTCTGAAAGGGAGACAACCCCTTCAGATTGTCAGGACGCCTCAGTGATGATTCAGGAGCTGCACCATCTTCACCAGGTTTCAGTTCTGCATTTGCTTCTTGGTTCTCAGTGATCTTGTCCAATATGTCCACCTCATCTTTTGAAATATCAACTGTCTCAGTGGAACTGAACTCCTCCAAACCAACAACTGTTTTTGCAGACTCACAGCTACTGATTAAATGCTCCTCCTGCACCCGTTTAAAGACCTCCAAGCCCTTCACCAAATTATTTTTCTTCAGTGGCTCAACTGAGTCAGTCTCGGTAACCACTTGCAAGTTCTCAACACTCCAACCCACACTCCCACTTAACCGTTTTTGAGGCACTTGCGGAGAGGAAGTAGGAGACGTTGGTAAACTCTTACAGTGCCGTTCAGGTGCCTGAGCAACTGTTGTCTGCAGTTTGCTTACTTCAGAAGACTCATTTCCTAAGAAAGACAACCACGGCAAATGAGTTTTACAATTCTTAAATCAGTCCATAATTGTTGTTATTAAAGTAACACATCATCCATTTTCACTGTTCCTGCTCTGGATTTGCTGAGTTCCTCAAGAGAAAATCCAAGACTATTCCAATTTTGTCCACTGTCAAGTTCACTTACACTCCTTCAGCTTCACTCTTTTCCTTGTCAACAAGTAATTCCATAACATCCCTAGACTAAAAACGTCACCATCATTTTCCTGTTTCCTTTAGCTGAAATGAATGTCAAATGAACCAAAGTAGCTCCTGAGGAGTAACTACATATTCCGTCTCATGCTTGCCTCTTTAATGCCCAGCTGAGGTTAGCCTATGAAAACCCACAGGGTGCCATGAAAACCCACAGGGTGCCTGAGGTTAGCCTGAGACCCACAGGGTGCCATTGGGTTCAGGCTTCTTGCCCAAGGGCCACAAGTCTCACTTTGAGTGCAAGTGATCCTGGACTCATTTTCTAGTCAAACCCATGTGAGACATGGTGGGAAGAAGGTGCTACCCTTTTTGTGTCCCAAATTACCCCAAGTGGTTCCCTCCCACCACAGGATCCCAAAAGCAGGTAAAACAGGCATTTTGAACCTTGGAGGAGAGGACAAATCTCAAAGGGGGGGGCAATTTGGAACAGAGAAACGGCAGGCAAGGAAAGTGTTAAACATCTTCCTTCCTCCCCATTTCTTCACTCAAAATATTTTCCAGCCATGTGCACATGTGTGCATGCGTGCAACACAGCATTGCAGCTCCATTGTAAGTGTTTGTGCATAATATGCATTTATCCCCTAAATAATCAGTTGGGGCCTTTACAAAAGCTTCCTAAAAGGTAAACACACCCACACGTGCAGTCCCTTCATCTTAAGGAAGACTGTGGGTCATAACATTTCCCTGTGACAAGTTGCTAAAGAACATTACTTCAGCAAGAAAGTGTTCTACTGAACTATAATCTATTTCAACTAAAAATAGATTGTTAATTGGTTTAGCAAGCAAGTGTTCATACAAGTACAGCATTTCATAACATGCCTCCAAGTGAAAGACTCATCACCTGAGTCTTTCAAGTCATGTTTCAATCCACTAGGCAAGCAACACCAGAGATTTCATGAATATTGCAGAAGTGCTAATTACAAAATGTTCCAGGACTATGTCCGTGACATTTCAAAGGCAAGAAGTGAAACATCTTACCCCTCAAAGCTTCCCAAGTTTACATGTGCATATTTGCAATGGCGTCGCTCCCGTCAAGTGACAGGAGCAGGCCGCCACGGGGTGATGCTCGCAAAGGGGTGACGCGTGCACCTCCGTGACGCGCGTCGCCCTCCGGCGCATGCGCAAAACAAGTAAAAGTACCCATATTGACGCATTGGGCCTTCTTTCAGAAGGAGTAACTTCTGGGCCAGCCTCGGAGTAACTCCGAGGTAAGTAACTCCGGAGTAACTCCGGAGTAACAGAAGGAGTAACTCCTGGGCCAGCTTCGGAGCGTCTGGAGGGCGACGAAGGGGCGGGGGGGCACCCGGGGGCAGGGGGCAGCCGGGTCGCCCCCCCCCAATCACGACACGGCCTACGGCCGCACGATAGTTATATGGGGGGGCTTAGTCGGGGGCTTCACTAGGGTGGCGCGCGTCCTAGTGACGCCTCTGCATATTTGCCACAGTAATAGGCATACACATGCCTCATCCACTACCCTTCTTTCAACTTAACCCAGTTGTCACAGGGACAAAACACCTCATGATTGCAGAGGAATATTACCTGTATTGCTAATAGTAGTTTCAACTTCTCTTGGTAGGTTGCTTCCAGCTCCACCTCATGCCAGTTGTTGGCAAGAGCCTTGGCCCAGAGGACCCTGCTTCTGCCGAGGCTGGAGCCACCAGTGCTCAACATTATGGGAATGTGGCAGAGGGATCCCTTCATGAAATCTACAAGCCCCATTTCCTGACTCACAGTGTTATCCAAATCGTAACCCCCTCTTATAGTCTTAAAAATAACCTCACTCACTCACGAGTAGCACAGGGGGTCCATCACAAAAGGTAAGATGGCTAGGCTCCCTCTCTCCCCCCCCCCCCCAAGTCAAGCACTGGAAGTCAACATATTATTAAAAGGGGTCAACTAGATTGCTAGCTGCAGCACTGAAAACTTTGCCCTTCTTCCTTGAAATAAGCTAGAAAGCTTGGATCAGTTCCCCTGTCTCTGCCCAAGTTTCTACGTTCAGCTGCCCTGCCCCTTCTCCAATTTGGGAACCTCCAATTGTGTGGTCAAGTCAATGATAAAACCAGCTAGACTTATTAAGAACATATATTGATGACTCACCTTCTCGATGTGCAGCAGAAAATCCAGTTGGACTTGTAACTGCCAGTGCTGGGCTGTCGATAGATTTTCCACCACTGCTGGAATTTCTCAGATACATGATTGATTGGACCTTTTCTTGGAAAAATTTGCCATCTACAACAGCAAAATGAACATGATAGCATAATATTTCAAAATACTTCACTCTCAGCAACAATATTTTTTTAACATTTCAATATAACCTAAACTGTGCTCATTATCAATTCTTTTCTAGCACTGTGATCCATCAGGGTCTCCTTGAACAAGCTTGTAAATGTTTTAGCTGGCTGCTGACAATTAATGCATTGATCCTAAAAGGCAATCAAATACGCTAGTCTCTAGCTCAGCGGTCCCCAAGGTCCCGGTGCTAAAAAGGTTGGGAAACACTGCACTAGCTGATAGAGGGAGTTAAGTTCAATGACAATAACGGCCCAATCCTGCGTAGAAACCTGCCTGCCGAGTGCACGTGTTTTCGGCACCCATGGAGTAAGGGCCACCGGCGCACAGGTCAGCAGCCCGTACTCCACCTCCTGGACGACCCTGCAGCCACCGTTACAGGTAAGATTTGCACCGGTCAGTGCAGGGGCGGGGGGAGGCCGGTCCGGGCAGCGAGGGAGGGCAGCAAAAAGTAAAAGAGTAGAAATAACATTAGCTTTTCTATAAATAGGAAATATGAAACTAGTTTAGTTGAGCAAAATATTTTATCTACCTATGTGTAGGGAAAAGTAGAAGTTTGTAGGATTGTGACAAACATATGTGTTAGTAGCAGGATGGACTGCTAAGAGGAAGTTGAAGATCAGCGTCAGCAATTCTAAATCTGGAGGAGACCCAAGCACTTCCTCAATTATTTTCACAAATGACATGCAAACCTCTGTAGGCATAGATGTGAGATGCTCTTCTTTATGTTCCTAGGAAAGAAATGGAAAGGCAAGTCACTGAAAAAACAAATTTCTACAAAACTACAGATTTCTACAAAACTAGTATTCTACATGCTATACAAGGGTGCACAGAAGAAGGGGGGGAAGCTGTCAGATGAAACTTTATTCTTCAGTTTTACCTGCTACTCACACTCTTCAGATGCTTATATACACAGAACAGGAAGTATTACAAAATGTTATGCATATTATATTATTTATTATATTTATAGAATTTCTACCCCGCCTTTCTCCCACAAGGGCAACCAAGGCGGCTTACAATAAGTATTACAGTATTATAAATCAGTATTACAACCTTTTCCAGAAAAAAAGCTAGAAACCTCTGTTAGGAATAGTTTACATTTCTCGTTCATGGCAGGAAGTTGCATTAGATCCACTGAACGCTTCAACAACCTAAAGGTCTATGTTTTTAAAAGCCTCTATGAGGTTATTTGCTTGGCCAGCTCCTGCCAACCTAGCAGTTCCAAAGCATGTCAATGCGAGTAGATAAATAGGTACCGCTTGCAGGAAGGTAAACAGCGCTCCGTGTTCCAGCTGCAT
This sequence comes from Plestiodon gilberti rubricaudatus, assembly GCA_026170595.1. Taxonomy (NCBI): domain Eukaryota; kingdom Metazoa; phylum Chordata; class Lepidosauria; order Squamata; family Scincidae; genus Plestiodon; species Plestiodon gilberti. The sequence goes on along the minus strand of JANXHW010000001.1, from coordinate 50,992,759 downwards.
GCTACGCGCTGCGGCAAGGAGAGTCATGCCGGCCACATGACCACGGAGGCGTCTTCGGACAACGTTGGCTCTTTGGCTTTGAAATGCGATGAGCACCACACCCTAGAGTCGGACACGACCGGACTTAATTGTCAGGGGTCACCTTTACCTTTATGAGGTTATTAGACTGGGACGCCAATCCTAAACTGTTCTGATTCAGTACCAGTTGACAGTGCCATAACTAGGGGCCAACCCAGCCATGTGGCTGATTGAGCCCCTCACTTCAAGCAGCAGGCAGGGGGGCTTGGCAAGCTCACTGGGGATGCCCCATCTCCTGCCGCTTGGCTGCCCCAACCTTGTCGTCTCGGTTGCTCAGACACTGTGCAAGAAGAAAAGGGGAGGGGTTAACTCCTTCAGTTCTGTTGCCTCTTCTTGTAAAGTGGCCGGATGAGAGAACTCTGGGAGCTTGTGTTCCTAGGATTCTCCTGGTCAAGCCACTTTACTAAAATGTGGCAGTGGAGCTGGAACAGGAAAATTAAGATGGCAATGTGCAGATTGGTGGTAGACGTGTGCATGCGCACTGCTGGGGGGGCACAGAACAGAATGGGGGTAAAGGAATTGGGGGAGGTTCAGCCAGCAGATGGGCTTTGGCTTCCTCAGGCCATAACCGTGGTTCTGAAACAGACATCATGAAACAGAGCTGCACACTAAGCCCTATCCTAAGTGCTTGTGTATGTGTGATTGCAGAAACGTTTAAGATTAAGCAAGATCGTTGGAGATCATTCTGAGGACGCGCACACACACACACACACACACACACACACACACACACACACACACAAGATGCACCATACGTTGCTTTACCAAGTACCGGTATAATGAACTTATTCTCAGTAAAGCAACTTATGCTGGAAAGAGAGCGTGCGCGAATGAATGAATGAATACAACGTTGTTCCACATAGTTCTCGTCACATGACTTTTCATGTCACACAATCAGGGCATTAGTGGTACAATGAAGTCCAAAAACAATCAAGATCATATCATTGACAGGTTGGCAGCAACAATGGGTACTGAGAGATGACAGACAGGTTTCAGGTTCTACAGCTTCTGTTTATTCCTATGTCCATTTGTACTATTGTCCTATGTACTATTTGTAGTACCCTCAAACAGGACTGGAAAGAGAGGGGGAGCATGACACCTGGAGAAGTAAATCAAATGTTGCAAGACATCACCATGGACATGTTTCTGCCTACAGAAGATGTCAATCTCAAAACAAAAGTTATGGCACAGTACCTGTAGAACCTGGCATGTTAGCAAGAAGCGATGCACAACTTGAGCTTTTAGAAGTTGCTTAATATTAAACATCTGTTGCCAATGATTATCTTGGATAAGTATTTCTAGAGCTGATAAGAGTGTTTCCCAAACACCTTGCTGAAAAACAGAAACAGCTTTAGCACACACAAAATTACAGCAGGACTAGAAGTTACCAAAACAAATCTTTAAAACTGTATTGATAAATGGTGGTAGGATGAAGAACTAGAGCCAGCAGCACAACCCTAAACTTTGAAACAAGACTCTCCCATTGGTAGGTTTAGCATGGAAAAGCATCCTGTGCACATGATGAACAGGTACCACATATGCATGTAGGGCTCTTATTGAACATCTATAAAATATTTTCCAACCATTTCAAATTACTGTTAAAATTTAGCATTTGAACAGAATTCAAGGTCCGGAATTCTGTATATTTTGGGGGCCAAAAAGCAGGATGCCAATCCCTAGAAATAAAATAAGTGCACTCCCTACAATTCAGTTGGGGCTATTTCTGTGATCAGACTCAACAATGGTCAAGGATTATGAAAATGCGCACACATGCACAGGACTACACTTCTCTTCCCTGTTGCCTTGCTTTCCCATCAGCTGAAGGCGGTGACAGCTGTCTAACGCAACTAGTTTGCCACTGCTCTGTGAGGAAAAGGGTAGGCTCAACCTGATCCCTGACTTCCCACTTCTATCCTGCTTACCAGGTGCTCAGTCTCCCAACCTCTTTGCAAGGCAGCAAGTGGCCAGAACCACCTGCACACACAGTTTATTCCTACTCTTGGAAAACACAACATGCACATGGGGGCCCTGGGTCACCTATTCTCACAGTAGATGGGGCCCTTGAGTTGCTGTGCTGTGGCTAGCATGTTGCAGCCTCTACACCAAAGGTTCTCACACCCAGGGGTTACTAGGGCCACATCATTCAGCTTTGCTCTTATGGTGGGCTGGAGCAGGGAAATTATAGAAAATAGACATTTGAAGCACAATGGGAGAAAAAATATTTCCAGTATCTGCCACTGCGGGCTGCTTGTCATCTCCCCCTCTCTGCCCAGCAGTCACTTTGTCTTGCAGAAGGAAGATGATGCATGACGATGGGCAGGGGGGGGGGAGAAAAGGAAGGAGTCAGGGGTGCATGTAATTATAATGCCACTGAGCTCAGTGCGCCGGTCAAATGTATTGGTGAGTCAGATGTGGCCAGCAGGCTGTAGTTTGGGCACCCCTGCTCTATACCCTGCCTATGGTAAGGAGAAGGATTGTGGGGGTATAAACTAACTAACTAAATAAATGCAACACACAGTTGCATTAATATGAAAGGCACTTGCCATTTGATTTGTTCGTAAACAGTCTTAAATGTCTTTCAATATGAATCGATTCACATAGATATGTCCAACTTAAAATAAGCTTCTGTTGTAAGCGTTTACTGGAAATTTCAAATAATAATAGAAATGACAGATACAAAGAGGTAATCTTTATGGGTTTTTTAGCCATGTGAAAACAGCTCTTAACTTGAAGAAGTAAAAGAGTTCTTAATGACAGAGTTTTGGTTTATTGATTTTTCACTTTACTAATCACTGGAACTTGGAAACGGGTTCAGATTTTGCATACAAAATGAAGATGCCCTAGAAAGATGATTATTTTTACTTTGCTGTAATTGCAGACAAATCATTATTTGAACTGCGCAAATCACCTGAGCTTTAGACCATATCTTCCAATCAAGCAGCAGCTCTTCCAACAACTTAACATCTTGGATTACTGCTGTAGTTTCTGCATCAAGTATAAATTGCCCATTCTCATTCAGATGAAGCATCTTCTCACTGCAGCATCCTGAGAGGAGAGTCTTTCAAAAGAACAGACATATCAAGGTTCAATTCAGACATGACATCTAACCATGATTTGAGCTTCCAAATGTACACATAGGTGAAACACAGTATAGAGCGGCTTGTCTGCTTTAGTTTTCCATCTGTTCAGCACTCAGCTCCATATAAGTTCACTCCTGTCTCCATAGTGCAATGGCCGTAACTATGGTTTATGAAGTCAAACAGAAATGGCCCTCTTAGTATTGGATGTTCTGCTAGCTTTTTATGGATACGTCTTTCTGCTATGTATTTTATATGTTGCTTTTTATTACTGGGGGACTGCTGCTGGTTGTTTTTAATACTATTTTTATAGTTTTAAACTTTTAAAATGGTACGTTTTATGTTATGCTTATTGATTATACTGTTTTATATTTTGTAAGCTGCTTTGGGTGCCCACTTGAGAGAAAAGCAGAGTATAAACTGAGTAACAGCCCAATCCTGTGTATGTATCCGACGGGCACCCGCTGGATCCTATCCCCGTTCCAGGAGCAGCTCAGAGACCTACTCAGGGGAAAGGGACATTTGTCCCCTTCCCCCTGGTGTAACGCAGGGAGGCCCCAATGGGCCTCCTTGGATTTCTGCCAGTTATTTAGCTGGCGCAAGTCCGAGGAGGCCATGTAATGGCGGAGCTGGCGACCACCATCCCCACTCCACCCTGGGTTGGGTCGGCCAATGGCCCCCTCCCTTGCTGCCTGGACCGCGCCCGCTGGGGGATTACGTACCTTCTCAGGCGGCCACAGAGATGATCCGGCGGCGGAGTGAGGGCGGCCAGCCCCCACACCAGCCGCCCTTACTCTAAATTTATCACGAACGTACTTTACGAACGTTTACGACGGCTTGGAAGGGTGGAGCACTTGCTCTACTGTTCCAAAGTTAGGCGGGATTGCACCCAAAATCAATCAATGGCAAACCACTGTGCAACTATGGTTTGCAACACATCTTCAAAATGAGGTTCATTACCCTTACAAACCATTGTTTGAGACATTCAATTATAAAAATAAACTACGGTTTGGCTTTGTAAATAGTGATTTGGTGTGATGTCAGAATGCAGCATTACTGTTGAAAGCAACAATAATGCCTCTCACACCATGAATGTGTCTAATACTCTCAACACCAGCACTGAAAACTTCTTCCAAGGCAGGCAAACTCTAGCAGAACTGTATATTTAGCTATAGTTGGTCATTTGTCCACCCACCAGCACTGCTAACATCCCAGAACATTAGAGAGTTTTAGCTCTAAAAGGAACTGTATACAGCACCATTTGGTTTGGCTGCAATGGTTTTCTTCATCTCATAGCACCAGTAGGAACTGAGGGCATGTCAGAAAAATATGGACATTTTTACTGCTCAATTAGGGTATCCATTTTTTATTTCATTTCAAAGGATCATCCATTATTTAATTAATTTTCTCAACTATCGACATTTGTAGCCTCCCTCTCCACCCCCAGGAGTCTCCTTCCTCATCCTCCCCCTATGCCATCTTGGCAAAGAAGAAGTTGCCAGTCATCAACGTAAGTTATATGACTTTTCGCCTAACTTGTACTGTTTACATACAGTATGTTCCTATGGTAAAAATATTTTTAATTTATGTGTTTTTGAGATAGGAGATTATTTTTGAGAACATCACACACACACACCCTGTAAAACAGGAGGTACCTGTACTTCAACTTGGGAATCACTTCAAATTAAAACTACATCTAAAATCTGATCTAGAGGCAAGGTGAAAGGACAACATTCAAACAATTTGAAAACTCCTTAAGTTATGTTATCTTCTACACGCTCGTTTCAATTGACTGTGTATGTTTTAAACCACTGTTACCTGTCCAAAGTGCACTAAATGGGATTAACTAGAAGTTAACATGAACTCTGAAAACTAGATTAACAATCTAAAAAGGCACTAAAAGTAAAAGATTCCAGTGTAGCACCTTACCTGCAAAATGTGAAATCCAACAATACATTTGGGCTTTATCAACACCTGATGAATCATTGAATAACCATTGCAGTTTTCTAACTCATGAATTCTCTGTTGATTATGTTTTGTTAAGGCAAGGATAACTTTTAGAGCTAACGCTTGTGTCTCTTCACAGTTGCTGATCTCTACAACCTAAACATAAGCCAATATGTTAGTTAATAAAGTACGTTTGACATAAGCTGCAGCTTCATTGGTCCTGTAGCACATGACTTACAGCGCAATCCTAACCAACTTTCCAGTGCCAGTGTAGCTGTGCCAACAGAGCGCATGCTGCATTTTGCAGTGCAGGGGCAGTCATGGAGGCCTCTTCAAGGTGAAAGAACATTTGTTCCCTTACCTTGGGGCTGCATTGCTGCTGCACCGGTGCTGGAAAGTTGGTTAGGATTGCGCTGTCACCCTGTTAACTTGAAACATGGAGAGCTATTCCCTCTGCAAGCACCTATGGTGAAATTGTTCAAAACAACACTAGCCAATGTGAAGGAGCCAAGTCCTCACATAACCCCAGAGCAAACCAGAGGCACTGGCGTCGCTTCGGTAGGGTCTCTTGCCTGCTGCTTTCTCCGCACGGGAAAGGCTCCAACAGTGAGGGGGCGGGGCTGCCTCCTGCTCGCTCGGTAAAGAGACTACGACGGAGCGTTACTTACAGCCCCGCCCCTACCGAAGCGACGCCAGTGACCAGAGGGACCAAGTCTTCCCTTGGTCCACCCTCAAAGCCACCCTACTGGCTTTGTTCCAAGGCCAGGAATCCTTGGACCTTCCCTTCCCAGGTGACAGTGATGCTTTCCTTCCCCAAAACCAGCAGACTGGCCACCCATGGATTCAAAGCAGGGACTTCCTAATTTTGTAGCTTTATCTCTTAGCTGCTATGCTACATCAGCGCTCCTTTTAGTCCCTAGTCTACTCCAATTCTAGGTTTATGACATCTGGTTGTTGTTATTTTTTAGTATATGTAATAAAGATGTCTCTCCATATGCTAGCAAAGGAAAAAAAAAACTGAAAACCTGTATCATAACAAGTATACTAAAAGGCAAAGCAATTTTCTCAACACCTTACCCTGGCAAAAAGAAAGACAAATGCTCCAGTTCCAGCAATCTCATGCAGAATACCCAGAAGACCTTTATATTCAGCAGGCTGCAACATTTTCAGGTAATGAGGGTCTGGTAAATTGCTTTGTACTTCCTTTGAACTGAAAGGTCGTTGGGAAGGTATAGTTTTCGCTTGACCTTTAAGCCTGATTACTGGCTCATAAATTGTGTAGTGACCAGGATGGCAAGTGGTGTAAACAGTCGCAAGACTTTCCTGAAATACAAGACAACGTATTGCAGCTGAATTCTCACTTTTCTATAAAGCATCTGTTGCGATAGGCAACACACAGCAGTCACCATTCATTCGCCTCTACGTACTTATGAAATAACGTGCTAGTTACTTATTTTTGGCAGTCTTCTGAGGACATACGTGGATAACTGCAGAACAGGGTTGCTACTAGGAAAGAGAAGAAGCAACTTACAGGAAAAAAGTTGGACAGGAAAGAAATGAATAGATTTCTCCAGGTAGATAAAATGAACCAGCGTAAACAGAAGGGATTTTGGCAGGAAGTTATATTCACACCATCCTGTATGTTACTTAGAATTAACCTTAGTTTCCCATCCATTCCATTTGTTGGTCTTAAATTATTTTGTGTTAGCATCTTTGCAGGTCCAAAGTGGCAGTAATGATATACTGTATCATTACTGTACGTAGTATATTTCACAAGTCAGGAAGACAGTATGACTTGGGATGACCTGTACACACCACGACTCTCAATGCAAGTGTATTTCCCTGAACCTATATGGTATCTAAATCTCGTAAGAGAGAGCGTCAGATCGTCAAATGATATGTCAACTGTATCAGTGTGTAGTTATACATTTAATTTCACTTGTGGGTAACAGCTGCACAGGGCAATGTTTGGACTGAGGTTGCAAGCACAGAGGAAGGGGTATTTAATCCTTTATACATCATTGCACTGATGAAAAAGAGCCTAAATTTACTGCCCAAGTATCATTGTAACAAAATATCCCTTACTTCTGTGCTGCAATCCTGATATTTTATCTTTTTATTTTTTTACCCTGCCTTCCTAATAAATGCTCAAGGCAGCTAACAAATACAATAAATACAATACAAAATAGATAAATAAAATTCCCAAAAGCATAATACACAATTACAAAATTACTCCAACATTCATCCAATAAGACTCCATAAAATACCCACACACAATAACCCAAAGCAGAAAAGCATTCACCATTATAAGCACATAATATATGAATAGCAAGCCTAGTGGAAGTTCCATAGCCTGTTAAGAAGCAAATATTAAACAGCACAGTTTGGGTGCAGGATAAAATTGTGCTTTGTGTTGCAAAATTTTAAAAAAATGAAAATAAAATAATTCATCCTTTACTTGCACCTTTTAAGCGTAAATATACTGCATCTGAGTGGAAAATTAAACCTTGAAAAAGAAATTGAATTAAAGCAAAGTCTTTCAAAAAATAGTTCATTAGTGTTTTGTGATTACTATGCTTTTTCATTTGCTAATCATCGGGCTACTCAGTTAAAGATGTCTAGTGTGACGGGGGTGGCTCACCTCCCCTCGCCTCCAGCATGGTCAAAGCTGCGCTCCAATACATACGCTGCATAAACTAGTATTTCAGCCTCTTGGACAGCAAATCAAAATTATCCCAGAATAGAGGATAAAAATCTTTTTACTTGATGGGCAGCCCAGTCTTTTCCAGGATTGGGCTGCCAGGTGGTTGGAGTTACGACAGTGGAAGTCACTTCCACTGTTGTAAAATAGCTGCTGATGGTGCACACAGCATGCCGTTGGCGGCCATTCTGCATGCGCTGCTGCAAGAGGTGCAAGCGCTGCAGCTCCGACATTCAACCCCATCGTGCCTGCAAGAGTGGTAAGTCAGCGGTGGTGCAGGGGTGGGTGGGGATGCAGCGGGAGGGGGTGGATCTGGTTGCAATGGCATGCACCGGATCCTATTCCCTCCATTGAGAAGCTCCCCACCCCTTCTCTCTCCACGGACATACATAAAATTCAAACTTACATCCTGTTCGTCTTCAAGATGCAACCCCACCGCTGGATGCAGAGCGTGCCTTTTTGGCACAGCTGCATCGATGCGGCTGGTGGGGGGTAGGATTGGGCCCTCAGTTTCAAGTTTCACTGCATAAAAAAGGGATGAAATGTACACAACCATGTTGCACTAGGATTACTAACTTACAATTAAGGGTCCAGTATCCACTTCTTTCTTTGTCATTAGGAGTTCTTTAATCTGTTCACATTGCAGAATCTCTTTATCTATGTATTTGGAATAATCAGTTATTGTTTTGCCGTATTTACAAGGCATTACAGAGGTGAAGTCTGGTCCACAAGCATAGAGATAAAATGCTTCTTCTGGGCCAATTTTTGCACCTACAAAAACAAAGATGCTGTTTTCAATATACAGTATGCCGTTTTGTATAAAATAAATACTACTTATTTATTTATTTTATTTAAAAAATTTATATCCCGCCTTATCCTATGCCGAGGCAAATGCCCAAGGCGGCTTATATTGCAACTCCTCTACTTTTGAACAGATGAGGGATTAACAGATTATATATGAATATACAAGAAGTCCTGCTGGAAGGAATGCACCTCTCTCTCAAGCTTGTGGGCTTCAGAGGCAGCTGGTGGGCCACTGTGGGAAATGGGATGCTGGACTAGATAAGCCTTAGGCCTGATCCACCAGGGCTTCTCTTAAATTATGCTCAATCCTTGATGATATAGCCACAGATTGGCAAACAATTTGCTACTCCCAAACAGAAACTCAAACATTCTAAAGACCATTTCATCCATCCCTCTTTCATTACCCTAACCAAAAGTAGTTTCATCAGGATTGGTTTTACTTTTACAATATTTATTTCACAAAGTAAAGTTATTGGTTCTGTAAAAATTACAGATTCAACAGTTTCCTGACTTCTTGCCCATGGGGTGTCATTCACGACAACTAAAAAAAAAAGTTACACGCCCCACCCCACAACAATATACCATTAAAGAGAAGCAGATTTCCCAGGTCCCACTTCCCAGCCAGTCGCAAAAATTCATCTTGGGATGACGCATAATGGCCAGTCATACAGAAGGTCTTATTACTATCGGATGATAAACTTGTTTTCCTTGGGAGTGTATAATCTAGACTAATTTCAGGTTTTCTGAAACAAAAGAAAAGGTCTTATTTTAAAGTATATTCTGAACAATTCTACTATATTTAAAGAGAGTATATAAATGATAGATACATTTGATTTTTCCATAATTATTCTGCATAGAAAGAGTTAAAATAAAACAGAAGTGTTTCAGTACAATTAGCTCCATGTTGTTCCACCTTTGGAAGGTCTAACAGATGTGGCTGCAGTAAGCCTATGCCTGCGATAAACTCTGTTCTTCTACTATTTCCAATCAGGTATCCAGTACGTAATAGCAGATGGCAGTAACGTACACATTATTGAAATATTTATATCCTACCATTTGGCCCCTCACAGAGCCCATGAAACAGTTACAGCATACTGGTTTGCACGCTCTGGTGGGAAAGGCAGGATATAAAATCATTTAAATATATGCTTCAAGCATACCTGCCATAGTTGCAGCTTCTAGATCTTCCCAATGATCAGGCCCAATTATAGGCTGAGATTATAGGTCAATTTACCTGGACCTGCAACCTCAACCTGTGATAAACTCATCCCTGCAGCTACACTACCTGATCCACTCAACTAATTAAATGTAGAGCTTTCTTACCTCTTCCTTGCAACAGGTCTAGCAAATACTGAGGGTGTTCCTTTGACCTACCCTAGGAATCTCTCTCACTGAGGTAGGTAAAAAGCTGCATAAGGAACAAATGGACATGAATTTACCCACTATAAGAGGTTACAGGACATAAAACCACCTTTTGAAATTCTTGGCTGAGAGAGAGAAAGGAGCATGCTAAACATGAGAAACAAGTTCGTCTATGGCAAGGACTTCAGGAACAGGATTTCCAATATCCGCTTGGTTCCCACAAAACAGCGCTAGCAAGGTTACAACAGAACTCATACCTTTTCTCTGCTGCAAGCTAACAGGGATCTCCACATCTGACACTTCCACCATATCCTACTAACTTGGCCCTGAAGCTGATGCCCAGTGCAAACTCTATGCTGCCTTCTCCTCTGACTTCTAGTATAACATTTCGTAAGTGTTCAGGTTCTGTCACCAGTTCCCTATAGAGTGCAACACACATTACACTGATAAAGCTTCCATTGACATTAATGGCTGTGAGCACAAGTATAACTACTGTAGGGTCGCAAGTCACTTAAAGAGTACAAGGATAACAAAGGATTTCAGCCGGAAAATTTATTGAAAACAGACAGCTAAGCAATCATTCCATTAATTCCACTGTAAACATACAGTACCTCAATGCTTCCGGTCCTCCTTCACCAGGTTTAAACTTAAAGAATAAAGAGGCCTCTTTAATGATATGCTTATATCACTGACGATTTTGGGAAATTACCTTTGACCAGAAATCCATAACGACAGAGTTCCATGAATATTTTTCTTGCTTTCCGGCTGTTGCACGTAGGTTAATGCCAAATGCTGCCATTTGCCTGTAAGAAAAGTGTTTTCTGGTGTTTCAGCTTGTGCTAGTAACCCAGCTTTCATTTCATCATTTGGATCCATACACATACTAGGAAAACAAGAAACAGGAAAACCACAATAAGCAGCTGCCAACATATTCTTTTCAAATTAAGTTCTACTCTAAAACACTGCTTGTGTTTTAATTCTCCTCTGTGTAACCTAACTGGTATAAGGCCTACCGGAAAGATTCCTATTCAGACTTCAAGTCCTTATGGCTAACCTTATGGCTAATTTGTAAAACTGTGTTTTTATTTAACTGGTTCTGTAGAAATGGAATGCTCCCACAGCATGCAAGGACAGCATAGTTCCCTCTCACCTATTTTTTTGTAGCAAAAAGACTTCCTTTTCCAGGCTTCATTCTGCAGTAGCACCCTATCCATTTGTAAATTTGGTGATGAGATACTAAGGCTGAGCCAAACAATTCACTTTTGACAATAGCAATTTTCAGAGGAGAAGCCTCTTAATCTTACTTTTTTATGGTTTTTCACAACTGTTTGCAGCATGCTTTTTCCCTTTTGATGCAGCCAGCGGCGTATCTAGGGCAGAGCGGACGGAGCAATGGCTCCAGGCGGCAACTCAGGCTGAGGTGGAACGGCGTGCCGCCCTGAGTTGCCGCCCGCCCTCCGCCCGCCCTGTCTCGCCCGCCGTGTAGCTGGAAATTCCAGCTACACGGTGGGCGATACAAAGCAGCGGGAGGCCGCCCAACCGGCCCCCGGAGGCTCCGCCGGATCCGCGCGGCTCCAGAGGCCGGAAGAGAGTGTCCGCCCGTCATGCCGGCTCGGCCCCTAGTGCCCAGGCCTTAACCGGCGATTTTGCACATGCGTACAACTCATCGGCGTTGTACGCATGTGCGAAATCGCCGACTAAGGCCTGGGCAGTAGGGGCCGAGCCGGCATGACGGGCGGATGCTCTCTCCTGGCCTCCGGAGCCGCGCGGACCCGGAGGGAGCAGTAAGCCGGGAGGGAGGCAGCGGGCGGGGGGCACCCGGAGCAGGGTCCCTCCAGGTCACCCCCCCAAATTGCACCAAAAAAAAATCCTTCAGGGCGGTTATGCTGCCCGGAGCTAGGGGGGTGTTGGCCACCCTCAGGGCGGCCAACACCCCCTAGCTCCGGGCAGCATAACCGCTAGCCTCGCCTCTGGATGCAGCATCCTCCCCCCCTTCATTTAATTCCTCTTTACATAATCCCCAACAATCAGGGATCATGTACTGAACATGATTATGTCAAGACGCTACACACTCGGATCTGGCTGTGTCTATGCCACTAAGGGCTAATTAACTGCATTTAGAGTGACAACAATGAAGTAATATATAGGACACTATAATGGTTATATGGGTGGCCCTAGTCAATCAGGGTTCATTTTAACAAACGTACACATTTGCAACCCTTTCGAAAGACCTGAAGAGCCAACAAAATGGGGGCCCTATGAATTCCAATCGATAGTCATGAAAAAGGCCCTGTGTCAGCTCATCCTTAAAGGACACAGCATTTCAGAAACTGAACTGGCAATAGCACAATAGAGCACAGAGAAAAGCAAATGTTGACTTTTTCCAGAAAGGTCTAGTGAGCAATGGTTTTCAAGCTGTACAAATAACGTCTTCGGGAAGACAATGAAACACAAAGCCACCATTCTGCTTCCAATTAAAAATGATCCAATGAACATACAAATCTTACTAGTTTTGTGTGTCCCATTCTAAGCCTAAACACAGCAACAAGTCTAACTACATTTACGACACATATAAATGTAGATCACTAATAAGAACTCCGTGAGCTATTGCTTATACAATTCTGAGCTTTGAAACACTGCTAGCCATTCCACTGAACACTGCCATAAATCCACCAGGACAAAGAAGGAATATGTGATCCTTTCAAAGGCATTCTTCCTTCCATAAAACTAACACAGTTGCATACCGAAATATGAACGCTCCAGTGTTCACATTAGCCCACATTTGTATCATCAATGCTTTGGAGCCCAGTGAAAATATGTGAAGGCAGCCATCTTCAAGAAGTTTGTCTCCCAAACTGAGGTAATCTACGCCAGGCCTACTTTCTTCTAGAACAGAGAAATTTGTTATTTCAATAGTTAATCACAGAATGAGATGTTGCCATCTTGCATTCTTAGTATGAAAAATTAGCTTGTGGTCCATAAGGCAGATAAGACTGGAGGCATAATTTACCCCTGCTAACTGGGCAAGAGGCACTTTTTCAATTGGTGTTCCTCTTATATTTAGCAGGGGGAGAATAACTGCCCCCCTTTCACCCCAGCACAGTCTCTTTTCTGGTGGCTGTTTGCTGGTGGTGTTCCGCATCGTTTTTTAGATTGCGAGCCCTTTTGGGACAGGGAGCCATTTAATCATTTGATTTTGTCTGTAAACCGCTTTGTGAACTTTTTGTTGAACAGCGGTATATAAATACTGTTGTTGTTATCATCATCATCAACAACAACTAGGCTTAAACTATTATTTGTAGATCTGCAACACATTTTAGGCGCATTCAAATTCAATTTTACATTTCTCAGAGAGGGTCAAAAGCTGAAGAGTCAAATTCAGAGTACACTTATAATAACTAAGAATGGTTAACCGCTTTCATATGCATCACTAAAGCATGCTTGCGTTTCTCTCATACAATCTGTGTTAATGCAGAAGACAATAAGGAAGGAAAACTGAACATACATGCCAGCCAGGGGTAAATTTTATATTCACATTAGTAACAGTTGTAGCAGATTTAAGTCTCACATATAAAAATGACCAAAGAGACCCGTTATCTCTGGGACACCAAGATATGCAAATATAAAAACCTTACACTTAGACTATACCCTGGCAAATATCAAGCAGATACACAGCTGTAAGTAAATAGGTTAAATGTGTGGCTTATTTTCCTTGCATGCCAAGGATACTTCAAGGGTCAACTATTAACCCCTTTACAGCAAAGCCAGACACCACGAATACAGAGAAGATATACTGTACTTCTGTTTCAAATGCTGGCCTTTGAATTATAGCTTTGTCTGGGAAAGCACAACGTGAGGGCTTCCTTTTGGCATGCCCAAGCATAGGAGGAGGTAAGACTGAAGATGTGCAGGAGAGAAAGAGCACATTTGCTTCATGAAAGCCTCTCCCTTGCAACTCGCCACTTCTATTTTGCCTCCTCTTCTTGCTCATGCCTGCCTCCCCTGCTGGCAAGCGAGGCAGTTAGACTAATGAGGACTGGCTTCTGCAACATCAGCCAGTTATTTAAACAGCAATTCCCGCAGCCAGAGACAGTATGGAGGCAGCCATGCTCAAAAACAACAGTAATTGCTGTTACTACTCTTTGAGGTGGAGGGTACAAACTGTACATCCTCCTGCCTTTTAATATCATCCAAGATCACGGGACTTGTGATAGAGTACCACCAATGCTCCCATCACTCTTACAGATTAAAGTACACTGAATTACAGAACAGCATTAACAATACAACTTACCTATATCATCAAAACTGCTGTCATGGGAAATTAGTGACTTGCTCCTCCTTTTCATCCTTTTGGCTTTCTCTAAGGAACTATCTGCTTCGTAAACACGTTCCACACAAAACCACAGTGAGATGCTGAAACCTTCAGACATATGTGGCCAACAGTTTTGCCCAACCAAGGGCAAATGGATTGGAGCAACATGCCAAGAAGAAAGAAGATGGTGAGGCAAGCTCTCACCTTCTGGTTCCTTCTTGGACTGTGCAAACTTTGCTCTTCTTAGTAGTCCTACGGTCTTGCTGTTGAGAATGAGAGTAGGTTTTTGTGAAGGACTGCTGCTTAAATTTGATATTTGACGGAAAGGAAATGAGATATGTTGCAAAGGCCTCATCTCAGTATTTGCCTCCAAAATCTTCAAAACTCCTTTAAGCAGGGTGCTCTAAGAAAAATGAACCAGATAACAATTAAAGAATAGTTTATCACTATGGAATTAAAGAATTTGCTCCATTCTGAAGATACTGAAGTGGTTCCCTTTTTTGTCATTACTAATTAGAGGCAGTATTCAGAAACCATAAGAAAGTAATTTTGACAGCAAATTGGAGCAGCATTTCACATTAAATTGAGATACTTGAAATGAACACTCCTAACCCAAATAAGAGCGCAATCTTGTGTAAGGATCTGCGGGCAGCCTTAGGACCACCTGCTGGATCCTATCCCCATTCCGGGCCAATCGTGATTGGCCCAGAGGTCATCCCCTTCCCCTAGTGTAGCATGGGGAGGCCCCAATGGGCCTCCTCGGATTTCCGCCAGCTCTCGAGCTGGCGTAAGTCCGAGGAGGCCGTGTAACGGCTGCGCTGGCCCGGAACGAGACGAGGATATGGCGGCCGCCATCCCCGCCCCCTCCTTGGCTGGCTCGGCCAACGGCTGCCCTCCCTCACCACCCAGACCACCCCCGCTGGTGCTTCCCTACCTTTCGCCGGCAGCCGCAGGGACAATCCAGTGCCTGAGTGAGGGCTGCTGGCCTTGCACCGGCGGGCCCTTACTCTAAAGTCATCACAAACGTGCTTTACGGCATATTTGTGACAGCTTCGAACGACAGAACACATGCTCCGCCATTCGAATGTTATGGTGGATTGCGCAAATTACTGTAAGAAAATATAGTCTAGCCTTTGACTGAAGTTCAATTGACTATCACATAAATATACTATAACATTGTTTCTTGTTGACTGAAGATTAGCATTAGTAGTCAGTCAATAAATCATCTAGTCAAAATCCTTCTTCAAAGGATTATCTAATATCAAAACCATTATTCTGAACAGAAGAGAATAATTATTTCTTGATAATGAAGTTAGCAAAACAAAAAACACCCCGAGATGTGTATTCCAACTGCTAAGCTTTTGCCAATTTTTTGGCATGCCTTCCAATATTTGATCCCTACTATTACTTATAAAATCCCCCCATTTGAAAACATTATATAGTCTAAGCTAAACACATCCAGTTCCTTCAGCCTAACCTCTTTTATTTATCTTTGTGGTTTTCCTATGAATTTTTCCAGTTGGTCAGCATCTTTCTTGATAACCAAATCCCTGGTTTTATTGAGAACTGTTCTCTTGCTTGCCACTATTTCATATTTTAATGAGTTTTATTAGGGTTGCTGACTGATTAAAAAAAGAATCCAGAAGTATAAGCCATCTTCTGATTATTTAATATATAAGAGCTACCACTCATTGTTAGAAGCAAAAGCATCTTTATTTTTGACTTCCTATTACATTAGCATAAGAGAACCACAATACACTCAGAAAGCCAACAACTATGCCCTTAACTAACAAAGGCACTCCAACAAGCACTCTTGGTGGGTGACCCCAGCTTTGGAATTCTCTTCCCCGGAGACCCCCTGAAACCCAAGCCTTCAGAATCAGTACAAGGCATTACTATTCAAATTGGCATTTGATGGCCAGACAGTGTAGAATAGTTAGCATATGTTTACCCACTCAAATCCCCTTTGGATGGGATAGCTATAAGTCTGATTAATTGATGGGCTTGCCAGTGAATGTATTTGCATAGAAGTATCCCCCACCACAATTGCATGGATGCTTTTCTAGTCCTTTCTGCCCCTTCCCCAAGAAGCCATTCTTAAAGGTTCATGGCACTACAACACAAGGGACAGCTGGAAGAAAAACACAGCATCATAGTATGCAAGGCTCTTTCAGGCCAGCATCTGACAAGATTAGTCTTTTGTACAACCTCTTATCCAGGAGTTGTATGTTTCCCTGGCACAAAAAAGAAACTGGCTTGAATAAAAGGGGACGCAAAGAGTCTCCTAGTTGGATGCTCTTGATTTTAAGGCAGGCAAATTCAATTTCCAATATGCAGATTCTTCTATATACAAAAAAGCTCTTGAATGTATACTGAACCCTCCCATCAGAGACAGATGTTGACTTTCTGTATGCCTGGATGCTAAAAATCAATTGTCTAAATGGGAATTCTTGTAGCATTCTTTATACATAGTCACACTTCCATCTCTTAACCAGGCAACAATTTACTCAAAGGCATCTAGTTTTGGTGTAGCATGGAAGTTTTCATGGCTTGGTACAATTTCTAAGGAGATAGGGTACATGGGTTCATAAGCCATGTAAAATTGATAAAGGAAATAAAAAGCTTTAAACTGCACAAAAATGTCCAAAAAATTTTAAAAGCATATATACTGTACATCAGGTTATACACTATCAAAGCTTCCAAACCATCAGGCACAAAAAACTTCTAATTCCCACCCAACGTTTCATCCCTCTCATGGGACTTTGTCAAGGCGAACGCAGCACGACAGGCTGCTAGATGACATTGCCCCTAGAGAAGTAAGCCAGTAATTTATCAGAAAAGCGGCGCAGCAAAGCGCAGGAACCGCTAATTGAAAAAGGAAGTATCGGTTTCCGCATTGATCGGAGATAACCTCACGGTCGTGTGCCGCACTGCTGGGTGAATATGCGATCTCTTTAAGATCAGATGCCAGAACTTATTTACAAACAAAAGTTCTTGCTGTCTGTTAAGTAAATTTTGTTGTTTCCTCTGAGAAATAGCCACAGCTTCCAAATTTTGTCTCTGTTTGAATTTGGCTTTGTTAAATAAAATACGGGTCTGATCAAAGGAAATCTTTTGTGCGGTCTCCATGCGTCACAATCGCTGATTTTTCTCCTTGAGCCAGTCTGGAAGCCCTTTCATGTTCCTGAATTCTAATTGTGATTGGTCTTTTAGAATTTCCGACATAGCTCCTCCCACATTCACATGGAATTTCATAAATGCCATGGTTCATCAGTGGGGGTCTCGCATCTTTGGGGTTGCGCCGCATCTGTTCAATTTTCACTGTAGGTGTGAATAAAGTTTTTATATTGTAATGACTAAAGACCCGGGCCATCTTATCTGTAGTACCTTGTATAAATGGTAGGGACAGCCATCGTTGGTCACTGGTTTCCGGACTTTCTGAATCACTATTGTCCCCAATATAATTTCTCTTTTTTAGTTGTTTATCCCAACATCTGTCAATTTGTTGTAACTTATAGCCATTAGCTCTTAAAATTAGAATTCAGGAACATGAAAGGGATTCTAGACTGGCTCAAGGAGAAAAATCAGCGATTGTGATGCATGTAATGGAGACCGCACAAAAGATTTCTTCACAAAAGAAACAACAAAATTTACTTAACAGGCAGCAATAACTTTCGTTTGTAAATAAGATTTGGCATTCGATCTTAAAGAGATTGCATATTCACCCAGCAGTGTGGCACACGACCGTGAGGTTATCTCCGGTCAATGTGGAAACCGATACTTCCGTTTTCAATTAGCGGTTCCCATGCTTTTCAGCGCCGCTTTTCTGATAAATTACTGGCTTACTTCTCTAGGGGCAATGTCATCTAGCAGCCTGTCGTGCTGCGTTCGCCTTGACAAAGTCCCACGAGAGGGATGAAACGTTGGGTGGGAATTAGAAGTTTTTTGTGCCTGATGGTTTGGAAGCTTTGATAGTGTATAACCTGATGTACAGTATATGTGCTTTTAAAAATTTTCGGACATTTTTGTGCAGTTTAAAGCTTTTTATTTCCTTTATCAATTTTACATGGCTTATGAAAACCATGTACATGGCTTGTGCATGAAGCCATGTACATGGCTTACATGGCATATATCCTATCTCCTTGGAAATTGCATCTAGTTTTCTTAAGATAACATAATGAGAAGGCACAAGATTTCTTCAGATAACTTATTTTTGCCAAGTGCCAAAAATCACCTTCTTATTCATTTCCAAATTTCAAAGAAAATCTTGCTGGTTACTTTATCTACAAAAACTGTAGAAACCGTAAAACTATTTGTTAGAAGACTGGCATTATTATTTCACCCCTAACAACAAAAACATGAAATGATATTGTCATCACTGTCATCATCATCCGTATCCACTTCGAAGGGACTCATAACTTGAACGACATTCTTACTGTAGATGGAGATTTTTCTAAAAAGATCCTTAAGAGAAGGGTTAGCTCTTCTGAACATGTTCTTGAGCTCATCAGAGACACCAGCAGATCCACCAACACCTCCTGGCATGCTGAAAAGAAGCACCATGATTTGCTTTAAGTTAGTACACATTCTAAACTATGTTAAAGCTATTAAGATGGAACTATTTAATTTGACACTTAGAAGCCAAAGACTATTCCTGGTGTTAAGAAAGAGACCTCCATGCTTTTCAGCAATCTGCTCAAGACCACAAACTGAACAAGACAACAGTCAAGACCAGTACTGAACACACATCCAGAAGACCCTCTTCTACTCATACCCCATTATGGATTAATTTTGTTGACAAGGTAACTACAGTGTCTAAGATCTTCAGTAACTGACTTGCCACATTGAATCAGTTTAATACCCAATTCTCACGTCAGACTGCAGGTGGGGGCTCACATGACCAAACATTCCTTCATATATGAATAACAAAACTCTCCAGGTATTAAAAACTAGACAAACTAGACAAATTCCCCCCGTCCCTACATCTAGTTTACAGAGTTTATTACATTTAGAAGTTCCTCTCCAAGTTTCACCAGCAATGTGCATTTCACTTATACCTAGATCTTCACTTGAGAACTTCAGGGCAGCTTTTGAGGCTCTGAGGCTCCAAGGCCTTGTTTAATTTTAACCATGCAACAGCAGCATGTGTTCTCAGATTACCCCTTACAGCAAAGTGCCTAGAACAGGTGTTCTCAACCTGTGGTACACGTACCCCTAGGGCAGGGGTGGGGAACCTCCGGCCAGAGGCCGGATCCAGCCCGCGGGTCGATCTGGTCCGGCCCCTGCGGGACCTGACCGATCCGGCCCGCGGGACCTGACCGATCCGGCCCGCGGGACCGGAGGCTCCACCGCACGCCTAGTCACTTTAAAATCGGCCTTTCTACAGCTGCGCAGATCGCCGTTGAGGCCGAGAGATTGGTGAAATTTTTGGGGGGCCCCACCGCAAATTTGACCCCCCCATGAATTTACAGCACCCACCCACCGCTCACTCGCCCACCCACCCACCGACCGCTTGCACTCTCACTCAGCTCCCTCCCACCCACCCACCGCTCGCGCTCCCTCCAACCCACGCACCGCTCGCACTCACTCAGCTCCCTCCAACCCACGCACCGCTCTCGCTTGCTCAGCTCCCTCCCTGCCAGCCACCCAGCCAGCCCCCCTCCCAGCCAGCCCTCCACCCCTCCCAGAGCCCCCTCCCTCCACTCTCCAACTTACCGGGCTCCGGGACACCGACACCGCCACCTTCCCACGCCACCTCCTTTTCAAAACGGCCTTTCTGTACATGCGCAGATCGCCGCTGGGCTCAGCAGCGATCTGCGCAGGTACAGAAAGGCCGCTTTCAGAAGGAGTAGGCGCCGAGGTGATGCGTCAACTCGGCGCCTCCTCCTTTTAAAATCAGCCTTCCTGGACCTGCGCAGAGCGCAGCTGAGGCCAAGATTGCCCTCTTGGCTGGCATCGCGCTCTGCGCAGGTCCAGGAAGGGCGATTTTAAAAGGAAGCGGCGCGGGAAGGTGGCGGCAGTGGCGGGGCCTCCGGTCGCGGGCCAGATCAGGCCGGTCCAGTGTGGGCCGGACCGGATTGTCCCGCGGGTCGGATCCGGGCCCGTGGGCCAGAGGTTCCCCACCCCTGGATTAAAGGATTGGTCCAAAACCAAATTGAATTGAAACTGTATATGGAAACTGTATTTTTCTTAATACAGATCAGTACAGCATCCTATGAGAATCATGAAATGTTAATTTTCAAGCCAAACTTTGGACATGATCTAGGAAAGTTAAAACGCATTCAGGTTCCACTTTCATACGCAGCCCCCTACACCCCACACAATTCTGTTCTAGGATCTACCAAATCTGAGATATGATTGATGGAACCAATGTGACCAACACCTGTCTCTACTAGAACATAGCAGAATAGGCCAAGAGGAAGATGCTGGGACCCAATGGGCTTTGCTCACACCTGTCCATAGGAAAAGGAAATTTGCAATCCCTCAGAAGCATATAAAAAGCAAAGGCTGGATTGCAATGGTGTGCATTTTGTTCTAGTACTTGCTAATTTAACTGTGGATTGCTGTCACGCCCCTCAGGACCCAGGAGGTAAACAACTGCCACTAAGAGAGTGACTCTAGCTACAAACAAGTCTATGCGGCCTGCGTTAGGATTTTATTTCATTTTCTAATTTCGATTGCCTATTTTTACCAATTTGAACCTTGCCTAGTTTCTCTTTTTATTTTTCTTAATGGACCATTAATATTTTTGGAAAACTCACCAGTCTGTTTAATTCATATCAGAGAGCTAGAGTCTCTGGCTCTCCAACAGACTGCTTGGAGGCACCTTCGAATCGCGGAATGGCTCTGCCGGTGAGGGGGCGGGGCCTCCTCATTCCGGTTTGTAAACATGGTACTAGAACGAGGCGCGACTTACGGTAGGACCCCTACCGTAGAAACGCCTCTGCTTGGGGCTAATGCTACAAGTAGGCATATAGGAGTTGGGGGTTGACCAGCTCAGGTGGTTCTCTGGCTGCTTCTTTAGCAACCAGCTTCCATGCTGTGGGAACTCTGGTAATTCAGTTCACCTAAAGTGACAGGAAAACTGCTCCCCATTCTTGGTTTTCCCTCTTTGGTGGCAGCAAACTACCCTCTCCAGGCCTATATTGCCATATCTGTCACACAGCCTAATCCTATGCATGTCTACTCAGAAGTGTCCCATTATAATCAATAGGGCTTACTCCCAAGTAAGTGTGGATAGGATTGCAGCCACAGTCACTTCCATGGGGTAACCGAGAGCATGGAGGAAGGTTCAGTGCATGGGCTGGGCACCATTCCTGCACGGTGAACCACAACAGCCTCAAATGATCACCGTAAACCCATAAACATTTGCAGAACTGCATTTAAGATATTGCCCATGTGTTGAGCAATATGAAAGATAGCATTACTTTTATTTAGAACTCACCATGAAAACTGGAATCTGTTTCTGTCAAAATGTGAAGAAATCCTCCCAAGAGACTCTTTACAGCTCCCTAAAACACCAACACACAACACATTGAACCATCAGCTCAGCCCCTGACCCCAGCGACAGGGTCAGTCAGTCAACCTCTGAAGCCCAATGATGCAGCAGTCAGTAGGCAGTGTGGCGTGATTCACTCGACCGAGCAAGCTGTGCCGATGCCATCTTCTCCTACCTGCCCCATCCGCAGCAAGACTACTTCAATCACCCCTATGAGGATGGAGGGGCCTCTGAGGAAATCCATTTGTGGAGGACAGATATGGCTTCCTCAGTGCTGCAGGATGTCAAGAGAAGCATTCAGAGAGACTACGGACCTCTACCTTCTCATTTGGTGGGAAGGTCAAGAGCAGTCTCTGGGGCAAAACTCAATGAACCGGTGAGAAGGAGGGAGTTCACTTTCCCCTTTCCACTGCCCGACTGCATGTTGAGAGGGGAGAGAAGCTGCACACCCAGTCCAGGAAACTGGGGGTGGTCCAGATAAGATGAAAGGAAGGCCAGGGAGGGATGGCGAGAAAGAAGAAAGATGGTGGGTGGTAAGAGAAGATGAAAGCCATATTGGGGGGAGGAATGAGAAAGAAAAACCTGAAGGGGGGCACCTGCAGAACAGCCCAGTTCTGGCCAGTGCCCCAGGGTCTGGTGAAACCTGAAACTGGCCATGCCCATTTCCCTCTTTCCATCAAGAGAAAGTGGTCCATCTATGGCCATATTATGAAGATTCCCACCATACCTTGGAAAATGTGAGGCTGCTGTCCAAACCCTATCACTTGGTTGCACGTCCGGACAGTAGCCATACTAGCTGTTGCTCAGCAATATTTACACAAGTTCAATTTACACCCCAATCCTGTTGCACATGTGCCGTAAAGCATATTTGCAGCACCTGGGGAGTAAGCGGTGCTGGCGGAGAGGCTTGCACCAATCCTCCAGCGCCGCAGAGCAGCGCCACGGCAGGAAGGTAAGTCCCCGACAGGTAGTGGAGGGGGGTGGGGCAGAACAGGGCGTTCCAGGGGTGGTTGGGATTGGTGGGTCGGGCCCAAGAAGGGGGAGGGATCGGCAGCGGCTTCCTCCACCATATCCTATTCCCCCTTTCCTGAGCCTGGCCACTGTTACATGGGGTTCTCGGACTTGCGCCAGAAATATAGCTGGCACACATTGGAGTGACTGGCGTGTTACTCAGGGTAAATACAAAAAGTCCTGCATAGGGCAAAGAAAAGGGTATTAAGAGCTCAACTCAAAGAGCTCAACTCAAAGGCTAAAAGTTCCTTATACAATCTGTTACCCTCCCCACTTTCCAATTATACCTCTCCACCCACACTGGCAGAGTGGGTCATGAACATCTAGACAGATATGCACACATTTCTTGAACATCAATATTGTATCATTTATACCAGTTCACAACATATACTAAACACTGAGTTACTTGGTCATAGGCATAATTTCATTCACCTGTTCCATAAGTAATATTGCATTTTTCCCTTTCAGCCTAATGATTTTCAAGAAACTCTGGAAGACATGAGTGAGCACATCTAGGCTTGGGTTGCCAACAGAGAGTAAATGCAATTCCAACATGCATATTTCCGGATATATTAATTCCTCTTGAGTTAAATTTTCAGCTAGATCACTCGGAAAACTGGAATGACCAAAGCACCCTTTTTCTGTCTTGATGTCTGTTCCTAGAAGAGAAGACACATGATCATCTACTGAAATCCAACAATTCAACTATTGTCTGCTCAATCTACCCATTCAAAACAATGCTTTTTTTTCCTAGATAGAAACTGATGAGGTCATCAGAAATTAGGATCTTCGTACTTAGCCTGAGATCTTGGCTTAACTCTGGGCACACAATCGTCTTAAAAAATGTAAAATGTAAACACATGCACATTCATGTGCTAGAAGACAGACCTAACAATGGATGGGAGATTTGACAAGTCCATACACATCTGTCCATTGCACAAATTTCAAGATCTACACAACACAAATAAACAAGATTGTTTATTTTTGAACTTTTTATAAGCACTGATGTGTTTCTGCCCCACAAGTACTACACTGACCCATTTTGGGCTCAGCTAATTCAAGAAAACACACACCCTACAAGATGTCTGTTTTATTAAAACGTTACGTTTTACTTTGAAGCTCCAAATACTACACTAACACAATTAGAAAAAAATACAACCCCAAGAGTTAACAGCAGAGCTAAGAGTTTTCTATCCAATAAGGTTACATGGGAGTCGGGAACTGAAGGAATACAGCAGCTGCAGCAGCATCTGTATCTGTGAACTATGATACTATCCTGGAGCTCATATTGTTGGCACTGTTTTCCTCAGTTCCTGGCTCATGCAAGCAGTTCACTCACATGAGCTGAAAGAGAACATAAGAATCAGAAAGTTAACATGGGTATCACCTTTAGAAAATGTATTAGGAAGAATTTGAAACAGGAAATCTTAACATATTTGTAACATGAAGTTTCTTATCAATACGTTTACCAGATCGTCGACCGGGACGGAGCGATCTCCCCTTAAGGGGGCAGAGCGCGTCGCGTTCTCCCCCCCCCCCGCGCTCCCCCCCTTAAGGGGAGATCGCTCCGTCCCGGTCGACGATCTGGTAAGCCTACTTATCAAGCTCTGAAGAAATTGGAATTAATTCTCTCTGAGCCAACACCTACTCTCCACAGGCCTTCAAAACAACAGCTGAGAGAAGCCCAAAGTTCAACAAACAGATTCATCTGTACAAACTGTCAGAACTAATAAGCCCATTAGCTTCCAACAGATTGTATTTCAATTGGAGCATTTTCCACCAAATCCTGCCTAAAACCTCTTTCAGGTACCGGTAATTAAAATTTAGATCTGTGGGGAAAGGCCCCAATCCACTCCTCATGCAAATACCGCACACAAGGGTACAATCCAAAGCCCCATGGCCAGGAAATCTCCTGCTGTCTGGAGAATTATACTCCACATTGTGCATGAAGAACATATCTCTCCGTTTATAAAAGATGGCTCAGAAGCGACTATAGCTGGGAAGTTCCACATGTCAGAGAATGCTGGTAGAATGCTAGGGGTACATTGTGTAAAATCCAAGCCAGTCTTACCCTCCTCTTTGCTTTCGCTGTCATCAGGATTACTTTCACTATCTGCATCATAGCCTTCTTCTTCAGCAAAAAGTTTGAAGCTACAGCACTGCGACTCTTCAGCTTCTTCAGATATATCACCAGGCTGAGGTTCAGGCTCCTTTTCAGATGGATGAATCTGTGGCATGCACATGTTTGCCCAAATAGATAAACTAGGCCTTCTACAGAAAATTCTGGGCTTCATGTTATATTTAGCCACGGTCAAACAACAGAGGGCCGACTGACAAATTTGACAGGCCACCTACCACAATTCCTCATTTACTTATTTCAATATTTGTAGATTCCAGCTGCTGTATCATCTAGTCACTTATACTGCTATTTAACTCTTGTGCAAGATGTAGAAGAGACATGCAAAAGCAGAAACAGTAAAGGGACCCTGACCTCATATAAAGTATTAGATTTAGCTGATATACTACATACTTGTAGCCAGATATGTCTGGTTTGTTCAAACCCACATACACACATCCCATTGCCTCCCTGGCCCACAGTACTCCCAGCTAACAAGTTTCCTTACTCATCCACTTTCTTCCACCTTCAGCTATAAGAATATTTATGAACATCCCAAAACATCATTCTGGCCTGATGACTGTGGGGGATTCAGACAGAGGCAGCAGGAAACACATTTTAGCTTAATATACCTTTTCTTTTTTCTCTTCAGAATGATCAAGATCAGCAAAATAGGTTCCCAGTGCAACTCGAAGCAATGAATCAAATAAGGGTTTCACCAAATCAGTTTCCATTATTCTAGACTTTGCAAGCTGGTCCCTCATTTCAAGTAATATGTCTTCTACACAAACGTTCTGCAATAAGAAAACAGAAACAGTGAGACATGTTTTCAAGTTTGTATTGATGAATGAAAAAGGTAGTAAAAGCAATTACAGTTTCCTCTCCAGGCCCACTCCTGGTCCTCTCAAACCTGAAAGCAAGAACTAAACTTCAATTATCTTCATACTGACTGGGTCAATTCATGCTCTGGTTATGAAAGAAAGACTGGCTTTCTTGATATGTGAAATGACTGTGCCTTAGAGCAGCTAGTCATGAAGCCAACCAGAGGACAAGTGACTCTGGATTTGATATAGTGTGGTACCTAGGATCTGATGAGGGGCGTAAATGTTATGGAATCGCTGGGGAACAATGAGTATGCAACAATCCATTTTGATGTTCATGTCAGAGGGGGATGAAACGTCAAGCAAATCTGACATAACCATTGATTTCCAAAGGGCGGACTTCTCACAAATAAGAAGACTAACTAGAAAGAAGCTGAAAGGAAAAATAAAAAGGGTCAATGCTCCAGAGTGCATAGAAACCGTTTAAAACAACAACAACAGAGGCCCAGGCGTCTATAGCACAAAGAAGGAAAGGCTCTACTAAGTCCAGGAGGATGCCAGCATGGCTAACAAGCAGAGTCAGAGAGGTTATAAAGGGCCAGGAGGCGTCTTTCTGTAAATGGAAGTCTTGCCCTTATGAGGAGAATAGAAAAAGAACACAAACTCTGGCAAAAAAAAAAAAACTAAAAAGACAATACAGGAGACAAAAAGATATTGAGGAACACATGGCCACCAACATTAAGGGAAATAATAAAAAAAGCTTTTTTAAATATGTTAGAAGCAGGAAACCTGCTAGAGAAGCAGTTGGCCTGATGGACAGTGGGGGGGGGGGAGAAAGGGGAGGTAAAAGGGGACTGGGAGATTGCAGAGAATTAAATGAGTTATTTGCATCTGTCTTCACAGCAGAAGAGCTTGGGCACATACTGCTGCCTGAACAGCACCCCAGGGAAGAGTGACCAAAGAATTAAGTCAAATAGAGGTTGAGAGGACATTTCAGAATTTATTTACAAATTAAAGACTAACAAGTCACCAGACACAGATGGCAGCCACCCAAGAGTTCTTAAGGAACTCAAATGTGAAATTACTGACCTTCTGACTAAAGTATACAACTTGTCCCTTAAAACGTCCACGTACCTAGACTGGACTGGAGGATAGCTAATGGCACGCCAATCTTTAACAGAGGAAAGAGAGGGGACCCAGGAAGCTACAGGCTGGTCAACCTAACATCTGTGCCAGGTAAGCTGGTGGAAAGCCTAATCAAGGAAAAAATCTTGGAGAACACAGAAGAACAAGCTTTGCTAAGAGCGCTTGGCTTCCAAAAGAGTAAGTTTTGCCTCACAAACTTATTTTTTTTAGAGTTATTTGAAAAGATCAACAAACCATGGATGTGGGTGAACCCATTGATATTATATATTTGGAATTTCAGAAAGTATTTGCCACAGTCCCTCACTAAAGGCTCCTGAGAAAACTCTACAGTCAGGAAATAAGAGGGCAGGTCCTCTTATGGATTGAGAACTGGTTGAAGAACAAGAAACAGAAAGTGGGTATAAGTGAGCAATTTTCACAGTGGAGAGAGGTGAAAAGTGGTGTACCCCAAAGATCGGTCTTGGGACTGGCACTCTTCAATTTGTTTATAAAAATGACCTGGAACTGGGGATAAGCAACAAGGTGCCCAAGTTTGCAGCTGACACTAGGCTTTTCCAGGTGGTAAAGTCTAGAATGGATTATGAAGAGCTCCAGAAGGATCTCTCCTAACTGGGGGAATGGGCAGCAAAAGAGCAGATGCAATCTTCAAAGCTAGTAAGTGTAAAGTGATACACACTGGAGCAAGAAATACATTCAGATTTACACTGATGTGTTCAGGTTACACTGTGACAGATCAAGCGAGAGATCTTGGGGTGCTGGTGGACAGCTCGATGCAAGTGCTGACCCAGCGTGAGGCAGCTGTGAAGAAGGTCAATTCCATGATCGGGATCACTAAAAAAGGGATTGAAAGTAAGACGTGCCAATATTATCTTGTGTGTGCTCCCAGAGGCATCTGGTGGGCCACTGTGAAATACAGGAAGTTGGACTAGATGGGCCCTTGGCCTGATCCAGCGGGGCTCTTCCTATGTTCTTAAACTCACTTGTCAAGAGTTTTGTTAGCATGTCATTCTCATGGCAGAGATTCCCATGATTATCTCTAGATAAGTCTCCCAATTTATCTGAAAAGTTCATGAATTATATTTGTAGTTAAAACTCTTGAAAGCCCTAGTGGCCTATTTGAAGGTGGAAGAACTAAAGGGAGAAAACAAATTACAATGCACAAGCCTTGTTGATAAATTGCAAAAGAGTACATCACAAACTTAAAATAATGGTGAGAATAAGCCTCCTGCTTCTTATATTTTCTCTCACTATATTCCCACTCGTGGCTGAACACTATATCTAGATTTCTCTATGGAGAACTCTTTTCTGTGAGGCTTCTTATTACTGCACTATTTTTTAAAATTATAATAATTATTACTTTCTCCTTTGAGACACCGACCACTACACACACTTTAAAATGTTTACAGAGCTATTATTAAAGTAGCTGAAGTAATTTTATTTAAAAAAAATTCCCTAGAAGTTCAACTAATGCCATGCAGAAATGAAGGTATAGTTCTAAACTCCAGACCAGTAGCTTTTGTTCCCATCTTTAGAAAATGTTTAAATGACACTGTGGTTGTAATAATTTCAAGCGGGTCTATGGCACATTACCTGGAGAAGAGACTCCATTTCCACCTTCTGCTGGAAATTATTTGCACTGTGTAAACAAATTGCTAGCAGAGCTTCCAAAAGTCTTATACCCTGGAACGACCATTCATTTTCTTGCATTAACGCTCTTTTAGATGCTGCAGTGCCATCAAGCAAAATTTGTTCCACACTGGAATGGTCAGAGGAAACCCACTCAGGTTTTCTTGCACTATCAAGATTTTCATTAAGACTACCATGGTCCAATTGGTCTCCCTCATTGCTCAGCATCAGCTGTAATGAATCACTTTTGAAAGAAATGTCAGTACACCTCTCCTGCTCATCTTGTTCAACTACTTTTTTTGAAAGTTTCTGAATAATCATGGCTATTAATCTATGACATACTTCAAAACCACCAAGTCTATGGAACTGTCTTTGGAAAACGGAGCTGCACAAGTAGATCCAGCGACACATTGACCAAATATCTGCTGCCCTGTGGATATGTTCCAAGGAAGGCAGAGTAAGACTCTCTGGAGACAAACATGGCAGGCTATGGCTTAAAGGTTCACTAGCTGTACTGTCATAACCTGAGGTATCTTCAGAATCATTCACAGAATCTCGATCAGCATCTGCTTCCTTGCTGACACACAGAAAAGCAACACACAAAAATATGTTTATCATGTTGACGTGAACATCTTGACTGACTGGTTTCTTCTTCTTTGGATAAACTTCTTTGAGACCAGCATAAAATTTGCTCAGACTTTGAGGCACATCTGAAGCAGCTTGCTGTCTATTAACCAAAGCACCTAGATCTAATGCAGACTTCTTTTGTTCATTGTCTAAGCCATCAAGGTCTGCCATGACTTGGTCCATCTGCTGATCTCCAAGGCAAAATATTAATGTTTCAAAGACTTTCAAGGAATAACTTCTTGCACAGTCCAAGTAATTTAGTTCAGTCATTTGATTCACTCCATTGCAGCTTAAGAACAACTCACGTATTATTCTGTGGAGAAAAGCATTAGCTCATTATTTAGACAAATTTGGCCCTACCTAAGAAACTAATTTCTACCCAAAGTTCTATCACAGTCTCATGAATACTCACTATCATACCGCAGTCAATACTCATATCGCAGTCAAGAATACTCACTTAGGTGATTTTTATATATATATCGGTCATTAAGTGACTTTATATATAGTCACTTAAACTTTTATATATATATATACACACACACACACACATATACACACACATACAGTATATAAAAATAAAAGTCACGTAAACAATGTGCCAAATCTTAGGATGATAGCAAGCAGTTACACACTTTTAATAGCCTTTTCTGGAAACAGAAATCAATACACAACCTCACTGTTAGGACTGGCACGTGGCAGGGAGAGAGTAACTGCCCCCCTTTCACCCCAGCACAGTCTCTTTTCTGGTGGATGTTTGCTGGTGGTGTTCTGCATCTTTTTTAGATTGTGAGCCCTTTTAGGACAGGGAGCCATTTAATAATTTGATTTTCTCTGTAAACCGCTTTGTGAACTTCTTGTTGAAAAGCGGTATATAAATACTGTTATGATGATGATGATGATGATTCAGGATTCAATTATATTTAGTTTCGTATATTTATTTAGCGTTATATTTTTACCCCCATAACCACCCAGTTCAAAATATTAGGCTAGGGCAAGTTATAAATTAGAGCTAGCAATCAAATTTTTATAAAAAAACTTAGCTAAGCACAGTTAAATCTCATTTATTTCAATAAGAAGTTAAAGTACATGTGTAATGTTTCCATTCTAAATGAATGGGCCTTTGAATGCTTTTAGTACTAAATCACTAAAGAGACTAAGAATAAAATACAACATTAGTGGAGGAAATAAGTAATCAAGAAACACGAGGGGCTTTCACAATGAAACAAGAGAGGATAATTGAGTTAAGGTTTGACAAACTATCAAATGTTTCCCATGTATATAGCTGTAATAGAAATATACACTGGTCATTGCTCCTACATGGCATCAACTAGACTACATTTAAACAACATACAAACACAGGGCATTTTTATTAGAAGGAAGCGGCCACATAGGCTCCTTCTATTGATTTTGGTGCCATTGCCAGGAGCAATTCTGGGATTAAGCCTCCCGGGGAGGGGGTGGTGGCCTCATTTTGCATTGGCCAATTGGGAGGACTTTAAACTGGTCTTCCTATGCCTTACTGCTCCGTACAACCCTATCTTATGAACTGTGGTTTCTATTTCTCTCATACTTGGAAGTAATCTGTTCAGGATCCAAGACATCTCTTTTTATTAACTTTTCTTTCAATTCATTTGAATGTATAGGGCTGCAACCCTATACGCACTTACCTGGGAGTAAGGTCCACTGAACTCAATGAGGCCTGCTTCTGAATAGACATGTATAGGATTGTTATGCTAATGTACTAATTGCCTCAAAAGAGAATGGATAAGATTTCTGAATTTTTCCTCAGACACCAAACATACGGCTAATTGTTTTCCTTATGTTTGCATTGGTAAGAAATATTCCATTACTTTTCAGAACAAAGCACTTGTAATCCATGGCCAACTATACTCAATTGTATGTTCTCATAAGAATGCTCTAGATCAGGAGTTCTCAAAGTGCAAGTTTTCATGGCTTGTTATTATACTCAAAGACACAATATTTATGGGATTTCCAGCCATGTAATTTCAGCTCTTAGAGTGAAGAAGATTAATCTTACGCTTGTCAGTTGAAATTCCTCAGTTCTGCCGCGATGCAGAGTGATGCAGAGCAGGCAAAAGGATTATCCAAAGCTGACAGGACGATAAAAAGTCTTGAAATCTTTCCGCTTGACGTTTCTCCCCAGTCAGTTGGGGTTTCTTCAGAAGCAAAAGAGACTCAGCCACAGGCTGAAAGATGTCCATAACCTTGTCTTGCATAATTGCAAGGTTATGGACATCTTTCAGCCTGTGGCTCAGTCTCTTTTGCTTCTGAAGAAACCCCAACTGACTGGGGAGAAACGTCAAGCGGGAAGATTTCAAGACTTTTTATCGTCCTGTCAGCTTTGGATAATCCTTTTGCCTGCTCTGCATCACTCTGCATCGCGGCAGAACTGAGGAATTTCAACTGACAAGCGTAAGATTAATCTTTACTTGTGTCTTTGAGTATAGTTCTCAAAGTGGTGGGTCACAACCAACCACTTTTTCTAGAAGTAGCCTGGATAGGATCCTAGACAGGACTGGGCTGCCCTTTTCATATATGGGCAGACTCAGCCTGTCCAGATTTCATCAAGCTAAAAAAAAAGTGTACTGTATAAGCATTTCTTCATCTTCCAACAGAGAAGAAAATGAACAAACCTGGATTTAAATAGTGCAGGTAGAGTTTGCAAATAGATCTGAAGCACTTCCTGAGGCAAACACCTTTTGTGGTAGCTGCCAGTCTGACTAGAGGTTGTAGTAATACCTAGTTGCTGGGAATGATGAGCCAATTCAACACCCCTCTGGAGTACTGGATTGAATATATAATTGTACAGTTTCCACTGAATAACTTCATTGCCTTTTTGGATCAAATTGCAAACATGACTAGCTATCTGCATGCAGCGCAGTTTATCATCTTCTTCAAAAACAAGGCTCTGGTAAGACTTCAAGGCATCCCACTTCAGCAACATGTCTTCCGACCCTCGGCTAGGCAGAATTCCTTGAAACCTATATGGAGTTGAACTTGATGCAGAAACAACATCAGTAACATTGCCATGTAGAACATCATCTAGTTCAGCAATCTGGTCACAGTCAATGGTACAAATGTTGCAGGATGCCTGTGTCAGCTTTTGAGAAACTTGGGCTCCACCCAGTTGGTCCAATATAAACTTATTAAGGACGCTCAGTATGTGTGGTTGAAAGTTTTTTAACACCTGTGATCTGAAAGAATGAAGTAAAGGGATAATTACAGACTTGGGGTCCATGCAACAACATATTCCCGCATTGTGGATGCCAGATAAGATCTGAAAACATGTGCTGCCAAGAGAAACTTGTCCCAATAACCGCAGACACTGGTGAGCACAAACGGCAATGCAACAGCATCGGTCAGGATAATGAACTTCCCCATCCACAGTTTCCTCAAAAGGGTTCTTAGAGATTTGGTTCTTAAAAGTAGAAACCGGTAGCCCTGAGAGGTCTCTGTGGTGATGCATGAAATGAGAATACTCGCAACGCCTGTGCCGTTTTCTAGTACACATGGACTGATGAAGCTGTTCCGATTTCACTTTTTTGATAGTGCTGATTATTTTCATAATGCTATTGATAAGGGCTTTGAGATACTCTGATGCCTCTGTGTTTATCTCAGTGTCCCTTGCAACCAGCCATTCCATCTGCAGTACTGTGGTTTCAAATAGCTTGAATCCCTGGTGTTGTATGAATTCGTGAACCAGATCAATTGCTTGACTAAAATAAATCGGATTGGAGGCTGCACTCTGAAGGCAGCAGATCAGAATTTGCAAGACTCCTTCTATAAACTCTGACAAAAGGAGGGCTCTGTGTCGATATCTTGAGAACACAAAGTCATCCTGAATCCCCTTCTGTAAAGCTCTCTTTTGTCTTGAAGCCAAAGGATCGTATGGTTTTCCCAGCAAAGATTTAGTTTTTAAAGCTGCTTTAAGCAAATCAATAAGATTTTTTCTCAAGTTGCCAGGCATGGTCTCAGCATTGTTAACATCGATAGCCATAAGATGCAACACCGTCTTAAACAGCATCCTCTGAACTAGAGCAACTGGTTCCTCTGTCCAGCTGGAGAAAACCACTTCATTTTCCGCAGCGCTGCTTGCGTTATAACAGTCTCCAAGTTTTGACAGGAGTTCTGTTAGGGTGGATACCACATTTGCTGCGAGTGCAGATTTGTGATTCAAGGCAATATCAAATTTACACACTTTTTCTAGCAAGGACAACAAGACATGACACAAGTCAAAAGGGGAGTTGTCTAGGCCACTGTCAGACAACACAGCTGGCTCATCTGAAGTCTCAGAACTGATTTCTTGAGCTGGAATGATCCTACCAAGATTATAAACCTGGACCTCTTCAGCTTCTAGAAAGCCACATCTACCTGCAACATACTGTTCTTTAGGTGGGTTTGTTAGGAAAGGCTGCAGGAGTTGGGACCGCCTGTGCTTCATCATGGTTGTTTTCTCATCTGAATTGCCTTCTGAATCAGAAGTGGATAGTTGGGATTTCCTTGCATCTCTCACAGAATAGCGATGAGTGGTTTTGCGCTGGCGTCTACTTTTTCGAGAAGAATTTAATTTTACAGAAGCCTGAGTGGGCAGGTTAGAATTTTCTTCGAGATTTTGTTTTTCCTGAGTAGATTTAAGAGAACTTGAATTTGTCTCTTTGGTGAAGCATAGATCAACAGAGAAGGGTAGATTAAAATCTGTTGAAAGATGGACATTTACAGTTAGATTATTTCAGCTAATCTATAGTCCGAGAGCCAGTTCACACACACAAAAATCTGAGATCTACACATGCAAAATGATTAACAGCCCGATCCTGCTTAAAGATATTTAGCCAGCCTAAAGGGCCGGCCGCAGTATCCAGTGTCCTTCCTGGGCTGCGTTGGCTTAGCACGGGAACACCTCGGGAGAAGGGGACATTCGTCCCCTTTTCCAGATGTAGGGCTGCCCAGCCCCAATAGGCCTCCTTGGATGTATGTTAGCTCTGGAGTAGTACATCTATGTTAGTACATCTGGGGCGGTGGGGGTAAAAACGGCCCAGGCCAGGAACGGGCATGGGATATCGGTAGAGCTCACCACCAATATCCCTGGCCCCCTCCTGGCCCGGGCCGGCCAATGGCCGCCCTCCCTCGCCACCCAGCCCTCTCTCTCCCCACCCCTGCATCAACCAATGAAGGGCTTACCTGCACCGGTGGGTGCCGGGTCTGGGAGGAGATGGAGTAAGGACTGCCTGCCTCCGCGCCAGTGGCCCTTACTCTCCGGGTGTCAAAAACGTGCTTTACGGCATTTATGACACCTGGCGCCTGCAGAGCACGTGCTCCGCAGGCATGATGTTGCGCTGGATTGGACCGTAGGTGAGTAAGCTCTGCTCACAAGATCTCCCCAATGCTTTCATAGCAGAAGATGGATCAAGTGAATGGAGCCTAGCTGCATATGTGCAGAGGCCCCAGCTCACACTGAAGGTTCTACAAATTATAAGGATCAATAGATGACCCGAGACTTACTTTAATGCCCCACCGTATATAATCTACATGCTAGTGTCATGTGCAGGCAGCCCTCAGGTACTGTATAGTCTTTTATTTAATACACAGATGTTCAAACATTTTTAAATCCCTGATAAATTCTGTGTGAAGACATGGGCCCAGTTCAGATGTAATTAAACCATAGCTTAGGCTCCTTCATGTAGCACTAAAGGAGCCACAGGCTCACAACTTCCTCCCCCCTCCTCTCACATGCAAGAGAAGGGTAGTGAAAGCTCCAGTTGCTCTCCATTACATGGAGGTGGTCCTCATTAACTATGGTTTATTTCAACTATCAGCCTATCGTTTGATCTCTTGGTTTGTTCTGACTTTGTCAGTTAAACCAAAGTTTCCCCAAGTTTATACATAACATAGAACTGCAGTTTGTTTTAATGTGAAAGCAAAAACTACATTTACGCAATAAAATCAATGTGGTTTATGTTCACAGAAAGCTATAAGCAACACTGGCTGCAATGATTAAGTACTTTGCATAGGAAAAATGTAAAAACAAGACAAAACAAAACAATCCAGAAACAATCTTAAGCCTATATTTTAAATTCATGTATCAATACTGCAGAAGCAGATTTTAAATTATATACATATAGAACATCTACCTATTGCCTTTTCTTCTTGTACAGGTATTTTCCATACTAGTGGCAAAAGTGAGAGGAGGAGCGTAAGAAGGTCTTCTCGACAGGTCAACTCCTATGTAGAAAACAAATGTTTGTTTATATTTCATGCTTTTATGGAAAAGTTAGAAATTGTCACATCTACTACAGATTCAAAACTAATTTGATTTCAAGTTTCTTTGCTTTCATTTTAATGTCTTTTCCAGAGCTTTGAATATATACTTCTCTAGTATGAACCATCACTACCAATGACAGAGATATGTCCTAAGGCACTTCTTTCTGTTTGCACTGGGGTGTGGGGGGGGGGGAGGAGGATTTTCATTGATTTCCCCCTCTTTCCTCTGCACCTGAATACTTGCTCCTGAGGATTGGAGGGGGATTCTCAGGAACAGTTTTTAGGGAGTGCAGAGGGGAGATCAGAGAAAACAGCCCCTTCATTGCCGTCCCCT
Source organism: Plestiodon gilberti rubricaudatus (assembly GCA_026170595.1). Lineage (NCBI taxonomy): Eukaryota > Metazoa > Chordata > Lepidosauria > Squamata > Scincidae > Plestiodon > Plestiodon gilberti. The sequence continues at coordinate 50,957,020 of JANXHW010000001.1, read as the reverse complement.
TGTGCAAACGATGCAACTAAGGATACAATCCATACTGTCCCAATGACTGTAAGGCCGAATATGCTGAATGCTAATCTAAAAAGGTATAAAAGTATTTGGCATACCCTTGCAATGAACTTTTTCATGCTCAAATAATTCCTCATCCACAGAAGAATATCAAACAAAATAAATGTCACCTCTGCTGGTTTGGAGGAACAAGGCATACAACAACTGAAAATGCTTAAGCTATTATACTGTATTGCTACCATTAATAGTCATTAGAAAAGGTTAATTAATAGTTCATCCATATACAGCTATACGTATATATACGGCATGTGATTATTTTTTGTAGTGCATTGTATTCCTTTCCCATGTTGTAAGCCGCCTTGGGTCCCTTTGGGGAGAAAGGCGGGGCAAAAATACTGTAAATAAATAAATAAATAAATAAATACAGGTCAAGTTCTGTTGCATTACAGAGAGTTCAATGTCTAAAAGTGGAAATAAAATATATTTACACCAGTCTTTAAAAACTGTTCCAGACTGGGTTACCAACGGAGTGGAAAGTATGATTAACGAGTAACCCAGCGCAGGTTCTGCTTGAACTCAGAACTCCTTTAAGCTGTACGTTTCTTCTCCATCTGCAATATTTTTCTATCAATACAGGATAGAACAACTCTACTTTCTCAAATATTCATAGCCAGGTTATACGAATGGGCTGGCAGATATGATTAAACGTGTACCAGCATGCAAGAGCCAACTTAGGTCATCTTAGGAGTTCTTTGAAATTCTTTCCAGGTCTCCTCTTTCTTCAGTGTTTACCATGGTGCATGTGTTTTGTAAAATGCAACTCTCCATCCTTAACTTGCACAGTTTCAGAGAATGGGAGTATCAAAAGATGTGTGCCCAAACCATACATACAAATTCCCTTCATCCTTTCTACCCAATTTCAAGATTGTGTGTGACCTCATCAACTCGGGTTAAAATGAAACCGAGCATACGTGGTTTCCATAAGAACCCAGGTACGCAAGGTCACAAGACAGTCAAGAGCAAGTAACAGCAGTGCGTGTGGGAGGACAACATAATCCAGTGAACCCTCGATCCAGGTTCAGCATTAATTCTGAACTGAGCCTCAGGACAAGAAAGCCAAAGAAGGAACTCGCTATAAGAATAGGAGCAACCACAAGTGAACAATATGGGCATACAGCAAAAATAAAAAATAAAAAAATACATTCATACAACCATCATACAACCACAATTCAAAGATTTTTATTTCTTCAATTGTGTCTACATGGCTGTGGAACCCATACTCCCCAAAACCTTGGTAAAATACATTTAGTTCCAGCATCTTCTTGCAATGTTAATAACACATAGTTTAGAAAGTCTTCAGATTTCTCATTAAAAGCTTGAAGTTACACACCAACGTGTCTATAAGCATTAAGGTTTATTTCTTTGAATGTTTTAATCCACCTAAACCAAGAGGTTCCGAGTTTCACAAGTAAAACAAAAACCTCAATAGTCTCTCCACTGTTGTCTTGGGGTTAAATTTATTGTAACCCACACAGAACCTCTAGACTTGAGTTGCAATAAGTTTAAACACAACAGAAACAAACAAAAACTACCATTACACTATCAAGAATACTTTATTTGCCATTTGAAGTTATATAATCAGGTGACTGGGCAAGGAGATTACATGTGAACGGCCCACTATTTCATGTAGGCATGAATCAACAAGCATCATTACAAGATATTATTAGAGCAAACCCCAAAGCCACATTTGTTAAGGAAATGCCTTTATTTCAGATTTTTTTTAAAGAACTCTTGTGCACCTTTCCATATATTCATTCATTCATATAAGCACAACAAACACTGCCTGCCACCTGAGTAAATATCTGTGTATTTGCATGCAAAAAACCTCACAAAACACTGCAAGATGTTTCTGCAGCTACAGAAAGTAAAAAAAAAAATGCTGTGTTTCATTGTTTTTCCATACAGCATTCACTTACAGACACGTCATGTACACAAGATCTCACCAAAAAGGAAATGGAAAAAGTCTGACCAAGACAGACATCCCAAGTTAGTAAGAGTGTCTCCTCCCCACCAGTATGGAAATCAATTACCTTTCATGAATGAATCTGCCCTAAAAGGCTGAACAGGAAAAAGACAGCATGTACTGCTTGCACAGTCATTGCAGGGCAGAGTCTTGGCCCCCATTCTATCATGTTGGTATAGTGAAGCACTTTCAAATAAAGTCCCTCTAGAAACAGCCAGTCAATATGTGGCATGTGAGCGCTTGGACTCAAGTCAAGGCACAAACACGTCCCTCAACAAAAATGGTTTTGACTGGCAGTCAGAAGTGCCTTCTTGGGCAAATCCAATATGAGGACTAACAGAAGAAGAGGAAAGGGACACTCAGCCCAAGTATCTTCTTCTGAAGCTTTCTTTCCCACCTGAAGCTGATGAGTATAGAGGGCCTGATGTTCCATGAACAAAGTGGACGTGTGCGGCCTTCCAGAGTACTCACAGCTCTCTGAATCAAGGCCAGCGCAATTCAAACAAAGTCTACCATACCTTGCGATTTATGAAAAATAAATTATGTATTACCTGATCAATGATGGAATTAAGTTTAGTAAGCAAAACAAATCCACGACCTTGGACAAGGTATTGCCCAAGTGCTGCTATGTGTGTTTTCTCTTCTTCCTCCTCCCTGGCCTCCACCCTTTGATCCACTGCATTGCAGAGTTGGCTGACATCTGACAAAAATTCACGTGCTAGTGAGTTACTAGCACTGCTCATGTCTGAGCTATAAAAAAAAGTATATGAAAGAAATAAGTAGAGTTAGTTCAAGATCGAACCAGTTTTCTGAGCTTAAAATTGTACATGGTTTTTAAAGAACTAAAGAAGCTTACACAAACGTTTCTACAGATCATCAACATGAAACACAGCACATGTTCATATGGTAGTACCACCACACACACAAAAATGGCAGCTGAAGTACAGTGCAACTTTGAATACAAGTCACATTATAAGTGCAACTGAATCTAAAATTCATGTCTTGGGGGGTCATGTTCATAGCTGTGGTATATTTGAAACCAATTGTAATAACACACAGCATATCAAGGTTGCACAGTATATTAACTACACAAAACTATATTCATGACTTAATTTTAACCATTTAGAAATCCCATTTATTCCTGGTATATGAAAAACTAGGTGAATTTACACATATTTTGCAAGTTATTATGCCACACAAGTCACCTGATGGCACTGGGCGCCATAATAATTACCCGTATAATTAAAAAAATTATATGTAACTATATATAGGTACAATTAACAATGGTACAGACTATGAACATAGCAGACTGCCCTATGATCTGAAATGTGCAAACGAAATAAGCAAAGTGATCTTGTGTTGATCACTATTGTGCCTGTTATAACAATCTGATCTGTAATGCACACAATACCAAATACTCACCAGAGATTACACTTCTTTTCTCATTGATGATATTTTACAAACTGTTAAATAGGCCTATTCTTAATCCACCTCTATGACTGACCTGCAGAACAAGGCAAACAAATTCAGAAGTCAAATTAAAATACAAAGAATATGCCTAAATCCCATTTTCAGGAATTCTTCTGCAAAACAGAAGCCTGTTTACAAATTAGAAAGTAATTTCTAAACACCTCTCTTGTGCCAGGATGGTGTAGTGGTTTGGGAGTCGGACTTAGACCTGGAAGTTCCAGGTTCAAATCCCCGTTCAGCCACGAAACTTCCTGGGTGACCTTGGGCCAGTCACTATCTCTCAGCCCCACCTACCTCACAGGGTTGTTGTGAGGACAAAAGGAGGGGAGGAAATATGTACATCACTCTGAGCTCCTTGGAGGAAGGGCGGTATAAAAATGTGAAAAATAAATAAATAAATAGTCACTGTTTGCTTTTCTGGATCCCAAAGCAGAGGAGAAAGAGAGAGGATAAGGAAGCAGCATTGAATGACAGAGACAGTACTCAAAGCTAGCAAACAAAAGGCCATCAGGAAACAATGCAATATTTAAAATAATAATAATAATAAAGTAATTTCAGCAACTCAAGACTGCTTAAGTTATTAAGGATCGGTCTTGAGACTGGCACTTTTCAACTTGTTCATAAATGACCTGGAGTTGGGGATAAGAAGTGAGGTGGGCAAGTTTGCAGATGACACTTTTCCAGGTGGTGAAGTCCAGAGGAGATTGTGAAGAGCTCCAAAAGGATCTATCTAAACTGGGGAAATGGGAAGCAAACTGGCAGATGCGCTTCAATGTAAGTAAGTGTCAGAGGCGTTTCCACGGTAGGGGCCGCACCGTAAGTCGTGCCCCGTCCTAGTACCGTGTTTACCAACCAGAACGAGGAGGCCCTCGCCATCGCAGCCATTCCGCGCTGCGAAGGTGAACGGGCAGGAGACTCCCTGCTCGTCACCTTCGCAGCGCGGAATGGATCCGCCGGCGAGGGGGCGGGGCCTCCTCATTCCGGTTGGTAAACACGGTACTAGGACAGGGCGCGACTTACAGTGCGGCCCCTACCGTGGAAACACCTCTGGTAAGTGTAAGTAATGATCCAGGGTACATCCACTAAAATGAAGTGGCGGGAGAGTTAGAACAGACAAAAGGAAATATGTATTTAAACAGTGAGTAATTAATCTGTGGAACTCCTTGCCACAGGACACTGTGATGGCTCCTGGTCTAGATATCTTTGAAAGGAGATTGGACAGATTTATGAAGAAAATGTCCATCACAGGTTACGAACTATTAAGACTATATTCAATCACCAGGTTTAGAGGTAGCCTATCTCTGAATGCCAAATGCAACAGGATACAGGAATCTTGTTGTCTTGAGTGCTTCTGAGCCATCTGGTGGGGCCACTGTGAGATACAGAGAGCTGGACTAGATGGGGCCCCTGGCCTGATCCAGCAGGGCTCTTCTTAAGAGCAGGAAAAAGCACCCATGTATTTATTTCTATAAAATGATATAATCTGGGGGGAAATTGATCCTATACTGAAAACATTTGGTTGAAAATGAAATGTTAGAAATTCCCCCACTTTCTTCCCTTTCAATGGAAAGTCACTGTTAGATAAAATCAAAATAAAGTATCATTAGTATTCAAACGCTGGTCTGCATTGCAGATTCATCTGGCTGGTCTTTCAGTATTATAGATAAACCCTCTCTTCCCATGAACATAACACTGGCTCTAATTCCAAACATCTACCCCTTTATATATGTTCAGTTCATTTAGAGAATAAGAGAACCATATCTCCAGAAATGTTATATTAGAAACAACACGAAAGCCTAACTGGAAAGATTCATAAGGACAATAAAAAAAAACACTGGACAAACAATCTTATTTTGAGACAAGGAATAGTAGTAGAAAACTGTTGGCAAATAAAATTTCACAAACACAAGAAGTCAAGATGATGTCTTCAATTACTACCATAATCAGCATCTAGTGATACTTATTTAACACATTTCTATTCTCCTCCTACCACTTCAATATAAGTTTTCCAGAGCAGCTTACAAAATCAATACGACAAGACTATGAACTCTTAAATGAAATCACTATTCTAGAACTACAAAATACGTAATTTATATAAATGTGATTATCCAGAAATCACTGATAACCAGGGTCCCTTCATACATTACGGGAGTGTGGGACATAACCAAACATTATCATGGTGGCAATAAGAAGCTTGAAAATGCACGTACAGGTCAAATCATATGGGTTCTTCCAATCATATGGGGGGGATCAAGTGAGAAGCAGCCAGATAATGTGCACCACCCATGTGGCTATAGGGTGGCATTCAGAGTTGCATGCTCCAGAGGAAGGGACTCTTGCTCTAAGAAGAACTCCAGATGCTACCTATAGACTTCTATACATAACTGCATCAGCATAGGAAAGGCCTGTAACTCAGTGGTAGATTATAAGCTTTGCATGCAAAAGGCTCTGGGTTCGATTCCTGGCACCTCCAGATTGGGCTAGGATAGAAAAGACCCCTAATTAACACCCCAGAGAGCCACTGCCAGACACCAGATGGTGGTCTGACTCAGTACAATGCAGGTACAATGTACTGACTCAGTACAACCTTCACAGGTTCATATAGGAAGAAGCCACAGGAAAGTGACTATTTTATAGAAAATGTATTTTCCTAACCATAAATACCGTAGTTCATAATTCCATTACTTCAAAAGCACACAGATCTTAGGCATGTTCTTGTACAAGCTAAGCACAGGAAAATTCAACCTACTTGTGACTCGAACCAAAGATTTTATACAGTGGACCTTCCGTATCCGCGATTAGAGCATCCACGGCTTTTCTCAATGCGAATGCTCGCGTACACAGGGGCCATTGTAAAAATCTTTTGTTTAAAAAAAAAAACGTTAAAAATAGCATTTCTTCCCTTTTCTCTGGCAAACCACCCTGTTTGCAGGACTTTAGAAAGGGAAACCACACTTCAGAAGCCTCTTCCGGGTTGTACGGCTCTCCCTTCCACAAGCTCGCACCAGAATGCATTGCGCAATGCATTCTGAGGCAAGCCTGGGGGAGTAAGGGTTTAGTGTGCACTGTCGCCACCTCCTCTGCCGCTGCCGCTGCCCCCTCCTGGGCCCAATCCGCCCACCCCGCCCTGTTCCGCCTTCCCCCCGCCCCGTTCCACCCCACCCACCCCCGTGCCAGGCTTACTTGCTTCAGCAGGCTTCCATCGCTCCACCAACGCATGTGGGAAGGCTCCAGCCTTCCCACTGGCACATCGGCTCCCTGCGCTGCTGCAAAAAGCATTACGCGGTTTTGCAGCAGCCAGACTGACAATCAACTATTTTATCTGATGAGGCAGACTATAGTCCATGAAAACGTATGCTAAAGTTTTGCAAAGTTTTATTACTCTTTAAAGTGCCACAGTCTTATTTGTTGGTTTTGCTTACCCTTCTGTAAGTTTTTGATCAGGCGTCAGCTTTAGTTTGTATGCATCCCTACTCTAGCTATCCTTGCATAGATTCCTCTGCTGGTTTGTGATCACCCTGCTTCTTAGATTTTGCCTGTGCCCTTCCATTCTGTCACAGTGCTGGCCCCAGCTCTGCTGGGACTTCTACTCCAAAAAACACCTTTATTCAGATTGCTTGCAGACCACGTTTCTTGGACAAATATCACATAAAACAGAAAAACACCCATGGAGACCCAACAAGGCAGCACAATGTAATACAAGTTTTGCTATTCTTCCCTCTCTCTCTTCTTCCTCCCCAGGTTTATCATCAAACTAGCAGAGAGTCACACACACAGAATGCCAAAGATCGCCTCCTTTTACTGAAACTGTCTCAATAAAATTCATAAACAGTTTTCATAAACTGGAAAGCAAAGCTGAGAAATTTTTTTTGCAAGGATGCATCATAGGGGCATAATAAAATCAGTAATAGGCCCAAACAACAAATGAAGAGAAGAATGCTTAGAGAAGGTGACTGAGTGCCATGTGACAGCTTCACAAGATATGAAACATGGATTTATAATACATGATGATGAAAGATGAGCCAACAGTCTGACTAATCCGAGTCCTTCCATTTTACGGAAAATGGTTTGCAATATGAAGAGTATCCTGTAGCAAACAAACTAGATCATGAGGACTTGCGTGGCACTGCCTCCTGGCAGATCTTCACACCACTAGAAAGGCATACTTAAGAGACCACAGGAAGTGGTAGCAGAGAGTCAGTACAGATTCACGTCTCCAGAATATACCCACTCCTTTGCCAGAGGCTGCATCCGATAATAACAGAAGACAATATAAATAGTAGCAAAATTAACATCTACTAAGCCAGAAGACAGACCTTCAAAAATCTAAGAAGCAGCTTAAATCATTTTTGAACTAGTATCCCAGAGACAGACTGCATCCCATTTGCATTTCCCTTTAAGGAACTGCCCCTTCTGAGCGTATCTCCCTGGGCAAAGAGGGATCTCGACTGCAGATAGAGGGCCTATGAAGCAAGTCCATAGCATGCACATGGCAGTAGCCGTGAAGGGAGCAAGGCAAGGAAGGAAGGAAGGAAGGAAGGAAGGAAGGAAGGAAGGAAGGAAGGAAGGAAGGAAGGAAGGAAGGAAGGAAGGAAGGAAGGAAGGAAGGAAGGGGCCCAAAAGGCTAGCTGACCAGCACTTGCTGACTCAACAACTATGGTAGCATGCAGATTTTCATGGCTCGTTATTATGCACAAAGAGACAATATTTATGGGATTTCCAGCCATGTAAAAGTTCTTAAAATTGAAGACATAAAGATAAATTCTTACAACTTGTCTGTAGAAATTCCCCTTCTTTGGTCCTACCGCGACGCAAAAGCAGGCAACCAGAGCGGATTATCCAGGTCAGACAAGAAGAAAAAAGCCTTAGATCTTCTAGCTTGACGTTTCTTCCCGACACTCGGGATTTTTTCAAAAGCAGGTAGAGAACTCAGCAGCACGCTGATAGATGTTCATGACCTTGTTCTGAGGACACCAGGTTGATATAGAAACAAACGTTAGAAAGCGCGGGGACCGCTAATTGATTAATTAGACGCGGAAACCGCAGTTTCCAAGTTGACCGGCAGTAACCTCTCCTTCACATCGTATTGGAAAAACTGTATTTCTGCCCACAATAAAGATAGAACAGCTATTAGGCAATCCTAAAGACAGAAGACCTGATCTATCAAACCCGGGCGTTTATGAAATTCCCTGTGGTGGATGTCATGGTTCTTATGTGGGTAACACCAAGAGACCTATTAAAACCAGAATACAGGAGCACCTACGAGCTGTCAAAAATGAACAAGGGGAAAAATCCGCAGTTGCCTGCACACGTTGCAGCAACCGGACATGAAACTGACTTTCAAAAAACCCGTTCGTTGTTCAACGAATCAAGAAACAGACAGTGCTTAAACTTAGAAGCGATTTCGATCTCTCAAAGAAAACCAAAGACTCTTTTGAACCGTCAACAGGAATTGACCTACATTAACAAAATTTGGCTTCCCTCTTTAAATAAATCCTTCAAAACAGCGGAGCGCGGAGGAGAGGTTACTGCCGGTCAATTCGGAAACTGCAGTTTCCGCTTCTAATTAATCAATTAGCGGTTCCCGCGCTTTCTAACGTTTGTTTCTATATCAACCTGGTGTCCTCAGAACAAGGTCATGAACATCTATCAGCGTGCTGCTGAGTTCTCTACCTGCTTTTGAAAAAATCCCGAGTGTCGGGAAGAAACGTCAAGCTAGAAGATCTAAGGCTTTTTTCTTCTTGTCTGACCTGGATAATCTGCTCTGGTTGCCTGCTTTTGTGTCGCGGTAGGACCAAAGAAGGGGAATTTCTACAGCCAAGTTGTAAGAATTTATCTTTATTTCTTCAATTTTAAGAACTTTTACATGGCTGGAAATCCCATAAATATTGTCTCTTTGTGCAACTATGGTAGCTCTCAGGGAGAAAGAAGGCTGGAAATGAAAGGCGGTTGCGGGGTGTTACCGATTCTGGGTGTCAGCTGTCATGGTGGTTCTCGGCTGGAGGCTGGATTAGGGGTGACTTGACAGCACCAGAGGGTTAATAATGCTTCACAGACAGACAGCAAGGCAGGATAGCAAGCAATGGATGGAGAGGTAAAGAACATGAAGCGCTACTGCTCAGAAATGGTATAGGGTTTTGCTTCATAGAATCCTTGTGGATTCTAGGATTCTTAGGTGGGGTGACTCAATCAGGAGGTCCACTATTGGCAGTTCAGGCCCCCTGCTGGGTTCTGCCTTTGTCTTCGCACCCAGTTGAGGGAGTGGTAACTAGCTGGAATATTGCTGGCTTGTTCCTAGATTAGAGCTCAATCATGGGGTTGATGAGGACCACTGGAGGTGTGAAACATTTCCTTTGTTTTACAAAAGTTGCTTTTCCCAAACTCAGGAATCTAGGAAGGGGGCCAGGGTCACAAAGCACCAAATACAGCAGGATTTTGTATTTGTACAACAAATACAGTTCCAGCAGGATTTTGATCTGAAAAGCATCTGCATTTGGGCGACATGAAAGCTTCATTTACTTTTAAGGAGTAAACGAGTCTGTTCAGATTTGGAGTGTTCAACTCCATGGATCAATTAAGGAAGCGGTGATTACATGTTTCAATGAAAAAGAGGCCTTCAGATCTGTGGTTTCTTGCCATCAATCCTATAAAACAGACAGGTTATTGTTCTGGCCCTTTGCTCTCCAGGCAGTCGCCTAGCACCAAGTACACATGCTTAGATGTGCTTCTCCTGCACTTCTCCTGCACATCTTAAAATTAAAGGAAATAAACAGAAAAGAAGTATTGATCATGTAACTCATGCCTCAAGTGCTTCCATGTTCATGTCAAGGTGGGGAGGCCAACATACGAGCACATTCCTCCAGGTTTCAGGTGCCTGAGTGAAGTACCCTCCACTGGCCTCTCCTTAAGTTTCATGGTGGGGCTCACCTTGGCATTGTGAGATCTGTGCTTTTTTCTTGCTATAGGCAGCAAGGGCAGCAATCATCATGCCCCCCTCCTCCCTGCGGGCTCTGTACCGCCTGCACCAGCAAAGGAGCACAAAGGAGTCATGCTCCATGGCCACCTCTTCTCCCCTTGTCCATTCCATCCCAAAATGGGATCATTTCCCTATAGGCCCCTACATCGTTGCAGGAGTGTCAGGGAACAACCTCCCATGCACAGATGGGACAGACAAGAACAGGTAACAATGCAGCAACTTTCTCAGTCAAAAGTCACACACTGTTGACAAATGAAGGCTGGCAGGTCAGGGATTGGCAGTGGGCCCTCAACAACTGGGTGCCACCTTAAAACGTTCCTTTATGCAAGCAGATATGGTCTTGCCACTGAACCGGGATTCCCCACACATGTGGCAACTCTGTACATGTGCATCAGTCTACAAGCAACTCTGACTAGGGGCACTATACCTTAACCAGCATTTACTGGCTGAGAACAATCCAATGTGCAGGAACGAGTCGGTGTGCAAGTTGGGGGGGGGTAGCTAGATGTCAGAACAAACTGGGCTAGAGGGCAGCAAACAGAGCAAAACCATAGCCTCAGCAGGTTGCCTGGTAGATACCATTAACAAGCACTCATTCATTCCGACTGCCAAGAAACAGTAAGACAGCGTAAACACTGCCTTCTCTCTTCTAACACAACATTACTGTTTTTAAAAGCAAGCTGTAAATGTTTATCTTATATTTGTTAATCATAAAAAGATTCTTCAGCTGGCTTTGCTTGGCTTACTGTCATTTTAAAATACGATCAATATGGAATCTGGCACTGACAGGGATCTCTTATCTTTAGCATGCTTCAGAAAAAAAAGATTATCTGTTCCAAGGCCTCTAGATAACTTCAGAAAAAGCACATTCACCCATGGTACTGGCAGACCCACTGGACCCATGTTCAATTAATTCTCATAGCCACTCTCTGCTGAATTACAAGCACCAGTTCCTTCCAAAATCACATTCTTCTTTCCTTTTGGTACACTATCTCTAAACAAAGCCAAAATTAAGGATATTCTGCAACAGGTTATGCCAGCACTTCCCAGACTTACTTGCTCTGTGAAGTTCTGCCTGCAGCAGCCGCGAAATTCCAGACCCAGAGGTGCTGGGCGGTGACACGTTGATGCGTGGCGTAATGATACTGCGAGGCCCCCACCACAACTGCAAAAACTACGCAAGAGGGGGTGGCACAAACTCCATCAGAGTGCTCGAACACTGCCCAAGACGCTCGGACCAACCGAGCAGAGCCTCTGCTCCGCAGCGCGTCGCTGTTTCGCGGCTGAGCGGATCGGGCAGTGAGCTTCCCGTGACGCCCCCAGGAGCCGCGCCTCACATTTTGGGAAGCACTGGGTTATGCATTCATTCAGCTGCGCAGTTTCTATCATTCCTTTCTACCTTTCAGTGCAAAGAGCCATTTATTTCCTCTTGTAGGACAGCTTGGGGGAAGGTGTACAAGATGAAACAGTCAGCTACACCTGAGGCAAACACATCACAAAATCTATTTCTCCAGGATCAGGGATCAACCGGATCTGTAGCCTGATGCTGTCCCTAATGCCCCACGGCTGCTGCCACCACATGCGCATTCCCTAAAAACCAGGAAAGAAAAACGAAACCTCTTGCCTTGCTCCATCCCATGTGGTCCTTTTCGACAAGACATGAAGCGAGAATCATGCTGGGAGCTCCCCAGAGTGTCCTGCAATTCTCGTTTTATTTAAAGAGATGGCAAGGAAGGAGCAAGGTGAGTGGATATGGAAGTGGGCTGCTGCTGCTGCCCATGTGGCTTTTCCGGGCACGAGCAGCAGTGATCTGCTTCCCTACCCACTCACCTCACTCCTTCTGCATACAGTCCCTTAGGTTTCAAGAGACCGCATGAGGAAGCAGCGAGGTGAGAGGGTAGGGCAGCAGATTGCTACGGCTTTGTCTGTGGTGGGCTGGAGAGAGGCAGCAGCAAACCCCGTGCGCAGGGCACCCCAAGTCTGCTGCTCCCCCGCCACCCACCACTCGCCAGATAATCTGTTTCATGGACGGACTGGCCCCGAGTGGAATCCCCCAGGACACACCTAACCACAGCAAGAACATCATCCCAAACAGCTCGATTCAAGGTCAGGACACTTCAGCACAACGTGCTGCTAGAATGGTAGATCTGAATCACAGAAAGAAGATGAGGTCCAAGAAGCAGCAAGAAAACAAACTACGACTGCTAGTACCAAGCCAGGATCACCCCAGCTCTCATCTTATTCATGACAATATTTATAGGTTGTTTTTTTCCCCACAATGAATGTGTTCAAAACAGCCTACAACTTTAATCAGCAAAGGAGTAACATGATCCCCAAACTAAGCACCTAAAAACGCAATCTGGGTGCAGCATTTTGGACCAGCTGTCACTTCTGAACACTTTCCAAAGGCAGCCCCATATTGAGTGCTTTACAGTAGTCAAGCCTAGTAGTCAAGTCCGTGACCGTACAAAAATGACATCAGAGGTCAAGGTGCAAAGTGAAAAGATGTGTTTTTTTAGAGAGCAAAACATCTTTATGTTTAACCTAACTTGAGAGGAGGATCAGACACTGTTCAGCACCATAGCAAACCATAATAGCACCATAGAAAACAGTTTCACTGGAAGTAATTATAATCCTTCATGCACAGAGGAGATACAGGCAATTAGGATGCAGTTTGGAAAGTAGTCTTTTAATGGAACATTACAAACCCCTCAAAAAAGAAAGTTCTAGTCCGGAGTTGTCTATTCATTGATCAGAATAGCAACCTGAAATAAAAGCAGTGAAAAGGACCTCACCAGGCTGAGATATAAACAAACTACAATGTCCGACTTCACACAAGATATACATTTAAAATGTAAAGTTAACCCAAGGAAAATGTTGATCTGAATTTTACTGAGAGATAAGAAGAATCTTGAGTAATTATTCTTTACACACACACCACTTTTCAACAAAGATGTTCACAAAGCAGTTTACAGAGACAATCAAATAAATGGTTCCTGACTCAAAAGGGCTCACAATCTAAAAAAGATGCAGAAGACATACCAGTAAAGAGACACTAGAAAAGACACTGTGGTGGGGTGAATAGAAACAATTACTCTCCCCCTGCTAAATATAAGAGGGGCAACACTTTAAAAAGTGCCCCTCTGCCCAGCTAGCAGGGATTCAAAGCATTCCATAAGAACATAAGAAGAGCCCTGCTGGATCAGGCCAAAGGCCCATCTAGTCCAGCTTCCTGTATCACACAGTGGCCCCACCAGATGCCTCAGGGAGCATAGAGCCAACAAGATAAATCCTGTTTCCTGCTGCCACTCCCCTGCACCTGGCACAGAGAAAACCTACTTCTAAAACAAGGAGGTTGCTTATGGCTCGTAACCTGTGATGGTCTTTTCCTCCATGAATCTGTCCAAACCCCTTTTAAAGGCATCTAGGCCAGGTGCCATCACCACATCCTGTGGCAAGGAGTTCCACAGATGAATTACATGCTGGGTAAAGAAATATTTTCTTTTATCAGTTCTAACTCTCCCTCCACTCAATTTTAGTGCATGTCCCCTGGTTCTCGTGTTGTGCGAGAGGGAGAAGAATTTCCCTCTATCCACTCTCTCCATCCCATGCATAATTTTATACGTCTCAATCATGTCCCCCCTCAGCTGCCTTTTTTCTAGACTGAGAAGCCCCAAACGCTGTAGTGTTTCCTCATAAGGGAAATTTAAATAATCCATGATTATTTAAATACCCAGGAGACTTTGATAAATTTTCCATCTACTTAAATATTTCAAAAAGGCATCTATAGTGCAATATTAGTTCATCCCAAATGATAAGAAAGAGTAAGATGAAATTTTAGATCAAAGAAAACGGTAAAGCTTTTGTGGAGCACTCTGCCAGCAGCATCCTTTCAAATACCTTTCAACAGACCACTGATCTAATTTGTGGTATTCCACACGAAACAACCAGACTCTTAAGCAGCCAGATGTCTTACCATTTAAGCCTAGATAACGCAGGTCAAAAACAGGACTTTAGACTCCATCATGGCACCAGACAACACCAAATATGGACTGCAAAGTAAGACCTGGCCTGCTCCTTCACTGTTCATAATGGCAAAATAGTTGTGTAAAAATGATTATTAAAGTCATAGGCAGATAACACCACAGCCCATTTGTTCATAAATGACCTGGAGTTGTGGATAAGCAGCAAGGTGGCCAAGTTTGCAGACAACACTAAATCTTTCTGGGTGGTGAAGACCAGCAGGAATTGTGAAGAGCTCCAGAAGGATCTCTCCAAACCGGGAGAATGGACAGCAAAATGGCAGATGCGCTTCAATGTAAGTAAGTGTAAAGTGATGCACATTGGGGCAAGAAATCAAAACTTCACATACACGCTAATGGGTTCTGAGCTGTCTGTGACAGATCAGGAGAGATATCTTGGGGTACTGGTGGACAGGTCGATGAAAGTGTTGACCCAGTGTGTGGCGGCTGTGAAGAAGGTAAAAAAAGGGATTGAGAATAAAACGGCCAATATTATTATACCGTTGTACAAATCAATGGTAAGGCCGCATCTGGAGTATTCCGTCCAGTTCTGGTCGCCGCATCTCAAAAAGGATACAGTGGAACTGGAAAAGGTGCAGAAGAGAGCGACCAAAATGATTAGTGGGCTGGGGCATCTCCCTTATGAGGAAAGGCTACAGCGTTTGGGGCTTTTCAGTCTAGAAAAAAGGCGGCTGAGGGGGGACATGATTGAGACGTATAAAATTATGCATGGGATGGAGTGGATAGAGGGAAATTATTCTCCCTCTTGCACAACACCAGAACCAGGGGACATGCATTAAAATTGAATGGAGTATTAAAACAGACAAAAGAAAATATTTATCCAGAATGTAATTGGTTTGTGGAACTCCTTGCCACAGGATGTGGTGATGGCACCTGGCCTGGATGCCTTTAAAAGGGGATTGGACAGATTTATGGAGGAAAAGTCCATCACAGCTTACAAAGCCATGATGGGGATAAGCAACCTCTTGGTTCTAGGAGTAGGTTTTCTCTGTGCCAGGTGTAAGGGAGTGGTGACAGGATATAGGTATCTTGTTGTCTTGTGCTCCCTGAGGCATCTGGTGGGGCCACTGTGTAATACAGGAAGCTGGACTAGATGGGCCTTTGGCCTGATCCAGCAGGGCTCTTCTTATGTTCTTATGAGCAGAAAGTGAGCTACAGTGTGTGTCGTTACCCAATCTGGACAGAACAAAGCTATTTATAAACTAAACATTCCAATAAAAAACATTGCCAACCTAAGTATGGCAGTACTATACTTTTTTTTTTTTTACTATTACTGCTCTATACAACCCTTGAAAGGGCTTGTGCAATTCTTACAGACCCTTCTAGTTACTCCCAATATTCAGACATAGAAGACAACCGTTGTATAATAATACTAGTCTGTTTCATGAGAGGAGTCTTCAGGAAAATCTTTGGGACAAGAGCTCAATTAAACAGAGTAATACTAAATAAGCTAGGTAACCTTTTTTTAAGACACTGCAGATAGCTCTGTCATTTCTCTTAACTCAAACATACCAAAAGGAGCCCTCAAGTATGCTATATTATATCAACCTTCAAGACATGTAACACAACCCTAAGATTTAACAGCATGACAAGAATCTATAATATCCCCAATCATCACCTCTGTTGAATCAGCTATAGCAGACTTGCTGATAGCAAACACAGCTGATGCACTTCAACAGCCATGGCGAATACAGATTTAAACAACATCTATTAACATTGATGTTCAATTAATATTGGTATGTTATTTTTAACAACAGAGATTTAAAACAACAAGGCAACAGAATTGTGGATTCAAACCATGTGCAACGATGGTTCACCTAAACGTAGGCCTGTTTCAATTATCTATAAAGTGGGGGAGGTGGGAGTTCAATATTTAAAGCAAGTGGGGTACTCAGGAGATTGTGTTGTGACCTCCCTACACCCTTTCCTGCCAAGCAGTCTCGCTTTCACCACTGAAGCCCAACTGGGAACGCTCTACCAACTGAGCCAGACATCCTGGTTTGCAGAGAAGCTGTGGGAACATTAACACCCAAACATGTCCCTTTTGCAGCTCTATGTATCAGGCAGCAAACCAGGATGTCTGGCTCAGTTGGTAGAGCGTTCGTCTCACAAATGCCTGAAGATCTAAAGGACAGCAGTTCAAGACGGCCGGAAGTCTGTCGAAGAGCTGCTGGCACGCCGAGCTGATAAGCTGCAGAGCCCTGTAGGGGAGTGGAGCTGCAGCTGAAGCAGCTGAAGCTGAAGCGTGCAGAGGCGAACGCGAGAGAGAGAGAGAAAGCTGGACTGTGAAAGTAACATCTTGAATGAAGGGTTCTATGAAAGATTAGAACGTTATGTATATTGTAAAACCCTTTGGGGTTTAGAACAGCCTGCCCATGTACAACACCGCCTTG
The DNA here is from genome assembly GCA_026170595.1 of Plestiodon gilberti rubricaudatus. NCBI lineage: Eukaryota > Metazoa > Chordata > Lepidosauria > Squamata > Scincidae > Plestiodon > Plestiodon gilberti. The sequence goes on along the minus strand of JANXHW010000001.1, from coordinate 50,940,109 downwards.
AATAAAGTCGGAGGAGAAATCCAATGACCAGAAAGGCGGTACAGGTGGGCCCCCATATCTGCTGGGGATATGTTCCAGGCCCCTCCATGGATACTTGAAACCGTGGATAAGAGCGAACACCCCCTCCATGGTTTCCTGAGGGGCCCCCACCCTGCCTCCCCTGCAGGCAGGCATGCTTGCCCCCCCCCAGCTCTTATTTTTCTTTCAGCAAGCTTTGTTTCTTCCTTAAAACAAACAGAGAAGCAGCCTCCATTGCAGGCAAGTAGAACGAGACTAAGTCCTAGAGAGGCTCTGCACGGTTTCTGTTAACCTTGCAGAGCCTCTCTAGTACTTAGTCTCGTTCTACTTGCCTGTAATAAGCAGCCAGAGGCTGCTTCTCCTGTTTCTTTAAAGGAAGAAACGAAGCTTACTGGGGAAAAAAGTAAAAGCCTGGGGGGGTCCGTGCGATCCGTGGATAACTGAAACCGTGGATAGCGAATCAGTGGATATGGGGGCCCACCTGTATATAAATACTGTATATTATTATTATATGTTATATGATTGCAGCACACCCAAGTTTAAACGAAAGGCCACCACATGTAGTTTGAGGGTTCATGACGACGGAGCATATGCTTTGAATGCAAACGTTCTTGGCTCAGTTGTGCCATTTGAAAGTTACAGGATCTCACATAGCAGGGGTGGTGGGAAGGAATTATCTCTGCCTCAGAGAGAGTAGCTGTCAGAGCAGCATTACAGGACCAGATGGATCAATGGCATGATTCAGTATAACGTAGGTCTAATACATTCATACGTGTTGGCTTAATCATTTACAACAGGGCGGTCCAACACCGGAGCCTTCTTCTGCGGCCCTCGGAGTCCCCCTTCTTCCCCCCTCAGTCCAGATCGCAGCAAAGGCACTCACACAGCTCATAAGCGTGATCGTCAGCTGGAGCGCAGGGCATGCTGTGCCGATCTATCCCAAGGCTGCTGTCCCATCCCACTCACTTCCGGAGGCTCGGGAAGAAAGCGAGCGGGCGAGCGCAAAAGCACTCAGCGCCTGAGTGCTTTTCTAATCGTCAGTGGGGCGCGGGGCATTCTGGGGAGAGTTAGTGCTCAGCGGGCAAATTCAAGAAAGGAGGGGCCAGGGGGTCACATGGGAGGGTTTCTGGGCGGGAGAAATGGGGAAAAGCAATGGACCACCCCAAAGGAGCTGCATTTGTGTTTTGGAAGCAGCAGCAGATGCTGCCTGTGGTCCCCTCAGAGATCACAGGCCCACAAAGCATTCCTTACCCCCCAATTAACAATTAATTAGTAACAGTGCTCTACTCATCTTCAAAAAAATCCCAGTGTGGGTCTTTCAGCTCTGCTAGTGCAGTGCTCATTCAGTTACTCATAAACTCTTCTTAAAAAATTAAGCAGCTTGCTCCTGATTCATGCAGCACACACTAGCCTGCAGGGATCCTCAAACCCTTCTGTTTGCATCTATTGTTGGCACAAAATATTGGTGCACTTTTCAGTTTTGTCAGCCAGAACAGCTAGATTACAATTAGATATACCGGTATTTTCTATTTTTAAAAATACAGCAAGTCCTCACATAAAGTTGTTGATAGGTTCTTCTTGGAAACTGCGACTTTAAGTGAAACAACTTATAATGAAACTAATTTTACCATAGGCTAATTGAGAAACAAACGGTCCTATGGCATTTTCCAACAACTTTAAAACAAAACGACTTTAAGTGAGGACTACATTCCATCATTATTTGCTCCAATACAATGAGTGGGAAGAGAAAGAGTTGTGGTTTTCAGGATCACTGGACATGGGAATATATTTTCGTGCAATCCAGCGACAAGGCACAAATGTCTTGAGTGCATGCAAGTACCGGTAGTGTGCTCAATCAGTACAATATTAATCGTCATCATTACGTTACCAATCATATCTCAAAGTATTGTAATGTCAAAGATGAAGCGAGAGAAACCCTTGTCAAGTGTATGGCCCCGAGCCCTGACCGTGGGCTTGGGGGTGGTTCAAATAGGTTCTGAGGAAGAAATAGGTCCAACCCAAAGTCAGCATTCAAATGGGCTTTTATTGTTATTGTACGAGTCTTAGAGCATGCATCACTTACAAAGCAGTATCAAGTGGCTCGACCAGACATACGCAGCTTGCAGTTCAGAAGCGAAGATATGGGCCAACATGCATAAATATATTCCTTTATTTAAGAATGAGGCGGCCCGGGGGGGGGGGTGTATGTCACTGGAGCTAGGCGATTTGACTCTGTTGAACCAGTGCTTAGGTGGCTGTACTGGCCGCCCAGTGCTTAGGTGGCTGTACTGGCCGCCCATTCATTTCCAGGCCCAATTCAAGGTGCTGGTAATGACCTTTAAAGCCCTTCACGGTTTGGGTCCAGGATATCTGAGGGCCTTCTCCCATACATTCCAGCCCGCCCTCTTAGGTCATCTAAGGGGGCTCTCCTGCAAGTGCCACCTCTATCTCAAGTTAGAGGAATGGAGGCACGTGGGCGAGCCTTCTCTGCTGTGGCACCACAATTATGGAATTCCTCAATAAGGAAAGATGTTAACATTTGTAGGTACCAAACAGAATCACGTTTTTTTAAAGTGTGCTTGTATGTGAGAGATTCCCAATGAATACAATTCATCAGTAAATGTACTACACAGGAGAAAATTAAACACCAGGACTTGGCTAAATGCAGCTTTATCAGTGCAGAGAATCTCAAATTACCGGACGCATTTGTCATACAGCGACAGATATTATCTGGATAACAATATGCCTCACAGCGCAATCCGACTTAACTTTTGTGCCAGTTTAACCAGCGGTGCAGCGAGAACGGGAGGCCCCAGAACGGAAAAGGGATTCAAATCTCCTCCAAAAGAGGAATTCAAAGGGGATTTGAATCCCTTTTCCGTTCTGGGGCCTCCCGTTCTCACTGCACCGCTGGTTAAACTGGCACAAAAGTTAAGTCGGATTGCGCTGTCAAGTATTTAAAGTCCCTGTTTAAAATTTGTTTGAGAACCAGTAGGATGCTATAATTTGGACTTTCAAGCAAGAAGACAAATTCCAAACACCGGATGGCCTCGCATAAGTCACTGTCTCCCAGTCTAACCCACCTCACAGAGTTGGGGCAAGAACAGCAAAACACAATGGTACCTGATAAATCCCAGAACTAACTATACAATGAAGCACTGCAACTTCTGTAAGGTTAAAATGCCACAGATTTCCTTCAGCATCTCTTTTCTTCTGACATATCTACACATCTGCGTTATAAAACTTAGACAAATCATTAAATGTTTACCATGATTTATCATTAGTCCTAGATCATGTCACTCAAGGGACCAGAATTCATCCATCAAGTGTAAAGCAGGGTCCTTCTCCCCCTGAAGAGATGCATAGAGTTATTCAGGGGAACCACAAGTTCCTCAGACTTTACCCTATCTCAGCTTGGTTCTTTTGTAGTTGAATCAAGATTGGGTCTAGAGAGAGAAATGTCAGCCTACCCTTCCCTCCCCCCTTCCAATCAGTTTCTGTGAGAGGCTTGTCTCCGATTAATATTAGACTGACAGCACTGGGACAGCAAGGTGCCCCTGCATTGCTGTAGATTTGCTTCTTGTCTGGATCCTAAATTAAGTGGGGAGTTTCCTTGGTCCTATTCCCTACCATTTCCTTTGACCCACCTGTGCTCAACAGCAGAGGTGAGCCCTTCCAGACTGAACCATCTTTGTCGTATTAGACTCTTTGGGCCTCCCCAAGTCAGTGTGTTTCATGATTGGGGAAGACTAGCATTTGGAAAAGCCCTGCTGCAGCGCAAGCCTGACGTGAAGGATAACCAAACTGACAGCATCCATGTCAATTCTGAACTTTATGAGGAAGTTGTCCAGCTAGGCTTGGGAAAAAGAGCACACGCGCGCGCGCGCGCACACACACACACACTTCAGATGCAAGGCTTCCAGCAAAGCTTGTTTATCCTCTACTATAATGAAGTCCTCTCCTGCACTTGGCAACTGCATAATGCAGCTGCATTAATGAGACTCATGCCCAGAGTTATAATGCATTGTTTTCTTTCTGCATGCAACTTGGGTACTGGTATGGCTAATTACTATTACTGCTTCCCTCCCTCCACCCTCCTGCAGTCTGTCTGATGCTCAGAGACAGGCGCAGGGGAGTTGATTCCAGGCTAGAGTATCAACCTCCTGGCATGTACTACTGTAATCACCAGAGCTGGTAGTATATCAGAGATAATAATGCAGACAGACCCTCCGCTGAGCACAGAATTATGAGGTGGGAGAAGAACCCCTTCTACAGTAGTCCACACAGAAACACAAGCAATTTGGCTCTCCCTCCTTTGCCCAAAGGGGGAAAAAAGTTACCATCTGCCCCTAAGGGTGCCAGATCAGAACATCCCTCCCTCCCCACCTCTACGAATGCTGCGGAGCAATGAAACATCTGTAGTCCTGAAGCGGTCATTTACAAGAAGACATGGGGGGGGGGGGGAGAGGAATATCCATCATACCGGACAAGAGTTTTGTTTCATTTTTTTTAAAGAACGAGAGGAAGAACCTCCTCAAAATAAGCAACGCATTTAGCAATCTTGTACTTTTCCTTACACAGTAGAGGCACTGGCACAAGCAGGCAGAGAAGGGGAATTACACAGGTATGGCAAGTCGACAACAGAGGGAACGGGGGCAAGAAGAGCAGCTGGCATCCCCCACCAAGACAAGGCTTCCGCTCCCCAGACGAGGACGGTGCGTGCGTGCCTTAGAAAAGGACCGGGAACACGACAAACAGTGCCAAAGCGGGAGGGGAGGGGAGGGACGTGTGGCGTGGCAGAGCAGACCCCCGCCTTTCCTCCTCTCCGGGCCCCGCACGGGCGGCTACTGCAGCACCGCCACTTCCTTGCCGTTCCCTACCTGCTCCGCCCGCACGGATGCACAAAGCCGCCTGCCTCGCTCAGCCCGGCCTTCCTCCAGCCCTGCTCTTAGCTCAGTGACAGCGGCGGCCGAGCGCTGCCCATAGCAGAGACGAATCCTGCCGCCTCAAGCCCTCCCTTCTCCACGTCCAGTCGCTAAGGAAACCCCAGAGCCCGCCCCCTCGAGCAGTTGCAGCCGCACAAGCAACGCTAAGCCAAACTCCCACTAGGCAGCGCAGCCCTCTGGCGTCACGTGCGTCGCAAGAACCAATAGCAATGATCCGAACCTTGACCTGAGTTTGGGAAACCCTTTTCGTAGATCAGCGTTCTGTCAGTCTCTGCTGCTGGTGCGTAGCTGTCGCTTCTGTGCTTCCTGTGTCTTTTCTTCCTTTGACCCAGTTACTCTGTCGTGACTTTCTCACATTCTTCTCAGCTTCACTCCTGCCCGTTTATATTTTTCTTTCCCTGTTACTTCTCCACAGTCCCCTCAAAGTAGCCAGTTTTGCACGGTTGTAATGTGTTTCCTTGAACGCAGCAGTCTCTCCCCTTCACCCGCCCCGCTTCCTGCATCCGTATAATATGTGCTTACTGGAACTGTGGGTGTGCAATTTGCAAATTTCCATGTAACAAATCAGTTACTTGAACAAATAATAACAGTCCTGCATTCATTCATTCAACGCACTCTTCCCCGCTGCGTCCTGCCCTTTAGTTCTGCGTAATATGTCGGATTGGAACGTAGTTGTATTTCCGCAGTCTTGTCTCTTAATGAGCCATTTAACATAAAACTGAACTTTACTACAAAGCCTTCATTCCTTACTCGTCGTAGTCCTAGGTGGCTCTCCTGGTTCCAGATAAACGGACAGCCTCACATGTTCTGCAGAATCTGAACTATGGACTGGGAAATTCAGACTTGACCTATTTTTATTGAGCTGTTTCAAGTGGAGTCACCTACTGTGGTGGAGGGACATGTGGTGGCGATATGCAGGCAACCAGTTGTGAGTTACATCCATGCCTGTTGTGACTCACCGATGCAACGAACATGAAAATGAGCGAACTCAGGAAGATAGTGGAGGACAGGAAGGCCTGGCGGGATATGGTTCATGGGATCACGAAGGGTCGGACACGACTTAACGACTGAACAACAACAACAACTGTTGTGACTGGGGAAGTTCAGCCGAGAAGAGCTGCTGGGGCCATTGCTATACAGCAGTGGTTCCCAACCTTTAGGAGCCCGTGGACCACTGAGGCAAAAACTGGAATCATCGTGGACCACATATACCCCCACCCTCCTGCACACAAAAAATACAATTAAATTTGTAATAATTAGAAAAGTACTGGGAAGCATGCTACCATGCAACTAAAGCAGGGGTGGGGTTGGGAAGGAGAACGTTAATAAGTTAGTGCGCCTCAATCTTGCATATAGACCAGGTACTGGTAGTCCTTCCTCCAGGTCCAGATCCTAGCATTACTTTCCATAATCACAAGAACAGCTGCTGCTGTTTGTTATTATGCTGTAAAAGGCACTTTACAGAACAACATAAGCAAAAAATGCAGGTCCCCTTCCAATCTAAACCTGGTCAGTGAATGAGATAAAAGGAGGAAGGTAGGAAAGAAACACAGGGAGGGTCACAACTATGAACAAATGTACAGGCAGGTATTTACCTACACATGCAGTGCAATCCTATGCATGTTTACTAAGAAGCAAGTCCCACTGTGTTCTATAGGGCTTACTCCTGGGTAAGTGTGTATAGTCTCAGGCAGTACAAATCTAGATGTAAAAAGAACCACAGAGCCACCAGCCCAGAAGGAAAGTCGAAGGAAGGAGGGTGGTCTCCAATTGTGGGAAGAGCTGGGGGGAGCAGAGACAAAGTAGGATCCCCTCCTCTAGTTTTCAGTTGGGGGATCTGAAATAACTTATTGATCTGTTGGAAGAATTCCTCCATGCTCTCTTCTGAAGTTAATGCTCTCCTAAGTAAGGGTGCATAGGATTGCAGTCTTGACCTTGTGGCTGAGGGAGGAATAGCCTATTCATTATTTTATTATTGTTATTCTGTCAACAACATGAACTCCAAGGAGGATGCGCACCTTGATTTATCCTTGAAAGGCAAAATAGTTTTGTACAGGAAGAGCGGAGAATGGATTTTCTGAAAAGGAACATTAATTTTGGGTGAATGGATTTTTGAAAGGAGGAATATGGTAGAAAATCAATATTTTTGGAAAAACATTTTTGAAGAGGGAATTATTTGGAGTGCTTAGGGGGAAGAATTAATATGTTGGAGGGAAAAGGAGCTGAGAAAAACATTTGAAACTTTGGAAGGAATCATTCCCCCCCCCCTCAGAGGTCTTCACGCCTACCCCCAATTCAATCCCATCTCTTCCACCACACCACACGCAGCCCTTGCCTTGTTTAAGTGTGGGAAAATGCCTCAAAATGGGGGTGGGAAAGCACGAGGGGAGCACAGACAAGTTGAGCAAGAGGCTGTGAAATGAGCTATCCAAAGCAAGCAAGCAAGCGCACGTACATACACCTCCAGAGTTCCTTCTGCAACACAGCCCTGGCTCCTGATCCCCTCCACTTGCAAGAGCCCTTCTGGCAGGCTGCAAAGAGTTGCACCGGGCTTGCCTTCTTTACCAGACGTGTTTCCCCTTGTGCTGGCTGAAGCTTCTCCTCCTCTTGCCCATAAGCAATGGTGGGCACTTCTACTCTGATCAGCAAGGTCAGTAATGTAAGTAAGTGCAAAGTGATGCACATTGGGGCAAGAAACCAAAATTTGACATATACGCTAATGGGTTCTGAGTTGTCTGTGATGGATCAGGAGAGATCTTGGGGTGCTGGTGGACAGGTCGATGAAAGTGTCGACCCAGCGTGCGGCGGCTGTGAAGAAGGCCAATTCCATGCTCGGGATCATTAAAAAAGGGATTGAGAATAAAACGGCCAATATCATTATGCCTTTGTACAAATCGATGGTAAGGCCACATCTGGAGTATTGTGTCCAGTTCTGGTCACCGCACCTCAAAAAGGATATAGTTGAATTGGAAAAGGTGCAGAAAAGAGTGACCAGATTGATTAGTGGGCTGGGGCACCTCCCTTATGAGGAAAGGCTACAGCGTTTGGGGCTTTTCAGTCTAGAAAAAAGGCGGCTGAGGGGGGACATGATTCAGATGTATACAATTATGCATAGGATGGAGAGAGTGGATAGAGGGAAGTTCTTTTCCCTCTCGCACAACACTAGAACGAGTGGACATGCACTAAAATTGAGTTAGAACAGACTTCAAATATTTATTCACCCAGCGTGTAACTGGTTTGTGGAACTCCTTGCCACAGGATGTGGTGATGGCACCTGACCTAGATGCCTTTAAAAGGGGTTTGGATAGATTCATGGAGGAAAAGACCATCACAGGTTACAAGCTATAAGCAACCTGCTGGTTTTAGAAGTAGGTTTCCCCTATGTCATGTGCAAGGAAGTGGCAACAAGATATAGGTATCTTGTTGTCTTGTGTGCTTCCTGAAGCATCTGGTGGGGCCAGTGTGAGATACAGGAAGCTGGACTAGATGGGCCTTTGGTCTGATCCAGCAGGGCTCTTCTCATGTTCTTATGTCATGAAAAGAGGCACGAGCAGCTGTAGCTTGGAGCCCAGAGGGGAAAAGAGAGATGGATCGAGGCAAGCTCACCATTGAGAAGCTTCAGCCTGCACAAGGGGGAACACGTCTGGTAAGGAAAGCAAGCAGCAGCTCCAAAGTCACATCTGAGAATGGCTACTGCACGTGGCTCTCTTCAAGCTTCTCGGGGGGCTCTCATGCCTCGTCGCTTCCTGTTCTCGCTTGTTGTCGTGTTCCTGCTCAAAGTTCATGTTCTCTCTGACAAGCGAGAACAAGCAACAATAAGGCACGAAGGAATGGTCCGAAGAGAACCAAGAGGTGAGAGCTGGATTGATGTTGATTACCTAGCACGGCACCTGGAGACAAAAATTACTGAAGGTGATCTTTTTTTTTCCCCTGTGTGCTCGTGGACCACTTCCAAGGGTTTCACGGACCACCAGTGGTCCACGGACCACAGGTTGGGAACCCATGCTATGGAACAGCCATAAAACAGCAGCTTTGGTCCCGTATGTAAGAAACCATCTCATGTGGCACATAAATACTGGCCACAAGCAGCGGTGGGGAAATTTGCTACATTATTTATTTATTTATTACATTTACGGTATATCCTGCCATTTCCCCATCTAACTGGGCTAAGTGGCACCTTCTAACCAGTGGTTCTGTTATGTTTAGGAAGGAGAATGCAACTGTCCAATTTCATCCCAGCATAGCATCCCTCTCAGTGGCTATTTGCTGATGTTGCTCGTCTTTTCTTTTTAATTAATTTTAAGATTGTGAGCTCTCTAGGACAGAGAACCATTTTCTTATTCATTTGCTACGTAAACCATTTTGTGAACTTTTTTTTGAAAAGTGGCATAAAGATATTCTTAATAATGCGGTAATAATGGAACTCAAGGCAGTGTAGATCAGAGGTTCTCAACCAGTGGTATCACCAATGGTACTTCGGCCAACTGCTGGTGGTACTCGGACCGCTCCAACGTGGTGCTTTCGGTGGTGTGTTTTCGTTCCCAAGAAGCTCCTGCCTTTGGCCTAACCTCTCGGGAATGCTGAGAACCGCCTTCTTTCTCACCCGCCCAGAGCCTCCTACCTGCGTTTTCTGGCCTCCAAAAACTTTAGTGGCAGGCTGAGTTTCCTTTAGGCCGGCCGCGAAAAGTTGCTTAGGATTGCGCTGCGTGTGTTACTGCCTTGATCATCAATATAACCCTACAAATGTTAGCATATTTTGTACTGTTTCCAGGGAGGTAGTCGTGCTAATCTGATGCAGCAAAAACAAGTCTTATAGCACTTTAGAGTCTTCTAGGTGCTAGAAGGCTCTTGTTGCATTTGTCCTACTGGATTCTTCACAGTGTGCAAAAATGTGTGGGTCTACAGAATTTAAAGCACAGAATTTAGATAAAGTGCTGATTAGAGGTGGTCTTATGAAAGACAAGCAAACCGGATCCATTATACTCAATGGGAGTTTAGCCTTTGACTTAAGTGAGAAGTAGATTGTAAACAACATCTCCACATATAGAATTGCTACAGATAAAGTAACAACAGGAAGATCCACATCATTTTGTGAACTTATAATTAGTGAAGGTGTGAAGTTCTGTTCTGCAGTGCATTACTAATAAATTCAGTAATTTCTTTCAATCCTGTGCATATCTATTCAGAAATAAGTTCCATTGTGTTTAATGGAACTTACACCCAGACAAGTGTGTAAACAGTTTCAGCCTCATCAACCCTGAACAGACCCAACACTAAACATAGCAAGTCCTATCTAAATAGTTGAGTAGAAATTATGGGATCATGCTGTAAGTTTACACATCTGTTGAACATATTTGATATATTGATCTTGCAAAAGCATTGTAAGAATTAGCTACTAGCTTCTAAAGTTATTTTATATTACTGCATCAAAGATTGTAAGTTTTAATGTATGCAAGTAGTAAATACAGGTGGGCCCCCATATCCGCTGGGGATATGTTCCAGGCCCCTCCGTGGATACTTGAAACTGTGGATAAGAGCGAACACCCCCTCCATGGTTTCCTGAGGGCCCCCCACCCTGTCTCCCCTGCAGGCAGGCATGCTTGCCCCCCCCCCCCAGCTCTTATTTTTCTTTCAGCAAGCTTTGTTTCTTCCTTAAAACAAACAGAGAAGTAGCCTCCATTGCAGGCAAGTAGAACGAGACGAAGTCCTAGAGAGGCTCTGCAAGGTTTCTGTTAACCTTGCAGAGCCTCTCTAGTACTTAGTCTCGTTCTACTTGCCTGTAATAAGCAGCCAGAGGCTGCTTCTCCTGTTTCTTTAAGGAAGAAACAAAGCTTACTGGGAAAAAAGTAAAAGCCTGGGGGGGTCCCCACGATCCGTGGATAACTGAAACCATGGATAACTGAAACCGTGGATATGGGGGCCCACCTGTATATTGATTGTATATTTATCCAGACGTCAGAAGTGTTTGTGTGGTGCATTGTTAGTAAATCAGATTTTCTTAGTTAAATCAGATTTAACTACCGGTAAATTGATATACATTGTAGAATAATATGAAGAAGAATGGTAAATGTGTGGACGTTTAATTTGTACTATTTTAAGTGTTATTTTCTTAACCTAACCTGGCATCAGATCAATAATTTCTGTTGCTTCTCATAGCAGAATCATGTCCTCTCTTGTCTTTCTCAATAATATAGATTTTCCAGCATTGCAAGAACAGACCATTTATCTGACCTATCTTGTATGACCGAGCAAGTTTACCCATAATCTTGGACAATCTATGACCGTGCATCATTGCATGATAAGCAATCTTGTTTGCTTTTTCCTAGGAATAGCCCCTTGCCTTTTACACAAACGTCACCTCTGGAATGGTAGGCTTTTTGTGACTAAGCAGTTTCAGCTAGGATCCAGAAAGACCGTTAAGAATTGTATTAGTTTGGTGCTGGAGAAGACTCCTGAGAGTCCCTTGGACTGCTAGGAGATCAAATCAGTCAATTCTAAATGAAATCAAGCCTGACTGTTCCCTGGAAGGACAGGTACTAAGGCTGAAACTCAAATATTTTGGCCACCTAATGCGAAGAGAGGAGTCTCTGGAGAAGACTCTGATGCTGGGAAAGATTGAAGGCAAAAGGAGAAGGGGAAGGCCAAGGATGAGATGGTTAGACAGCATCACCGATGCAACAAACATGAAAATGAGCGAACTCAGGAAGATAGTGGAGGACAGGAAGGCCTGGCGGGATATGGTTCATGGGATCACGAAGGGTCGGACACGACTTAACGACTGAACAACAAAAAATCAAATTTTCTTTTTCAAGGTGGTCCAGGCTAACTGTTCATTTCTGAGCACTACTGTATTGCCAAGGGTCACTTCTCAGCTGACATTTTTCCTGCAGAGAGATAGAAGCATTGTGTAGGGGGAAATGTGCACATATGTTACATCGCTATCACGTATGCTTTTTGTTTTTCCATGATTACATGTTTGGAAGCCTTATGCCATTCATAATGAGACACAGCAAGGTTTGAATGCAGTTAAGGCCACAAAAGAATTGGTACATCATATGTATCGCATGGTAAGGGAGTTTTTGAATCAAAAGAGTTCATGTATGAAGGTACATCTGAAAGCATAAAAAATATTATTAGTATTAGTTTGGATTCAGATAGGTTTTAAAGGCGAGAATTAATCAAGAAGAGGGTATGGGAGTTGTAATATTTTAGTATGTGATTGTCATTGTTTCATTCTATTTCATGAGTTTTCGTGCTCTTTTTCCATTTGTTACTTGCTTGCCCCAAGCCACCTTGAATGTAGGCTATATGCACTGAAATAAAATAAGAAGCACAGGGGGGTTTCCTGTGAGGTGTATTGGATGAGAAAAGACTATATGCTTTTCTTTTCCCAAGATGTCACCATACTGGAAAGCATATTGCAGCCAGGCATCCCCCTATTTGGAAGAACTAGATATAATTCTGTACTCCAAACTACCTTTGGTGATACTTTTACAGCATATTGTCTTGAAAGTTGAGCCAGGAAATGTCCACCACTTTGCATGTGTCTGTCACAGAGGTGGGGAGGGGAATAGGAATAGACCCATTTTAAACTTGGCACTTGGGGCTTATAATTTCCTTACAAGGTATATGGACCACTCAAGCACTAAAAAGGAATGAGGGAGATTGGGAACAAAGGTATTGGGAGATTTAAGAAAAGGCAGGTTGTATTTTTACCAATGAATGCTCTCTTTGAATGTCGGTTTCAGAGCAAGCCAAGGTTCATATAAAGGCAACTTCTAGGTAAGACTTCGTAACCTTTTTCACATTACTCCATCTAGAATGCTGCTATTAAAGTGTCAGTATTAGCTCTGTTATGGCTGTTCCTTAGGTACCCTCTTAAATTGCTGAAGATTACATGAGCCATTTTAAAAGCATTATATACATTTTCCTCAAGATTTGTTTTTGCAATTTTTCTCTCTTTTGCTGTTCCACTGATTTCATAATTATCTAGTTCTGAACAACTGCATAATTTAAATGTTAGCTTGAAGAAGGAAAGACGGTATACTTTCCATCTTCATTCATTTATGAATTCACCTGTGCTTTTACTTGTATTTCTGATGTGTCTTATTGGGAACTAACTAGTAGTTACAGGGAATGGATGAATGGCTGCTGCTGAGCCAGTCTCTCCCCCACATCTCCCAGAAAACATCTAAGAAAATAGATGCGTGCATGTGGCGGCGGGACACTGATGTCCTCACATTCAGCTGCGTTTCCCACCCAATTCATTGATAGCTGCTTTCAGTAGGCAGGGGAATGCTGAGCATGACGACATGATATCATGCATCCCCTGTAATGTCTGCTTAGTAAGCCAGTCTGGTAGGAACTTATTTTATTTTTTATACAGTGTTTTGAATTTTAATAGCCATCATAAACACTTTCTCAAGTTGTGGTTCCATCACCTATCTTAACCAGCCTAACTCTGCCTAAACTTCTATATGTCTGGAGAAACATATCTCTTATGTGTCTCTTGCTTTTTAGAGAGTTGAAAGAGGTTCTGCAGAGGTCTGGTTTCCTATTGTCATTTCACAAGTCCCATTGTTGTTTGTCTCTGCTTAAAACAGATGTTGAAATTACTGCAATAACCAGCAAAACCTGTAAGCAAATAATAGTGAGAAGAGTGTGCACATCATGGAAAACAAAGCCTCCAGCATGCCTCTATGTTTAGTTCTCTGAAATATAACTAGATCGGCTATGATAATTTGACGCGTTACTACCATACACGCTTTCTTCCCAGTGTCATAACTGCATTTTTGACTGTCAGTCAGAAGAAGGCATCAGAAATTTAATGGCTCGCTGACCTCCTGGCTTCCTCTTGCAGGAACCTGAGTTCTAGCTTTCTTCATCTGTTAGTCATATACTGTACAGTACTTGATACAGACCATTTAACTGATACTACGTGGCGCAGTGGGTTAAACCACTGAACCATGAGCTGTCGATCGAAAGGTCGGGAGTTCGAATCCGTGCGATGGCTCCTGCCAACCTAGCAGTTCGAAAGCAAGAAATTGCAAGTAATTAATAGGTACCGCGTCAGCGGGACGGTAACAGCGTTCCATGAGCCTCAGTGTTGAGTCATGCCGGCCACATGACCATGGAAACGTCTTCGGACAGCGCTGGCTCTTCGGCTTTGAAACGGAGATGAGCACCGTTCCCTAGAGTCGGACACGACTAGACTTAATTGTCAAGGGATACCTTTACCTTTACATCAGCAAAACCTTCTACAGCAAAGTTTCTATATTTGTTTGGGGCAATTAAAATCAGAGTTTCTTGTCAATGTTGTCTGGCTCCTTTTCAGTTTTATGTGGACAGTGAATGTGCAAAACACTTTATACATAACATTGCTGAGGGAGGGATGGGGAAGAAAACAACAGAAAAAGGACCAGTTTCTTCTTATCTATTGTGCAATGAGCTAAAGTAGCCAATGCAGATAGTGAGGAAGATTGCAAAAAGTCATGCAAGAAACCTAGGGATGGGCAAAAACTAGTCCTCTGAATTTCATCAAATGATCTGCAATGTTAGGAGCAGACTTCCGCAGAAATTGTGAAGAGCTCGTCCTGTTCCAGCTGAAATGGTAGTTACATGTATCAATTGCTCATTTTACACTTCATATTTGCCTCTTGAAGTAGCTATTGTGTCAGCTATCTTGTTTTAAAATATGTGCTATGCAACTTCATTTTCCCATATGATTGATCGAAAAGTACACGATGTGCACATTCAAATGAAGGGGGGAGCATTTTAAAAATTGAGCTTGTCCTCCTGAAATCCCTTGGATTGATTTATGCAGATGAAGATGTGTTACTTTGACTATTAACCCAACTTATCACGTTCAAAACTGTTAAGAACATAAGAACATAAGAAGAGCCCTGCTGGATCAGGTCAAAGGCCCATCTAGTCCAGCTTCCTGTATCACACAGTGGCCCCACCAGATGCCTCAGGGAGCACACAGCCAACAAGATAACCTGTTTCCTGCTGCCACTCCCCTGCACCTGGCACAGAGAAAACCTACTTCTAAAACCAGGAGGTTGCTTATGGCTTGTAACCTGTGATGGTCTTTTCCTCCATGAATCTGTCCAAACCCCTTTTAAAGGCATCTAGGCCAGGTGCCATCACCACATCCTGTAGCAAGGAGTTCCACAGATGAATTACATGCTGGGTAAAGAAACATTTTCTTTTGTCTGTTCTAACTCTCCCTTCACTCAATTTTAGTGCATGTCCCCAGGTTCTGGTGTTGTACGAGAGGGAGAAGAATTTCCCTCTATCCACTCTCTCCATCCCATGAAGTGTACCACTTCAGACAATAGGTTGGGGAAATCACGTATTTGAATAATTCCTCATAGGCTAAAGAAATACCCATACACTGAAATGAAAACTAGCATGTGAGGGAGTAGACTAGGCTAGGTCCCTTCTCTCTGATGTTTGGTTTTCTATGTGCAGGGATTTTTAAAAATATGTTCAATCATAGATTGCACCCTGTTTGCACTCTGAGATGGTACAGAAACCATTTTACTACATAATACCCTGCTTGTGTAGACTGGGCTTATTACCACTGGTGTTTTATTATAATAAATATTTATTTATTATAAATGAATATATTTATAATATATTACATTTAAATAAATGAATATATAAATATTCATTTTGCTGCAATAGGGTTCACTTTTGGATGACAGTCTGATGTCAAATGTGAACCGCTGGTTGAACTTACAAGCCATTAGTGTATCCGTTTATCTAAGTCTTATATAGAGACATTTTCAAATCTGAAACAAATACACTCCAGCTGTAACCATGTTTAGTAAGTCTAACTGGTTTCTGTGGGTTTGAGCTCCAAGTTTCTTGCGATTGCAATATTGATGTTGATGACTCTCATTCTACACTTCTTTAGGATTCTTACATGTCATTGATTTCATTGGGATTCAAGCTGTCTAATTGTGCATAAAACGGCAGCGTATATAGCAAGTATGACCTCTCTTATACCATCTTGAAATGGTTCCTCAGCAGGCAGGTCAAAGGAGGCCAGAGAAGGGGGATGAAGGAGAATGAAAGAGGACAATCTTGAGCTCCAGGAGGGGAGAGGGGTTTGTTGTCTGCACGCATGCGCGCGCGTGTACACACACACACACACACACACACACACACACACACACACACAGAACTTCTAGCCATGCTTGCTTCCCCACTGAAAGAAAGGGGAAGCGTAGGGAGAGGAACTGAGGTGGCACCCCTATATTTGGCCTGGAAACTCCCCTTCTTTCCAAAGTCACTTCTCTGTATCACAGGGTATCATTTCAAAACCGTCAGGGTGGTGGAGTGATAATCTGTGGTACAGGGAAGTTACTTTGGAAAAAAAAGATTTGGGGACCAGGGCTTTAGACCCTTTAGCCTACGCCTGGCAGACAAGCATAAACCAGTTTTCCTCCTATTCTCTCTCTTTAGCCTGACTGCAGTTAGGCGTTTTTGCAGTGAGAGGTTTTGCTTTGCAGTTTGTGCTTTATTAATAACAGCTGCCTCCAGCACAGCCTGTTTATGCTGACTTCTTTCAGCTGCAATTTGCCCAGATTATGACTAATGTCATAAAAGCTGCCAGCTGTACAGCCTCTTCAGTTTTCCTGGTGATTCTCCTGGCTGGTTCTTTACATGCTCAGCTGAGCAAACGTGCAGTAGAAAAAATTAAAATGATGGATGCTGAAGCTAAGCACATCTCAAAACAACATAGCAGATTGTTGGTGCTGACATGGCATCAAGTCAACACACGGTCATTTCTTTGTCTGCTTTTAAGTGACCTCAGTTTTAACAATAAGGACTGCAACTTACCCAGTTCCTCTGCTCTATTCCTTTAGCCTCATGGTTCATCATACAAGAGGCAGGCACAGAGTGGCACCCCTGAATTCACCAGAGGTTGAATGCCCCTTTTCTCTGCCGCCCATCCTAATCAGCCCCCTTCTGAATATTGCTGTGGTCCTGTAGCTTAAAGAGAGTCCGGCATTAATCACATCACATTAATATGTTTAACCAGGATGGTGGGTTAAACAAAACAAGAGAAGATATATAAGGGGCAGGGAAGATTCTGGTGGAGTTAGTAAGTTGGTTAATTGTTGTATGTGACTTCTTTCCTCTCATTTGTTTAATGTTAACATGCACTAGCTCCCTGAGTTATGGATGGCTGCATCAGTGCTTTTGCGCCAGTGCAGTAGTCCTTTAATGGTACTGGATGTTTCGACTTCCATACAGATCTGCAGAACCAAACCAGTACATACTTAGGAGACTGTGAGCCCAATCCTATGCATATCGACTCAGAAGTAAGTCCCACTGAGTTCAATGGGACCTACTCCCAGGCAAGCATGAATAGGACTGCAGCCAGGCAGCCCAATCCAATGTAACCCCTGTATGGCAATGCAGCGGTGTCAATGTCCGTTGTATGCCGCACATGAGTTTTGGACTCCAGAGGCCTCCTCGGGGTAAGCCCATGGCAGCCCGCCAGGTCTACTTGGACCTGCACCAGCAATATCGCTGATGCAAGTCCGCATGGACCTGTGGGGACAGATTGAGCCCGGGAAGGGGGTTTGGATTCAGCGGACGCTGCTGGTGCCAAACCTGCCCCTTCCCTGTTCCGATCCTCCCTCCTCCCCAACCCTGTCGCCACCCTGTTCCACCCTCCACCCCATTCCACCCTCTCCCCACCTCCCACCCCCTAGGCTTACTTACCAGGGCCAGCAGGCATCTGGAGGCCATTGGTACGCGGAGCTGGCTGCTTGTAGTGGCGACCAGCCTGCATTCTCTGGCATGTTACCATTTGCAACTGCCAGAAAGCGGCTAGCGCTGCCGGAACACTAGTACTGGCAGTACTAGTCAATTTAGGATTGGGCCATTAGTGTACCGTCATTTGTTGGGACTCTGTAACCCTGCCCAGCTTTCCCTGCAGTCCCACAATAACCTGCAGCCTCCATGCTCCTTGTATGTTAGCCAACAGTGTGTAGAGACTTCAGGCAGCCCTACTTGCAACTTCTTCAAGCTACTGAAAAGCAGCAGCTAGCAGTCTTCCTGGAATGGGCGGGCCCCACAAGTCCTAACACTGGTCTTGATTAACAGATTGATGCAAAGATTTTACGATTAATTTGTTTGTGATTAAAGAGAGCAAAGAATGCAATGCAAACAGGCAAACTACAAAATACCATTTGCACCCATGCTAAGGAAAGAGGTAGCCCGAGTCTCTGTTTACAGAGAAGTCTGATTTTCCAGAATCCAGAATCTCTGAAAATATTATACATCTGATTTTATTTCCAAGGTGAATGCTGGAAGACATTTAAATACATGTTACCAGAATCCAGTTAATGCAGGAGAAGAAGCATAACTAAAATCCAGGGGGCAAACCCATTCAAGTAAATATGAGTCTGCGCAATCCAAATATTTATAAATCGGTGAGTCACCTCTCTTTAACGTAGGGGAGATATAAAAAGCAGCCAAATGGGAAAAAGTATAAGATAAAAGCCATTAAACAGTACCAAAACAACAACAGCCATTAAAACAATACTTTTCTGCCCAGAAAAAAAAAGTTACAACAAAGAAGGTCTCTTGATTTCAGCGCAAACCTGCCTAAGATGCAGCACAGCCTGCACTGGTGGGGCTAGGGCTCACCTCAGGGGAAGGGGACATTCGTCCCCTTCCCCTGGTGTAAGCCCTGGCAGCCTCAATGGGCTTCCTCGGATGCACACCAGCTATTTAGCTGGTGCACAACTGAGGAGGCCGTGTGAGGCTGGCCCAGCCTGGGAAGAGGCTTGGGATATCGGCACAGCCCAGCGCCAATATCCCCTCCCCCTGGCCTGGCTGGCCAATGGTCCCTTCCCCCGCCGCCCTGGCCAGCCCTCCCACTGCCCGGTGCAGGACTTACCTGTGTCCAGCGGCGCGGGAAGCGGAGAGTGGCCGAATGAGTGTGGTTACTTACTTGGTGCCACAAAAGTGCTTTACAGCACCTTCGTGACACCGTAGGCCAGCAGAGCGCCCACTCCACCGGCCTATCTTTGGGCATAATCGGGCTTGCCCACCTATCAGCAAAACAGAGTGAGGGAGAGGACCAGGCAGGTGTTTCTGGCTAAGAGTTCCACAATGTGGGCACCACCACTGAAAGGGCCCTGCCCTCTCATATATTTCAGTAACATTTTTAAGGAGCAGAACTTCATCCTTAGACCTTAGGCAGCAAAGTGAATACAAGAGGCAGTGATTCCTGAGACACAATATTATTAATTACCTAAAATGAGACTAGACTAGGCACTTTGCAAAGATGAAAATTGAACCGTCCCTGCTTGCTTGCAGGCTTAAAATATACAAATTTACAAAGGAATTCCACAATGCACAAGTTCAAGGGCCCATCTCATTTGTATCCCATCCTTCCTCCAAGAAGTTCAGAGTAATGTATGTTGTGTCATTCAATTTTATTCTCCCTCAGACACTTGAGAGCTAGGGTATGCTGAAAGGTTATAACTGGCCAAGGATTGTCTAGTAAGTTTCATGGCCAAGTGGGGATTTGAACAGAGATCTCCCTGGTCCAAATCCAGCACTTTAGCCACTACAATGATTTGCTGGGGGGGGGGGGGATGGTCTTGAAGACTGGTCCAATTTGGAAGATACTTTCAACCAGCTCCATTTACATGCAATGAACGAGGGACATGACTGAGCATGTCACCCCCTCCAGGTGCCCTGTCTTGAAGCCTAATAACCATGATCATGCATTTGAACCACCCCTCACACAGGATTTAAATTCTACTTTAATTTGAATCATGTATTTAAATCATGTGTGAAGGGTGGTTTGGACAAAGTGCCCCCACTCCTGTGATTTAAATACTTCTTTAATACAGTATATAAACTGCATGTGTGTGGTGGTCCAGATGAATCACACACACACACACAACTATGTGGCTATGGGACAACATGCCAGGAGTGGGAGGAGGACATGTGTATTTATATTCTGCATTGTGCAATGTGCAGGGGACATATCTTCCAGCATACAGCAGGAGTTGCCAATTGCCCTGCTATTATCACAAAACTTGGAATTTGGAATACTGAATACCGACATTGCAATAACTCTCTTCATTGTACTTTTAGAAATGCACATAAGCTTTGTAATTGCTTTCCATTTATGAGTATATAGTATAACTTAAGGAATCAGACGCCAGAATAATTGAAGGGTGTGCACACACACAAATACATATTAGGATCTTGTGATGCTGTGGTTTGTGTTTCTTTAACCTTTGAACATGTAGGTGCCTGCTTTGGTTTCAAGTTCAGGGGAAAACATATTTTGGTTCTGCTTTTGTACTATAAATGACTTGTCCTGCTACCATGTAACAGCCATGTAACAAAAAAACCCTAATCAGAAAAACGTGAAGCAGGCTGAAAAGTGGCAGCAAAAGTCGACTAGCCAAGATGGGGGGAGCTTTGAAGTGAACCCAGGCTGCCTCCCTCAAGTTGTAGGGAACAGGCTGTTGTCAGGAAATAAGAAGCACATTGAATGAATCACTTGATGCTCTGATTAAGAGGCATGGGACTCAGCATCATGTGATAGCTAAAACTCTAAGCTCCTGTCTCACAGACATTATGCGGCGCACAAGAAATTGGAATGGGCAGATGGTAGTCATGAGCAGGATTGCTGCTACCACTAAAAAACAGGTCAAACGAAATCAATTACAAATGGAATGCATGACCTTCAGAAACGTTTATACCGCACGTTGTTGTCATGATCATATGACGCAGCAGGTCACCAGGCAGAGCCGGCCCCAGATATCCTGGCATCTGAGGCAGTGTGCCAAATGCTGCCCCTGCCTTCCCTTACCAGGGGACGTGCCAGTGCCTGCTCCTCCCAGTGGAGGGGGGGACAGAGGTGGGTGCCCCCTGCATATCTTCTGCTTGGCCTCATTGATGGGCTAGACCTGTCTTCATGGTTTCAGCTGGGGGTCTCTAGTGATGCCATGGTCTGAACCTGGGACTATCAACATGCACAGCATGTGTTCCACCACTGAGCTAGAGAGCCCCTCACCCATAACTCCCCCCAAAAGGAGTTATACAGTAGTTCCTCCCAAAAATCTAATACTTCCATTGTATTTCATTTTGATTTTTAGAAAACTTATGATCTGCAGCATAAATAGCTCTCCTTTTCAAGATTGGGAGCTATAGATCTGACTCCCACTGACCCTTAGTTGTTGTTGTTCAGTTGTTAAGTCATGTCCGACCCTTCGTGATCCCATGAACCATAATCCCGCCAGGCCTTCCTGTCCTCCACTATCTTCATGAGTTCGCTCATTTTCATGTTCATTGCATCGGTGATGCTGTCTAACCATCTCATCCTTTGCCTTCCCCTTCTCCTTTTGCCTTCAATCTTTCCCAGCATCAGAGTCTTCTCCAGAGAGTCCTCTCTTCGCATTAGGTGGCCAAAATATTTGAGCTTTAGCCTCAGTACCTGTCTTTCCAGGGAACAGTCAGGGTTGATTTCATTTAGGATTGACTGCCATTGTAAAATGTTGCTTTTCGGCAGGGATGTATCTAAGTAACTAGGTCACGAGTGCGAGTGCGAGTACAATCATTTTTGCACGAGTACGAGTCCAAGTATGAGTCAATGCCAAAAATTTTGGGCGAGTACGAGTCAAGTGCGCATCATTTTCCCCTGAGTACGAGTCGAGTGCAAGTAAGGCCAAAAACCATGAGTCACAAGTCGAGTCACTTTGGGGCAAATGGCTTTTTCCCCCCTGAAAATGGGGTGGGTGGGTGTCTGTGTGGGGTGTGTGTCTGTGTGCCTCTGAGGGTTTTAAAGCACCCACTTAGCTTCCCCTATGCCCTTCCCCTCACCTCTCAGTCTTGTCACCACCCACCTGGTTTGGGAAAAACAAGCGTGGCTACATTCAAACCATTTATTGTTCCCTCCCTGCCCCCTCCCCTTGCTGAGCTGAGCATCCCTTGGGCTTGGAGTTTTGGCCAAGGAGGAGGAACCGCTGTGGCAGCTTCACCTTCCCTCACTCCTCCCCATCCCTCGCGCTCGGAGTTGTGGCCAATGGTGAACAGACGGCAAAAAAGGGAAAAACTCCAAGCCAGGCTTGTTTTCCCACCCCCTTGAAATCCCTCTCTCTCTGCTGCCCTCCTCCTCCAAGGTCTCCACTGCGCCTGCCTGCTTGTCTGTGTTGATGCCAGCCATTAAAGGAAAATGACTTGGAAATGGCAAGTCGTTACCCCCACGAGTGCAAGTCAAGTACAAGTCCCATGGGTCACGGGTGCGAGTGCGAGTCAGTGGGTCACGAGTACAAGTACGAGTACGAGTCAGGGAAAAAGTGGCTAAGTCACACTTGCGAGTCGAGTCATTTGACTCGAGTCCCCATCACTGCTTTTCAGTATCACTGATCTTTAATAGTCAGGGTTAGCTACAGGTGTATTTATTGATAGGCATGTTCTAAATATTTTTATTGGCTAATTGGGTACTGTTGTAGTGACCTACCCTGAGCACTGTATAACTGGATGGCATATAAGTGTAAGGAAGAACGTATGCATAAATTGCCAACAAGAAATGTTGAATGTAATAAACATGTAAAACTTTGGATGCATATATTCATTTTACAACTATCTGCGTATATGATAAGAAGCTGAGAGAGGCATCTATGAAAATGCCTTGGACTGAGTCAGATTCTTGGCCCATTTGGCAGAGCCGTTCTGTACTCAGACTGGAAGAGACTCTGGAAGGTCTCAGAGCCAAACCATATTGTCAGATCTCCTGATGTCTTTTTTTAAAAAACTAAAAGGTTGGGAGGGGTGGATTTAATCAGTTTCCGTGAAGTCTTTGGCATCATGCCTTCATCGTCTTTCTCTGCTGTAGCTAATTTTAAATACATGTAATTGACAGCCCAATCCTATTAAAAGCCCCGCGCGCGGATGCAGGCTACGCTGCATCCTGCTCGGGGCTGGAGGTTCTCCTCGAGGGAAGGGGAGGATTGTCCCCTTCCCCCGTGTCGAGCCCCAGCATCCCCTATGGGGCTACTCAGAGGTGCACTAGCAAAATGGCTGAGCTGAGCAGCCCTGTGTTGGGCTTTCAAGCCCAGGACGGGGTTGGGATTTGGTGGAGGCCTCCTCCACTGAGGCCGCCCCTCCCTAGCGTGATCCGCCCTGTCCCCGTCCCAAAATACCTCCTCCCCGTTGCCCTCCCTCCACCTCCCTGCCAGCCGGTGGAAAGCTTACCTGCCTCCAGCGGGCTCAGCTCCGTCCCCAGCGGAGACATGCCAGTGAGACAGTCCTCCATGCTGTCACAAAGTGCTTTATGGCACGCTTGCGACAGAGTGGAGCCCCGTCCCAATGCCGCAGGCCGGTATAGGATTGGGCTCTGACACAATTGCATTTGTTTCCCTGTTTACCCCATCTTCATCCCGTTCCCTCCCTCTGCTATCTCTTTTGTGTTAATTTGTAGACTGTAAGCACCTTGGGGCAGGGACAGTCCTTATTCTTTAAAAAGTGGCAGGAAGATTGATGTGTGTTGGGGGGGCAACAGAGGGGGTATTTAATCCCTTCTCCTTGCACCATTTCCCTGATTCAATTCTTCCCTCTGAAACTGTTATTAACCCAGCTTTGGGGGGGGGGGGGTTGACAGGCATCTGTATTTCCAATAAGGAGGCTATTGGTAGTTTCAGGTGGGGGTTGGATTTCAACTGCTCAAACATCACAGGGATCATCACTTCCAGCACCATAGCAGGCAGACATCAGGACTCAAGCCTGGAGGAGATTCTGAGCAGATATCGGATGGATATGCAATCCCTGCATCATCACCAAGTGGGTGATGGGCAAATGGTACAAATGGCTGTTATCCAAATGATAATTGGGGAGAGGCAGTAGGGGATCCTCTTCCCTGTTCTTACCAACAAAGAATAGTTGAAAACTGCACCCTGCTAAATGACTTATTTGAACAATGCTGGATTTAAATTGCTTTAATACACAACTCAAAACCATTTAATGCAGCTTATCTTTCAGAAGTGCACCAAGGATGTATGTCACCCTGTAATCTTGTTTGAACAGAATAGCTTGTTTCTCTTCTACAGGTTGTTATTTTAGTAATTATTTTGCCGTCAACCTTCTTTTTAATCAAAATAGCTGGATTAAATTAGTTGTCGTAATGCTGGAGTTCTCAAAGGGTGGGTTCATGTCCCCCCAGGGGGGTTGTGAGCAGCTTGGAAGAGGGTCACAAAACTCTGAAGATCTAGGGCTGGAAAAGATCTCCCCAAAGCCCCTGCCAGTAGATGGTCCAATTGTCTGACTCCAGGGATTCTCAAAGCATGGGTTGTGCCTAGTGTGGGTCATGTCTAGACTTTTCTTTAAGGTGTGGGGCACCTTCTTTCTAGACTGAAGAGCCCTATACGTTGCAGCCTTTCCTCTTAAGAGAGGTGCCACAGCCTACTAATTGTTTTGGCTGCTCTCTGCACCTTCTGCACCTTTTCTAGTTCCACTATATCCTTTTTGAGATGTGGTGACTGGAACTGGACACAATATTCCAGATGTGATCTTACCATATTGACCATTTTATTCTCAATTCCTATTTTAATTATCCTGAGAATGGAATTGCCCCTCACAGTCGCTGCATACTGGGTTGACACATTCATCAAGCTGTCCACCAGCATCCCAAGATGTTCGCAATAGCATTTTGGTCACATTTGGTCACAGCCAGGATGGTGTAGTGGTTTGGGAGTCGGACTTAGACCTGGAAGATCCAGGTTCAAATCCCCGCTCAGCCACGAAGCTTCCTGGGTGACCTTGGGCCAGTCACTATCTCTCAGCCCCACCTACCTCACAGGGTTGTTGTGAGGACAAAAAGGAGGGGAGGAAATATGTATACCACTCTGAGCTCCTTGGAGGAAGGGCAGTATAAAAATGTGAAAAATAAAATGAAAAATAAATAAAATTTCATCTACATGAAAATTCAGAACATAGGGACTTACCAGCCAAGAACATGAAAATATTTATAAAATTTACTGATACTCACTTTTGGATTGTGGCTGTTGACAAGTTACTGGAAGTGACACCAGCTAACAGAATAAACCATCTGTTATCTTAAATTTATGTAGTAGTTACCATATGGATGCTGAAACAATCGTCTCTTTTGTTAATGAAAGGGAATGTCAAAATATTGAGCACTTTGATGATAGGATCAATTCTCTTTAAAAAATGGCAAATATAACCTTCTAGACCAGAAATTCTCAACTGGTGGTACGTCGGATGTTTGTCATGGAGACCATGACTGCAAACACCGGAGGAGGCTTGGTGGGCTGAAATTCTTTTTAATAAAGCTTGGAAAAGCCCTCCCACCAGCCCTGAGCCTCTTACTGGCATTTGCAAAGTCGCGGTCTCCAACCCATCACAGTCTCCAACCAGGTCTCCAACCCAGAAGTAACTGGGGATGACGTCATTGCCAGTTACTCCCAGTGGTACGTGGGGAGGTCTGTAGTGCTTTACGTGGTATGTCAGATCGGTGGGTTGATAACCCCAGTGATTTTCAACCTTTTTCATCTCACGGCACACTGAGAAGGAGTTTACGTTGTCAAGGCACACCATCAGTTTTTTGACAATTGACAAGGCACACCACACTGCTGGCTGAGGGCTCACATCCCCCAATGGCCCTACTAATACCGGTATATGGCCCTCCCCCAAACTCCCACTTCACACCTGCGGACCATTCGTAGCACACCAATGCAATGTGGAACAGCACAGTGGTTGAAAACTGCCATTCTAGACAATCTAAAAATTAGATGCACTTTTCAAAACTGAACCAATACCTGTGGATGTGTTTTCAATATCTCTAATGCCCACTTCGAGTTCGACCCCAAGTAGGGTGTGGTGTTTTGGCTAGATACTGAAGCTTCTGTAACTATTAGGCTGTTCATAGTATGCACCTGTTTGGGAGGGAGAATGCAGGGAATTAAGATATCACTTTGCTAAGGCTTATACTAAGCCTTGAAATTCTGAATGCACAGGTATTTGTTAAATGAAATAATCACTAGTAATAAAAATGCAGTTCACGGGTAGTAAAATTATTATAAGGAACTACCAATGTTAATATATCAATGTTCTCTGCAACCATTTAAGTTATTCAGAACTCCTTTTCAGACTGTGTGTGTGTTAAATTTTAAGAAGAAAATATGTTTATGGGCAAAAGCGTGTTGTTAATTTCTGTCACCAGTTTGTTTCAGTCCCAAAATGATAGAAGGCCTTGTAAACTAATTAGATTACAACTGTAACTTGTGCAGCACAACTCAGGAACACAAATATATGCTGGGAAACTCCCTTTGGAATACAAAAACCAACACTAAGGGCACAATCCTATCAATTACATGCGCTAGACCTCAGTACCTGCGCCACGTGTTGCAAATGTGCCATAAAGCGTTTTGCGACTATGAGCAAGTAGGCGGCGCTGACAGGAAGGCCTGCACCATCCCGCCAGCGCCAGTGGAGGCCCAGTGCGCCAGAGCATGTAGGGACCATGCTAAGCGGCGTGAGGGCAGGGGGAGGGCGGGAAGAGAGTGTACCAGGGTGGGGGAGGGTAGAATGGGGGCGGTCCAGGCTGGGAGGGGGCGGGTATCCTATCCCCCCTCCCAGGCCTCCTTCCCTGACATGGGGTGGCTCAGATCTGCGCTAGCTAAATAGCTGGCGTAGTCCTGAGTAGCCCCATAGGGCTGGCTGGAGCTCCACCCAGGATAAGGGGGGTATACGTCCCCTTACTCCGAGGAGACCTCCAGCCTGCCCTGGGGCATGCACGTAGGCTTACCATATTTTTCAAACTTCAAACCGGGACACCCCCCCCATACCCCCCCGAGGTAATTAATTAATTAATTAATTAATGTGAAAGCAACGAAAAAGCAAGGCCAAAGAACCACAACCAATCGTAAACAAAAAAGCAATCCTAAACCGCGCAAACGAAGCCCAAAGTACCATCCACAACGAAAAAGCCACTCTAAAGCACAACGAAAAGCAATCCTAAACCGCGCAAACGAAGCCCAAAGTACCATCCACAACGAAAAAGCCACTCTAAAGCACAACGAAAAGCAATCCTAAACAGCCCAAACGAAGCCCAAAGTACCATCCACAACGAAAAAGCCACTCTAAAGCACAACGAAAAGCAATCCTAAACAGCCCAAACGAAGCCCAAAGTACCATCCACAACGAAAAAGCCATTCTCAAGCACAATGAAAAAGCATAAAAAACACCATAAAACTCATAATAAAGCATTAATCCAAATAAGAAACCCTTTTAACGAATAAAATATAAAAGAAAGGGGGCGCAAAGCGCCCCCTCCTGCCGCGCGAAGCTTGGCCGAAATGTTTTAAATAAATAATCAATTTAAAATAATTAATTAATTAAGTAAAGGGGGCGCAAAGCGCCCCCTCCTGCCGCGCGAAGCTTGGCCGAAATTTTTAAATAAATAATTAATATTTCTATTAAAAATATATAATTTAAAAATAAGCTTACCTGGTCGCTGCTGGTCACTGGTCCGTGGTCGCTGCTGCTGCTGCTGGGGCCGCGGCAAGCAGGCTGGGGCCGCGGCAAGGCAAAGCAAGGCAAGAAGCAGGCTGTGCTTCTCCCGGTGC
The DNA here is from genome assembly GCA_026170595.1 of Plestiodon gilberti rubricaudatus. Taxonomy (NCBI): domain Eukaryota; kingdom Metazoa; phylum Chordata; class Lepidosauria; order Squamata; family Scincidae; genus Plestiodon; species Plestiodon gilberti. The sequence continues at coordinate 50,912,511 of JANXHW010000001.1, read as the reverse complement.
CGCTGCGAGACCAGCGGCACCGGGAGAAGCACAGCCTGCTTCTTGCCTTGTGTTCTCCCTGCGCAACGCAGGCGAGCAGGCTGTTCGCGCAACATGGGCAAAAAGCAGGCTGTGCTTCTCCCGGTGCCGCTGCGAGACCAGCGGCACCGGGAGAAGCACAGCCTGCTCGCCTGCGTTGCGCAGCCCTGGAGAACACAAGGTAAGAAGCAGGCTGTGCTTCTCCCGGTGCCGCTGGTCTCGCATCATGCCCTCACGAGATTTGGGTGCCGACATCTTGGATCACGCGAGATTTCGTGACCCAAGATGCTGCCCGGTAAGTTTGAAATTAAAAAAAAAAGATGGCGGCGCCCATTCGTCCCCCGGGACCCGACCGGGAATCGGGTCCGATTTCCGGGACTGTCCCGGCGAAACCGGGACGAATGGTAAGCCTACATGCACGGGATATGGTGGCCTCAACGCCATACCGTGTGGTTCCTGGATGGGATTGGGCTGCCAGGCTCCAATCCTATCCCCTGCCACCAGCACCGATGCAACTGTGTCAAAAAGGTGCACGCTGCATCCTATAGTGGGGGTTGGGTGGTGGCCTGAAGGCAAAGGGGAGGTAAGTAAAAATGTTTTTTACTTACCTCCACACCTTACCTCCGCAGGTGTGAAAAAAATGTTTTCAATGTTTTTTACTTACCTCCACCTTAGCCCTTTGGCCGCCTATGGATTTCCTCAGACATACACCACCTATTTTGGTAGCGTAGGTCCAAGGAGGGGAAAGGGGCAGGGAGATTTTTTGAAAGAGAGGATAAGATCCAGCATGCACCATTGCTGCCGGATCCACCCTCCCCCTCCCTTATTCCTCCCCCAGAATGCCCAGTTCCAGCCCTCCCCACCCACGATCCACACCCTGCACCAGCTTCCCTGCTCCGGAGCAGGTCACCAGCTGTGATAGTGGGCCGGTGCTGTTTGCAGCCGTGGCTCCAAAATAACCACGGTGCACTGTGTGCATTGCCATAGGGCCTGTTAAAACAGCAGAACTCTCTTCTGCTGCTGCCATAACTAGCCCGATCTACTGGGCTGTTAATCTGGCTGTGGGACTAATCAGAATGTACAGTTTCCATAAGGAAGAAAACAAAAGTATAATAAAAAGTGGAGTCCTTATATTAGCAACGTTAACTTTAGAAAATAAATGAGGCACAAAATCTATACAGTGAGTAATTATTAAAAGGTTGAGCACTCCCTCCCCTTGCTCCTGCTGCTCTCTTCAAAATTGGCCCCTTGGCTATTTTTCTTTTGGGAAAATGGTATGAAGGCTTTGTTACCTGCATTTGCACATCTACAGCATGTAATAATCTCTGATTGGTAAGTTACAGAGTGCAGGCAGGAAAGCAGACAAAAGCACCCAGTAGCTCTTGTGCCTGCACCAGTCATGGACATTCAACCTGTATTAAACGTTGCTGTCATTTTACTGAGGTCTGTGTGGTTATCGGATATCTCCGAGTTGTCATTTGAACTGTAGAACTGTAACAAAGACAGGCAAGTACAGTATATCCACTAATCAGACATCACTTTAGTCATCTGGATTCAGTTTCTGAACTTTCCAGTACAGTACCTGCATCAGATGTCACAACCCTCCCTGACATCTACTTCCAAAACACATTAGATAGTGAAAGGACAAAATAAATGCCATTGAACAAGCAGGGAAATAGGGAAACAAACAACAGTATTCTGATAATCAATCATACGTTTCTGCAGTATTGTGCTTCATTAGGTAGGATACTAAAAAGAAAAATATAACCTGAATTTAGTTGAAAACTTGTGCACTGAATTCTGTTATTGATTTCAGTAGGCTTATGCCTGATAAAATTGCTGTATTATTATTATTATTATTATTATTATTATTATATCTGCAATTGTGTTGGTAAATTGTGTGTTGATTGATTGGTGGATACTTGCTGAACAAGAAGTCATGCTCGCCAGTTTTCAATTACAATTAATTATGCATCCATTGTAAGAGGAACTAGCTGATATACAAGAGATATATGCAGTTGCACAGGCTGCATGGGATGGTGCAAACAGTTCTTTCCTGACTGCTAATAATGTAATTGCTAACAACCAGTGTGTTATAGAATCTACAGTTTTCTGATTCTGTCAGTTGTTCCATAGAGCAGGGTCCTTGTGAAAATGATGAGCCACCACTGGCTTCATTGGGTTCAGGGCCAATGCTACCATTGACCAGTTAAGACTGCAAGCAAAATACACTGCTGGATCTGGACCAGTGGAAAGGCTGCTTCTCTGGGTTTGGCATCTTTATCATCAGCAAGACCCTGGGTCCTGCAGCTCCTTCTGTCTTCTCCCTTTCAAGGGAAGTCCTGCATCCTGGATCATGTTATGAGCTGTCAGGGACCCTGCTGTCAGTGGTGTCGTCAGCGGTGGGGGCCTTGGGGCGGTGGGCCCCCAGGTGGCAGGGGGGGTGCAACAGCGGCCGGGTGGATCGTCCCGTTCGCCAGGGCGAGCGAGGAGTGCCGGCATGTTTGGCCCGCCCGCCCTGTGTCCCTGAGAGCTCGATAACGGCTACTGCCGTTACGTCACTTCCGGCGCGGGGAGGGGCGGTCATAGGAACGCCACTGCCTGCCGTACATATTCCCACATATCCTTACTATAATTGTAATTTTTAACCTTCTCAAGTGCACCGTTTTCTAGTCATTAAATGGAATAGAATTGCCAAGCATGTTCAGTACACATTCAGAACATACTCAGAAAGGCACAGAATGTATAATGCAATGTAACAGAATAGGTGAAACAGAATGAATTAGTAAAGGGTAGCTGTATACCCCGGCAGCCATTTCAGGGGCCTGGCGGCCATCTTAGGAAGCCTGTTAGCATCTTCTCTGTGTCTCTCAAACCCTAGAACTTGTCAGCTTTCCCTGCTGAGCTGGTTCCTGAGAAGATGGACTGTTCCCATGAGAACACGGGCTAAAGGCAATAACCAACTGCAGCTGCCCAGCATTATCAGGGTGGAAAGGTGGTTATCAGAGTGAAGTTATGAGAAGATGCATTCTCAAGTGCTCTTCCCAAGACATGTTTACCCTCTATTGGCCCCAAGTGTATGCCCTAATAGACGACAACACCTGTTTGTTAGACCCTTCTTTAATGATGGAAATATGTTACACGTGCCAACTGATTGATCCTTGTTATGGGAAGCAGTGTCAATTTTATGAGAAGTAACTATACTTGTATTGTTGCCAACTGCCTATGTCTAGCTGAGTTTTGCTGAACCTATATAAATCATGCTTTAGCTTAGCCTGACTGCCTCTAGGAGGTGCCATGGCCCTGGTCCTTGGACCTAGGTGTCTGAGGTGCTGCTTGGAATGTCTCTGTAAGTGCTTAATGCTTGAAACCTTAGAAATAAAGCTCTCTGTGTGTCTACTTGGAGTCTCACGTGTTTGCTTCATCGGAACTTAAAAGAACATCCCCGAGCCCACAGCTAGGGCCCGGAACAGCACCAGTCAGGGGGGAAAAAAGGGCAAGTTCTCCTAAAGATTTCCATATTAAGCAGTCAGAATTTTAAAAGTAAATTATTTAGCTCTACTGCATTGAAAGCTATTGTACTGGAACTGACATTTCATAAGGATTTTGCTGGAGTCTGTGCCATTAAAGAGCTATATAGATATATCAGTGTGGTGTAGTGGTTAATGTGCTGGCTAGGCAGGCCTGGGTGAAAATTCAGCCAGACAGCTCATTGCGAGACTTTGGGCCAGTCACTCTCTTTCAGCCTAACCTATCTCACAAGGTTGTTGTGAGGATACAGTAAAAAGAGAGGGACAAGTTGTATGCGTACTCCTTGAAGAAAAAGGGGGACAGAAATGTAATTAATAAATATGCATTTAATATATCTCAGTTCAAGCAGAAGTTACCTTAGGTTTGGATTGCTTAGGGCACAATCCTATCCTATGCTCTGCTCAGTGATCCAGCTATGCTGGCGCCAGCAATGCTGGATCCTGAGCAGAGTAGGCAGGGTTGGAGGTCTCCTCCAGGTAAGGGAACTTTTGTTCCCTTACCCCAGGTAAAGCCCCAGCCTCCCAAACAGGTCTCCTCGGATCTGTGCTTGCCATTTTGGCGGCGCAAATCAAGGAGACCCATGTTGGGAGAAATGGGCCTGGGAGGGGGATAGGATACGGCATATGCCACTGCAGCTGATCCCACCCCCTCCTGGGCCTGACCTGCCCACCTTGCCCCAAAATGCCCCCAGAACGCCCTCTCCCTCACAGCCCAGCTGCAGCTTATCTGCACTGCATGCCATCTGGATCCAGCCTGCAGGGTTGGCCTGGGGCTAGCGCAACTGCCTTACAGTAGCTTTTCCAATGGTCCTGGGCCGGCACAGTCATCCTATGCCGACCTAGCGACCAGATAGGATTGGGCTGCCCGATTTGTACCAGCTTAAGTTCAAAGGCATTTCTATTATTTCACAGGAGTCCTTCATTGTATGCATTGCACCAGAGGAACATTCACACTAGTGCTGCTTCATATAGTTGCAGGAAGGGGGGGGGGGGGGAGAGAGAAAAGCAAAGGTAAGGAGGGTATAATGTATTTATACAGAGGAATACATTATCTTATTGAATAATTCAAAAAGTGGTAAAAATGACCCTTCTTTCTGCTCTGTACAATAGGTACATACTGATTTCTAATGGAAGCATATTTAGAATCACATTGTAAGACCCAGACGATGTCTTATTTATGGATAGGATGTAATTTCTTGCTAAATGCCTCTAAATATTAAAAATTCATGCAAAAAAAGTAATCATGCAATGTAAGAACTAGGGCCACATTCACACGTGCATTTTAAAGCTCTTTAATTATCCCTTAGCAATCTTCCCCTGCTTCAGCTAATGTACACCATTTCAGCTAGTGTGTGAGAAGACTCTCCCCCACTTCCTATTCTAGATCTTGACCAATGTGCTCCGCTACTAAACTCAGAATAAATCCCATAGTCCAGTGGGTAACAGCACCTTTCTATATTATCTGCCCCCAGCTGCCACTAGGTGACTCCAACACAAGGCAAGCATTCTTGTCAATTTCACCTCTGGCATGTCTTGTCAGTTTCTTTTCCTTAAACTAAAATATTACTACAGTATATGCTCCAATGCTGGCATGCACACCTGGCTTTTTAATCATACAAGCAAGTAGATCTTAAGAGTACTGGTACTTGAGGATTGTGACCTTGGAAAGAGAGAGACAGGAGGGCAAAGGACACAGATAATTGAGACGTTTTCCAGCGGCACAATTGCAGGCATGGAAGAAGATTCTGTCCTTTATTACAGATGTGTAATGATCTGTAATAATATTAATAAACAATTATTCCTTTTAGGGGAACAGTATGAGTGTGCTCCCTTTTCCTTTGCTGAACTTATGATGTTGATTTCGTGTTTTTCACCTCGCTCTTACTTCCCCTTGCTTTCACCTAAGGCGGAAAAGAGCGAGAGTCAAAATCAGGGCTTCCTTTATTGCATCATTACTATTCCTTCCTTCCTGTTAATAGTGACCAAAGAGATACAGTACTTCCCCCATATCCACTGGGGATATGTTCCAGGCCCCTCCGTGGATACTTGAAACCGTGGATAAGAGTGAACACCCCCTCCATGGTTTCCTGAGGGCCCCCTGCCCTGCCTCCCCTGCAGGCAGGCTTGCACCACCACCCCCAGCTCTTATTTTTCTTTCAGCAAGCTTTGTTTCTTCCTTAAAACAAACAGAGAAGCAGCCTCCATTGCAGGCAAGCAGAACGAGACTACGGTAAGTCCTAGAGAGGCTCTGCAAGGTTTCTGTTAACCTTGCAGAGCCTCTCTAGGACTTAGTCTCATTCTACTTGCCTGCAATAAGCAGCCAGAGGCTGCTTCTCCTGTTTGTTTAAGGAAGAAACGAAGCTTACTGTGAAAAAAGTAAAAGCCTGGGGGGGGGGGTCCCCGCGATCCGTGGATATCTGAAACCGTGGATAGCGAATCCGTGGATATGGGGGCCCACCTGTACTTTCTCACATGAAGGAGAGGTCAAAATGTGAAAAATACATTTCTTGTCACACAGTCATTTTCACACACAGTTTTCACACACATTTTCACACACAGTTTTCCTCTTTCAGATGTAAATTGCAGTCCCATGATTGCCTGGTATCACCAGAGAACAATAGCCTTGACCAAACTTAGCTCACACCTGGTCATTGGTCCAGCTACTCACCTGACTTGAGTGGGAAATTTGAACGTCAGTTAACTTAAAACCAGCCCATCAGAGCTTGGGGGGGGGGGCTAGGCTCCCTATAAAAGGATAAAAGAGAGTTTCCCAGTTGGGTAGAGAGACCCAGGCCTAGACCTGAGCAAATGGAAGCCAGAGCGAGCATGACATGAGTTGGCTTTGCAAGATTGTCAGCCCAGCCAAGATGCAAGCCATGATGCTGACCAGCTAAGAAGGAGTTAAGTTCCAGGAAGAACTTTCCTCAGATGTCAGGAGGCTGCTGGGATTGTAAGTGGATGCTTTAAGTCAGAGAAAACTTAGTTAGACTCTGTTTTCACTTTAACTTTGCCTCTTGGTTTCAAGTATAGAACTTGTTTTCCTTGTTCTGCTTTAATTCCCAATAAATCTTTTATTTTGATTTGATGGTCAACCTCCCTAATACTTTAACCTAAAAAGAGCAATTGGCCACCTATCTCTGATGCCTTGCTCAGCCTTGTATGCTACCCAGAGAGAGAGAGAGAGAGAGAGAGAGAGAGATTGTATGGGGATGTGAGGAGGAAAGAGGGAGAGAAATGAAGCAAAGAGATCTGACAATATGCCCTCTATCCTTCTCCCTCCTCAGGTAACTCATGGCCCAATTCTATCAAGCTGTTATGCCAGCGGAATGCACATTCCACCGGCATAATGTGCTTTACAACAGTCGCAAATGTGATTATGCCAGTGTGCGCAGTCTGGCTGCTGCCGAGTGGCTGGGTTCGTGCTCTGATGGACTGGGGACACCTGCTGGAGCAAGTAAGCCGGCACAGAGAGAAGAATGGGGAGGGCAGGTGGTGGGTGGAACGGGGAGGAGATGGGGCGGGGAAGAGAGTGGATCAGACGACCCATGGGGGGGGGGTTCGGTAGCAGCAGTACCCGCTGAATCCCTGAATCCCAACCCCCTTCTTGGGCCCAATCTGCCTGCATGGATCAACTCAGACTTGCACCAGCTATAGTGCTGGTGCAGATCTTAGTAGGCCCATGGTGGCTGCTGGGGCTTACCCCAGGGCAAGGAAACAAATGTAGGGCCTGCAGTGGTCCTAATTTTTTTTTTTAACGTTTGTAATTCTATCTCTGTAAGGCTTACAAATGTTCCCTTGCCCCGAGGAGGCCTCCAGAGGCCATAACTCCCTCACAGGATACAGCAGTAGCTGCGTTGGTGCTGCTAAATCACCATGCTGGGAGTTAGGATTGGGCTGCCTGTGTGAAAGCTGTCAGTTGGCAGCTGGGTGCAGGGGAGGAAATGTCCTACATTTATCCTACTTTTGTGGCAGCGGCATCCTACCCCCATGTACAGCCATGTACACATACAACTGTATGTGTGGTTTTGACTTGATCCCAGAGTGGGAAGAAGCACCCAATTTCCCAGAGGGGAACATAGATCTTCCTGGTGCTGCCCTGGAGATCACCACAACCCTCAAAAGCAGGTCAGTCGCAAGCAAAATAAAAAGTCCCTGCACTCCCAGTCCAGTGACTATAAGTGACGTTGAACTTGGGCAAGGAGGGTGCCAGATTTTAAATAGTCTTCTGGAAAGTTTGGTCTCTCATAACTTTCCCTTTCAACTTCTGTTCAGCTAGTCCCCCGATTATTGAGAAGTTTCCCCTTTTGAAGTAAAATATGACAGTACAGTACTTGATTTCCTTGGCAATTTGTTTCTTACATAGCTGTTGAATCTGATAGCACTGAGGCCCCTTGCAGTTCCAGAAAACATTGTCTCGTTGCAGTGATGTAGACTTGAGTCTGCTGACTCGGACTCGAGTCGGACTCAAGTCACGTCAGTGACTTGACTCAGTGATTATAAAAGACTCGAAAGACTCGAGACTTGGAGTATTTTATGACAAGTCGAATTTTATTCAGGTTTAAACCCGTTTTCCCCATTAAATAGATATGGACTTGCAACTCGCAACCAAAGACTTGGGACTTGGGGGCAAAGACTTGGGGCTTGACTTGTGACTTGGACCCAGAGATTTGGGACTTGACTTGAGACTTGGACTCAGAGACTTGGGACTTGACTCGAGACTTTGAGTCAGAGACTTGATCCACAACCCTTGTTGTGTCATGAATAATACCAATAGTCTACTCTGAATGGATGTCACAATGAGAATATTTTTAAGCTAGAGGGAAAAATATTTCTTGGTGATGGTTAATACCTTGGTAGTAACAGAACAGCTAATGAGTGTGTACTTGGGTCTATCACAATGGCTTGCCTAAGGCAGGGGTCAGCAACCTACAGCCCGTGGGCCTCATCCAGCCCGCTATCTGAAATCATGTTGTGATTCAGGCAAATCATCCGGCCTGTAGTCCCAAAAAGATATATCCACTTGGCCCACAGTGGTCCTAAAAACGAATTCAAGTTTGTAATTCTATCTCTGTAAGGCTTACAGTGTAAGCAGACCAAGGGCAGGTTTCCTTGGAGTGTCATTCTCTGTGTGGGTATGCATCTCTCTGTGCCATGCTCATCTTTTTTCTTAGCTCTATGGCCTAATCAGGAGGTTCGTGCATGTGTATTGAATGCGCATGCGTTTCTACTGTTGACAGACCGATGTCCAGCCCCTTTGCGGAAGACGTTTGCTGACCCTTGGCCTAAGGTGACCTTGGATGAGTGTGAGAACTGAACTGAGAGAACCTTCATATTAACTGCTAGGGATGTTTATTGAATTGGAATTCATTTATGGGTAGAGGTGGGAGAAAATGGTTTTATTTTTTTCACAGATTTCGGTGTTTAACCAAAATGAAATGGCAGAAAGCGGTGTTATGCATTTTATTTCGTTATCATCATTTTCTCCTGCCCCTACTTATGGGGTGCAGTCTGAGATGAGGGTTGGGCAGAGTAACAGTAGTTTTTGCAGCTGGAATGGGAAGACCGACCAAGAACAGAGCGAGCTGTGAGTTGGCTGAAGGTGAAAAACCTTGACACATGAAGTATCTCTCTGGAGATCTGGTAGATTTGCTGCCTTGTAAATCAAGCAAATATTAGTGACACCCTATATCTCCATTGCCCTTTCATCCACAGGAAACAAAAGGTGCAGTCCTAAACACACATACGAGGGAGTTACACAGTGAGACTTGCTTCTGAATAAACATTCTTGGGATTGCACTGCAAACCCAGCAGTGTTGCCTCTGGAACTTTCTCACTACTCAGGGAGGTGGGGAGCATGTCACAATGTGCATATTTTATACCCATTTATATCCAATCATTTTTCTATAACCCTCCTAGGAGAAAAAACTCATATGTTGTGATCATGAACTTCTGCTTACTTCTTATGGCTTACTTCTTAAGGTCATCCTTACTTCTGCTTTCAGGCACAAATATGCTTGCACATAAACTTCCTGAATAACCATGACTTTGCATTAGTGTTGTATGTGTGCGAGCATATGTACGTGTATTATAAACAGCAAATCTACAGTGAAGTTAACAAAACTGCAAAGCCAAATGAGATTTGATGGTGGAAGACCCGTTTGTTACTTTGAAACCAGGTTTGTCCCATTGACGCATGCTATGTATGTAGGGAGGGGGTCTAATAAGAGCAAAAGGGGTGCACAGATGAAGAGGGCTGAACTCTCCCGTCTCCATCATCTCTTTCCCCAAGTGCACTTCTGAGGGGCAAGCTCATTTCTAGTATCAGAGCTCAGCTGTGGAGAAAAACGTTGGGGGCGGGGGGAAGCAGACTGTTGGCAGGTAAAATACCAGACACACGCTCACATACACAAACAGAATCTGTATTGTGGTCAGTGGAGTTAAGCCAGTAAAAGTGAGCTTGCTCATGCCATCTGCTTGCTTGCCAGCCATCTGCTTTATCCCTAGGGATATTTTCTGTATTGGCCTTATCCGAAGCTCACTGTCATGCCCGTCACTCGAACGTCTCCAGCAACCTACGCTAGACTTGAAAAGAATACTTTATGGGCACTGTAATAAAAATTGTTAGATATATTAAGACAGCTCAGCTATCTTAGGTCCATTATTGTTATTACACAAACATAGCATTTAGGATGCTTTCTGAAAAACTGAAAATCCATGTGGGCTTGATGTGACAGACAGGCTAGGATCTTCCTGATCCTTTTGCATACATATAAAGCTGTTCCACAACCTATTTCACGTCTAGCAGCCACGCTAAGGAATTACTCATCAATACCAGTAGTTAAAAAGGTTGAGCCTCCAGAAACAATGCTTTCTGGTGACTCACCTGTTGAGTCAGATTGAGCTGAGTGAGCTAGCTAGGTTCATCAAGACTCCTGGGAATAAAGCAGCATGATTTATTGGAGAGAATGAAATGAAGAATTTGCAAGCCAATGAGACAAACCTCTGTTCACTCACAGGAAACATTAGCAGCCCAGTCCTAACCAACTTTCCAGTGCTGATGCAGACATGCCAATGGGGCACACACACTGCATTCTGTGATGGGGGGCAGTCATGGAGGCTTCCTCAAGGTAAGGGAATGTTTGTTCCCTTGCCTCAGAGCTGCACAGCAGCTGCATCAGTGCTGGAAAGTTGGTTATGATTGGGCTGTAAGTATCAGAAAGACTGGAAGAGTTGCACTCATGCAGAAGTAGCCCAAGAGATCCCAAGTTTCCATCTAACATCTTTATTACATTTACAGTCCCCTGGCCCCTTAGACCAGGTGCTATTCTAGTTTGTTAAAACAGGGCTGAGGAATAGCATGTAACATGAATTGATGAATACCGTATATGAGTGGAAGGTATGTTTATCATCTGAAGAAGGAACTTCAGCAGGACATTAATATCCAGGTCTGAATGAAGCTGTGTGTGCCTTCACCTCTTTTTGATGATCATATCCAAATGCAGACCTATGGTCATGTACTGCAGTTGTTGTTTTCCACCATCCATGAAGGTGGGATACTGAGATCAGCACATATGAGGTTATCCGATTTCTCATCACAGCAATTCTGTGAGACAAGTTAGGCCAAAATAGTGATCAGCCCACAACCAAACCATGAACTTTAAGGGTAAAAGGAGATTTGAATCCAGTTGTTCCTAGCCCAAGTCCAGTACTATAAACATCACCAGATTAACCCTGGGATGTATGCACATAGTACAGTACATCAGTCAGTCATTGTCTAGGTCAGGGGTTCAACCTTTGGAGGCTCGGGTACCCCCTATCATGGTCCAATTTTCTGGAGTACCCCCTGCTAATTAATTGCTAATTAATTGGATTAATCAATTAATTAATTAGGTAATTATCGTTAAATAAAAAGTACCAAAACAATTTTAAATGTGAAAAATGTCTTATTTAACTCTGTGTGTGTGTGTGTGAGAGAGAGAGAGAGACGCACGCACGCACGCACGCACGCAAGGATCTCGTTTTTCTCCAAGACACACTTCCCAAAATCAGCTCCTCCCTCCCCCACCAAAGTACATTTTCCAAAGTACAAAAATAAGCCCAAAACCAAAATCAGAGAGACAGAAGGGCTCAAAAAATAATTACAATTTAAATCCATGTTAATTAACACTTAATTAGCTGCTGATGGGGCAGATAAGGGGCAGGGCTTGGCATACCCCCAGCAAGAGGTCCGCGTACCCCTAGGGGTACCCGTACCACAGGTTGAGAACCCCTGGTCTAGGTCAGTGGTTCTCAAAGTGGTTGCCTCTTTCTGTCAATCTACAGCTCATGAGCTACTTCACAGACCAGATCTACTATGGCATGTGCTGGGGCCCCCAGACGAACTGCCTTGCTTGCACCATTATTTGCTGTTTCAAAATCTAGAGTCCCTGCATAACTCAAAGTTGTCTTCAATGCAAGTCCTATGGCAGTCAGTGGGATTATTGAAGGAACCCTCTGTTCTCTCTCCCCATCCCAAGGATCAGTGTAGCAGAAACTGCCCTTGCTAGCCCAGGTAAGGGGCAAAGCTGGAGGCAACATGGCTATGCCATGACCAAGGGCCTTGCAAGCTCTGGCCCTGGCTCTGTTGAATTGGTGGCCAACTAGCTTTATGAAGGGATTGTCATCAGTTGCTTTGTATTTCCTATAGGCTATAATGATTTCCTTGAGATGGAGGAAAGAGAGTTATTTTGCATTTTGCATAGTCTGTCTTCATGAATTGATACAATTCCAAACAAAACAAAAGCTCATCAAATGGTAATTGTTTGATGAATGCTTATATAGTCATGTTGGAATCAAGTATGCAGAAGCATAGAATAATCACAAATATCTTGGGAGGGGAAAAGGAGCATTAATTGAAAATTGATATGTACTGGTAATGTGGCACATCACATATACTGAAAAATAGGAATGCATTGTGCATGCAAATTAACATTGATATGTGTACAAGCCTGCAAAGAGACAAAGAGAGAAAATGCCGAAGAGGATGTACCGTACGTTACAAACTATTATCCTGACTTTCCTTTGGGCAACACAGCCTCTGAATGACGCATGCAGAGACTGTTCACTCAGCAGAGCAAGACAGCATAATGGATGGGCTGGCACAATACATCCCCCTGCTCTCTCTCTCTCTCTTTTTTTTTAAGGATGCTCTATTTAGCTGAGTCTCATCATCTGGATGTTTTTATCAGTTTTTAACACCTCATTGATTTTTACATAGCAACAAAATAACTCAAGAACTGGTTGCAAGACTCTAAATGGAATGACTGACTGGAGAATACTGAGATAACAGAATTACAGCAGAGACTGCCTTTGCATGTTACACTCATTTTGCTACTTAGATACTATTCATCCCTGTCTTTCTACCATGAATGATTAAATGCCTCATTAACTGCTGGAGGAAAAACCTATTTGGGGGCCTAGATCCCGAGGGGCAAGCTAAATACTACATGGGAGACATTTGCCACTGTCTCAAAATTTCTTGTTTAATGAAAAGCAGCTGTGGGAAGCCATGATCCACAATGGAAGGAAGGTGGTAAGGGTTGGTTAGTCCTTCCCCTCCATCTTAGCCATTTTTTCTGCTCCAATCCTCCCTCCCCCATTTTCCACCTTGTCCGGAAAATATAGAGATAGAGGTAGAAAAACAGCTAGGAGAGCGTGAAAGGGTTAAGCAGCCCCTCCCCCTTCCTGAATAACGCCTCTTGCAGCTGCTTTTAATTCAAGAACTTTGAGAAACTGTTAGGTGCATGAACGCATCTCTCATGTCAGTTATCGTTTGGCCTGAACCTTACCAAGAATAGATATGATGGCTCCTCAAGTAGTAACGTGGGTGTATGTTGTGTGCAAAGACCAGCCCTGGAAGAGCATTGGAGTAAGTCTGGCATAGCTTGGTTTTTGAAAAAGACCCCATGTACCCCAACCCCTTCTATTATTTATTTAACTGTAACGGGGATGAGGCAATTCAAAGAGGATTGCAAGAAGCAGCTCCTCCCCCTTAGAAGGCTTTTGGAAAAGGGGGCAACTAAAGAAGACATGGAGAACATTGTTCCTGCCAGGGCAAAACTGAAGAAGGAAACTGAATTTGTGGAGCCAGAGAGCCCTCTAGTGGTAGAAGGGTGAATACCTCAAAGCGTTCAGTAAAGAGATAGAGTTAATGCTGAAAGAAGGTACAGTAACAGATGGTTTCAACCATGTCAGTTAAAAACAAACAAAAGTAAAAACCTTTACGTTTAGTTCTGAAGCTGCACAGGGCTTCTTCAGAAGTTCTAAAAAGCTCACACCTCTTCGGTTGCCTGATCACCTTTTTATATCCACAGCAGCGCCTCATTAGCAGCACACACACAATTCCCTGTAGCATCAATATGTTGGAATTCTTAAAGGCATACCAATTCCAATTCCAATTCCAAAACCTTTATTGGCATCTTACATGTAGACACATACATTAACATAGACGTAAACATAAACAAACATACATACATGAACCTTAAATAATAATCTTGGCCAATATTTTATACATTAAAATATTATAACATCTCATAAATTAATAAAAATCTATACAGTAGAAACACGGTTTTCTCTCCTCTTAAGTATAGCACTCAGATAATAGGCCACCTTTTCTGTTAGCTCCACTTCAGTCCCCCCAAGGATAAACTGAACCTTATCAGGGTCAGCACAACCTGTTTTCTTAATCAAAAGGTCCTCAAGGTAAACCCTGCGCAGGTCTGAATAGAAAGGGCAGTACAAAATAATGTGCTGCACTGACTCCACCCCCCCCCCCAACAGAGCAGGTACAAGTCCTACTTTCAAGAGGAATACCCCTAAATCTGCCAGAAATCACAGCTGAAGGAAAAACATTGTTTCTGGCTAAGGAAAATGCCCTACGCTGACTAGGGCATTTCAAAATTAACATATTCTGCCATTTGTCCATAGCTGACCGCAAGATGTAATGAGAGAGGGGAACAGGTTTTATCAGCATCTCCCCACAACTCTTGCTGATCTATGTCTTGCAGTCTAGCTTTAATCTGATGAAATGCCTGCTCAAAGGTACAATTTCCCAGGCTTTCCAGATCTAACCCAACACTCTTAATTTTCTTTTCTAAGAGCCAAAGTTCTTTAGATGAAACTGAGTCAGATACAAGATATGGAAGCAAACCCTCAGTGTTGGTCCTATAATAAACAGTGAGCCAGTATTTAAAGAATCGCAGCCAAGCCACTAGCTCCAGCCGACACATCCCTGCTTCCAAACAAAGGGCGGCATAAGGGACACATCCTGGTAGGCCAAGGATTTTACGTAGGAACATCCCCTGAATCTGTTTTAAAAAACATGAGCCAATCAGCAGGCTAATTTCTGCCTCTGGCGGGAATTCTGACTCAACAGAAGAGAAAGGCTTTCTATCTACCCCCCATGGCTTATGGCATTTACAAAACAAAGGGACAAGGGCTGCAAGCTAGGTGAATACACAAAAGCTGCCAATGAGTTAAACTTGCCACAAATATGGGAAAATAGACAGCAAATATACAAAAAGACAGTGGCGTCGTCAGCGGTGGGGGCCTTGGAGCAGTGGGCCCCGGGTGTTGGGATCGGGCCGCAGGCAGCAGGTGGGCAGTGGGCGGGGGGGTGCAACGGCAGCTGGCAGAAGCGCGGATCATCCTGTTCGCCAGGGTGAGCAAAGGGAGCTGTCGGCGTGTTCAGCCCTCCCTGCGCCTGAGTGCTCGATAACAGCTGCTGCCGTTACGTCACTTTTGGCGCGCGGGGGGGGGGCAGTCATAGGAACGCCACTGCAAAAAGAAACAGTGAAACTGGGGGAAACACAGGGATTAATCACAGGCACTACTGTGGTTTTGATTTTTAATAAGAACCCCTGAGATTCAGTGCTGTGGTGGGAGGGGTCTTTTTCCCAGGCAGCCCCCTTCTGCCCAGTCTCTTTGGCCTGGGATGGTAGCAGTGGATAGAAACTATCAGTTTCCTCCCCCACTCAGTTGCTGACCCAGTAAAAAGGGAAAGTGGAGCATGAAGAGCAGGAAGGGTTGCGAGAGCACCAATCACTAGGCGCTACGCCTCTCAGTCAGTCTGCCTTCTCTTGTAACTTCCCTGACAATACCAAAGACTACTTACATCATTCTGGAGGCATAGATGTGAGAGTGATCATACCCTGCAGTGAGGCATGATGACTCTTTGTCGTACATAAACTGGTTTAATTGCCCTGATCTGATCCCAAAAAAGGGACCAAGAGAGTCATACCACTAGCACAATTTCCAGAATCTTTTGGGCATGTCAAGGCAATGAAGCCTGTTTAAAGCTGTCTTTGGGTTGTATTTTTGATATGGTCTTAATTATTGGATTAGATTAGAAGCAGGAAAGTAGTCAAAATGGTCACATACCCATGTAAAGTGACAATGTCATGATTACTGTTTAAGGGCTGGAAGCAAGTCCCTCTTAAAATGTTTCACAGGCATTTCCCAAGCCTTAGACTAGAGCAACACACCATGGAATGTAGCACTGAGAATTAGACGGTGTCTAACCCTAGATTAAATTGATGAAGTATGACACACATTATGGCCAGTGGTAAAAACTCTCATTGAGGGGCCATTTATGCTCTTATCCTCTAATAATCTCCTGTCATTCTTAATTATATTCCACTGAGTTAATGTCCAATGTATTGTGACAAAATGTGTAATCAGAGAAATGCCAAACAAGCAGTTTTCTAACTTGGAATACTCCCCCAGAGGATGTTTGCAGACTCCCTTGAACTGTCAGCAGTACCCTGAGGAGCAAATTCCATGGAGATAATAAATTACAGGAAGTAAAACTGAATATAGCACAATTAACATTTATTGCTAAATATTTCCCGTTTCTGGGCAAGGTGATCGAGCAGCTGCAGAGGGTCTTGGAGGAAGCTGATTATCTGGATCCATTCCAGTCTGGCTTCAGGCCAGGGTTCGGGACAGAGACAGCCTTGGTCGCCTTGGTGGATGACCTGCGGCAGGTACTGGACAGGGGGAGTGCGTGTGCGGTGCCACAAGGGTCAATTCTATCCCCCATGCTGTTTAATATCTATATGAAGCCGCTGGGAGAGGTCATCTGGGGGTTTGGGGTAGGGAGTCATCAGTATGCTGATGACACCCATCTCTTTCTCTCCTTTCCACCCAACTCCAAGGGGGCGGTCGATGTCCTGAATCGTTGTCTGGAGGCAGTTGGGAGGCAGAAGTCTATGATTCAGGTATTGGACCATCGTCCTGCTCTGATTGGGGTTGTACTCCCTCTGAAGGAGCAGGTCCGCAGCTTGGGGGTTCTCCTGGATGCGCAGCTGCTTCTGGATCCCCAGGTGGCAGCTGTGGCCAGGGGGGCTTTTGCCCAGCTTCGGCTGGTGCGCCAGCTGCGACCATACTTGGATCGTGCAGACCTGGCCACAGTGACCCATGCCCTAGTGACATCTAGATTAGATTACTGCAATGCGCTCTACGTGGGGCTGCCTTTGAAGACTGTTCGGAAACTGCAACTAGTGCAGAATGTGGCTGCCTGGGTGGTTGTGGGGCTTGTCGGTTCGACTTAGTTGGACCGTTGCTTCGGCGGCTACACTAGCTGCCGGTTCGTTTCCGGGCACAATTCAAAGTGCTAGTTTTGACTTTTAAAGCCTGGCTCGGGTCCAGGGTATTTGAGGGACCACCTCCTTCCTTATAATTCGACCCGTACTCTGAGGTCATCAGGGGGGGCCCTGTTAACTGTGCCGCCATTGATGGAGGTGAGGGGGATGGCGGCGAGCAATAGGGCCTTCTCAGCGGTGGTGCCCCAACTATGAAATTCCCTCCCCCTGGAATTAAGAACGGCTCCCTCCTTAGAGACCTTTCGGCGGGGCCTCAAGACATTTTTATTCAGGTTGGCATTCTATGTCTTGACATGGTGGGCTGGCTTTTTAACAAATGTAAATATAGGTGACCCACTGGGGCTGTTTGTTTTAATTGTTTTAATTACTTGTTTTTAATCATTTTTAATGTGTATATGTATTTTAATGTTTTTATCTGTAAGCCACCTTGATTGCCCTTGTTGGGAGAAAGGCGGGGTAGAAATTCTTTAAATAAATAAATAAATAAATAATTTCCCTGATGCACTGGTGAGTGCCAGGCCAATAGTGGTTTAGATGTTTCAGTTTCTTCTCCAGGCAATTTTCAATAATTTTGAAATCTGAGATGCTGTATACCAAATACCATCAGTGTCAATTGCAGTTTTTCAGCTGCTTATAGTGAATTTCCTTTAAAGTCATTTTAAACGGCTAAGATTTTCAAAGAAGCCTGTTGGACTGCAAGCAACTTTGATGCTAAACATTTGCACTGATGCATTTGCTTGCAAGCACAATGCCAGCATTTAGTTACCATATGTCTATACTACGTTCTCAGTCACGGCGGGCAGCTCAATCCTATGCCGGACTGGGCTGCTGGCCAGAGTGCTTTGTGACAGTGGAACAGAGAGTCTCACTGTCACAAAATGGCTGCCAACAGAGTGCTCTCTGAGTGCAAGATACGGCAGTACTCTCCTGGATGTCGCTGGACCTTGTTGTGCCTGCCAGAGCAGGTAAGGCAGCGACAGGGCAGTTAGGGGGGCAAAACAGGGCAAGGAGGGGGCAAAACTCTAGTCGGGCAGCCCAATCCTGCTTGCTCTCCGGGTGTCGCTTAAGTACCTTACGGCACTTTTGGGACACCCTGCACTAGGGCAGCACATGCTGCCCTGGTGCTAGGAGTACACAGGATTGTGCCGATAGTCTTTAAGTCTGAAAAAGGGTGGACATAAAACAGCATATCCTCTGCAGATCTTAGTAAGTGGGAACACATCAAAGGATGCATGCCCCTAAGTATGCAGGCCCCAGACTGGGTAGAGTGTCAAAGTGCAATGTGGCTGCACCACAGGCTGCAAGCCATATCTACCGTATTTCTTCGAGTCTAAGGCGCCATCGATTCTAAGGCGCACCTTTACTTTCAGTACCACCAGCAGGGGGAAAAAAAATCCATCGATTGTAAGACTCACCTCCCTTCATTGAATCTACCCGCTCAGCACCAACTCTCCCCAGCATGTCTCCTGCAGCTGAGGATGACTGAGTGCACTGCCTTTGCGTAGCATTTCTGGCCCCGCCAGAAAGTGCCATTTCCTTCGTTACCTGGGCTTGGGGAAGCTTCAAGGAGGCCCGCGCAACCCTCTGCAGGCCTCCCTGATCTTCAGTTCGGCGAAAAACAGCAATTTTTGGGCATTTCTGGTTTTCGTGAAAACCGGAAATGGCTGAAAATCTCCGGATTTTGCCGAACTGAAGATCGGGGAGGCCTGCAGAGGGTCGCGCTGGTCTCCCTGAAGGTTCCCCAAGCCCCAGTAAGTAAGAAGATAGCATTTTGGGGTGCTTTTTGGAGACCTTCGATTCTAAGTCGCACCCCAGTTTTTGAAATGCTTAATTGGGAAAAAACATGCGTCTTAGAATTGAAGAAATACAGTAAGTTTGTTTTCTAAGTACTGGAAATCTCAGTAACAAGGTTCAACATTACCAAAGGAAATGAGAGCCGCATCATCATGGCCTAGTCTTGTGCTCCTTCTGTAAGACTGTGAAAAGAAACCACATGGGGCAGCCAAATGTTGTGGTTTGTTCCTACTTCAGCGTTTCACCTCGCCTGAGGGTTGGTACCAGTGGTACAGGAAGGAACATTTCATTTAGCCAACTCATGCAGTGTATTCTTACACATATTACTGGACACATGGATCAGATGTGCACTATTCTAATAATATATGGTTCAAGCCTAAAATGTTCCACACTGAGAACACGTGTGATGCAGAGGGCCGAGTACTGGAGATGTAGTCATATCACCATTAAATGCCAAACTACAATTACAGTATTTTTTTTTATTTACAGTATTTTTTTAACAATTACCTGAAATGCATTGTAAAGAGGTATGCTTAAGGCCAGCAACACCTCTCTCTTTAACAAAAAGCAGTCAGGGTATGGGCCAGGACCATGATAGTCAGGAAGGGTTTTGTTTTTTTTTATAATCCTTTATCCTGCATTGTTTCCCCAAATAAAATTGCCCCCTGAAGCTGTGATTTGCCTTCCAAGCTGCTATTGCATGGGGTAGGGGGTGGAGAGAGATTTTTTTCTGCAGGGGAATGCTGCAGTGTTTTTATTTAAAAAAAACAAACCAACACCTTTCCTGCATGCCATGGTCCCAATCCAGACTGCCCTCCCATGACTGTTTTTTGTTGATTAAGAGGCATCGCCAATCTTGAGCACATGTCTTAACAATGCATTTCAGGTAACAGGTCATTTGACTGAAGCCATGAAACTTGTTCTGTAAGGAGAGAGTGGATATAGTGTCCCCTCCAGAATGCGTTCCATTCTGCCCTTCCCAATCTCCTACAAACCTGTCTTAGTATGATCATCCTGCTGCCTAGAAAAATGGGGAAACTTTTGGGGGGACTGGCATACAATTCTGAACAAATATATTTCAACGGTAGTCTATATCTGTGACAAATTCTACACAGGTATTATCCAGATTTCTGCAGAGAGGATTAGCATCATGAGTCTCAATCAGAGTGTAGTCCATTGCAAAATGGAGCTGTCAAAAAAGTCTCTTTGGGGCAATTTATGTATTACATTTAATAGACCCCGGGGGCTATATACACTCTCACACAATATTTCATGAGACTGGATTCTGAGTGCTGGTTGAGCAATTCATAGATTTTTTTTTTTACAGCAACAAGTTGCACATAGTAAACATTTGCTTGGAATATTTTTATGTGCTTGGAGGACTGGTAATCATTCATTGGCTCGGGTGGTCACAGAGCAAATCTACATGGGAACATGGATGCAGAAAGGTTCAAAAAGCTGATCCGCATTTTGAAAGAATACATATTAAGCCATTGTGTGTTACACTGCAAGTAGAAGGCTTTTTTTTTTTTTTTTACAAAAACAAAACTCTTTTTATTGGCAGTTCTGTGATTAGCTGTACAGCGTGTAAACTTTAATGTCACCTGAAATTAAAATCACTCTGAAAAAACAGTTATTAAAAGCACCTTTGGTTTGTTTCAGCACAGCTTTTGGTATTTACAGTTTTTCAGAAATGTCTAATAAAGTGTAAGAATTAAATGCATTAAAGGTATAAGAGAGTTACACAAAAATTAAACATTTAATATAGCATTTGATAGTGATAAATATAAAATTAAAAAGAAAGTTGTCACAGAGCTGAAGGCTCAAACTTGGCTCTGTATAATAATACTGTAGCCTGGTAAGCAATGTCTACTACAGAATAAAGTTTTGTGTTTTTTTTTCTAATGAAATCACTGCACCTGAAAGATGCTTTTATTTAGAAGCAGTTGTCATCACTACAGGTTTTGTTTGTTGTGCTGCAGATGTGCTTCTTTTCCATCTTGCTTATACAGCATACTTGGCTAATTCCGCTGTGCCTACTAGCAACTGGCACCAAAAAAGGGTCCTATTCCCTTTGGGTTTATTCAGGTTTATTCAGCAAGTTGTGGCACATAGACCCATGACTGAAAATTTTAGAGTTGAGGGATTGTTGATCTATTGTGATTGCTCATGCCATATGTAAAAGGACATCTAAGATTGCAACAAAGTGGTCAAGCAACATTCAGAAAGGAAGAGTTGTCAAACTTATGAAAAAAGGAAGTATTAAAGGCAACGGAAAATTTAAAGCTATTGAAGAATACTCGACAGGATCCCTTTGGGAAAAAGTCAGTTTTCTTTAGTTCAAATTCATTATTGCTTTGTAGAACTTCAGAAGTCCACACCAAAAAGGACAAAGGTCATTCAGAGACAGCTTACCCTGATGCTGTCCTATGGAAATCAGTGGGACTAGACCAGTATAAGTGGCCAATGAGTCAGACACACTCCTTTGCTCTGCTCCCCGTTTGGAAATCCAGTGAACCGGCAAAAATACCCACTAGTGATATGACCACACGGTTACTTGTATGAACAAGCTAACAGTTTCTAGTATCACGTTGCATTAATTCTTTTACGACACAATCCTGTCTACATATTCGACCGGCAGAGCAGTAGGTCTAGGATGTGCTGTAAAGCATTTTGCAGCACCTGGTGAGTAGGCAGTGCCAGCGATGAGGCTGGCGCCGCTCCAGCACCTCAGATCCTGAGGAGCGCCCACTGGGGAAAGTGAGTTCCTCATCAGGCGGCGGGGGGGGGGGGGGAGGATGGAGCAGGAGCTTTCCGGGAGGGGGGTTGGTTGGCTGGGCCCGGGAAGGGGTAGGGATCAGCAGCGGCAGCTCTACCAAGATCCTATCCCCCTTCCTGGGCCTGCCCGGCATTACACCACCTGCTCGAATGTGCACCAGCAAAATAGCTGGCATACAATTTAGTAGACCCATCGGGGCGGCTGGGGCTCTACTCGGGGTAAGGGGATGAATGTCCCCTTACCCCAAGGAGTCCTCCAGCTGCGCCGATGCTGGGTCCTATCTGGCTAGGATGCAGTGCAGGCTCTACGTCTGCACTGCAGCCTAGCTAGATAGGATTGGGCTGTTAGTGAAGCAATACAACATTTGAAGGAACAGTGGTTATAAATCTTAGTGCCTCTGGAACAAGGACCTATTTAGTATGGGAATCTGTTTGCTTAAGGTGCTGGCCATGGGATGTTATTGCAAACACCTTTGGGATGTCCGCTACCTCACCCCACCCTTTTCCTGGCTTTACTGTCTAGCATTCATGTGAACTTATAACTCAGTTGCTCCAATGGTGGGCTATGGGGAGTAAGTGAACTGACAAAAAGTAGTCTTACACACAAAGTGATTTTGTGTGTTTGAGATCTTGCTCTCTTGTGCTTTCCAACACTCCATACTACAGTTCCTTCAACAATTTGACAAGGAGTTGCTATCTAACCAGCACAGGCACAGCTGGTCACCAGACTCATCTTTAAAAGAGGAGAGAGGTGGACAATGAATGAAGTGCACAAATGTGCCAACAGTCCATTATGTAGCCACTGTTGTCCTGACTTGTGGCTTTGTGGTTTCTAGCTGCAGGCAGCACAGAGAGCTTATCTTTAGGATCTTTCCTTGTATGTGACTGGCCATTTTTTTTAAACTATTTATCTACAGTACATTTCAAAAGGTGGCTGCTGCCTTAACACACGCCAGGCTGTAGCTCTCAGTTTCTTTCTAAACAATCCACTCCAATGGTGTTGTCTGGGCAGCGGCAAGAGCGGCCTCCTGGGGTAGCCAGGCAAAGATGAGTACAGCCTCCATTATTCACTGCGCAGTAGTTATGTCCTACAAGAGAATAAAGACATATTTAAATATATATCAGGCAAACAAACACATGCATTCAAAAGAAAATGTTATTCAAAAACAAACATTGTGTTAGAGATGCCATAGCTTTAGTGTTTTGTCATTAGGTTGTTGGCTGCTGAATAGTAGCAATACTGAACATACTCCCTTATGAATACTCCATTATGAGGAAAGGCTACAGCGTCTGGGGCTTTTCAGCCTAGAAAAAAGGCGCATGAGGGGGGACAAGATTGAGACGTATAAAATTATGCATGGGATGGAGAGAGTGGATAGAGGGAAATTCTTCTCCCTCTCGCACAACACCAGAACCAGGGGACATGCACTAAAATTGAGTGGAGGGAGAGTTAGAACAGACAAAAGAAAACATTTCTTTACCCAGCGTGTAATTCATCTGTGGAACTCCTTGCCACAGGATGTGGTGATGGCACCTGGCCTAGATGCCTTTAAAAGGGGTTTGGACAGATTCATGGAGGAAAAGACCATCACAGGTTACAAGCCATAAGCAACCTCCTGGTTTTAGAAGTGGGTTTTCTCTGTGCCAGGTGCAAGGGAGCGACAACAGGAAACAGGTTATCTTGTTGGCTGTGTGCTCCCTGAGGCATCTGGTGGGGCCACTGTGTGATACAGGAAGCTGGACTAGATGGGCTTTTGGCCTGATCCAGCAGGGCTCTTCTTATGTTCTTATGTTAACATCCATCAAACGCTGGAAATAAAGGAAGGAGAACGAAGGTACAGGTCACACTTTCCACTAAAGAGTGGAAACAATACAAACTTTGGGCTGCATTCCTTCTTTTGGCTTCCCAACTTTACAGTATAGGACCCATGAATTCTTTCCAGTCTAACATAGAAGTGTTGGTCATCACAAATATTGGTGGCAATTTTAACTGGCTGTCAGCAAGGATCCAAGTTAGCCAAAAATGATGGTGACTACATCAGCTGGGCCTCTGCAGAAGCAGGAGCAAAAGTGGTATGACAAACTTAAGAAACTGCCCCCTTGCTGCTGTAGCTCATTTGGGTTCACACCAAAGGTTTGGAGGGCAATGACCACAGAATATGAATGAAATTAGATGTAATGGGAGACAGAGATTGCCACCACGTTGTGTTCTTCCACTCTATATCATGTTGCTCTCTCCTCAGATATCAAACTTCAGGACGACAATTAGGAAGGAAGGAAGGAAGGAAGGAAGGAAGGAAGGAATCTGGAGGGGCAAGGAGGACAAAAACGCTTGTGCAAACATTTAATGCAAAATACAGTCAGAATTTTCCCGTTAAAAAAATCCAACCACTTATTCAGAACTCTTTTTTTCTACGCTTAGAATGCTTCCACATGAAATATGCCCTCTGTCACAGGTAATCCCTGTGGGAAATTTTTTCCACAGGAAAAAAAGTTATCCATATATCTAGTATTGAATCACCAGCTTGGTGTTTACTGACTCCTAGTAGTCATGGTGTGGAGAACTATCTGCAAAACACAGTACTGTATAATTCCATTTATTCATATATTCATATTAGTTATTTGCTTAAAGTAAGAGACTCTAGAATTACCTTGTGGGCACTGAGCCAAAGCTGTAGTTATTCCATAAAGGCGAGTGCGCTTGTGGGGCTGAAAGTCATCATTCTCTTTTGAGGTTGTGCGATCCACTGCTACCACAGCATCCCTAAAGCATGCAAAACAGCAAAAATAATGATGGCAATTTGGGGAGATAAAACAATAAGAATAGAATAAGATACCAGCCCTATTCAGGCACTTGCTTTCCCGTGGACAGTGAGCGTATGAGGGTCTTCACAGGGGCATGCACGCTAGTCTTGCACTTCACTGATGATTCACTCACACTACCCCAGTCTTCCTTGCGTTCAGCATTTGTAAGGCCTGAATAGGACTTATAAATGACAGGAGTGAAAGGATAGACTAAGAACACTGTAAACCTTCTCAGAATTTCTGACAGTAGGAAGGAGAAGTCTTCTATAGAATGAACTGATTTATGTGATAGGATTCCAGTTCTATCCATGGACATAGCCACAGTAGAATGTCCCAAGATTCTGATTAGAATTCTCCTTCAGATAAAAACAGATATGACTTTGTACCCTTTTAATTTGAAAATTCTACTGCTCAGATTTTTATGGGCAATTTAACCTTTCCTTCTTAAAGCACATCTTGCCAACTTTCAGGAATGGGACATTGGTTTTCTCTGTGCCAGGTGCAAGGGAGTGTCAACGGGAAACAGGTTATCTTGTTGGCTGTGTGCTCCCTGAGGCATCTGGTGGGGCCACTGTGTGATACAGGAAGCTGGACTAGATGGGCTTTTGGCCTGATCCAGCAGGGCTCTTCTTATGTTCTTATGTTCTTATGGACATCTTGACAAGGCTGGAGACTGGGGTAAGAGATCCTCTAGATTGTTCCCAACACTGTGATTGAAAAGCAGGTAAGACAATTGCCTCAATCCAGTCAGGGCCATGTTGTGGGCACAGCAGCATCCCTAACTGGATAAGGAATTCTGTGTGCAAGTAGGTACTATCCATGCATTTCCCTAAGGTTAAGAGGCCTGAAGTTAAAACCATCTGTTTGGGAGGTATGGGGGAAGACTGTGCTCCCCTCCTTCCCTTGCACAAGAATCATAGGTGCTTTTGGCAGTGATTTTGATTGAGGCTGCCCATGTACATCCACACCTCCTGAGGAAAAAATTAACCTCACGTCAACACTGGAACAGCTGGCTACTGCTGCATAGAGGTACTGCTGTATCTCTTATTTAAAGGTTCAGGTATTTGTTTTTAATCACTTTTAATTGTTTTTATTTATTATTTTGGTTATAATAATTTGTTTTATGAAGCTTTGTGAGCTGCCTTGGGCATGTACTTCAGCATGGGAAAGGCGGGATAGGCATTCTGCAAATAAATAAATATTTAGTCGCAACCTTTGTTTTCAAAGGGATGTGTCTAAAATTTTGCCAGCAACTATCCTCAAAGATTGGAAACTTCAGCCTTTCTTAAACTATAGATAAAATGTAGAGGCTTTTTCAGAACTGACCCGGTTCTGCATATTGACTAAGAAGAAGAAGGGTTTCATATTACTAACTTCTGTATTATACATTTAGAGTAAATGCTGCCATAAGGATGGGACATGACCTTCTAATACAAATTCTCCATGTTCAGGGAAAAAAAAACAACAGTTAACAAAAAATATGTCCCTTCAGTATGTCTGCTTTCTAATTCAGTTGTATGTCTGGAGAGAAGAATGACACCTCTCTGGAAAAATGCACAAATTGCCCAAATGACAAAAGTAGTTTCTAGGAGACTGAAGTAATAAATAAATAAATCACAAGTGAATACTGTAATGCAGATTATCATACCTTCTCCAGTCTGTGTAAAACAAATTCTTCCCATAGCTTGTAATGCTGAAAGGATACTGGATTCCTTCAAGGATCTTCCGTCGAGCAAGCTGATTGGTGTCCATACATTCAACTCTCTTGGTGCCTGAAAAACAATAAAACAATTTGGTCTTTGTATGGGACAAATAGTTCCTTTGTAGGGGGAAAAAGCACAGTGATGCAAGTAAAGGAACATGGATAGCATTGTGGTTTCCTCAAAACCTTTTCTGTGCCTCACCCATCCCAAACGTTTTCCACATCAGATCTCAAA
This sequence comes from Plestiodon gilberti rubricaudatus, assembly GCA_026170595.1. NCBI lineage: Eukaryota > Metazoa > Chordata > Lepidosauria > Squamata > Scincidae > Plestiodon > Plestiodon gilberti. The sequence goes on along the minus strand of JANXHW010000001.1, from coordinate 50,886,009 downwards.
GTTTTTTCAGACAATAATTTTTGTGAACAACAGAAAGACATAGGAACTAACAGTGCAATCCTCCCTAACGACCTGAATTTTTGAATTTATTTATTTATTTTCCGGAAGTTTTTTCCTTCCGGCAGCTGGCTGAAATGCCACTGCCGCTGCCTCTTTTTTGTCCCGGCTGGCCGGCTGCATCCTCTGTGGCCAGCAGGGACTAAATCCCCATCCCAACTGCCTTCACGCAGGTATCGAGAATTCCCAGGGAGAGCTCCCAGGCGTTGTGCACCTCTACGAAGGCCCCCGCAGGTGCACGAGCCAGTTCAGTCCCGTCTGGAAGCTGGCTGACCGGGAAAGGCCGGGACAGTCCTGGTTGCCAGGGTCGGCCGGGATGAACCCCATAAAAAACAGGACTGTCCTGGTTTACAACGATTTGAGAGTTATGGGATTTTCAGCCATGTAAAGTTGGAATGAAGAAATAAAGTTCTTACTAAAACCAGTGGTCTGTAGAAATTCCTTGAGACGAGGTAGCAGCTGTGCGCGCTAGTATCTTCAGGATTATCCAAAGCAGAACCACAGGCAATAACTTCAAACTGACGTTTCAACCCTCGCTTGGGTTTTCTTCAGAGCAATAGCACCAGTCTCAGCTGGTGGATGGTCTGAAAATCCCATAACTCTCAAATTGTTGCAAATTGTTACATGCCATGGGAATCTCCACACTCGATTGTCCTGGTTTATCCGGGACGGGTGGTAAGCCTACCTTGAGTCAGTCATTATTATATTTTAGCAAAACCTATCTCAGATGATCTGCGGAATTATTGTGGTAATACAGTTAACTAACTAGCAACTAACTTTGCTAACTAACTAGCAACTAACTTTGCTAACCGGGTAAGGAGGCACCTTTTAAAGTGATGTCACATTTAGCGGGGGGGGGGAAGCAACTGTTCCTCTTCACCCTAGCAGGGCTGTTGCTGGTGTCCCTTCTGCATTTTTTTTTTAAGATTGCGAGCCCTTTGGGGACATTTATTGATTTATTTTGCTATGTAAACTACTTTTTGTTGAAAAGTGGTATATAACAACAACAACAACAACAACAACAACAACAACAACAACAACAACAGTTGGGGAGTACGTTGGTGCTGAAATAAAACACTGAGCTGGTAAAATAGCCACACGTTTGCATTTTAAGACCCAGGAGTTCATACATCTAGTCCATTGTAAATTGGATAAGTCTTTACCTGCATCCACCCAGCACAACAATGAAGAGTACGTGTCCAATGTCAGCCCATTTGGCAGCCCCAAATCATCTTTAACAAGAATCCTTCTATTTGTGCCATCCATATACGAAGTTTCAATTTTAGGAGCCTCTCTGTTCCAATCTGTCCAATAAAGATTTCTGGATGTACAAAGACAAATAGAATTAAAAGGGCATGTGATTAAGGGGGCAAGAATAAGAAACACTCTGATAAACAAACGTTTGTGCAACCTCAATATTATTGAGCCAGTATTATTCAAGTTATTTAATTTTGCTTTCAGTTAAGCATTTAAACGTTTTCTTACCATAGCCAGTTTATAAATCTGGCCAGGCACAGACACACTGGGGATGTTCAGGTATAATCCTAACCCATGGTTTAGCATTAAAAGCATGAGCAACATTGATTGAGCTTTGGTCTAATGTGTTCCCTCTTCCCATTGTTCCCCCTCCCAGCCTTGCAAACAGAGATAAAAAGTTTTTATTCCTGGTTTGCACAAATTATAGTTTACCAGGTTTGGATGAAATGGCAACTTATTTCACCACTAACCAGGAATGGCTACTTCCGATCTCCACATGCATAGGGAAGAGAGACAGAAAAGGGATGGGGATGAGGGAGCATGAAGGTCAAAGGCTGCTTGTGCTGGATGGGCAGCCCAATCCTATCCTCCGCTGATTGCCTCCCCCCACCATTGCAAGCAGCGCACGTTTCGTCGGCACAGCTTTATGGCAAAAAGATGGTGAGGGATAGGATTGGGCCAAAAGAGAAACATAGCAGAGCAGAGCCAACGGTGGCTTTGCTAATATGTTCTATTATTCAAACAAGTTCTGTATAGTGCTGGATTTTACTTAAAAAAATAAAATGGTACTCAGAGAAGTTTGTAGATACACGAGATTAAAAGCCATGACTAAAAAAAGTAAAAATGCTTTTTGAAAAATAACTGGTACATTTGGAAATAATTTAAAGAAATATGAAGTGAGAGTTGTGTTCAGCATGGAGTTATCCTACTTTCAGCGCAATCCTATCCAACTTACACCACTGGCGTAACTCAGCTGTATCCTATCCAACTTACACCACCGGTGTAACCCAGCGGTGCAGTGAGAACGGAAGCCCCCAGAATGGAAAGGGGATTTATATCCCCTTTGAATCCCCCTTTGGAGAGGATTTGAATCCCCTTTCCGTTCTGGGGCCTCCCGTTCTCACTGCACCGCTGGTTACACCGGTGGTGTAAATTGGATAGGATACAGCTGAGTTACGCCGGTGGTGTAAGTTGGATAGGATTGCGCTGTGTGAGAGTTAAGGAACAAGATGTAATCCTGATTGCCATAGTTGGGGCTGGGAATGTGTTTTCTCCAATTCCAGACAGAAACACGGCTTTAGAATGACTATATACAGTATGTGGAAGGAAGATACCTGGTTTTAGAAGTGGGTTTTCTCTGTGCCAGGTGCAAGGGAGTGGCGACTGGACACAGGTATCTTATTGTCTTGTGTGCTCCCTGAGGCATCTGGTGGGGCCACTGTGTGACGCAGGAAGCTGGACTAGATGGGCTTTTGGCCTGATCCAGCAGGGCTCTTCTTATGTTCTTATGATAATTCTGGCATTTCAAGATTGGGCTAGGAAAGATTTGACTGAAATTCTGGAGTGCTCTTGCCAGTCAGTGTCCTGAGCAAGATGAATCTATGGTCTGACTCACTAGAATGCAGCTTTGTATGATCCACAAATAAAACCAGCATATGGAAAAGTCTAATAAAAGGTACTGGAATAGAACAAGTTATTAACCAACATTTTCTACAAACACCAGCATGTTGCCTACCCTCTCACAGGGTCTGTTACAATGGCTCTGGGGTTCACAAGGTCTGTGTCAAACAGCACTCGACGCTGGCTGCCATCGAGCTTTGCTACCTCTATTCTGTCAAGCTGAGAATCTGTCCAGAAAATGTTGCGCCCAAGATGATCAAGAGCTATTCCTTCGGGACTTTCCAAATCTGGGGTAAAAGACGAAGACAAAAGGAAATTCAGAAATGCAACATGGTTCATCTAAAATATTTCAGTCAATGTTTCCATTTGGGAAAACAACAGCCCAACCCTACCTAACTCCTCGCGCAGCGATGCAGCAGCACCAACGTGTCATCTGCTGCATCCTGTGGGAGAGTTTTGGCCTCTGGAGGGAACATTTGTTTCCTTTTTGGCTTCTGGGGTTTTGGCATCCGAAGGGAACATTTGTTCCCTTCCCCTGGGGTAAGCCCCTGCCGGCCCGATAGGTCAACCTGGACCTGCGCCAGTGATATCGTTGGCATAAGTCTGCGTGGAGCCATGAAGGCAGATCGGGCCTAGGAAGAGGGTTACGATTCGGCGGGCACCGATACCACCAAACCCACCCCCTTCCCGGGCCTGATCTGCCCTCCTTCCGGCCTCCGTTGTGTCCCCGTTCAAAAAAAACAAAAAGATCTGTACCAGCTATATGGACCACTTTGGTGAACAGGAAGAATGGATTTCAGACACACACACAAAGCCATTACACAACTGCATTTTGCTCTATCATATTAGAAAACAAAAATAGGCTTTGTGAAGGATTGGGGTGGGCTTGCAAATATCTGAAGTATGCCAATAAAAAGAACTGGAAAAAACAATACATGCTTCTGATAATAGGGTCCTAGGGTTCAACAGGCAGTTCTGCAATAACCCTCTTTTGAAATGTAATCCAGCTTTAAAATTTGCCTACAGAGACAACAGTGTTGATCTTAGCCAACAGGAGGGGATTTAGACTTCAGTGTAGTTAGCGATCTTACAGAACGGATTTATGTTTGGAACAATTCTGAGAACTGCATGTGCATAGATTTCCTTGGACAGTGACCAGGTCTAAAAGCAACAGGAAATAGCAGATAATGACCTACTACCCTGCCCCAAGGGTTGCTGCTCAAACGTAGACTGAAGAACAAAACACTTAAAAACAAACCATTTCAGTTCAAAATACAGGTTTTGGTTTCTTCCACTTGAAAAAATTATGCTTTGATGCATTCAAAACAAAGAGCAATTTAAAGAAAGAAAAAGGGCTGTTCACAACTGAGGCCAAGATTATGAATACAATTCCAGCTGAGTTGAATGCTACAAAAGCGGCCATTATAAAATCAACCCAGAAACAATTTTAAAAAAATTACCAGAGACTGTCTGTGAGCATGACCCTCCATGAATGCCAGTTATCATAAAGTTCAGAAGCATATTCTATTTATTATATATTAAAAAAAAAAGTGAAGAACAGTTCCATTTAATTATACAATCTTTTCCAAAATCATATGTTATGGTTGCAGGCTTCACTTCCAAGCAGTTCAGCTGCTAGGCAAAGAGTGGGCACAGGGTTGTGAACGACTCTTCCTAGGTAGTCACAAGGACCAGTTCCTCCTAAGCTTAATGCACAATTTCTGTCAACACTCCAAATTGTTCTTGTAAAACTATAGTACAACACCAGAGATGTAATTGCGCCCCCATGTGACGGGGGCCGCTGACACGCGACGTCACTTTTGCACGCCCACGCGGCTCCAATCGCCCCCCCCGCCATTTTGCTACCCATTTTGGATCCAAACGGCTCTAGGGCGGGCGGGAGGGCCCAGCTCCAACGTGGACCTGTAGGTAACATTTTAGCTTTCCCCCCCCTTCACACGTGAAGCGGCATTCTGCTAAACGTACGCTTCCGCACCTGCCTCGGATCATAAAGCAGCGCTTTCACCGCCTTGAATGGTTCCGAAGGCGAGGGGGCGGGCCCACTTCGCGCTCCAGTGTAACGGAGGGTCAGAGCCGCGGTGGAACTTAGAGCTCCACCCACCCCTGCAGTGACACCAGTGGTTACCAACCAGCATCTCCAAGCCAAACAGCCTCTGGAGGTCCATACTGGCTTCTCCATTGCACCAAAATTGCCTACTCTTACTCCCTGTCCTACGCGTTTGAGGCACATTGAGCTGAAGGAAGGGCTATTTCAATAAAGCAGCCAATAGGGGGCTTCCACACGCCCACTCCTGTCTTATGTGCAATGACACTCCAGCCTTGAGACAGCGGCAAGAGAGTGGTATTCCTTTATTTCTCATCAAGGCTGAGAGAAAATGGAGCATACATTCAGTACCGCCTGAGGAACTACTTGTATTATTAGGGCTTCTGAATCTGAAAGGTCTGATATTAAATGCTTGTGAGTATTTTTGACTGAACCTTAGATGCTTTGAGAAAATGAGAATAATCTACTCCTTGGCTATCAGCCATTTCTGAACTGTCAGTCAGGAGATTTGAAACAGTTGTGTGGCCTAGAGTAAAAATTCTTTCCAGACTGGTTGACAGTCAGCCAGACACAAACCCAGCCCACATTAGGATGCTATGGAATTTACAATACATGTTGTGAGCATTCCTTCTCCCAGCTCAACAATCTTTTTCTGCAATTTGATTGCATTATTGCTGTTACCACAAGATTGTCTGGAAGGAACTGAAGGCTCAGAGCCTGAAAAGGAGCAAGTTTGTGAAACATGTGGTACAACTGATCCAATTTATGCAATTGCAGCAAGGCGGGAGCATTTCTCCCTGTGGAGTAGCATCTGCAGCTGTGGAATTTGGACACTTCATACACTTCTCAGGCAATGCAGCTGGAGAGACCAATAAGAGCTGGAAGGGTGTCAAATGGCAACACAAAACCTTGCAGATCAAACCAACTACAAACCCTCAGAACATTAACATTAAATAATCTGCATGACACTACATAACATTAATATTAATATTCTTAAAAATAACACTGAAGAAACTTCAAAGAAGTTATAACTAGGAACAAAAATGCAACATTTTTTTGGGGGGGGTGCAAAAACAGAACCATTTTTGGGCCTTTTTTCACCCAGCTGCCGCCCCCAACAGCGCCCCTGGGCGGCAGCTGCTTCGTGTGCTACCCCCTAGGCCTGAGAAAGCATTATTAGTGCTCGGTGGGGGGCGAGTGTACTTAGCATAACTAGTTGGTCCGTTTGCTTTATCGGCAGCCATGATGAGGGGCGAGGGGCGAGCAGGAAGAGACTAGGTGCCTCTCTAGGATGTGCACCTAGTCTCGCTGGTGACCAGCGAGACTAGGTGCACGCGTCCTAGAGAGGCACCTAGTGTCTTCCTGCTCGCCCCTCATCATGGCTGCCGATAATGCGAACGGACCAAGTTAAGCTAAGTACACTCTCCCCCGCACCCTGCCGAGTGCCGATAATGCCCCCCCAGGCCTGGGGGGTAGCACACGAACAGCTGCCACCCGGGGGGGTGCTGTTTGGGGTGGCAGCTGGGTTAAAAAAGTCCCCCCCAAAGGAAAATGTTTTTTTAAAACCCAGACATTTTTGCGCCCCCCCCCAGGAGCTGGGGAGCCATACGCCCTAGGGCCCACCACTCCCCGTCCCTCCCTTAATGACCCCACTGGCTTAATCTCTGTAAATACTTGTAAATATACTGCTTGAACTGACCTTGACTCAGCATGCTTCTTCAGACCGACACTGCTTTGCTTTGCACTGTGGAACTATCTAGCCGAGAGCTCAAAGGAATCTTAACAGATATTGTGAAGATGAAATCTATACAGCCCTACCTGTTTTTATGATGAATGTTGGCTCCCCTCCACCCAGACTTGCTCTGCTGATGGATGGGCTGCTGATATCTGTCCAGTAAACCATCTTCTCCAAGCAGTCATAAGCAACCCCAATGACAACTTTATCCTGAAAGTTAAAGAAGCTATTACAAGTCTTCCAATAAATCAAATTCCTAGTAGTAGAAGAAATGGTTAAGCATTAGGTTGCTTAAAGCAACTACTTTTAGGGAAATTTTTAGGGAAAAAGTGAATGTTAAAAGGTTAGAGAGAAAATTAACTAAAAGGATCCAACATAAATTACCTTTAAAAACCCAAGCTCAAATAGGTTACTACAGCTGGGAAGAAAAGTGAAGTGGTATCAGTTAGGAAAAAAGTATCAGTTCGGAAACGAGAAGATTTAGGTAAGAAGTAGCAAGACTTCCTTCAGATCTGGGTGAAAATTATATGAAGAAGCACTGCAGAGAGCATAGAACAGAGTGTAACATATTATAATGCAACAGAGTATTCTGGCGTGACGTTTCAATTGTCCTCCATAATCTTCCTCATCATTTTCCTTGTATTTTCTCCAGGTTTTGTTTGTCTATTCTCCTTTTCTGCCCTGTAATTATCCATGCTCAACACTTTTACACCTATACATCATTCAATTAAGACTTTCATCCAGGCCTGGCATCAGCACAGAATACCGTCAGGCAAATGGGAAGGTCCAGTCGCTAGTGCCACTTGGACCCATTCTTCCTGGTGCTCATTTCAGTGCTGGAGCATCACCATTTTATTTCCCCATAATTCCTGCATCCTTATGCAGTATTGCTTTGGGAACACTGTGAGGGAATTAAACTCGCAACATGCTGGCATTGCTCTCACTCTCCACTTGCTAAATCTGCCAGGTGGGCCTACCTGTGGTGGTGCCACTGCTAAGAGGAGCATTAGTTTTTCTTGCACCTACCCAAGCAACTCCCACAATTGTTAAACACACACACCCACAAACAGAATCTGTAAATACATTACTGAAAATGAAGTGGGAAATGCAGTGCATCTTGAGTGCACAATGTTAATAGTAAACTCTAAGTAAAAAAAAGACATCACATATAGAAAAGAGATCAGAAAAAAACTGGAGAAAAAATTGTAGGAGACTTACCAGTATACAGGAAATTATCAAGACAGATCATAACATTTACAGGAGATGGGAGACAGCATGAAGAAGAGGAAGATAAAGAATGGAGGATGTTTAGAACCTTGTAAAAGTTTATAGTCTTCTTGTATGAGTAACTCAAACTTAAAAAGTATCAAACACGAGGGAGTAAGCCTCACTGAACACAATGATACTTACTTCTGAGTAGACATGCAGAAGATTGCAATGTAAGACACTTGAAAGTTTATAAGGGATTTTGACATGCGTAGGAAGCCCATAAAAGTTAGCTCTACATACAGTACAAGTTTGTTTATAAGAGGTCTGAGAGGCTGCCCAGGAAGCAAGGAAAGCTATAAAAATATTATGCAACAGGAACACACTTTTCTCTCATTTCTTCTATTAGAAATAAAGATATGCTTCTTAACATCAAGATTTCAGGCTCATTTTGGGGGGGGTTGTAACTCTAAATTTTAAATTAAATTAAAATTAAAAAAAACAAAGCATTAATAGAAAAATAGTTCAGGGCCATCACATTTACAGGAAACCAGGGTAAGTATGAGATTTGGGTGCTTGATTGTGGGCCTAATTCTATCCAATGTTCTAGCGCTGATGCAGCTGTGCCAATGGGGCATGCGCTGTGAGAGGGCAGTCATGGAGGCCTCCTCAAGGTAAGACAACATTTGTTCTCTTACCTCAGGGCTGCATTGGTGCTGGAAAGTTGGACAGGACTGGGCCTTGTGCTAGAAATTGGGATTTGACATATTATTTTTCTAAACGATTTCTTCAGTAAAAAAATAAAATGTAAATGTTCATCATGCATACTTACTGGCACATGCAGCAAAGCTTTGGCATCTAATTTCTTCATACTGTTCCCCTCCAGAGGGACATGGTCAATTTTTCCACTCTGGGCAATGAGTAAGTGTGTTCCTGGAGGCAGAGGAATGGTATCTGGTTTTACAGAGGGTCCAACTGCAGTCGGTGGAGCAACTGTGCTCAGACCTTGTTGACAAATGATAGAAAACACATGCAGTCAGCCAGATTGCACAAACACAAGGAGGCTAAACTGCATCTGCAAGGCAAGATTACTGAAAAATACATTGGACGCTATCCAGTCAAAGTTAAAACACATTTAAGTACCACTGATTTCAATACAAGGGTCAAATTCTGGCTTAACACAATCCTCTCCTCTCCTCCACCCCCTGCTGGTGCAGCCGTGCCAATCCTCTCCTCTCCCCCCCCTGCTGGTGCAGCCGCGCCCAAAAGGTGCGTGCTGTATCCAGTCAGGGAGGGGGCAAAGAGGGAGGCTTTGGAAGGGAAACGATTGAAAGCCCCTTTCTCCTCCATAAGCCTCCCACCCCGCAATGGGTCTCCTCAGACCTGCGCAGCAAAAGGAGGCGGGGAGACTGTTGCCAGAGGGGATAGGATCTGGCATGTGCCATTGCCACCGGATCCACCCCCTCCCACTGTCTTCCCTCCCCCGTTCCTCCCCTCATCCCACCCAGTTTTGTCCCCTCCCCACCCCTGTTCCACCCTCCTCGCCTTCCCTGCCTCGACAGGCCCTTCTGCTGACACAGGTGGGAAGACTCTGGCCTTCCCGTCAGTGCTTAGGCAGCATGATACTCAATGTGCTGCCGGAGTGTGCTTTACGGCCATTTTCCGGCAGTCGCCACCAACAGAATGCGCAATCCACTGGCTGCAAGGCCCAACAGGATTGGGCCGTTAGTGTCTTCCAATTGGTAACTCAACTCCTGTTCATTGTATAAAAATCTCTTTCACTGATGCACTTTTCTCTTATCACTTATGATATGCAAACCACTGCCAGTAGCTCAGGCTTGTAAACAGCCATTTGCCTGGCTGCCTTGGTGAGTAGCAACTGCTTCCAGGCAACTAGGCTAGTTGCCTTTATTCTTTTAGGTCCCAAATAGCTAACAGAGACATACTATGGGCAAACAAGCTGGTAAGAACTTTTGAGGGCTAGAAACCTATTTACAAGTTTGCAATAGCTACTATTCTGCTTGATCAAGGCAACACTTGGTTAAGTCAAAATGATTGAATAATATGGGCAGTCATCAGCATAAGTGCATATGAAACCACAGGGCTACTGGAAAAGCAGGGTTGTTCATATGTAATGCTGTATGTGTGCACTGCGGTTCATTTTATAGATCAACAATCTGTGTACACTGTACACAGATTGTACCTACACTAAATGAAATGTATGAATAACTGTACCAACATACAGACAAATAATGATTGTACAGATGTACCTGGATACAATTTAACATGGAAACAGCCCTAGTATGTCTGTGACTCAGGTGCTCAATGATTCAGAATATAGCTGAGGAAAATTGTTGCAATAGCTTCACAATTTAGGAGTAACTTACATGGAGGCTGAATTCCTGGCCCAGTTCTGGTACCATCTATCTCATTACCATCTCGGTCTACACACCAGCAATATCCACTGCTGGGATGGCATTGAGTTGGCAAATAATTCCCATAGACATCACACTGAGGAATAAATTGGCCAACTGGTCTGGGTCCTCTTGGACCAAAAGCCACAATTTCATCTTGTTCACGCAAACATTTTGTCTTCTCTAGTTCTGTTAATAAAAGACAAACAGAGCTGTGAATTTTTCAGTTTCTGCAATATCCCACTTACAAAAACGCACTGCAGCAAATTCTGACCAACCAGCGCCTTCCTGAGTGAACTGAGACCAGAAAGATGAAAATAGTAACAATATAAAGAGTTAATTTATATTGAGATAATTTGGTGAAGAACACCAAAACAAAGGGTTACAAACACCACTAATGAGCGCATATCCCATCCACAACCTCTCTGGTCTCTGGAAGAAAGCTTCCCCCCATAATTAGTAGTCAGTGTAACTTGCTTGAGGAAAAGCATCCTAAACACTTCCACTTGCAATCATGTGCAATCCAGCGCATGGTGACAGCAACAGAACGTGTGTTCCATCGCTGGAAGCCGTCGCAAACGTGCCGTAACGATGGCACATTTGCGATGACTCGCAAATAAGGGAGGCCAGTGCAAGGCCGGCCGCCCTCACTCTGGCGACGGAACATCCGTGTGGCCGCTGGAGGAAGGTAAGGTTCCCATCAGCAGTCACATGGGAGGTCCAGGCAGCGAGGGAGGAGGGCCATTGGCAGAGCCGGCCTGGGAGGGGGCGGGGATGACTTCCGCCATATCCCCAGCCCCCACCGGGCCAGCTCAGCTGTTACACGGCCTCCTCTTACTTTCACCAGCTATTTAGCTGGCAAAAATCCAAATAGACCTCTGGGCCTCTGCAGGGCGGCCTGGAATGGGAATAGGATCTAGCTGGCGGCCCTGGGCGCCGGCCGGATCCGTACGGTGGATTGCACTGTTAATTTACATTCCACAGCCTATATGAGTCTCAGCTAGAATGACTGGATACACAAATATTTTCAAATAGTAGGAACTAGCCCCCCACCTCCAAGGCTAATTCGTTGAGGAAACACTCAACAAAAAGGTAATTGGCTCACAGCTGGGTGCTGCAGCAATTGTTCATTGTGCTTTCAAGGAGCTCTATGAGCTCTGTAATAATGGGAAAACAAGGTCAAACGTTTTGTTCATCAGCAAAACACTTCTCAATATAAAAAAGCACTACATGAGTTTACATTCTAAATCAGAAGTGATCCAGTGATTCCCAACAGGCGGGTCTTTAAGATTTACTGTGTTAAACCTAGTTCTGTATCAAATTATCGAGAGGTTCAACTTTCAATGCAAACATTGCCATTTCAGGACACGTCTGTCTGCAGTCATCGTTTCTGTGTTCAGCTGCTACTGCCAGAGCCAGTCTAAGATATTCTACTGCCTGAGGTAGCACCATCCCCATGCTCCAACCGGCACCCCCCCCCACTCACTTTGCCCTCACACTTCTCTGTTTCCATGTATCCCCCATCCCAACTTACTGGAATGGAGAAGGGGGCAATGGTGTTCTGAGGCTGGTGCGGAAGCGTACGTGTAGCAGGATGCTGCTTCGTGCGTGAAAGCACCCATCGCCCTCGCCAGTTGGAGCCATTCCCAGCAGGCGACGGCCCCCGCATGGGCAGCCATTGCCTGCTGGGAATGGCTCCGACTGGCGAGGGGGAGGGGAGCTTTCATGCATGAAGCAGCATCCTGCTACATGTACGCTTTCGCACCAGCCTCGGAACACCCCTGGAAGGGGTGGCAGGCTGGCACAGTGGCTACTCCCTTCTCCTCCCCTCGAAAAATGGAGGGGCAGTGGGATGTGGAGTGTTGGCAACATCCTTGGAGAGTGGCACAAATATTTTGTTAACAAACAGAAGGATAGGAAACGTTACAACCACTTCACAGAGGTCACTTTAAGTTGCTCCATGTTGTTGTTGTGACCACATGTCCAGCAGGCTGCCTTACAGACTGGACAAATACCACCACAAGTGTTATCTATTCATTTATTTTTTGCGGTTTGTAATGTTGTGGAGAAAGTTACTTAGTCCACATACTGAAATTATGACCATGTGGTGACAGTTACCACATCGAGTAGTTTAAAAGAGTCTGCACAATGGTGGCAATGTGTAGCCCATTCTAATTTCTCAGTCTGATGAGAGGTATCACAGGAAGTCATCTATGCTTTTAAAGTGGCGCTGCTAGGTTAAACCCCCCCCCCCAAAAAAAAACAACCCAGCAGATTAGACCATGTAAGCATTAGGATGCAGCTCATGTAATCCATTTACTTTTGCTTCTAGCATTAGGTACTGCCAACACAACTAGGCTTTTGCCATCAATGCATTTCTCATATGAACTCAACTGCACACATTAACAATTCTGGTGAATAACTTCTAGTGGTCATACTCCCAAGCCAGAGCGTCCGGGTTTATTTCTATTTGGTAAACACAGCCTTTGGGAGATGGAAGGGGTGACAAGGTTGGGGCATCTGTTTCTTTTTGAACTAAAACAATGGAGCATGAGGGAATAATGAAGTACAGACATTCTTAACAGCTGCTGGAATGCCACTGCTTACATCAGAAACTCTTTTGCTAACAAGCTGGCTATGTGCTGAACATATATAAAATTCTAGATAACTTCCACAACTGCTTCAAGAAATGGTTTTGCTGTGCAAAATAATTACTGGGTATACAGCATCAAATACTGTACATGTAGCTTCAAAATAATTTAAATTTAGATATGCTGCAAGTGGTATTTTGAATATTTAAACTGACTTAACAGCGCAATCCTGTCTACTTGTAGACCGGTGGGGTGATTGCTCCGCTGGTCTAAGGTGTCACAAACGTGCCAGAAAGCATGTTTGTAGCCCCAGAGAGTAAGCGGAGCTGGTGGAGAGGCCTGTGCTGCTTGCCGGTGCCGCGGGAATGATGGACGCCGTGATGGGGAGGTAGGTGCCTGTGGTGTGGCAGAGGGAGGGCAGGGCGTTTCAGGGGGGTGGGATTGGTCAGCTGGGCTCGGGAAGGGGGAGGGGTTGGCGGCAGCCTCCTCCACCATATCCTGTCCCCCTTCCTGGGCCTGTTGGGCCTTACATGGGCATCTCAAAATGTGCGCCAGCAAAACAGCTGGCGCATATTTGAGTAGACCCATTGGGGCGGCTGGGGCTCTATTTGTTAGTTATCCCTGCTAACTGGGCAAGAGGCACTTTTTCAATTGGTGCTCCTCTTATATTTAGTAGGGGGAGAGTAACTGTCCCCCTTTCATCCCAGCATAGTCTGTTTTCTGGTGGCTGTTGGTGGTGTTCTGCATCTTTTTAGTTTGTGAGCCCTTTTGGGACAGGGAGCCATTTAATTTTGTCTGTAAACCGCTTTGTGAACTTTTTGTAGAAAATCGGTATATAAATACTGTTGTTATTATTGTTATTATTGTTATTATTATTATTAGTAGTAGTAGTAGTAATAGTAATTATTAATAGTAGTAGTAGTAGTAGTAGTAGTAGTAGTAGTAGTAGTAGTAGTAGTAGTAGTAACAACAACAACAACATTTGGAGTAAAGGAACTAGTGTTCCAGAGCCTCCGGCTCTGCCCGAGCAAATCCAATCCTGCGTAGGATGCATTGGGCACCTTATTTGCACCGCTGCATCCTGCTAGACAGGATTGGGCTGTAAAAATATAATACTTTCAAAACTTTAACCGATTTTAAAGTAAAAACCTTGATAAACTAGTGACAAAACAGTAATAATCACCCATCCACCAGAGTACATAATACACACATGTTGTCCAACATCTATTCATTTCAGAGGAATCCCACCCAAGTTATCTATCGACACTTGGCCTTGTTTGGATTTTTTAAAAAACGTTTCTGAAAGTTTACCTCCTAGCACACACTGGAAACCATCTCCACGATAGCCTGCATTACACTGGCAGCTGAAGGATCCTGGACTGTTATAGCAGATAGCATTTGAGTGACAGCGGTTCTGCTGACATTCATCTATATCTGTAAAATCAGAAATCTCAGAATAAGTAACTTGTAGTAACTTCTCAAGGTAGTCATATACTATAGCTCAGAGTTTATCAACCAGTGGTACTAGTACTACCAAGAAGGAGCATGGTGGGAGGAAGTCGCTCTGTGTTTGCTCGCCCCTAAAAGATTCTATTTTATGCTGGGTTTGATTTGGGAACTTGTAATGATTACAATACAAAGGATCCAAATAAGTTTAGAATCCAATCCTTTTCCCCACCATCTTCTGACATGCAGACAGGCTCCGGGGGCGAATGGGAGAGGCCATGTTACACCGGTTTGCAAGGTGCGGTGCAGCATCTTGCACCACTCAAGGTGCCGCACCCCCTCCAGCAACACCTGGGGACTGGGAACAGCATCCTGCATGCGCTGCTGGTGCTATGATCCACCTCCTCCCACCCTTGAACCACCTCCTGCCCCTCCCTGCCTCAAACCTTCCCTGAAACACCCATGACTCCCCCCCCCCCATGCCTTACTTGCACCGACGCCGGCTGGGTCTGTATGTGACAGGTGTGCGGAGCCACCAGCCATTTGCACTGAAGGCTCCGATGCGCATGACAGCAGTGTGCCATTTACAACATGGTAAACATACAGAGGCATTTACAACGATTGCAAGATCAGTCATCGTAAATGCCCAATAGGATTGGGTCATAATAGGGATCATATAAATGAGTTGCACAAAGTCTTCTTGGGACAAGATGAGTTAATGGCTACCCACCAATGCAGGACCGCCCGTCTCCAAAGAAGCCAGGAAGACACGCACAGATATAAGAAGAGCCACCACTGTATATGCAACGAGCACGCTGAGCAATATCACAAGTGTGTGTGCCTGTCACACAATGATTGATGGCATGTTCAACAGCTGCAAATTAGAAATACACAAAGAATATTAAGAAATTTAATCTTAAACCTTTTCTTTAAAAAAAATCAGAAAATTTAGAGGAAACAAAACTAAATTTAGAAAGAACTGATCAGAATTTTTGTTAAACAACATTATGTTTATAGCTATATCTGAGCAGACTGAAAACTAGAGAAAACCACACAATATACAAGCAGTCAAATCACTAATTATGAGATGCATGGGGTTCCCAGTCAGTCCTAATTTGCTCCTTTGTGAGGCCCAGACAGGTTTGACCCAAGGTGAAGTGGTGTATGAAACATTGCCCCAAATTTCTGCCCTCCTCCTTTGTGTGTGCACGAATATCAGCGCGTTCATGCCCCAGTCGGCCTCAGCTGCCATTTTGTCCCCCTGGCCTGTTTTACAGAAGAAACCAGATGGGAAAGGAAGAGACAGAAGCAGAAGCAGAGCAATTCCAGATTGCCACATCCCCTTACTTCCTCCACCATGCCATCTCCTATAAAACAGCAGAGAATGCTGGGAAGGAAAGAAGGAAGCAGTGGTGGTGTCGTGATCCTGTTTTGATCAATCCCCTGGAAGTGAAGTGATCAGAACAGGATCACAGCAACCCCATACCGTCTTCTCCAGCCCCATTGTCACAATTGCTCCGGTCATGGCAGCAGTGCTGGAAGAAGAGGTGAGTTGCTGCCGCTCTAGTCCTCTTTTCACTCGCTCTCAGTGAGCAAAAAGAGAATCGGAGTGCAGACTGAAGTGGCTGAGTGGCTGTGGCATGGGGAGGTGGCAGGCAGACAAGGGGTACAGGGTACACCTACCAGTTTGCTGCTTAAAGCAGTCATTCTAGTGGGCGTGATGAGTAGGCCAGCCCTGGGTCTGCCGATGCCTACACTGCCTGCTTTCAAACAGGAAGTAAAGATGTCTTTATTTCATCTAGCTTTCCTTTGACTGTGAGGTACTCTATCACCATTCGGTTTTATTTTCGCTCATGCTGTTTGCTGTTTGCTATGTTCTATTTGGTGCGTTTGTTATGGTGTTTTCTTTGACTATGAAATTGTTCTTACTGAAATTGTAAGTCGCCTTGGTGACTCCTTTACTGAAGCAGAAAGGCTGCCTATAAGCCTTTTAAATAAATAATATTACCAGTGGCCTGTATTTAATTCTTGGTTTGTTCAATCCATTACCACCTCAACTCTTTGCTACTCAAGTTTCTGAATCCCATCTATCTTCTGTTTTTCTCTTTCCTAATGCATCTCTTCCATCTTTGTTAGTCACCATTATTTCTCTTTACCTCTCCCTCATAGCATCACATTCTGTACTCCCTTAAGGATATGATTTTCACATGCACAATATTTAGATCAGCCGTTAGTTACTCAGGTAAGTAAAAGGTGTGAAGCTTACGATGAAGGACATGCACATCTCTGCTCCTGTGGGCTCAAGCTCAAGGTATAGCATGCCAGTGAATTTATCCCCAGAATTCAAGATACCATGGCTCTACTAAACAGTTAGTTTACTTTAAATATTAAACAGTAGCATGCATGTTACATTTATAGCAATGTAGAATCTCAGCAATGTAGAATCATAACATACACACATAATTTCAAGAAGTTTTGTTTCATGGAGCATATTACATCACGTATTCAAAAAGCATTGTTAAGTCTTATCACAGACTTTACCACCATGGTTTGGAAAGCTCCCTGAGTCAGGAGAGGGGTGAGATATTCCCACATGGTTCCCCTAGAGCCACAATGAAGCAGAATGAGGGTTCTTATTCCAACCTGTCGACTGGGAGCACACCATCTACATTTAATACCAATATTTCCTCATGAGTATGCAGAATTAAAATATGTCTCAGCAACGTTCCAAAACTCTTTTCAAAAGTGGTGTGTATTTACATCCCTCCTTTTGATCTAAAATCAGGTTTATTATTGATCTCTCCAAACTTCATATGTCAGCAAGTGCAACAGATCCAGGCACTTCTGCCTGAATCCTGGCGCTTCCACCGATGGAACACGCATTCTGCCGATGGAGCCCAGCAGATAGGATTGGGCTGTGAGTGTTATAGGACAGGGAGCATGCCCTTGAGTACTTGCTCAACTACAGCTGTGCCAGGGGGAACAAACCCCTTCTAGCGCAGCTCCAGCCCCACTGGCAGATGTTCCCTGGACACCGGTGCAATGCTACGCCAACAGACCAGGAGGTCTGGCTCAGTTGGTAGAGCGGCCGTCTCATATGCCTGAAGATCTGAAGGACGGCAGTTCGGGATGCCCGGAAGTATCTGTGTGCTGTCAGAGAGCTGTCGGCATGCCACTGACAAGCTACAGAGCCTCTGAGGGAGAGAAGTTGCAGCTGGCACTTTGAGTGGGAGTCAAGGTTGTCTGTCAGTCGATGCATGGGAGGTGAATGCCAGAAGAGAGGCTGGACTATGAAAGAAACTACCTAGAATGAAGGGTTCTATGGAAGACTAGAACATATTGCATTTTAAAAACCCCTTGGGGTTTAGAAAGCCTGCCTGTGTAAACTGCCTTTGAATTAAAGTTAGAGGAGAAATCCGATGACCAAAGAAAAGATGGTATATATATACTGGTTGTTGTTGTTGTTGTCGTCGTCGTCAGCACAGCTCCAGCTGGCATAACCCCCTAATGGGGTGGAGACATGGGGGAACATGGGTGGAGCTGATGGGCACCATATCCTAAACCCTCCCCAGATGACAGACATACCTCAGATGCAAGCGCAACACGAATGTCAGAGGTGTCGTAGGAACAACAACAATAACAACAACAACACAGCAAACAATGGAGTGGGGGGAAATGCCAAAAAAATTGCAACTCCTGCCACCCTGTCTGCTTTGCCCACTTTTCTATAGCAGAACAAAGAATAAGACTACACTCTGCAGCAATCACAGCACACCAACCCTGGCACATAAGCCTTGCCAGGGAGACCAGAACTCTGATGACAGGGAGTGGAGCATTGATGGAGGGGAGGGGGGGTACCAACACAGGCCATTACCCTAGGGGCCCCAGAAACCTGGCTCCAGCATTGAATAGAACCAACATTATGTCAAATTATGATTATGATTAAGAATATTTACATACCACTTTTCAACAAAAAGTACTTCCCAAAGTGGTTTCAATGGCTAAACAAACAAACAAACAAACACACAAACAAACGGATAGGTAGGAAGGGGAGCTTTGCCAGAGCTTGTGTGAAGGCTAAATGAATGCTCTTGCACTTTACTAGCACTTAGTTTTCCATGTTAGAGTGTGGAAAGAGATTTCATCCAATTACACATTGTTTCAAGACCCAAGAAACAGGGTACACTACAGAATATGAACACCATAAAATGTTACTGCCCTGGTTCTATCTGCAGAAGTGTTACAATACAATTCAAGGATCTGACCTCGACAGCGTGGACTTGTGGGGAGGAAAATACAGTATGAGGAAGAATTCATCTCCTAGACAGCAGGGGAAACACGGAGTCTGAGCATCTGATAGGATTAGGTAACTTCAACCCAAATAATTATGTATATAAACCAGAGGTGGCCAACCCACAGCATGCATGCCACTTAGTGGCACACGAAGACTTTCCAAGTGGCACGCGCCACCGTTCCAGCTGATGCGAGGCTCGAGATGCGTTGCTAGTTTCAGGTAGCAATCTGACACACACTTTCCTGGGAGTAAGCCCCATTGAATACAATAAGGCTTACTTATGAGTTGACATGCATAGGCTTGCGCTGTCACTGTGCTTTAAATATTTAGAAATATTTATTGGCAAGTTCAAGATTATCTACATAAAAAGTGGCACGTGGCGTGCCACCACTGATATAAACATTCACGATAAAAACTGTCCTAAAAATACCACAACACAACCCTCATATTGGCTAGGAAAAACTTGGGACTCTGCTTCAGTAGCTTTAGCTAGAGCTAACCAATTGTTTCTGAGGGAGAGAGAGAGGGAGGAAGACAGAAAACCATTCAGGAAATGCTTGGCTATAGTCCTAAGCTCAAATTCCCACCAAACAGATGTTGAAACAACTAAAATACAAGAAAGGAAATATTGAATACAATAACTTGGCAGATTTTGCAAAGAAATGAATGTAAAGAATCCACACTGACCAGGGGTGTCAAACTCATTTCATTCAGCAGGCAGAATAACATTCGTGGTGCCTACTAAGGGCCAGAAGTGATGTAATTAAGCAGGGAGTAACATCATTAAGCAGTCGATGACTAGAAATAAGCACTTTTTCTCACTTAAGAACTCATTAGCTGCAAATGACAGAAGATAAAATATGCAAATCTTGACCATATTTTCAAGATATGGAAAAGCCCAATTATCACGTGGGCTGCCCTTTCAGCAGCACTGCCGCCGCCAAGGTAACACTTCACAGCTCAGCAGCCGAGGGGTGCTCTGCAAAGTAACGCCTCAGCAAAAGCAGCATTACTGAAAGGGCAGCCTGCATGATAACTGGGCTGTCCCAGCGCATCTGCAGCTTCTTCCTTTTTCACTTTTTTTGGTCTTCCTCTCCCCCTGTACCGTTTTTCACCTTCTGAAGCCTGCTTCCATTTCTCCCTCCCAGTGCCTCAGTAGAAGCAGCCCTGCTGAAAGGGCAGTGATGAGAGAGCAGTGATGAGAGAGCCCATTTATCACATGGGCCACCATTTTAGCAGTGACACCTTAGCACTGCTGAAAGGGTGGCCTGCATAATACCGTATTTTACGCTCCATAGGACGCATCGGTCCATAGGACACATGCATCCTATGGAGCATAAAATAGAGGAAAAAAAAGTTTGTACTTACCTGGGCTTGGGGGCGCTTCGGGGAGGCCTGTGGGGGCTTCGGAGAGGCCTGCGTGAGCCTCTGCAGACCTCCCCGATGTTTACTTCGGAAATGGCCGAAAATCGCTGTTGTCTCCCGAACTG
The DNA here is from genome assembly GCA_026170595.1 of Plestiodon gilberti rubricaudatus. Taxonomy (NCBI): domain Eukaryota; kingdom Metazoa; phylum Chordata; class Lepidosauria; order Squamata; family Scincidae; genus Plestiodon; species Plestiodon gilberti. The sequence continues at coordinate 50,865,834 of JANXHW010000001.1, read as the reverse complement.
AACATTGGGGAGGCCTGTGGGGGCTTCGGGGAGGCCTGCGCGAGTCTCTGCAGGCCTCCCCGAAGCGCCCCCAAGCCCAGGCTTCGCACCATAGGACGCACGCTTTCCCCCCCTATGTTTTTTTTGGGGGGAAAGTGCGTCTTATAGTGCGAAAAATACGGTAATTGGGCTCTCCTAGCACCGCCCTTTCAGCAGTGCCGCTTCTGCCCATGTGTCCCTTCACAACTCAGCAGCTGATGGTGGTGCTCTGAGAGCCCAACTATCACGGGGGCCAGATAAAGTGCTTCCGCGGGCCTGATGCGCCCCACGGACCTTATGTTTGACACCCCTGGCATATACCATCTCATGCTACATAATTTCACCATAGACTTCATCAGTCTCCATGTACTGTATTAAAGAATTTTATTCTTAGATCTATAGTTAACACTTCTCTCTCCTTCAGCTTTCAATACTTCTTACTGGTTGCAATATATAGATCAAAGGGCTAATATATAGATCACAGGGATTATTTTAATGGAACCAACAGGGTAGCTACCGACCACTGTCTCAATCACAGAAAGGCATTCAGGGAATGTGTCCCCTTCACTGGGTCAGCATACAACCCAGTGAAGGGAAGGACCAGTCAAGGGAAGGACATGAACTTTACATGAGTTTAAAAAAAAAGCCTTAGCCTAACTTAAGTTACTCTCATATTTGGAATTACAGTATATTGAAAGCACAATCACAGTGGGAGCCCAAAATTGTACTACCACTCCAACAATAAAAAAGAGCAAGAATTTTTTTGCCAAAAAACTCAGGAAAAGAAGACTTGACATTCTTGATATTTCTCAGGGAAAAAACAAGATTTGTTTAAAATACAAAATTGTAAAAATACTATTTTCATTTTCTCTTATGTTCCAAACCAAGAAAGCAACAAATCAAAAGAATAAAACTCACACATTGATAATTTCTCCCAACAGGTCTCAGTATTGCAAACACAATAATAGAAGTTTTTTAAATAAAAACTCACCAACACAAGTTCGTCCATCAGGTGCAAACTGATATCCCTCTAGACACTCACATCGGAATGTTCCCGGCTGATTATTACAGACCGCGTTGCTGCCACACACTGTTAGCTGCTCAAGACATTCATCTACATCTGTATGGAAAAACACAGTTATTATACAAAGGATCTAATACTGTCATGGCCCGCAACTGTATACAATGAACAAACTGTATTCACGGGTTTTGAAGCCATGTAAAATTGATTTAAACATTCAATAAAAACATTTAATTAAAAATAAAAATAAACGATTTCACTAATATAATCCCTGAAAGCTAAGACATAATATTGCTGTAGTTTAGCTTCAGTTCACTAGCAGTACAATCCTGCTTAATGCTGTAAGGCGCATTTGCGGCACCCGTGGAATAAGCGGTGCCGGTGCTGGGGCGGCACCGCTCACTCTGCTGCTGGACGAGGACCCGGTCACTGGACGCAGGTAGGTACTGCGCCAGGTGGCAGGAAGGCGTGGGAAGGGAGGGCCAGGGTGGTGGTGGTGATTGGCCAGCCTGGCCAGGGACGGGGATATCGGTGGCGCGCTCCACCGATATCCAATACCCCTTCCTGGGCCTGGCTGGCGATACACAGCCTCCCCAAATTTGCACCGGCCATTTTGCCGTCACATATCCGAGGAGGCCCATAGGGGCCGCTGGGGCCCTCCCTGGGGGAAAGCGACATGTGCAGCGCAGGATCCAGTGCAGTGCGCTTAGGCTGACCATATTCTAAGCCTGTTGTATCAAGGATATCTTAATTAATTACCTGATTAGAAACACCTGCCAAATGACACATCAAGACATATGCAATAATATTTGACAGGTGGGCAAAATGGCCGGCCGCTGCATCCTAGTCAGAATGCAGCCCACGCCGGCACAGCCAGGGCTAACTTCAGGGGAAGGGCCGTAAGCGCCCATGTAAGCGCCAGAGGCCCCAATGGGCCTCCTCGGATGCATGCCAGTTCTTTAGCTGATGTAAGGCCACCCGGCCTGGGAAAGAGCTGGGGATATTGGTGTGACCCAGTGCCGATATCCCCTCCCCCTCCCTGGCCAGGCCTCCCAATGGCCCCCTCCCTGCTACCCCTGCCTGCCGCCCTCCCTACGCCCTCCCACCATCCCACACAGTACCTACCTGCATCCGGCGGCACAGGTCATCAAGGATGGCAGAGTGAGCAGCGCCAGTCTCTGCACCGGCGCCACTTACTCCAGAGGTGACGCAAAAGTGTCTTATAGCACTTTTGCCACACCTTAGGCCGGCGGAGAGCTCGCTCCACCGGCCTAAAGTTACACTGGATTGGGCCGTCATTTATATCCATTACAACTTGGAGGTCCAAAGTTATCATGACACATAATGTGGCCCAATTTGTGGGTATCCTTCCCTGGATTTTTAAAATTTTTATTTTTAACCAGAGGCAGACTTGGGAGGTTGTGGATTTGAGCATAGACATTTTGGAACAGAGGGGCTGCTAACTCTTTCCCCTCTGGCCGTTCTTCTGCTCAAAGACACACACATCCAGCTACTTTTTATCATAGATATCCGTTGACAATGAATAAGGGAGCAACAAAGAGTAATAAAGCAATATTTGACATTATATGTTTTAATCCACAGCAAAGGCAGTATTAATAGCAAAAAACAGATGCTGAAAGGGAATACAATGGGATTACATCACACCAGATGGACACCATGGAAGTAGAACGCTTTTCTACAGAGGCATTTTCATACCATAACATGTACGGCCATCTCCTCGGAAACCCACTGAGCATTCACAGGTGAATTGATTGCGTGGTCCTGGACGACAAACTGCATTGGTGTCACAGCCATGGGTGCCTATGTAGCACGGATTACGGTTTATATCAGCAGAACCATCTGTCAAAAGGCCACAGAAGAAAAGAACATGAGAATACACTAAATGATCTCACCATTGTTAATGAAAATATGTACTGCTGAAATCTAGATTTGTCTATGCTAGAACTGACTCAGGAACTATGGAGATTAAGAATATAAAAGGAGTAGGCTCTGGGCAAGTAACATGAATTGGAAGAGCATTTCTTAAAATGCTAAGAATCTCCAACATTATAATTTTTGTAAAGGTTCCAGTTTTTGTGACTGTGAAGATTAAAAGACAAACCACAGAAATGTACAGTAAAGGTGTACAGCTGGAGGGAGGCAGCGGCAGATTCAGGGTTAAGGGCACCCTGAATTATCTGCTGCCTCCTTGCTCCCCCATATGCTGCTGATGCAAGCTGCATCAGGTTGCCACATGGCTGGGCCAGTGGTGCATGTATAGGACTGCACTGTTAATAGGACTTAAGGCAAATTTTCAGACAATGAATACACTTTATCCTCATGGCTTGATCCAGGACGTTATTAGTTTCAGTGCTATCACAAATCTTCTCTAGTCCTCTAAAAACAAACTTTCTTTGAAATGTCAACATTCAACAGAGCTGTATTATTTCTTCAATCTGACAGCCCACAACTATATAGTCAAAGGGTTAGAAATACAAGCACCGAACTCATCCCAAAGCAGTACAAGGGGAATAAAAACCAAATAGTTATCACTGAACGTACTACTAATCGGTCCAATTGAATTGCTCATTGCATATCGTAAAATTTGTTCATCTCTGTTATACAAGACAAAGACACTGTCCACTGATAGCTGCTGAGTAGCTGGAACAGAATAATGAAAGTCATCATGAAAGCACTCATCAAATGTGATTGTCTGTCGCCATTGGAAGGGAACAGTATAAACTGGAGACACTCCATCTCTTTCTGGTTCTGTCACAGTGTATTCTCTGGTAGATGATGATGTGATAACTGAAACAAAGGAAGAGCATAATATTAACAAGGAAACTCTCTCTCCCTCTCCCTCTGTATATACAGGAAGTCCTCACTTAAAGTTGTCAATAGGTTCTTCTTGGAAACTGCAACTTAAGTGAAATGACTTATAATGAAACCAATTTTACCATAGGTTAATTGATGAATGTGTAAATGTTCCTATGGCATTTTCCCATCATTTTTAAATGAAACAACTTTAGAAACAACTTTAAGTGAGAACTTGCTTACTGTATATATTGTATGGGACAATTTGCCCATCTTTTGCTTATCTGCACTTTCAGTTATCTAAAATTCAGTTACCTATTATTTCTATAACACCTAAAAGACAAAAAAATTATTTTGAGGGTATTCAGTTTCAAAGACTACAGTTCACTTCATCAGATGCTGAAATATTTTAAAGAAGAATAGCACAGTGGAAATGTCATCTTAAACTGATCCACCCGAATTGTTTCAGGTCTGCGATGGGATGGCTGCAAAGATTCACCCATGGTTCTAAAGCTACGTTAGCCAAGAATGATATGAGAATTTATGACAGGGGCAGCCCAATCCTGGTGGAACGAACTGGAGGAACGAGCGTTCTGCCAGCACTGACTGCTTTACCCGCGCAATCCTGGGTAGAGCAGCGCCAGGGGCATGCACGCTCCTGACGCTAGGTGTTGTAAATGCGCCGTAAAGCGCATTTATGGCACCCGGCGAATAAGGGCTGCCAGGGCGACGGCCGGTGGCCAACAGCCCTCACTCCGCCCTGCACCTGCCGGATTTCTTTGGTGATGCTTTCTTGTGATGCACCCCATGTGGTCAGATTTTATGTTTGAATATATGATATGACAAAAGCTAGAATGATATGTCACTATATGGTGACTTTTCCTGTTGTAAATGATCATATAAATTCATCATTGGTCTGTAGAGAATATTAACATGAACAAGCTATCTGATGGGCAGTAGCGTAGGAAGGGATGGGGCGGGGGGGTGGACCACCCCCAGGCAGCAGGCGGGGGGCGCATAGTGGTGGCGGGGGGCATCATACCGCCGGCAGGGGCGATCCAGGCAGCGGCAGAGAACACAGCAGTGCTGATCCAGGCGGCGGAACGGCTCGGAGGAGCCTGCAGAAACCTCCTGCTGCCTCCAAGCCACGTTTGTTGTGTGCCTGGCCCTCCCACCCAGCCCGAGGGATGTTTGACTCTGGCCGATGACGTCACTTGAGGGTGGGGTGAGTGATGTCAGCGTCACGAGGGTGGGCGGCGTTCCTACGCCACTGCTGATGGCAAGCCCATTTTCCAATGAAGATTTAATGTGGGGATCAGCTGCTGGCTACAGCACAACAGCAGCTGTGATGGTTTCCAGTTCCTGCCTGAAATCACACGGTCAACTATGTGGTAAATGGAAAGTTGTAACATTGTTAATCTGTAAAAACAGATGACTGAACTTAGCCATGGACCTAATAGGTATGATAAATTAGTCTACAGTTAATCTACTGTAAAGCAGAGGGTCCTCAAATGTCACAGGGTGTCTCCTGTTATCAAGAAAATAACCATTCTAGCCTAGTCACATCCAAGACAAACAGAGAATTCAGCATGCAGTGTTCTCTCTTGGCCCAGGCTTAGAAAGCACATTAAAATAAACAGAAGGAACAAAGTTTCATGAACCTACAACTTGTTTTTAAGGAATTTCAACTCACCAGAACTAGAAGAGTGATAGAGCTCAGTGTAGGGCTCTATTTGCACTGTAGAACCAAATGGGATCTCTGGTACTTTGCCTTCGAGTTCTGTGCTGATTGTAAGATGTCCATGTTCATCAATTCCACTGAACTTTTGCTTAATGGTCAGCTTGTCATTAGTGTTGAGGAATGTAACTTCAGCTTGCCTTGTAAACTCACCACCTAAAAGATTAATTAAATATCTTCTTATTTATACATTTAAAGAAACATTTACCTCTCACCTGAAGTACTTGTTAAGCCTTCCCCTTGAATGTTTTTTCAAAACTATACTACAGGATCCTATGAATGAATTTTTAATGTTCTTACTCAAAATGGAAAAATGCATTTGTATCCGTGGGGGTTCGGTTCAGATACAAAAAACAGCATTGATAGAAATCCACGGTGGGGGAGGCGGGGGCCAGGCTGTATCACAGTACCAGGCAGACCAATCCTGTGTAGGATACGGTGCCCGGCAGCCTGGGAACACTAGGCAGAAGGGGACGATCGTCCCATTCCCCTGATGTAGACAGCGGGAGGCCCAATGGGCATCCTCGAATGTGCGCGAGCTTCGGAGCTTGCGCACATTCACGCCACCCAGGTAAGGCCGCGTCGAGCCTTACCGAAGTATCTCACCGCCGATAACCCCGCCATCCCCAGGCCCAGTGTGTGCTCCCCGGTGAGGGAAGTACACAGGATTGGGCTGTTAATTTAGCAGTGCACCACCCCGCTGCCCACTCCTGGACTCCCGTGTGGCTTCCAAGTACTTCAAATGGCTGTAAAGAGTAAAAAAAAAAAAAACCAGATTCACAGCGACTTCCAGTCGCTTGGTTTTTGTTTTGTTTTTTACTCTTTACAGCCGTTTGAAGTACCGTGTTTCTCCGAAAATAAAACAGTGTCTTATATTAATTTTGGCTCCAAAAAATGCAGTAGGTCTTATTTTCAGGGAGGTCTGATTTTCCCAACCTGTGGCGCAACCCCCCCAGCACACCCCGCGACCCCCCCGGCACTTACTTTGACCGATTAAGGTTTCATTCTTTCCCGAGGGTGGAAGGCTCTGCAAGGCCTGGAAGGCCTGCACTTGAGTCCTCCACCATAGAGATGAAGTGCTAGAGAGGCCAGCAAGGAGGCTGCAACCTTGCAGAGTCTCTCTAGCACGTCGTCTCCATGGTGAACTCGAGTGCAGGCCTTCCAGAGCCTTGCACCTTCGGGAAAGAATGAAGCTTAAATCGGTCAAAGTAAGTGCCGGGGGGTCGCAGGGGGGGGGGTCGAGTCCATCTGGCTGATGATCCTAGCTAGGTCTTACTTTCGGGGAGGACTTATATTGATGAGTGCCAGCAAAAATCATACAAAAATGACAGTAGGTCTTACTTTCGGGGGAGGTCTTATTTTCAGGGAAACAGGGTACTTAGAAGTTATGTGGGAGTCGAGGAGTGGGCGGCATGCCGGCATACTGCTAAGTTAAGGTGCTGTGATGCCACACCCAGTCCCTAGTCAGCCCTTTATTCCCCAGGGTAGCCATCCGCATTGAGACAGATATTCAACTATCCATGCAGCACTGACCATGGTGACTGTTCTAGTGAAGAGGGTACAGATGAGTAACCTTTTCCCAGAATAGCTAACCTTTCAGCGCAGTCCTATCCAACTTACACCACTGGTGTAACCGGTGGTGCAGCAAGAACAGGAGGCCCCAGAACGGAAAGGGGATTCAAATCCCCTCCAAAAGGGGATTTAAATCTCCCCTCCCTTCCAAAGCCTCCAGCCCTGCCCTCCCTTGCTGGTTACACTGGTGGTGTAAGGTGGATAGAATTGTGCCGTTTCTGTTTCTGTAACCCATTGTGTGGAGATTATATATTGTGTAATTAGCACTGAATCAAGGCCAGTGGCGGAGCTACGACCGCCCACCCCCCGTGCTGGAAGTAATGCTACTGGAGGTGGTTTTAGAACACCCAGAGGCGCAGGGCGGGAGGGCCAAACCCGTCGCCGCGGCCATCGCTTGCGCCGACGAAACAGCCCATTTCACTGCACCGCCAGCCGCCATTACACACACCCCCGCCCACCTGGGGCCCGCAGCCGCCACCCCCTGCCATTAGGGGTCCACTGCCACACGCCCACCTCTGCTACTGATCAAGGCAGGGCTTAAATATTGTTAGGAAAAAAGTCACTTTTAACCAATAGTTAGAAGGGGAACATTTTAGAATCATTCCTCCCTTCCAATTAGCTTTAAATCTCCTGAAAATTAAAAACACTTTTTCTAAAAAAAAAAAAATAATGTTGCTCCTAAATATCAGCTAAAAGTTTTGATCTAGGGAATTTGTGAACTTCTCCACTTGTGGCTTTGCAAACAAAAAGCACATCTGAAGCAATATCAGTGGGTAGCAGCTGTTTTAAAGGGAAAAAATGTAAACAATGAAATTCAAGAAATGTCTGAAGTTGGTCTTTGATAGAGTTTCCTGTCCTTTTTGTAGTGATTATTCCATTGTTAATCCAGAGGTCTTCTCATTATTAGCCTCCTCTATAACCAACTGGCCTTTCTTCACATTTCTTTTTTCTTGATGGGCAGCTCCATCCTGCGCTGCATCCTATGCACAGAGTGAGCAGACTGGAAGTCTCCTTGAGGTAAAAGCCCCAGCCTACTCAATGGGGCAAGCACCCCAGCTGACGCAGGCACTAGGAGACTAATTCAAACAACATTTGCATATCTGAATTTACATTCAACATTTGCATATTTTCTCACCTGTCATTTGCAGCCAATGAGTTTCTAGGTGAGAACTGCGCAATCCTGCGCAACTTCGTGCCTGTGGAGCACGTGCTCTGCAGGCGCCGGGTGTCTTAAATGCGCTGTGAAGCACATTTATGGTATGCGGAGAGTAAGGACCGCTGACGTGGAGGCCAGCACCCCTCTCTCCACTGCCCTCCGGAAATGGCACCCACCGGTGGAGGTAAGTCCTGCACCAGTTGGTGCAGGGGCGGGGGGAGAGTGGGCCGGGCGGCAATGGAGGGGGGCCCATTGACTGAACCGGGCTGGGAGGGGGCAGTGAAATCGGTGGCATGCTCCACCAATATCCCAAGCCCGTCCCACCCTTACCCCACCACCTCGGATGTATGCCGGCTCCAGAGCCGACATACATCCGAGGAGGCTCATTGGGCCTGAGCAGCCTACACCCAGGGAAGGGGATGAATGTCCCCTTCTCCCGAGGTGTTCCCAGGCCGCGACAACACAGCCCAAGAAGGGCAGTGGATACGACGACTGGCCCTTTAGCTTGGCCGTGTATCTTTACGCAGGATTGGGCTGTAAGTACGTATTTCTGGTCATTTCCTTCTTAATTATGTCACTTTCGGCCCTCAGTAATGTAATGGGGAGCGCAAACAATGGCCAGTAGGTCAAGGGAACTGCAAGTCAAAAATGTTTGGGAAACACTGCTATAGAATGCTGAGGCATATAAAACTTCATTTCTGCTTCTGGGGCAGAGATTGCTGGTGACAATGTTTTTACTACAGAATTCTTCTAGTGTAGATCCACCCACTATTTCTAGCCACAAAAATACAAAGTTGCTTTTAAGAATGCAATGTAAAATTTACCAGTAATACTGAATCCATTTTTATATTCTTGCTGCTCCACAGCAAACATCCACCCAATGATACCCCCAATGGAGGCAAGAGGGAGCAAGGAAAAACCTAGAGCTTCTGGAATTGTGCTGATGGCAGTATAGGCTCTCCCATGGTTCATCACAACGTAAGAGTGGAGGTCAGTATTCTCAAACACAATCGGTGTTGGATTGTTTCCTACAAAGATTCGTCCTTTGACTTTCCCATTGACTCGTTGAGGAGAACCTTTTACAAAAAAACCCAAAGTTATTGCACAGCAATTTCTCTTAATGTAAAACATTTGAATGCAGATCAATTACGATTATATTTTCATGGCTTTGTCTGCTCTGTGAATAACTCAGAGGTCCCAAAAATTAAGACACAATATGTAACAATTTGCATCATAAGCTTGATAAGTGAATCACATAGAACAGCCTTACAGATGCCTTCAATCATGCAAAAGAATGACAGGAAAATATTAAAATAGTCAAAATCTTGTCTCAGCCTTACCCAGTTTGGATAAATGAACAAGCTATGATTTCAGGATTGTGCGAGTCTTCTCTTGTGCACAAATTTTCTCCACTATGTTTTATCCAAGTCCAACATTATTACCATTGTTATATGAGTCCAGATGTCCTCCCTCCCTCAGAGCACAATCCAATGGCAGGGTCTGGCAGCGGAACGAGTACTGTTCACGACGACTTGGGAGTAAGGGAGGCAGGCCGCCCTTACTCCAGCACCTGATCGCCCCTGCGGCCACTGGAGGAGGCAAGTCCAGCTACGGTGGGGGCGGTCCGGGCAGTGAGGGAGGGGGGCCATTGGCCGAGCCGGCCCGGGGGGGGGCATCGATGACAGCCGTCATATCCCCGTCTACCTCCAGGCCAGCTTGGCCATTGCATGGCCTCCTCTTACTTCTGCCAGCTAAATAGCTGGCAGAAATCCGAGGAGACCTTCCCCGTTCGACACCGGGGGAACCGAGTAGACCTCCGGGCCACTCCAGAGTGGCCATGAATGGGGATAGGATCCGGCGGGCAGCCCTGGGCCACCCGCCGGATAGTTAGTTAGGATTGGGCTGCCCTTCTGGGAACTTAAATCTACAGCACAATCCTATACATGTCTACTCAGCAGTAAGTCCCATTGTGTTCAGTAGGGCTTATTTCCAGGAAAGCATGTATAGGATTGCAGCCTTACTCAGGGTTCTTAAATAATTTTTGGAGTGGTCTTGGATCTGTTTTAATTAGAGTTAGTAACAGTTGCACATATGAACCGCATCCCATTCTTTTAAATGTTGTTTTCAGAGTTGAATCCAAACTAGGAAAAAATTCAGACAAAGGAATGTATATTGAATATACCAACAGGAATCATGCTACTTTTTCATCCACACTACAGTTTGGATGATACAGATACACTAATATATCAGCAAAACCAGAAACAACTATTCTGAATGCAACAGGCAAACATCTTCTCTTAAACCTTTTGCTCAGATAAAAGACCGGGCGGGGGGGGGGGGGGACATCACTAGCCCCAGCCCAAGCCCAGAAGGGAAAGTAGTAACTATATCACTTCTGTCTGTCTACCTGTAGCGCACTAACACCCAGTGCAGCAGAGCAAGGACAAGCCATGGCTGTCATCAGAGGTGGTGTGATAGGAACAGACCTAGCAATGGTGTCACTGCTGGCACCACAGGAAGATCTGCCGCTTCAATTGAGCTGCACCTGGGCTGGGCAGGGCAAGTGGGTGGATATCCAGCTACAAGGCTGGTCCTTGGCTATACACAGGGGTGGAAGAGCCAGGAGAAGGAGGAGGAAGTGAGAGAAGGAAGCAGAGAGAACAGACTCAGAGAGAAGCAGCATGTGGAGGTGAGAGAGGCAGCAGAACACCTACAAGCCGCATAGTGATATCAGCGACATTCCGCTGCTGCTGGGAAAAAGGTTTTTTTTTAATTTACCGGGGGTTGTGCTGGCCCTCAGGAGGGTGTGGGGAAAGGGGGCGTGGCCCCTCTGTGGGCCTCCCTGCACTTCAGATTGGCTCCCTGAAGTGACCGAGACCCACTTCCGGTTTTCGTCCAAATCTATTTTTGTCCGATCTGAAGTGCGGGGAGGCCTGCAGAGGGGGCCATGCCCCCCAAACCCTCCAGAGGGCCAGCGCCCCCCCCCGGTAAGTTTTTTTTTTTAAAAAAAGTTTTTCTTGGCAGTGGTGCAATCCCAGGAACGCTGGCTCACCCCTGCAAAGACTTACAGCTTCCCCTACTTGTGGGGAGAACTTTGAGAACTGCTGAGCTAAACTAAACAGAGACTGCTGTGGTTTAGCAGTTTTAATATTACAACTGTGGGCACTGAACTTAAAATGTTCCTGCTGTTATCTAAAAGTGATCATTACTTTTAATAAACAGTGCTTTTATATTAAGATAAAATTCTCATCTTAAATTACATAAAACTTATGCTGCCTACATCACCTTCAGAAAGACAATCTAAACTGAAATTTTACAAAAATGACATATAATATATAACATATTACAAAAAACAGAAGTGACATTAATCACAAATTCAACAGGGGTTGACTAAAATTAAACACTATGTGCCCATTCATAACATATTTCATCACAAGTATCTGAGATACACAGCACAATACTGCACTTTTGAGGCACTGAGAGGGTAAGTGGCGCTGGCGCCGAGGCCGGCACCGCTCACTCTGCTGCTGCTGGAGACCCGCGCCACCAGACGCAGGTAAGGCCTGCGTTGGGTGGCTGGAGGGCGTTGCACGTGCAGAAGGAGGGCAGGGTGGTGGGGGAGAGGGCAATTGGCCAGCCAGGCCACAGAGGGGGGCAGGGATATCAGGGATGTGCTCCGCCAATATCCTAACCCCCTTCCTGGGCCTGGACAGCCTTACACGGCCTCCCTGGATGTGCGCCAGCAGCATACGGTAGCTGTCACAAACAGTAGCGTCACTAGGACGCGCGTCACCCTAGTGACGCTATGATATCGCGGTGCGGGGGGCGACTCGGCTCCCCCCCGCGTCACCCTCCGGACGCTCCGAGGCCGGCCCGGCAGCTGGCCTTGGAGCATCCGACCCCGTCGGCGTCCCCAGGCAGTGCATCCATCCGGGTATTTTTTGGATTTCCGCGCATGCGCAAAGACCGTTTTGAGGGCTTTTTGCCCTCAAACCGGGTCTGCGCATGCGCGAAAATCCGGGTGTCGCGCGTCACGGAGGTGGCGTGCGCGCGTCCCCCGGGGGCGCCCCGCCCCCCCCACCACGCTCCAGCGACGCCTCTGGGCACACATCTGAGGAGGCCCATTGGGGCCGCTGGGACTTACACCAGTCCCTTTCCCCCTGAGGTGTGCCCCGGCTCAGCTGGCGTGGGCCACATCCTGCATAGGATGCAGCGGCCGGCCATTTAGGTCAGCCGGTGCATCCTACGCAGGATTGGGCTGTTAAATATGTTCTGGTTTTCTGATGCAGATGCTTGAAAAGCTATTTAAGCATTATTAATTTTCCTGAAGCAGCACTGTACCTATATGTATTCAGAAGAGAAAAGTGTCTTTCAAAACATGCACTGTTATATTGTTAAATATTTCATTTTGAAACAAATTGATAATTACCTTCTGCTACACACTGCCTGCCATTTCCTTTGTAACCAGCAACGCAACGACAACAAAAGCCGTTTGGATAATCCTGGCAAGTGGCATGAACTGAACACTGATGGCGGCTGTTTGCACAGGTTTGTTGGACATCTGTACTATAACGGAACACTACAGAGCGGAAAAAAAACCACAGTTTTCAGCATAAGCAACTCATAACTGAGGACTATTTCACATCGTACAATTTTGTATTTTTGTATTTCACAATCGTACGTTTTGTATACGAAGCAGCCCTCAGAATAAGCCTTTAGCAGGCAGATTGTTTTATAAAAGGAAGTTTTATAAGGATGGCGGGGCTTCAAAAGGGAGGTGGGAAAAATTGGAGGATGTGTGCCGAATTTCATCCCATAGGACCTTCTGTGAGAGGAACTGGCTCATCACAGATTAAAAGATGTCAGGATAGGGGAATTGGCCTCAGAAGAAACACACTTGTCCTCCAAGGTCAATTTTCCCTCTTTAGTCCCGCCTTCAGCTTAGCATAAGGTCCCACAATGGCTTTGAGAGCACAGAGCAAGCTGCCACATGCACACCTTTCATTCAGTTCACAAAGCTGTTATGGGGTCTCGACAACTGCTCTACTGCAGCTCCTCTGCTCAAGCCAGAAGGTGCCCAGCTAGAACAAAAGGGGCTGCTGCAGATCTCCCTAAGTTCAGCTCTATAGAACAATGGAGTGGTAGAAGCTGCTGCCACTGCAGCGTCTGTCCTCAAGCCACTGCTTCTCAGCTGGAGCACAGCTGTGGCAGCAGCTCTTCCCAGAGTCAGTTCCATGGGCCAGAACCCAGAGAGACCCACTGAAGCTGCTTTACTTGAGCTGGGTACTTCACAGCTCAAACAGAGTGGTGGCAGTGGTTGTCCCAAGAGCTGGTTCTATGAAGCTATGAAGCATGGGTGGGCAGTAGAGGGCAATGTAAACAAACAAACGAAACAAACAAACAAGAACGTTCTCTTTTCCATGCTCCTCTTCTCCTCCATCTATACATTTTTTGTGGGGGATCCCCACTTTTATCACATTGCTCTTCAGACAAATGCCACTTTATAGTCTTAATAATGAAGTTGTAGAAACTGTAAACTGAGTAGCTTTCATAAAAGATACATTCACAGCCCAATCCTATCCTCCGCCACCAGCACCAATGCTACCATGCCAAAAAGAGGCACACTGCATCCTATGGGTGTGTGTGTGTGTTCAAACAGCCTGCAGGAGGCAAGTGAAAACATTTTGCACTTACCTCCAGGCAGGCTGCCCAATCGTCAATGGTTCTGTTCGGACACATGCCACCTATTTTGGTGGCATATATTTGAGGAGAGAAAAGGGGAAGGGAGGTTTTAAAAAGAGAGGATTAGATCCAGGGTGCATCATTGCCGCTGGATCCACCCCGCCTCCTCTGTGCCCCCAGTTCCTTCCCCCTCCCTGCCCAGAAATGCCCCTGGTCCTCTCACTCCCTCCCTGCCCAAGGCCCTCCCCACCGCTGACTTAGCACTGGGGGCTCCAGAGAGGCCGCTGCCACACGGCCAGCACCACCTGCCACTTCTGGCAGTGGCCCAGTCGCGCACTATAAAATGTTGCACTTTGTGACGCCACAAGTCAGGCTGCGCTGCTGGAACATGAGTTCTAGCAATGCAGCCCAATGATTGGGCTATCAGAATTATAAAACAGGCTTTTGTCTTTTTTGTGTGTTTATGAAAGCAGCAATTTTTCAAGCACAACATTATCCTTAGATTCTCAATGTGAAAAGTCTTGGACAAGTAATTTGTATAAAATCTTAGCACTCTTTTTTGTTCTCTTGCAAGTGAAAAAAACCTGTACATGTAAGTACATGTAACATTCACTAGTAGTGTTAAAATAGCTATTATATTAGACCCATTCTATAGTTCCTAAAAATGACCTTACCAATTCCAGTTTCATCATCTTCATCCACACTGATTATCTGTTGCCGGTGAAATTGCTGGTCTGGAAACTGGAGAGGTGGGGTTTTCCCTGTTGGGAGGCGAGGCTCAGCTGGTGGCTGCTCTGTTAAAACTTGGTATGGAGTTTGCAAGCCATCTTCTGCTGCTGGCTGAGGAAAACTGTAGCTAGTATGCAGCTGATCTCCTCTCCTGGAAATATCATAGGATATTTCTTGCTCACTTGTTTCAATGGAATCCTGGTGCGATATGGAGGGGTCGGTAGTCACTTCCGGGAACTGGTCATAGTCTCCATACTCTATGCTGGTAGGAGTTTGAGTGGTTTTAGCTGACAAGATATTGTCTGAGTTACCAATCTCAAATGCCCAGATTCCCTGTTTTCCTAAATTGCTGCTCCTAAAAGAAAAGAAATTATCGAACTATAAAACTGTTTTTAAAATATTAATAATTATATATGTTATGTTTAAAACAAAAACTTCAAACTTTTTCCACCACTAATTACCAACATATTCGAGCCAACATTTTGCTCAAAATCAGACCACTTTATGCAAACAACTTCCCATGTGAAATGGCACCCACATGGAATTGATTTTCAGCAGTTACAATGCCACCTATGTAATGCATGTATTGGGCCTTTATGTATGAGCAGCTCATTTGTTCACACTATAATGAACAAAGCTTCCTTTTCTCCTAGGTCCTCCTTCCTCTCACTCATTTCCCATCCGCTCTTCGTTGTCTGTTCCTCCTGTCCAATACTAAACTACATTTGAGAACTACAGGACATACCTTATGCAGCCCAATACTATCCCCCATTTATGACAGCAGGAAAGCGTCTTGCTGTTGTAAAAGGCCTGGTAATAGTGAACGGCGCACACTGCCACCAGGCCAGTCCAAGCCACCACCGCAAAGCAGAGGCAGCATCAGAGCCACGCTGCTGCTGCAGCCACCAGATCGGGCTGGTAAGTTGAAGTGGGGGGGGGGGGAGGTTATAGGCGTGGAGGAGGAAGAAAGGTAAGGGTAAGGTAAGGAAGGTAAGGGGAGTTTCTGGACAGATTGGGGGAGGGCAGGAGTTGGGGAGTGGGCCAGAGGGGATGAATCTCAGCTGCAAATGCGCATGCCAGATTCTATCCCCTTCGTTGTAGAAGATATCCCCTTCATTTCAGCTCGCCTCCATACTCTCCCTGGACTTACACCAGCTCTATAGGTCCAAAGAGACCGATAGATAGGCCATCAGCAGGTCTACCTGGAGGCTTACCTTGAGGAGGCCTCTTGAACATCCCCCCACTGGATGCAACATGATGTGCCAATGGCGGGGGATAGAAATGGGGCACCATTTTATCTCTGTACAGAGCCATGTAAAGTGATGGTACTTCATCCAAAAACAATAGATAAGATATTTTGGGGAAATGCATAGAAATCATACGTAACATACAAGTCCCACTATAGAAACTAATATCCAGAATCTTTTTTCAACTTAATGCAGATAAATTCCAATATTTGTGATTTAGAACAGCACAAATAACATTTATCAAAACAGTTTCTTATATGAAAGACCGCGCAAAACTATTTTTGAAAAAACTGATGAAAAAGAAATGCATACTTGTGCAGATTCCCAATTATCTCTTCTTCATTAGCAATTACATTGTATGCTCCAGCTTTTACCCATAAATAGTAATTTGTAGAGGGCTGACTAAAGCCAACGGTAGCTGGGACCATTTCCTTATCATTTTTAGAATGCGTACTGTAGAACTGCAAACCATCTTCTGGATAAAGGAAAACAGCATAGGAACTGGAATCAGAAGATGCTAAAACAGCCTGGAATGTGTTTCTCTGTGGGGAAGATTCAAATTTCATTTATTTGTAGAAAAATGTGCAAGGGTCAACATAAGGATGATACTTTACAAATCTTTAAAATACAAACAGCAAATGCAATCATTCTAAAATATGATGTCAAGAAATATTTTGCATACAAAATAAAGTTACATTTCAAATACTGAGCTCAGTTCTTAAGCAAAAGGTGTGAAGTAAGTCTCTCTGAAATCAATGGGACATGCTTTCAAAGAAGCAAGCTTCAGATGAGCCATTTTGTTAGCTCATCTGAAGCTTAGCTCATCTGAAGCTTGCTTCTTTGAAAGCATGTCCCATTGATTTCAGAGAGACTTGGAAGTAAATACGTTTTCAGTTTTAGGGAGTCAAATGGGTCTATTGCAGTAGTTTTATAAAAAAGAAAGGGATGCAAAGAAGAAAGGGAAAATAAACAATTCAAGTATGCATTTGGGAAAGTAGCTTTTTAAGTGTGGATACATACAAAACACATTCATATCACTGCAATTGTCACTCCAAGTTCACCCTAACTTCAGATGATTATGCATATCAAATTTACATGCACACAAACTACAACCATTGAAACCAATGGGAAATGAACTATTAAAGTCAATAAGAAGTGAACTGAAACCTATATCTTGGACAAGGAGGCACAACATTCTCTTTTTACGCTACTTACAGCCTGATCCTCTCTAACTATAGAGTGGCGGAGTGCGCGCTCCGCTGCTCTAAAGTGTCGCAAACACACCGTAAAGTGCGTTTGCGATGACTCGGGAGTAAGAGCTGCCATCGTGGAGGCCAGCAGCCCTCACTCCCCTTGCGGACCGTCCCTGCGCCCACCGGTACAGGGAGAGGGTGGGGATATTGGTGGCGCGCTCCGCCAATATCCTCGGCCCTTTCCCAGCCTGGTTTGGCCTTACCCTGCCGCCTCGGATGTACGTCACCTCCAGAGCTGGCGTACATCCGAGGAGGCCCATAGGCCCTACGCCCAGGGAAGGGACAAACGTTCTCTTCTCCTAAGGTGTTCCCGGGTTGTGCCGGTGCGGCCCAGGAATGGGCTCAGGATTCCACGGCTGGCCCTTTAGGCTGGCTGTGGAAAGTTGCGCAGGATTGCACACATGCAAGATATTTTATTCGCCATCTTTGAGAAGTTTTATCCCTAGTAACACAAGACTTGTGTAAACATGAACAGTCACATATCTTATCTGAAGTTCTAAATATCCCATCTGAAGTTCTAAATTTGCACAGAAACTAATATCAGTTTGCATTATTTTACAAATATGTTTCTCTTGAGGGATCCAAAAGTCTATACTTTGGCATTTCTTGCACAGTTTGCAAAACATATAGCTTTGACATGAACTCCACTCCCTCTGGAGGATCACTAAAAGGTTTGTGCCTTTTAATCTGTCTACTGTTAGGCTGTCACATGCTCACCTTGACTTGAAAAATGGTATCTTCTCCAGGTCCTGCATAAGGAGCCACAGAATCCCAGGTAACAATGACAACATTGCTTGGATCAAAGTTAGTCTCTGGAAAGCCTCTTTTAATATACTGGATAGCAAGCTGAAGGACATCAGGTGATGAGTCTTCCCTATAAAACACCTTCCCATGTCCTCCTGTAGTATCCAAATCAGCATAAAAGGGAGCAATGCCTCCAAAACTGAGAGGAAATTGACCAAGATAATCTTCTTCTCTTAATGGCTCACTCACTGCAATGATGCCATTAGTAAGAACCTAACAGAAAAAAAGATTGAATGAATGAATGAATGAATGAATGAAACCTTTATTGGCATAAAGACAAACATACATAAAATATAAATAGCAAACAGACAAACAATATCATAAAACACAGACTAATCCAAACACATAAAACAATATCTAAGACAGTCAGAATAAGTGGATACAACAACAGCAACTGTAAAGGACCATCTAGATATTAAGATATATTAGGGACCCCAACTGCCATCTATAGCCAAATGAATCTGCGTCATATGAAAGTGAGATCACTTCGACGTTTTATTAATAAATCCAGATAGTTAGCTATTTGATTGGTGCGTAATTCATCGTCACCAACCAATAGGTAATATGTGACTTCTGAATCAGAAAAACCTGTGTATTTAATCAATTTCGGACCTAAATGGGATAAACGTAAGTCTTGGTAAAGATCACAATATAATAACATATGTGGCAGGGTTTCAATAGCTGTGTTATTACAAGGGCATAGCCGTGCTTCTCGGCCTTTTGGCTAAGATCAAGTGTAGAAAAAAAGATTAGTAAAATGTTACATCAGCCCAAACAGAACCCAAGACTAACACTTACAAACTGTCAACAATGCTCTGTATAATTTGTTAGTCAGTCTGAAACTCACTTTGGTTGCAAGCCTGAAACCAATTACATACAGCATTCCTCTGCCTTACAATCATGCTTCCATGTGTGCCATAAACACCAGGAAATACAGAGCTAACCCCAAATAATGTTTACCAGTGTGAATCAACATCGCATGAAATAAAACAAGTTACTGCTAAAATAAAGTAGAAGTTGCTCTACCAGTCACTATTGCAACTAAGAGGAGAATTAATCAAGTCCATGTCCTTGCACCAACTCTTTTGGCCCAATCCTAATCCACCTTTACACCAGCAGAACGCATGTTCCGCCAGCATAAACTACTTTATGGCTGCTATGAATGCACCAGTGTGCAGGGTCTGGCCACTGCCGCAAGCGGTGACTAGCTGGCTCCGTGCAAATACAGACGCCGGATGCCCGCTGGTGCAGGGGGTTGGAGGGAGATGGGGAGAGGGTTGAATGGGGTGGGGGAGGGCAGAATGGGACAATGTCAGGGGTGGGGGAGGGTGGATCAGGCCTGGGAGTGGGGTGGGTTTGGCGGCAGTGGCACATGCCAAATCCTGGCCCCCTTCCCTGGCCTGATCTGCCTTCACAGATAAACTCGGACTTCCACCAGCTATTGAGCTGGGGCAGGTCCAGGTTGACCCGTGGTGGCGGCTGGGGGTTACCTTGGGGCAAGGGAACTAATGTTCCCTTACCCTGAGGAGGCCTCCAGTGATACCCCCCCCCCCCCGTGGAATACAACAGAAATTGTGCCGGTGCCGCTACATTGCTGTGCAGGGATCCAATTAGGATTGGGCTGTTTGACTCCTTTCTCCTGAATTCTTGGATTTTGCCACATTTGTCAAGTGAAATCACCTAAAATCCAAGACCAAAGAGCAACACATCTTAACTAGGAAACTGCTGTTCACAGAGGATGCCATGCTCACTAATAAAGCCTTGCGGACTTTCACACAGTTGTTCCATATTCTTTATAATCATTGTGCTGTGCATTTCCTTTCCTGTCTCAAATAATTAGCTGTTGGTGGGAGAGGTAAATCCAGTGTGATGACATTTTATTTATTTATTTAAAAGATGTATATACCGTATTTCCTATGCTCAAGGTGGTATACAATAAAGAATACAACAAATAAAAATATATGAATAAAACCATTAAACACATAAAACCATTAAACACAATACAGGATTAAACAATACCGTTAAAAATATAAAAACAGCAACAACATAAAAGCAACGGCATATAAGCAGTGACATTAGATGAAAAGGATCCTTAGAAGGTTATTCCTCCCTCCTTAAATGCCAAGCAAAATAAATAAGGTTTTAAACCCCTCCGGAAACCATATAAAGAGGGGGCTGTCTTCAGACGTTCCAGTAGCTGGTTCCAGAGATGTGGTGCCACAACAGAAAAGGCCCTGCACTTTGTCGCCATCCTCTTGGCTTCAGATAACAGCGGTATCCAAAGCAGGGCCCTATCTGATGATCATAGGGGCCATGCAGGATTATATGGGGGATTACATGTGATAGAATGTCACATGTCTGAAACCAGACATTACCAAAAAGAGAAAGACACAGAGCAGTGGTGATTCCATGTAACATTAAGCTAGGTTCTAAAGCTAGAACCACACATAACATACAGGGTTGGTTTGGACAATACTGTCCAAATAGAAGTTGGTGTGCACACCTCTCCCTCTCCATCTGACATGCTGTTTCACCCCTGTATACTTGTGTGTAGTGTGCAACTTCCAAACCATCCCTAACCAACCCGTTCCAATACTACATTGAAGCAGTATTGTATGTGGAACGGTCTGTCGTGGTGCAGGAGGACAGACAGACATGTATGCACGTGCTTTTAATTTTGCGGTGACCAGTACAGTATAATCCAAACCAGCAAGGGAAGAATTGGTTGGCAAACACAGGTTTCCTTTTCTGGAATCACATTATTTGCCAACTTAAGTTTGAGACCCTGTTTGTCGATGCAACATGTAGCTCCACCCTAAGACAAAAACGTTAGACTACACATACTTCAGAATGATGTGGAACTGAGGTGACAGAATGCCAAAGTGGCAGAAAAAACAGCATTACTTCAGAATACAGATAGGGACGCCACTTTAGTATGTTTCCTCACATAAACTCCCTGCAAATGTAGAAGTAGCACATCAGTAAGACAGGCTCAAGATCAGCAGGGAGTTTTTAACATTGGAGAAATTAGCAGCCCTACCTACTTTTTTTATTTATTTTATTTATTTAAAAAAATTATATCCCGCCTTTCCTATGCCAAGGCAAATGCCCAAGGCAGCTTACAACAGAAGTTAAAATACACAACTTAAAAAATACATTAAAAAGTTTAAACAATACATAACTGTACATAACCAATTTTAAAAACAATAAAATCCACGGGGGGGGGGGGACAGCATGGAGCAGATAAGCAGCATAACTCCCCATACAGCAATGTAGCTGCACCAATGTGGCATGTACTGTATCCCACAGAGGAGTTTTGGCCCCCGGAGGCCTCCTGGTGTGTTGCATTTTGTGACAGCAGCAAAGGGCCTTACGCTGCTGGAACGCTCATTCCAGCGGTGTAAGGCCCGAATAGGATTTGGGCACAAGACTTTCTTTTAACTCCACCTAAAGTCCATTCAACCACCTCATTTCACGGCACATTTACACCAGGACAAAGATATTGATCTAGTAGGTTTGTGTTCTCACTACTCTGCTGCATGGATGGCAGTGAGACAGAGACCTCAGAGAGGAAAACCTCAGCAATTACCATCTTTGCTATTTACACTGCATCCTTGACATTTCCTTACCAAGATAAGATCACCAGGGCAGACAAACTTTCCCAGGCCAACTCACCAAACATCCAGGCTTTTCTCACCAAGAGACAGCTGCATTGATTTTGGACATATACTGTACACAGGATGCCAAATGAACAGATACTACAGACATGCAAACACTAAAAACCCACAGTTGGCCTAAAACTCTGATAATATCAGGATGTTTGCAAGAATTACTTAGGAAAATTTTATATCAATGAATGGGAAGCTTTGAGAAGCATAGGAACATCTGGCATTACAGATTCTTGGCTGGTATGTAAACCTGCAACGAGAAATGGTTCCTACAGCTCTTGAAGGAGAATAAGCCCAAGATGACAAGCCTCAGTTATGACCTTTCCTCTGTAGACTGGAGACGTGACTCAAGCATGAGTCTTCTAATCCATGATTAGCAACTCCATCTCTGTTTGTTCTACAGATCAAAAGATCACACTCCCCAACAGAATTTTCCTACATAGTGTGAACACTGCACAAAGTTCAAACACACATAAAGAATAAATTACATTCCTATGCACCAAATATTAGGAACTCAAACTTCAGAAAAATCAGATTCTATTTTACAAACGTTCAAACAAACAAAAACAAACACATCATGTTCCTAAGCAAAAGAGGCTAAGAACACTAACATACTGTCCAGATCCAGGAGGGAAAGTGAGGTGGTTGCTTCAGGTGGTGGAACGGCATCTGTGTGCAACACTTCTCTTCCTCCATCCTCTGGATTTGAAGAGGAAGAAGAGGGGAATGGCATGAAAGAGGAAGTGTGGCAGAGAGGATAGCCCACCACTCCACTCTCCACCAGACTTCGGGCCCAATCCAATCCAACCTTCCAGCACCTATGCAGCCGTGCCAATGGGGCATGTGCTGCATCCTGCGGTGGGGGGGGGGGACAGTCATGGAGGCCTCTTCAAGGTAAGGGAACGTTTGCTCCCTTACCTTAGGGCTGCATTGTGGCTGCATTGGTGCTGGAAAGTTGTATAGGATTGGGCCTCTTCTACTCCATTCCCTTCTTGAATCCAGGTTAATGGAAGGAGGAGCAGTGGAGGCAGCTGGTACATTGCCTCAGACGGCGGGAGGTTTGGGCTGGCCCTGGTACTGTCTCAAACTACTGAGCATCCCGTTCATTCTAGGGAACATCTACCAAGGTGTTTTTTTTAAGAACCCTCCTCTTGTGCTTGAGTCACTACTTGCATGAAATCCATGTATTTCTGGAAATTCTGGAAGAACAGGCCAGAAAAAACATGGGATAAAATGTAGCTGATTCTAGCTCCCATATTTGCTACTGAGTGGAGCTCCTTGCTTCCCATCCACTGCCCTCTCCTATTTTCTTCTCTGTAGTGTCCTTGGGATACAATCCTATACTGTATGCACTTCCCCTGAAAGTTCCACTGAACTCAATGGAGCTTACTTCTGAGTAGACGAGCATAGGATTGTACTGCCAGTACAGGATCCAACTATTGGAAGGTTGTATCCAATACAGCCTTCCAATAGTAGGCTGTATCCACTCCTCAAAAAGGGCTGATAGGTGGCATCTCTGGCAGGGGAGAGGTAATGCAGCCTTTCAAAACCTTGGAAACCCAAGTCCTTGGAGGACTAACAAGTGGTTAAACCAGCACTCCCCCTACACAACCTAATCAGAACTGTCCCCTCTCCTAAACCTAACAAGCATGTGTGGACATAGACTGCTTTTTCTTATTATTAGACTGCTTTTTCTTTTTATTACACAAAAATAAATTGTGAATATGTGTGATTACTTATGTTAAGATAAAACTATTTTTTTTAAATCAACGTAGTTTAATAATTTATGGCTCAATCCTTACTAAATGGTGTGCCAGCACAGCATGCGCTCCACTGGTGTGCCAGGATTTCACGCCGTTGCAAAAGTGCCATAAAGTGCTTTGCGAAAGTGCAAAAGCTGCACGTGGAAGTGGGAAGGCTGGAGCCTTCCTGGGCACACCAGCCCAGCAGAGACACAAGGGTGGGCGGGGGGGAAATGGGGTGGGGGAGGGCGGCAACGGGGGTGGGAGGATCAGGCCCGGGAGGGGCAAGATCGGTGGCGCTGGCACGCGCCGTATCCTATCTCCCTTTCCGGGTCTGACCTGCCAACATGGATCAACACAGATTTGTGCTAACTACATAGCTCGTGCAGGTCTGAGCTGACCCATTGCGTAGGCTGGGGCTGTCCCTGGGGCATGGGGGCATATGTCCCCTTACCAAGTAGACTTTCTGTCTGCTAAGCTCCCCCAGGGGATGCAGCGTCACCCATGCCAACGCCACTGCATCAGCGTGGGGACGTTTATGTAGGAGTGGGCTGCCCAACTCTAAATTTTATAGTGGTACTGAGATTTATTAATAATATTTTTTTTGCCATGGGCTTCAGTGGATGAGGAATAATTTCACAGACTTACAGGAGTACAATCCTGCACAAAAAAATGGAAGCCATCACAAACATGCCGTAAAGCATGTTCGCGATGACTCAGGAGTAAGGCCGGCCGGCGCAAGGCCAGCCGCCCACACTCCGTCGCCGGGACATCCCCACAGCTGCTCGAGGCAGGTAAGAGAGCCCCCAGCGTCCGTGGGGGCGGTCCAGGCGGCGAGGGAGGGGGGCCATTGGCCGAGCCGGCCCAGGGGGGCAGGGATGGCGTCCGCCATATCCCCATCTCCCGCCGAGCTGGCTCGGCCATTACACGGCCTCCTTTTACTATTTAGCTGGTGGAAATCCAAGGCCCGTTGGGCTTTCCCAGCTCTACACCGGGGGAAGGGGATGGAGGTCCCCTTTCCCCGAGCAGACCTCCGGGCCGCTCCAGAGCGGCCCGGAGCGAGCATGGGATCCGGTAGGCGGCTCTGGGCCACTGCCAGATAGTTACGTAGGATTGGGCTGCCCATCCAAGTAAGGAAATGTTTTCAAGTTCTGATTAAATCTGTGTGTGTCCTTTTAAAATGTATGAGTGCACATAGATATAACGCAAAAGTAACGAAATGCCATCTCAAAGTAAGATATTCTTATTAGAGTGAGACCGATTATTATTAGAGAGGTACTGGTATATTTATATGAACTGTAGGAGGAAAAAAGAAGCCTTGAATGTTGGTGCTTGCCTGGAGACAATAACAGCTGTAGAATTCATCATTTCCTTTTAGGGTATAATTCCTTTTAAAACTCACAGGACACGACCACTTGATATATTTTTAGGATTCAACACTTATAAATTACATAAATGGCAAAATTACATTTAGGGGATGTAAAAAAAAAAATGCCACACATTTTATACATAGTTCTGCTTCAATTATCTAGAAGAATTTATAAAAAAGAGAAGTAGGAAGTAGGAGGGAAGAAAAAGCCACTGAACAGTTCTGAGGTTTGGGGGGAAGTAGTTCAATGCCTTAAACAACAGGGAGTGTTCAGAGCCTCACCCACCAAAAATTAGGACATTAACGTGTCTACATAAGAGCACAATTAATATCAAGGGACCACCACTCTGTAATAGAAGAAGGATCATAGATCAGCAGCCGAGCACATGTTTTGTATGGGAATGTCCCAAATTCAGTTTCTGACATCTCAATGAAAAGGCTGTCCAGTAACTGGGCTGGGAAAGAGTTTTACCTGGAAGTCCTAAAACGCAGCAATGGGCTAGATGAGCTACTATTCCAATTTAATTAACATAAGGCAGCTTTCTATGTTAATAAAAAATGCATTGTAAGGATCTGCAAAACATGTATTTTAGAAGGGTCTGTACTTGTAACTGTGGCCAAAGGTGTGAACTACCTGATGCTTTCAAGACACACTATAACAAGGATCAGTTTGTTCCAGACTACAAGGAAGTTACCGGTACATTCTGAAATACAAGTCATTTTTTTAAAACTCTAGACTATTCACATAATCAAAGGCTATTAAATTTAATGGAACTATTTCTACTCCCTGGCTATTCATTCTAGTATGTGTTTGTTTATTTTGTATTTTGATTCTATCCCACCCAATCCCAGTGGCATAGAGCATATGACAAATTGATTCAATTTGAACAAACTATTTTTGTAACAAAACTAGAAAAGCAGAATCCATCACACAAGCTGTACTCCCCAATGAGCAGCCAGTTGACATACATATAGCATTCTCTGCTAGTGTAATGAATTTAAGTGACCCCATATAAAAAATTTGCAGCATGATGGGTTATCTTGTGCAACTTTTACTAAGATGATTTCAGAATCAGAATCCAACAGGGAATCTAGGAAAAAATGTCATTACATCCAATTCACAATAAAGAAAAGGGCCTTACAACAGTCAAAACAAATATATATACCAAAACAGGAACAGAAAAAAACACCATATTTTTGTGGCTTGAATGATTTGAGAGTATCACAGCGCAATTGTATCCCGCTCCTGGGCCATACAGCGTGGGCCGCACAGCCCATGTTGCATCCTATCCAGGGGAAGGGCCTAGCTAGAGAACGCCTCGGGGTAAGTGGACATGACTCCGCTTACTCCAGGTAAACCCCCAGCCGCAATGGGGCTACTCGGTTTTTCACTAGCTCCTTAACAGGCGATGGCGAAGAACTGAGCAGCCCTGTATCAGAAGAAAGGGCTTGAGAGTGAGGATAGGATACAGCACGTTGCAGCGTTGCTGATCTGTCCCCCCCCCCGGGCCTGATCCATCCACCCTCTGCCCTTCCCTGCCCTGCTATGCCCCTCCCCGCCCTCACGCTGATTGGAGCAGGACTTACCTGCTCCATGGTGCTAGCAACGGGATTCAGTGCCAACGGAACGGCGCAGGCCTTCCCACCAGTGCTGCTGCCTCCCAAGTCATTGCAATGTGCTTTACGGCGCGTTTGCGACGCCCAGCGCTGGCGCTGCAGCACCGGCACTGGGATCAGATAGGATTGCGCCTATCAGCTAAACACAAGAACTGATATTTGAACCACACATTGCTTGCTTGCTTTTTTAGTAATTTATTTTAAAATAAATCTTACACCTTATAGGCAGAGCCAGCCTTAGGAGCTGCAGGGCCCAACTGGAAATATTTTTGCGGGGCCCCAGATTCACAGCCAAGGTCTGTAGAATCTTAGGGATATAAATAAAATTTGTTATAGACTTTATATCTCTATGGTAGAATGGAAAACGATCAAAAAGTACGCTTAAAAAGTGCAAGTGAATTTATGGACCAAATGGATCTAAGCATATTTTAATATAAATTTGCATCCATGTAAGCCTACAAGTAAACAAACAAAATGTGTAGATCACCTTTGAAAAGTAAATAGTTACAAAACCACACTAGTGCGGGGGGCCCTTAGGTGCGAGGCCAAATTGGGAACAATTGGTCCAATTGGCTTAAAGCCAGCCCTGCTTATAGGCATTGTAAAATAATTGGCAATTCTAATCCAATTTGCTGGAACTGTTTAAAAAGAAAGGTAGTAGCTTTTTATCATGCCTAGTGGTCACATTCTATAACACAAAAATGTTGGGTATCTGGGAGATAATTAATAACATAAGAGGGCCTTGCAGTGGTCAACAAACTTTGGCGTGACTCGGGGCCAACTTAACCATTGGGCATGCTGGGCAGTTGCCTGGGGGCCCCACGAGCATAGGGGCCCCCATAATTTTTGGCGCATCCAAGATTGCGCCTCCGCCACCACTGCCATGGGAAAGAAGTGCTTTTTAAAAACTTCCCTGAGGGGTGTGCTGGTCCTCTGGGGGGGGGGGTGCAGGGAGCCTGCAGACCCCTCTGCAGACCTCCCTGTGCCTCAGAGTGGCCCTCTGATGACCCAGTTTCATTAAAATGACCCAGGTGAAAATGACCCATTTTCATTAAAAAAAAACGGAAGTGGGTCGCGATCGCGATGGTTGGGCCTATAATGCAGTTAAGACTGCACTGGCGTGGCTTACTAGTCAATATTTGTGGTCACCAATAATGACCACATTATTGCTCATTAATACCCTCTTCTCTCATTTGTGCTGGCTTACAGAGACTATAAAAAACAGTGGGAGACTTTCCCATTGCAAGTGACTCTTGCTGTTTCTTACAGACTCAAAAATAGCAGTGGAAATGATACATCTCAGAGGAATTTATGTACCATTGAATGAACTGTTCATGAGAGGGCACTGCTGAGAAACAGATTTGTGGGTGCCTGGGCCTCCACAATAATAACTAATGCCCCAATCTTATCCCCCACCATTAGCATCAATGCTGCCACGCCATGAAGGTGCAGGCTGCATCCAATGGTGTGTGTGTGTGTGTGTGTGTGTGTGTGTGTGTGTGTGTGTGTGTGTGTGTGTGTGTGTGTAAGGGGGTTAATCAGGAGGCCTCCTCATTGTTCCCTTACCTCAAAGTAAGCCCCCTATAACGCTATGGGTCTATTCAGATCTGCACTAGCTCTTTGGCTGGTACGAGTACTAGTGGACCTGAGGAGGTGTGTCAAGGCCAGGTGGGGGCATAGGATATCGGCAGTGCCATTGCCGCTGAGATCCGCTCCCTGCCCTCCGTAACATGCCTCCCAATGGCCCCAAGCCCTGCCCCGATCCCCCCCCTCTCTGCCCCATTACTGCTCCACGCACACCCCAAGCCAACTTACTGGTGCCGGGGGACCCAGGAAAGCCACTGCTGCATGGTCAGCAATGCTCACCATTTGTGGCAGCAGCCGGGCAGCATGTTGCATTTTGCGATGCTGCACATGATGCTGCACTGCCAGAACGCAAGTTCTGGCAGCACAATCGGGCGATAGGAATGGGCAATAAATTATAGTAAAAATCGTTTCATACTTTAGTGTGAAATGATCGCATATATGACTGAAACAGCAAGAGTATTGTATGCAGAGTATTGGTGATCAGATAATATATATACAAATATACAATATCAGCAAAATTGATGCCTTATATCCAGCTCAAAGAAAGACAATGTTAACACCTTCTTTAAGAACTGACATCCATTTATTATATAGTAGAAGACTAGCATTCAGCAAGTTGTAAATAATGACAATGTGCTGGTTGTAGCTCAGTGTATGTAGAAGGTCCCATGTTAATTCTTATTTGGTATGGCTAGGAGAGATTCTGCCAGTCACATAGACACTACTTGGTAGAATTTGTATTGATAAAAGATCCCCTTTTATACCATTCTCTAGAAAAATAAACTTATTCTATAGTACATCATAACTGAACAGCTGTTCAAATTCTAGAATGTTATAATCATACCAACTGTTGTTATTATCCTATAGTTTTATATTTGATAATATACTGTTATTATAGGTAGTAGTACTGGTTATAGTGTAGCATGCAGTATAGTACCGTGATGGCGAACCTATGACACGCGTGTCACAGGTGACACACGAGGTCATTTTGGGTGACACGCCAGCGTTTCCCCCAGGGCCCTGATACGCCTTACATTTTTGCAAACGTTTTACAGGCTTGTCTTGAACATTTAGGGCAGGGATTTTGGCAGACTTCTATCAAATTATTATCTAGTAAAACTCAGCAACAAAAAAGTCACTAATTGATTTAAATAAAATGCAATGTGTTACTGTATAGTTGTTTTCAGTTCAGTTCAATTCAAAATTACTATTAAAAGTAGCAATAGTCAAAGTACTATTAAAAATTCAGGGGGGGGCGAGACACATCAGCAGAGTCAAGTTTCAAAAATGTTAACACACCAAGCCCAAATGGTTCGCCATCACTGGTATAGTATATGGTTTTATGTTGTTGTAGTAGTAGTAGTACTACTACCAGAGCTGATGAGAAATGTTATTCAAAGCACTTTGCAACATTTGGACTTTTTAATAAAATTAAAATGTACTGGAATACAATACAAAATCCAGGGACTTTGTGCTTTGAAAGCTCTAAAAGCTGCAAGAGGTATGTACGGTAATCTCTAGATCCAGAAGAGTAGCCAGATAACCAAATCTAGTTCAGCTCCAACCCATAACTGTACTGAGAAAGACTACAGAATCAGCAAACAAACTAATTCAGAGTTCAACCTAAACGAAGAGTCATAGATTAAATCCTTAGCTGCTGAAGTTCCAAAGAGGAATGCCAATTATTTATATCCGACTAGGCTCTGACCCTTTGTACTCAAACATACAGTCGTAATTTCTTTCTTTTCTTTTTTTTTGCTTGACCTACAGTGCAGCGGAGTAAACTGCTGAAATGACAGCAACAATGCCTCTTCCAGTTGCGAGTTCTGGAAAGAACAAGGCCCATCTGCTTTCTATTTTGTTTGGAATTAGCAAAAATCTATTCTACGTGCCAAAGCCTTCTGGACAGTTCTTCCCCTTCCCACCCATCAACCACCTCCTGGACTTACTGCTGCACAGCTCTTTCTTCTCACAATAAGCAACGCAATCTGTCAGGAGCTGCCAGATGCCCCCTTGTTCTTATGGGATGAACTTTGCTTATGTTAGACATTTAATGACAGAACAGCCCCGTCTCACAGTCACAAGTGGTGCGTCCTGTTCAGTATAGAACGCTCCGCTGCAGAGAATTACAAGCACAGCTGGGTGTCTTGTTTTAATATGAATTTTTTATATGGAAACTTATACACCAGGGCTTAATTTGAGCCTGGCCTTAGTCCAGGAATTCGTTTTCTAGTCAGAGGGCTCTACCCTGAGGCATATGAATGAAAAGATATATTTTAGATAAACTAGAGTGCTCCTGTGCATGGGCAGAAAGCCCATGCTGTCAAACCAAGAAGGAAATACCACCAGCTCCCGTTCCCGCCCCCCGCAAGTTTTCCAAAGGATCAAAGGGCATGAGGAATTCCAAACAGACTTGAGCGCAGCACTCCTCACTTTTTTAAGCAGCCGACCCTGCTGCCACCCCCGCAAGACCTTCCCTCTGCACAGCGTTTGGCCCCGGTGCGGGCAGCAGAAGACCCTCCATCACCCCCTTCGTTCTCAAGAGAGCAGTGACAGAAACTTCGCCCCTCCATACTGGGAAGAGATGGGCTCCATGGGGTTCCCTGACGTGACGGCTATCCCCGGTCACTGCCCCCTTA
This sequence comes from Plestiodon gilberti rubricaudatus, assembly GCA_026170595.1. Classification (NCBI taxonomy): domain Eukaryota; kingdom Metazoa; phylum Chordata; class Lepidosauria; order Squamata; family Scincidae; genus Plestiodon; species Plestiodon gilberti. The sequence continues at coordinate 50,835,178 of JANXHW010000001.1, read as the reverse complement.
CCCCCGAAGAGCCCCCTCCCCTTGTGCCCTTACTCCTGTGAAGGGGGCAGAGAAGAAGCGGCAAAATGCACGGAGGAGCAAACTTTGTCCCGCAGGTTAGTTTGCCGAAAGAAGAAGAATAACGGTTATACAGAGAAGGATGAAGCGCTCCGAGTCCGAATGCTTTCCTTCAAATTACCACAGGGGTCCAGAAACAGGGAGCGGAGGCGGGGGCGGGGGCGCGCGCGTTGGTTGCTCGGGGCCCGGGAGACGCTTGTCCCCTCTCTCACCCGTCTCTGGCGCCGCCTGGGTTCTCCTGTCGGGACTCGCCCCTCCTCCAGCTCAACCCGCAGCCCGCGTCCCACAGCCCGGCGCGCACTTACATAGAGGGAGTTGATGCGGGAGCCGTAGAAGCGCAGCGGGGTGCTCAGCTCCAGCGGCGGGGAGCTCACGTCATCGCCGGGCTCCAGCTCGGCGTCTCCTCGCTCCAAGCCGAAGGGGAAAAGGAGCCCCCTGTGAGGTAAGCAGCCCCCGGGCAGCGCCAGCGCCAGCAGCGCCCACAAGCTCAAGCCCCTAAGGCTGTCCATGCTCTCGCGCCTTCCTGCCCGCGTCTCCGAGAAGCGCCTGCTCTGCTGAGCTCCAGGGTGAGGCGGCAGCGGCGAGCCTAGGGAACCTCCAAGTTTTAAACCTCGCCAGGGCTGCAGTGGAAGGAGAGGAGGGGAGGCGCTTTTCGGGTGGGCAGCCAACCAATCAACAGAGAGTAAAAAAAAAGCCACCCTATCACAATTAGGGGACTGCCTCCCTCGTTCCGTAACCCAAATCCATCAAAACCAAATCCCAAGAAGTGAGGGATCTTGGTTTACCCAATAATCTCCCTCTTAGCGCAACCAGAGGCGTTTCCCGCCCTCTCCCATGAGTACAACTGAGGGAAACGTTACCTACACTCACATTCTTAGAGAAGCTAACTTTTTTTCCCCTGTGGTAAAATGCATATGCATGTAAACATATGTAGAAACAAGACAAGAGATGTATTGGTAATGCGTTGTATGCCATTAAGAATACAGAAATTGTCTTGCTGGATCATCACAGGGAGCGAGATCCATCTAGTCTACAAACAGCACCCAGCCTGAAGTCAGGTGATGCTCAACCAACTGCTTGTCCCATTATCTGGAAGGTATTCAGAAATATCTCCCACTTTCCTCGATTAATATCTGCAGTCCTTTCAGAAAGTCATCTAACCAATAAGTATTCCCACATTGTGGTAGTGAATTCCACAAGAGTTAAGAGGGTGTTGTGTGAGTGAAGCACGTATTTCTTGTAGTGTGTAGCACTTCATCATTGGGTGACTTCCGTGCTTGCAGTTATCTTGCTGTCATTCAGTTCAAAGGGAAGGAACCACTCACGTGTTCGATCATACTGGAACTTGACTTTTCAATTAATGGCTTATATCCTTTGGTCAGTACAGGGCTGGCATGCCAACATTATTCATTAATTGTATTTGTTGCATTTATATCCTGCCGTTTCTCCAGGGAGCTCAGGGCAGTATGCAAGATTCTCTCCCACTTTCCTTTTTATCTAGGATACATAGTGCATATTTGACTTATATGGCAAGTCCAGGAATAGGAGAATGGGAAGCACTGGAAAGACTTTTAATGATAAGATTACAGGGCAGTGCTGCTAAGAAGACTATGGTATAACATTTGACAGATAGCGGTATGACTCAGCAACAATACAAAGAGCTGACTGTGTGATCTTGAGATTACTATGAATTATATGATTCTAAGCCAGTTTTATTTAGAGAGGGTATACCCATTGTTGTGTCCTTTTCCTAAAAAAAAGTCAAACCTAGCCAAATGAATGCTTCAGTAATATTCAGACTTGACTACTGTATTGCATTTCATACAAGGCTGCCCTTGAAAAGCATTCAGTTGGTGGAAAAGGCTGCCATGATATAGCACTGGCAGATTGGAACATATTACCGGTACTTCAATTTTGTATGATATCCACTGGTTCTGGTTGCCTATTTGTTTCTCAGCTAATTTTAAGGGGCTAGTTAAATTCTTAAGCCCAAAGCAACATGAGACTGCAGATCCAAGTCAATCTGGCATCTAAAGTAGTACCAAATTCTACCACCACCACCCCTCGGCAGCATGTACTTGCACACCCCCTTCATGACGATCATCAGTCCTGCTTCACCTCCTCCTCCTCCTCCTCCTCCGCTGCTGCTGCTTCCTGTAAACTGCCTAGGTGGTGAGGATCCTGGGAACAGAAACCCTTTGCTCCCAGCATCCTTCCAATCCAGCAAATTTACAAGAAGCAGTGGGGAAGGGAAGGAAATGAAGGAGGCAGCAGCTGTGGCTATCTCCTCCTCCAGCTCTGCTGCTATGATCTTTGGCAGCACCACTAGAGAAGAAGGATGGAGAGTGTGTGAGAAGAGGATGGAGCAGTGGCCAGGTCATGGGAGCTGGCAGGCAGGCAGGCAGGCAGGTAAGGGAGGTAGGACACCTTCTGCCAGTGTGCTGCCTCCTTCAGCCTGCCACTGAAAATACTTGATTCAGCCAGCTCCATGGATGGGCTGTCCCTATGCATACCTTTCAGACTGCTTGCTCGCATATAGAAGCAGATGTCACTTGGGGAGGTAAGGGGGGAGAAGTTGCTAGCTACAGACTATGCTTGCAACATACCTCTTCAGCAGCTACAAATTATGGTTTAAAACTAAGATCCAGTGTCATTACTCCAACAAATGAGGTACACACTTATGGCGCAATCATGCCTAAAGATACATGGCCGGCCTAAAGGACCGACCACTGTATCCTTGGCCATTCTTCCCCTTCCCTGGGTGTAAGCCGGCCGGGGCCCTATGGGCCTCCTCGGATGTATGCCAGCTATAAAGCTGACTATATCTGGGAAGGCCGTGTAAGGGCTGGGAACGGGCAGGGCTCTGCCGATATCCTCACCCCCTTCTAGCCCGGGCCAGCCAATGGCCCCCTCCCTCACTGCCCGGTTCTGCCCTCCCTCCGCTCCTGCACCGGCCAGTGCAGGACTTACCTATATTGGTGGCTGTGGGGTCTGGAGGGCTGCGGAGTGAGGCTAGGATTGTGCTGTTAATTTTGTCTCTGATTTTATTATTGGAGGAGCTTTGATCTAGGAGTTGTCAGACTCAAACAAACATACATTCTGTTGTTAAGGGTTAAATCTTATCTATTTACTTTTTCATTCTGCTTTGGCCCCAGTTTGCTGTTTATCTGGTATTCCCGGAGGACAAACATCTGTCTGCCAAATACTCATGTCCTTTTAATGCAATCAGATGACCTCCATCCACCCCCATACCATTGATTTAAGAAACTGATGTGAATAAACTGCACTGCTTCTGGGATATCCTGTCTTTAAGGCACCCCCAACATTTTTAGAAGTCTCTTTAAAGTAAAACTGACATGTTTTGAAGGTATTTGCCAGATTAAAAAAGAAACAATAGGTTCAAGGATAATGACAATACTGTATTCCTTAATTACTTAACGGTATTGTATTACTTAACAATTGCTAAGTACATTTGCAGCTCTCATTAAAAGGGCTCTGCCAGTCGACAATGAACCATCATTATTTACAGCTATTCTGAGGATGGAAATGCATTCATTTCAGAACAGGGCGAAAAATATGCAAGAAATGCTACAAAAAATGGATTTTGTTACAAAGAAATTGGCCTGACTGACTGACTTGAATGAAATGCAGCTGCTTTGCCAAGTGGAAAGAGCTCCTGTGGAACTGGGCACCAGTTCCTTGAAAGGAGAATTGTGCCTGCTGCACGGATTCTCCTGCTTACTACACACAGCAGCAGCAGTGATAGCAGCATTCCAATCCCTCTGATGAATTCAGTGGCTGTAGGCCAAGGCCATACTCTGAAGCAGGAGGCAGCATGGATGCATTGCCAGAACATCAGGAGACCGACCGAGAAGCTCACATCTGCCATAGCCTTCTGCTGTGCAATGTGTGTGAATGCTTCCTTGCAATACGGTCATGTAGCGGTACAGTCCTGGCATTCTCACTAAATTTATTTACAGTATTTTCCTACCTACTGTCTTTATACCTTACCTTTTCAGTAAGAAACATAACAACGTGGCAACATCCATTTTTCACTAAAGTCATGAGCAGTAAAGGTTTCTTTGTCTCCAAAGGTGCGGAAAGAAAAGCTATGGCAGGGAAAGGTTTCAGAAAGGGGCCACAGCTCAGTGATAGAGAACATGCTCTGCAGGCAGTGGGTCCTCCGTTCCATTCCTAGCTGCATCTCCAGGAAGAGCTGGGAAAGACCCCTGTCTGAAGCAGGCACTGAGAAAGACCTCTTCATAAGAGGCTAGAGACGACCCATAGTCTGTTCCTGCCTCCAGTGATAATCCCTGGTCAACATGTGTTACTATTGCAAAGTATTCTATATGGCCATGTGCATGATTGCCACCATCTTTGTTTATTTTACAGACAGTGGCTATTTTAAAGTTGTACTTGTACATGTACACATAGTAGCAGTGATGAAACATGGAAGCTATAATTGGTGGGCTGCCAGAGGAAATAAGCGCTGGAGCAGCTGATTCGCAAAATGAGTCCTGCTGCGGATCACTTTTCTACTGATCAGAGAAGGTGAGCAAACTCTTTAACCTGAGACAAAGCAATGGGCAGTCCAATCCTGTCTACATTTTAGACCGGTCTAGGGTGTTGCAAACATGTCGTAAAACACATTTGCGCCACCAGGTGAGTAAGCGGTGCTGGCGGAGAGGCTTGCGCCACTCCTCCAGCGCCACAGAGCAGAGCAGCGCCACAGTGGGAAGGTAAGTCCCCGCCAGGGAGGAACGGAGCATTCCGGGGGTAGGTTGGATTGGTTGGCCAGGCCCAGGAAGGGGGAGAAATCATCGGTGGCCTCCTCCGCCATATCCTATCCCCCTACCTGGGCCTTGCCACCATTACACAGGGCTCTCGGACTTGCGCCAGCAAAATAGCTGGCGCACATCCGAGTAGCCCCATTGGGACGGCTGGTATGTTACTCAAGGTAAGGGGTCAAATGTCCCTTTACCCTGAGGAGGCTGCCAACTGCGCCAGGGCAGGCCCAATCCTGCTCAGGATGCAGTGGGCATTTTATGTGTGTCACCGCGTCCTTCTAGACAGGATTGCGCTGAAAGTTAATTTTTCCAACAATAAATGTTTGTCATTTTTATTTAACCGAGAACTTGAAAATAATTTGTAGGAAATAAGTTTTATTCATTTATGAATTTATACTGGACATTGTTAGCCAAAATGCCTGTTACTTTGGGGAATAGCTTTAAATAAGGCAAGTTGGCATGTTCTGGGATCTTTACCTGTGTATACCAGAGTCCAGCTTCACAGAATTCCGTTTTAAATAATATTGAGAACACACGTGGTTACTTTCCAATATTTACTAAATAGTTCAGGCAAGAATCATACAAAAAGAAAATACAGTTCAACATGCATCACTTCAATCATACTCCCAAAGCATACAGATCTAGGAACTTAGGTACAGAGATTTAGCAGGGTTCTTGCTAGAGTTCACCTTGGCTTGCAATGCTGTAGCATTGAATGAAAAGTAGGACTAGCAGTCTGTAGGAATGACTGAGAAGTCAAATTAAGAGTGGGGGATAGGAGGAGAAGGGGGGGGGAAATAAAATGATTCTAAGGTTCTGAACAAGCTGGGTTCAGGAACCAAATCAGTGATTAACTGAGGGGCAATGCAAGGAGAAGGGAGGGGGGTTGCAAGAGAGAGGGAGGGGGCAAAAAGGGGGGGGAAAGGGAACAAGATAGAGATAGTGAGAGCTCAACAGTACCAGTACACAAATACAGTTCAATATGCATCACTTCAATCATACCCCAAAGCATACAGATCTAGAAACTTAGGTAGAAGTACAAAGAATTAGAAGGGATCTTGATTTACTTGGGTCATAGTCACCTAAATCCTGGAGAGTTCACCTCTGATGCTGCAAATGCTGTAATTCTGGCACAACAGTGAATGAAAAAGGAGGAAGAAACAAATTGGGTCTGAACTGGTCAGACTAGCAGTCTGTAGGATGACTGAGAGCGAAGTCAAGTCAAGAGGGGGGGAAGGGAAGGGGGAAAATGGAGGGAAGCAGACAGAGGGAGATAAGATGAAGCACGGAGCTCACCTACACCTATTTCCAGAATGCAAGAAGAGAGCTGGCATGCTGGCAGCGTGCGTTTTAAACCTACACACAGGGGAGGAGTTTTTGGGGTCTTATGCTGAACCTTGTTTGGGCTGGAGGTAAATCTGTGGGAGGAGACAAGATAGGGTGGGGAGGCGGGATAGAGCAGATGGCTTCATTGACCCTGGATTCATTGTGAATTGGCTCTCCTTGGGAGCCAGACGGTTGCTGTTAGCATATAGTTTGCAAGAATGTGCGTACGTGGTGTGAGCCTCTTGGGAGGGGGGTGAGGAGATCTGGCTTGATGGTCCGGTACTTAAAAGAGACAAAAGCAAAGGCTGGGTGGAGTCATTCCAGGTGGCCCTCTGTATTGTTTCTTCTAGGAACATATTTAGCATCACAGTGTGCGTGTGTGTGTGGGTGAAATGCAGAGTAGATTCTGTGAGAGCTGGAATAGCGAAATGGATGCTGCTTCTCAGGGCTTTTCAGCTTGGACACATGGCGAAATGGTGGCAGGCAGCTGGTCAGGTTTTTCCCTCATGGCTTCTTGGGGAGACCTTTCTTCAGCATGGCTCATGGCAGGAACACAAGCGGCAGGACCCTCGCATTGTGTCATAATACAGTCCAGTCTGGCACACGTTCATCCAAAGTCACAGCTCACAGGTTATCTCAAAAGCCTCATGGCAATAAACAGTTTCCTTTTGCCACAGTTCTCATTTTAAAAGGATACTGGGTAACAACATATAGAGATTTAATACAAAATACATAAAATGTGAGGATTCCTCCTACCCTACCATGTGTCAGTCTACAAATAATGGAGACATCTACTGGTCTTTGTTATTATAGCATTCACATTGACTATACATTCTCTTCTGCATTCTTATTTTAAATAATAACAATAACAATAACATTACCAGTATTTATATACTGCCTTTCTTGGTCATTGGATTTCTCCGACTTTAATTCAAGGCGGTTTACATAGGCAGGCATTTCTAAACTAAAGCGGTTTTTACATTTTTACAATAAATGTTCTAGTCTTATAGAATGCTTCATTCCAGGTGGTTTCCTTTCACGGTCTGGCCTCTCTCTGGCATTCGCCTCCCATGCTTTGATTGACAGACAAACTCTGTCTTCCACACAGAGAGCCAGCTGCAACTTTCTCTCTCACACATAGAGGCTCTGCAGCTTGTCAGCAGTGTGTCAACAGCTCTTCGACTGCTCACTGATTCTTCCGGGAGTCTCGAACTGCTGTCCTCAGATCTTCAGGCATAAGAGGCTGCAGCTCTACCGACTGAGCTATACCTCCTGCCCAGGTGTAGACCTCCTTTTTAGGTGTAGATCTCCTTTTAGGTGTAGGCTGTAAACTGGCTGAGGGGAACCATGAGCAGGAATCTCTAAGAATAACCTGGGTTAACCTGGATTCCAACTTGTAATCATAAATCTGAATGTGCCACTTCCCTTTTGCCTAGGTGTTCAAAGCTTAAATATAAAGCACAAAGTGCTTCCATCACAAAACTAGAACTTTTTTCATCCTATATGCATGTCTATAATACCACCATGTCCATAATACCACGTAAATAAATAATAGAACACTTCCTAGAGTTAAGATGAAAATAAATCTTCAAAGGCCTCCATACATCAAGATCAGACTTTTTCTGAAGATGTGGACACCAAGGGCAAAAGGGAAGGGAGTGCAATTACTTTCTTGAAGAAGAATTTTCTTTAAGGGGAAAGGCATGATCCTTTTGAAAGAAGATCTTTATGGAATATGTATAACAGCTCTTTTGGTAACTGGGTCCAGATACTCTCTGGGCTGATAGATAGCAACTGAATAGGCAACATGAAAAGATAAAAAATACAGAGGCAATCAAGGCCAGCCAATCCATGAGGCCAACTGGTAGAGATCTCAGGCAACAGATTGGCGGCGTGGGGGGGGGGGCGCCCATCTCTATGTTCCTACTTACCTCTACTCCTCCTCCTCCTCCTCCTCCCACTCCATGGATTGGAAAAGGAAGAGGAGGACAGAGAGGAAGAGGAAATGTAGAGGGGAGGGGCGGGCTGAGCTAGCTAGAACACTGGAGAGTGGAGGAGCAGAGGCTGGCACATCATTGGATAAGGGGGGCAGCGTTTGACATGCCACTGCAAGCATCAGGATGTCTTGGGCCAGCCATGGGGGCAGTTATTCAAACAGAGTCTGTTTTAGGACTTGAATGCATGTGTAACGGGGAAAGAGCCTGCTGTGTGATGGTGCTCCCCACCACCTGTGTACATTATACACAGCTTGAATATCTGTAAGGAGCTACAGTCTTTGATGTCCAAATGTCCATGTAAAATATTGTGCACACCTACTAACAGTTGCTGGGTGTCCAGATGCTTTGTTTTATTTATTAAGTTTTGACTGTTTTTATTTATTAGGTTTTTAATCCTATTTTTCCTTCAAAGAGCTCTGGCTGTCATACATGATTCTCCCCCCCCCCATTTATCCTCACAACAACCTTGTGAGGTAGGGTAGGCTGAGAGATAGTGACAGGTCCAAGGTTACTTAGTAAACTCATGGGTGAGAGGAGATTTGCATCTAGGTCTCCTCAGGCCTAGTCCAAAATACACTATACTGTAAATCTAAATAATTTCCCCCCAATTGTGTTCTTAATGTTGTTAAGAGAGCAAAAGGTAGTTTATATATCATTTTCCTTTGGGTAGCTGCACCATAAATGAAGAAAATTCCCTCCATCGCTAAAGGTTGAAGAATGTTAAGGAATAACTGAATCTGCTTGTTGTGATCTTGAGTTAGCAACCTGAAATTATCTCACTCTCTGCTCCTGTAATTCTGTAACATAATGCACCCACTTGCTCTTCTTAAATATATGGCAAGTTGTGTTTTTCCAACATCCCGCTTTGTCATAGGATTGCTTAGGATATTCTCTAAAGCATTCATCCTCCATGAAAAGGAGGTCTGGCTCAGTTGGTAGAGCGGCCGTCTCATATGCCTGAAGACCTGAAGGAGGCCAGTTCGGGACGCCCAGAAGTATCCGTGTGCTGTCGGAGAGCTGTCACCGCTGACAAGCTGCAGAGCCTCTGTAAGGGAGAGAAGCTGCAGCCGGCACTCTGTGAGAGGGAGTTGCCTGTCAGTCAAAACGTGGGAGGCGAATGCCAGTGAGAGGCCAGACCGTGAAAGGAAAACACCTGGAAAAAAGTGTTCTATGGAAGACTGGAACATATTGTATTGTAAAAAAAAACCCTTGGGGTTTAGAAAGCCTGCCTGTGTAAACCGCCTTTGAATTAAGTCAGAGGAGAAATCTGATGACCAAAGAAAAGGCAGTATATAAATACTGGTTATTATTATTATTATTATTATTATTATTACACCCCACCAGTATCAGTGCCAGGTTGTTGTGGGCCCTGGGACGAAGCACAGTCATGGGCCTGCTCACCTGCACGGCTAGCACTGCCACTGGATACTTCAGCTTCAGAAGTTGGCTAGGTGAGTCCTCCAACAGATATTGTTCCTTATTAATTATTATTATTATTATTAACAATATTTATATACCGCTTTTCCTTGGCCCATGATCCACCTGGCTGACTCCTGACACTGCCCCTGCTCCCCCCAGATCACCAGAGCGGCTGAGAAGCATGTTGAGGGATGAGGCAGCATCACGTTATGCATCATACAATTGCTTCTTTTCTTTGCATGGCACAGAGCACTGTGCAGAGAGGCAGGAGGGAAACTCTAGAAGAGGATAGTCAAATTGCCCACTCTATTTATCTAGGTGTAAATTTTTTCATACGTTTTTGTCCAGCATTTTCAGAGTTTCCAGTTGAGGAGTTCATCTGGAACATCCAGCTTTCTCACAGTGTGAGTCAGGCCTCCCTAAAAGATCCAGACAGCTGCTTAGGGAGGAACAAATGAGGCAAAGTGCTTTTGCCCTCTTCCCCCTAAATCTCCCACTCTGCTGTACACTAATGATAGTAAATTTTCCAGCTTTCGTGAAATATAAAACAAAATCTACAGTAGACTGGCTGATTTGCTCTCATATTTGTGTCTTCGGATCTGTTTATTTTTTATTTTTTTAAAAATCATGATCAGGTTTAAGAAAAAAAGCTTGGCTGATTAAGTGGGGAGAGGGTTGTTTCGTTTTAAAGGACGAGGAGTGAACCGAAGGAGCAGCTTTTCAGAGTAGTTCCTTGCCAACTGCTGACGGAGGCAGTCCTAATGAATCATTCTGGATTGTGATCATGTGCTACAAGCCGTCAGTGAACTGCCAAAGAGGAAGTGCAGCTTGTTTTCTTTTTCTTGGTTCCTCTGCTGTAGGAAGATGAAAGGCGAAGGAGGCAGAAGCAGCAACAGGCAGAGCTAACCGGGGGAGCCTGCCTGCTTCCAGCATTCAGATGGAGGCCTTGGAGTGGGACTTGATGACCAATGACACCTTTCCACCAACTCTGAGCCCAGCTGTACCTCCGTATGTCAAGCTGGGACTGACCATTGCCTACACTGTCTTCTATTCACTTCTGTTTGTGTTCATCTACACCCAGCTCTGGCTGGTCCTGCACTACAGGCACAAGAGGTTTAGTTATCAAACGGTCTTTTTATTTCTGTGCCTGCTCTGGGCCTCTCTGAGGACGGTGCTTTTTTCGTTTTACTTCAAAGACTTTGTCACTGCAAATTCTCTCAGCCCCTTCGTCTTCTGGCTTCTTTATTGCTTCCCAGTGTGCCTCCAGTTCTTCACACTGACGCTGATGAACCTTTACTTCACTCAGGTAAGGGAAACGGGTCACTTCTGCATTCGGGTTGATGGGATTGCAACAGAGTTGTTTTTGAAGGGATTCTGTAGAAAATTCCACTTTCTGCCTGTCTCTGTGTCTTTGGCAAAGATTGAAAGGTACAGTATCTGACGCGTATCTGGTCCATTGTTTATTGGGCGACACTGTTGAAGTATTAGTGGAATCCTCATTGCTGGAAATATGGAAGTTACATTAAGCACAGGAAGCTGCCGCCTTCGACTGAGTCGGGCCATTGATCCATCTAGCTCAGAATTGTCTTTGCACTAATTAGCAAAGACTCTCCACTGAGTTTCAGAAAGGGGCTTTCGCAGGGCTGCCTGAGGGTGCCAGGGATTGCAGCACTTGGTTCCTTCCACATGCAAAGCAGATGCACTACCCCTGAACTACCACCCCTCCCCTGAAAACCACAGATGAAATGGTTCGTCCTGATCCTCCAAGCAAGGGATATTGTGAAAAATCACTTTACTCAGCACATTAAGCAGACCAGCTAATTTTATGAACAATGCAACAGAAGGTTTCGCAATTCACTCATGTCTGTTGATCAGAGAGTCTGAATTTCAGTGACAGTTCTGTGATCTCACTTACACAGAGCTGCATTGGTTTTAATAAAGAAGTTCATTTAAGCTGGATAAGTTAAAGAGATGCATGCTGCAACCCTCTACAGCCGTTTGTTTTGATGCAGGAGTTGTTTCTTCCATCAAGCTGAACTTCAAAACTCTATTCTGTGGGGAAGAAGATATTGTATGTTGGAAGTTTAAACTAATTTTATTATTCCTGGCAAAGGAAAAAAAATTGGTGCAAAACTATGTGCAGGAAGAAAGCTGATGTGGTGTGAGGGTTAAGAGTGTTAGCAGTGAGCCAGGAAGTCTGTGGGTCATTCTCACCTCAGCCACAAACTTGCTAGGGAGCCAGGATGGTGCAGTGGTTTGGGAGTCGGACTTAGACCTGGAAGATCCAGGTTCAAATCCCCGCTCAGCCACGAAGCTTCCTGGGTGACCTTGGGCCAGTCACTATCTCTCAGCCCCACCTACCTCACAGGGTTGTTGTGAGGATAAAAAAGAGGGGAGGAAATATGTACACCACTCTGAGCTCCTTGGAGGAAGGGCGGTATAAAAATGTGAAAACTAAAAAATAAATAAATAGGTGGTCTTAGGCAAGCTAGTATTACCTCAGCCTCACCCCTCCTTCTGGCCTGTTTCACAAGGCTATTGTAAGAATAACAGAAATAATGTATATGGAGCTTTGAATACCTGGAATACACTGTATGAGTCTGAAACACTATTATTTGAGCAATTTGATCATAGGACCTAATTTGATCATCGTGACCTAATATTTAGTCTAAATGTGGCAGAGCAATTGTGTGTGTTTTAATTAAAATACATCACACAGAAAGTTTCTGAAGGCCTTGGGAGACGTCTGTTCAAGTCCCCACTGAGTTGTTTAGGAATGTCTGTGACTTACAATCCAACTCAACGCATGTTAACTTGGAAGGAAGTCACGTTAGTGCCAAGAAGGAAATATACATAGGATTAAATCGTTGTCCTCAGTTCCCCATTTGTAAAGTGGGACTAATGCTAACATCTCACAGAATGATGGTGAAGGTGGGCCATAAAGAGAGCATAAAGACATTTAAATCATAGCTCCCATCAGACTTCTGTTACACGTGGCTAAGATATTATGCTATTGCCATCGAAAAGGGACTTGCAGAAGTAGAACACAAAAGCTAAAATGTAGTTGTGCCAGATTTTCCTTACAAAAGAAAGCCCCAAATCCACACAAGAAGTTGAGAAATATAGGAACAGCCTCTGAAGGATTATAGCACACTCCATAGAATAAGCCACACTCATTCCAATTTTAATAGATACTTCACACTATAATCAAGAGGTGACAAGTTTGGCTTGTAATTCAGCATAGTGTCAAGACTGCCCTGTTAAAAAATACACCTACATTGACATAGCAGACAAGCAAAGGCAAGTGAGAAAGGGGAGGAGAGGAAATCACTACCTGCTTGGAGGCAACTTTCACCCATATAAAAAGAAGAAGGCAGACTGGTAATGCCTCACCATGCACAAAAGCCAGCTGCTTCAGTCTGAAGAAAAGTTACTGATTGTTGGCACAAAGATAAGGCTGTGGAAGTAGTGAAGAAGAAGGCTGTGATATTAATGCACTCCTTGAAACATGGTTGAGCAAAAGGAGGAACACTCCAGAAAGCCAGCAGATTAGCATCCAACTAGGAGTCATCAAATTACTTAAGATGAAGGAACTTGCTTGCTTGCGTGCGTGCGTCTGTCCATCCCAGTCCAGGTGTGGCCCAAGGCAATCTGAACCCACTCCAAAATTCTGATGCCCCCCAAACTCTGCCAAGGACCAGCCCACCCCTGACATGAATGATGCAGCTCATGTCGAGCGGCAGAAGGCAGGGAGAGTCACAGACTCGACTCGGGGTGCCCTTTCACACCGAATCTGCCACCGCCTCCCTCCAGCCCACCCTGGATGGAGCTGCATTGATCCGCTTCCCTATCCCTGCTAGGTAGGTTTACCATGAAAAAGGCACTGCTGAGTCATGCTGGAACTTCAACCCCTCTCATCCATTAAGGCTGGCTGCATAGTCGGTCTCTGCCAGCTATTTTGTGCATTGTGTATCTTCTTCATCTGGCAGCAGAGGAACACTAGATTCCAGCTAATACACGTGCTGTGTTTCACATCTGCCAGTCCATTGGTCAAGTCCATGCACCCACGGCCAAGCGAAGGTTCGAGGGACTGACCTTAGGCTGCCCAGCTTTGAGTTAGCCAATCAGCACAATGTGGGAAAAGGAAAGAGGAAGTACTTAAAAAGGAGCAGACCAGTTTGAATCAGGAAGTGGCTGCATTTGTTTTTCAGCTAGCAGGAAGTGATGTCACTAGTATGCCTCTAACATACTTTTATTTCAATTCATGAACAAACAACAAAATGGCGTCAAGTTGTAGACGAGTCATTAGAACTCAATGCCGTGTTTCTACCAGTAGAACTCAAATGCATTGGGGATGCCTTGTTTAATACCTTGGAGCTCAAAGGAAAGGTTGCAAGCATGGCGAGTGTGCTAGAAGCTGAAAAACATATGCGACCCTAGTGTGCTAGGAGGAGATTAACATACACCTCTTGAGTGCTACTGGCGCTGCTAGCTGAAAAACAATAGCAGCAAGTATCTTTGTAGAAGAACTGACAAAGCTTACTTGTCCATTCTTGATGGTGGTTCCTCTGGCTCCTCCTGGAGGTAGATGTAGAATTTGCTTCTAAAAGTGAGTACTTCTCTAGGCAACGTCCCACCCCTATCCTTGGTGGCCTCTATTGCTACTCAGGGCCAGTGTAGGTGCAGAGGAGTTGGGGTTAGCCTGGTCAACTGGCTTCCCAGATGGCTCCTATAGCACCTGCCTTCCATGTTGAGGGAGCCATGGTCCTTTGGGTTTACCCTAGATGGGAGGTGGGATGAGGAAGGGTCTCCCAGCTTTTTCCTAGATTTGGGAATTGCCCTCCTGATGGCAACTTATCTATTAAAAAATGTTGTGTTAAAATTACCCTTCAAATGGGCCATGAAGTGGCACTAGACCAGCACAGCCCAATTTCTGCTAACTGTTAAGGCAGAGGAGAAAGTGGAAGAGAGGCATTTGTAATGCAAGTGAGTACCTTGATCAATGTAGACTACTTTCATATAATATGGAGCAAGAACCATTTGAAGTCTTATGTCTGAAGATGCCCCTAAAGTAGTCGCCCCTTTACATGTAACAGGATTACTGGGTCATGAGGCTATAACATATTTTTAAATACCTTGTCCTCTTGCTTTTTCTCCTGAAAGGAAGCCCAAAGTGACTAATAGCAATAAACACAAAATACAAGGTATCAAAGCAATGATCAAAACAACCTTTCATAACATAGTAATTAGAATGTGATAAAAAATGTCAGTTTGCAACAAATCAGTTCACCAGTATTATCAGCAACATTATTTATAATGGCAACATTAACAAAAATCTATCAAAGCGAGCAAAAAATATCATGAATACAGCAAAGCAAAACAGTTTTACCAAGACAGTAATAGCAGAAATAAGTTAAAATGCTAATTTATCAGATGCCATTAATCTCAGTCTGCCCAAGGATAGGGTTTCTAAAATTTACAACAGATTGATTTGCCAGCACATCTCACTCTTACCCACATTGCTTCCCTTCCTGAAGTGCATATATCCTATTTTTTCCACTGTATGTGCGCATGACGGGAATCCAGAGCCAATTGCAGATCCTTACTGCACGTCCAGATGGTGAAAAAAGATGACCTGACACACTGCAGGGTTCGTGCTACATGGACATTCCACATTCTAGTAGTCAGTTCAGATGTTTTGGATCATTGGGAAGACGCTCTAGTTTTTCCAGTTTTCTTTGCTTCCGTGAGAAACTGGGGCATCTTCCCATTGATGGTTGGCCACTTCCAAAGTCTGTGTATGTAGCACAAATCCTTCTATGCGTCAAGCCATCTTTCTTCACTATCTGGACGTGCTGTAAGGATCCGCAGTTGGTTGTGGATTCCCAGCGTGAGCTGGAATACAGAAGGAAAGCAACCTGTACATTCTTGACAAGCTCAATCAAAGTAGCATTCTGCTCAGCAGTGTCACAAGCTGGGTACGCACCGATTGCCTTGTTGTAAGGACTGTACTCACTGCATCATCATCACTGACCTTTTAGTCCTTACCCCCAAAGAGAACTTGAACAATGTCCATAAGAGACATGACTGAGCAAAAACATACAGAAGTTTGCTAGATTCAGGAAGAAATAGCCTTGAGTTCTGTAAAAAGTGCATCCGATTCCATGTTGTTTGTACTGTGGCGAACACACCTTTGATATTCAAAAGATTTGCTCAGATACAATCTTCCTGAAATAGATGACACTCTTTACAATGTTAGACTCAGTGGTTATGCAAGCCAGATTTAAGCTACTTTATGGAGGGCAGCAGGGCATTCTGCTTTCCATTTCATCTTGAAGAGCTTTCTGAAGTTGTAACGCTTGCTTTCTGCTTCACAGCAAAAGAAGACAGTACTCCTTTAAGTTTTGTAGCTTGTGAGAAGCAAGGCAGAGTGTTGGGCTGACCAGGCGCGTGGAAACGTTTGACTATTGGGTGAATTCATTTGGCCCATGAACCAGGTCTTTAGCTGGCACCTTTCCCTAGATTGTATGTTCACGCTGCCAATGGGGCAACTGTGGGAAGCAAAGCAGGAATCAGGAATATGACTATGCCTATGAATGCAGGAAGCCACCTTCTGCGGAGTCAGCCCATGGGTCCATCAGCTCAGCACTGTGCACTCTGACTGGCAGTAGCTCTTCAGGATTTTGGACAGGGGTCTTTCCCCCTCCTATCTGGAGATACCAGGGATTGAACCTGGGAACTTCTGCATGCAAAGCATACAAACTACTATGGAAATGTGGTGCCTCCACAAAGGGGAATTGTGTTGTTTGATGCATATGGATGCAAGAGAAAATATGCCTGCTTTCCCCAAGTACAGTATTTACTTTTTTCGATTTCCTGCTTTAACACTGAAATGTCAAAGCAGACTCACAGGAAGCTTCTGTGCAGACATCTACTCACTCTCATTCTCTGAGCATGGCAGCAAAAACCCCTTCCTTTACACTTCTTGTGGATTCATTTTGATCATGGAAACAAAATGGGGAAGGTTTAGAGGACAGCAACAAATATGATTAAAAAGTTTGGAAAACATTACACATGAGGCACAGACTAAGGGGAAATGGAACAAGATATATTTAGCTTAGAGGAAAAGAAAGGGGAATATGCCAGATTTTAGGCATTTAAAAGGCTTCCATTTAGAACAAGTGCTTTGAACTAGGGGGTGTGACCGTTGTTGTGGAAGGAGGGAAATTCACTGTCTACGTCGCTGTGCAAATTTGAGAGGCAATGAAAAATGACATTGTGCACTCATTTTCACAGTGATGTTTTTGCTGCTGTGTGGTTTTGTTTGATGCTGTTGCCTCAAACAGCATCAAACATTGCATGGGCATTGCAGTTCACTTGTTTATTATTTTTGTTTTTGGTAGTTGCTTATTTTTTTAAGTCACTTGATGGCCCAAAATTGGGGGGCAGAAGTGGGGTATCTCTTTATTATAAGTAAATTGATACAATTCTTAGGGCTACTTACGCAGCCGCGCATTATAACAAAAATGGATGCTTGCTTGCAAATTCAGTCTTTACTACCTGCCTAGTTCTGCCCCATGATGATAATAAATATCAAATATTTAATACGTACCTGCTTCAACCTCAATCCACTACATGCATCTTTTCCACCATGTGGGGACACTATGGAAACACACTGCAAAATGATCAATTTTCTCCAATGCATCTCTGGAGTGTACACACAATGAACACAAGTCATATGTAATCATTTCACATGTTATATTAAGGTAGCTGTGAGTACATGCTAAATACACTGCTCAAAAAAATAAAGGGAACACTGAAATAAGACATCCTAGATCTGAATGAATTAAATATTCGTATTAATTACTTTGTTCATTATATAGTTGAATGTGCTGACAACAAAATCACACAAAAATTAGCAATGGAAATCAAATGTAGCAACCCCTGGAGGTCTGGATTTGGAGTTACACTCAAAATTAAAGTGGAAAAAACACTACAGGTTGATTCCAACGTTGATGTAATGTCCTTTAAAACAAGTCAAAATGAGGATCAGTAGTGTGTGTGGCCTCCACGTGCCTGAATGACCTCCCTACAACGCCTGAGCATGCTCCTGATGAGGTGGCGGATGGTCTCCTGAGGGATCTCCTCTCACACCTGGACTAAAGCATCCCCCAACTCCTGGACAGTCTGTGGTGCAACATGGCGTTGGTGGATGGAGCGAGACATGATGTCCCAGATGTGCTCAATTGGATTCAGGTCTGGGGAACGGGCAGGCCAGTCCATAGCATCAATGCCTTCGTCTTGCAGGAACTGCTGACACACTCCAGCCACATGAGGTCTATCATTGTCTTGCATTAGGAGGAACCCAGGGCCAACCGCACCAGCATATGGTCTCACAACGGGTCTGAGGATCTCATCTCGGTACCTAATGGCAGTCAGGCTACCTCTGACGAGCACATGGAGGGCTGTGTGGCCCCCTAAAGAAATGCCACCCCACACCATTACTGACCCACTGCCAAACCGGTCATGCTGAAGGATGTTGCAGGCAGCAGAACGTTCTCCACGGCATCTCCAGACCCTGTCATGTCTGTCACATGTGCTCAGTGTGAACCTGCTTTCATCTGTAAAGAGCACAGGGTGCCAGTGGCGAAGTTGCCAATTTTGGTGTTCTCTGGCAAATGCCAAACGTCCTGCACGGTGTTGGGCTGTAAGCACAACCCCCACCTGTGGACGTCGGGCCCTCATACCATCCTCATGGAGTCTGTTTCTGAGCGTTTGAGCAGACACACGCACATTTGTGACCCGCTGGAGGTAATTTTGCAGGGCTCTGGCAGTGCTCCTCCTGTCCCTCCTTGCACAAAGGCGGAGGTAGCGGTCCTGATGCTGGGTTGTTGCCCTCCTACAGTCTCCTCCACGTCTCCTGATGTACTGACCTGTCTCCTGGTAGCGCCTCCATGCTCTGGACACTACGCTGACAGACACAGCAAACATTCTTGCCACAGCTCGCATTGATGTGCCATCCTGGATGAGCTGCACTACCTGAGCCACTTGTGTGGGTTGTAGACTCCGTCTCATGCTACCACTAGAGTGGAAGCACCGCCAGCATTCAAAAGTGACCAAACCATCAGCCAGAAAGCATAGGAACTGAGAAGTGGTCTGTGGTCACCACCTGCAGATCCACTCCTTTATTGGGGATGTCTTGCTAACTGCCTATGCTTTCCGCCTGTTGTCTATTCCATGTGCACAACAGCTTGTGAAATTGATTGTCAATCAGTGTTGCTACCTAAGTGGACAGTTTGATTTCACAGAAGTGTGATTGACTTGGACTTCCATTGTGTTGTTTCAGTGTTCCCTTTATTTTTTTGAGCAGTGTATTTAACGTTTGTCCCCTTGCCCCAGGGTAAGGCCCCAGCAAGTGCAACGAGTCAACTCGGACCTGCGCCAGCTCAATACCTGGTACAAGCCTGCGTTGATCCATGTCAACCACCGCCAATCCCACCCCCTCCTGGGCCAAATCCACCCACCCCCGTTACCGCCCTCTCCCTGCCTTGTTCAGCCCTCTCCCGCCCCCCACCCATCCCCACTCCATTCCGCCCCCTGTGCGGGCTTACCTGCTCCAGCAGGCCTCCAAACGACCACCGGTGCATGTGGGAAGGCTCTCACTGGCCTTCCCACTGGTGTGCCAGACTTCTGTGTGGTCTCAAACAGTGGCGTTCCCAGCCCTCCCGGCGCCTGGGGGGGCGGGGTTGGAGCGCCCCCCCAAGTAGCCGGGCTTGGGGCTGAGCGCCCACTCCGCGTGTCCCCAGCCTCTGGAGGCTGCGCTCCGAAGGCTGGGGATAAGCCCTCCTTAAAGCAACCGCCCCGTTCGGCGGTCGAGAGCTTTATGAAGAAGCCGAACGCGTCGCTGGCTTTTATAGGGTTTGCGCATGCGCAAACCCCCAGCGACGCGTTCGGCTTCTTCATAAAGCTCTCGACCGCCGAACGGGGCGGTCGCTTTAAGGAGGGCTTATCCCCAGCCTTCGGAGCGCAGCCTCCGGAGGCCGGGGGCACGCGGAGTGGGCGCGCTGCTTCGGAGGGGCGCGCCAGCCGGGCTCTGGTGCCGCGCCGCTCTGCGCAGCCCCGAGCCCGGCTGTCGCGCCCCTCGCCCACTCAGCGCCTGGGGGGGAGCACACCTGCTCCCCCCATATAAGAATGCCTCTGGTCTCAAAGAGCTTTACAGTGCTTTTGCGACAGTGTGCGCCGGCGCAACACATGTTCCGCCAGCACTGTGATCAGATGGGATTGTGCCATAAGGCCCATTCAACTCAGCACGTAGTCTACTCAACATCTGAGTAGACATGCATATGGTTGCGTTGTGAGTGTAGATACTTTGAACTGCAAAGGATGGGACTAGCTTAGATTATTTATTTATACAGTACCAACTGTGTGTGCACATGGCATTTTATAGGTGCAGATAAGCAAAAAAAAAAAGTAAAAAAGTAAAAGGCCCTGGCCCAGAGAGTTTGCAATTTTAAATTTAACAGTGGTTGTGACAGATAACAGGGGAGCGAGGAGGCAAGCTAATGAAACCACAGTACAAAAGGAAGTGGCAAGAATAGCAACCGGTGAATGTGAGCAAATGCAGTTAAGCTTGCGGCCCATTCCATATGTATGACTCCGTGCAATGTCTCTTGCCAAACTTGAACTCAGGGTTTTAATTGACCTATATTTTATATGTATAATGGCCCAATCCTATGTGGGCTTTGCACCACTGGAATGCACATTCTTTTGGCGTAAGGCTCTTTGCGAACATGACTTTCAGTCATGTCCAGAGGCCTTCTGAGGCCTGCAGAGGCCTCTGGAGGCCGTCCCGGGTCTGGTGCAATGCTGGAGTGGTTTCCAAAGATAGGTCACGAGCCAGAAGCAGGAGGATGAGGCAGTAGGTTTGGGGACCACTGGTCTAGAATACAAGAGCATGCAACTGCATTTATTATCTTTATTGTAAGTATAATATGCATTTTCATTTTATTACAGGTGATTTTCAAAGCTAAGTCAAAATACTCACCAGAACTACTTAAATACAGGTAAGAAGTACATGTTCTACAGTAAGCAAAACAACCATTAATTGTTGGGCCATATTTTCATATACCTCAAGTAAGAACTCTTTTCATTTACTCAGTGAAGTAATTATTTCATTACAATATTTTCTAGTAGAATTTAATGCTTTTTTTGAGGCACATTTCAAGGCCCAATCCTAACCTAACTGGCGTGCCAGCAGAGTGCGCACTCCACCAGCACGCCAGACCTCTGCGCTGTTGTAAAGTGCTTTGTGACAGTGTGAAGTCTAGCCGTGCTAGCACGAAGGCCGAGGCCTTCCCACATGTACTGGCATAGGGGAGGACGTGTGCCGACCCAGGTAAGCCAGCACGGGGGGGGGGGGGGGCGGCGCAGGGCAGCGGAGGGCGGGGAGGGGGTTAGGGTGGGGAGAACGGCGACGGGGGCAAGGGGTGGGCAGATTGGGCCTGGGAGGGGGCGGGATCTGCAGCACCAGCATGTGCCACATCCCATCCCCTTTCCTGGGCCTGATCTGCCGACATAGATCAACACAGATTTGCGCCAGCTATAGAGCTCATGTAGGTCCCAGTTGACCCATAGGGGCGGCTGGGCGTTCCTTGGGACAAGGGGACAAATGTCTCCTTACTCTGAGGAGACCTCCTACCTGCTAAATTCCTCCGTGGGATGCAGTGCAGCCTGCGCTGGCCCTGCTGCATCAGCACCGGGGAACTTAGATTGGATCGGGCTCCCATCTCTCATCCTTTGAAACTAATGCAGTGGTCTTTCTAACGCATTGACTGTGATGAGGATAAAAGGAGAGGGAGGGAGGAGCCAGGCACAACCTCTCTGTGCTCCTTGGAGGAATGGTGGTATATAAATATGAAAATTAAAATAATAAATCATTTTTTTAAAATGTAGCTAAGGGGGTACTACAAAAGGTTAAATGTCCCCCCCTCCCATTTGAGCCCTGGTAGCATCTTTAATGCAGGTTTCTAGGAGCCCCAAAATGATGAATCTGTTCACCATTCTGGATCCAAAAAAAAGGTGGAAATTACCATACTTGATGCAATAGCAATGACTGGTAGTAGCACTGCCTCAAATGGTGAAATATTCTGTATTTACTTTCATTTTCTGCAGACAGACATTGCTGCTGCGAAGCTGATCACAAAGAAAAACAGTGCATTTTAAGAATTTAAAACCATCTTGCTTTAAATAATACCTGCATTCTCTAGCATGTGTTCTGCACCTTTCAGCAGGCCATAAAATTAGAGCTATGGGCAAAGTTCCCAGATCAAGTAGTTTATGTGGAAAAACTAAAAATTGCAATAGTATTTAAAGAGCTCAAGATAAGAACATAAGAAAAGCCCTGCTGGATCAGTCCCAGGGCCCATGTAGTCCAGCATCCTGTTTCCCACAGTGGCCCACCTGCTGCTTCGGGGAAGCCTGGCATCCTTCTTTCCCGCCACTGCTCCCCCCTGCAACTGATATTCAGAGGCACACCGCCACATAGGAACACAGAACTTTTTTGTGCATTTGTACATAACATGTACAACAATTATTATTAACAGTTATTGTACATAATAATAATAATAATAATAATAATAATAATAAAACAGTTATTAATAATAATAATAATAATAATAATAATAATAATAATAATAATAATAATAATACACCATTTAGGATTTATTTTGGAATGCTTATTACCAGGTAACATGGCAGTAAACTTAAAAACCCTTGCTTGTTCCACACACCCCATCTTATTTCTTTATTTTAGCCACTGATTAATCCAGCCCCTCACAGCTGATGTAGCTGCAGATAATTTATTTGTAAGCTGCCTTAAGATCCAAGATGAAAGAAGTCTCTATTTTTTTTAAATAAATACTAATCTTATATAATTTATGTGAACAAGATGCAGTGATGTCCACAGGCTTAGAAGTTGGCTTTAAAAATGGGGATTAAATAAATTCATATAGGACAAGTCTGTCATTGGCTATGAGTTGTGCAGGCTATGTACTACCTCCAGATGGAGCAGTAGTATACAGTACTTCTAAATACCAGCTGAAGGGGAGTGACAGAAAGAGACTGCTTTTACTTACATGTCCTGCTCGTGAACTTTCCAGAAGCATCTGGTTGGGCACTGTGGCAAAAAAAAAAAGGATGCTGGAATAGATGGAGACTTCATTTCGTCCAGGCCAGTAGGGCTCTTCTTTTGTTCTTAATCTACATAACTGTCCATGTAACACAGGAAGTACTGTATATCTTCCTAGAGAACTCTAAGCAACTTATTAAAATGTAGAAACAAATGCTTGTTGAAAATGTAATCAGTTATCACATTTTAAAACATTCTGGTTGTGGTTTTCCCCCCCTCCCTTTAGGTTGCCTCTCTACCTTGTGTCTTTCTTTGTCAGTCTCCTGTTCCTGTTGGTGAATTTAACGTGTGCTGTGCTTGTAAGAAAAGAGAATTCAGATCGGGAAATCATTGTATTGGTCAGAGTTGCTGTTAACGACACATTGTTTGTCCTGTGCGCCATCTCACTCTCCATGTGTCTCTACAAGATTTCCAAGATGTCCTTAGCAAATATTTACTTGGAATCCAAGGTAAAGAACAACTTAGATTTTTTTTAAACATCTGGAAGAATGGTATCCCCAGTAGAGATGAGTGATATTAGTTAAAATCTGAAGTTTGTTTTCCACCTCCTTGACCATAAATTAAAGTAAGCCATTTCGCTCATGGTAACTTTAATCCAAATAGTTACCGTATTCCATTAAGCTTATATGAATTCATGCTCATTTTGTTAGCTTTAGGCAAGCTCTACCAAAATATACTGCCTTTCCAACTCTAATGTGGGGTTGTTTTAACATGTGAAAAATAATGGTGAACCATGGAAAATAAGGAACACTTATCTAACTCTAAAGTAGAGGTCCACTGTGTGGACATTAAGGGTGCCAGACTGGAATGGGGGAGGGCAAGAGCAACATCACAATGGTAAAGACCCCCTACACTTACAGAAAAATAGTTAGATTGTAACACCACTATCACCTAAAAATGAAATAAAAACACCAGCCAGAGTTGTGCATACACCCTTCCCTGATACCATCAGGGTTCAGGGAATATCCCTAGAAATAGAAGGTAGTGGGGCATGCACTAACCCTGGATCTAGGGGAATGTCTTGGTTGAGGGACAAGAAGTTTAGCTCATTTCACCTCAGCCAACACAAGGAACCACAAGGTGAAAGGGTTCTGGGAAATATCTTTCTCTCCCCCCCCCCCTTCGGTTGCTTCGTCAAGGAGGAAGGAAGCTTCCCTCAAGTGACGGGAGTAGGCAGCGCCAGTGCCAGGTTACTTGGGGTTGTGAAGCAAAGTCCTGTAATGGACCCTCCATGGAACCCACACATATCCCTGTGATGGTGCATTGGATACAACCATGATCACAATTCAGGGATCAGCCTAGCCAGGTGGACACTGTGATGGGCCTGGGCTCTTGGCCAGTACCCAACATGGTCAACCTCTGGTTCCACCCCGGGAGAGGAAATTGGGCTCTGAACAAGTGCACAAAGGACACACTTTCTCTGAACCCAGTTCCTTCATCCCATGACAATTTCTGAAGGAAGGCTGTTCCTTCCTTCAGAAGGCGATGAAGGAAGGCTGTTTATTACTGAAATGATAAGGAACTGAGAACTGGGCTCAGAAAAAGTGTACCCTTTGTGTGCTAATTTTGAGCTCAGTTTTATTCTCATCACCACCATATTATTTGGTGGATGGAAGAAAGTTGTCTCTTTCTGTGGTGATTGCGGGGGAGTGAGGTGGGATTGGGCTCCAACAATTTTTTTCTCTGAGCCAAGTCCTTCTCAGTTCCTTGCAGTGAAAAGAACGAGATGGATGGGGGAGCTCTCTTTTTTATTCCTTTTCTTTCTTCCCTCAAGACAATAATGGACAAAAAAAGGCAATTGATTCTTTTGCTCTTCTTTCCCCTGCAATACTTTGCAGGTTCCAATTTTATCCATTTTCATTCTGTTGTTAGCTTCCCCCACCCACACCCACTACAGTAATGAATCTGAATGATCTGGTGGGTATGCATTACCTCATTCCCTATGGAGGCCTGCCAAATTTAATCTCTGAAGACTTTTAGAAAAATGGTAAAAATGCTCTTTTCTTACAAATGAATGGAGTAGGCTGACAGAATATTTTATACTGAGGTTATGTTTTCCTGTTAAGTGATTTACTTTGCTCTGGATTTACAATTGTAATACCGTGGGTTTTTTTTTTAATGCTTTGTATTTGATGCAATCAACCTTAGTTCTTTTGGAGAGAATAAATTTGAAAAAAGAAGATAGGGGTGCAATCTTGTACACACTTTCCTGGGAGTAACCCCATTGAATACAATGTGACTTACTTTTGAGTACACATGCATAGGCTGCCTTTTATGGAGTCAGACTACTGCTTCATCTAGTTTAGTACTGTGACTTCTGACTGATTTTGAAGCAGGCAGCAGCATGATGGTTTGATCTAATGTAATGTGTGGGCTGCTATTATGCAGAGAATGAGGAGCTGAGTTCCGTGTCTCTAGAAAAAGGGACTTAAAACCCATTTCCTCCCAGGCCACAGGTGTACGCATTTAACTCCTGTTGCATATATAGTTAACACATCATGCATCTGACAAAGCAGGCTCTAGTCCTTCAAAAGGAATGAGCCAAAAGACTTGGCCTTCATTCTCAGGCCAACAAACCACTGGTCCTTGTTGGACTGAGATTGTTACATCTGTGTTCTTTGTTCTACATCTGCCTTTCTTCTAAGAACCAGAACTGCATCATTTCAGTGCTCACTTGCAGACTCCAAAAATACAAATATGCTAATGTGTATCTTAATCTCTCTTCTAGGGTTCATCTGTATGTCAGTTAACAACCATAGGAGTGACTGTTATATTACTCTATACATCAAGAGCCTGTTACAACCTGTGCATTTTAACATTTTCTCAAAACAAGAAAGTAAATTCTTTTGATTATGACTGGTACAATGTATCGGATCAGGCAAGTACATTATTTTCCTCTGACAACAAAACCTTAATTCTGATTCTTTACTGCATCGAAGTCACACCCACATACGAACACTTTGCAGGCAAAAGCAGGTTTTCACCAGGGCTTCTGCTCAGACTTTACAGTAAATGCTGTACAAAGTAACATGAATAGGAACCATATGTGTCTTATGCAAGATGTACATAAGATTTTAGATACCAGTTTTATCAGCCTTTAAAAACTGGCAGATCTTAGTAAAATCTTAGCTGGAGAATTGTAGAACATGTAGTTTGTACATGTTTGTCTGGTGGTTTTATTTTATTTTTTTGTAATGTTACAATTTGGGGAGAGAGGGAATATAACTTCTTTGCCCCAGAATAAGATACTGGGTTGTATCTTAACCTTCCGTGCTGTGGTGCTCCGTGGCTGGAAGCTCCTTCTGTAAACAAGAGAGTTGCACCTGCACAAGGGATCCTTCTATGGCCAGCAGGTTAGGTTACAACCCATAAGTTATAACCAATTCTGATAAATTAGCCAAGGGCAACATGTTTTGTTGCGGCACGGTTCTATCAGAAATTACCATGTCGCATGGCCATCAACAGTTGATCTTGGGTTTCAAGCTTACTGTAGTTTTAAAGCCATAGCATCTGCCAACAAGGTCTTAGCATAAGCATAGCTTTTGATTTGGGGGGGGGGAAATTCGGTATTTAATTATTTCCCCCCTGGGTGCCGCTTCTCCTCCCCCCCGGGCTTTCCGGGACACGCACTTACCTTTCCGGGAATCCCGGCGGCGGCCTCACGCGACCGCTTTTAACCTTATGCGGCCGGCGGCTGTTTCTGCACATGCACAGAAACAGCCGCCGGTCGCGTAAGGTTAAACGCGGT
Organism: Plestiodon gilberti rubricaudatus; assembly: GCA_026170595.1. Lineage (NCBI taxonomy): Eukaryota > Metazoa > Chordata > Lepidosauria > Squamata > Scincidae > Plestiodon > Plestiodon gilberti. The sequence goes on along the minus strand of JANXHW010000001.1, from coordinate 50,808,658 downwards.
CGCGCGAGGTGAGAGCGAGGCTGCTGGTCCGGCGGCCCCGCTCTCACCGCGCGCCAGTCAACTCGGACTCGGGCCCTGAGCCCGAGTCGGCCGAGTCCGAGTTGCCTGACTCGGACTCCGAGTCAGTTCAAGTCCGAGTCGCCCGTCTCGGACTCGGCGGCGCCCCCTGAACCTGGCGCCGGGGGCCCTGTGCCACAGGGCCCCCCCACCTAACGACGCTACTGTCTGGAGCCCTGTAATTCAGTAGTCTCTAGGTGCCCACTGAGGACATTCCAATGAGCAGAAACTGGGGGCCAGGAGATACTTGTGAAAGCAGCAGACATTGCCTATTTATTTAGACCGGGAAGATTCTAGATGCATCCAGATTATCTCTGATAACCACAGAGATCTAGTTCACACAATTGACTTTGCACATAAATTGGACAAGGGCTCAGGGCTGCATTAAAGGAATTTTTCTCTTCTTAACTTTTGTCTATCCTACTGTAGCTGGTGGGGGTGATGCTGTTGCTTGCAAACATTAAATTTAGTTGTTCATGTGTAACCGATTCCACTTTAATTTTGCAACAGGCAGACCTGAAATGCCAGCTGGGTGATGCTGGATATGTGGTATTCGGAGTAATACTATTTGTGTGGGAGCTCTTGCCCACTTCCTTAGTTGTATTCTTCTTCCGCGTACGAAACCCTACAAAAGACCTAGTAAGTTGCCTTTTTTCCCCATACACTACACTTCCACTTCTCCACACTTTAAACCAGGGGTGTCAAACTCATTTCAAATAGTGGGCCGAATAGTATTCTTGGCACCTGCTAAGGGCTGGAAGTGACATAATTAGGCAGGAAGTGATGTCATTAAGCAGATAGCCAGAAATGAGTACTTTGTTCTCACATTGCAGCTAATGAGTTTCTAATGACAGAAGAGAAAACATGCAAATCTTGATCATATTTTTATGAGAGAGCCCAATTATCACACGGGCCACCCTTTTAGCAGCGCTTCTGCCACAGTATCGCTTCGCAGCTCTGCAGCTGAGAGGTGCTCTGCGAAGTGATGCCTTGGCAGAAGCAGCACTGCTGAATGGGCAGCCTGTGTGATAACTGATATGTTTCTTCATATAATGTCATGTCCCATGCTGAAAAATGAGGAATAGTTCCTTTTATGTGTATCTTTGAAAAATTCTAAAAATAATTTTAAAAAACACCGAAATACCAAAAGGCAAATAAGAATTTCATTTTACATCTTTAATAAAGCAGTGACATTAGATGGTCTGATAGTTAGCCACTAGAGGGCAAAACCGCATAAGAGAACAGCAATATAGTATGTACTGTATGTAATAAGAAACAAGAGCTGTTAAATTAACCATGAAAATTCATGATGTCATTTGATTTTTCTGTATACAGTATACACATTTGCTATTTTGTTCAAGTTTTCATTATCTAATTAATAGCTCAATCCTATGCAAGTCTACTCAGATGTAAGTCCCACTGTATTCAATGGGGCTTGCTCTCAAGAAAGTGTGTACAGGATTGCAGCCTGAATATCCTTATTTAAGTTCACCGTTCCCGCCACTTATATAACTTTTACATGAAGGCACTGTTTTTCACCACAATAAACTAGGCACTCTAGATGCAGTAGAACATTTGAAGAGATATTTTTTTCCTAAATCTAAAAATACCAAATAATGCCAAGGTTATCCAGTGTTTGTGGGCTTATGTTGAGCAAATATGATGCTGTGGCCATTTTAGGAAGTAACAGAAACTTTGGATCTTTGTGGTGTTCTATGTGACTTAATCATTGCTGAACATATCTCATCGGGTGTACTGTGTTCCCTTTGAAACATTACAATTCAAAAATAATTTTTTGAAACAGAAAAAGGGAACAGTATTAAACAAAATAGAGAGTAATTATTGACTACTCTGCAGGTGAGACAGAGAACAGTGTCACCCCCCCCCCCCCAATATCTGATCAAAAATATATTGTAAGAATGGTTCAATAATAGAAAGAACAGAAGTTTAATCAAGAATCAGCTGAAGAGGCACCTGTCAGATATATAGTAGTCAAGAAAGATTTCCCAGATCTGAACAGGAAATGGTTGATTTATGTTCGATATACGTATAACTCACCTAACTCCTAAATGCTTTGCTACTGTAGCTGCCTAGACTTCTTGCAGCACCATGACTGTGTGGATTGAACAGTGTGGATTGAACAGATAGCGACCTTAGTTTTGTAAACATATGCAGGGTGCATTACAAGGAGTGCTGGTACTGAACATCCATCCCTTGAACAGTAAGAGTGGAAGATCATGAACAGTCTTGTCGCTGTAGGACGACAGCAAAACGAACAAACCAACCCCTTTGGGAACTCCTGCACAAATACATAACACTTGTTAAAGATCTGGCAGGCTGCTACGACTCAAAAAATGACAGGGCATGCTGTTCTAGAGGGGGAAGAGGGATTTCAGAACATTCAGAATGTTGCAAAATAGAGCTAAGCCTATGAAACTGCTTTGCAGAAACTTTGCAAAGCTTATCTTCATATTGTCTGTTCCCCTATCTCCCATCCTCCAAGTAAAAGCAACAAGGAAAAAGAGTAGTAGCAGCTATAGAGAGTATAGCGGCAAGATAGCAATTGCTATGTTCATAGGCAGACACTGTCAAAAAGGCCAGTGGGGAAATGAGCATACAAAAACAGAGGAGGGTCTCCACTCCAGTGACATGACAAGAAAATTATCTGCTTTTCTCTCTAAAAGACACGAATCATAAACCTAGTCTAGAATGAAAAGGGATGTAGTACAAATAACCTCTCTTTCTCACCCAGACTAATCCAGGAATAGTACCAACTCACGCATTCAGTCCAAGGTCTTATTTCTTCGACAATCCGCGTAGATATGACAGTGATGACGACTTGGCATGGAGCATATCACCACACAGCATACATGGCAGGTGAGGGAGATGGATGAAAATTGAAGGTGCATAAAAGAAAGGGATGGTTCCTCACAGTGCTCCCTAACTTGTGGGTCTTCTTAAATCTTCTAGTAAGGTACAGAAAGGAGATATGCGTACAGAGTATGTGGGCTAGCAGGAAGGGACACAGCAGGTGAAACTGAAGACAACAGCACCAAAAGCTGAAAAGAGTAGACAGATCATATATGCATTTAGGCAGTGGTGTAGCTAGACCGGGGCGGTGGCAAATAGTTCTGCAAGGCTCCATTACATTGGAGTCAGAGGCCCCTCCCCCTCGCCGTTGGAGCCATTCCAGAGGTGACGGGGTGTGTGTGCCTCGTGCGTTGCCTTTGCCACTGAAATGGCTCCGAAGTCCATAACAATTTACTCCTTGTAGCACACCACCAACCATGAATAATGCATAGCATACCTCACTCAATTGCGTATAGGTCTAGTCTTTACTTCGTACACACTCCAGGGAAATTGAGCTTCTTTTCTCATCCTGCATCATTAAATTGTACAGTGCTGGGAGGCAGCAAAAGAATGGGAATTACTTCCTGCAGTGCATTACTCTACAGAGAGCTGGGGAGAATACCAGTTAAACAGTTTATAGCAGGGTTTCTCAACCAGTGGTACTAGTACCACCAGTGGTACTTCGGTCGACTGCTGGTGGTACTTGGACCACCGGAACCCTGCTTCAATGTGGCGCTTTTGATGGCACGTTTTTGCTCCCGAGAGGCTCCTGTCTTTGACCGAGCCTCTTGGGAATGCTGAGAAAGGCCCTTCCACCCGCCCAGAGCCTCCTACCTGCGTTTTATGGCCTCCAAAAACCTGAAAACCCGAAAGTAACTGACGATGATGTTATTGCCAGTCACTTCCGGTGGTACACAACAGGAGAGTGGTGCCGGAGGTGGTACTTGGCCGGGAAGGGTTTGAGAACCCCTGGTTTATAGCTATTGTAACAAACAAATGATTGTTGCAATTTTTCTTCCTGTATGTCATCAAAATACCATATGTGGAAACACAAATTATACTCTGATTTATTATCATAGTGCAATTGGGACTTTTTAGACTTTCCTAATACCAAGGCTTAACAGTTTAATATAAAATTTAGTTGAATTCAGGGACCTGTAGCAAATTCCCAGGCAGATATAGTTGGAATTCATTCTAGGAACCATTCTAGAGTTTCAGCAAGACATGTCTGCACAATTCATTCAACCAAAGTATGCACAGTGCATGGAAGAAACCTCATAAGAATATATGTGACATAAAACATTGCTTTATCTTCATACTTCAAGTTAATTTATCTTTAATTTAAAATTTTGTTTTCTAGTTTCTCCCCCGACTACTATGACTGGGGATATCAGAACAACAGCTTTATGGCTCATGTTGGATCCCTTCAGAATGATTATTTGACAGAGACTGAACGACCAAGCCCAAAGTAACATCAAACCATGGCAAGTTTTTGGTGTGTTATTCAGAATTGTGAGGCATTGTTATTGTATATTAGCAATGGTACACAAGCTTCAGGGGTGTAGCATTACTCATGGAAAAGTATAGAAGAAAAAAGTGACAGGTTTACTTTATGAAACTATGCTGCAATTATATTTTCATTCCAAGATGCTGTGTTTAGGCTGTGATCTTGCAAAAATTTGCACATGTACTTAATGTTACACATAGGAGAACTCCCACTTCAGTCAGCGAGCCTTTTATACTGAAGACTGAATATACGAGTGTCTTTGCAAGACTGTGTCTTTAGAGAAAATGGATGTGTTCTGTGGATGTGTTCTGTATTTTTGATTATCTATTTTTATGTTGGAAAGATACTGCTATAAATTTATAGACTCCTTTTCTTATATTGTCACTGTTTATGTGTTACAGAAGTAGCTCTGTTTAAAATGCCAATTCACATTATAAAGTACATTGTACAATTTAACTTTTGTGGTGACACAAGTTGTCCAAGTTACACAAAAATATTTTGACCAATATTGATTTGCAAATAAAAACCATTTAGAAACTAGTTTTTGAACAGCAGAATGTTTATTTTTAAAAACCAAAACCATCTCACTCCACTGAAGCTGCAGTGATCTGAAGCTGTAAATTACAGCCCAATCCTGTCTAGGACCACCGCAGAATGCAAAAGTACACTGCTCCAGATCCTATCCAGGATTGGGCCGGTGCAGCTGGAGGCCATTTGTCCCTTGCCCCAGCAGCCCCTATGGGTCTCCTTGGATGTGCACTGGCAAAATGGCCAGCACAAATCCAATGAACTCATGTAGGGCTTGACAGGCCTGGGACGGGGGATATGATTTGGCGGAGCGCGTCGCTGAGGATCCCTCTTCCCTCCCGTTCCACCATGCCCCCATGATGCCCAGCGCAGGACTTACCTGTGTCCACCGATGGCGTCCTCTGTCCGGTGGAGAGTGAGTGGCACTGGTGCCACTTACTCTCCAGGTGTCAGAAATGTGCTTTATGGTGCAGTGGAGTGGCCGGCGACTGCCAACAGGATTGCACCATTAATGAAATTACAATGAGTTCTCAATTTAACAGACTAACGGGGGGGAGGATGTCAATACTGAAAGTCCATTAAATCCGAATACGTTTATGACAATGCACACGCAGATGTGCAAAACGTCTGACTAGGCAACTGTCTGTTATTTCCAAAGTCTGTTAAATCAAGGCCCATTACATTGAAGGTTCACTGTACTGTAATGGCAAGTGAATTTTGTCATTTATGCGAGTCATAAGAAACAGACAATTGTTTAAAACATTACTGTAAACATGTATTAAACCTAAGATTAGTGAGGGGAGTGCAAAGAAAAGCACAATCCTTCAGCAAGTTGGGACGGCTGCTGCTGCTGCTGCTAATTATTATTATTAACAGCATTTATATACCGCTTTTCAACAAAAAGTTCACAAATCAAATGATTAAATGGCTCCCTGTCCCAAAAGGGCTCACAATGTAAAAAGATGCATAACACCACCAGCAAACAGCCACCAGAAAAGACACTGTGCTGGGGTGAAAGGGGGGCAATTACTTTCCTCCTGCTAAATATAAGAGGAGCACCTTGCTATAAAAGTGCCTTTTAAAATATAAAAGTGCCTCTTGCCCAGTTAGCAGGGGTAGCTAATTCACAAAATAAACCCCAAGCCTGGCATTTAATATATACAGAATTGCTCTTTGTTTGTAAAACAGACAACCTTGAACAATTCATTAAATTCTGACTGTCCAAGCCTGGGTAATATTATTATTATTAAGACTATTTCTATATTGCTAATATGGAAAGAAGACTGAACTTTGCATCTATCCTGTATTCTATTGGATAAAAGCGCAATTTAGTTTTGACCAATACCCATGCATATTCCAAAATAATTCTAGGGCAAGCCATTTCCAACCAACCATTGTCTATGGTTCTTACAAATATCTGTATCACAAGTCACTTGAATGTCAATGGATTATTTTAACATTTGATGTCAAGCTCCATTCTCTGCATGCAGGCTCCACCTGTAGTGTTTTCTGTCTTGATTAATAATACAACCACTGCTGTATACAGACAACACTTTACAGCACTGTCATGCAAGTTATACACGGAGGATTCCGTTACCAAGAACCTTCCACCTTGTTTTCCTGATCTTAACCCTGGAGACAAACCAAGAGAACCAGGACATTAAACATTACATGATGGTGAAGTTCAGAATGGATTGTGAAGAGCTCCAGAAAGAGCTCTCCAAACGGGAGGAATGGGTGGCAAAATGGCAGATGTGCTTCAACGTAAGTGTAAAGTGATGCACGTTGGGGCAAGAAATCAAAATTTCCCATATACACTGATGGGTTCTAAGCAGGGGCATCACTGGGGGAGGGGGGGTCGGAGGGCAGACAAGCAGACAGGGAGGTGACACAAAAATGACTTTCTATTCTATTTGTTACCGGTGATGTGAAAATATACCACTGGTAGAAAATGGGTTTTAAAGTTTCCCCAATCCCTGCCACAACTTGCACGGGATTGCATTTCACAGGAGGCCTGCACATGTGTAGTTTGGTATGGGAGGAGATCCGTGGGGGTGACACCATGAGATCTCACCCTGGGTGTTACCAACCCTAGTGACACTCCTGCTTCTGATCAGGAGAGAGATCTTAGGGTGCTGGTGGACAGATCGATGAAAGCTGTTGACCCAGTGTGCAGCAGCTCTGAAGAAGGCCAATTCCATGCTCATTATCATTAAAAATGGGATTGAGAATAAAACGACCAATACTGTATTTCTTCAACTCTAAGACGCATGTTTTTTCCCAATTAAGCATTTCAAAAAATGGGGTGCGTCTTAGAATAGGAGGTCTCCCAAAAGCACCCCAAAATGCTATCTTCTTACTTACTGGGGCTTGCGGGAGCTTCAGGGAGGCCTGCGCAACCCTCTGCAGGCCTCCCTGATCTTCAGTTCGGAAAAAAACGGTGATTTTCAGCCATTTCCGGTTCTCGCGAAAACTAGAAATGGCCAAAAATCGCTGTTTTTCGCCAAACTGAAGATCAGGGTGGCCTGCAGAGGGGTTGCGCAGGCCTCCCTGAAGCTCCCCCAAGCCCAGGTAATGAAGGAAATGGCACTTTCTGACAGGGCCAGAAATGCTATGCAAAGGCAGTGCACTCAGTCATCCTCAGCTGCAGGAGACATGCTGGGGAGAGTTGGTGCTGAGCAGGTAGATTTAATGAAGGGAGGCGAGTCTTACAATTGATGGATTTTTTTTCCCTGCTGGTGGTACTGAAAGTAAAGGTGCGCCTTAGAATCGATGGCGCCTTAGACTCGAAGAAATACGGTATTATTATGCCATTGTAAAAATCAATGGCAAGGCCACATCTGGAATAGTGTGTCCAGTTCTGGTCACCACATCTCAAAAAGGATATAGCGTAACTGGAAAAGGTGCAGAGGAGCGTGACCAAAAAGCTTTGTGAGCTGGGGCACCTCCATTATGAGGAAAGGCTACAATGCCTGGAGCTCTTCAGTCTAGAAAGAAAGTACCTGAGTGGGGGCATGATTGAGGGTGCAATCCAGCCCAAAGTTAGGCCGGTGGAGTGCGTGCCGTAAAGCATTTTTGTGGCACCGAACGAGTAAGCGGCGCCAGCACGGAAGCCTAGGTGGGTCCTATGCTGTTGGTGGGAGGGCGTGGGGAGGGAGGGCTGGGGTGGCAGGGGAGGGGGTGATTGCCTGGCCTGGGAAGGGATATCGGCGACGCGCTCCGCCATATCCTCGTCCCCTTCCTGGCCCAACCAGCTAAAGAGGCCCATTGGGGCCTCTGAGGCTTACACTGGGGGAAGGGGACAAACGTCCTGGCCACGCCAGCATGGGCCACATCCTGCCTAGGATGCAGCAGCTGGCCATTCTGGCCAGCTGCCACGTCTTAGGCAGGATTGGGCTGCTTGACATATAAAATTATGCATGGGATAGAGTGCTTTTCTCTTTTGCACAACACCAGAACCATGGGACATCCACTAAAATTCACTGGCAGGAGAGTCAAGAGAGACAAAAGGAAATATTTCTTTACCTAATGCATAATTAATCTGTGGAACTCCTTGCCACAGAATGTTGTGTTGGTATCTGGCCTAGATGTCTTTAAAAGGGAATTGAACAGATTTATGGAGGAAAAGTCTATCACAGGTTATCTGCTGTGTTTTAGAGGTCACCTCTCTCTGAATGCCAGGTGCAAGGGAGTGGCAACAGGATACAGGTATCTTGTTGTCTTGCGAGCTCCCAGAGGTATCTGCTGGGCCATTATGAGATACAGGAAGCTGGGCTAGATGAGCCCATGGAGGCTATTCTTAAGTTCTTATCTGGTGGGGTTGGTCACACACATCACCCTGAAAATCTACATCTGCTTTGCTTTCCTTTCAGTCCATCTCTAAGACTTAAAGGAACCTTATCCTTATACCGTCTTCATTGTCTGTCCAAAGTTATGATTACCATGTCATAAGTAGAGGATTGTATTTCTGTAGAATGACAATTTTAGACATCATATGGTAGGCACGGAAGAAAAAAAAACTGAGAGGAGGGCAGACTATATATACCTAAGCCTTTGCCCCCGCGTGTCCCCTTTACTTTGCGAATAAGTGAATTGCCAAAACATGAATATGGGAAAGCTGTTTCCCAGCCTTCAGGCTTGAAGCAAATAAATTTGTTGCTTTCTTTGGTGCTGCAGCTATGACTCATCTGCTATTTTGTGAAGGAGTTTGCAGAATGCAGCTCAAGTAGGCAGCCTCAAGAGCACTGCAGTTGAGAAGCATGCAAATGAGTGGGTGAAAATGGTTTGCCTGGGGCTGGTTAAGCTCTGAAAAATGGATTTCTGCACTTCTGAATCAGTCTGCCAGAGAGTTGGAGGTGGGAGTGGGGGCTTGTGGGCTAGCTAGTTCAATCCGCTGCTCAGTGCAGAAAATCTGGAGCATTCTCAGCAGATGCCTTTCTGGCCACTGCTTATTAAAGACAGGCAAGGGAGAGAGCCACCAGTAACTGGGTCTATTGTTAAACTGCTCTTACCTTTAAACTGAAATCCCCCTGTTCAGCTGAAATCTACCCTGCTGTAGCCCATGAGATCTCGTCCCACTACCTGGGGCAGCAACAAATACTGCACCAAGAAAAGTCTTCTGAAGTTATTCAAACAGCCAGTAGCAAAGAAAGAAAACTGTGCTCCCAGTTTAGCTCTCCTTCAGTCAAATTAACTGTCTTGTTTCTTCCCTTGATCCTGTGCGTATATCTGCCCCGCACAATTTTCAACTTATCCAACGAAAAAATATAGCCCACCAGCCAAGTATGGCAGCTGGCCAGATGCCTGACAACTGCCCATTTTTGTAGCTCAGGTAGAGAAGAGCAGGTGGGCTACAAGCTGGCAGGTACCAGCTACAATCATTCTGACTGCATTTTTAGCAAAATGTCATGTGCCAAACTATTGGTATGAGTTTCTTCACTTCTCCTACCAGATAAAAAGCTTTCAAGAGCTTCTATAGCTCACTAAGTGGGGTGTTTTATTCCAAACACAAATTTTAAAACTGGATCTGCTCATAGAAAGCAATTCATTTTATGCACCTGTACCTGAAGCAGGTGGCTTCCATTTTACCTCTCTACTATGTCTGCACATGCTTTTGTGTTCATATACCTAAAGGGAGAATACAACTGTCAGACACCACAAACTGAAGCAGAGGGCCTGCCTAGTCTTATTTTTGACATTTGCATTTTTTTTTACATTCTTGACATTTGCATTGCAAATATTTGCCTGTGGCTAATTCTGTGTAACCCAACTACATTCCGTTAATGGCTGCATAACATCTACACAGCAATGGGATGTTTCACATATAATCCCAATTTTGGATGGCAGATGCTGGCTAACATCCTCCTACAGCAGGGGTGGGGAACCTATTTGCGGTGGGGGGCCATTTCCCCATTGGGAAAATTGGCCGCGGGCCAGCCGAAATTCCCCCCCCCGCAAATTTGACACCCCCCGCGAATCTACCCTTCTAACCCACCCACCCACGGAACACTCTCCCTCCCTCCCACCCACGGACGCTTACCTGAGGCTCGGGGGGGCGGCGGCGGCGGCAACTGCTGCCGCCACTTTCCCGCATCAGCTCCAGTTTAAATCGGCCTTTCTGCAGCTGCGCAGATCGCCGTTGAGGCCGAGAGGGCAATCTCTCGGCCTCAACAGCGATCTGCGCAGCTGCAGAAAGGCCGATTTTAAAGTGACTAGGCAGGCGGGCGGTGGAGCCTCCAGTCCCGCGGGCCGGATCGGTCTGGTCCCTCAGGGGCCGGACCGGATCGACCCGCGGGCCGGAGGTTCCCCACTCCTGTCCTACAGCAATAAAAGCTCTGCAAGGTATCAGTTTCCCCCACCCCCAGCAAAAATTCCAAGCTTTTGAACATGCCCCTATATAAAGCAGCAGGGAACTAAAGCAGTGCCTCATCCCTTAGTTCATTTTTTCAAATAAACTGGTGCAATGTTCCAACAAATGAAGATTTCACTGTTCCGACCAAGACACAGAGCCCCACCAAAGACAGAGTATACTGGCTTTTCAAGTTACTACGACGGGTTACATTTTCAAGATCCTTTTATAACCATAAAGGTTTGGGGCTTTGCTATTTGGAGAAATAGTAAGATTTTCAGAAATCTAAAAGCCTCAAGTACTCAAGTGCAGTCTGCAGGACATACCATATTTATCTGTGTATAAGACGCACTGGCGTATAAGACACACCTTCCTTTTGGCCCTGGGTTTCAAGAAAAAAAGATTGAAAGCATTTTTGGGCCACTTGGCCACTTACCACTTGGCTGCTTAATTTACATAAATTGCACAAAAATACCAGGATCTCTTTTAAAACACACAGCAATAAGACACATGCACAAGAACATAAATCCCAAATACAAAAAGAAAAAACCCAGACTCAACTCTTTTTCCCCCCAACCCATCCCTGCACAGTTTCCAAAGTAAACGACATAAAAGTACACAAAAAAAACCCAGACTCAACTCTTACCCCACCCCAACTATGCATAGTTTCCAAAGCCTCCCCAACTAGGCCCAGTTCAGAAGCTTACCCAAGCTGCATTCATTCACCGGAGAGCTGGAAAGACCACGCCCTCTGCAGCTCAGCTGAATTGAACTGAGGAGCACAGCGCCCTCTGCTGGCTGCTGAGAAGCTCAACTCATGCACGTGCATAAATTAAACCCGACAAACAGCTGTAGATCGGATAGATTAGTTAGGGAAGAAAGCACAAGGGAGCTCTCCAGCTCCGGAAACACGCGGTAAGCCCGAAAATGCTTTAAAACGGGCGGGGGGGAGAGGGATTTTTAGTATTGGCGTATAAGACGCACCCTACTATTTTGGGTCACAAATTTAGACAAAAAAGTGCGTCTTATACGCCAATAAATACGGTAGCTCATTCATCACTGATCTCAACACACATTCAACACTGATCTCAACACCCATTTTCAGATCAAGTTCACAGTGGCTACTGTCAGCAATATTTTTTTCCTTTAGCTTTCACAGTTAAGATTAACTTAATTAACAGGTTCTATAAAAATAAAGTCATGACTAAGATTGGAGCAGTGCTTAGGCATGACTAATTTGCTTGAGACAATACCCATTACAGTGTGTGCAAAGAGAGTCGTTAAGCTTATTTAAATAAAGTGGCTTGTTTTTCAAAGTAAAGCAACTTATTTTTCACTGTTTCTTTGCAAATTTTAAAACCATAAAGTTATGGAACCAAATGTGGTTTTAAAGTAAACAATATAAATGCATCTGTACATAAACAGCAGAATTTCTTAGATTAGAAGGTTTAAGAGCACTTTTAATTCTTTTTGTAAGGACTGTTTTACTTATCAAAGCAAAACATAATATTTACAAGTCTGTATACTATACCAACATAGACATTCATGCTGTATTCAAACGTCCTTCACTAAATACAAATATTACATTACACGCAGCTTCTAAGTAAGCTGCTCTGTCAAAATTTACAGAAGTCCTACTGAAGCTTCAAAATTTAGAAACCTATTTGTTGGCTGCTGTTCTGTGGTGATTAAATTAGATTCTCTGTATAGACAATGATTGAAAATCAATTATTGTACCCGTTTTATTAAAGAGATGTATTTTTTTAATGTATGATTAGGGATTGCATAGGTAGGATATGCAGTACTGAATTCCAAGAACTGATAATTTGTTTTTAATTAGTCTGTGAAATGTGTCTTATCTTCTCCATATAGCATTTGAATGTACTGTACCAACAGAACATGGAAAATCGGCACTATTTTTGAAAAACTGCCAGTGGGATATTTTAAATTTCCATATCTCTATAAAAGCTTAGAGAGAAACTGGCAACACAGTAAAGAGCAAAGAAGAGTCCACAGAAGACTCAAGCATATCATGTTGAGCTAGAAGCACTTAACTCTGAAAGCTCCTTCAGTAGTCACACCTAACATGAGGAGAGACTCTGGAAGAGAGTTAATCCTGTCTCCTCATAAACAAGGCAGCTGCAATATGAAAGAGCCAGACAATTTGAAAGGAGCAAGTGCAACAGAAAAACTGTAGACATGAGAAAGCTGGTCTTCCCTGGAAGACAAGGGGCTTATTTTAGCAAAATCCTTACTGGCCTTTTCATTGGCTTACTAAACACACCAAGAACATTGGTTGAACATCTGGTCCTTCAGACTGATATAAATGTTTAAAATATCACCGCTAGCAGATATCTTAGGCAACACTGAGAGGTTTTTCCATGTGGACAATGCAGTCAAGATGAAGTTACTGCAATCTGTTGTAAAGCAATTTCTGAACAGAAGAGAAAACAATGAAAGGTCATTTGAAATGATAGTACAAGAGATATACAGAGAGAAAAACAAACATAGTGGAAGATTAGCATAATTTAAATGTTTAAAATTAGGTACTTTATAAATATCTTATCCAAAGACCAAACTTTTCCACTTTAAATATTCAAGTTGATATTAGATTTTATTTTTCTTTTAAAAACAGTTCACATAAAGTCCTCCAAAGACTGGTTCCATTCTGCCTGATGCAGTCTGGTAATGCTTGCATCTACCAATAGATACAAAAGCCTTCGTTAACTTGTCTGCTGTAATAAAACTTTGAAATTCTGAAGTTCTCGTATACTTGTAGAAAGTCTGCAAAGGAAGAGAGCAAAGAGACTCAAATTAAGAAAGTTACACCTTGTAACTCACCTCAAGGTGGAAAACACTTGCAAGGCAATATATTAAATTATGTAGCTTGCAACTTCCTGCTTTATGTAGGACACTGGGAATTACCTGTATTCAACTAACAACAGTCTACAGTGTTCTTCAGAACATGAAGACTTCACAGAAAACTTTCAACAATGCAATTTTGCCACATAAATATTGAACAAAAAAGTACTCTGAGGGTTATTTTTCACCTGAAATGGTTGTGTCAATCAATATTTTGACGTAAAATTAACAAATGCTGTACCAGTATCTAGATAACATTATATGCAGCTGAAGTTTATAACATTGAAGGTTGTATCCAAGACAGTGCTTGGGCAACAGTGCAAGAACAAGCTATCATGCTCACCCACTCCCCCCCCCCATGGCAGCTTCTCAAGCCCCCCTCAGTGGCTCAAGGGTTGGGGGGGCCTCCTTGGAAATATTGTGGGATGCAGCATGGTAGACTGCTGCAGAAAGGGGAAATCCCCAAAAATCATGCAGAGGCATCTGCCATAGAGCTACTCATGATACAATTCTGAAAAGATACAAAGCTTCCATTATTTCTGTCTTAAATTGGGCAAACAGGTAGGCATCTTGTAGATGCCTAGAACATTTTTTAATCTCTCAGTTGAAATACAAATTTGCAACTTTTAAAATCCTGCAAGGAGGGGCAGCTGAACAGTCTAACTTGACAGCAACAACAAAATAAAAGCGTAACTTGCCTGCCAAATGCATTTAGAAGAGCAACAATTTCTTGCCGTGTAAGTTGAAATCCTTTTGACGGACTGTTCTCGGGGAGATTCTTTATTTCTTTTTCAGAGAATAAGATCTTCAAAGCAGTTCCTAAGCCTTGAGTCTAAAACAAAGCCAGCATATTAAGAATACAGTCTTGTCCAACACCCCCAACTGCCAACAGAAATGTTTTTAACAGCTTGAACAGAAGATTATAAGCCAATGCTAGCTTTTTCATCATCTGTCTTCTGTACACAATCTCCTAGTCTACCATCATTTTATTTTCAGATCACAACTTTATTCTCAAACTGGAAAGACTAACTGGTGCACCAACTGTGTCCTTATCCAAAGTCAGACTAAAGTTATCCACGAGTTGTTTACATTGCTATTGGAGTATCATAATGTTCACTATGCGAGGATGCCCTTGAAGGCCACCTGGAAACTTCAGTTTGTGCAAAATGCAGCTGCACATGTGGTGACTGGAGGTCTGACCAGGTCATGCCATTGTTGTATCAGCTTCACTGGCTGCCAGTTTGTTTCTGGGTGCAAGTCAATGTAGTAGTTTTACAGCAAGGGTATCTGATGGACCACCTCCCCCATACGAAGCAAGCCCCCCTCCACCTCCCCCATACGAAGCAATCCCCCCTCCAAGGTCAGCTGGCTCCTACAGGTGACACTGTTCTTAGACGTTCCATTGACAGCAACGTGGAGCAAGGCTTTCTCCATGGAACTCCCTCCTTTCTGATTCTAGGTTGGCCCATTCTCTGCACATGTTTTGGTGGCTTTTAAAAACTTTCCTTTTTTGTTCTGCCTTCTGCAATTTGGGTTGGGTCCCCTCATGTTTTCTTGACTCACTCAAGTTTCATTCTTTGTTCTTTTATACACCAAGTCAGGGGTTCTCAAAGTGGTGGGTCATGACCCACCACTTTTACTGGAAGTGTCCGATTTCGGAAGTGTCCAAATAAATAAATGAATACGTCAGCATTTATGTATTCATTCATTCATTCATTCATACATAAACAGTGATGATCACATTCTGAAGCCCACTTCCGGTTTTCAGCAAAAACCGGAAGTGGGCTTTTCACCACAATCGCCACTGTTTAGAGCCTTGGGGAGCCCCTGTGGAGGCAGCAGCAGGCCCCTCGGATCCTTTGGGGAGCTGGAAGGACAACCAGGTACGTTGAAAAAAGTGTTTCAACAAATAAACAAATCCTTATTTCAATGCTACCGCTTGTATTTTTGGGGAGTCAAGTGTCCCATTTTTCCACAACAGATTCTGCAATCTGACTACCACAAGTAAAGTCACTTAAGGTGTCCATAAATATATTGCACCCATGATATTTTTAAAAATGTGTATTATAAATGTACTGCTACAATTGTGAAAAAATTATACTGCACTCAACAAAACAATGAATGCTTCCTACAGCCTGTGCAGCTAAAAGTAATCCAATAGAAAAGTGTCATATGATGCAAACAGAGGCTGAGTAAGTTGCAAGTGTATTGCTATGCAGATAGGAACCAGCTACCAGCCATTGCCCCCTCCCACACATTCAAGTTCTGGGCCCATTTTAAGAAAGGTTCTCAAAAAACTCCTAGTATCATAAAATATGTGCTAACTAGCCTTGTGTGGGAAAATGTTTTGCAGCCTAAGAAAGTACGTGTCCAGGGATGGACTTACTTTTGGGAGGCGAAGCACCGCTCACTAGGCTCCCTTCCAGCCCACCAGACTGCACAGTCCTGTCTGATGGGGCCTGTAGAGCACCCCAGAAGCCACCGCGTCAGCTCAGAAGGTGGGAGGAATGTGGTCCAGCCATCAGAGCCGTCATGGCCACACTACCAAACCCAGAAGTGTGGGAGGGAGCAAAAGAGACGCTGCCAATGAAGGCTCTGGACAAGGAGGCATTGTCCCTGGGTCCAAGGAGGCCAACAGAGACCAGAAAGGGTGGCAAGGATGCCCAGGAACAGGAGCCTGGGCAGGCGGCTTGGGGGCAGCTATACAGGGGTGGAGTCAGGAGGCTGAGCATGGGGTGAGGCAGTTTATGGGGCCTCATGAGGCCCGGGAACTCCTTGAAAAGCTGGCCAATGAAGAATCAGGGGCAGTCTGCCATCAAGGAGAAAGGCGACTGAGGAAGAGAAGTTCTCTTCCTGGGAGGTCAGCCCAAGGTGGAGGAGCAGACAGATGGTATGAATCCCCTCCCCACTGGTAGTCTGAGTCTGTGCCAAGGGGGCAAGAAGGGGTTGGCCAGGCCAAGACACGGAGGCCCCTACAGTATGTAAAGCAATAAATAGAAAAATCCAACAATCAATAGGACATACCTGCAGTTTACCCCATAGTCTGCATTTATCACATCCAACACAGTCCATTATACGGGATATGTTCTTGAAATGCAACCTGAATTCTTCCTAACAATAAAGAGAAATGCTTATTCAAAAGATACAAGCTGTGTGAAACTTATTTGGTGGTCCTATAAAATATAACAATTCTAAGGAAGTTCTCAGGCCCAACACTCTCCTTTCTCAATCTTGGTTGAGTGGAGGCATTTCCCCACCTTCCCCCTTGTGTGTGAATTCACTCTTCCTCATTTAAGAAGTAACCACAGTTAGCATTATACCAGCATCTGTTTTCACCAACTATGATTAGCTCAAACTGCAGTTTGCAAATCCACGTCTAAGCATAAATGCAAACTGATTTATAGCCAATCATAATCTCTCCTCTGGTCTTTTAACTAACCATGGCTATTTCTGAAAGGGGGGGGGAGGGGAGAGTTTGTGCAACAGAGGAGGAGGGCTGTGGTGAAATTCCTTGATGTTTCCCTATTTTTCTGCCTAATTGTGACAGCTCTTGTCTCCCAGAGGCTTCTGTGATGCCTCAGCAGCGCTAAAGAGCTCGAGTGTGGAAGCAACCTAAGAAAGGGATACACAATAGGCTGTGATCAGCGATGCAAGAGGTTTTTTGTCAGTATTACCGTATTTTACGCTCCATAGGACGCATCGGTCCATAGGACCCATGCATCCTATGGAGCATAAAATAGAGGAAAAAAAGTTTGTACTTACCTGGGCTTGGGGGCGCTTCGGGGAGGCCTGTGGGGGCTTCGGGGAGGCCTGCGCGAGCCTCTGCAGGCCTCCCATCGGCCCCAAACAGCGATATTCGGCCATTTCTGGAAATGGCCGAAAATTGCTGTTTGGGGCCGAAGTAAACATCGGGGAGGCCTCCAGAGGCTCACGCAAGCCTGCGCGAGCCTCTGCAGGCCTCCCATCGGCCCCAAACAGCGATTTTCAGCCATTGATTGAGTCTTGATTCAATAACCAAATCAAATGAGTTCCATTGGGTTGCAAAATACTTACATGCTAGGACCAAATCAGCAGGGCTGTAGCTTCACCCTCTGGGGTGCGGAGCAATCGGGAGAAGCTGCCCGGACGCGCCGCAGCCTGGGAAAAACCATGAAATTGCCCCGTTAGCTTCCCTTACCTTGTTTCCTGGTCACCTCCATGTTGAAACTCGCGAAAATCTCATGAGATTCAAGATGGCGGCGGCCAAATCTCATAAGGGCATGAGATTGCCTCATGTGCCCTTACGAGATTTGGCCACCGCCATCTTGAATCTCGCGAGATTTTTGCAAGTTTCAACAAGGAGGCGACCAGGAAACAAGGTAAGGGAAGCTAATGGGGCAATTTCACGGTTTTCTGGTCCCCGTTATCAGCTGCTGCGATCAGCAGCTGATAACAGGGACCATCCCACGTACCCCCAACCTGCAGTCCACGTACCCCTGGGGGTACGCATACCACAGGTTGAGAACCTCTGTGCTAGGTTTTTTTTTTTCCTGGTTTAAGCTCTACATTTTAAATCTACACCATTTATCTTGCTTGCACTGGTCGAAACAATGACAATGAAATTACTGCATTTACCTTTAAAGATTTGGCCCCTTTTGTGTCTCCAGCAAACATGGATTTTTCATTGAAGTGCATAGGGAAGGATCTAAGTGAATTACATATAAGTTGTCAAAGAATCGCATTCACCACAATTTACCAAAGTCTACCAAAAGCACTCTACATCTTACGAACTTGAGAGAAGAAATCTTGATTACGACAATAATGAGTACAAAATCATAAATCACAGGCACACCAAACTATATGAAGCCTCCAGTAACAGCAGCAGCACAGGATAGTTAATAAACATTTTAAAACTCCATCAAAATATAGTGCTAAGGCTTCCCCTGTCACCATTTGAGTCTGAATGCAGTGTTAACCGATCCAAGTCAAGTCTTCCTTTACAGCCTCTACAGACTAAGCAGCTGACTTTCTTAAACGCCAATCAGTCTCCCAAGGTACGAATTTAAGGCATATCAACTACTTCAGTTTTAGAAGCTGCCACTATTGACCGAGGCATGCATTAAATAATTAAATGACCAGCAACCACTGGCGTCACTAGACGCGCGTCACCCTGGTGCGGGGACGCGCGTCACCCCCCTAGGGGCGCGACGTTATAGGCGCGGGGGGAGAGGGCCACCCGGCTCCCCCCCCGCATCGCGTCGCCCCCCTCCGGATGCTCCGAGGCCGGCCCAGGAGCCGGCCTCGGAGCGTCCGACCCCGTCGGCGCTCCAGGGCCTTCTGAAAGAAGGCCCAGGCAGCGCGTCAATCCGGGTATTTCCCGGATTTTTGCCCTCAAAAAGGGTCTGCGCATGCGCGAAAATCCGGGAAATACCCGGATTGACGCGCTGCCTGGGCCTTCTTTCAGAAGGCCCTGGAGCGCCGACGGGGCCGGCCTCGGAGCGTCCGGAGGGCGACGCGTGTCACGGAGGTGACGCGCGAGGGGGTGCGCGCGTCACCCCATGACGCGCGAGGGGGTGCGCGCGTCACCCCATGACGCGCGTCACCCCCTGGCGGCCCGCCCCAGTGACGCCCCTGCCAGCAACAACTGAGTAAAGAGGTGGTAGCTAACAACACACCCAACAACAAAAGGAGGATAGAAACTGAGCAGTTGGGGATGACTGAGCAGTTGGGGATGAGAGTGGGGATCCTAGCCATAAGGAGGACTGCATTCCAAGGCCATTCCAGGCCCTTTCCCTGAATTTTCAGTTTTTATTTTAAACAGGTTAGCTCTATTTGTGGCAGTATAAGGAAAAGATGGTAGACAGTATTCTACCCAACTGCTCGCTAAGAAGAAAATTTGCTTCTGTCCAATGAGTGCAAAAGCAGTGGAAAAATCAACAAGTGCTAGGCTCTTAGTTTTATAAATATTTGATACAATTAAACAACTTTCACTTTTTTAGGTTACCTGTATTTATGTTCTAGCTGTAATGCAATGATTCCCTGCACTCTTAAGCTTCTTTAGCACAACATTTCTGGTGATGTGCCTGAGAACTAGCAGGCTGATTGCGCAAGAAAGGTGTGCAAGAAAGGGTGTCTTTCTTGTGGGAAAAACGAAGAAAAAAGTCTATTCCAGATGCCAGGCACTTCTTGAGACTCATTCTCATCTGCATTAATAGCATTTCTAATATGACTCCAACAGACTATACGTAGCTGTACATTAAATGTGAGCTGAGAAAGCACACTTACTTTGTATCTCTGAAGATTTCTAACAAAAGGGATTTGGTTTCTGTATCTTCTTGGGCATTTCCAGTGTAAAGGTCTACTATTGAACGCTCAAAGTAGGATCCAACTTTCGACAATGCACGCAGTTCGATCAAATATAAGAAATATAAATTTTTTAGCCGCCTTGGACCTTCGCCTTTTGTTTCAGCAGAGTTAAAGCGATGGGCGAATTCCTTCACATTGGGTCCCCAACGAGGTTTGCCCCAAGTTTCTGAACAAAGAACAATTTTTTTCCCCCAGAGAGAGTGTTAGGTTGTTCAAATCATGTTTTTCATGCTTACAAGCAATTAAATTGCCCTCAACAATAAAACTGAGATGAACATAAAATTAAAAATAATCAAATACCTTCAAGTAGGTAATTTGCACAAAGATGCAAGTTGATGCTTGCATGAAGTCCAGAAATGAGTTTATAGAATACACGTTTCTCAAGACAAAGACCTAGAAAAAAGCATTATGTTAAAACTGAGTTGATGAAACCATAACTCAATACTCCTTGATTTTGGAGATTTATACATAGTACTTTGACATGACATTTATAATACAGTTCTCACCACTGGATGGTTGGAATTTCAAGTTTGTCATTAATTAATATCTTATTCCATATATCATAATGCTCCTATTAGTACAGATATGAAGCAAATATGAAGTCTAAAGATTAGAAGTTATTCCATTTTGCATGGCAGAATTAATATAGAAGCAGAAGAGATTGCCTTTTGATGAAGAAACACTATATGCAGTGTGGTAATCTATGAAGGTATTTTCATATGTAACTTCTGAAGACATTGAGGTTAGACTGCTAAAATGAATTCTAAATGAAGTAGCCCTTGGTAATTCTTTGAAAACTGCAACTGGTGGAAAATGTGGCCCATCTCTCAGACGAGTCTCCAGAACACCAGTAAATGCAGTGTCTTCCTTTAGCTTTCTGGCCATGACTCGGCACTGTTTTTCAGTTTGCTGCAGACCACAAACAGCTAAATACCTTGGAGGCTGCCTGTTCCCCTATATTCTGCAAAAATCTTTCAGAGTGCAGCTGCCTGACATACATGTGTTCATGCTGTCAGATGCGTGCCAGGCAAGCATGACCAGTCTCATGTAACTTTGCTCAGGCTGATGGTAAAGCCGTATCAGGTCCCCGAAGTCTTTAGGGAAAAGGCCAAACCTTGGATCATTAGAGCTGGATGGAGTAGGAGAACCCTTGTCTTTGGAAAATTCCATGATCAGCTGTACCTTTGTCAGCAAATTCAAACCTGTAAACAAGGCCACATCCTGGGCGCTTCCTGACCCTAAGGTAAACAAGACCATTCAGTCACGAAAGAAGTGCCTTCAACCTTGGCTTCCCTCTTCAACTTCATTGAAAATTCAATCATGAGTTGTTTGGTAATTGGGGCACAGGCCTCCTGAGCAAACACCCTCTGCTGCACCCTCCTCAGGGGACAAATCATTATAAGACACCCTGTCATGAACCAACAGGGGGATGGACTATCAAGGCATCAAAGAACAGTCCTTGATGAGCAAACTCAACAATAACCTTCATATTGTCCTATGGGGAGTTTGTCTATATGAGTTGCAACCCCTTGTGTCTCCCGTTCTCTCTTACATTCTCCATACAGTGTTTCTTCTGTGCTACCCAATAGACTGCTTGGATATCTGCTGGTGCTTGTGTCAAACACCCCCATTCTCTCCACTACACAAGAACCACTGTGCCAGTCACCACCCAAGATCTACCTTGTATATCAGACCACTTACTTTTTTCCAGCCTCTCTCTCTTATTCCCCATACCCTTCCTTTGAGCCTTAAGACATTTTTATTTAGACTAGCATTCGATGTCTGACATGGTGGGCTGACTTTTAACAAATGGCTTTTAACAAATGTAAATATAGGTGACCCACTGGGGTTGCTTGTTTTAATTATCTGTTAATTATTTTAATGTATATGTTATTTTAATGTTGTAAGCCGCCTTGAGTGCCCTTGCTGGGAGAAAGGCGGGATACAAATTCTTTAAATAAATAAATAAATAAATAAATAAATAAAATACTGCAAACCATGCTCCAACACCCTCGGTATGGAGAATTGCCTTCCTGTATGGAGAAACACTGCATGGAGAATTGCCTTCCAATAAACCTTCCAATAAACAAAAAAAAATCTTGGCTCTCTTGCACTACCCTCCTCCCGGCTGAAACTAGTTAAAGGTACTGCCTAACGCTCCTGGGTCTGCCTATCAAACCCTTTTCTGCCTTTCCTCCCATCTTTAAACTAGGGGATCAGTGTGATGGCAACCTAGGCCCATGGTCCCTGCAACAAATGTAAGCCTCTTCTCAGCAGATACAGATAGCCTTGGTCTCTGGCTCTCCCCAACCATCAGCTCCCAAATCTATCTTCTGGGCTTTGCGTGCATTCAACTTGATGATATACTTAGTGTTTCTATCTTTACCTTTGATTAGCCCCAGACTCTGAAGCACAGCTCCCTTAACTGATCGATCAAGGGGAATTGCTACTCCTGCTTGATTACCCTCTCAAAGGCTTGGGACATCATTTAAAAATAACACAACTCAACAAACATTTTGGTGCCTTAAAAGTTAGACCTATTATTGGGTATATTTGGGGCGCTGATACCAGAAATGGCTTCAGTTTTGCCCTATCTGCTCTAGAGCTTTGGAGATACAGCATAGCCACCTTATATGCTGATTCAAGCAGCTACCTCACGAGGAAGCTGACGCCATGGCTTCCTCACGAGGAAGCTGCTTGAATCAGCCTATAAATGCTCAAGTCATAAAAAAATCCATTAGTCTTTAAAACAGATAAACAGTTATTTTTTGGTTTGAAGGCATTTATCTGTATGTTTACAATCTTTTATTTACCTTCTAGCCACGTATAGAAAGATTCTCCTGTGAACATAAACACATACATAAATTAGTAATTTCAACATAATTATTGATTTTTAGAGATAGTCCTAAACATGAAGCAAGACAATGTCTCTGAGTATATAATTTAAGGAAGACCTACAAGACTGATTGCCACTAAGTAGCATAAGCTTCAGAAGTTAAACACATGACCATCTCTTGTAATTTTATGCTGCTCATCTAAGTTGACAGGCATTCATTTTTCTGTCTGAGGGCAGGCGTTCAATCTCATGAATGCTTCCTTGGGAGCAAGTTCTACTGAATGCAGTGGAATTGACTTTTGAGTAAACATGCAGTGAACCTGGCTGCACACCATGGAAGTCCAGCACCTCAACCTGGTGGGGAAGACTTCACTAATGCTATATAGACTCCAGGAATTCAGCAATCTGCATACGTAAATACAATAAATGACTATGCAAGACCACCAATTCCCCAGAACACCGTATTTTTTGCTCCATAACACGCACCAGACCATTAGACGCACGTGTATTTTGGAGCGAAAAAATTGGTAGTAAATATCTTGCTTTAACTACTAATTTTAATGGTGCTTGGCCACTTACCGCGTTGTCGTAGCACCTCCGATCTTCGTCCCGCATTGTCGGCTGCATTGTGGCCCTGCCGGGACTGCCCCCAGTCAGCAGCTCCAAGACGCGAACCTCCCAGGTGCTGAACGCGACTGCAGGCTCTGCGCAAACATCGCAGTAGCTGCGATGTTTGCGCAGGGCTCCCTGGTCGCGTCCAGCGCCTGGGAGGTTCGCGTCATGGAGCTGCTGACTGGGGGCAGTCCCGGCAGGGCCACAATGCAGCCGGCAATGCGGGACGAAGATCGGAGGTGCTACGACAACGCGGTAAGCGGCCAAGCGCCGTTAAAATTAGTAGTTAAAGCAAGATATTTATTACCAATTTTTTACAGCATTCGGTCCATAAGATGCACAGACGTTTCCCCCTATTTTTTGGGGGGGGGTGCGTCTTATGGAGCAAAAAAAGGTAATTGCTTATTTGGCATCATCTATCGTTTAGAGCTTCTTGTCTTTTCCATGAGATTAGCAGAAACGATAAGGTAAAGGTATCCCCTACTCAGCCAGTCGTGTCTGACTCTAGGGTACGGTGCTCATCTCCGTTTCTAAGGCTGAAGAGCCAGCGCTGTCTGAAGACTCTTCCGTGGTCATGTAGCCGGCATGACTAACGGAACGCTGTTACCTTCCCGCTGCGGCAGTACCTCTTTATCTACTTGCAATTTTATGCTTTCAAACTGCTAAGTTGGCAGGAGCTGGGACAGGAAACGGGAGCTCACTCCGTCACGCGGCACTCTGGTCTCAAACTGCTGTCCTACTGACCTTCCGGTCTGCAGTTCAGCGTCTTAACCACTAAGCAACTGAGGCCCCTTGAACTGTCTGCAATCTGCAGATAGCTGCTTTGTTTTCTGTTGTGTGCAAACCTTGAAAATGTTGGAAATATTGACAAATGAAACGTCGGAAGAAGATACGTCTTTTTCTGTTTTTAACAACTGGCCAGTTCACCCAGAGGACGTTGTTTTTAACTCTGTAATTTGTACTGGCCAAGAAAATCTGAAAACCAACATTCCATCAATCAATTTCATTGGATGTCCCCGATTCTCATGCTGTGAGGAAAAACTTCTCATCTACTTTTTCCACATTAAGCATAATTTTATAAGTCTCAATAATGAACTTTTTCACCACTATTACTTTTTTTCCTAAGCCAAAAAGCCCCAACCATTGTACCTTTCCCTCACAAGGAAGATTTCCCAGTCCCATGACCATTTTGATTACCTTGTTCTGCAGCTCTACAATGGTGACTAGTACTGTACACAATAGTTCAAACATGGCTACACCATACATTTGTATTAGGGTGTTATAATGAGTAGCATCCTTACCAGTGCCCCATCTGTGAACGGAAGTTCCCTCTGTAAACAAGAGAGGCATTCTGCTCACAAAGCATCCTTCTTGTTCCCAGAAGAAGCTCCTGACAGTGGAAGCATTAGTCAGGAAGGATGCTATCCAGTATTAGCAATCTCTTTTCCCTAGAATGAAATTTGCCTTCTTCACAGCTGCTGCACTTTGGCTCCACATTTTCATTGGGCTATCTACCACAATCCAAAAATTTCTTTCCCGATCATTTTACAATTACAAACACTGAATAACCTTTGTCATTTAGTTGCCCTCTCACCAGTTTGGAGAGATCCTTGTGAAGCTCTGTACAATTTAGTGTATCTGGAAATCTGGCCCCCTTGTTGCTTACCAGACTGTACTCCAGATCCTTGGGAAACCCCACTTTCCTCCAGTGTGAAAATTGTCAATTTATTCCTACTCTCCACTTTTATGGATTAACCAGTTACCAAAGAACAAGAACTTGTCCTCTTATGACATGATTGCCGAGTTTACTCAAAGTCTTCAGTAAAAGGTCAAGAACATAGCATTTACAGTCCCATATCCGGTGAAGGGACCCACAGCCCCTTTTGCAGGCCTCCCTGCACCTCAGAACAGCTCCCTGATGCAATCATCACCCACTTCTGGTTTTCATCCACTGTGACCCACTTCCGATTTTCGTCTGGGGGCACAGCCCCCAGATAAGTGGAAACCTTCCTTTTTCTTAGTGGCAGCGGTGGTGCAATCCTGGAAGTGCCACCACCACTGCTGCCCCCCCCCCGCAACTACTTACAGTGTTCCCAACTTTCTTGTAAAGTTTGGTAACCACCGCCCAACACCTTCCCCACTTCACCTCAAGTCTTATCTCCCCTTTAGATTGAAATTCAGTGGCAGTAAGGTATTTTTAAAGCTGCATAACATCCATTTCACAATCTGTTTTACATGCCCTGAGCCCTAGAGAGACAATGAAAGAATAAAAGATTGTTGTGAAGACTCACCATCATCTTCCCCTGAAAAAAGAAAAATGTAGAAAATCAGTAACAATTTATTCTACTTTTGTATCTGTATTGAAAAAAATTAGCAGCATAAACTTTTTGATTTGCAATTTAATTCACCCAGCATTTTATTTATTTATTTGATTTATATCCCACTTTCTCCCCCCATAGGGGGGACTCAAAATAGCTATTCAGGACGCAGCGGTCCTTCATTCAACAACACACACACACAAAGATCCAAGGGGGTGAAATACTGGAATTGTTTCATACTATACAAAACATGAACATTTAAACACAAAATACTACATTCAAATAATGAGTGTAGCACTGTTTGCTATTTTAACTGGTAATGTTCTCAAAAGCAATTCTGCATTCCTGAATAGCTTGAACAAGTTGTCCAAAGGTCTCAATTTTACATGACAATTGCCTTTTGCAAATCAGTTTGCCAAAGTAACTTGTTCTGCAACATCCAGCTAAAACATTTCCACAATTAAACAGCACAGGGTAAGAACAGGTAAGAACTAATGGAGATTTTCTACTACATCAGTAAAGTCAAATTGCCATTATGCAATCCTGACAAGGTGGAAGTTAATGGTTTATCAAACCAGGAAAGTGTACAGGGTGAGGTTACACCCCTACTTTAATACTTTGTATCCATTTAGCACTTTTGAGGGCTCCAAGTGCCTCACTTGTATTATCTGGATGTAATCCTTACAACAATCCTGTAAGGCAAGTATTATTCTCATACCAACAGAACAATCCTATCCAACTTACACCACCAGTGTAACCAGCGGTGCAGCGAGATCGGGATGCTCCAGAATGGAAAGGGCATTCAAATCCCCTCTAAAAAGGGAATTCAAAGGGGATTTAGATCTCCCCTCCCCTCCAAAACCTCCTGCCCTGCCCTCCCTCGCTGGTTACACCAGTGGTGTGAATTGGATAGGATTGTGCTCTTGGCCACAGTTATCCATGCTCTAGTAACATCCAGGCTAGTTTACTGCAATGTACTATACATGAAGCCTTCAAAAAATATCTGAACACTTCAGCTGGTGCAGAATATGGTGGCCAGAATGTTAGTTCAACTGAGTGCTGTAGCCATATTACCCAGTGTTAGAAGACATTTACTGGGTTTCTGTTTGCTCCTGACCCTAACCCAGACTGCTGGTTTTTACCTTTACAGCCCTAAACAGCCTGACTTTTTAAAGGACCATTTCTCACATGAACTTATCCATCCACTGAGATGATTTTTAGAGACCCTGTTCTGTGTACCCTTGGAAGTTAGATAGGTATTTACTAAAGAGAGGACCTTTTCTGTAGTGACACACAAACTATGGAACTCTTCCCATAGGCATGCTCACTTGGTAGCTTCACTGCTATCTTTAGGTGTCAGATTAAGGGCCCAATCCTAACCAACCTTTCAGTGTCAATGCAGCCCCCAAGATTGCCCTGTTCTCATGGGCTTCAAGTAGCATTTAGGATCTTCCTACTTGCTTTAGCTACTGTTTTCATTTTTCTGTTGATCATTTTATCTTTTGTAATTTTCATTAGTACTCTTGTTAGTTATGTATTATGTTTTTTTATAGATCTGTCTCAGAGGTTGCACTGAATTCATGACTTGCCAAAAGGTGGGTGTCCAAGGCTGGACTCACCTTCGGCATCTGGCAGCCAGGGAGAGGGAGGCAGGCTGCCAGACGCAATATCAAGATGCTCTCAGCAAGTGATGCTGAGGCCAGGGAAGTGCATGAGGTTAGCAGAGGCCTCAGCTCGCCTAGCCGGTGAGAGTCAAGGCCCACCCACCCTGAGTGGGAGATGCACATGATGTACGCACAGCAAGAACCCACCAGGTGCATCCCTGAGGAAGGGTCTCAAAGCTGCATCTCAGTTGGGAAAACAGAAAGCGAGGCAGCCGACATGCAGAAAGTGAGGCATCAGACATGCAGGGGGAGGGGAACAGACATGGAATGGAAGGGGGTGGGGCTGGAAAGCAAGGGCAGCTCAGTCTGGTGCAGTATATAGGAGCCCCAGCCCATGATGGAGGGGAGCTTGGAGGGAATCTGGAACAGGCCCAGGAGGCTGCCTAACTCCCACTGAAGAACATGATTCTGGGTTGAGGAGGTAGAGCTGCAGTAACCCCCCTTCCCATCCTTTCTGAGGCTACCAGGGGAATGGCAGAGGAGGTAGTGGGTATGGTATGCCCTCCCCACTTTTCGGAGCCCCCCCCCAGTAAAGAAGGGACTGACAAAGGCAGCAGACTGGGCAGACATATCCTGGGGAAAGGTGTCCCAGGGTCAGACTATCTTGATCAACCCCACTCTGGTGCGCCACGAAAGGCGACACATAGCTCTCCACTCAAGGTGGAACTACGCTGGGGCAAAGCATGACAGTGGGATATAAATCCTGTAATATTAGTTAAATACATGCATATGTAAGAAAAGGACTTCACTAGTGAGTCTTCAATCATTAAGACTAAGTCCTTGTTGCTTTTCTGAATTACATACAGTTGTACTGAACTTTCAAAACCATTCTTATAATTACAGAATATTGTGAAGTATTTAGCGACCCACCCTTGCTGGGTGTCAGTGGATTTAGTGGACGATACACTGAGCGAGGCCTATAGGAAAAATAAAATAGGAATATATATTTTTGGAATTAACAAAGAAAAAACTTAAATATTTCAAAATAATGTTGCCCTCTATCCCCAGTTACTTGAAGCAATTTTCTTCATAGATACTGTTCCATACTCTCCACGCAGAAGGCCCTTTGTATCCAGTGTAACGCTCTGGATTCAGCAGCAAATCAACATACTGAGCATCAGGAGATCTCTCATCTAAACAAACAAAAAATGACCACTTTGGCTACATATTTTTATGTGCTACCTCCACACAAAAAGACCACACAAACTTAAACAGAACTAGATTGGCTGTTATAATAGCTCCGACTACTAGCAGTCACATTATACAGAAGCATACACAAATTAGACATTAATATGTGTAGGGGAATATGTGCAAGTTGTATTTACATATAATTTATTATGCATTTTTAAGTTAAAAATACTTAAACAGGTTGGAAACATTGGAATAAACTGCAACGTTACATAGCTGTCTCTCTTCATCGTTCGTAAAATGCTAGAAAAGTTGATGGAATAGAAGTACGCAGATACTATTTACCTATACTGTACTACAAGCACGTATATTACAATACAGGTAAGTTTACAATTGGTTCCAGAACAAATCTTTGTTTAAAAAAGCTTTAATGTTGATTGCCTTCCATACTCTGTTTCTAAGTTTATGAACCACCATCTCCTTTCCAACTAAAGATATGGATTCTATATCTAGCAGAGTCCTAGCAGAATCCACAGATGCTTACCAGCCACAACACTGCTATGGCACAATTCAGATGATCCTTCAAACCATGGATTTGGGAATAAAGAAGTTACAGACTCGCAATCTTTCCCTCCATTTCTTGTTTAATACTAACTACTGTATAGTTTGGTGTGACATCCGAAACCAGCAAATTCTGGTTAGTGTTTGCCCTCTAACTCAAATATGCTGATTCAGAAGTCATGATAAAGCTGTGCTTAGCATTAAACGATAAACATAGAGAAAAGGTGTGGAAAGACAGTGCACATGAACTAATATTTTAGTTCCATTTGGCAGATCATCTGAAATTGAAACAATATTTCTAAGAGCGAACTATAAAAAGGTGCAATTTGGCACACGTTCTGTTTATAAGAGAGATAGGCATTTCAAAGTTCATTTATTTAGCTACATGTTGCATTGTAAAACCTTTATGCTTTAGAACAAACAATTTTACCATCTAGTTCACAAAAATGGTCCTGTGAATCATCATATCTGGCCCAGTCAATGAAAGCCTCTTTACTTTGGTTGCTGTGGAAGAGGAAAGAGAGCACTGGCAAATGGACTTCTTGCATTTGTTATCATTTTTATATATAAGGTTTCCCTATTCACTTGAGGTCAGATTACTACCAAGATGATCCCAATATCCATTCGAGTCCCAACAAAACCTTCAAGGCAGTTCAAAATTTTTTAATTACAACGTTAAGGTAAGCCATCTCATAAATCTAGCATAACAGCACAAAATGAGATTTGCAATATTTTCCATGTAGCAAAACAGCAACTAACCAGGAAGCAAACAACTGCCTTCATATAATACAACCTGCAATGAACATGCAGGAACATTAGTATCAAGCTAAATAACATGTCTCCCATCCTTACTATGCTGCCCTGTAACTTTTTTTTAATCCATCAAAAGGTTAATAGATAGGCCCTTGGCAGAAAGGAAATGAGGGAGATGGCACAGTCTGAAAGCAAGTTTCGAATTCATGACTACTCGTTTCTAGCAGAAGAACATTTCTAAAAACTAGGGGACAAGATCTGCCTCCTATCCACTGGTTGTATTCGTCATGTTATTCATTTCTGCTAAACAGATAAAAGCATGTTTGGATGGCTACATGAAATTTGTTTTGTGTTAATAAGATAGAACATCATGAATATATTATCCTTTCTGTACTATATACAAGAACAGCAAATATGGATAGATAATAGCTACCAAGTATCAGGCTTTTCCTCTTTCATTAAAACTGAAATATACCTTACCTTAATGTACTATTAACTGCTCCCAGTTTGTTAGCTTGTTCACAATCTTCAAGTTCTTTGGTATGGTTTGACGACTTTGAATACTGCAAGACCAAATATACAATATTTGATGCTTTCGATACATTGAACTTTAAATACTTTGGACTGCCGGTCACCTACGAACCAGAGATTTAGAGTGAGAGAGTACTTTGAGAAGAACTTGACATGTTGATACTAGAGTTTTATGACCCACATTAAAATATCTTGCAAAGTACTATCTCACTCCAAGTCACTGCTACCTTATCTAGGCGACAGGAAGTTGCCTCAAATGCAAAAGGTTTTAGTTAATGCGCACCTGAATCTTCAAGCGTATCTGAGATTTGTGATCTGACACGCATGAAGATTCAGGTAGACATTAACAAGAGCTCTTATGCTATCCTTACCTTGGATTTTTCCCAAGAGCTAGTTCCTCAAATGACCTTTAAAGGGGAAGGCAATGTTAAGTGGATGCATCCTGATCAGGTTGCCAGTGCTATCTTATCAGGCCCACCTCGTTTCTGATCACATTGGAAGAAGAAGGGGAAAAAAGCACAGCTAGAGCAATCAGCTGTGTTTCCATGGCACAGGAACACAGCGGGATTATGGGACTGCCAGTCTCAACTCTCTCTAGTGGGAGAGAGAAAAGACACAAACAGTACCTAGAATGCCCCCACTGTGCTTTGCTGCTGGGTAAACACAGTGCAATGCTACGACAGCTGTTAGAAGTGGCTTGAGTGGGCAGACAACCTTTTGCAATTAAGGCAACTGTAATTTGTCACTCACCTGCTTTGTGGGGAAAGAGGAGAGAGTAATAAAGCTGTACTAATTTAGAATTTCAGAAGAGTTTACTTACTTTGTTAGCACTTCCAGCTTTAATTCCAACTGGTACTTTGCTCTAGAAGAAATGCAAAAAGTACGTGGCTATTTATCCTTTGAAAATTATTCTCAACTCAAATCTAACTGAGGCAAAGAAACGTTAACATGTCAAATGAGTAAGCAAAACCATCAGGAAGCTATTTGAGCGCTGACATCCAAGGATGTCAAACTACTAAAGCTGAGAAGTCTCTCACTTATAATTTGAAAATTATTATTACTAGCTAAAGTTGCAATTCTATGTACATTAGGAAAACCTCACAATTCTAAAAGTAGAGTTTTAGAGTTGTCCCCTCTACTTATAGAGTAGCTTATAGAGTTACCAATCCCCTCTACTTATAGAGTCATAGCAGTGCTATGTAAACCCCTCAAGAGGATAATTTCACATCAGCAGAAAATACACTATCATTTTTGCCATCTTGAAACTTACTTCAGGACAAGGCTCCACATGGCAATCTCGGATAGAGCAATGGCCATCATCAGCCCAAAAAGGACAGGGTCTCTTCAGATTAACCTTCAAGTCAAGACACATATACTTGCTGTCAGTCAGTTAATTACCACAAACTTAAAGACAGATAATCCTCTTCACCACACAATATGCCTTCTTGAAGTATGAGGAAACTGGGCAAACATTTGAGATTTTGACTTACTTAGCAACAAATCTGGGTAAGAACAACACTGGAAAAACAAACAATAGAGTGCTGCTTCACCAAAGATTAGGATGGAAACCACTGAACATTCTTCCACCGTAAAAGTTACCAGGAATCACTTGGTCAGGGTAAGTGTGCACACAAAGGCAACTTCTGTAACTGTTTCAGTTTAAATTTGTTTTACCTTTGATTTCTAGGCTGCCTTTCATCTGAAAACCCAAAGGCAGTTTACAGATCAATAAGCACATAAGGATCTAATGAAAAGTGAAACACAAAAATACCAAACTAAAAAACAAAACCTGAAGATAGTAATAACACAAGACAGAAACCCAACAGCCAAGGGAACTACACAGCAGGCAACTTTAAGTGAGTGTAAACGCAGACCAATAACACCAGAAATTAACAATTTTTATATATATAATAAATATTGTACATTACACACACAGAGAGACAAATATAAATATATGTCAGCATTTAAGACAATTCTCTAATATGAGCAGGATCCTGGGACCCTTCACTGTACTTTTCATCTTCTTGCTTACCAGGTATACATGGGCTGGAGGACATGCCTTCACTGCCCATTTGATGAACAGTGGGTTCAACACCACACCAAGAAGCCCTTGAAATACTACTCAAATCCATCAGCAGCTAGGGAACAATTCAGTGAAGGTTTTGTAACAAAATTATGGATGGCATTTCAAGAGGAACCCGTTAAAATGATCATCTGATTTTTTTTAATTTTTAAAAAACTAAAATACTGCCCTTATCTCATAGAATTCAATGTGATCCACAACAGCAAGTACCAGCAAAACAAGAATATTTTAGTATAGTAACAAAGCCATTAAAACAATTGAACAAATAGTAAAACTTAATCAGCAAAAACCAAGAGACTGCAACAAAATGAGCTATCAAATGTCAAAAGCTCTCTCAAGTAGCCTTGTCTTGCTCATATGCCCAACAGCATTCAGAGTAGGTGCCTGTCTGGCCTCCAGGAGAGGGTTCCAAAGGGCTAACACTAGCATCAAAAAGTACGGCTTCTATCTTGTGGAAGCACACCAATTTTTTTTTAACAAACCAGTTGTCCAAAGCAGAGTCTCAAATGATGATCTGAGAATACTAGGGGAGGGTATCTTCAAGTACCCAGTCCCAAACAATTGGAGACTTTAAGCATCATAACCAGCACCTTGAATTGACACCAAAAGCATACAGGTAGCCAGTGCAAACCAAGTAGCATAGGAATAATATGTTCCCAGTAAGCTGCCTCAGTTAAATGATCAGAGCATGGATAATGGTGGCCTGGTCCAACACCTCCTGGAACTATCACAGTTGGCACACCAGCTAAAGCTGGCAAAATGGATTCCTCAACACAGCTGTCACCTGGTCCTTCATAAGGAGGCCTGGATTAAGCAGTACCCCAAACTGTGAACTTGTTCTTTCAAGTTTGTCCAGGACGGATTATAAATCTATTCCCAATTATGCCAACCCCCCAACTAACTGTACTCCCAATTTGCCTGGATTAAGCTTCAGTTTATTTACACCCACCCAGTACTTAATAGTTGCTAGATAATATTCAGGTCATTCACCGATTGACTACAAGTTGTTGAGAATGAGCGGTAGAAATGGTATCATCAATATGCTGATGACACCTGAGCCCAAACCTCTGGATAACTTCATTCAGCAGCTTCCATGTACGTGTTAAAATACATAACATGCATAGATGGATGGATCCTTACAGCACTCCATGGAATAAAGGCCAAAGAGTGAAGCAGAAGTTTCCAGCACCACCTCCTGGGACCTGTCCTTCAAAAAAGAGCAGAGCTACCTATACACGGTACCCTTCACCACCCTTCTTTTCAGGTGTCCCAGAAGATGCTATGGTCAAAAGGTATCAGACTATTGATAGGTCCAGGACAATCAACAGGGTCATACACTCCTTATTTATCTCTTGGTCCAAATTGTTCTCTAGAGTGACCAAGAAACTTTCAGACAACCAAGGTTCACTGGTGTACCAAAGCATGTCAGGAAGTTTTACCTGCAAAGGCAACTTCTGATTGCATGTATACTATCTCGGCATTAAACAAAACAAACAAACAATAGTACATGCCAATTCACACAATACAATATGCCCTTGAATCGTCTACCTATGTGAACCAGAACGTCAGAATTCAGATGCAGCAACTTTCTTGACCTATCAAGTACATTTTGGAGAAATTCCCTAATCAGAGAAGTTGCTGATCCTGAATTCTGCAAGTTACTCAGTTCACCTGAAGAGTGAAGAAAGCAGCAATGTGCAAACTGGTTCTCAGTTTTACCAATAGTGAAACTTTGTTTCTTCAGTCCATTTTACTCAATCAATGTACCATTTTAATCAAATGGCTCAATCAAAAGCACAAGTTTTTTTTATTTAAAAGACTGCAGAAGAAACAAAAGTAATTTCAAAAGTAATACAGGACTTACAATTGAGAATAGCAGCATAGCTGGGTCTGGTGGCATCCGGGGCCCGGGGTGACATGACGTCACCCCCGGAAATGACATCACCCCTCATGCCTTCACTCCGGAAGCGACGTCACCTTTTTTCAAAATGTAGCAGCTCCAGCCAGGGGCATCACTTCCCTTTTTCTCCCTCCCCCCGCCACCATGGCGAAGCTTTTTGCCCCCTTTTTTTCCTCAGGGGCGAGAAAAAGGGAGGTGATGTGAGTGCTCGCCGCTGGATTTTTTTAAAGAAAAAAAGTCATGAAAAGGTAGGCTGCTCCCTTCGCTCCCAGCTCAAGCCCCCCCTCTTGGTCACCCACCCTCCAGCCCCTGATCTCCTACTGGTCAACTCCTTCCTTTTTTGCCACCTTTTTAAAACTGCTGTTGCTTTTCTCACCACGGCGAAAAAAAGTATCAGCAGTTTAAAACAGTGGGTAAAAAGGCAGCAAAAAAGGTAAGCCTAAGCCCGCTGCCCCACTCCCCAAGCTCAAGCCCCCCTCCTGGTCACCCTCCCTGATTGCCCCCAGCCCCCACCTACTGCCCCACTCGCCATCTTGGAGAAGCCCCCCCATGGGACTGGGGGGCTTGCCCCCCCGGCCTCCCCAGCGACACCAGTGATTGAGAACAATCTGTTTTCAGAGTAAACTGCCATACAGCTGTAAAATGCAAAACTCCATTTCAAATTACAACAGCAATAGCATTATCAACCAAAAAACAGATTTCCAAGACAATATTTCTAATCCTCTTTTGATTATGGCACAAATCTTATCTAGCATACAACTGCTGCCTGAGTTGATACATGCCACTTAGAGATTCTTAAAAGATTATAGTAGTACTAAGTATAGTAGTACTTAGATTACATCTAGTCTGTTTGCATATTATGTCTAAGAGTGGTTAAGTTTTATGCCAGACTTAACAATAAAAGCTTTCAGTTTTCTTTCAGATACACAGGTCTTGCATTACAGATGCTACTGTGCAATATGGATTAGAATATCCAAAGAAGCAGCCAGCTTGTTGTTGACAATGGTGATACTGCATGTATTAAAGACAGTGTTTTAAAAAGAAAAACCTGCACTTTTGTTTTTTTCCCTATTCTTAAGCATTCTGCGACCATAAAAAGGATAGATGGACACAACGTTCACTGAATCTTTGTATGTAACCCAAGAGAGTTTGTGAATCCTAAACTGAGGTTTCTAGTAGCACTGCTCCTGAAGCAGGTGGGAAGGCTACAGAGTGCTCTGCAATTGGATAATAGACCTGAATCACCAGATCCACAGCACTGTCAAGTAGAAATTCCCAATTTAATGTTATGGCCTTCAATTTTGAAGTTTTATCAAGAAGCAAATTACAAAAGCAACAGGTGCAGTTTGCACTCCGTGTGCAGCAGCACGAGCGATATAGACTGACCTCCGATAAAAGCTATTTTCACTGAAGTACACCTTGGATCAGAGGCAGAATAGTCCTGAAGGTCACCATTAGTCACAAACAAGTTTAAGGTTACTCCTGTAAATGTAACTGGTTAGGTTTACATTTAATCCCTCAATCATATACCTGTTTATAATCCAGGCGTAATTTTCAACCAATTCAAAATGAGAGTTTTCAAAAAGGTACCTTAGGAACCATAAGAGTTACAGGGAGTCTATATTAGTGAACAACATTTCAAAATAGTGCTCCTTTTTAATAAAAAAATATCCCTGTCTCAATCACATCTAACATTTTAAGAACTACTTTAATACTAAAAATACCATTTTCTTACAGTCCATTTCTTCTCCCTACTTCTCAAGAGAATAGAGAAAAATAAGTGATCACTTTCACTCTGCTGTACAATAAAACATTTTTATTTTACCTTGTAGTATCTGAAGTAATCCCGTTCTTGCAGTTTTTGCATTTTGGGGAAGATCTTAACATTGTTGAACTCATCAATGCTTTCTATGTCGCATAAGCAATCATCAAGAACTCCTGCGAGCTAGAAAAAAGAAAAAGAAAAAAGAACTAGAACCCCACAAAACTACATGGCAATATCACTAGAGTGTTTTTGATGGAGTAAGAAGAGGGGCAGAGAGAATTCAGCATAAAAATATACTACATCAATAATTCAGGCAGAAATTCAGTTATACGCACCCCCATAGCACAGGATTCCTATACAAAGACACTTCCTCGTGGGAATTTACCCCAAACCAACACATACAGTCATTATAGAGTAGAGTTGCCACCTCATAAGCCTGAAGACCTTTGAATGGCAGTTCGAGACACGCTGCTGAAGCTGTGAGGAGAGATAAAAGCTGCCAGCTGCATGGGAGGCACAGTGCCGTCGGCGGAGCGTGGGAGGCGAAGGCCAGTGAGGCCAGACTGTGAAGGAAACCATCTGGAATGAAGTTGTTCATGAAAGACTGGACATTTATAATTGTAAAAATTCCCGTGAGGGGGTTTGGGAAAGCCTGCCCATGTAAACCACCTTGGGTTAAAGTTGGAGGAGGAGAAATCCAATGATCAAGAAAGGCGGTGGCAGACAAGCACCTGCAATTGTGACAGACAGCAATCTACATGGAAGCACCTCCTGTGGAGAATTTTGGTGATGTTTGAGACAACCTTGAGTTCCTCTCAAGTTAAAAGCTGTAATAATGAGTAACAGGACCCAGGCAGCAGACTCATTTGATATAATACAAACAACATATATCATCATATATACTAATAGTGAATTTAGGTGGTTGACTGTATATCAGACTGCAAGACTACGCAACAAAATGGGGTCACTTGAAAATATGGGAGTGGTTTCTACATAGGGAACTGGCTAGATACGCAGAAATACATAAATTTGTAAGTTAATAGAAAAAAAGAAAACATCCTCAGCAGACTCCAGAAACTAGCACCGGCTGCAACTTTTAGGGAACCCTGAGAGAAAAGCAATGGCTGTCCAATGATGCACTCCTCCATGCTTTGGAACATGTATGCATGTGACAGCTACCTCCCCAACACAGTATCTGAAAACCAGGCAGTGGACAAGTGAAGCTCATCCTTCACTGCTACAGCTATAGCTATGGGTAGCAGTGCAAAGGAGGACTCATGCCCACTGCTTCCACTTATTCCCCACCACCTCCTGATAAGCCTCTGTATTCCAGTATTTCACCCTAGACACTGGGTTATTGGGAGATACTGGAAAGCAGTGGCAGCAGAATTTGTAAAATGGTGATGGGGGTAGAAAAGGATCGTCAATTGTTTCCACTTCTCCCGATAAGCCAGCCAGGGGCCCGCAGCCACAGAGAGAGGCTTACTAGGAGGTATCAGCGGGCCATCCATTCTTTCCCTGGTGTTATTTAATAATTCCTGGATGCCCAGTCCCTGACACAGTGTTGGGGGGACAGACAGGACATCTGGGAATGTAAAACAGCACTGGAGGATGAAGAAGATAGTCTGCTGCTGCCACTGCTCTCCTACAATCGCTTGTTAAATATCTTCATGAACCCTGGCTTGCCAGGCAGCAGCGGGGAGTAGTGCACCCTCATTATCTCAGTGACTGGATAGGTACAGTTTATTTATTTTTCACATTTTTATACCACCCTTCCTCCAAGGAGCTCAGAGTGGTGTACATATTTCCTCCCCTCCTTTTGTCCTCACAACAACCCTGTGAGGTAGGTGGGGCTGAGAGATAGTGACTGGCCCAAGGTCACCCAGGAGGCTTCATGGCTGAGCGGGGATTTGAACCTGGATCTTCCAGGTCTAAGTCCGACTCCCAAACCACTACACCATCCTGGCTCAGTTGTGGGCATCAGTCCCACAATATACCCCAATGGGCCCCACCTCTGCCAGTGACCATGGAATACTGATGTGCCAGTCAGAAAAAAACCAGCAGCAGAACACAGTGCAGGGGATGGAATTGGCATGCTTGAACCCTTAATAGCTGGAGATGCAACATTTTGTTACAGGTCCTTTGTACCACCTTGAGAGACCAAATTTGATACAACTAGCTCCTACTAATAAAAGGGTTTCATGAAAGGATTTTGTACATGAAATTGCATAGCATTCTTTTGTAGCTAAATGTTCAGTTAGACAGTTAGCAAATCCCTACACTACCCTTGACTTTATTTGCACTGTGAATTAGAATTCAGCTGACTGTATGCTAAGGTAATCATTTTTAATAATTGGCAATGTATCAAAAGATATACTGAATATACTCGGAGGGACACCTACAAAGAAAGCTGAAATGTGCCTGTGTTGTAAAAGTAATTTGTGAAGATTGTGAAAGTAACACAATTTGTATTTCTCTACACACAGAAATGACTTGCTCTTGTAACAATGAACATGTGCCGATTAATCCATTACGTAGTAAGCTTAAATTATATTAATGATCAGATAGCCTCTTAATTAAATCTAATGGACATATTCATACCTGGAATGTAAATCTCAACTTTAGAGCTATTAATATAGAAAACGATAACTGTAGAACTGAATCCACAACCAGCTCAAGTGTTCAGCTGACACTTGTTAGATCAGAATTACCATATACTGAAAGGAAAAGCAGTTGAAGGTACCGTACGTTTGCTGTTCAAAGTAAAACTGAAAAATTAGATAACACTGCAAAACAGTCTTTGAAAAAAGTACTAGGAGGTGGATTGATCTCAAAGTTTCACGTCAGCACTAAGACTTTTAGATCTGTGTAGCTTTGTGCCTAAATATTCAGTGCTGGTGTCTGCAATGGGGCTGTAGTTCCATGGGAGAGCATGTGCTCTGCATATAAAAAAGGTACCAGGTTCAATCCCTAGCACCTCCAGGTAGAGCTGAGAAAGCTCCGGTCTGAAACCCCAGAGGGCTGCCGGTCAGTACAATTCCAAGCTAGAGGAATAAATGATCTGACTTTGTAGAAGCAATCTTCGTGGGAATATGAAATGTTTTTTCAGACCTGTTCACTCTTTATTGGGTAATTTGAGGTGCATCTAGAAAAGCAGCCAATTAGAAAGTGCCACGCATACCTTCAAAACAAGGAGATGGGCACAAGGAAAAAGCCAGAGGGCATTTAGCTTCTACTACTAATAAAAAAAAGGGAAGATGACAGTTAAGCAAAAGGATGTGGCCTGAAATAGATGGCAAAACATCTACACAGTATGGTTAAACAGTGTCACAAGCCACAACAGTACTAAACAATAGCAAAGATTAGCAAGTACTACCATTATGCCTAAAACTGAAAAGGGAAGAACAAGCCAAGTCCACCACTACTTAACCTTTACTTAGCAACTGCAGCCTGTAAGTGCTACATAAAATTGACCAAAGACATTATATGGTTCCTGCCTAAAGGACTCACGCATAGGTTGACCAGTATGCAGCCTAAATAGCAAGAGCAAAAAAAGGTTTTGAACAAACTAAAATAGCTACACCTCCGCTACAGGAAGATATTTACTAATTCAGTGAAGCTACAGACTACCCCCCAAGAATAATAGATAAGCAAAATATTGTACTCCAAAAAGTTACAGACATGAAAAACAGATGTGTTTTTCCATTTTTCATGTTACTCTAGAGAGGAAGTATACAATTCATTGTATGTCAAGTGAGCATAACTCTATGTAAAACACTTGTTCATTGTTAGCCTATTTTCACAATCCTATTGAAATCTTATTGATGAATTGATTTTTGATTCTACCTGTTTTCCAAAATAACCTTTTTTTAAAAGTATATTTTTATCTTGATTTACAGACACTCAGAGACCAATAACCTATACAACCATATTCAGGAATATATATGTACACAAATCATATGCACAATAGCATACAAAACAAACAAGGAATAAGAGTACCAAGGTAGCAATGAAAACAGAGCATAGTATTATACAGCAGCAAAACTTAGTACCCATCGCTTAAAGGCTAGCCAAAATAAAAATGTCTTCACCAACTGGTGGAAGACCTGCAAGGGGTCAATTGTGTCTCTCTAGGGAGTAAGTTCCACATTCTGGGCACTACAGTGAAGAATGTTCCCTCCTGGGTCCCAACCAGTTCAGTGTTTGATGTTGGTGGGAAACACTGGAGAGCCTCTCTTGCAAATTTTAACAGGGGGAAGAGTAACACGGAAGAAGATGGTTCTTCAAGTATCCTGGTCTTAAGTAACTTAGGGCGCAATCCAAACCTACTTAGGCCGCCGTTGTAACCAGCGGCCCAGTGAAAATGGGAGGCCCCAGAACGGAAAGGGGATTCAAATCCCCTTTGAATTCCCCTTTTGGAGGGGATTTGAATCCCCTTTCCGTTCTGGGGTCTTCCGTTTTCGCTGGGCCGCTGGTT
This sequence comes from Plestiodon gilberti rubricaudatus, assembly GCA_026170595.1. NCBI lineage: Eukaryota > Metazoa > Chordata > Lepidosauria > Squamata > Scincidae > Plestiodon > Plestiodon gilberti. The sequence goes on along the minus strand of JANXHW010000001.1, from coordinate 50,768,033 downwards.
ACAACAGCGGCCTAAGTAGGTTTGGATTGCGCCGTTAGGGCTTTAAAGGTAAAACCAGTGCTTTGAGGTAAAGAGTAAAACTGGTACGCTATAAGCGTACCAGTAACCAATGCAGACATTTCAGCAGCAGTGTTGCATTGTCCCAATAGCTAACCCTGTTAGCAATCTGAAGCATCCAAGCAGCCTTCACAGGAAGCCCCACACAGAGTGCATTGCAGTTACCTAGATGGGGTGTCATCGTGGCAAGGCCTGATCTATTCAGGAATGAACACAGTTGGCGCATCAACCAAATTTGGGCAAAGGAAATCCTGGTCACGACTATCTCATACATGCCACACAGTTGTTTCCAGCACCCTTTGCTAAGTTATTTTTGCCCCACCTTTCTTACAAAAAGAGTCCCAAGGCAGTTTCCAAATTAGAACAAGACTCCAATACAGGACCCACTTTAATCTCAAACCTACAACATAGGATCCACTTAACTTTTTAAACCATATTTCTCCCCTTTCTGTCCTATTTCTTTTCCCTCTTCCTTCCCATCTTTCTCCTCTTAAAAATCCAAGAAATCAAAGATAGAAAACAGTGGTGGAACCTTTGGTATTATATCCACCAGGCACAGCTCACGTGTGGGTGGGTCTATCATCAACTTTAGCCAAGTCTTAGCATGCTAAACCAAAACTGTTCTTTAAAAACATGGTACCTTGCACACACATTTTCCCCAAAACTCTCCTAACACTTCAAAGCATTATCTGAATTTTTTCTGAAGTTTAAAAGTCACTTTACATATTAAATTTGTGTGTGCATACACACCTAAGATACTTTAAGTGTTCACCTGTGACAAGCATGCTTACAAACACATATTATACAGGTATACTAATCAGGCACATTACTGTATTGCTAGACGATACTAGATACATATATACTGTATACTTTTAAAGAAAATTCTGTTGCCTTGCATGACAGTCAATAGCACGATAGATCTTAGAGTTGAAAGAATGAAAGATGTCAGTAGGAATGTTTTGCATGCTGAGGTTTAGGCAAACTGTGCACTTCATTTACATTAACATAAAGAGCACATCATAGCTTCTTCCTCCTCAAAGAAAAAGAGCTCTGTCTACATGTTCCTCTTTCCCCAGTTGACATAATATAGTCCCATTTGACACACTCTTGGCTCAATTACAAGTCAGCACTCAACATCTGCTAACCTAAGCCAAAGCAAACGCAACTGATCGCATCTCCCCAAGGAAGCCCTTCACTGTGCCTTGAGGAAGAGAACGATGAAATTATGAAGGATGCTGTTGACGCTGCTCCACTAAGCCCGATCGTGCCTCTCCTGTCACAGATTAAACATGAACGAAAGGGGCAGCTGAAGTGGGCAGGAGAAGATGAACGATGCTGTCTGCATGACAGATGCGAGCCCCTTCCGCCCAAGGTTAAAGGAAAACCAGAGTCCCCCCCTTCCTGCTCCCTCCAATGGATGCCCCTGTCTGTTCCTCTCACCTGGGCCTCTGTCGCACACCAGAGGCAGCCAACGGTCACCAGCACCGCGAACAGGAGCTGCGCCGCCAGCCCCGTCTCCCTTGCAGTTCTCCGGGCGGCTGTACTGCTGCTCATGCTGCAGAACCCTCTCCCCGCTCCCCCTGGGGGTCCCGCGCCCCTCGCCGCCGCCTCTGGGCAGCCAGGAGTACGGGACGGACGATGGTACCCCGGGTGATGCCTCCCCTGCCTCCGAGGCAGCAGCAGCAGCCGCAGACTCCGCCTGTGTCGGGAAGGGAACTTGTCAGGCGGGCGAGAGCACCGCACTCATCACCTCCCGCCGCTGCCCGACTCCTTTCCCCGCACTAGCCCACACGCCACTCTTGTTGTGTGTCGAGAAGGTGTATGTGTGCGCGCGCGCCTCAGCAGGCAGTTTCCAAAGCAGCAGCAGCCACAACAGCCCTTCCCTCCAAGTTGCCGCGCAAAGCACCCTGGGAAATGTAGTACGATCTCGTCATCTTCCTCAGTCTACTCTACTGTGGTGTCTTTTTCTCTGTCTTAGACATGGATGGATGACGAAAGGGGAGGGCCAAAGATATAGTAGCCAATGAGAAAGAACCACGCGCCCCTTCAAAACAAGAGGAATTCGTAGCCGTCACGTGGAGGAAAAGGCCTAGCGGGCGTGGTTTAAGGATTTTGTCAAGGGACGGAGCGATAGAAAAGTACTGTAGTTTCGTCGAGTCAAGGCTGATCTACACGACGGCGGAGGGGCTCCGCCGTCGCCTCTGCCCGGCGCCTCCGCGCTGGAAGCGGGGGAGTGTCTTCAAGCATGTTACCCCTCATGTTGTCCCGCCTTCCTAAGAACGTGCCGTTGTGATTGGTAGCTCTCTTCCCCCCCCTCTCTGTTATTGGTAGGCTGCAGCAGCTCCGCGAGCCACCTCCAAGCTCTGCCGTACGCCTCCAAAAAAATAGAGCACTCGACTTGGAGTACGCGGCAGTGGGGCGGAGGTCCGGCGGCTCCGCCGGATTACAAAAACGCTCCGCGACGCTGTCGTGTAGATCAGCCTTAACTGGGGAGAGTCGTCTTGTACTGTATATTATACTAGCATCCTACTAGTGCATATAATTCTAGATATTATAGCATTGTAGCTAGCATCCTCCTCCCCAAAACTGCATTTATTAAAACTAGTTGCCCCCTTCAGCGTTGCTAATCCCCAGGCCAGTCATTAAAAAAAAACAAAAACATTTTGCCACCGTATTAATCATTCATTGGTGCCACTACTAGGGGGACACTCATTGGTGATGGCTGCTGTCGGCTCTTCCTGTGCAGGAGTTGCAGGGTGGAGGGTGTCAGCCCAGTAGCCACTCACTGGATCTGCCCCCTACTTGGTTCACTCTGTGTGGTAGCACTTTCCTGCCTGTTGGCATGGGGGTAGGTTATGCTGATTGGCTCCTTGCATATCTGTCCATCAATCATCAGGCCACCATCCCGTGAGTGATGTTGGAGCACGATGGATGCTGGTGGAGTTACTGGGATGGTTGCACCACAGTGCCAGTGGAGTTATTCAGGTTCTTGTTTCCCCCGCCTGCTTTGTGCTGGATGGGCATAGAATATGATGGACACTGCCCAGATGATGTTACAACAATGTAGCAGTGATGTCAGCACGACTCACTTGGGCATAGAATATTGCACTGCTAGTGTCCAAAACACAGTTCTCCAAAGATTTGCACATTATTTGTATGGTTTGCACTATTTTTCAACCTTGGAACAGAGTTTGGGCTGCAAAATACTAATTCTGATTCTCTGCCTACTTGACTACTCAGGATCAAGACCTTTAAGTTGTTGTAGATGTGTCATGTAAGGCCATGCTGGGCTTACTGAAGTTGGGAAATCTTGCTGGGAAGTGACAGGTGCCATACAAATTATGGGGAGAAGAAATACAAATCCATTTCAGGACTTTGCTAGGGGAAAGAGCTATGTTGGCTAAAAAGATCTATTTTCAGTAAGCCTCCTTGCTGAGTGTGTTGATGAGTCACCTGCTGCTAAGGAGAAAAATGGGATCAAATTTTAATTGTTGTATTTTGCCAAAGGGCACTGACAATCAAAAAATGTGATGCAAACTGTGAGACTACTCTGGAAACAATTCTTGACTTTGCCTGAAGCAAACAGAAATAGCAGTTTTTGTGCTGCCTGAACTGATGGGTCAGGCTGCAGTCTTATACACACTCCTTGGAGTAAGCTCTATCAAACACAGTGGAGCTTACTTCTGAGTAGACATGCATAGGATTGCGCTGTCGTATTAAACTACTACCGAATGACATCCCTTTCTCCTAAAGTTTAATTTTACAGTGAAATGCCTCTTTCACATGTCATATCTGTGCAAAAACATGCAGAATGCATCTTCCTGGGACAAGGCTGAAAGGAGAGAAGAGCCTTCGCATGACTCAGAAGTGGGTTGTTCAACTTGAAAAAGCCCTGCAGAGGCTTGGAAACCACTCGGTTTGCCTGCACAAAGGTAAAAAGGGGATTGCGGGACTTTTTTCCACTTTTACAAACATTTTTAAGTGGATCCCCTGTGGATTCTGGATCCATGGTGAGACAGATCCGTGGATAGAAAGGATCAACTCTAGTGCCAAGAAATGCTTTCAACAGTCTTGGACATATGCATACATGATCTCTCTTTCCTTTCCAAAGACCAGGCAGTTTTTCCTTCTTTACTGGGGGAAGACAGGGAGACTAAGTATGGGCTGTGATCATTTCAGATTTCTTCCCCTGCTCCTTTAAGTAGATTCTCCTCCTGTCTCTGTGGTTCTGACCCGCCATTTGGTGCTAGCCATTTTTGATATACCGGTACTTTTTAAAGGCAGATCATCAGTTGGATAAGTAATCGGGGTGGCCATAGCAAGTTCTTTTTCCAAATCTCAATAGCATCTTATCCTGAACCCTTCATGTATTTAACTAGTATATTCTAGAACACCATGTGTTACCTGAATCTCTTTGTCATCCATAATAACAGTTGCAGTCTCCAATGCCTAACTAATTACACTGAAAATTCCCTGAAGTGTGCAGATTTATTCAGCGTTCTTTCCCTATGATATTTGGATAACTAGAGCACAATCTCAATTATGTACCTCACAGGTGAGACTCAAATAATGATTGTTTGTTAAAGCCCTTTGAGAGCTTCAGATCTAAAACACTATAGGAGTGTGAAATAGTTCAAGGTGAAAGTAATATTTCTGACTTTTCTAATGTGGATATAAAATATTGAGGAAATATTACAAAGTGAATTGGAAATATCTTTCCTATAAAATTACAATAACTTTAAAACTACTGTCACTTTTTTATTTCCCAGTTGCATTTTTAAAGGCATGACAGCCCTGTGCACAACTACCACTATCTTAGTGTTAATTTATACATCTTGCTCTCCTTTTGATCCTCTTTAGCTGTTTATCTATCTAGATGTCATTTATCCTGTTTCTTCTCCATTTTTGTTGCCAGTAACCTTTCTTACCTTCCTGTCCTCATTCATAGCCAATTTATGTCCTCTATTGCTATTACCTCATCGTGTGCCTTTTGAATGCAGATTATGATGATTAGATGTTTGTGAGTAGGTTCCTGGTAACCATTCTATATGATGATTTTGGATATGATAAGAGACCCTATGTTTCTAATTGATCTTACCTCCAGACCCTATAAAAGTCTCATATTCTGTGCATATAGTTGTCAGACATCCCACTCATGGGGGAACTCTGTTCAAGAGTGCTCTTAACAAATGGATCAATTTTCTTTCTTCAAGCCTGTTATTTAATTTCTCCTATAGCAGAAAATAATCTTTATTTGGTTAAAATATAAATTCAGTGTTAACAGGTTTCACTGTTATGTACTTCAAAGATACCCTAAGGTTCATTATATTACTGTATTTGTTCAGTTTATTTAAGTTGGCCTTTGAGCAGATATGAAGCCAGGAGACCAATTTCCATGGGCTTCATCTCAGCTGTGGGATGTGTCTTTTGACATGATGAAGCTCTTCATGATTAACAAGACGATATCTAAAATGACATTAGTCCTAAGTATGCTCACAAAAAATTCTGAAGTGTAGCCCAGAAGCGTCACTAGGGTTTGCGTCGCCCAGTGCGAGTGCTCAGCGCGTCACCCTTATGATGAACCCCACCCCAGGGGTGAATAGGGACAAACAAGGTTGGGATGAGCTGGGTTCTACAAAAGATACCCATCAGGCAGGACTATGTATTTCTACAGATTATTCCTGGTCAGCGGTGTCGCTAGGGTTGGTGTCACCCGGTCCGGTAACTCATGGTATCACCCCCATTAACTTTATTTATTTTAATATATAACAGTGCAGCTCACCCAAAAAATCAGTAACCAACTTGGCTCTCGGAACAATCCGTCTCATTGGTCTGTTTTGAGTTAAGGAAATCCACTTTTTGTTACATAAAGTTGTGTTTTATTTTTCTGGTTATTTGGCCATAACATTTGATAGAATACAGATATTTCAAAATGGTTTGTTTCATTGCATTCTGCATAAAATTAAACATTGCATGATATATATAACATGATGGTATTATTCATAAATACAAGTTTTCACAATTTTGGTCACTAGTGGTGTCACCCGGGGCGGTCCGCCCGCCCCACGCTACTGATGCCACTGGTGTAGCCACATCAACACTATGGTAAAGCACACCAAAATGGTATTCCTCCACTTTTTTTTCTTTTCCTTAGTCATGTTCCTCTCTTGGTTCTTCAGTTTGAGCTAATTTATCTTCCCACCTCTTCTTTCGTTTATTACTAAACTGCTCGAACATTTTACTTCAGCATTTGGTTGTTTTTAATTGTCTACTGTACATTTTTTTCAGTTCCTGAAAAATCCAGTGTTCCACCATCCAGTGTTGGTGGAAATTATGTTGCTTTCTTTAATTTTATTTTTCTGTCTGAACAGGGAGTGGGCGGAAGGGCCTTGGGCGGAAGGGACGCATGCTCCACGCTGTTGAGCTATCTTGTCAAGTTTGCATGACCGACCAAGTGCTGCTTTTTCTCTCTCAATCGATTTGGTGCCATTTTTTCGTGCAGTCTATTGTGCTTATCATACAGCACAGTATTCATACAGTGCAGATCTGTGCTTATAATATTAATTTATTTATATTTGGTATATATAGTGTGTTGTTTAGCCTTTGGCATGCATTTGCAAGTGATATTGACATTCTTCAGTGGCTGTTTTGCATTTGCAAGCTAAAAATAGACTGGTTTCCGGTTTTCGACAGTGCTCCAGTCCCTAACCCGTCGAATAAGCGGGGGACGCCTGTAATACCAACTTATCTTACAGGATCGTTGCAAGGATTACATCAAGACAATATATATTGAAAGCACTTTGCATACTCAAACACAGCACTATACTGTTACATTTTATTTATATTACATTTATTTCCTTATTTGAACATATACGACACATTTCTTTATCTGTTGCTAATTTTACTATTTTCCCTCAAGCTAGAGATTGTGGTGTTACCTTTCTCCTTTTTTTCAGACCATGAAGGCCTGTTCTTTCCTCTCTTGATTATTTATCCCAGACATTGGTTTGTCCTTTTATTTTGTCTTGTTTGCATAGCTGTAATGCTCTTTTGTTGGTCTTCTCATTTTAAGCCTTTTTTTTTGCCTTCCATTCCATATTAGTTCTTTCATACATATGTATGACCCTGTTTCTCTGCTTTTGATTGCTTTGAACTGGTTATCCTCTTACATTGTTTAATATTGTTGCTTTCAGAGGCACAGTGGTAAACGTTGAAGTGTAGGAAGGAATCCATGACAGCCCCATAGCCTCACTCCCAAAGTCAAGCCATCTCCTCCTGGCCAAGCCCTGCCCTCATAGTCATATTCCCCAATTGCCTAATTGCCCCAACCACAACAATAACCCACAGTTCTGCTGAGGAAGGCTCTGACCGACTTTCCTTCTCATCTCCCCCCCCCTCCCGCTTACTCTTCTGCCTGAACTCTCCCTCGCTTGTCTTTGCTCTAGTGCACCAGTGTAGTCTCTACTGCTCCCAGGCTTTGCCTTTTTCAAAAGGCAAGAAGTGCAGGAAAGGGGCAGCACTACAGTGTCACATCTGGTCGCATCATTGACCTGCTACAGTTAGAAGTAGTGGGGCACTGCCCTGACCCACTCCATATTCACAATGCTCCTGCTTACATTTAATCAGGCTTACCAGATCGTCGCCGGGACGGGAGCGGTCTACCCTTAAGGGGGTGGGGCGTGGGGGGGCCAGAACGCATTGCGTTCTGGCCCCCCACGCCCCGCCCCCTTAAGGGTAGACCGCTCCCGTCCCGGCGACGATCTGGTAAGCCTGATTAATGTATCCATTTTCTAAGTTGTGCTTGACTTTTATCTTTCATTTCTCTATACTCAGCTTCATTTGCATTCTGCTGGCTTCCCCTTGCTCTGCTTATGTTAGATCTTGTATGATTTTTGTCTTCTGTTTTGTCTCTGTGACATTTTTCTTATTACTCATTATTTATCGAATTCATTAGCATCCAATAGTTGGTTAATTGATTCGCTTCCCATTTTTAAAAAAAAAAATGTCTCAAGATTCATCTACTTCAGCTACTCTATGACTAAGTTGTTTTGGCTTAAATTCTGGCACTTTCCTCCTCCAGTTTTTTGTTTTTGTTATAGGCTTGTTTGGGCAGGATATATCTTCCCACATCAGTACCTAATTTTTTTAGACACTAGCAAAAAATACCTATTTATTAAGCGCCTCCTCCCCTTCCCTCTTCTCCCACTGGCACTGGGGTCAGAGTACTTTAGGAATGGCCTGGACAGAGAAAGAGCAAGGAGGATAAAGGGAAACAGCTGTAAATGTTCCACAGTCTCCCCTCAATCAGTTCCTCTCCTCCAGCAGCTCGTTCAAGCTCCAGCATAATGAATGTGTCAGAGATGGTTGAAAGAATCTGCAGATATATGGAAACACATTTCAATCGTCATAGTATCTTGTGTGGCAGTTAAAGGCTTGATCCTTCAAAAATGTACACACTTAACTTGATTCCCACGTATAGCACTGAAATCACAATGAAGCAGTTTGTGCTGTTCCAGTTTAAGGAGATACTTGTTTCAGGCAGCAATCTCAGACTGCAGAGATGGAAAAATGGGATTTGCTCCCTAAAGCAGCGGTTCTCAAACTGGTGGGTCGTGACCAACCAGGAGAACCGGATGCTGTCCCCTGCTACCTTAAGGGGCGGGGATAGCATGATGGTGGTGGTGATCCTCAGAATCGCCCCACCCACAAAAAAGTGGTTTTTGCACTTACCGGGGCTCCTGGAGCCCTCCAGAGGGTTTGGGGAGGCCTGCACTCCCCTCTACAGGCTTCCCCAAGCTGTAGATCATCACGGAACGGCGATTAGGACCACTTCTGGTGGCTTCCAAGTTGCAAGAAGTAGTGTTTCCACTTTACTCCACGCTGTCCAGACTTCATCTAGAGTTCTGTGTCCAACTCTGGGCACCACACTTGAAGAAGGATGCAGCCAAACTCCAGTAGGTTTGGAGAAGGGCAATGAAGATGATTGGGTCTGGAAAACAAGTCCTATGAGGAAAGGTTGAGGGAACACAGTATTGTATATTTTGCCTAGAAAAGAGAAGGCTGAGAGGGAACATGACAGCACTCTCAAATACACGAAGTGGCTGATTCAGGAAGAGGACAAATATATATTCTCTGATGCCCCAGAGAGTAGGACTAGATAAAATAGGCTTAAGCTGCAGGAGGGGAGATTTTGACAGAATATCAGGAAAAATGTATTAATGGCAATTCGAAAACAGAACCGAGTACTGAGGGAAGTGGTGGGTTTCCCTTGCTGGAGGTCTTCAAGCAAAGGCTCAGTAGGCCCCTTTTGGAGATGCTCCTGAGAGGGATTTCCTGCTTCATACAGGGGGATGGACTAGTTGGCTGTGAAGACCCCTTCCAATTCTATGACATATGACCAAACTGCACACTACAAAGAACACCTGAATTTCACCCTTTAAAAAAATGCTTTAACTGGCATAAGCAGGAGGCTATGGACCATCATGAAATCATGGCCTGGGTAGTGGGACTTTAGCTCTTAAAGTAGAATACAAATACTTTGTATGGAATAGTAGAATACAAATGTTTTAAAATAAACTGTTCAGCTTTGGAGAGACCTGGTAATTGATTTGAAAAATTCATTGATCTGAAAGCTTTTGCACTTTAAACTTTAAAAAGGGAGTTTGAAATCAATATTTGATCTCTTGGTTTTAAAGTTAGCAGGGTAAACAGCAGTAATTGATATGTTACTGGTTTCTCTTGCAGGCAGACAGATCGTCACTGAACTGTGATGATTGTTAAGCATGAAGCAACACTATGTATTCTGTGATTACATCTTGTTCTACCCAATGATATTCTTTAAAGTTCTGACTTCACTAAGTTGTTAGCAGAAAGCAAGCCCCCTCCCCCCCAAAAAAAAACCTACTGAAAAAGAGAGAGAGCCACAGACATAGAACAGGAAATCAGGAAGTCATACAGACAATGGTGGAAAGAATAATCTAAGACAGGGGTCGGCAAATTTTTTCTTTAAAGGGGCCGGATGTTTGGCGGTGACGTCATCACGTCACTGCCGAACTTCTGGGTTGCAAAGCACCTGGAAATGGCCCATGCGGAGCTCAGCTTTGGAGGCTGCCTCCCGCCCAGTTTGCTGAGTGCTGGATGGGGAATAGCAGAGCCACCTGCCTGGGCTCACAGACTCCCTGTGCCGCCGCTGACTCCGCGAACCCATTGCAGGCGGCTCTGCCATTCCCTGCACAGTGGTTTGGACGGGAGGCAAAGCCTCCCAAGCCGAGCTCTGCGCAGACTGGACTTTGGCTGGCGGGCCGGATGAGTTTGGCTGGTGGGCTGGATCTGGCCTGCAGGCTGTAGGTTACCAGCCCCTGATTTAAGAGATAGGATCAGGCTTGGGATGAGGGGTGGGGGTGGCGGAAGAGAGAGAAGGTGTAAAAGAAATGTAAAAATAGCAACTAATATACCAAATTAAAAGACATGCACTAAAAAGAGTGAGCCCAAATATGCCAAAAGTCATGGGCCCTATGAGAAAAACATGTGAGTCACACTGAATACTGTCTGTACTGCTAAACTGGAACGTACAGTAATAGACCCAGCAGGAGAATTCTCATTATGCTTATCTTTGAATAGATCAGTTATTAAAAGTGCAGGTGCTGTTCCACTGTTCTACTCACCAGTGTCTCCCTCAATGTTTCCAAAGGTACAGAGTCCTAGCAGAAGCCTGCATCGTTCAGTATTCTTTGGACCGTAGTTACACAGCTGTTCCCAGAGCTTTTGCTATTGTGTTCCTGTTATTCTCTGACTCCAAAGCAGACCATACGCAGGACGTCATTTCATCAGAACATGAAATTCTGCACTCTTCTGCATGGCATCTGCCTCCACCCTGCGAGAGAGTTTCAACACCACAGAAATGTATGTACTTTTAAAAAATGTATACCCCAGCAGCCCAGCTATTTAAGTAAACATATTTTAAGACAGCTTACATGAGTTCAGTTAAAACGACAAGTAACAAATCACACCATTCAGAAACTAATCCCCAACAATACAATTCCACAGCTCAATGATATAGCATATGCTTTGTATACAGAAATTCCCAAGTTTAGTCCTTGGCCTCTCTAGTTAAAGACTTCGGGTAAAAAATCGGGGAAAGACTTCTGAGGCTGCAATCCTAAACACACTTACCTGGGAGTAAGATTCATTGTACATAGTGGGACTTACTTCTGAGTAAACATGTATAGGCTTGCGCCGTGACTGAGGTCCTGAAAAACTGCTGTCAGTCAGAGTGCACAGTGCAAGGCTACATAGACCAATGGCCTGATTCAGTATAAGGCAGCTATATGAACAGTTTTGTTGTTCAGTCGTTAAGTCGTGTCCGACCCTTCGTGATCCCATGAACCATATCCCGCCAGGCCTTCCTGTCCTCCACTATCTTCCTGAGTTCGCTCATTTTCATGTTCGTTGCATCGGTGATGCTGTCTAACCATCTCATCCTTGGCCTTCCCCTTCTCCTTTTGCCTTCAATTTTTCCCAGCATCAGAGTCTTCTCCAGAGAGTCCTCTCTTCGCATTAGGTGGCCAAAATATTTGAGTTTCAGCCTTAGTACCTGTCCTTCCAGGGAACAGTCAGGGTTGATTTCATTTAGGATTGACTGATTTGATCTCCTAGCAGTCCAAGGGACTCTCAGGAGTCTTCTCCAGCACCACAGTTCAAAAGCATCTATTCTTCGGCGCTCAGCCTTCCTTATGGTCCAACTCTCGCAACCATACATTGCTACTGGGAACACCATCGCCCTGACTATGCGAACTTTTGTTGGCATGGTGATATCTCTGCTTTTTATTATGCTGTCTAAGTTTGCCATAGCTTTCCTTCCAAGGAGTAAGCGTCTTTTAATTTCATGGCTGCTGTCTCCGTCTGCAGTGATCTTGGAGCCCAGAAAAGTAAAATCTGTTACTGCTTCCATTTCTGCCCCTTCTATTTGCCAGGAATTGATGGGCCCAGATGCCATGATCTTAGTTTTATTAATGTTGAGTTTCAAGCCAACTTTTGCACTCTCCTCTTTCACCCTCATCAAGAGGCTCTTTAGTTCTTCTTCACTTTCTGCCATTAGGGTGGTATCGTCTGCATATCTGAGGTTGTTGATATTTCTCCCGGCAATCTTGATTCCGGCTTGCGATTCATTCAGCCCTGCATTTCTCATAATGTACTCTGCATATAAGTTAAATAGGCAGGGTGACAATATACAGCCTTGCCGTACTCCCTTCCCAATTTTGAACCAGTCGGTTGTTCCATGGCCGGTCCGAACTGTTGCTTCTTGACCCGCATACAGGTTTCTCAGGAGACAGGTAAGGTGGTCTGGTACCCCCATCTCTTTAAGAATTTGCCACAGTTTGTTGTGATCCACACAATCAAAGGCTTTTGCATAGTCAATGAAGCAGAAGTAGGTGGTTTTTTGGAACTCTCGGGCTTTCTCCATGATCCAGCGCATGTTGGCAATTTGATCTCTAGTTCCTCTGCCTCTTCGAAACCCAGCTTGTACGTCCGGTAGTTCTCGGTCCACGTACTGCTGAAGCCTAGCTTGTAGGATTTTGAGCATAACCTTGCTAGCATGTGATATGAGTGCAATTGTGCGATAGTTTGAGCACTCTTTGGCACTGCCCTTCTTTGGAATTGGAACGTAAACTGACCTTTTCCAATCCTTTGGCCACTGTTGAGTTTTCCAAATTTGTTGGCATATTGAGTGCAGCACTTTCACAGCATCATCATTTAGGATTTTGAGTAGCTCAGCTGGGATATTATCATCTCCACTAGCTTTGTTGTTAGTGATGCTACCTAAGGCCCACTTGACTTCACTCTCTAGGATGTCCGGCTCTGGGTCAGTGACCACACCAGCGTGGTCATCAGGAACATTAAGATCTTTCTTGTATAGTTCTTCTGTGTATTCTTGCCATCTCTTCTTAATCTCTTCTGCTTCTGTTAGGTCTCTGCCTTTTTTGTCCTTTATCATGCCCATCTTGGCACAAAACGTTCCCTTGATATCTCCAATTTTCTTGAAGAGATCTCTAGTCCTCCCCATTCTGTTGTTTTCCTCGATTTCCTTGCATTGTTCATTTAAGAAGGCCTTCTTATCTCTCCTTGCTATTCTCTGGAAATCTGCATTCAGTTGTTTATATCTTTCCCTTTCACCTTTGCTTTTTGCATTCCTTCTTTCCACAGCTATTTGTAAAGCCTCATCTGACAGCCACTTTGCTTTCTTGCATTTCTTTTTCTTTGGGATGGTTTTAGTTGCTGCCTCCTGTACAATGTTACGAACTTCCGTCCATAGTTCTTCAGGCACTCTGTCTACCAGGTCTAATGCCCTAAATCTATTCTTCACCTCCACTGTATACTCATAAGGGATATGGTTTAGGTCATATCTGACTGGTCTAGTGGTGTTCCCTACATTCTTCAGTTTAAGCCTGAATTTTGCAATAAGAAGCTCATGATCTGAGCCACAGTCAGCTCCAGGTCTTGTTTTTACTGACTGTATAGAGCTTCTCCATCTTTGGCTGCAAAGCACATAATCTATCTGGTTTCGGTATTGACCATCTGGTGATGTCCATGTGTAGAGTCGCCTCTTGTGTTGTTGGAAAAGAGTGTTTGCTATGACCAGCGTGTTCTCTTGACAGAACTCCGTTAGCCTTTGCCCTGCTTCATTTTGCGCTCCAAGGCCAAACTTGCCTGTTGTTCCGTTTATTTCTTGATTTCCTACTTTAGTATTCCAGTCTCCTATGATGTAAAGGACATCTTTTTTGGGTGCTAGTTCTAGAAGGTGTTGTAGGTCTTCATAGAACCGGTCAACTTCATCTTCTTCGGCATCAGTGGTTGGGGCATACACTTGGATTACTGTAATGTTGAATGGTTTGCCTTGGATTCGAACTGAAATCATTCTGTCGTTTTTGAGGTTGCACCCCAGTACTGCCTTTCCCACTCTTTTATTGACTATGAGGGCTACTCCATTTCTTCTAAGGGATTCATGCCCACAGTAGTAGATATGATGGTCACCTGACTTAAATTCGCCCATGCCCGTCCATTTTAGTTCGCTGATTCCCAAGATGTCAATGTTCAATCTTATCATCTCATTTTTGACCACATCCAGCTTGCCTTGATTCATAGACCTCACATTCCATGTTCCTAAGCAGTATTGCTCCTTGCAGCATTGGATTTTCCTTTCAACCTCAGACACATCCACAGTTGGACGTCCTATTGGCTTTGGCCCAACCGCTTCACTCTTTCTGGGTCTACTTGGAATAGTCCTCCGCTCTTCCTCAGTAGCATATTGGACACCTTCCGACCTGAGGGGCTCATCTTCCGGCATCATATCTTTTAGCCTTTTGGTACTGTTCATGGGATTTTCTTGGCAAGGTTACTGGAGTGGGTTGCCATTTCCTTCTCCAGTGGATCACTTTTAGTCAGAACTCTCTGCTACGACCTGTCCGTCTTGGGTGTCCCTGCACGGCATAGCTCATGGCTTCATTGAGTTACGCAAGCCCCTTCGCCACGACAAGGCAATGATCCATGAAGGAGATATGAACAGTAGTAGAACAATAATAATGAAAACTGTAAATAGCAGCATCTGATCTAATCATCAAAAGCCTGATAAAACAAAATGTTCTATACCTGGTGCCTAAAATTCATCAGATTGAGAGCATGCCAAACTATTTGAAGCACAGCACAGTACTCCATGGTTCATTTTGCAGATACTCGTCATATAACTCTCACAATCATTTGTGCTTACTCAGCTTTTAGTCTAGGTGTACTCCTAGGAGAGTACAGTGCCCCCCCCCAAAAAAAGATGGGCTCACCATGCAATCAAATCACTTAACAATGGACTGTAGTAAAACAAGGTTCACTATACGGTGTTATTCACTTTACGATGGGCTCACGATTGCCGCCAACAGGACCTCGTGGGTCAAAGATAAAGCAATTCGCGATAGGAATGTGTTTGGTAGCATCTCAGCCAGCAGCAGGGTTTTAACATCGTGGCTGTGTGTATAGTGGGAAGGATATAGCCGATGCAAACACTGATGACAATGCAAGCTTTTAAAGTAGCATCTCAGTAACAGTATTTTAAACATTGTGGCTGTCTGTATAGAGGGAAAGATACATTCTTGTATTTTGTGTTTTATGATTACAACATGCAAACTGATAACCATGGCCCCTAAAGAGCACAGTAGGCACCTTTTAAGTCACCTTTTAGAGAGAGAGAGCAAATAGCTTTGCTGTGTGGCGGAAACGTCAACTTCTGAGGTCTTAGAACAAATTGCAAAAAAACTATGCGTTATTGGCTTCACGCTACAATATTTTCACAATACAATGGTGTCACTGGAATGGGTTACCATCGTAAAGTGGGGGTCCACTGTATCAGAAGAACAGTCTCCAATTGCATTATACAGTGCAAACAGAATCATTACATGCTGATTCCATGTCCTGGATGAAAGTCCTTGAACTCAATTCCAGCTGGAAAGAATGGAACTCTATTTATTAGTTGCCTTTGATTCAGATGCCCAAATGTTTCATCTTTGTATTTGTCAATTTAGAGACCTATTAAAGAATTCTTTTTTTTCTTTCAGCATAGCCTACATGTTCATCAAATTATCTTTAAGCTCCACTTACAAACAAACCTACTGTAGGTTTGTATAGTGTTTTATTGTATAGTGAGAAGTCTTCTATCTAGTCACTAGTCTTCTAGTGAGAAGTCTTACCTCCATCAGTTTGGGGGCTTATTCAACCAATTTGTGAATTGCCAACCAACTGTAAAAAGAATAAATGCTGATATAAATTATTAAATAGTTTTGGCCAAATTCCATAATTGTTGCCAACGCTGCTCATTCACATGCACATGTGTGTTCCTACACATGTCATGCACACACACACACAATAACTCTAATTGAACCAAACTAGGGAAATTGGCAATACTGTACTTCTAGAGTGAGAGGTCAAATTTAGCAGTGTCTGACAGTTTTGGGATCGTTGACATGGGTGAGCGGTCCAAACAACCTGGAAGTGCCTCAAGAATTAGGCCATCAGTAACCATGAGACTGAGCTCTTCAAAAAGAAGATATAGGCAAACAAGGAAAAGGCACGCTTACTTTCAGTTACTTTGCTTAGATCAGTTACAGAGCTTTAAATAGTTGCAAGTGAAAAAAATACTTGTAAATAGCTGTGTTTGGACAAGCAGGAGTTACCGTAGTTAAAGAAGGTGACAGAATGAAGCTGAGCTAATCTGGGTTTCCTCCCCAGTCAGCCTGCAGAAAAAAGGCAATTTAGCAGGAAGCTTTGAAATAGGCACACAAGAATGGAGGCTTTTAGGGGAGGGTGAAGGGAGAACTGAAGGAGAGATTACCAATTGTATTCTGCTGGGCAGGTTTTGAGTACAAAGTCCTTCTAAGCAGCAAGAGCAGAGCTGGAAGATTCCAGGTTCCAGGGGAGAAAAATGTAGCAAAAAGGTACTCCTTTGGGTCAGGGTGGGAGGTAGGTAGGTCCTCCGAGGATGAGGAGAGCTACCAAAGCAAGAGGGCTCAGCAAGAGGCTTCTTGACTGCAGGGCAGCGTTGTCAAGCAAAAATGTGGAGGCTTTCAGCAGGGAAGAAAGCGCTACCAAAATGGAAGGAATCTCTACTACAGGGAAGAGACCACCAAAATTCACAGTAGGATGGGCACCTTGACAAATGGCAAGATGAAGAAAACATTCAGCAGTGTGGACACTTCCCCAAGAAAAGTGACCTAAAATGGAGATTTCTACTGGGAAAGATACCTCCAAATACAAAGCATGGACACCTCCAGAGGGTTTTGAAGTGACAAAAATGCTCCATGTGGACACCTCCAAGGGATGGAGAAGTGAAAAAATTCTACTTCCAGAGCAGGGAGAGTTATAGGACTTTACACAAAGGAAACGAAAGGAGTTTCCTCCCTACCTCCCTGACCCTGGGTGGACAAAGGAGTTTGGAGCTTCTCTTTGGGTATGCAGCACATAAGTCTTAGTCCTTCCAGGAGCACACAAAAAGCTTGATTGCTCCCCAAATTGGAGAAGTTCCTGAGGGACAAAAGGCAGGGCAGGGTGAGTGTTGCCCCGTGCTCAGGTTGTTGATGGGAGAGACTTCTTGGCATAGGAATCTGAAAAGATGGTCTGGTGGCCTGGCTGGTGGGACTGACTTCAGAGTAAACTTGCATAGGATTGCAATGAACCATGACTTAATTCACAATTCTTAAACTAATTGGGAGCAGTGGCGTTGCTCGAGGTGGGGTGGAACGGTAAGTTCTGCACTGTGCTAACCTCCGTGTACTCTCCGACTCGAGGCGGCCCACCCCCTTGCCTTCATAGCCATTCAGTGCAGCGAAGGCAACATGCCGTAGACTCCCTGCACATTGCCTTTGCTGCACTGAATGGCTCCAACGGCGAGGGGGCAGGGCTGCCTCGTACCGGAGAGTACACGGAGGTTAGCACAGTGTGGAACTTACCATTCTGCCCCACCTCGAGCAACGCCACTGATTGGGAGCCTAATCTTATGCATGTTTACTTAAAAGTAAATTTATACGATTACAGCAGTGTAATGTGATTCTAAGCATGCTTACTCAGAAGAACTAAGTTTCATTGAATTTTCTATAACCATGTTAGTGTTGCAGCCCTAGTCATGCAGGATTGAAACCACTCTAGATTAAGGTATAATGATCTCATTGTAGAAATCACTGTATTGTTTAAGGATGTGTGCTAAGCATGAAGAAACTACCTTCTAGTGTTTACTTTGTAAGATTACAATCAGATTTATAGATCTGCCGTATAATTGCTGGTTTTGTTGACTTGTTGGCTAACAAAGTAAAATGGCAATGTATACTTTGAATGTTAACCTATAATAAGCCATTCAGGCAGGATTTAAAGGCCACAGTGATCTATATAACGAGCTGAAAATTGCAGGATACATTTTCCAAGTTTGCCAGTTTGGTACTTGAAATTCAGAGAGGGTTTCATGCTGCTAGTCTTTCTGACAGTCCAATCCTGTGTAACTCTTGCACTGGTGTAACAGTAGATCCACTGGTGTAAGTGCACTTATGCCAGAATAACTTGCCGTACGTCGACGGATGCAGGACGGATACCGGCATAACCCCCCCTCGGATGCTGCGCACGCAGTTTGGACGTGGGACAGACACTGCTACAACTCCGCCAGCGCAGGGGGCATTCCGAGGGGCATTTGGACACCCCCTGCGCCTGCGTCCATCCAGCATCCGAACTGCGCATGCACAGTGTCCGAGGGGGGTTATGCCTGTCTCCGTCCTGCGTCCAGCGACGTACAGCAAGTTACACTGGCATAAGAGCACTTACACTGGTGGATCTACTGTTACACCGGTGCAAGAGTTACACAGATTGTGCTGTGAATCTGGTTTATTAGCCCTACAATTTCCTTTTAACAATGAGCAGACTCTAGTCAAAGGTAACCATTTCTAACTCTCATCAATAAGGTAATATCTTTATTGAAACCAATAATAAAGATATTATTGGAATGTCTTTATTGTCAGGAAGTAGGACGCACATTTAAATGGTAATTCAGTTAACTGAATTACTAATTAATTCTGAATTAAAATTAAGTCTAATATATTCATTACCCAACTGCTACTATTGGATTTTTTTTTTCAAATGGACCAGAATGGCTACTTTGTGTGCCATAGGGACTTAACAATGACTGGATTTTATTTACCGGTACTTACATTACATTGAAATCCAGTCTTTTTAAACACTCAGGGAACTGTAATACAATTTAGGAATTCTTTTTAAAACGTTGCTTGAACCTGCTCAATTCATTAATTCATTCAGTAGTTGAATTCATTAGGTATTCAAATAAACTTTCCAGGAGAAAAATGAAATCACAATTGCCAATGACAAAATAAATAATTACTAACATACTGTTTTGTTTTTAATGGCCAATCATTACACAGATTTTGAGACTGAGATGAAAGTTTGCATTGTAACTTTTATTTTTCAGTTTGCAACATTATTAGGATGGAATCACCAGAGGGCACTGTTTCTTTATCTCACCACACCTGAAGGTTAGATCAGTTTTATATTGTTAATTATAGTAGAACAAGATTTTTAAAAAATATAGTATGATAATTATCTAGAAATGGCATTTGCTGAAAGATAATTTTTTGTGGTCAGTGTCTCAGGCAAATTAAATAACTGGCATAAATAAGATGCACAGTTATTCATTTATTTTTAAAAATTCTATTCCGCCTTTCCTTGCCAAGACAAATGCCCAAGGTGGCTTACATTTTTTTTCCTTAAAAACAATAAAACATGGGCAAACCAATCCTGCTGACCTTTCTGCCCAGTGATCCAACGAGGCTGGTGCAGGCAACACTAGATCCTGAGCAGAAAATAGGAGCTGGGAGGTCACTGTGAAGAACAGGTGAATGTATTAGGCTTTGTCCTGGATAGATGCCCCCGAAATGCCCCCTGCGCTGGCAGAGTTGTGCCGGTGTCCTTTCCACGTCCAAACTGGGCATGTAAGGTGTCCGAGGGGAGTTACACTGGTGTCTGTCCTGTGTCCGTTGGTGTATGGCTAGTTACACTGGCATAAGTGCTCTTACACAGCGGATCTACTGTTACACTGGTGCAAGAGTTACACAGGATTGGGCTGTGAAAGACCCTACACATTGTGACCATAGCTCCTCTTGCTTTATCAGAGGTTGCTCCAATTACCCAGAGTTTGGAAGTTGTTTGTCAGGTGATATAGGTAGCTGCATTCAGGAGACGGACTCAGAAGGCCCACTGCGCACACGGAGCTCTCCTTTTGCCACTTGGTCCCATTCAGTGGCACTTATGGGGAAAAACTCTCCCTGTCAGACTTTTAAGAGGCCTTCAGTAACACACAATCCTGTGCATGTTTATTCAGAAGTTTGCAACAGACAAACACTGAATGCGCAGAGGTCAGGGGGTGGAGCTAGCTTACACATGTCATTCATGGGCCAAGCAACACAATCCCAGGACCCTTCATGAGTTCACTCTCCACAGAGAAAACATCTGAAGTGGGTTTGAGCTACTGACAGTTTCAGAGAAGCATCTCATTCTTGTAGTTATACAGCATGTTTCCAGAGCTCAGCAACTAAAAGTAGTCAGAGTTCTAAAGATATTGGCAGCATAATCCTGTGCATGTCTACTCAGAAATAAGTTGCATTGTGTTCAATGGAACTTACTCCCAGGAAAGTGTGCATAGAATTGCAGTGTGAATGTGGATTCCTGGTTAAGCCTTGAAGAAGTACTCTGTCATGGAAAGTCCAGACGTTTCTGGATCTGAATGTTGGCCACTAAGTGGAAATTATAAGGACCAATGAGCAGCTTGATGATTCTGAGGGTACGTAAAAGTACAGAAATGATTAAAATTACATTTTACTGGCTGCTGTTCATCAGAAAAAAATGTAGTAAGTGGCTTTGTGATAGGAATCTATATAGTGTATTTCTTTGACTTGTAGCCCATCAAGCCCTAAGGTCCAGGCAAAGTTATGCTATGTTATACACCTTTTGGTGTACTGACCTTTTAGTTAAGGTAAGTTTCCAATTAATTGAACTAAGCAGCAGGAATGACCATTCACTAAAGAGAGCATGAGATTATGGTCCTCCATCTAAAATGGAGCTCCACCTACAGTTTCTTCAATGGACCACTATTGCCAGGAAATATAAATGTGATGCATTTACCCACGCTAGGTTAACACTTTGGGCTAATCTAATCCTGAATTAAAAATTGGAAGGAAATATTTCTTGTGGAAGAGCTGCACAGATAAAGCCATTTTTACTTTGGATCAAATAGCTGATCAGGAATTTCTTTTACTAGATTGAATAGTAAATATGAACTACCAGTTTCGGCTACATGACAATATTTACAATTACAGCACCTGTTAGTGACTAACAGCGCGATCCTGGGTAACTCTAGAGTGGCAGGTGCGCTCCACCACTCTAGAGTGTCGTGAATGTGCTGTAAAGTGCGTTTGCAACTCCCGACAACTAAGGGCCGCCGCGGCAGAGACCGGCAGTCCTCACTCCACCTGGGGACCGTTCCTGCACCCGCCAGTGAAGGTAAGCCCTGCACCGACCAGTGCAGGAGTGGACCGGGTGGCAAAGGAGGGCGGCCATTGGCTGAACCAGGCGGGGAGAGGGTGGGGATATCGGCAGCACGCTCTATTGATATCCTGGGCCCTCTCCCAGCGCGGTTCGGCCTACCTCCCCCAACTTGAATGTACGCCAGAAGCCTACAATATTGTTATATTATTTATTTATTTATCACATTTTTATACCGCCCTTCCTCCAAGGAGCTCACAACAACCCTGTGAGGTAGGTGGGGCTGAGAGATAGTGACTGGAAATATCTAGTGTTGCTTAACTAATATGACATTAGAGAAGCATGGACTAAAGAGTTGGAACGTCCGTCCTATTTTACAATCAATGGAAAATAATGTTAGCAAATATAATTAAAATATCAATGGATCTCAAATTATGACTGAATCTGATTCAGCAAAAAAAAATTGTTTTATAGTTTATTGGACTCCAAAACACTTTTATAGAAGGCAGAAGCATAGCAAGGACGTGGCTGCATTTTGAAAGGAAACATCTGGGAATTGAGGGTTCTATATTCTCATAGAACAGAGGTGGGGAACCGGCGGCCCGGATCCGCCCCCCGGAGCGATCCGGTCCGGCCCGCGCGAGACCGGACCCGAGTCAATCAGGTCCGGCCCGCGCGAGCAGACCGGAGGCTCCGCCGGCCCCGCGCGCGCTCACCTCGGCGCGACTCCTTTCGAATCTGGCTGTTTCTGCGCATGCGCAGAAGCAGCTGGGTTCCAGTCGCGCCAAGGGGAGAACGCACGGCGCACTCACCTCGGCGCGACTCCTTTGGAACCCGGCTGTTTCTGCGCATGTGCAGAAACAGCCGGTTTCAAAAGGAGTTGCGCCGAGGTGAGAGCGTGCGCGATGGTTGCGTGCTCACCTCGCGCGACTCCTTTGGAACCCGGCTGTTTCTGTGCATGCGCAGAAACAGCCGGTTTCAAAAGGAGTCGCGCCGAGGTGAGAGCGTGCTCGATGGTGAGAGCGTGCGCATGTGCAGAAACAGCTGGGTTCAAAAGGAGTCGTGCGAGCAGCGTGCGCGGGGCCGGCGGCGGTGGCCTGAAAAAGGTAAGGAGAGCGATGGGGGGAGGAGGTAAGGAGAGCGATTTGGGGGGTGGTGTGTGTGTGACCGCCCCCCCTGGAGCGCGCGCGCTGGGGTACCCATTTGCGATGGAGGGGCACACGGCCCGCGGCACATTTTCCCCATGGGAAAATGGCCCTCCTCCACCGCAAATAGGTTCCCCAACCCTGTCATAGAACAATACAGTACTTGTAAAAGCCCAATTTGAAAAAATGGGGTTTAGAATTGCTTGCCTATCTAAACCACCTTGAGTCTGTAAAGAAAAGGCAGTATAGAAATACCATAATACATTTTTAAAAAATAAATATAAAATATGTTACTGTAGTCTCAACTGAGATCCTGGATGGGTAGAAAAGGTTGCCGTTTTTTTCATAAAATGGAGCCAGCAGTGCAATCTGGGCTTCCAGGTGCAGCAGTGGATCTAGAAACAGCCCAGAACTTGAAATCTAGAGGTAGAAACCTTTTACACACACAATTTACCATGCATCTTCATCAGTGGCAGAGCTTGTCCAGGAGAAGCCTGGTCATCTATTTGGGCTCTGTATCATGCATTCAACTGGTATGATAAAACCTAACCGCTTCTGGGTTTGTGGATCCTATTGAAAATGAGATGTGCATAAATGAATGCAACTGGGTGCAGAATTATTACAGCATATACAAGTTTAAACGTTTGTGTGCCTTCAGTTACAATCTCCAGTTCTCCAAAAGAAGGTGGTTTATAACATCCTGTTTTAAGGAAATCAGTACTGACTTTCTTTATATGGCTGTCAAATCTGTATTATACACACATTACTCGAGTAGGTTTTACCATCCAGACAACCACATGCTTTTTCAGATGGCGCTTCTATAAGCTAATTGATGGAGTATACTGTTGCCTATGAAAGCTGATGTCAATATATGCGTATTTTAGGTGCACCGTGTTCTGAATTACATGAATGCTTATACTTGGGGCTGGAAGAAACCTTTTTAAAAAGGTGAATCTGGATAAGCCAGAACTGTTTGGCAAGGAGTGCAGCTTGGGGGTGGGGAGAACAAAGCTCCCCCCCCGCCCCGCACATGCTTCTTCCCCTGATAGTTTGAGCTTTACCTGCAGCTTCCGCTCCCTCCAGAGACTCTTCACCTACAGGAGGGAGAAAGCAGGGGCTTCGATCAATACCAAACCAGGAAGTGGAGAAGTAAGCCGAGAAGGAGGGTGCTGCGACGACTCAGAGTAGGGGGCAGCGGGGGGGTTGCCCGATCGCAGGGCATAAAAGGTTGCAGACTCTGGCGCACCAAATCCGTCCAGCTCACCTTGGCTCGCCCCAAGAGGCCCCCCCTCCCAATGGCCTCTCCCGGGGACCCTCCGCCTGAAGGTAAAGTCTGTCTGCCCGTTTTGTGTTTTGTGTGTAGCTGAGTGAGTCTGGCGGGAGAGCGGCTGCTTGTGCGCCTTTTGTGGCCGGGAGAATGCGGAGTCTGGGGCGGGGGCTGGGCACACGAGGCAAGGCGGGATCCTGGAGTGGCCAGAGGTGCTGACGGACGGACGGGCGGGCGGGAGGAGGGCGGACTCACGGGCTGGACAGTGATCCTCCCACAGCCTTCCTTGGGGGCCACTCTTGTTGCAGGCTTGGAGCAGCAGGGAAGAGGCGGAGGCAGCCATAGCTCGAGTCCTTCTCGTAGCTTGTTTTCTTGCGGCAGGCTCAAAACTTTTCTTACTCCGCGGAGGGGGGGGGGAGACCCTTTCTTCCGAGCGAGGCGGGGTCCAGCTCTCTCAAATCCAATGCAGGAAATTCTGCCCCAAAGACTTCGGGTTTCGTTTGATTGAGGCCAAGGCTTCCCTGCTTGCCCGTCTTTTGTGTACTCAGTGATTTTGAAAAAAGCATTTCAGTACCTCACCCTGGAGGATCTCAAAGGACTTGATGAATCATTCACTCAAGCACTAAATAAATTAAGCCCTGCAGCATCCCTCTGAAGTACAGCAGAAGTACTGTAAAAGTTGCCTTATCCTGTAATATTCACAAATTCTTCTCCCTGTCCTTCAGCAAGAACAAATTTCTACCTGTCCCAACCATAATTTGGCTATAAAAGCGCTTAGTATTAAATGAGTTGAATATCGTTGAACACATGATTCAAGCATGGGGGTGACCAGCAACACCTTTTTTAAAAAAAAAAAAGGTGCATAACCATCCTTTTGTTTTTCTAGTCAATTAACATTAAAATAAGTAGTTTTAAATGCATCAACAAACTACAAAGAGCAGAGTTCATAACATTCTTTATTGTTGGATCTGAACATAGGCACAGCTAAATCCTATCCATGCTTTGAAGTAAGTCCCCTTGATTGCTATATAGGACTTACTGCGCAATCGTGTCAAGTACTGGACTGGCGGAGAAACTGGTCCGCCAGTCCAGGATGTCACAAAGGTGCCATAAGGCACGTTTGTGTCGTCCTAAGAGTAAGTGGCAACGGCAGAGAGGCTTGCTCCGCTTCTCTGGCGCTGTAGAATGCTGGACCACCATGGTGGAGAGGTGAGTCCCCACGAGGGAACGAAGAGGCGTGGGGAGGGCAGAACGGAGCGTTCTGGGAGTGGGTGGGATTGGTCAGTTGGGCCCGGGAAGGGGGAGGGATTTCCGTCAGCCTCCTCCACTGAATCCTATCCCCCTTCCTGGGCCTGGTCGCCTTTACATGGCCAGCTCGAAAGTGCGCCAACGTCCTCTTCCCCTGAGGAGAGCTCTTGCCGTGCCGGCGCTGGATCCTATCTGGATAGAATGCAGCGCGGCCTCTATACCCGTGCTGCAACCCAGTTAGACAGGATTGGGCTGCCATAGTCCTATTTAGTCCTTTCCACTAAATTGCATCTTGTCTATTTACCTGAGAGCAAGGCCCAGTGAAGCCATGAGACTTCTAGAGAGTCTGTTGCAGCAAAACCATCAAAGTGAGGTCTCGACTTGTAGCACCTTAAAGTCACTGTAACCAATTTATTATCAGCATAATCTTTTGTGGACCTGCAGCCCACTTCATCAGATTGATCAGGTTTTGTGTGAGTAAATTTAGATTGGACTTTTAGTTGCAATCCTGTGCCTACTTTGTTGTATGTATATTTGTTTGAAACCTGTAGTACTTTTGGAGTGAGTTATTGTTTGGCGTATTAGTTATTAGATTTTAAAACAAGGAGCATTTAGCTTAACTGTCAGTGGGCGCAATCCTGTAAAAAGGTCCAGCGACGGAACAAGTGTTCCGTTGCCGGAAGACGTCGCAAACGTAAAGCACGTTTGCGACGACTCTGGAGTAAGGGAGGCCGGCCTAGTGCCGGCCTCCCTCTCCGGCGCCGGATCTCCACACGGATGGCGGCGGAAGGTAAGCGCTCTGTCGCCGGCCATGTGGGCGGTCCAGCCAGGCGAGGGAGGGCTCCCCTTGGCCTAGCTGGCCCAGGAAGTGGCCCCCATTGGCCTAGCCGGCCCAGGAGGTGGCGGGGGATGGCAGTGGCCATATCCCCACTGGACCGGCTACGCCGTTACATGGCTTCCTCTACTTCTGCCAGCTATTTAGCTGGCGGAAATCCAAGGAGGCCCATCGGGCTGGCCCTGGCTTACACTTGGGGAAGGGGATGAGCGTCCCCTTCTCCCGAGTAGACCTCCGGCCTACCGGTCGATGGGCAGCCCGTGCACAGGATTGCGCTGCCCGTGGTGTAGTGGTTAGTGTTGGACTTGGACCAGAAAGTTGGTTCAAATCCCTGTACTGCGATGAAGCTCACTGGGTAACCTTGGACCAGTCATTATCTGTCAGCCTACCTTAACTCATGAGGTTGTTGTGAGAGGGAGCAGCCAAGTACTCCACCCAGCACTTGGAGGAAGGGCAATATGTATTTGTGATAAATAGGTGCATAACAGACCATGAAGTTTAGAAGATGCAGTGTAAAAGCTGGAAACCATATAATGCTACATTTAACAGAATTGGATGCAGCACTTTCATTTTTATGTGATCCTTATCTACCCATGCTGTTAATATGATATGCCATCACTTGACTTTCAGTAGTTTAGATGATTCTGATATGACGAATATGGAATTTCTTTTTGTCAAAAGAGAGTTGAGTTCTTGGTTCAACTTAAAAATTATAATTCTTAACAACAGTTGGAAGCATCAGTAATTAGCAGACACACTAACAGCACAATCCTGTGTAAGTTTAAGCGGCCAGCCTAAAGGGCTGGCCGCTGTATCCTAGGCCCTTTCCAGACTGTGCCGGCATTGCTGGAGCGTACCTCAGGAGAAGAGGACGTTCATCCCCTTCCCCAGGTGTAGGCGAGCCTGGGGCCTATGGGCCTCCTCAGATGCACACCAGCTCCAGAGCTGTGTAAGGCTCCAGCTCCAGGCTGTGTAAGGCTGGTGCGGGCTACAATGGGGCATGGGATATCAGCACTGATGTCCACGCTCCCTCCCAGCCCAGGCTGGCCAATGACCCCCCCTCCCTCACCGCCCCTCCTGCCTGTCCCCACCCCTGCACCGTCTAGGACGCCAGGGGAGTGAGCAGTGCCAGCCTCCACGTCAGCGTCGCTTACTCCCGAGTTGCCGTAAAAGTGCTTTATGGATTTACACAGAATTGCACCGTAAATCATAATATACCTGGTAAGTAGACACATGTCAAGCTTCCAGTACTATAGATAACTTATATGAAAATAAGCTTGCAATCCTATGTACACACGTTCCTGGGAATAAGCCTCTCTCAACACAATGGAGCTTAATTCTGAGTAGATGTGCATAGGATTGTTAGATGCATCGAACTTGGTCAGACATCTTTAAGCTACTGTGCATAGAACTGGTGTGTCAGTTTGTCAGCTGTCTGCCTTGGTAGTTAGGTCTGGCCTTGGAGCCAGTTCAAGCAGTGTGCTGGGTGCATGGTCCAATCCTTATAGTATGGAACTTTCTCAGTTAAGCAGGTGAGGCAGTCATCTGGTTGAATGTGCCCCTATGTTAACATCTCCCTGCACCTGCAAAGTTAGGACATCAAAGTGTAGGCTCCTAGCCCTCTTCCTGATATGTTAGCTTTGCATGTACCAGGAGATTTTGACATGGGGGAGCTTTCAAAGAAGCGATCACCCATGTGCATACCTGAGTTGTTACACATAGTATCGTGTGCTCCAGTGTTAACAGAAGCATGATAATTCTCAGGCGAGAATCAAGGGCTGTACAAGGTAGTATGCTTGTACAGTAAGTCCTCACTTACTGTCGTTTCACTATCCGTCATTTTGCTTTAACGTTGTCCTACGTGGCTTCAGCTGCTTCCGGGTTGCTCTGGGCTCGCGACCCACTTCCCGATCCTATTCGCGCCCCAGAATGACTTCTGCAAGGCATTCTGAGGCAAGAACAAAACCAGGGAAGTGGGTTGCAGTCTCGCACAAACTAGAAGCGGCTTTGCAGCGTGCAGCGAGCCTGCCAGACAGAGCCCCCCGGAGCGTCACTGAGTCCACCGGTGAAAATTGGTTCATATACGTTGTTTCACTTAACATCGCAGTTTCCAGGAACCTATCTATGACTTTAAGTGAGGACTTGCTGTACATAATATATGAGAATTCATCGTTGCTCAGTGCAGCACTAACTTCACCCAAACAGAAGCAGTTCCTAGTGCAGTCTCAAGTGATAGCATAGGTAGGAGCTTGAGTGGATGGCTGAAGAGGAGGAGAGTTTTCTCTGCTTGACTGCTGTGGCCAATGAGGGGAGAATAGTTGTGCAAAGGAGATTTCTAATTGCATGTCCCCTCCACCTCCAGAATGCTGCTCTTCTAACACAGAATGTGCAGGAAAGGGGTTTGCTTAACGCTTCCTTTTGGCAGTGAACTGGAGTGGAAAGGCTGTTTGTTTGCTGTAATGGAGAAGACCTGAACCTTGCACATCTTTTAAACTAGGTTAGATGTGACTGGGGTTGCTTCTGCCTTAGGTGAAAGGATAAAATGCTGAGCTTTGCTCTTCTAAGACACTTTGAAGTTGCTGAAAGTGCTTCTTTGAAAGAAAGGAGGGGAAGGCTAAGGTTTGAGGCCCCCTCCAGGAAAGTTCTGAATTTTTAAAAAATGAGCATTTGGGGGCTCTGCAACAAGGACTCCAGAATGATAAACTCAACTGGCAGATTGTCATGCCCTGCCTCAGCCCAATGTTTGAATTCTTACTACGAGGTAAATTCTCTACAGCTGCTTAGGATAGATAGCACAGCAGCAGATGAGAAGGACTTCTCACAAACAACGGGAGAAAGGGATAGAGGATGGGCCTTAATTGTGAGGAAGCAAGGGAGCTTCATCAAGCAGGATACCAAAAGAGGTGGGCCAAGATCCAGGAAGATTCCAAGGTAGCAGAGTTCGAGGGGGTCTTGTAGGTCATCTAGTAGAATTCCTTGCTAGATGGAGGAAATCCAGAGCTAGAGCATCTGAACTGATTTTCTGTATTGAACATACTATTAATTTAGAAGGGTTTTTTTGGTAGAATTAAAATAACGAAAAGCCCAACATGTTTTTTTTATTAAAATGTTTTTAGGGGCATCTGTGAAATGTTTGCATTTATAATTAAATAAACATTAAAACTAACATGATTCATCACAAAAATAAGCATAATTAAATTCATAATGAAATAAAAGCAAATCCTAAAATATAGCATTGAACCCCAATACTGTTCCATTCATCTGTAATTCAGAAAAAGTTAATGAAAATAATCATGTACAGCGCAATCCTGTGTAAACATGCGCTGGCGGAGCAACAGCTCTGCAGGTGCTGGATATCGTAAACATGCTGAGAGGCACGTTTTTGACACCCAGAGAGTAAGTGTTGCCGGTGGAGAGGCCAGCGCCACTCACTTTCTGCCAGACCTGGAGCTGCACCTGCCGGGGAAGGTATGTTTTCTGCCAGTCGGGGCAGGGGCGGGGCAGTGGTGGAATGGGGCAGTTGAGGGGGGCAAATTGACCCACCGGGCTTGGGAGGGGGGAAGGATAATGGAGGCGCAGTCTGACGAATCCTATCCCCCGTCCTTGGCCTGGCCGGCTTACACCGACTCCTCCGATTTCCACTGACCATTTTGCCGGCGCACATCCAAGAAGGCCCACTGCGCTGGGCCTGCTGGGGCTCTACCCAGGGGAAAGGGGGAAAGTCCCTTTCTCCCAAGGAGTGTTTCAGCTCCGCTGGCTCGGTCCCAATCATACCCAGAATCTGGCGCAGCATGCTTTTCTACACTGCGGTGGCCCTTGACAGGATTGGGTTGCCCATCTCTTACACAGAAATAAAAACAAAAATGACATTCCCTTGGCCTCGATATCTCCAGTTACTTTTTTTAATTGAAGGAAAATGGAATACAAAATAAGAGCAGAATTCGAAAATATTATTTCATCAGATTACAGAAAAACACCAGTTTCAGAGCTATATACAAACTTGCAAATATTAGAGAAACATAAACAGTGTATGAAGAAATGGGAAGCGTATTTAGGAAGAGTGATTTCTATATAGAACAATGGTAGTGTTCATGAAGAAATGGCATTGTGATTCATTATATATTAATGTTCAGGGAAACTGTTTTACATTTCTTATGTTTGGTATATTAAACTATACAAAAGGAACAACATTTATACAAATTATAGGGTTAAGCGAATCAGGGTGGTGACAGAGGTTGGCCATGTTAGCTGAAAGCCCACTCCCATCAGAGGGCCCACTTGGCCAGGTTGTGCCCTAAACTCTTAGTACCAGTGCCCAGTATGCCAAGGGCAGAGGACTTTAGTGCAATACTACCTGGTGTTGGCACTGGTTGGAATGATCGTAATGAAAAAGAAACTTGTTGACATTTATGGTAGAATTTTTCAAAACCAGAATGTTACTGCAAAAGGACCTGCAGTGTAACTGAAGTACCGGTAATTGTAGAGCATAAAATATACTGAGAGATCTAAACGTATTTCTACTGATTTATGTAAAAAAAAATCCAGCCAAGGTTAAGCATTTATAAATCCAAATGATTTTAGTGGGAGAGAGATTACTATAAAATTAGTGGAAGTAAACTTTGCTTTATTTTGTCTGGACTGTGTCTAAAATGAAAATAATCCCTTACATGATAGCAACAACCAGGACGGTATATGCCAAATACTGGACTCAAAACTGTATTCCAACAACAAGAGAATGGCTTGATAAAGTTGTGGGATGCAGCATGGATGTCTCTCAATCCTGACATAATTGGCAATGGATCAAGAAATGTTGTCCCCTTTCATAGTGATTTAAGCAGATTTAATATTATTACCGATATTTATTATTCATAAGAATATTTATACAGTATACCGCTTTTCAAGAAAAAAGTTCACAAAGTGAAAATAAGAAAAATAAATGGTTCCCTATCCCAGAATTGCTTACCATCTAAAAAGATGCAGAACATGGGCAAACAATCACTGTAAAACAGGCTCTCTCAACCTTTTCCCATCTGCGTACCCCCTCCCCTAGCCCCCCAAGCACCCCCGATTCTCCATGTACCCCCTCCCCAAAAGTGCCCCTCCCGAAAGTGGAAAAAAGGTGCTTTTTTCCGGCCATGCGGCGCTTCCGAGTGGGCTCGGAAGTGCCGCATGGCCGGAATCATCCCCCGTTGCTGCCTCTTACCTTTTTCCCGGCCATGTGGTGCTGCCGATCAGGTCCTCCGTAAGCCGGAGGACCCAATCGGCAGCGCTGTAACCCGAAATTGTCCCCGGTAGCTCTCCCTTACCTTAGCTTGCAGCAGCCGCCATGTTGGATCGCCGCCAAGTCTCGTGAGATCCAAATCTCACACCGCGATCTTGAATCTCACGAGACTTGGCAGCGATCCAACATAGTGGTGGCTGCAAGCTAGGGTAAGGGCACCACATGTCCGGGAGAGCTCACCCGGCCATGCGGTGCGGCCGAGCGAGTCCTCCGGCCACGCCACATGGCCGAAAAAAGAGCTTCTCGCCTGGTATGTGCACCCTTGGGGGGTATGCGGGGGTACGTGAAAAAGCATCTTTTATACCCCCAGCCAGTGGCCCACGTACCCCCAGGGGTACGCG
The DNA here is from genome assembly GCA_026170595.1 of Plestiodon gilberti rubricaudatus. Taxonomy (NCBI): domain Eukaryota; kingdom Metazoa; phylum Chordata; class Lepidosauria; order Squamata; family Scincidae; genus Plestiodon; species Plestiodon gilberti. Next base: position 50,736,787 of record JANXHW010000001.1, on the reverse strand, counting down.
TACCACAGGTTGAGAACCTCTGCTCTAAAAGATGCTAAGCTGGGATGAACAGGGACAATTACTCACACCGCAATCCTATCCAGCACTGGTGCAGCATGGAGTATCCTATGCTGGAGAAGAGCGGGCTGGTGGTCTCCTCACCCTGAGTAACTCCCCAGTAACTATGTAATTATGGGGCTACTTGGGTCAGCGTCACCTAATTCAGTGGCGCTGAACCTAGAAGCCCCATGTCGGAGTTGTAGGCCTGGGAGGGTGGATAAGATATGGCGCCTGACGAGGATTCCAATCCCACCCTCTCCCAGGCCCAATTAGCCCCCCTCTCTGCCATCCCCCTGCCCCATTATGCCCCTCCCCCAGGCCCAGCGCCACTCGGAGCTGAACTTACTTGCTCCACAGCACTGGCCTCTTAAGCGGGCAGGTGGTGCAGGCCTCGGTGCCGATTTACTGCACGTTTGTGACAACCTAGGCCGGCGCCGAGGCTGCAGCGCTGGTGCCAGCCACCCATAGGATTGCACCATCTGTCCAGTGCCCTGAATCCTCAGTAGCCCCGCGAAATATAAGAGGAGCAGCACTGGGAAACTTTTTATGGCTATTCTGTCTTTTATATAAAGATTGTATATTGTGTACTGTATTTTTAAATAATTGAAATAAGTATTTCATAGGGGTATGAGATATACGTTTATCTTCTATTGGAAATTTACATTTTTTACTAAAAAAAAATTAAAACATCACATTTTAAACAAAGGTTTGTTATTCTTTTGTTGGTTGTTTTAACAATTCTGAGTATTTCAGTGTTGGCCAAGACCATCGGTGGCAAAATGACCACTCATTATTCCCCTTTGTGGAAAATTATAACTGCATTTTTTTAATTAAAAAAAATCTGCTAGAGTAAACTTTTAAAGGTCAGAATATGTGATGTGATTTAGATTACAAATCAACATTTGCCTGAATACTTTATTTTTTATTTATTTAAAAATAATTTGTATCCCACCTTTCTTGTCAGTGGCTAGCCAAGGCAACGTACAAAAATAAAAATAGAACACCAAGAAGTAATGTTCTAAATACTTTACATATTTATCGTGGTCAGGCAATTTATAGGGGAGACATGTGTGATGACTAAGCTCTCGTTGCTCCTTGTATTTTCCCATCTATTTCCTTTAAAAGAGGTCCCAATGTAAGGGCAGTAATGGAAAAGACTTTTCTCACACACTTTGAAATCAGCATCATTGCAGAAAAACTGTATGTATGGCCAAGCAGTCAGGTTGTTTTGTGGCTTCACTGTCTTCTTTGTCTAGGTCCACTCCAGCCCATCTGACTGGGCATCCAGTCATACTGGTCCAGGTCACAGGGCAGGTAGGATTGACCAAGTGGTCACTATCCAATTGGAGAGATCAGTGACATAATCTAACGGTGCAATCCTGTGTAAGGATACATGGCCTGCCTAAAGGACTGGCCGCTGTATCCTATGCTGTTCCTGAGCTGCCCTATAGCACCTCGGGAGAAGGGGACATCCGGTGGAAGCCGGCCAGGGCCCTATGGGCCTCCTCGGATGTACACCAGCTCTGAAGCTGACGTACATCTGGGGTGGGGGAGTAAGGCTGGATTAGGCCTGGGAATGAGCTGAGGATACTGGTAGAGCATGCCGCTGATATCCCAGCCCAGCCAATGGCCCCTCTCCCTCCACACCCCTGCCAACCTTCCCCCCACCCCTGCACCGACCGGTGCAGGACTTAACTCCGCTGGTGGGTGCCGGGTCCGGAGAGCGGTGGAGTGAGGGCTGCTGGCCTTCGTGCCGGCGGCTCTTACTGTAGAGTCGTCACAAAGTGCTTTCTGGCACATTTGTTACACTTTTAGACTGGCGGAGTGAGAGCTTCGCTGGTCTAAAGTTAGTGTGGATTGCGCTGTAACTCAGGTTTCTTAAGACCACCCCCAAGGATACTTGTGTGTGTTCCGACTTGACTGTCACAGAGAAGAACGCTTATGTGTGTGGCCAAGTTTTCACCTGCCTCACTGGTGATGAGAGAGATTTAATATAGCCTGAAAGGCTGTGACTCTAAGTACAGCTAGGGACCAGTGAGAGTGACGCATTAGGGAATTTTATGTTGTTTTATGGGCTGCCTGTAATTGTCTGCTTATTTTTCCTAAGATCTGCACCTGGGCATTGCAAACATCCAAGCCTTTTTCTAAAACCTTCTTGTTTTGTTTCTTTTGTCCTTGACTTATAGAACCTCCCTCCCAGTTTAAGAAACTTCTTTTTTCTCTTTTAATTTTTTCCCCTGCTTATTGTGGGTTGAACTCAGCTAGAACTAACCAACATCCGAGAGGACTGGGGCAAACTAGTCCTCTTGGACTTTGGTTACATGCCTTAGAGCCCAATCCTATGCATGCCTACTCAGGATCATGTCCCACTGAGTTCAATGGGACTTACCCGGTACTCCTGGGTAAGTGTGTATAGGATTGCAGCCTCAGCATAGGGTTGTGGGAATTGTTCATGTAACTGGGAGGAAGGCTTCCAAGGATAGTCTGTCTGTCTGTGCCTGGCTTTGCTCTTGTGGAGTCTATACACGTTTTGGGTCCTGGAATAGAAACAGATCAGGGAAAAGGGGGGAGGCACCAGCAGCAGGGCTCCCCACTTACATCACCACAACATGATGTGTTGAGGAACATGAATTAAAATCTTTCTTTCTTTCCAGCAGATCATGCAACTAAAGAGCCAGTAGAAGATACTGACCCTAGCACTTTATCCTCAGAAGAAGTATGCAATTTCCTGAATTTGTTGTAATGTCAGTGTAATAGTTTGTTCAATTATTTTAAATGCTGGGTGCCATTTTAAACTTTAAAGTTTTTAATATTCACATAGGTTAGTGAGTCACTGAATGCTAGACTCAACTTAGACACATCTGGTAATTCACTGTGTGACCATCACTAGAATATTTATTGAAATGGTGTTCATGACAATTATTACTTCACTTTTGGGCAACTTACCATGCAAACAATGGCTAGTCTCAGACCTAACAAACCATGGTTTGTTGTTACAAGCATCAGTCAATGGAAGCCTTGGGCTTATGCACTCCTCCTTTTCCTGCGCATGTGAGGGGAGGAGATTGAAAGCTTCCTTTCATGGTTTGATACAAAGTGCATTTTGTGTGAATTTAGGGAACTGTTGTTTGTTCAAACTGTCAATTACTTAACAAACCAGAATCTCAAACCAGGATCAGATCCTTTTTATATACTCACACCAGAGCTTTTTGGGAGATGAAGACCTTGGACTTGTGTTGCAGGCAGTTTGGTGAAATGGTTCTGTACCAGCTGGATAAACTCAGGGTGGAACCAGACCTTTTGAAAGTGGGCGGTTGTCACTGAAAGCAGCAGCAACATGTCATTTCCTCTCCTCATCACAATATGTAATAATATATTATTCAACTTAACCCATCTCCTGACTTCTTTACGTTGTCCATTTCCACTCTGCAAATGATATGGAGCAGAAAATGAGGAGGTGGGGAAACATTATAATGAAGTTAGGACATCGGATAAGCTGCATTAGAGGAGACGCTCTGGAGGAATGTTATATTGTGGGGAAATTAAAATAATGGCTTCAGCCATGCTGGTACAGAAAGGAGTGCTGCGGTTGCCACTGCCTAGTAGGCCAGCAAACCACAGTATGTGGCTCATAACCTGTGTTCACCTTGGTGGGCCACAAGTTGTGCAGTCCTGATATATCAGAATGAACTAAGAAGATTTTATAAGGCTAAAAATAGTTTGTCAAAATGTTTTTGGTACAATTGTACAAACTGTCATCTCCCCCTTTTGTTGGATAGGCAGAAAAATACCCTGTTCAGGATACAGCACTACCCAAAGGTAAGTGCAGAAATTGTAATGACTTTGTATGTGTCATTGTTATACTTAAACCATGTAATAACAATATGAATGCCACTTGATATTGATAGTATACATTTAATTTTTCTGTACAGTATTGTAATATAGAAATGTTTCTTTTTCTAAAAAAACGACTGTGCTGGGATCGAAAGGGCCTCATGCAAAACAAAACAAAAACACATGGTTTAAAGGTCCCTCCTCCTCACTGCAACCCCTTGTATTGCCCAAGATGCTATTTCTAAAGGTTGGGGGACCAACTGGAACAGGATTCAATGTGGCAGGAGAGAGGTGAGGTGGGATTAGATCCTAGCCATAATATTTTAGTTCTCTGTTAACTTGAACAATCTTATTCTAAATGGTTCTTGTGTCTAGCTTTGAAGTAGGTTATTATAATGAACCAAAAGTATAAAATGAGGAAAAATACATGTTATGATTAAAGGGAGATCATTATTTTGAAGAGGTCGCCAGTCTGCTTGTAACTGATTCACCTGGAAAGTATACATAATTAGAAAATGCCAAATGAAGATAATTCTAATATTAACAACCAGACATGCCACCCTTATTCTCTTAGTTGGTCTAAAGTATTTTAAACATAGGAATTTCTTCTAAGGATGGGCAGAATTGTTCATATTTCACATGACACTTACATCCCGATCCTATACGTGCTGCCCAATGGCGGCACGCCACCCTCACTGGCACGGACTGCTTTACGACAGTTCGCGCCAGCTGTAAATGCCTTCCCAACAGCGTGCCGACTAGCGCGCTGCTGGCGACGCCAGTGGGAAGGCACACCAGGAGACGCCCAGATGCGGCGGCGATGACCGGTGAGCCGGCGGGGGGTGGAACGGGGGCAGGGGAGGCTGTAACGGCGGCGTTACAGAGGGTGGGGAGACCGCAGGAGGGGGAGGATCCTCCCTGGACGGCCCGCACCGGATTCTATCTCCCTTCTCTGCAGCCTCCCCGCCTCTTTCCTCTCCTTGGAACTACGGTAGCTAAATTGTTAGCGTAGCTATGAGGAGACTCGTTGTCGGTGATAAACCTTACACAGGGGTAAGGGCACTGAATGTCCCCTTACTCTGTGGAACCCTCCCAGTGTCGTCGTCGTCGTCCACGTACAGGATGCAGCGGCTGCAGCGGGTGGAGTGGGGAAGAATAGGATTGGGCTGTCAGTCAATGTTCTATCTTAAATTCACTGACAGCCCATCCTAATCAAGTTTCCAGCAGCACCAATGCAACTGCAGTGGAGCCCCGAGGTAAGGGAACAAATGTTCCCTTACCTTGAGGAGGCCTCCATGACTGCCCTACCACCACCGCAGGATGCAGTGTGCGCTGCTTTGGCACAGCTGTACTGGTGCTGGAAAGTTGGTTAGGATTGGACTGTGAGTTGCATAGAATGTTGTATATCTGTACTGGGTGGGAGGCATGAGATGGTGTGGCTAACTGGCTGCTGTGGAATGGGAATTCCTCCCATACGGTAGGTTTACTTTAGTGGCTAGTATGCACATGTACACACAGGCACACATGCGCAGTCAAACACCTAACTGGAGGCTTTTAAAACTTTCTGTGTGTCAGAAAAGACCCATTTTTTACCCCTTTCTGTCACCTACCAGGTGGGGCAGTATTCTTTTTTTAAAGGGTCAATCCTTACCATATTTACACAGAAATAAAGCCTATTTATTTCAATGGGCTTTCTGTTGCTTCCCATTAAGCTTTTCATGAGATGGAAATAAACATTTATCATCTGAATTGCTGCAGATGAAATGGAGGTAATTCAGAAGTTAGCAATGTTTAGATGCAGGAGGGACAAGATTGTGGCTTAGCAGGCAAGTCTGGCTGTAAAAATGTTTTGGTTCAGGATACGGGTGACAAGCATAATAGGGACTGGGGATTCATTCATTACATGCATGCACAGTGTTTGACTTTCTGTTCTGATCTTTATTGTGAGAGGCTGGTGTTGTGCCTCCAAGTAGTCACTCTTGTGCTCTCTAGCATGTAGAACTCTAGGTACATTGTCAGTGGTTATGCTGAGGATTTTGTGTAAAACTGCAGGACTATGTGTGACTTCTCTTCCTGACCTGATGCATAGCTTGAATTGTCATAATCTAGCTCAATTTTGGAAAAAAACATGTTTTTATTTCAAGAGGACTGAATGTGACTAAGATTTCAGAATTTTTGTCTTTTAGATGAGGAGTACCAAGCAGAAAAAATGACATTGGCAATAGCATCCATTAACATTAGGAGCCTAACATTGGATACGGGTCTGATACAACAGGTAATGAAAACACTGCAAAGTTGTCATGAGACAACTCATGATTTGTTGAGATATAAATCTTAGAACTTTGTGTACCTTAGCATCTTACCATTGGTTTAGTGCCAGAGTTAACACTGTAAGGCTTACCTGGGAATCAATCCCATTGAACTCAATAGGACTTCGTTCTGAGTAGACATGCATAGGATTCCACTGTAAGTGTTATTTATATTTCATGTAGACCTGAGGAAGGAGTTCCACAGCAAGTTAAGTTCTCTAAGCACTGCCAAGATATTGTAATGGTTTTTTTTTTGTTCTGGTTACCAGTCTTGTGGCTGGTTCTGAACCAGTTGAAGTCTCCGAACTATCTTCACAAGCAGCCTTACATGAAGCATGATGTAGTTGCCCAAGCTGGATATTACCAGGGCATGAATAAACATAGCCAGATCCACATCGTCCAAGTTCAGTTGGCGAACAGCAGTTGCTTAATGTTACTTCCTTCTGACTCAAATATGCTCCTCTCAGAGCCCAATCCTATGCAGGTCTACTTAGAAGTAAGTCCCATTATAGCCAATGGGGCTTACTCTTGGTAAGTGTGGATAGGATTGTAGCCTCACTGAAAGAAACAGGGAGAGTTCCATTTGCATAGGTTCCCAAGAGCTTTGGGGTTTGGTAATTGCAGCCCAAGTAATGTTTACATTAGAACAGGGGTTCTCAACCCCTTCCCGGCTGAGTACCACCTCTGGCGCCACTCTCCTGCCGCATACCACTGGAAGTGATTGGCGATGACATCATCGCTAGTTACTTCTGGGTTTTCAGGTTTTTGGAGGCCAGAAAATGCAGGTAGGAGGCTCTAGGCAGGTGGGAGGGGCCTTCTCAGAATTCCCGAGAGGCTCAGCCAAAGTCAGGAGACTCTTGGCAGCGAAAACACGCCGCCAAAAGTGCCACATTGAAGTGGGGTTCCAGTGCTCCGGAAGCCCTGCATTAGAAGATACTATAAGAGAAAGAGGAAGTAGGAAATTCTGTCTTCAAGGGTTGTTAACTGCTTCCCATTTGGAATGAATCTGTTATTGCAACTTTCAGAAGCAACTTCTGTTGCTTTTCCCACAGTGAAGAAAAGTTCTTAAATAGTTGTTTTAGTTCTTAAATAGTCTTTTCTCATATGTGATTAGTCATGTGGGTAGCTGACCTACTTGAGTTAGTGTGACTCAGCCAGATGGACAGCTGATCTCCAGAAGCATCATGTGGATGGGTTTTGGGTGTGGACATCATGTGGGCAAGGCTGGATAAGGGACAGAAAAGGGGAAATTTTTTTGCAGTGATCTATTTTTGGCCCAGAATGTGATTTTAGCTTTTGGATTTTGGCTTTAATCCTTCAGTCAAGCGAGGAGAGAGATGCCCTGTAAGATAAATTGGTTCACATTGTGAGGCCCTTTACTACACAGCCAGTGGCGTCGCTCTAGGTGGGGCGGAACGCTAAGTTCCGCACTACTCTGACCCTTCGTTTACTCTCCGGCACGAGGCGCCCCGCCCCCTCGTCGTCGGAGCCATTCAATGGAGTGAAGGCAACGCGCAGGAGACTCCCTGCATGTTGCCTTCGCTCCACTGAATGGCTCTGACGACAAGGGGGTGGGGTGCCTCGTGTCGGAGAGTAAACGGAGCGTCAGAGTGGTGCGGAACTTAGCGTTCCACCCCACCTAGAGCGACGCCACTGTATACAGCTAACAAGTCAGGAGATGAGATTTTTAGGAAGGTAAATCTGGTCAAAGCATTGTATCATATTAAACTGGATTCTGCTTACTTTTTTTTTAAAAAAAAGTCATAACACTTAAAAAAAGTAAGGAAACATATTCCCCCATACAAATGTTTCACTATATTTAGGTTTGCAGAAGCCATGTTTTGCCCTTAGGGTTTTTCTCATCTTCCATCACATGCAAAACAAATTTGTAGTTTTGTCTGGTCTTGCCACTTATTAATAATAGGCAATAAAAGAGTCTTGTTAAATGACACTATTTTATGGCTAGTCACATTACTCTTACAGGGTAAATGTATCCTGGATAGTGGTGCCCCAGAATGGACAGAACCATATCTGTGAAGATGATGCTATAGAAGTAATTGCAAGCTATATGTAAAAACAAAACTATATTAAAGTATATAGTTTAATTAGGCTTAGCACAGTCCCTGTATTGAGGCAGGTGTTGGCCTAGAGCGGACCTGAGCCGCTCCTAAGAGTGCTCCGTGGCTGCCCAATGCATGTGCGGCTTCCAGTCAACGATGCGACTGCATTGGGCAGCCGCATTGCACTCTTGGAAGCAGCTTGGGTCTGCTCTAGGCCGATGCCTGCCTTGATTCCGGGACTATGGTAAGCCTAAGTTTAATGGATGCCTGACCAGCATGGAACACACAGGTACTGCAAAAAGCATAGTGAGCAAGAGTTTTGGGCATGCCTCAAAAGGTGCAAGAATGTGGCAGAGTCATGCTCTGTCGCTCCTGTATTGTTTAAGTACCCAAAGTGACAGTACCTCATAATTTGGACTTGTGACACTCTAGCCACAAAAAGCTGTCCACCACTAGTTTAGCAGGAAATCATTTAGTTAGTAATGCAAATTTAGTATTATAATGCAAAACTAAGGGCCCAACCTGATGGGCATACTGCACCGCCGGAACCCACAGCGTGCTTTACAGCTGTTGCAAAAAGCAACATGCCATAGAGCACAGCATGGTTGCAGCCACAAGTGGCCACATTCCAACAGACCCAGGAAAAGCTTTGGCACTAGTAAGTCAGCACAGGGGTGGTGGTGGAATGGGGTAGGGAGGGGGCGGATCAAAGTTGGGAAAGGGGTGGTATTGGTGGCAGCGGCGCTGCTGATATCCTGTCTCCCTTCCAGGCCTCAAATGTTCCCTTACCTGGAGGAGACGTCCAGGACTGCCCTCCCTGCAGGATGCAGTGCATGCTCTGGTGGTGTAGCTGCATTGCCGAGGGGGGGTTAGGTAGGATTGGGCTGTAAGTGACAGAAAACCTTATCTCCTTTTACAGTTTAGTCTAAAATCCCAATCCATCTCACAGTGCACTATTTTTTGTCCTGTTTTTAAAAAAATTCTTTCCATTCACAGTGTTCTCACTGATAGGATTCAAAGAGCAGATCAACTCAATAAACAGACATTTTTAGATAGAGTTGAAGAGGGTGAGCCATGAAGTATGTGTCTGGAAATCAAAAGAGTAAATACCATGGTAGTTTGCTGGGTACTGCCATTCCCTTTCCACACAGGCAATTCCTCCTTTTGAAATAGGGCTTCACTTTTATTACAGTATAGGTACCTGGCCACCTTCTGTCACCAACCTGGGAGGTGCCTGTTAGATGGCCTTGAGTGCATCCTGGGAGACAACTACACCACTTGTAGCTTTTCAGAGGCGTCTGGCTGTCTGGTGTTCAAAAACAGAGTGCTGGGCTGATGGAGTCTTACAGCACAATCCTATACATGTCTGCTCAGAAGTAAGTCTTACTAAGTTCAGTGGGACTTACTAGCTAGCAGGTAAGTATGTATAGGATTACAGCCTTAATATTGATCAGATCTTCTGTTTTTTTTCAGAAGGGAACTGATTTGCTTTAGAGCAGGGGTTCTCAAAGTGGTGGGACCCACCACTTTTTATAGAAGTGACCAATATCCCCTTAAGTGGGGTGGCCAGTAAGAACGTTGGCAGCGGCGCTCTAGGATCGTGCCTGCCCCTGAGCCAAAAATGCTTTTTTAAGCATACCAGGTTGTCCTGTCAGTTCCCCAAGGGGTCCGGGGAGGCTGCTGCCGCATCTACAGGCCTCCCCAAGGCTCTAAACAGTGGCTATCACATTGAAAAGCCCATTTCAGAAGTCTACAACCAGGTATGTTGTTGGCTGTGTGCTCCCTGAGGCATCTGGTGGGGCCACTGTGTGATACAGGAAGCTGGACTAGATGGGCTTTTGGCCTGATCCAGCCGGGCTCTTCTTATGTTCTTATGCTTAAAAAAGCGTTTTTGGGTCAGGGGCGGGCGCAATTCCTGGAGCGCTGCCTCTGACGCTGCTCCGCCCCCGCCCCAGCAAAGATTTATGGTGGAGTCTTTATAAAGACATAAACTCCCCTGTAGGACTTTGAGAAAGGCTGCTTTAAGGCTTTTTTCTAGTTTGCTGACATTTTCAGACAATCTGCAGTAAGGAATTTCAGAACTCTAGGCCTTACCTACTCCAAGCAACATTGTAGCCTATACTGTAGTTCTAGCTCCCTATTTATTTATCTAAAATATTTATCTATTTATTTATCTAATATTTATTTATCTCTCACACCAATGGCACTGCTCTTCTTCTTCCTCCTCCTGTCTGTCTTCCTCCCCTTTAATCTGTACCCAGCACTTCCATATTAAACAAACTAGAAATTGCATTACTGGTCATGTTGCCACCAGTTATTGCTCTCTTTGTTCTGCGGAAACTTCTGCTGGCGCCTGAGGCAGTGGGAAGGGAACACACGCAATCTCATCCTGACTCGCTTTCTTCCTTCCCTGCATTAAACTTTAGGAGGAATTGGGAACATTAGAGATTTCAACACAAGCAGTAGTCAGTGTCCTTCTCCCCCAGCTTCTAATATGAATGTCAGCTGAGCTACATTTCTACGGGCCCAATCTTATCCAACTTTCCAGCACTGATGCAGCCACAATGCAGCCCTGAGGTAAGGGAACGAAAGTTCCCTTACCTTGAGGAGGCCTCCGTAATTGCTTCCCCACCGCAGGATGCAGCGCACGCCCCATTGGCACGGCTGCATAGGTGCTGGAAAGTTGGATAGGATTGGGCCCTAAGAATTTGAATGAGAAGTCTGTAGCTGAATTCTACAGTCTGGCTGAGTCTGAGTCTGGCTGCCCAATTCTATCCAACTTTCTAGCGCTGATGCAGCCATGCCAATGGGATGTGCACTGCTTCCTGCGGTGGAGGAGCAGTCACAGAGGCCTCCTCAAGGAAAGGGAATGTTTGTTCCCCTACCTTGGGACTGCATTGTGGCTGCATCCAGAGGCGTAACAAGGGTGGAGCGAAGTCAAGTAGTTCTGCAAGACTCCGTTACACTGGAGTCAACGGCCCCTCCCCCTTGCTGTTGGAGCCATTCTGGCAGCAAAGGCAACACGCAGGACACTCCCCTGTTGCTGCTGGAATGGCTCCAACAGCAAGGGGGAGGGGCCGCTGACTCCAGTGTAACGGAGTCTTGCAGAACTACTTGACTTCGCTCCACCTTTGTTTCACCTCTGGCTGCATCGGCGCTGGAAATTTGGATAGGACTTGGCCCTGGGTTTTATGCAATTCTGATTTTAAAAATTGCATAACACTGGAAAAAAGAAGCGCCATGAGGGTATTGCCTCCCGTCTTCGATAGAGGCGTAACTAGTACTCTGTTTAGCATGTAATGTTGAGATTTTAAATATACACCAGATACAAGAATAACATTTCCAGATTAAGAAGTATCATGGAAAAACTGATTGGTGCGTGCTGAATAGAAATTGTATCATGTGAGAGAAAGGTGTGGAGGATTCTGCCCCCCCCTCCCCAGTTCTTAGGACAGATTGTGTGTATAGTTACCATGGCCATATCACATAAATTATCTATGTAGCTTCTTTGGAATGGATTTACTAATGAAGTTAAGTGTAGGTGGGTAAGGGTGTCTGGTTGCAACGTATTATATAACTGCATAGTTTACCTGTATTTGCATGCACAGCTTATGATCTGCTCCAGAGTGTTCTGTGATACTCTCGGGTGAATGACGCTATACAAAAGCCAACTGTACTTTATTGCAAATATCTAAAGGGAAAACCCCTCCTGCTTTCATCTTTAAAGCTGCAATAAAAGAAAAAAGTCCTTCATCTGGGCTTGCAGCCTCTTGGTAACAACATAAGCAGCTGCTATTGATTTTTCAAATCTTCACTACAGTCAGGAATTAGGTGGAATGTCCTTTTGTCCTAGCATTACTTCTGAAAAACTGTTCTTGTTGCAATATTGTCCAAAAGTTTTACACTGTTGCACAAAATATCAACACTCCTCCCATTCTTCCTCTTGTTGGTGGAAGATTAACCAGTTAAATATTTTGTCCAGAATCAGGTAACACAGATTGATAAAGTAAAACTCCTGACTTTTCTTTGAACATGATTTTAATGGAAGATTACTTTTGTTTGTAGCCAGAAGAAGATGATGGTAGCCAAAGTAGTACTGGTGAATCTCCTACAGGTAATGCATTGCCTATACCCAAATGTATTTAGTACTTAGACTGCTTATTCTTTATTAAAATGATGTTGAGAACTGCCAGTGTACGAAGGGAGGTCTCTTTTGTATGTTGTCATAAGAGGTCCTTTTATCTAACGTGGTGTTTTGACATAGCACAGTTCCTTAGAATAGACTCTTAACAAAACGTTTGGTGGTCATGGGATGACATTGAACTTGTCTGCCTGCATCATTCATTTCAGGACAAATCCACTACTAGGAAGCCAGAACCTGCTCCTGAAATTGATCCTGGGAATGTTACAAAAATAACCCCATTCTGACAAACTTATCACTAGAACCACTTCAAAAAGGCATCCTCTGATAATCGAACACTAGAGTGGAATCAGCTTTATACCGTATTTGATTGTGTGGGCCATAGCTCAGTGGTAGAGCACATGTTTTGCATGTATAACATCCTGGGTTCAATTCCTGGCATTTCCAGTTCTCAGACAGGAGAGCTGGGAAAGACTCTTATCTGAGGTGATGGCTCAAGACCATCCTTTTCTGCTCTTGGGATTCAAAAAGAAAGGGGAATGAAGTGGAAGAGGAAATACGGAAGAGAGGAATTTGGTGGGCTTGAGCATTACAGACTCTCTTCTCCTCCACACATCCACTCCCCTCTCCCCCTGGGGAGGGGGAGGAGGTAGGCAGCCTCTGCTAATCTGGGGCCTGAGGCAATTGCTTCAGACAGCTAGGCTTTGCTTGTCTGGGATCTTCATATATCCATATGCTTCCTATGCTCTTATGTAGTGTATAAGAACATGCCTTATATTGAGTCAGACTGTTGGTACATCTGGGTTAGTATTATTTATACTGACTGGTAGTGGTTTTCCAGGGTTCCAGTCAGGAATGTTTACCAGCCCTACCTGGAGAGATCAATGATTGAACCCAAGATTTTCTGCATGCAAAGCATGTGCATGACTCCTTCCCTGAAATACCAAAATAAATGTAGGTATGTCCATTTATTTCAAAAAATAGCATGTGCAACACATTGTTCTTCAGGATTGCAAGCATTTTTATGTGCCAGAAAACAAAGCAGTAACAACCCAATATATTTGTGATTCTAGATATGAAAAAACGGTGCACAGAAAATGGCACCTGCTCTTTCTGTATGTCTCACCAGCCAACCATCAGTGACATACTCAATGACGAGGACTTGTTGTACATGATGAGGATAAAATTAGATCCATCTCACCCTACAGTGAAAAACTGGAGAAACTTTGCAAGCAAATGGGGAATGACCTATGATGAATTGTGTTTCCTGGAACAAAGGCAACAGAGTCCAACCCTGGAGTTTTTGCTACGGAATAGTGACAGAACTGTGGAGCAACTTATTGATCTATGCAAATTATATCAAAGAGTTGATGTTGAGAAAATGCTGCTGAAGTGGGTGGAGAACGAATGGCCAAAGAGAGGGCATGGAACCTATCAAAATAACTTCTAATGAGAAAAAAAGTCTAGTCATTTTTTTCTACAATGGAAAATGAGGGAGTAGCAAGGCTTTGTTTACTTTTCCACTTATTATGTGTGGAGCTTTGCTAGGAAAATAAACCGTGAGCTCATATTTTTACAACGTAAACTGTTTAATATATCTGTATACCCAGCCTTTGTAGTGACAAGGGTGATCTTTAAATATGAATTGTTGAATGTCTTTTACAGGTACCTTCAATCTGTTGTTTACTGCTCATAGTTTTTTCCAAGCAGAAAGAGAAGAATTATCGTCACAGAATACTATTTAGGCTGGCGACACTAACTATTATTTCTGTTTAACAAACCTTAATGCTCTTTAATTCTTATATTGCTTCCACTGAGAGATGGACACCTTCAAGAAAGGTACAGATCTGTACTCGTGGTTTGCTTAAACCAGTTATAACAGGGCAGGGCTTGGCTCACGTCCTCCCAGGATGCCTCTGATCACCCAGGGAGAAGAAAGTGGAACAGAATTTTCATTGCAGCTGTTGATTCTACTGGGGAGATATTTTTGTATGTAAAGATAAGGTGTGATGTGAACAGTACAGAAATAAGGCATGAGCTTCTGAATAACCAATACAGGAGCATCTAATGCTGTTTGCATTTGTTCATACCAATACAGCTTCGGTTTCAGTGCTACAGTTTTAAATTTTGGATTGAATGGTTGACACAGAAATTCTGTCAGCTTTGCTCAGCTGTTGCTTTTGAAATCTATAATCAGCACATTCCCTTGACTTAAGGATGGTTTTTCCTCCTGCTATCTTCTAACTATTAGATGTCATTCGCATCTTTCAAGCTCTGACATGCTTAATAAAAATGAATCCCAATCTTCTGTGTTTGGAACAAATGCAGCTTTGGGGTTGTTAAATATTCAGAAACACTGCTTTGAAAAACTAATTTCAAAAAAAGTATTATAAACAAGATTGACACTAAGTTAATTTGTGTTGCATAAAGCAGCACCTTTAGGGCGCATAAGTCTGTACTGTGGGTGCAGGAAATAAAATATTTAATTCACAGAGAATTTTCAAGGCCCAGCACTACGTGATTGTTTCAGATACTCAACTTTGCCATGTCTGTCTGGTTTAGATCTTTTAGCTGTTTTGAATTAAAGTGGTTAGATCACAAAATGTGGGTGATATATTAAAATATTTTAGGAGTGATTATGTTAATTGGAATTGCTCTTTCCCTGTAGCAATTAGAAGATATGTTCTAACATGTTTTCAGAGACAGTTTGAGAACTAGTCTTAGAGCAGGCTGTTACAAAGCACTTATCTTGACAATGTTTTAATCACAATTTTGAATGGTCTATTAATAATCTTCAGATACTATTGAAATATCAGAAATTAATTTTTATGTTAAGTAGAGTCACTTGGCTAGATTATTCATTGGTTTATGTAGTGTTAGGCACTGGTGGTAGGCACAGTGCCAATTCAGAGTTAAAAATCAGACACTATTTTATTACGTTGCAGATCACTACAGATTCAAATGGCGACAAGGTAAGTAGGAAATAAAAAGAAATGACATTTTGCAAACTATGAATCAGAGTAGAACTAATGAGAAACCACAAAGACCAGTATTTTCAAAAATGGTCTAAATCCAGGCTATTTTTTTAAAAAACATCTTTGCAGTGCCATTGTATACATATCAAGTCCTGTCAAATTCAGTGGGATTTACATGCAAGTAAGTATGTACGGAATTGCAACCAAAGTCTACAGTCCTAAGCATGTTACCTGGAAGGAAATAATATTGACAGCCCAATCCTGTGTAACTCTTGCACCAGTGTAAGAGTAGATCCACCAGTGTAAGTGCACTATGCCAGTGTAACTTGCCGTACGCCAACGGACATCGGCATAACCCCCCTTGGATGCTGCGCATGTGCAGTTTGGACGCAGGACGGATGCCACTGCAACTCCACCAGCGCAGGGGGCGTTCGGACACCCCCGGAATGCCCCCTGCGCCGGCAGAGTTGCCCTGGCATCCGAACTGCGCATGCACGGCGTCCGAGGGGGGTTACGCCTGTGTCTGTCCTGTGTCCGTCAGCGTACAGCAAGTTACATTGGCATAAGTGCACTTACACTGGTGGATCTACTGTTACACTGGTGCAAGAGTTACACAGGATTGGATTGTAAAATTCAATGGGATTTACTTCCAAATAAAAATGCTTAAGGCTGCAATCCTATACATAATTACCTGGGAGTAAATCCTAATTAATCCAGTTGGGTTTACTTCTAAGTAGACCTGCATAGGCTTGCTCTGTTAAGTGGAAGAACATTTTCAGACATGATGAACTCCTGAACATTTCACAGAAAATTACTCAAAGTAGGAGGTGGTAGGAGCTCTTTGGACCATAACAGTTTTTACTGTGGAGCTCAACTTCCAGGTTATTCTGCTAACTCAGGCAGAGGTTATTGTGATGCAAACAGTAATAGCTGTAGCACTTTGCACAGATCAGGCAGTAAAGCTTGACAATTGATTGAAACCTAGTTCTTACTCCTATTACTAGCATGAAAATAATTTGTTGAATTTTTAAAAACAATATGGTGCCACATTGATGTTTCCTTACTGTAAAGCATCTGTGTTCACAAGGTCTGTTCTGTATGTATCCTCAGTCTCTTACATCTTTGTTATATACTTTGGTATACTATTGTATACAATGTTAGTAGAAGAAGAAAATCTTGATTTTTTTTTAAATTAGATTTTTTAGTGCATTCTGTTTCTGTTTTGAACCATGGTTACCATTATTTAAGACAATTGCTGTAATCATTAAAAATGATTTTTTTCATTTTTTAAAATGATCTACAAATTGAAGATGTGTAAAACCTAGACTCCAGCCTCCTTAATTGAGTGTACAGTGGGACTAAGATGAAGCTATGGTCCATTGCCCCGTATGCACATCTGTTATGGGCTTTGAGAGAGAAGGATCTAATTGGGCATGGAAGTCTTTTCCATCCCACAGGTGACAACAGAAAAGTCTCTCTACATTCATGGATAAGCTCTGTTGAATTATGGCAAATGTCTTCAGAAATGTTATTTTCTCCAGCTATCCACTCCAGTTAATGGTATGCCACATTCTGTTTTACCATATTTATTGAGATCACAATCCTATTTCATATCAAAGGGGTCATACAGACATGCATGGCTGTGAATTGTATCATTACAAATATTGATCAGGGCTTCTCATTTACTTCATTTGTTTCAGAGTTTTTCAAACTTTTTTTTCCACGAGTACCACTTTCACAACTACCACTTTTTGTATCACTGCTTTCACAGAAAGATGTTGCGTGTGAAAATAGGCGACTCACAACACAGTTGGTCCTATAGTGGGGGACTTCACCAGCTGCTCCTGTCAACTGGTCCTGGCTCCACTTTGCGCCATCTTTCTCTCCTTGCTCAATCTGCACCTCTTCTAAAGGAGTGGGATCCGAGTTGCCACACAGCTGCCCTTTGCTGCCATAATGCTACCACTCCAGGCATTATCACTTCTGGTGAGGTCAGGGAAGGCAGAACAGTACCACATGATTCCTGCAACAGTGGCAGCCCCTTCATTCACTTGTAGGGCGCAATCCTGCCCTAAACTAGGGCAGCGGAATTAGCGTTCCGCCGCTCGGAGTAGTCGCAAACGTGCCGTAAAGCACGTTTGCAGACTACTTTCGAGCCAGTTCCGCCACAGGAGCCCTCAGCCCGCCACCAGACCCAGGTAGGTCAGGATCCAGGGGGCGGGGGGGCGGCGGAGGCGGGAGGGCAGCCATAGGCCCAGCCACCCCGGGCAGGGGCGGGGGCATGGTGTCTGCAATATCCCGGTCCCCGCTGGGCGGTTGGGCCGTTGCACAGCCTCCTTCGACTTCCGCCAGCAAAATAGCTGGTGGAAATCCAAGGAGGCCTATCTGCCCCAGCCGTCGTTACACTCGGGGACGAGCGTCCCCTTCCCCGAGTAGACTTTCCGCCGCGGGCTGCCTACCGCAGACTGCCCACGGCGGAGCACAGGATCGGGCGGACAGCCTCGGTCGCCTGCCTGATCTTTACACTGGATTGGGCTGCCCAATAATCTACATGGCCAAGTACCATGCTGTAAACATACCACAAGTGGTACCTGTGCTACTGGTCGGGAAAGTACTGATTTGTTTAGCTTCAAGCATACATATAAATGAAAACATGAGCACAATCTGAGTAGAAAGGAGGTGACCCTAAATTTAAATAAGACGTGGTTACCAGCACTGAAGAATGCTAGAACATAGAGGGTGAAAGGAGAAAGTGGAAACCGATGCATATGTCTTTAAAACACTAACAATTTAATACAATGGCAGTTAACTGATCTGGAACAGGAAGATCAGAATGGAACTTCTGATGAAGCCTTCTGGCTGATCTACACCAACTCCGGTTGCGGTGTGTTTGTGTTTGGAGGCTCGCGAGCGTAGGGGACAGGACATCCCGCCCCGAAACGCTGCCCTGGGCTCCACCAGTTTCTTCAACGCGCTTGTCCCTCCTGATTGTCCCTCCTTGTAATAAAGCTCAACGCTGATTGGCTGAAATGCAAGGGCGCTCCGATTGGCTGAAAGCCCCCTCTCATCCATTGGTCAGTTTGCTCCGCGTCCTGCCCTCTCTCAAACATGAGCATGGTCCACGACCGATCGCAATGGAACTCGGGAGAGTGCAGCTCCCCTGCGTTCCATGGCGATCGGTTAAAAAGGAAGCCACACTGCTCTGCACACACTGCACACGCCCAGGACGCACCGGGATACATGCAGTGTAGATCAGCCTTTACAAAGTGTAAGGTGAAACGTCAAGTGGTAGACTTTGTTGTTTTAATTACCACAGTCTCAAACCCAAGACGTGTTATATACTGTATAAATGAGTTTGTTTTGACATTACAGTCACATATCATATCCTGTAAAACCACTCTGATAGTGGAGGGAGGAATCTCCCCCCCCCCCCACGTTACAGTAATGTTTGCAGCTATTAAAAATGAGCAAAGATTTCTACATTTTGGTAATTCACAATTTTAACAGCCAAGCAGTACACATTTTGGGGTCCTGAGTAGTAACACACCCTGCCGTCTGTTCAATACCTAAGGCACATTCCAAAATGTTTAATCCAGGAGCATTTAAAAAATATATGCAAGAAATCTGCCTGCTGTTACTTGCATATGTAACACTTATCACAAGTTAGCTTAAATCTGTGCTTTAAATTACTACCAGCCTTTCTGAGTGGGTGGGCTGGATGTCCTAAGAACGATCTTTATGGACTCTGTCCTTTACAGCGCAGTTCTACCCAGCTCCTCCACTGGCTTGGAAGGGAAGGGATTTAAATCCCCTTTACATCCCTCTTTAAAGGGGGCAATTTAAATCCCCTTTCCCTTCCAAAGCCTCCCATTCTGCCCTCCACCAGTGGCTGCACCAGTGGAGGAGCTGGGTAGGATTGCGCTGTTAAAGACTGAATTGAAAGTACTTGTTGTAAGGAAGGGAAGCATGTTTAGGGCAGGCTGGGATGTCACTGAAGGCCAAGACAGGAAGTTGAAGTCATCTCGTACTTGCACAATCCCCGCAGATGGCACCAGTGACACACTTTCCCTGTGCATAAAACACCACAGCCAATCTGACAAAATAAAATTATGGCTATCAAATGCTAGCCTACTTATTTTCCTTGGCCCACCAGGCTCCCTGTCTGGGGTTAAATTTGAGATGAGGTTCGTTACAAAAGCTCTGCTGAGAGGGCCTATTTTTGTTCCCAACAAACAACTATAATTACATTGTTGGCATTGTTCCTCTGTCACAACCCAGCAAAGCATGACCTTATCCATATAAGTGAAGTACCTCAATGCATGCACGATTAGATCCCAATATCTTTCTTATATTTTGTTGATGCATCCTGTGTTATAAATATAGCATTTTACAGCTACATACATTTGTAATGGATTGTGTTGCATTCTTGTTGGATTAGTACAATCAGAGACAATGTGGTAGTTACTACTGGTATGGGTTGAATCCAAATAAGGTTAGTTGTGACTAACAGCGCAATCCTATGCATGTCTACTCAGAAATCCCATCAATGGGACTTACTCCCAAGTAAGTGTGTATAGGATTGCAGCATGTGTCCCACTGAAATTAGTGGGACAAGGTAGTCATTAACACTGGACAACAAATTTTAACAAAGGTCATGCCCCCAAGATTAAATTAGTCATTTTGTGGTGCTGAACATGAATATGACAATTAAAATGCAAAATTAGATATTGTTTGTGAGAGATCTGCGATAGTTCCATAGACATGTATTGATAAATGCCCAGTGGCACTTACAACACCTATGTACGCAATGCGGACTGCTTCTCCTAAAGCCAATCGACAGATTTTTGTTTTCAGCACATCAAAATTAGTAAAGATGAGCTCTTTCCATTTCAGGGCCAGTTTTGTGTTGTTCAGTGTAACTTATCCCATTTTCAATTATGCTTCGCTTCATCACGATGGATTTCCTCTGGATGCAACTATGTTTTATTGGATCAGTTTGGTCTCCTGTACTAAGAAATAAAATAAGAGTAAGTCTGCTATCCTAAGCAGTAAACATTTTCATTATCAAACCTAGACACAGAGCTGGAGCATTTGAGAGAAAACGGTGAGTCCAGGGATACATATGTGTTCCATCCTAAACCAATTTGAGATGGAGTAGGAACATTTCCCCCTTCATCTTCCACAAGATTTATTCTTCCTCAAACCACTCCCATGACTAAAAATGTACAGAGTAGTTAATTCCCGAATCAAATACAAATATGACAAGCCACAACAGGGGTGTATGTGGGTCTTGGCGTGTGTGTGTGCCTATGTGCCTCATTGGCATCTCCTCACAGGGCGTTTCGTAGTTCTGTGGTCACTATGAGGGGCCTTGTCTGCCTGAAAGGTAGCAGCATGTGGAGGTGGTGATGTTGATGGCTTTTTCTTGTGTTGGGTATTCATCTCTGTGTGTGACGAGTTAACTAAAAATCATTTTTTTTCTCTTGATGTTAGGAGAAGCTATCTTTAATTTGATAAATAGGGCTGCCATCCTAACTGTGTTTACTTAAGAATAAACCACACAGAACGTAGCGAGACTTACTTCAGAGTAAACATCCACATAGGATTGGGCTATAATTTTCAAAATCAAGAAGACTGACCCCGTCTACTGATGGACTGTGGTATTGCAGTCATAAAATCATAGAGTTGGAAGGGACCTAATATAAGTTCATTGAGTCCAAACCCTTGCCAATGCAATGCAGACAACTACAACACCCTCAACAGATGGCTGTCCAGCCTCTGCTTTGTTGTTGTTGTTCAGTCGTTAAGTCGTGTCCGACCCTTCGTGATCCCATGAACCATATCCCGCCAGGCCTTCCTGTCCTCCACTATCTTCCTGAGTTCGCTCATTTTCATGTTTGTTGCATCGGTGATGCTGTCTAACCATCTCATCCTTTGCCTTCCCCTTCTCCTTTTGCCTTCAATCTTTCCCAGCATCAGTCTTCTCCAGAGAGTCCTCTCTTCGCATTAGGTGGCCAAAATATTTGAGCTTCAGCCTTAGTACCTGTCCTTCCAGGGAACAGTCAGGGTTGATTTCATTTAGGATTGACTGATTTGATCTCCTAGCAGTCCAAGGGTGGACTGCTTCTCCATCAGTCTTCTCCAGCACCACAGTTCAAAAGCATCTATTCTTTGGCGCTCAGCCTTCCTTATGGTCCAACTCTCGCAACCATACATTGCTACTGGGAACACCATCGCCCTGACTATACGAACTTTTGCTGGCATGGTGATATCTCTGCTTTTTATTATGCTATCTAAATTTGCCATAGCTTTCCTTCCAAGGAGTAAGCGTCTTTTAATTTCATGGCTGCTGTCTCCGTCTGCAGTGATCTTGGAACCCAAAAAAGTAAAATCTGTTACTGCTTCCATTTCTGCCCCTTCTATTTGCCAGGAACTGATGGGACCAGACGCCATGATCTTAGTTTTATTAATGTTGAGTTTCAAGCCAACTTTTGCACTCTCCTCTTTCACTCTCATCAAAAGGCTCTTTAGTTCTTCTTTCTGCCATTAGGGTGGTATCGTCTGCATAGCTGAGGTTGTTGATGTTTCTCCCGGCAATCTTGATTCCGGCTTGCGATTCATTCAGCCCTGAGTACATTTCTCATAATGTACTCTGCATATAAGTTAAATAAGCAAGGTGATAATATATACAGCCTTGCCTGTGCTTAAAGACCTCCAAAGATGGAGAGTGTGAGTGACCACTTTCTGAGGCAGCCTTTTCCACCGTCGTACAGTTCTTAGCATAAGAAAATTTTTCCTCATGTTTAATCAAAATCTCCCTTGTTGTAATTTAAACAGGGACAATTTATTGGGGCACGTGGAATGTCTGCCTTTTTAGAAACACAGTGATATAAAACAGTACTATTGATTACAAAGTTATATTAATACTACCACAAAATAGAGTGCAAAAACGTTCGAGTTTTACAGAACTCTTCTTCAGGTTGGATGTAAAACAAAATAACAAAGGGCGGGCGGGGGAGAAAGGTGAGCCTGACGGAAAAGCCTCCTATAATTGGTCACAGGCTGAGGTTATACCCACCCAGGGCAACCCAAGATTTGCGTATTTTTCCACCATGCCCACGTTTGTTTCTCTCGCTTCCTCCGAGTCCCGCCCCTTGCTATTTGCTGCCTGTAGTATTGGGCAGCAGAGTTAGGAGAGAAGAAAGGAACAGAACTTATTGTTTGACTCGCTTTTGAGAAAACATGCAAAAACACACGGGTATCTTGCAAGGCAGAGAACAGAACTAAGAGAAACGTGGAAGTCTAAATTGGCAGAGACAGATTCACGTTGGGTTGCGCGTTAGTCTTATCTGAAGAGACGCTGTTCCTTTAAGAGAAGGAGGTGCTATGCCTGATGACGTCAGACGACGTCATTATGCTGTTGTGAACCAGGAAATAGAAGAATTCCGAGGATCCATTTTAAGCTGTTGAGAGGTAGACCCAGCTGCGTAATGAGTACAAAGTGAGAGCCAAAAATTCTGGATGGGTTCTTCTGGCTTTTCCTGGGATTAATGTTTGAAGGTAAGCTGAGCCCAGTAGAGTAGACTTATGGCATCTTCCTATGAGGAATTGGAAAGAGTTTAAAAATAAAACGGGATTTGATACAGAAAAAGAGACCATTAGTTGAGGCTGTGAGAAGGAATAGGAATAAAACGCTCAAGAAAGTGGTCTAGTGGGCGCGCTTTAGGAGCATTTCATTTCATGTGATAATAAAACGAGTGTTTAAAAATGTTATTAAGGCTGTAATCTGGTGTGCACTGTCTTGGGAGTAGCTCCCCCTGAGGTCGGTGGAACTTTCTTCCTACTGAGTGGACCCGCGTGGTTTGGGGTCGTTTTTTCACGTTTGTTCTGAATCATCAACGTTTGCTGCTCCATTATAACTTCTCATCCTGCATTGTCCTAAAAATGCTAAAAAATGTCTCTGTTAGACTACAGTTCAATATCCTACAGTTCAATATCCTGTGTGTGTGTGTGTGTGTGTGGCTAATCCTATCGGTTGTCATGTCCCGTTAAATTCAATGGGACCTACTCTTAAGGAAGTGTGTATATGATTTCAGCCTTACAGGCGGATCCTATGCATATTTATACAAAAATGATCCCCACTTGATTAAAGGGGAGCTGCTCCCAACTGTTCATTTGTTAATAATAATAATTTATTATTATTATTATTATTAACAGTATTTGTATACTGCTGATAACAGTATTTATATACTGCTTTTCAACAAAGTTCACAAAGTGGTTTACAGACAAAATCGAATGATTAAATGGCTCCCTGTCCCAAAAGGGCTCACAATCTAAAAAGATGAACACCACCAGCACAGCCACCAGAAAAGACACTTTGCTGGGGTGAAAAGGGGGCAGTTACTCTCCCCCTGCTAAATATAAGAGGAGCAACAATTGAAAAAGTGCCTCTTGCCCAGTTAGCAGGGCAACAATATAGGATTGTGTGGTTTGTTTTTTTCCCCTCCTCTGATCACAGCAACCTTGTTGCAATAACTGATCTGGAAGGTACAGTTCCCAATTGGTACTACGGTGGTAATCCTGAACATATTTGGGTAGCTATAAGCGAGCCCCAATGAAATAATTTGCCATAACTTCAGAGTAACGCTAGAGGAGTTAGGGATGTGGTCCATAAGTTACTTAAACTTGCTTGGTACTTGCCTTTAAGAGACTTACAGCGCAATCTGACTTAACTTTTGTGCCTGTTTAACCAGCGACGCAGTGAGAACGGGAGGTCCCAGAATGGAAAAGGGATTCAAATCACCTCCAAAAGAGGAATTCAAAGGGGATTTGAATCCCGTTTCCGTTCTGTGGCCTCCCATTCTCGCTGGTTAAACTGGCAAAAAAGTTAAGTCTGATTGCGCTGTTAAAGAAGTTGTTGACTTAAGTGAGTTTAATATCCTCATCAGAAATGATTCCTTGTGAATACAATATACTTCCCATTAACTTCAGTGAAACGTAATCCAAATGAATGTGTATTTACAGTCAGGGCAAATAATACTGGTTTGACTTGTGAATTGTAACTTCTGAGAACTTTGCTGGTATTGGCCCTTGGCCATCAGTGTTTCTACCAATAAATTACATCCTTGTTTGGGGAGTCCTTGTCCAACACTGGTGGTCATCTCTTTTAGGAACTACTTCACAGATCTGTTTTAAACACCTGTGTGTCGAGTATCTGCAAATCTGCATCATGTATACTTGTTGAAGAGTGGTTACTCACTGTAAAGGTAAAGGTAACCCCTGACAATTAAGTCCAGTCGTGTCCGACTCTAGGGTGTGGTGCTCATCTCCATTTCAAAGCCGAAGATCCAGCGTTGTCCGAAGACGCCTCCATGGTCATGTGGCCGGCATGACTCTCCTTGCCACAGCGCATAGCATGCAGCTGGAACACGAAGCGCTGTTTACCTTCCCACAGGCGGTACCTATTTATCTACTCGCATTGACATGCTTTGGAACTGCTAGGTTGGCAGGAGCTGGCCAAGCAACGAGTGCTCACCCCATCACGGGAATCGAACTGCTGACCTTTCGATCGACAGCTTATGGTTCAGCGGTTTAACCCGCTGTGCCACCCGCTGGCCTGTACAGCTACTCACTGTAGCTCAGTGCTTCTCAATTTTTTTCTGTCATGCCCCCCCTAGGAAGAAGAAAAAATGTCGTGCCCCCCTAATATAACTAATGCAATAGTTAGTGTATGCTTTGCGCCACTTAACTAGATTGTAGGAGCCTCCAGCGACGATCTACTTCACCGACGATCTCTTCGGGGGAGCAGATCGTTCCTCTGCTCCCCGGCGCGAACTCTGTAACGCGCCTAGGAGCGCTCTGCAGAGTTCACGCTGTGAATCACGCATGCGCAAGACGACGATTGGCAACATCGTTGTCTTGCGCATGCGTGATTCACAGCGTGAACTCTGCAGAGCGCTCCTAGGCGCGTTACAGAGTTCGCGCCGGGGAGCAGAGGAACGATCTGCTCCCCGGAAGAGATCGTCGGTGAAGTAGATCGTCGCTGGAGGCTCCTACAATCTAGTTAAGTGGCGCAAAGCATACACTAACTATTGCAACGAGCCCCCCTTTACGGAGCCTCGCGCCCCCCCTGGGGGGCGCACCCCACTATTTGAGAACCGCTGCTGTAGCTGGTTGTAAATTGTACAGTGTAGCACAACTGGCTTTGCATAAATGCGTGATGCACGTTTAGGGGCCAAAGATAAATGGGAAGATTGCACAGAGCATTGTTTTCCTAACAAGCAAACCTACTCTCCTGTGTGCCAGCTGGTGTGACTAATTTCACGAGTTTAGTACAGGAACGGGAACCTGTTCTCATTGTTTATCCTCACTGAGCTTTTGTCCACGTGGTATGCCACAAGTTCATATCTGGTGTTGATGCTTTTAAAAATATCCCTCTATTGCTTCCATTTTTTTTTCTTCCTTGGAAGAAACTTGGTGGTCATTCCAGAACGTTCATGATTGCAGACCCCATGAGTTTTCTTGGAATGAGATCCATCACCTCGTGCTGGAACCCTCAATTCTATTAAAAACGTAAGGGGACTGGGAACAGGGTTATCCAAAAAATTGTCTACTCCCATATGAACCTGCCCATGTACTGAGATTATCAGCTCACATTTGGGGGGGAGGGCAGGACCTCTTCTGTTGCCATACCCCAATGGAGTACCATCCCCTAAGCATTCTTCTGGTCCATACTTTACTCATGGTCTCAACTCCTTTATTTGGTTATTGCATAGTGCTTTAATTCTAAGTTTCAGATGTTGCCTGCAGGTTTTTTTGTTTTGGTTTTTTACAGCTAGAAGACTGCCTGAAAATGATGTCCTTGAACAATCTTCAGAAGAAAGTTGAGAGTCCGGTAACTATCTTGCTTATCTTCCTTGTAGACACTAATAGGTTTTGTTCTTCCATTGTAAGAATGCTTCTGGATATGTTAGGTTTGTGAAATGATAACTTTGAGGAAAAAGTGAAGTGTAACTTGGGAGACAAAGCAGAAGGAAAGACTAGTAGAAATTCAGTCTGCAGGACCACTTAAGGGTATCCGTTGAGACTATAGGCTGAGAAGGAGCTAAGGAAGTAGGAAAATTTGGGACAGGAAGAAAGGAGCATAGGTGTGGGCTGTGACTCATGGCTGTATTGATCATTGTTGCTTTGACTTAGAACTGCTCTAGATTTGAAATCTATGATGTAGAAGGATAAAGCGCCCATCTTGGACCTATTCCTTTACCTATCCCGGTAGCATGTTCTACACAGGCTCTGTTCACAGAAATATTCCTGTACGTTGTACAACTGAGTAGACTCAGTTTACACAAACAAGCAGCTGTATGTTGACTAAAAGCAAACCTATACTTGGTGCTCCTTGTTGCCACATGTAGCTGCCAATTTCTGTCACATAACCTAAGACCACTGTTTTGATTGCAATAGAATGAGACTTGAAAATCCATGTTGTGGGTGATAAAAGCAGTCACCTGGAGCTTTTATAGTAACTGTCTTGGTTGCCAGTTTATCTGAATTGAGTCTTGCATAGTCTGAGTTAAAACTCTGTAATGAGCAATCCCCTCAAAAACTGGAACAGCATTAGGATTCTCTGAAGTATGTTACTGTTTGCATCAGGGTCTCTATGCAAAGCTGAGTTTTCCTTCCCATATCAGTATAAATGAGCAGCATCTGCTGCAGAGGATGGAAAAGGAGCTTGCCAAGAAGGGTATGAAGAAGCTTGCATTAATGCAAGGGATTGGAGTAATTGCATTTGTAATGGTGAGAAATTGTAATCCTTGCAACATATCCGTATTACTTTCAGTTAATAAAACATGTGAAAGATTAAAATTCATTGCTTTCTTTCATTCCTATTTTCTTTATAGATGATTCCATACATTGGGACTATTCTTGGTGGTCTTCTGCCTGGAGAGCTAGTTGTAATACGTGGGTTTGTCCCAGAAGATGCAGACAGGTAAGAGGTAAAACCAGATGTTTGTAGTGAATCATCTTGTAGGTGGTATTGCGTGCCAACTTGCAAGGAAATAGCAGAAGGGCGTAGTTCATGGGTCAGACATCGGGTCTGTGCAGGGGTCCACATAGGGGCCAGACATGGGTCTGTCAATAGTAACGCATGCACACTTGATACGCATGTGCGAACCTCCCGATGAGGCCATAGAGCGAAGAAAAAAAGAGATGGGTACGGTACAAAGAGACCCATGCCCAGGCAGAGAATTACGCACAAAGGAATCTTTTGCCCTTGGTCTGCTTAGACTGTAAGCTAGAGGTTCCCAAACTGGGGTTGCAGTGCCCCAGCTGGGAACAAAGGGTTGCTATGCCCTTGAGGGGCATGGCGACCCACAGTGATGTCGATGGTGTGTACAGGATCGTGCCACCGCCACGGGTAAAGTGGCCGTTTTACCTTCTCCGGTAGCTTTGGAGGTCCTCCGGGATGAGGTCCTCCGGGAGGTCCTCCGGGACCCCTCTGCAGGCCTCCGCAAGCGTCGGAGCAGTCCTCCGATGCGATTGCAACCCACTTACGGTTTTCCACCAGAATTCTCCATGCCATTTTGCACCTAAGACAGAACTTGCTTCCTCACTCATTCCTTCTGTCTCTCTCATCTCTTCCTTCCCCCCCAACCCCCCCCCCCCAAAAAAAAAACTTGGCCTAGGACAAGAGAGTAGAAGTGGCTTTCAACTCGTTGACTGTAGCTGCTGTTTCAAATCTCCAATTTATTTTCCTTGACCTCCAGAGTTTTTGTTCTCCTTCAATCCAGGAACCTGCAGCTCCCTTCCTAATCTCTTGGCTCCTCTGGGTGGACCATTCATATTACAGAAGATGCTGACATAACTCCTCTTACCTCTTTGATCTTCTCTGCCTTCTCTTTCCTAAGATGCTATGACACTTTCTCCATAGTGCTAGGAACTTGACGGTTAGAACAAGGCTCAACAAATTTGCTTTGCACAAAGGGGGAGGGGCCACCCACCCACAGATCTGCAATTGAGACGAGAGAGGCACAGAAACAGAGCCTTCTTTAAAAGCAAGGCAACCTTCTGAGGGAAAGACCTGGCCGTTCTCCAGGCACCAGGATGAAATCTTCAGTTGCTGTGGCAACCTGGTGCCTGGGATTTATTGAGCTCTGGTTTAGAGCATTTCTTTTCCCCCTCCCTATCTGTGTGTGAATTGATATCTGTGTGTCACAACCTTTTGTGAACACCAATCTCCCTTGGGTGTAACAATCCCAAAGACCTGGCTTCATGCGGTTGGAGTGCCTACATATTGGCATATTCACATGTATCTGAGGACATGTTGTAACACTTGTTCTAACCTTAGTGGTTAGAATTGTTGTTACAGGTGTGTCTTGGTGAGCAGAACTGATGGTGTTTTCAATTTTACTGGCAGGTTCCAAATAGATTTCCAGTGTGGCAGTAGTATAAAACCTCGTGCTGATGTTGCCTTTCATTTCAACCCCCGATTCAAAAGATCCAGTTGCATTGTTTGCAATACCCTACAGGAAGAAAAATGGGGCTGGGAAGAAATCACTTATGAGATGCCTTTCAAAAAAGGGCAGTCGTTTGAGATCATTTTTATGATTCTGCATGATAAATTCCAGGTGAGCTGCAAGGATTTGAGGAATTGTTTAGCGCTCTCTCATGTCGTTAAGTTCAATGGCTTGAGTACTGAAGTCCTTTGAGTTTTAATAGGAACAAGTTAAGCATGGGTTTAGCTCTTCTTTGGAAATGCAACTTAAATGTTTGCAATTTTGCCTGAATTGCACCTTATTCAAACAATGTGAGCAGGACCCCTGCAAGTGTGTTCTTCTCCCATCGTGTGCTTTGAAAGCCACTAGTTTAATAATGATGATATTCTGTAGGTTCCAATAAACAAAGAGGCAACAAATGTGGGAGGGGAAAGAAGACCAACTTAATGGATCAGCATTTGGTGGGAGAGCATGTGCAAGCTTTGTAGGATTTAATTTGAGGCAGAATGAGAAGGTATGACTTCCATACAGGCTGAGAAACTCAACACGGCTATCTCCAAACGTTTCACTAGCAAGATATTCCTGTTTGGAATGTGTCAGCTACTTTCCTCCATAGAAAATTGATTGTCTTCATGACACTTGTATTTTATTTCACACTTATCACTGTTGTAGAAACCATCTTTTACTCCTACCCCTTCTCAATCTAGGCTTTCACATGCAGCCTTTTTGTTTTATATTAGTAAATGCTGGATTTGTGTAATGGTACTAGTATACCTCTGTCCCAGTAAACTTGACAAAAGGGAGAGGGAAAATGTGAGGATCATGTAGCAGCTGCGTCAGGGTTTCATAAGGAATCCAGGATTTTAGCTTTTGCTGGCAAACAAAATTAACAGGGTGTCTAGAGGAATGATTGCGGTGATGTGTATTCAAGATAAATATATTAATAACGAAGAAGTGAGACTATGGCCAGAAAGGGACAACTGAAGACTGTTTGATGGTAGAACAGTGGCAAGCACTTAGCTCTTTAATAAAACAGCTAGCATTTCATGGAAGAACTAGGCTATTTTGCACAAATGGCAGCGCGTAGTATATAGCATGGGCTGTGACTCCTTGTGTGAAAGTTATTGGTGTGTGGATACAACCATGACCTCTGGTTCTGCATCATCTTGGTGTTCTCTGCTGATAGCCTAGCAATTTGTATGAGA
Source organism: Plestiodon gilberti rubricaudatus (assembly GCA_026170595.1). Lineage (NCBI taxonomy): Eukaryota > Metazoa > Chordata > Lepidosauria > Squamata > Scincidae > Plestiodon > Plestiodon gilberti. Next base: position 50,706,731 of record JANXHW010000001.1, on the reverse strand, counting down.
GACTCCCAAAATACCCAGAGCAAATTCTTGGGAACTATTGAATTTAATAACTCTGTGAAATGTCCTGCTAGTGACATTATTTTCAAAATGTAAGACTAAAATAAGATGCATGAATATGGAAGGAATGTGGTTTAGATAGCACACCTTCATGAAGGGGTTAAATATCTGTCTTTTTTTCCCCCCAAGGTGTCTGTGAATGGGAAGCACTTGTTGCTGTACAAGCATAGAATGAATATTGAAAAAATAGACACACTTGGGATATCTGGAAAAGTGCAAGTGAAGACAATTGGATTTGTTTCAAGCAATGTAAGTTATTATGTAAGCCTGCAGTTTATTTTGGAATTGGTGTACAGTGGTTTTTTTTTTGCATATTCTGCTTATAACATTGTGCTGAAGTGCAATATGAAGGATTTGTTACAAAATGGATCTGACAGTACTACCCTTCCAGCCAAAAACATCCAGGAGGTGGAGAAGTTATTGCTGCCGGCAGCAACTTAGAGCTTCAGTGGGGAAAATGCCAGTTACTCCAGGAGCAGGTCAAATTCCACAAATTCAGTTGATCAGACCTGTAGAGGGACCTCTTTGAAGAGAGTGACCACAAGTCACAAGCACATAAGGTCAAACACTCCTTCCTATACTATAGATGGAAGATTTGAGATGGGGAAACTGGTGGTATGCACATGCCTCTCTTGTCCTGTTGTGTCTCCTGTTGAAGTGGGCTTTGGACTAACAATATCAAGGTGGTCCTTGCTGAAAGGGGCTTGCCAGCAAATGGAAAAAGTGGTCTCCAGGGGATCATCCCTCAAGTCCCAGCCCCCCTCCTCTGAAATACTAAGCTTCAATAATATATGGACCCCATCTCTAAAGACCCTGTCTCTCTAAAAGACGAGCCTTAAGACTCAAAACCATTGAATCTTGACATTAGATATTTTACAGTGTGGTTTAGCAGCCTTTGTGTCTATGTCTATGTATGAGCCTTTATTTGCCCATTCTTTCTACCGTAGTTATGCATGTTTGTTTGTTTCTTCCCTGGATGCACATTTCCATAAAACCTTGCAGGTCATTTTGGCTCCCTGTAAAAAATAAATTCAGTTATACATTTGCTCATTGATGATTTAATACCTATTGGTTACAAAAATCAGCATTTCTGGTTACAGCCTGTAAGCAAAGCACATTATTTTTTGTCTTGCAATATATGACAAGAGTTAAAGACTAGTAATGCCAACACCCTTGAGCAAAGTGCCTGATATATTTCAGGGCCTAAAGGCTGATTCACACTAGCCTTTTCCGGCACGCATGCCCTGCTCTAGCGTCTGTACGTGCGTCTAGCAGTTCTCTGAACGTTTGCCCGCCTTCTTGAAGAAAGCGCAGCTGTGATTTGGTGAAGAGAAATGCGCTTCTCTGATTGGTGGGCTGCCTAGCACCGCGAGCATAAACGCTAGCTTAAACGCGAGCGCATCAAAAAGATAAACCGAAACCATCTCTCCTGGCTGCGTCGTAAGCTCATGCTGCGTCAGACGCAAGCATGAAAAACGCACGAAAAGACCAAACGTTAAGCCAAAACGCGCACGGAAAGGGCTAGTGTGAATCAGCCTTAACACAGGGAATATTGTACTCGGGGAGCAACTAGGGTACAGTAATTCTATAAGTGCTACTGTTAGCAGTGTGAACAGACACTGAGGTCATCTGATGTCCTTGCTTTGCTTATAAATACATGGGAAATACAGACAAATAACTGAAGGATCTCTTTGGTTTGGAGAAGTAAATTTCACATCTTGTACTTATGTGGGTACTATTAACACATAGGTGCTCCACTGTCCACCTTATTTGGCAATGCTGCCTGTTGGTTATCCTTCAGTTAAATAAAACAGCCTGGTTCTTGCTCTTACTGTGTCATCATCACTGCTTTGTTTGTGCTTGAGAATCTCATTTTTAAAGCGACGTTAAACATTCAAAGGATTCATAGATCGCAGTGCTTTTAGGTGAGTTATCTATGACCTGTGAACATTGATCTCCCAACCTGTCTTTTCTCTGCAGTCTGTGCAAGGCTCTCCGCCATCTTTGCTAGGGGCAACAAAGAATAACACGGGAAATGTATGTATTCATATTGTCTGGCTAGGTTCACAGTTGTGGTGGTTTGTGTATTGCATTTCACACTTTTTCTTTTTCTCTTCAGCAGGAAGAAGTACCTGATGGTTTGCAGCTGGTGAGTATGTAATATAAACTGCAATGTGAAATATAACATTACGGGAATGGGAAGTTAGGACTGTTTCCATATATCCATATTGAGGAAGACTGCTTTGTATAAAGCTTCCCCCATCTCCACTCTGAATGGGGGAGGGTATGCTGTAGAATTATCAGGGTCACAGTGGTTTGTCGTCCCTGATCAAAGCTGTGCCAACAAAGAGCATCTTATTGCTATTCTGTGCAGCCAAGCAGATCTAGTTCACACCAGCTGGTATATTGACTATTGACTTTTCTGTATATGACTTATAATGGGTCTCTTGACAACTACGTGTTCTTAGCAGAACCTCTCATGTAATCATGCATATTTGTTCAGTCTATAAAGCAGCAAGAACATGGCTGAGGTTGTATCCTCATATTATGACAAGACCAGCCCACAAGTATGAGTTGGAAGTTTCATACTTGGAAAACTCCGAGATCTTCTCTCATACTTTGTCAGTAAAACCCTATATTTACAGCCTTCTCATGACTGCTTTCATGCACTTAAAGTGGCCTGTACATGGGAATATTAGAGAATTGACCATATTGCTTTTTTGATAAGAAGCTTCTTCAATACAAAACACTTCTGTAGCACTTGATACACAACTTCGCACAGTGGCAGAACACCTCTGAGGGATGTTGTGGCAACACTACTGTATATATAATATGCAGTTTAATCTCTTTCTGCCCAGAAACATGACATACCATAACCACCTCTTATAAATCTATTAGTCCTCAAGAGGAAGGTGGGAACATTTGAAACCCCAGGGTAGTAATGGGACTAGGACAAGTAGGCAGGATAGACTCGCATGTGATTTACAAGCAGACAAGCATGTAAACCTAGTTTACATTTCAGTTTTGTTCACAGTATGAGAAAGTTGTAAAATGGCATGCATGGCAAGAGCCATGCTTGCTTACAGGTGTAAATAAATGGCTGTGGCTACAGCGGTGTTGCAGTGGCATTTTGTGCACAAAGTATGTAAATGGCTGATGTACAGTATATCCCCCAGACAGCTAGGGACACATGATGGGGAGCAGCTCTGTGATGTCAGTGTGTAACTTTTTATTTATTTAAAATATTTATATCCTATCTTTCCAACACTAATGAGAGCTTGGGGGGGGGGGGGGAAGGAATGAACCAAAGGCTTGACAAAACAGAACCCTTTTTACTATGGGAGCCATAGTTGTAGCTGAGGCAAAATGTGATTGCCAAGTGACAATTCATACTTTACATGGCAAAGTACTTTGTCAAATATTCCTTGTGAAGTAAAGCAGAATTTCTTGTGGTAGCTTTCATGGCCCGTTAATACACACCAGTTTTTCACAAATACGGGGTTTGACGCCATGTATTCTGCTCGAAAATCTTTAATAATTCCAAACGCACCGCGGGTTTCCAACCGGCAGCCGCATGTGCGATAAAATATCAAAAAGGAATCCGAGGATCGCATAAAAATGCCCAACGTTTCGTTCTATACTTAGAACATCTTCCAGGGGCAGGCACAATCACATAGATCGTGGGTGAAGTTGTCTACATTCACCCATTGTCCGTTTAAATGGTAAAAAGCGCGGGAACCATCTGATTGCTCGAAAGCGGAAGTGACCTGGGATGACCGCTTCAGCTGTCAAAATCAAAGCCGCTGCGCTCTGTTATTTTCTCCGTATATCCCGATCTTCTTTCCTATGTAATATAGGTAACCAGATGCGATTAGCCAGGGTCAAATCCTGTTGACGGTTCAGAAGTTTGCCAGTTTCCAGGTGTTTGCTTATTTCCAACGTTTCCAAGTGTCTCAGAACTCTGGGGTTACTCTCATTCTGCAAGCACTTGGTTTTGTTGAAACATATCGAATGTTGTTCATTGAGCGCGTGTTCAGCCACAGCTGATTGTCCAGGATGATTAAGTCTATACGCTCTTTCATGTTCTGACACTCTTGTATTAATACTTCTGCCCGTCATGCCAATATAATATTTGCTGCATTCGCAAAGCAGAATTGTCAAAAGAGAGAGCTTTGCTAGTTCTAAGCATATTTTATATGGTCCCTCCCCCCCCTCAAGGAATGAATAGTGAGGCAGGTGTAATCAGCAAGTGTCAACAACAGTATCCCCCCAAACTGCAGCCCATTAATTTGAGGATGGCTAACTCTGAGCATGGTTGCATTTTCAGGTTGTTCCCTATGCCGCACGACTTAATTCTTCTCTTGAGCCTGGGCGAACAATTGTCATTAAAGGAGAAGTTAATGAAAAGCCAGATAGGTTAGTAAATTGGAGTACTGTTCATAATTTCTAGTAGAACTTTTGAGTGTGTGAGTGTGAGAGAGAGAGAAAGAAATATGCAGGAGAACTTGCACTCTTACTTGCTTTCATCGGTGGTTGAATTGCTGGAATGTTAGGAAAGGGGCTGTTTGCAGGGTAGGGAGAACCCAAGGCTTGGAAGACTATCTGGGATGTAGGGAAGCTAAAAAATGGACACGGGCGGTTTGAAGGAAGGAGACAAAGACGGCAGTTGACTGAGAAACAAGAATGACTGTATACAACCTCTGGGGTTTAGAGAGGACCTGTCTCTGAATGCCAGATGCAAAGGAGTGGCAACAGGATACAGAGGGGTGTGTGTGTGTGTGTGTGTGTGTGTGTGTGTGTGTGTGTGTGTGTGTGTGTGTACTTCCAAACAATGTTCCCTGTAATTTTTACAGGGAGTGCTTGCAGTCCACATGGAGCTGTGCAGGGGCAGCTTTAGAGCACTCGGTGATGACATCATTATCACCGAGCTCTGGAGCATCGGGACAGAAGCTGTGTCCCAAAGGCACCTGATGGGCCATACTGAGATACAGGAAGCTGGACTAGATGGGCCCTTGGCCTGATCCAGCAGGGCTGCTCTTATGTTAAGAACCTATTCTAACAATAGGTGGCAGTGGCCTATTAAACAATATAGGGCGTTGAGGACAGTACCAATACTATAGAGGTGCTCAGGTACCTTATACAGAACCCAGTGGTGGGATGGGCTATATGTGGTGAGCAGGAAGGGGACATGCTGTTCTGAGAGACTTGTGGGCTAGGAATACCCTACGGGGTGATGGGAGGACAGAAGCTGAATTTCGCACTGACTGAACTAACTAGCCACAGCTTTGTCTGTAGATGTGTTCTTTTGATTAATATAATAATAAGAAAAATAATAAGAATATTTATATACCGCTTTTCAACAGTAGTTCAAAGTGGATTGCATAGTAAAATGTTTTTATTTATCTGAGTTGTTTCTGTTGTAGGTTGCTTAGAGAAATGTACTCGCAACTCGGCTTTAATGCTATGCTGTAAAGCAGGGATTTTCATTCATTTTTGCCAGTACCACAATTGTCACCAGAGACTGTGTGCACAGGAGTGGATGGTTTGCTCCACAGTGGGAGCTTTGCTCTGCACCCTTTCCCAAACTGTGCCTCTTTTTTGAAGGAGGAGGTAGCTGCACAGCCATTCTTTGCCCACTGATGGACCATTGCCCCAACTATCTCCTGCATTTGGGGGGCTGTGCCACATGACCACCATGGCAGTGGGGCCAAGGACTATCTGCTGTACCACTAATGTGAAACCCCAGGGTAGTAATGGGACTAGGACTAGCAGGCATGATATACTCACATTTGATTTACAAGCATGTAAACCTAGTTTACATTTCAGTTTTATTCACTGTATGAGAAAGTTGTAAAATGGCATGCATGACAAGAGCCATGCTTGCTTACACTAATGGCGCCAGACTTTTACACCAGTGTGTTTCAGTTGGCATTCAGTTTCTCACATACATATGTAACCACATCTATAAAGATTTGCAATTTGTAATGGTAGTGCAACTTGTAAAGCTAGCGGAGATAATATCCCAGCTGAGCTACTTAAAATCCTAAATGACGATGCTGTGAAAGTGCTGCACTCAATATGCCAACAAATCTGGAAAACTCAGCAGTGGCCAAAGGATTGGAAAAGGTCAGTTTACGTTCCAATTCCAAAGAAGGGCAGTGCCAAAGAGTGTTCAAACTACCGCACAATTGCACTCATTTCACATGCTAGAAAGGTTATGCTCAAAATCCTACAAGCTAGGCTTCAGCAGTACGTGGACCGAGAACTACCGGAAGTACAAGCTGGGTTTCGAAGAGGCAGAGGAACTAGAGATCAAATTGCCAACATGCGCTGGATCATGGAGAAAGCACGAGAGTTCCAAAAAAACACCTACTTCTGCTTCATTGACTACGCAAAAGCCTTTGATTGTGTGGATCACAACAAACTGTGGCAAATTCTTAAAGAGATGGGGGTACCAGACCACCTTACCTGTCTCCTGAGAAACCTGTATGCGGGTCAAGAAGCAACAGTTCGAACTGGCCATGGAACAACCGATTGGTTCAAAATTGGGAAGGGAGTACGGCAAGGCTGTATATTGTCACCCTGCTTATTTAACTTATATGCAGAGTACATTATGAGAAATGCATGGTTCATGGGATCACGAAGGGTCGGACACGACTTAACGACTGAACAACAACAACAACAGATGGTAGCCCACATTGAAGTCAGAATGGATTAGAGGCATGGTAGTTATTAGGGTTTCTGGAAATTGGCCTTGTTAAGATTTACATGTAATAGCTTGCAGAGAGGTGGCCATGGGGGTTGTGTTTGCTGCTTACAGACCAAGAATCCTGTGTCCAGGGGGGCACATACCCATCTTCAAGGGGCCACAGGATGGTGTGTGTGTGTGTGTGTGTGTGTGTGTGTGTGTGTGTGTGTGGCAGCTACAGCAAGAATCCTGATTAGAAGTGGTCAACTAGGAGCTTTAATTTTAAAAGATAATGAAATTAACAATTTCTGAAGATTAAAAATGACAGTGCAATTAAGCTCCTAGTTGACTGCTTCGGATTGGGACTCTTGCTGTAGCTGATCATTGTAAACCTTAATGATGGTACTTACTGTAATAGAATGGACTGAGGCACAGTATCTTACTCGCTCAGCTTCTCCCCAGTATGGCTTGCTGAATATAACCTACAGCAACATGACTAACGTTTAACATTGTATTTGCAGCTTTGCAGTGAACCTTAAACCCAGTGACTCGGATGATATTGCTCTACATCTGAATCCCCGAATGAAAGACAAAGCACTTGTAAGAAACTCCTACCTGCATAACAGTTGGGGAGAAGAAGAGAGGCACATGACTCACTTTCCCTTCAGTCCAGGAATGTACTTTGAGGTAACCAACTGGACAAGGCCAGTGAACCACATTGTTTATGTAATGCAGACAGTAGTTTGGGGTGAAAAAGGATGGGAGAGGGAGAGTAGCTGTCTTGTAGTGATGGGAGAACTTTTGCAAAGCTACATATTGCATCCGTACAGAGATCTGTGTGTGGCAGCCTGTTCTAGATGGCCAGGAGCACATTCTGCCACATTTACACTTCCCTGACCTGATCAAGTAGCTTTGACACAGAATTGAGAATCACAGAATTATCACAGATTGCAGTGAGTCAAGGCTCAGTCACATCTCATGTGAGTCTTAAAGCATATCTGTTCTAGTAAAAATGTGTTGTTCCAGGTTCAAACAAGAGAATGGTAGACCAGTGACCCTGAGCATGCTGGTGGTCCAGCAACCAGAGCTACCATTCCTGAATCACATGCATCACTTCCATGCAGTTATCTTCCACAGCCTCACCCGATGGGTCAGCTTTAGCTGATACAGATGAAATATATCTTCCTGTTTCTGGCTGCAAGGCTAATCAGCAGCCTGCTGAATGTAGACTAAAGGGGGCTCTGTTAGCTTCAATACAAAAGTAAAGCATTTAAAGCTATGAATGTGTTGACTGCACTGTAGTAAACTATTTTATGACTGGACAGAAGCTTGTAGCTCAAAGGGAGGCGAGAATGAACTGAACTTCATCCTTCAGGCTTGGTGACCAACCTTAATCTCTGGGTGGGTTTATATTCTTCCTTGGATAAGAAGTCTTCTCTGAACTTGAATTTACAACTTGAGTCCAGATTCTATTTAAGGATGTTTAATGTCCTTTTCACTTTCAGCTGATAATACTTTGTGAAACCCATCACTATAGTGTTGCTATCAATGGTGTACATACCCTGGAGTACAAGCACCGGTTTCAACAACTTAACAAGATCAATATACTGGAAATCTGTGGGGACATTCGACTGCTGGATGTAAGGAGTTGGTAGCCATGAAGCACTAGCGATCAAATGCTTCTCAAGTTGCTTTTGGAAACGTTGCCTTGTGTTTTTTTTTCTAAGGGATGGGGGAGAAAATGGAGCAGCATTCACTTTGATCGTCCACAATAAAAGCAAAACTGGATGCAGTGTTAAAGATAGCTTATAAAAAATACCTCTGTATCTGCCCACAGAAATAAGTTGAAGTATTATGGTTAAGAACTAACAGCTTATATAAGAGTACGTTAATAATTGCTAGTATAAGTAGTATAAATTGCTAGTGAGCCTCATGTGGTAAACATGGCTTTTGCCTCAAGATCAAACTTAGATGAGCTGTTTTAACATGTCTCCTGCTTGCATGCATTTCTGGTCTTAAAAAAAAGAAAAGAATGCAGATTGGGATGGGTTGTGGGGGCTCTAACATCTTGCCCTATACAGGTTTCGTTCCAAAACTTTCTCCCAAAGTGTCTTCTTCCCCCACCCTGGTCTCATTGCACCAATGACATATGGGATTCTTGGTTGGAAAACAGTGCAGGACAAAGTGTTAAAGCTTCCCCTCCACCTGTACCTTGGTACCAATATTCAGTATATCCTCCTGGCTTTCTTCCTCTTCTGTTTAGGAAAATGCAGAAGGCTGTGTGTTTGAAATCACATTTACTCTTGCTCTCAGATTGTTTGAAATTGGTCTTTTTGTGCAACTTCAGCAGTTGAATCTGTTTTATTTCCACTAACAGAAGGCATTAAATGTATACTTCTGATTGCACTATTGTATTGGGAGGTGGGTATGAAAGGCCATTTCTTTGCACTGAGTTACTCAAAGGGCCTTTATTAGTCCTAGGGTGTTCAAAATTGAAAGTTGACTTCTGTGAAGCTAGGTAGAAATTGCTTTTTCCAAAATAAAACCAAAAATCTAAAATGTCCATATGTATATGCTTTTTCTAAAGCATCCCTTGTAATGATCGACTTGAGTTAAAATGGTGCAGCCTGTCGGCATTGAATGGCAGTTTTCTGTGGGTGGTTTTTAGAACAGCTGCTCCCTACCTACAGGGGATATGTAGCTAAACCTGGAGTTTGGTTGGGTACTAGTTGATTGTCCTTTATGGCTGGCTTATTGAAACATGACTACTGGTAGTTTGAAAATGCATATACATTCTAATGTTGTACCTGGCTAATGCAGTAAATTTCCAATAATCTAGCCCCTTTGGGACCTAGGTGGTACTGAACTGTTAGGAGGTACTATAAGCAGTGGGGTGGGTGTATGTGTATAAACCATTTAACAGCAAGGGTGGCATTTTGGACTGCAGTCTCTTTTCATACTCCCTTAAGACCCTATTATATAAGCAGTGATAGCTTGTAGCATTGGTTTATTTTACACACTTCCTTTTGTTCACTGTACTGTATGTTTATGTATGACCACTTGATTAGAATGCTTAGCCTTGAGTTTTCTACCTCCCTCCCCTTCATGGGACCAGTCCAAAAAATCCCTAAACACATGTTTGGAAACCCAAGAGTGCATGTGGCCCCTGTGGTACGTTTATAGGCCACTTTTCTACTAAGGCGCTGTGACTATAGCCAGGTGCTAGATGAGGTCATGACTACCTGGTGGAGCACTGCCACCACTACAAGGCACACAGACACCAGCTTCTACTTGCAGGTCACTTTTAAAGACACTTTACAGGTTGTAAAAACTTTATTTTAAAAGTTACAAATTAAAGCCTTGTTTAACATGTAAAAAAATGTTCAAACTTAAACTCTGAATGGTAGTAAATGGAACAGTATAGCAATAGTGGCAAGGAGCATAGCTGTGACTCTAGGTATACTGGCAGTCTGCTTGGTCCTGCCCCAGCTCCTAAAAGTAGCTCTGCAGCTGTTCCCCAAGAATAACTTCAAGTTGCTGAATGGTCTTCTGGCACTGATGTTCTACCTCTTCACACTCATCTAAAACAAAATGATAGAAGTGCTGATGATGGAATAGTTTTAGAAAAGGAAGGAAGGCTCAAACTAACACCATAAATATTTTAATTGAACATTAAACACTGACTATTTAAATCTGTGGTTCTTAACCTTTAGCATCGGGACCCCCTTTTGTAGAATGATAATCTGTTGTGATTCCCCCCCCCAAAAAAGACCTAGGGCTGGAAGCGATGTCATTGTTTAATAAATCACACCTAAACATTAGCTGTACTCATAAGCAGCCCCACTGGGGGGGAGTGAGCTAATAGGGATGCTAAAAAGCAAGCAGAAATTGAGCAAAAAGCTGAAGGGGGGGAGGAAGGAGTGAGCCACCATCTTGGGTGTGGCCATCCAGCTGACATCCGATGATCTCCCCCCCCCCCCCCCGTTGGGAACCACTGATTTAAATTAATGCATATGTGCCAGTGCTGAAAAGCTTTATAGCATATTGCAACATTAGTGATTCTCTTCAATATGTAAATTACTACATGAGCACCACATAAGGAAATACAATCCAGAATTTAGTTTTTGTAGTACAGTTAAGCCTTTTACAATTACTATCAAAGATGAATTTACTGTGCTTGCCAACACAGCCTGTTGTCCAGCAGCCACCTCTGAACTATTGCAGTTATTGAGCCAAGGACCGCCACTCTGTCAATGCTCTCAGGTTCAACTTTCACTCAAAACCTAACGAACTGTTTTAAGTGTCACCAGTCTTACTGCAGACCAACTGACACTTACTGGGTGCGTTATTTATGCAATGAACTAAGTGTCTGAACTTTAATTGGCTGCCATATTAATTCCACCCATAGACAACTGGCCCTGTATACCTTCAAACAATGCATGCCACTCAGTAAACTGAACTTCCATGTGGAATCTACGGACTCTCAGATTGGTATGATTAGAAACTCATCACACTCACAGCATTTAAAGGAATTAACTATTGTTTCATGTTAATAGGCAGAAGCTCCGATTTAAAAAAAGTCCCCTTTGCATGCAACAAAATGCCCGTCCCATATTAGATCTGTTCTGATCTTACATGTGGGTAGAAATGATCTTGGACCCTCAGGACTTAATACAATGTGCAAATCAAGTTTACATTCCCAAGCTGTTCATGTGCCATCCTAGACTCCAATGATACAGGTACAACAGCACCTTCATTAAAAGTAAATATGAAGTAAAACTTCTTGCAAAAAAAAATGTAGTACGTTACCTTCCATAAGCTCTGCTAAGAAAGGAATAGACTCTGGTAGGAGCACCATGTAGTTTTCTCTGATTTTTTCTGCAAGTTCTAGTAATGCTAACAGGGCAGCAAATCTAACCTAAAAAAAAGGAGCAGCAAGATTACAACACAGCTTCTTTGCTGAACTTACTACTGCATCAGTTAAAATTAAACTGCATTCAGATACAGTCTCCAGTGTTGATCTGAATACGAACTCGGAACCGTAGCTTTGTTGACAATACACAAATATGTACTGTAAGACTGAGCAGCATTATTGCTCCTTCCCCAATACAGTAACCTGCTTCTGCATTTATTAAAGTACGTCACATTCACAATTACTATTGTGCTGTCACATCAGGGTTGCTTAAAAGATGGTATCCTTTCAAAATCCAACTCTGTTACATACATACCTTAGGTGATGCATGTCTCATCTTCAGTAAAATCTGATAGTTCAATGGCTTCCACAGAGAGTCATCTGCCATTGCAACTGCTAGTTGAGCTATACATGGGATCAAGTGCAATGTCACTCTTTTCTGGAACTTCTCTTCTCCCCCAAGCATATTTTCCAGCTATTTAAAAATAATAATACATGCACCAAGTGAGGAGAGACAACATTTTCATTTCAGCCTGTTAACAACACTGATTGGGGGACTGGCAAGGACTTTGGGAAAGCTAGCTAATACACTGTTAAGTTCTCTTCTTTGGAGCCAGTGTTACAAGTATCAACTTTGCATTTAATTGGAAGGTAGTCCTGTAATTTATAAAGCAAGCAACAGTAAAGCGAGTTGCTTACAAAGTAAACTTCCAAGGAATTGTGCTAAGGTCATAGCCTACAACTAGGTACAATGCTTTGAGGATAATGGAAAATAAGGATGAAACCGAAGACAATAAGCCCACATTTATCTCCATACACCTGTTTTAAGCCTGGAAGGTGATAATATGAAAATAGAAACTCATTAAGGAACCTAAGAAAGATGTCATTCTCCAAGTGTTAAAATGTGTCAAAAGATACCTGATCAACCAAAGGCATCATCAGTGTTTCTGCTCTCTCTTTGCTCACAAAATGATGGGAATCAAAGAGGAAGATTTTGTGTAAACAATCAAGGATGAACTGTAGCAATAAGCAGCTCTTTTCAGTATTGTTTTCAGAGTCAAAGAAAGCTTCATCTGTATATAAAAAGTAGACAAGAATAAGGCATCTCCACTGTAGAATCATCATTAAAATAAATGGTCATTTTGTTGAGTTGTAATTTGTACAAGCGATCAGAGAATGTCATGACATTCATTGTGACCACACTGAGTTTAAGCACCTATTGACAGGTCCAATTGCTATGAGCAACATGCTGTTCTTACTAGTTATGCTGAAACTTGTATGGACACTTGAGTATAGTATAGTATGCCACAAACTGCAGCAGCCAGTTGCATCTGTTATCCAGTGTATCAGAACTGGTAATCCCCCATTTTCATTCAGAAAAAGCATACATTTCTAGTTGCAGAGAGGCTTCTGAGAGTTAAAACAGAGACTCAGAAGCCTGGAGAGTAGCTAGGAAAGGAAGAATGTTTATTCTCCATAGTAACTGGACCCTCCCTACAGATCTTAGCTCCCAAGTCATTTGTCCTCTACCACTTGGCAATATCTCATGAGTTAGTGAGTCATCTCACTATCACAGGTTACAAACCACGATGGGTATAAGCAACCTCCTGGTTTTAGAAGTAGGCTATCACTGAATGCCAGATGCAAGGGAGTGGCAACAGGATACAGGTATCTTGTTGTCTTGTGTGCTCCCGAAGGCATCTGGTGGGCCATTGTGAGATACAGGAAGCTGGACAAATGGGCCTTTGGCCTGATCCAGCAGGGCTCTTCTTAAGAGTTGCATTTCTCTTCTCCTAGTGCAGAATTTTAGAATTATGATGGGCTGTCTAAATCTGGGTGAATGGCACTGTCTCAAACAATGCGAAACAACTGAGTTACATTTCCATAATGCTACTGGAAACTAACCTGTTTTGGAAAGATTGATCTGGTTTAGAGTGTCAGCAAAAGGTTTCACTAAATGACCGGCAAAGAGAGAGAATAGCCCTTTTAGTTGCTGAGCAATGCGATCTGTCAACTGGTAGAAAGTTAATTGTCGGTCCTTCAAGGCATCTTCAGTTTGGGACCAATCAAAGAGCTACAACAGAGAGGAAGTTTAATTTTAATACATAATTTTTGTACAAATACAAAATTGCTAGAACAAAAATGTGTCACAAACTCCTACCTTGAAGAAGAGAGGCCGGAAAGACATTTCAGAAAGCTTCATAACCATGCTAATTAAGCAATTAATAATTTGAGTCTCTATTTTACCCACTTCCTTCAGATCATCCTGTAACAAAACAGATGGCATTATTCAGCAACATTAAAATACTTCCTTTGTTTTTGTCTGTGTTTTTGCTATACAGTCTGTGTTTTTGCTATACTTAACATTAAAGACATGCTTGGGTATTTAATTGGGTATTTAATTTATTTACAATAATTCCCCAGTAATTGATCAACGTGCATGTCTCTAAAAATGGTGAATCCACGTTTGCAAGAAAATTTAGGCTGCAATCCTATACACTTACCTGGGAGTAAGTAAACCCCACGAGTAATCTTCATTGACCACAGTGGGGCTTACTTATTCATAAGTATATATATATAGGATTGCACTGTTGGTCAATGAGAACTAAGCAGCCTGTGTGGAGAATTATAGCCAACGTCTTTACTTAGAAGATTTAAAAACAAAACACTTGACACATCTTGTAAAGAACTTGTACATTCATGCTTGCTCCACTACAATAACCCCCACACCACCTGAGAGTGCTCAGCTCTGAAGTCCAGGGCCTTCATGAAAAATGCTGTAAGCTCAGACTGATGGGCAGTGAGCTCTTCTTTTTCCATAGTTATAATGTGCTCCTTCAGAATATCCATAAGTGTACCTAGATAGTTCTAGAAAAACAAAAATAAAATCAAGTAACTGAAAGGGAGATGTCTAAATCACTATTAGGGATAAAACCAAGTTTTACAATTTGACATCTTATAAAATTGATCTTATAACCTGAATCCCGATGATGTTGCATTCGATTTACATTGCTGCTGGTTATAACAGTTTACGAACATTTTTAAAACCAAGTTGTTATTTCCCCAACGTAAACCTGATGAATATTGTCAGCCTGCATCTCATACAAGGGTTAAGTTCTGTCGGCACGTAAAGCCAAAACTGCATATACTCAAAACTACCTTAAATTCTAAAAAAACCATGTACTGTCTCTTAAGAATTAAAATCACAGTATATGAGGCACATGGGAAATGAGACAACTGAGGGAACAACAGTTTCATTCTCCCATTTCAGACTTCCTCTGGAGCATATACAGTGAATGGAATGGCGGGCTGAATTGCCTGCACTATTTAAAGTCGGGGTGGGGGTGGGTGGGTGGGCTGAGTGCATATACAGTACAGTACTTCAATTAATGCTTAGGGTGCATGTAAGGTGCAGGCTGACTGTATTCCTTCAGAAATATATTTTGCTTAAACACACAATATGAAGTTTGAGAACTCTAGGTTTTCAGCATTTCTAGCAATTACGTAACGTTCACACATGTTCCTCTCACTAGCCTTAAAGACAGAAACCAATTGCTAAATCTCACTAAAACACAGATGAAAGCTGTCAAATTGTAACCAAAGTGTCTCTAAAATAAGGTCAGAGCTTTCCGGAAGGAATTCACTTCCCACCCCTTCGCACCTTCAACATGAAGCCATTTGGTTTATGTCCATGTGCTTTCCATTTTGCAGTTAATATAAAATACCTCTATGTAATAAAAGCACATGTACTTCAGAGAAGAACTGAATCATTACTAACCTTCCAAGTATTTGCAATTTCAGTGTAACATTTTGTAATTATTGGAAGAAGAACTCTTGGTGGAAGTTTTGTTGCTAGGGTGGTTTTCAGACATGTCACACGTGCATTTACATGGGATGCAGGACCCATTTCAACTACAATTCTTTCCAAATGGACCACCTAAAAGGGTACCAGAACAAACAAAAGTTACAACTCAGTTAAGCCCTGTGCACTAAACCTTTTTTTGTTTTGTTTTTTAAAAACTCGCCTTGTGTACTAAACAAAGCTCATAACTTGCAGACTAGTTGTTTTCAAGTAGCACAGGATTTAAATTTGAAAAGGGGGAAAATAATTCAGAACTTTTTTTAAAATCAAACTGACGCTGAGAATCAACTCAGAATTGAAAAGAAAAACCGTCATGTGTAAAATGAACAGGAAGAATTGCAAAAAGCTGAGCTGTCAACACATGAATCTTTATTTTATTTATTTTTTAATGTTTATATATTGCACTTTCCCTTCCCATTAGGGAGGCATTCAAGGCAACTAATACATCTCTTTTGCAGACTGTGGCCAGAAACACAGGTCACTAAGAATAAGTACGGCAAGAGTGTGTTAGTCAGGGAGGACTAAACCAGTTCTAATAGGCACCTACGACCGGACAAAGGACCTGTGCGCAAGACAACAGAGAGGCTTCTGGGAGAAAGTGGGAAGTGTCTCCTAATCCAGTGGGTAGAGAAGAGAGCACCCCTCTCAAAAACCTGGACCACTGGAGGGTGACAAGTAGGGAGGAAAACTTTATTGGGGGAAACATTTTTTAGATGCAAAAAGGACAAAGAATGTGATGGCTATTAAGATACATGGGAGCTTGTATATCACATCATACCAAGTCTGACCGCTGGTCCACCTAACCCAGTACTTTGAAGTCTGCCTTAGAGCAGCTCTCCAGAACTGCAGGCAGAGGGCTTTCCCTTTCTCCTTTAATTTGAGAAACTGAGGATCAGCTTGGGCTTTATATATGCGAGACAAGGATCCTTTTCAACCTCAGTTTGATCCGACATGTTGCAACATGAACAAAGTAAAGAGGGAAAACAAAGGAGCTTCAAGAAGCTACAGGCATAAACCTTGAATTCCAAGTCACTGGAGCATATCCAAGGGTCACTGTACAAACAGCAATGAGCGTTTTGGCTGTAGGAAGACAGATTTAGTTTAAACATTCAGGAAAAATCTCAGCAGTAAAAAGGGTTGAAAAAAATGAAAATCTAAACAGGAAGGTTTTGGACTTCTCTATTTTTTTTTTTTAAAGAGGCTTCAAGGGAAAGATGAATAGGCTTCTGCCAGAGGTGGGCATGGCTGAGGTTATTGCTTCCTTAGGGTTGGAGTAGAAGACAAACAGAATCCTTTGCAACTGTATTATTCTATGACCCTCAGAATATGAAGTCCCCTCTCCCCTCCCCCACAAACAGGTGGACTAAGACTCAGATCAGAAGAAAATATTACACACATTTTACTCTATGCTGCATTACAAAACCATCAATCTTTTGTTGCTAGACTGATTCATAATTAACTCCACATTGAGATATATTACTCACCTGCAACAAGGTATCCAGCAGGTATGGACTGAGGAAACAGGGCAGTGTTTCCACAACCTTCAAGAGAGCTGTCACTGCGCTAAGCAAGTAAATTTCACTGGCAACCAACTCCTTTTTACGTTTCAGACTCTTTAGCAATGCTGGCATAAGCCTAAAAGTAATATACACAGAAGGTTTATTCACTCATTTCCAAAGACGACCTCCATCCAAATAGATAAACAGATATTTCCTCATCATTCTACTTAAACATATTTGTATATGGCTGTTTTGAAGCATATTAAGGTAAAATACTTCAAATGAGATGTTGCTGAAAATGCAGAGATGGAGCTTCAGCGAAAGTTACACCTTAGAAAGTCTAGCTTGGCATGAATTGCTTAATATTCCCCATTCAGAAATATGCAAACACACAATGGAACCACTTTCACTCACATATACAGGCCATAATTACATGGATAACTGCTGATACATCTAAGCAAAGCAAAGGCTTCTTAAGGCACACGAGCTGGCACAGTGTAATGGCCAAGACTGTAAGGTCCCCAGTTCAAATCTTGTCTCAACCATGAACTCACTAGGTGTCATTATTTATTTATTTACAGTATTTTTACCCTGCCTTTCTCCCCGAAGGGACCCCAGGCGGCTTACAAGAACAAAAAACACAACAACAAAAAACAAAATCACATAAGCAATAAAAAAGTTAACTAAAAACTCATTAGTGAGCCACTGTTCTCTCAGCTTCAACCCACACATTTGTAATATGAGAAACAACAATATCTGGCCTACCTTAGAGGGCTGTTGTATGAAAGAATGTATATGAAGCGACTGGAGCACTAAAGTGCTATATAAATACTAAACATATTATTATTTATTGTGTTTGGTAGCGATACCTTGGGAGATGAGGGATGGCCAGTGCTCTCAGTGCACAGGTGACCTCAGCAGCACATAGCAAGGCACTTCCTGTAACGTATCTTTCTTCCTTCTGGTCTGAAGAAATCACATCAATGGCAGTTTGCAGAACAGGAACAAACAGCTTCTGGTTTTCGGTGCCAAAACACTTGCAGAGCAGCTTCAGGCCGAACAAAGCGGTCTGCCTATTGATGGCTTGCTCCTGCTCCGCCTCGCTTGTGTTCTGCTGCACGACAGCAAGAAGATCAGGAACAATTCCTAGCAGCAGGTCAACCTGAGATACAGAATTAGAGACAGAAATCAATGCTCACGAAGGTCTCTCGCTGTCCAAAACGTGTTTGCAAAATAATTCAAGGAGCAATGGTCTATCCACCGCTTCACCTGAGCTCTCCCAGCAGCCCCTCAGCAAGGAACCTATACTGCTTAAAGCTACGATGGGCCACATAACCCCCCTCCCCGTCACAGCATGGGACTCTCTCTCTTGTCATCCTTTTGTGTGAAATTCTATTTTCCCTGTCCGTGATCCTTTTTCTGCTTTTCTCAATCATAAGGCAGCTATGATAATTGCAGGAGGAATTCCCATGGTAACAGAAACGGAGATCATCAGAAGTATGGGTTACTTGTGCCTTCTGCCATTGTGTGCGCTGTTGCAACTTGTTGTTTAAGAGATCCATGGCTTTACGTCTCACAGAAGGCAGCTTGTTGGCCATGAGGCTCCTGATTAAAGGAATAAAGGTTTCTGTTGGCAGTAAGGCATTGACCTGAAAAGAAACAAACAAACAAAAAGTGTAACGTATGAAAAAAAGTAGGTCCCTGCCATAGCATTTGGACTGCTTCCATGAGAGGAAAACTAGAAAAAGGAACATACCCTCCCTGCTTGCTGAACTTCAAGGACACAAAAGGTAGTTCCTTAGGCCCACTCAAGAGCTTCTGCTCATCTAGGCTGGAGCTGGCAAAGCAGGCTTCAGAGTCAGAAGACTGGCTTTCTATACCCGGAGGAGTGTTTGCACGAAAATTAGATTCACCAGACAAATCCACTATATTGAAGATAGTCTAATTTCTGAGTACTCCTGGTTTTAGGAGTAGGTTTTCTCTGTGTCAGGTGCAAGGGAGTGGCAACAGGAAACAGGTATCTTGTTGTCTTGTGTGCTCCCTGAGGCATCTGGTGGGGCCACTGTGTGATACAGGAGGCTGGACTAGATGGGCCTTTGGCCTGATTCAGCAGGGCTTTTCTTATGTTAACAGATGTTTTTGCTTCCTTTATGTGACAGCTTGGAATTAATAATGAAATGCTCACGTGAAGATTTATCAACAGGAATCACAAGAGGATAAATCATGCTCTTTTATCTTTGGAAATATACTATAAAAGTCAGATTTCCCATGGATTGTGGAGCAGGACAATTTCACTAACATACAGCTTAAACACACTCTTCAACCAACTTACAGTCTAAGGAACTCTCAACTACCAGAAGGAAAATGTCAACATCACAGATAGAGGGTAAAAAGAAATACAACCATCACACTTGCATTTGTGGTCACAAGATAGAAGAAAATCCATGTCTGCAGCAGCAACAGCAGTAACTTACTTTATCTAGCACATCATAGGACTTATTGAGCAGAGCCCTCCAAAACCTCGCTGTTGGAGTGTCAGCATTTTCTTCTACGGAGCACGCCACAGTATTTATGTAGCAAAGAACTTCTTCTAACAATCTGGATAAAGAACAGCTATGGTGAGTCACAGAACTCCACAGAGGAATACAATGGGTTGAATCCAAAGAAAGCTTATCTTGATCAGGTTCTACTGAAATTAATGGGACTCAATTCCCATTGTTTCAATGGGACTTGGGTCAAGATTAACATTCTATGAATACAGCCCAATCCTTCCATTAGAAGGGACACCATAACTAAACCACTCGGTTTACAAGCGAGTGAGGGAAGAAACAGAACACTTTATCTAAGAATTTTAAGTTTTTCAGTAATTTGTCCACATTTGTATTTAACTCTGTATTAAATTTGTATTTAACTATGAAAATACTTAAAATCTTACCTAATGTTTATCCTATGCAAAGCAGGTAGGATTATGAGTGACATTTCCTTTTACACAAAACCAACAACAAGAAATTAAACTACTCTGCATGGTCTGGGGTCTCAGACTAAAGCAGATTTATGTTAAGAAATCCAATGTTATAATCAAGAACAGCAGCATCACAAATATGCCACTGAACAGTAACAGGACCTTAACAATAAAAGCGACAGTCTACCGTACTCAACACTGCCACAATCCAGCATTAGCAGGAAGAAATATTTCTAGCATTCTTGCAAAATTTTCATGAACAGAAGAAAACAACATCCTTTACTTTGTTCAGTAACAACCTGGTGGTCATGGCAGTTTTAACAATATAATCCCCCCTACCCCCGGCCTCCAATTTTAAAGAAACATTTAATCTTTTCTTTTTCCTTCCTTTCTTTTTCTTCCCATCTTGTACACAGATTTATTCCACGTGTCTTTAACTAAAATTCCCATTACTACTGCTGCCTCCTTCTGAATTTATTGCTGCACTCTGAGTAGGAGATCAAGCATACCTCTGTTCAAACTGCTTTAACTCCTCGGCATCTTCACATTCAACTACCTAGACGATAAAGAAAAATAACAGTTACCTGGACAATATCACCCTACCAGCAACGGCAACAGCTTCAAGCACTGCTTCAGTCACAGTGCACATGACGACATGCTCTTAGCTAGTAGCCAACATTTTGTAAAATGTACAGCAGACAAAAAGATCTGTATGGTTGCAATTCCATCATGGTTCATGGAATCCAGTCATGCCACAGAATCTAAATTAGCGC
Organism: Plestiodon gilberti rubricaudatus; assembly: GCA_026170595.1. NCBI lineage: Eukaryota > Metazoa > Chordata > Lepidosauria > Squamata > Scincidae > Plestiodon > Plestiodon gilberti. The sequence goes on along the minus strand of JANXHW010000001.1, from coordinate 50,685,978 downwards.
AACACCAATAAAAACCCCCCCACAAACCACCAAACATTTTAGATGTCATGGTTACAAAAAAATATTTAAACACACAGTAGAGGGTACACAGTTGAGTGAGGTGCTATTCATATGGTTGCCTCTTGCATCACAGAATACTGCCTTTCTGATAACAGCAAGGCTTCAACTTCTTCACTGTTCATTGCCTCAGCGGAATCATGCCCAGAGAACATGGATGGCGACAACCTTTTCCAAACATGCCACTTACCCTATCAGTACTCATGGTTAAGATCCTTGTCCCCCTCACCATTATTTCAATCCAGTCTTTCAAAAGGTATGCAAAACAAAATATGCACCATATGGAATTCCACCTGCTGCCTCCCTCCCCCCCCCCCCCCCAATACACACACTTTGCACACTGGAGGCAAACATAGCACTGGATCTCCTGTATTTGCTGCTGAATGTATAATTCCAAATCTAGGCTCAGATTACATGTAATTCAGGTGACAGGTACATCACTTACCCTATCACATTAAATGATTACTGGCGTGCTGATGTTACATGCAAACAAACGGACACATATGGCAAGTACATTCAAATGTGATAAGGTGTGAATAAACAAATATGTATAAATTGTGCCTCGGATTTCTTTTAAGGGGGGCAACAGGATAAGAGTTCATTATGCACCCTTTCTTATTTAGGTCCCTGACCTCCGTTCCTGAGGCATCTAGTCACAAGTGCCCTTGCTTGTGCAGTACTCTCTTTACAAGCAGACACTGCTCATCACAAATTTACTAATTTACTTTGCACATAGTGCCAGGTACACTTCCAACCAGCACTAAATCTGAGACAGAAGACTATAGAAAAAAATAGCTCTGAGTCGCATAGTTCCACTAAAAACAATGTTAATCAAATGCAAATCCCCAAATGGAAAGAAAAACCACAAGCCCTTAGAAAGAATTTACTCCTGTTAACTGGGCAAACTGACCCCTTTTAAAGTGGTGTCTCTCTTATATTTAGCAGGGGGAGAGCCAACTGCCTCTGTTCATCCCAGCATAGCATCTTTCCCAATGGGTTGTTTGCTCATGGTTCTTCTGCATTTTTTTTTAATACTGTAGATGCTTTTGGGACAGGGAACCATTTATTTAGCTAAGTAAACTAAGAAAAACATTGTATAAATATTTATAATAATCCACTGCCTCACCTTTTTTACAAAACTGTGTGAAGCCAGAAGCTGTGCCATGAAAGAGACAGCCAGGAATTTGAAGTGCCTCAGCTGTTTGCCAGAGTGAGACTCCACACAGAAAAGCTCCCTTTCTTGACTGTGTGATTTGGTCATGCGAAGTCTTGATTTCTTTTGTTCAGGGTCATCTGTAGAAACGCACACACACATACATCCAAAACCACCTTAAGCAATATGGTTTTTGGAAAGTAAGAAAAGGGTACAACTATACGTATGTAGATTAAAAAGGTCCAATTACTAAACAGTCACCAAAAGTGTGGGTATAGCTTACAGTGAGATCATTTAAAAAGCATGCAACATGAAAAGCCAATTTTGTAACAGAAATTAAATTCTGAAAATCAGAATATGTTTACTATCTCGTTACATGTCGGTGGTTCTCTTTGTAGAATAACAATTGTAGCTGGGGATGAGGCTTTAGGAACACTGATATCAATTAAGGTTTCAAAAAGAATAGAAGAGAATCATAGAACACTGGAATTGGGAGGTCACCTGCCCAGCACAGGAAACTACAGTGTCCCTGACAGGTGGCCACCCAGATTCTGCTTGAAAGCCTCCAATGAGGGAGAGCTCACAAGTACACAAGGCCGGCTATTCCAGTGCCGGACAGCTCTCCCTCATGTACATAAGAACATAAGAAGAGCCCTGCTGGATCAGGTCAAAGGCCCATCAAGTCCAGCTTCCTGTATCACACAGTGGCCCCACCACATGCCTCAGGGAGAACACAGCCAACAAGGTAACCTGTTTCCTGTTGTCGCTCCCTTGCACCTGGCACAGAGAAAACCCACTTCTAAAACCAGGAGGTTGCTTATGGCTTGTAACCTGTGATGGTCTTTTCCTCCATGAATCTGTCCAAACCCCTTTTAAGGGCATCTAGGCCAGGTGCCATCACCACATCCTGTGGCAAGGAGTTCCACAGATGAATTACACGCTGGGTAAAGAAATGTTCTTTTGTCTGTTCTAACTCTCCCTCCACTCAATTTTAGTGCATGTCCCCTGGTTCTGGTGTTGTGCGAGAGGGAGAAGAATTTCCTTCTATCCACTCTCTCCATCCCATGCATAATTTTATATGTCTCATTCATGTCCCCCCTCAGGTGCCTTTTTTCTAGACTGAAAAGCCCCAAACGCTGTAGCCTTTCCTCATAAGGGAGGTGCTCCAGCCCACGAATCATTCTGGTCGCTCTTTTCTGCACCTTTTCCAATTCAACTATATCCTTTTTGAGGTGTGGTGACCAGAACTGGACGCAATACTCCAGATGTGGCCTTACCATCGATTTGTACAAGGGCATAATGATATTGGCTGTTTTATTTTCAATCCCTTTTTTAATGATCCCGAGCATGGAATTGGCCTTCTTCACAGCCATCACACACTGGGTCGATACTTTCATTGACCTGTCCACCAGCACCCCAAGATCTCTCTCTTGATCCGTCACAGACAACTCAGAACCCATTAGCGTATATGTCAAATTTTGGCTTCTTGCCCCAATGTGCATCACTTTGCACTTACTTACATTGAAGCGCATCTGCCATTTTGCTGCCCATTCTCCCAGTTTGGAGAGATCCTTCTGGAGCTCTTCACAATCCCTGCTGGTCTTCACCACCGGGAAAAGTTTAGTGTCGTCCGCAAACTTGGCCACCTCGCTGCTTATCCCCAACTCCAGGTCATTTATGAACAAGTTGAAAAGCACCGGCCCCAAGACCGATCCTTGGGGCACACCGCTTTTCACCTCTCGCCTAAATCATGTCTAGCCTAAATCGAATTCTCTGTAGCTTCAACCCACTGGTTCTAGTCCTACCCTCAAGACTTATGCAGAATGAAGCCGCCCCACACCACACACCACCAGCGACCTCTTTAGCCATGGAAAGTGTTTTTAAATTCTCCTCTCCCCCCACCCCTCAGCATCGTAAGTTCTAGACTTGCTTTTTTAAAAAAGGGAAAGAGAAAAGAAGGACTTCCAAGATAGGTGGATGATGCAAGTAGAAACTTCAGCCATTGCTTCTTAGAGCAAATGGCTATCCATTTTTTTCACCTGCAAAGGTGCTTAGAAAGCACACAGAGTAGAAGTGAAATGCACTGCATTCTCTTATGCTTTGCTTCTTTCTGGCATCTTTAAACATATCATACAGAATAGTCATGGTGCCCTGAATGAAACGTGGTTAAAATCCACAGGAAAAACTTCATGCATACATTGGGTGAACTGGCTCTTCAGCCACACAAAGGCTACATTAAATTGCCTCCCTCAGGCTGCTCCCTGGTGCCATGGCTCATCATGCAGATGTCTTGAATTTCTCCACATTGATGTACAAAACTGCTTGCAGTGGCATGGAAAAAAAGTATCGCCAGAACTGTGTAGTGAACCTGTGCAACTCAACTGGCAGAATGGAGCCAACCATAATGGAGAAAAATGTAAGGCACTTCCAGGATGGGCTTTAAGTAACCCAGAGAGAGAGAGAGAGAGAGAGAGAGAGAGAGAGAGAGAGGGGAAGTCTCCGATTATGAAACAGAGCAGGACTAACTATAAATTCATCAATTTCATCCCACTGGAGTGGCTTTAATGAGAGGACTACAGTGGTTTAAATCCAAATGTTTCTGCTTAACTGGTCAGTAATAAAGCAGAGGTATGAAAGTTGTTTGTCTGGCCATTACCTTCTTTGTTCTCTGGCAGTTTTGTTAAATAGTGCAATATAGCCATCAAACTCTGCAGCTGTTGTGTCACAGTAAATTCACAACACACAGAAATCCAGAATTCAGTGTCAGTCTCCAAAACAGTATCCTGCATCAGTAATGAAGGGGGTGGGCAGGAATGAAAGACAGAAAATGCAGCGTTATAAACAAATCATCATGTGCAATGCATTTTTAAAGAGAGAGGCGCCTTCGAACATAATTCTTACCTTCTCCCCGTTGGCTACTGAAGTAACTGATTTTGTCACATGCTGTTCAAACAGCAGAACTAGAAGAATCCAGAGGAATCGCTCCCCTCCCAAAGTGCTGATCAGCTGCTCTAGAATGGGGAGGCGTCGATGCTCAGGCACATGAGGCAGAGCATCCACAAACACACGGATTATTTTAATCCCCACTCCTTCCACATCTCCGTCTGCTTCTGAAGAATCATTATCCTTCTCGGCCTGCAAAGCAAACGTTCAAAGAATTATCGTATTTCCTCGATTCTAAGACGCATTTTTTTTCCAAATTTAGCAACTCCAAAAAGGGGGTGCGTCTTAGAATCGAGAGCATGCAAATTGCGCCCCTAAAACGCCATCTCCTTACTTACTGGGGCTTGTGGGTGCTTCGGGGAGGCCTGCGCGACCCTCTGTAGGCCTCCCCAATCTTCAGTTCAGCGAAAAATGGTGGTTTTCGGGCATTTCCGGTTTTCACAAAAACCAGAAATGCCTGAAAATAGCCGTTTTTCACTGAACTGAAGATCGGGGAGGCCTGCAGAAGGTCGTGCAGGCTTCTCTGATCTTCAATTCGGTGAAAAATGGCTATTTTTGGGCATTTCTGCCCAAAAACTGCTGTTTTTTTGCCAAACTGAAGATCGGGGAGGCCTGCAGTGGGTCGCGCAGGCGTCCCTGAAGCCCCCCCCCCAAGCCCCTATAAGAAATCATCAGAAGCTATCGTCAGCACCAGAGTGGGACAATAGAGCAGCAAGTGGGGCGAGGTCTCAGGAAGAGAGCAGGTCAGGCTAGCTGCGAAGCAAGCTGGGGAGAGTTGGTGCTGAGCAGGGAAATTCAAGGTGCGTCTTACAAGCCAGGATTTTTTTTTTCCTGCTGGTGGTAGAAAAATTAAAGGTGCGCCTTAGAATCGATGGCGCCTTAGAATCGAAGAAATACGGTAGACTGTACACACAAATGCAACTTGAAGAGCATTTTACGTAATGCTAAGACAAAACTAGGTGGGACTCTTTCTAAACCACACAGTAAACACAGTTCGAAACTCAACATGAGTTTGCACAGCGAGGTCCTGTAAGCCAGTGTAAGTGACCCAATACCAAACTCAAAACGCCTTACCTGAATCAGAGCAGGAATGACCATCTTCACCGTCTTATTAATCACTTGGAAGCTGTAAGCATCATCCAGACGCATCACATTTGCCCCCATGAATGTAAAAATGGGCATGATATTGTGCAGCACTTTGCCCTGGACAAGAGAAATCAAATTCTCCCTATAACAGATGAACGTTTTCTCTTTCAGAGATTCTTCATTCCTATGGTTCCCAACCTCGTTTCTCTAAATGACAAGAAGTAGCCATCCCTTCCTCTATAAGCACAGTCCATCACGTGCAGCACAGTACTATTTGTCCTTCTCTCCTTTTAGCTGCTGCGATGTGGATGTGAAAGATCATCCCAGCTGCCAACAAAAGGCCTGCTGAGTTTCTTGTGCTAGGAAGTCTGCAATTAGGAAGACAGGAAACCATTTCCCATCGAGCATGAACTAGCAGGAAGCTATGCCAGCTCTTCCTCCTCTCCCCAACACTTAATTTTGTAGCAGCAGTAAAGCAGGTGCTGTTTGGAATAAAGCAGAAATTATGGGTGCCCTCCCGGCGCCCGGCACATGGGGGCGGGGCCTGCGTCGCGTCACGTTGACGCGCCCTTCGCGTCACGTCGACGCCCCCCACCCATTTTGAGCTCATTTTGGAGCCAAACGGCTCCAGGGAGGGCGGGCGGATCTGCCGCGTCGCTTCCCTACGGTGAGTGCCGAGAGCGCGCCCCCCGCCCGCCTGGAGCTCCTGCTCCATGCGCTCCACCGTAGTTCCGCCGCTGGTAAAGTAGTAACGGCCCCTGGTCCAGGAACAAAGATGATGGTTGCAGGACAGTTCAGGGACCAACAAAAGGATAACAGAGGTGGGAGCAAGGAAGAAGAGAAGGGGAAACTAGGGCTGGTCTAAGGAGCCTGCAATTGTGATCTTAGCTTTTAGAGCAGTCTTGGAGTTTGTAGTCTTTTGGAGGAAGAGAAGAAAGCAGCTTAACCAACAGAGTTAGGAGGCTGTTTCAAGCCAGCAAACTCGTCCCTTCCAAGGACTCGTCAAAATCCATGCCTGAACTGTCAGCAGAGGTTGGATCAACTAAGAAGTCCATCCCTTCTTAACAGTGTTTCAATTTCAACTTAATACTTTCCCTTCTTGGCAACAAGTGCAACAAAATGAACGTGTACTCACAGGAAAAATTCCAGCAGCAGCACCCAGCAAGAGCAAAGCATGGTGATGAGTCTGAGGCATTCCTGAAACCCTGATGCATTGAACTATCAGTTCCACATTAAATTTCTCTTCATCAAGAATACCTCAAATTGGAAAGGACACATTTAAAAGCTTAGCAAGGCTGACATTTTTAAGTTAGGAATATGCTGGATCACAATTGCATTCACATATCAATATCTGCCAATTTTCATCTTAACTGGCTCATTACCCAATGCATTCACTCAAAAGGCAACACATACACATATATCTAAAAGCCCAGGGCAAGTATTCATACATCAATCAACCACTAGGAGATTTTGGACCAGGCAGCCTACCTCACAAGGTTCTTAGGAGGATACAACTGGGGGAGAGGCAAGAACTTTAAATGCTGCTCTGAGTTCCTTGGGGGAAAGTGTAGAAGAGAAATGGAAATGATCATAATAATTTTAAAAACTGAAAGGTATTTTTCCCTTTACCTGGTTTTATCCTGCTGCCATCTGGGGATAGTCTCTGACAAATGTTTAATAGAGAGCCCAGTATTAGCTGCTTTATGTACTCCAGATTTTCCTGATCTTCAGAGGGTTCTAAACTCCTGGAAATTCAGAAGACAACAACTTTGGAGAAATGCAACAATATATTGCAGTAATACAATATTAATGCGATAGATTTGTGGCACAAGGACGAATGACTTCTCCCTATTTCCCCCCAATGTTGGACACTTCTAATCCCCCAGAGGCTTCTGTGATGTCACAGCTGCTGAGAAATTCTGCTGCAGTAGTCTTTGTCCTCTTTGAATCCAGCACCCTTACAGAAAAGCCACATGGCGCAGAAAAACAGGTCAATTTGTGGACTGTATGTCTGGGTCTGGCTTACACAATAGCTCCTGACCAGCCCTCCTGCTGGGATTGGCATGCAACAGCCAATTGGGCACCCTAGTCCCACCTGATCAAGGCAAGGAGCAAGTCAGGATGCCCAGATGATAATAAACCATCCAATCAGATATCAGATTTATCAGATCCAATCAGATGTAACCATCCAATCAGATGTTATCCAATCCTAGGTTTTAGAAGGTCATGCAAGGATATGATTTTGTATGTTGCCTGGCCCATCACTAAAGAGCAGCTCCTGTTTTAAGGAAGAGAGGGGGCACATCCAGCCATCTTACTGCACCATGGGTGTATGGACCAGACCCTGGAACAGCATGAGTGAACTAGTACAAGGCCAGTGTTCAGTTAACTGCATCAGGGAAATTTCTTTTATTTGCCACTTGTCTTTTAAACTCTTTGCCAACTCCTCCTCCTTCTGAATATCATGCTTAGTTTTTCCAATACAGGAAAAACTGTATTTTAACAACAACAACAACAACAACAACAACAAAGCAGCATATAAACCAATCAATCAATGCAGTGGCCAAACACACAGCTTGTTTGCACTCAGACCATACAGAGGGGCTGAGCAGAGCCAAATCGTGGCAAAATGTGGGCTCTTCCAAGGCCCTTTTAAGTATTCTGACCCAGTAAGGGGCGTAGAGACCCTTTAACCCTTGGGGGGTCCCCTCCCCAGGGCTGAGGTGCAGGAATGATGCATCAGTGTTACCAGACCCTTGAGCATCAGGCCTGGATTGAGACCTCCATTTTCTTTATGGGTCTGTCACAAAGGATGACCTGTTTCACACCATACTTGCTCTCTAACCAAGTGTCCTAACCTCGCCAGTAAGCTGAAAAGCGAAGGTATCAGTGCCTGCGGCCGACTCAGCTTCTTCTTGTGTTGCAGCAATTCCAGGATAAGTGTAATTCTCTGCCAGTTCATGCTGTCTTCTTGTACACATTCCTGATCTTGTGTTTTTCTAAAGGATGAAAAAAGGAACTTTTATTTACAAATGAAATTAGTTTACAATAATTGCAGACTGCTTGCTAGGCTGGGCTAAGGCAGCTCCATCAGGATGGGGTCACAGCCCTGCCTGGAGCCCCATCTCCTCACCTTCCTTAACAACAACAACACCTTGTCAGTCTCAAAAACTGGATGGGCACATAGGCAATTGGACTGAATTGTGATGACTAAATGTATATATTAGTAAAAGGCAAATAAGGGCAACTATTAAGGCAATCTAGTTAGGTTGGGGAAAAAGAGGCGATGGGGGGCGCAGGAAGAATGGAGCAAAACATTTCTTTCCCACTTTCCCCCCTCTGAGCAGCACTCACATTATTTGCAAGTTCCCATTTGTTTTGCATAACCATTATGTCTCAACATTTATTCACCCACTGTATGACCATTGGTGCTTGTGCTTGCCTCTAATTTTGTGCTACACTCGAGATCCATGCAGATGTCCAATGATTGTGTAGAGCAGCGGTTCTCAAATCGCTCAAACATCTCCGGAGCCCTTTACACTCCTAAAAGGAGTCTTGGGGAGCCCCACCGGTCCCTGAGCCCCACTGGAGTCTTGGGGAGCCTCAGAGCACCAGCGCATGCATGGAGTGGTGCAGCGCCAAGCCCAATGCTGAATACCGTCGAAGAGCCAGAAAAGAAGGGAATGAGGAAGGAGAGCCATGAACAGGGGAGGCAAGAGGGACGGACAAGCAAACTGTGCAGTGGATGGAGATCACTTACGGTGTGCTTGTGGAGCCCCCTGAAGGGGGCCTCTGGGAGCCAAGGGCTCCTAGGAGCACACTTTGAGAAACGCTGGTGTAGAAGGTGCATTTGTCACAATCATAATCTGCCACAATGCATGCACAGTGATGTATAGGGCCAGCCTTTCCATGAAGCCACCTGGAAGTGTTAAATGAGTGGCAACACTGGAGGAGTGACAAAAGGACGAGTCCCTCCATCTGTCTTCTACCCTCTCCAGCTTGCCACCGATGGAGCTGCTCTGAGCATCTTGCCGATCCTCTTCTGGCTTCCTGACAACAAATTGGAAGAGGATCGAGGAGGCAACATTTTCTGTACCCCGTACCTCTGCTGTTGCATCTTCTGTCTTCTTGTTTGGTAAACAGTAGCCACGTTCTTTGCTTTCAGTAGAGGCTCCAGTTCCATGCTAACCTGCTCAGCATCAACTGAAATCTAAACAATAGATAAGAGTAAAACATTTGTCCCAAAGACATGTAGCACTAATCAGTCACCTACCACACCATGTAGTAAGTAGGTCAGACCTGGGCATTTTACGGCCCCAGGACCACATCTGGCCCTTTGGCTGTCCCTGACCGGCCCCCGTGAGGAAGACAGGGAGCAGCTAATTAAAAGGTAAAATAATGCCCCCTGCGTGCCCCCACCCCGGCCATTCTCTTACCTTCATTAGCTGCTCCGTGTCTAACAGACACGATAAGCAGCATGCTGCTGCTTATAGTGTCTGTTGCAAGGAAGACACGGAGCAGCTAATGAAGGTAAGAGAATGGACGGGGGGGGGGCATGCGGGTGCTGTGGAGGGGGTGCGGGTGCTGCAGAGGTGTTTAGCCTATTGGTCCGGCCCTCCACACAGTCCCAGTTACTCATGTGGCCCTTTAGGAAAATTAATTGCCATCCCCTGAAGTAGGTGATCTGGCTACCTTTTCATCAAGAGAGAATGCTGCATTCTCGGAGACAGTATGCTGTCTGATGACTTAATGGGCAGCAGCTTAAAAAACCATTTGCTGCTTGGGTACAAGTACTCAGATACTTTGGCATTTATTTATTTTAGAACATCCCACCTTTCCTCCCACTATTGGGGCACCCAAGGTAGTTCACAACAATACAATTAGAATACAATATAACAACAATAAAAATTGCAGTAATAGAAAATACAGAATAGCACCAATAGGGCAATAAAAGACAACACAGGAACATATATTTTCTAGAAGCAATCTAAACACCTAATAAAAGCAGCAACCAATAATACAAAAACAGAACCAAACACAGATCAAAAAGCAACAAAACCAAACAAACTAAAAACGACAGACCATGGGCAGGAAAGCCAAATGGAAAAGAAAGGTCTTATGCCCCTGCTGGAAGGCCAACAGGGAGAGCATATTTCCTTTTGAACAGAAAACTCATTAAATCCATGACCCACATGTTACCAATTTTGATGCAACTTTGTCATCTAATCAACATCTAATTATGCCTGCAGGTATAGGTATTGAAAGAAAAGTGATGTTTGAAATTTTTTTTAAGATAAACCTGAAGAGCAGTGCATAAAGCTATCCCTTCCTTTCAATGTTTTTCTACTATATAATAACACACACGCATGCACAGGGGTATGGAAACATACTATCAATTGTTCAAATCGTGGGTATAATGATTGTTCCATGTCTTAGCTTAGCACACACATTTTAGTTAGTTCCTATTGTACAACATGTTGATAACAGTTCAAGCTTTAAACAAAATAATACTATCATGATAACATAATCCAATCCAACATCTCAAGATGGGTGGTATTCTTATTATCCAAGAGATAAACATAGTCTTACCCCTTTAAAAACACTGCTGATTGTCTGTGCACAATGAGGATTTTTGCAATTTAGCAGTAGATCAAACAAAACTCCCAGTATCTTTTGTTGAACCTTCCCATCTGACACTGCAGCAAAGAAGGATTTTGTAATCTAGAAATGACAAAAAGTATATAGAAATTGTTAATGTGCATTATTCTCATATACTGAAGAGGAAGGATAATTATTTATTCCCACTTTACTGATGATGAACTGAGAAATAATGACTAGCCAATACCACCCTGCAAAACCATGGCCAAACAAAGATTTGAACATGGGCCTCCCACTTCCATAAATTATCCACTGGACTTATACCAGTTTCAATGACAAACCTGTTTAAGGAGCTATAAATACACACAGAATTTGTGCATATGGGTATACAATCATAAAAAAAAACACGTAATACACATTCAAGGGCAACGTGGAGTGTTACTTTTGCACTAGAAGACAATTCATAGCTGCTTCATGCATTATAAAGAGAACACAGACACACGGTGAACAATCCCATGTTTGAAGCCACTACACAGATGCATTCCATCACATGCATAACACAACAGAACAATGCAGTTGGTCACAATTACACACACATACACTGTGAAAGCACATGCAGTGCTTCACACACAGTGGTGTATCTTAATGTGCAACATGCAAGACGGCTCGATAGACGATACTGAAAGCAACTGGATTAGCACTATATTCATAATTAAAAAAAACAAGACATGTAAGGAGAAACACATCAATACTGTACTCTAATTTAAACTTTGAAAAGCTTAAAACTTTTGATGACAATAGGAAGCCAGTCTTCCCCTTCTCAAAAGGCTCTACATGTTAACATCCACTGTCAAGTGTAAAAATGAAAACACTCTCTCACCTGCCCAAGCGCTCTAATCTGAAAAGTAGAAAGTCCTTCGTAGACTTCCTGGGAGGCATGCAAAGCTTTGATGAACAAATCTAGACCCTGTTGATTTGTGGAAAGGAGCGAAGCCGAGAGCTCGTTGTACTTCCCAAGAATGAGGTGCAGGACAAGGGCCTCATCTTTTAGCATCTCCTCTGGTCTGCTAAAAGCTTTCTCCAGTAATCGATCCAGGACAGGAAACAGATGAGAAAGTACCTCCTGACAGCAGAAAACAATTGTAAGACAACAGTTTCTAGGATCAACTGTAGCTTTAACAAACTTTCAGAAACATGGAGAAAATAAAAGTGAGTGTACAGTGACAAGGAATCTTGGGAAATGAGCTGTTCTCAGTTTTCATACTGGTGGAATGACTCTGCACGAGCTGATCAGACACGCCACTGGAATGGAGCATAATCGACAATTACACCAGAGGGTTTTTCTGCCCACAATAGTGGACTGTCAAGATGTCTTTATTGCATCACTGTCTGAAAACACCATAATAGACTGGAATGAAAAGTGGTCTTGTGTTTGTGTTTGGTTTATCCTTAAACAGTTTAGAAGTATTGTTGCTTTCTTCATTGTACTACATGTATTAATTTGTATTGTATTAAACAGTGGAATACACTATTTAAATACAAGTCATTTCTCTTTCCTCTACCCAGGCTTTACCAAATTATGCAAAAATACAGGTAAGGAAAGTTTTCTCTTATAAATGTGTTCAATGACCCTCCTTGCACTGAAAAACTGTTCAGGCCTAGTATAACATTTTTAAAAAGAAACGTTTTATTTCTAGCACTGGAGCAGATAAATATGAGAAGTACAAAGTTCCATAGATGCATCAGTTTGCTTCTAAAAGGAGGGATCGCAAGGAATTAAGATACCTCAATATATGCTCAATAAGCAGGTGAGACTCCAGGGCAGAGTAGATGCCCCAATCAAGTCATAGGACATCAAAAGAAGCCTGCACCATTCCCTATCTACATAACCCTAGGGAGGCCCATCTCTCAGATTTGGCAGACCATAGGAACAGATAAACTAAGCCAAAATTTTCATTCTTCCAAATGGAAATGCTAAGGTTTCTTGGTATATGATATTAGGTTTACCAGATCCATACCAGAACAAAGTGCTAGACCTTTAGGAGAAGAAATGTGGGCAGGTGTAGTTTGTTAGAGCAGCGGTTCTCAAACTGTGGGTCGCGACCCACCATTGAGAACCACTGCTGTCCCCTGCCCCCCTAAGGGGCGGGGACAGCATGGCATGGTGCCAGTTTGTGTCGATCTTCACGAAAACCGGAAGCACCTGAAGATCGCTGCAAAACAGCGATCCGAAGATCGGGGAGGCCTGCAGAAAGTCGCGCAGGCCTCCCAGAAGCCCTGGTAAGTACAGCAGGGGTGGTATTGGCGGTGGTTGCAGCAATCCCCTGATCGCCGACACTGTTGACCCTGCCCCCGCAAACACTCAAAGTTCTCTTCGTCTCGTGGGGAGAACTTTGAGAACTGCTGCCTCAGAGCACAATCCTAGGCATGGCTACTCAGAAGCAAGTCCCATTGAACTCAATGTGAACACAATGGGCTTGCTTCTGAGTAGACATGGCTAGGATTGTGCTCTAAGGGTTTAACAAGCTACACCTGCCCACATTCCTTCTCCTAAAGGTCTAGCACTCTCTGTCCCGGTATGGATCTGGTAAGCCTATATAGAGGGGATTTTTTTTTTTTTAGCACAGGCACAATGGGTTGACTCTTCATTAGCTTTCGCATGAGCAGAATGACACTTCCACTCAATTCAAGGAGTGTGAGATTTCTGCCAATTCCCCCATCCATCAGCAACCCTTACAACATACTATCCCTGAGGAGCATTCTAACCCTCAGGATCAGCTTCTGGGATACAGGATGAAGGGGGAGGTGGGAAAGCCCCATTCTGAAGCGGTGCACAACTCATGGCTCCTCATATCCAAGCCATTGACAGAATCCTGTCACCACCCACAATTTTCCCTAGAACGATATGAAAGAGAACACTGCAACTCTATGGAATACCCAAAAAGTATAAGATAAGGTTTGCCCCATGTATTTCTGCTTTATAATTCAGAATACAAAAACAAGTGTATTCCACCAAAAAGTGTATTATATGGGCGCAAATGTATATTTCACTGAAATCTGTAATTCTTAATAGACTCTGTGGACCAAAATTATCTAACGTACAATTTAGTTTAGCGACAGCAAGGCATCACTCTGCAACACAAAACAAAAGAAGGCCAGTACATTTGTGAACATTTGATCTTGTATTTCACACACCTTGCCATTGACTTCGTGAAGAATTTTCAGCACATTTCTTGCAATGTATGATGGATACCTTGTGGCTTGTGCACATTCAAGTAAAGCTGCTAGAGCTTCTGACAACTTCTGCTGCTGTGTCTTTTGTCTCTGTTGAGTATGTAGTTCCTCAAATAGACTACCCAGACCCTACATTACAAACAAGAAGGAAAAGGCACCAATTTTTTCTTTATTTCTGACTGAACAACAAAGTTACTAAAACTGCATTGCAACCAATGTATAAATATGAAAAACCTAACTACTGTGTAATGAGAGAGGAGAAGAGCATCACAATCAACACAGCCTTTTCTCGAAGATTGCATGAGTCTCTCTCACCAAATGGGTGCTCTACTGAAAGAAAAGACCAACACGACTGGCCCCTGCTCATGACGTTTCAATATTTGTTCACAACTACAGCCACACTGAAAAGTACCACAGAGTTGCATTTCCCATGGAAGAGGCAGCTATGAGGCCGACTCCAACAACCCATTGTGCATTTGAACTTTGAGCAAGAAAGACTCTGCCCAGAAAGGTCCCGCATAATGGCCAAACGGCAGGCCAGATGCCGGAACCTGCAATCTTCTTCAGCCAAGGCAGGAAAAGGACTGGCTCTGGTGAGGACATGAGAGGTGCCTCCTAGCAGATTTGTTCGAAGTCATTCTTCTAAGAACCTGCCTCCTAATGGAGAGGAGAGCACCTCATGACTGAACCCACTGAGTAATGGCAAGTATGGAGAATTGAGATTCAAAACAGGCACGCAATATCGTTTTCAAGGGTTACCTGGATTACATAAGTTTGGTCAGATATTATCTCCTCGGTTTTCTGTACTAAATTATGAAGAATGGGATGAAATACAGATTCCTTTATTCCACTTAAGCAATGAAGGCAGTTAAGAGCAGCTCTTCGGACTTCACTTACAGGACTTCCCAAATTAATCAGCAAAGATATGACCACTGAAAGGTGACAAAAGTCGGAAGAAACAGATTTTTTTTTTTAGAACTGCTGTTACAATTTATATGAAAAGAATTATATACAGGTGGGCCCCCATATCCGTTGGGGACATGTTCCAGGCCCCTCCGTGGATACTTGAAACCGTGGATAAGAGCGAACACCCCCTCCATGGTTTCCTGAGGGGCCCCCCACCCTGCCTCCAGGCATGCTTGCCCCCCTCCCAGCTCTTATTTTTCTTTCAGCAAGCTTTGTTTCTTCCTTAAAACAAACAGAGAAGCAGCCTCCATTGCAGGCAAGTAGAATGAGACTAAGTCCTAGAGAAGCTCTGCAAGGTTTCTGTTAACCTTGCAGAGCCTCTCTAGTACTTAGTCTTGTTCTACTTGCCTGTAATAAGCAGCCAGAGGCTGCTTCTCCTGTTTCTTTAAGGAAGAAACAAAGCTTACTGGGAAAAAATAAAAGCCTGGGGGGGTCCCCACGATCCGTGGATGACTGAAACCGTGGATAGCGAATCAGTGGATATGGGGGCCCACCTGTACTGTTTTCAACAAAAAAGCAAAGTGGCTTACTCAGCAAGATAAACAGCAAACATACCTTTAAAGCACCTTCTATTGCAATTAGAATCCTAATTGAACAATTGTTGCATTCCACTAACGGTTACATCCTCTCTTTCAGCAATGGCAAGAGGGCTGGTGGTGTGGGCCTTTGTACGGAATTTAGCACATTTTCTGAAATGACTGAGTTATTTCAGTTTTGCTAAGGTCCCTGCAGTCCACTTCCATCATCGACTCCTTTCCCTTCTTTTATTTTTTTTTTATACCTCCCTCCCAGGGATGTGTTTGTGCGCCACGTCTGTCCTACAACACCCACAAGTCCTGTCTTGGAAAATATGGCAATCAGCGTATGGTACCTGGAGAGGCTTCCGATGCCAGTTGCTTTTTCATCTGCATAGTTTGTGACATGAGCATTGCATGCCCTATATACAAAGTCCGTGTCTGCAGCACAGCATCCATCACAAAGTTCAGTTGATTGGAGATGTTGTAACTATAAGTCCATAAGACTGACAAAAATCTGAATTGATTCTCTGGCTCTTTCAAATGTACCTTCAAATTAAAGAGAAAAGCCCTTAAATGTGTGTAATTTCCAAGGGGGGGGGGGGAAATCAGCTTGCCTGTCTTCTCTGGCTTTTGAAAGACAAAATGCTCCAAACAGAATTATTCCCAGCATTGTTTTAAAATTATATATAGGTTTAAATACGAAAAGATTACCTCAAACAGAAGGCGCATCATTCCACGAAAGTGGTCAGCATATAGTCCCTCACTGGCTCCACAGACAATAATGTCAAAGAGCCCCAAGAGCAGGTGTAAGTAGTCCCGGCTCTTTTCATCAAGAGATTCAGGGTTCCACCATATCTCACCTGTATGAATGCACAGAAAAAGCAATCAACAGCTGCACCAAAAGAATCCTCAGAAAAAGATGACCTTCTGCATCCCACAGAACTGGGAATACTGGCCACTTCCAAGATCAAGAATACTGGAACCTTTGGAAAACAAAACATAGCCCTGCAACAAGCAAAAGCAGCTGCAAGATGACTTTTAAAAAGGTGATTCCCTTGCAATTCAAGCCTTGAAAACTTACCCTTCAAGAACGATTCGGGTGGCGACAGGCCTTGAATGAAGTTTCTCAACAAAATGATGGGCAAGACAGAATCTTCTTTAGCAGCGTCCATCCCAACAGCTATCTTTTTTACATATGCTGTTAAAACCTCCAGTAACGTCTCACTCCCAGATGTTAACCCAATGGATAATCCATACCCCTGAGAATGAAGACACAGGTCTTTACATGTAGCGACTTCTCCCTCTGCCTTCATTTAGTTATGAAAAAATAATGCATGCACACGTTCACAACATTTGTCTCTAAGTAAGAGTGAGTATTTTTTTAAAAATAAATCAGGCTTTCATTTTCCTAAAAAAGTAGGTTTGGGATGATAATGATTGGGAGAAGAGATTTGGCTGGTCCTTTGGCTAAGCAGGGGTGTCAAACAAGGCCTGCAGGCTGGATCTGGCCCGCGGAAGTTCTTTATCCAGCCCACGTGATAAATGGGCTCTTTCAGTGCCACCCTTTCAGCAGCTTTGCTTCTGCCGAGGCTCTGGGAGGGAAAAATGGAAGGAGGCCTCACAAGGCAATGAATGCTATGGGGAAGGGGCAGACTAAGAGGAGTGAGGGAAATGATACTGAGGTGCTGGAAGAGCCTAATTATCACATGGGCTGCCCTTTTGGCAGCGCTGCTTCTGCCAAGGCATCACTTTGCAAAGCACCTCACAGTTGCTGAGCTGTGAAGTGACGCCTCAGCAGAAGCAGTGTTGCTGAAAGATTGGCCTGCGTGGTATTTGGGCTCTCCCAGCACTGCCATCAGCTGCTCTCAGTTGCTCAGTACCTCTCAGCTGCTGAGCTGCGAAGTGGCACCTTGGCTGAAGCAGCACTGCTGATAAGGTGGCGCACATGATAATTGGGCTCCCCCAACACGATAACTGGGTTCTCCCGTATCTTGAAAATATGATCAAGATCTGCATATTTTCTCTTCTGTCATTTGCAGCTAATGAGTTCTTGTGAGAAAAAAAGTGCCTATTTCCACCCAATTCTCTTCCTGCTTAACCATGTCACTTCCAGCCTTCAGCAGGCACCATGAATACTATTCGGCCTGCTGTATAAAACAAGTTTGATATCCCTGGGCTACAGCATCTCTGTGGAAAGCTAGAGATTTCCTGGGGCCCCAACACCTTTGTTGGTTATTGGCCTTACTCCACTCATCCTTACTGTGATAGGTCACTGCTTTCTGTGAGCTACAGCACCAAATGTTTGCACTTTACACACACGGCTGCTTCTTACCTTTTCCCTGGCTGGCTTCCTGGTTCCTGCCATTTCCACTACATGCTTCTCTCCCTGCACTTGCATTGTCTACCTTTTAGGAACTGACCTTAGCCTGATCTCTAATCTACAACTTCACTTTGCAAGGTTTGCAAAGATTTCAGTCCTTCCCTCTGCCCAAGAGCCTCAACTCTACAGCACTTCTCTGATGTGTGACAAGACCGCTTTGAATGGAGACTCAAGCAACCGCACTGCACCCAGCTTAACAGGGCAGCACAAGAATGAAATCAAAAGGGCTTGACCAACAGTAGCTGAACTGACAAGTCTAACTAAAGCAGCACACTAGAATCTACGCTGTTGTCAAATGCCTACCTAGAACAAAATGTTGTCCCTTCTCTCTTTCCCTGTCCTATTCCCCGTTTCTTTCTTCCCAAGTGACAAAGCAGAACCTCACCTCTACAGGATAGCCATCTTCAGACTGTCGAATTTTTCTCTTCAAAAGATGGAAGACCTTCAAAGCCAGTGGCAAATGGCACTCTTCTACTTGTGAGCTGCTGCAGCATGCTTGGACGAGGACAGAGCTGATGACGTGAGCCACTATTTTCTGTTTCACTGAATGAGAATCCTTTTCAGCAATACCGATGAGCCCTTCCACCTTGAAAGAACATCATACAACAATTTGTTTCTCTTCTACATTTTGATGACACCGGTTATCTTGAAAAGGAGACCAGCCAACAGTTGTGGAGGCTCCAGCTTTCCCATATATTTCTTCTTTCCATGGGCCATACACAAATTCTGGCTTCATCATGTAAAAGGTGCAAGAGCTCTAGGTGCAAGAGCTCATCCGAGCATTTTTCTCTGCAAGTGATGCTCCCAACAGGGGTTGCATGTTTTGAAATTAAAAGACTGCCTGCTTGCAATGGAAGAACCTTCTCTACTCATTCCACCCTAATTGCATAATTCAACACAAGTCATACTACAAAGCGAAGGAGGCTCAACTCAATGAATACAAAGTTTGCATGCAGAGGATACTAGGTGCAATACTCAGCACCTGCAGTAGTAGTATTTGGAAAGATGTCCATCTGAGACCCTGGAAATCTGCTGCTGCACAGACCACTAGACCAGTGGTCTGACTTAGCACAGGCGGCTTCATGTGTACCCATCTTGCATTTTTCCTTCCACTTTCAACAGAGAACACATACCGTATTTTCCAGCGTATAGGACAACTAGGTGTATAAGACAACCCCCCGACTTTTCAAGTTAAAATATAGAGTTAGAGTCTGACGCGTGCGCAGAGTGATCTTTAATTCTGTGTGTGTGTGTGTCTGTGTGTGTGTGTGTGAGAGAGAGAGAATGAATTTGGGTGCAAATCCAAGCTGCATCCAAGCTTGCAGCAGAAACTATCAAAGGCACAGAAAGTGGGGTGGACAGAAAAAGAATATGCACCCACTGACAGCAAAATATCAGAAATCCCTTCCAACACGACAAGCACTTTGTCCCCTGAACACCTGACAGTGAAGGCTCACGTCTCCCTGCCAACAATAAAGGAAAATTCTAACAAGCCATACCATAAGCACTTGAAGATACCGATATCCCCAAGGTTGTTGGGAAAGAACAGGGGAGCCCTTCCCGACCACAGCTAAAAGCGCGCAATGCACAGAATAAGGGATCTCCTCCTACTCTTTAGGAGGGAGAAAACAGTCATCATAATAAGCCATATGTGGTCTGAACACACCATCGAGGAAAAACTCTGTTTCAGCGTGCGTACAAAGCTGCGCTCCCTCGTTCCAGCTACAGGGTGGGCGGGGAGAGTCTCCTAGTCCACCCTGTAGCTGGGAAGAGTGGCATTTTTGAGCTCCCCCCACCAAAAAGTTGGCTCGGAACCACCACCCGGTGTTTAAGACGACCCCCGACTTTTGAGAAGATTTTCCTGGGTTAAAAAGTAGTCTTAAACGCCGGAAAATACGGTAATAACAATAATTCCAGGTCTTCCTCATTGAATGTGGATCCCAGTATCTAAACTAAACACTAACCTAGTGAACTGTAAAGAGTACTAACTGCTACATTTTATGATTATACGACCTGTATTACACAATTTAAAGTACAGTCTTTTATTAAAAAGAATATTGTAAACTGTACACATACCATCTGCAACATGAAGGAAGGATCCTCTGAAGTTATGTTCTCTGCCAATTGCTCAATCAGTTTTGCATTAGATGTAGCTACCAAATCTTCTGACTTAGCCGCTTTATTCATCTTTTTCATAACTATTTCATAGCAAGACGACAACAACAACAACTGATACATCAAACAGAACACAAAACAGTTCCAGCCCTTGAGTACTGAAAATGAGACAATTGTGGCTAAAGATCTTCAAAACTCTAGCTGTAGGGCAATCCGATTCACTTTATATTTTCAGTAAAATATTTTTTAAACGTTCAAAAGCACATACAATCGCTCTTATAAACTGGGCACTTATTCCTGCTTCTCCGGCCCTCGGGCCGATCCGGTCTGGCCCGCGTGAGACTGGACCGATCCGGCCTGCGCGAGACCGGAGACGCTGCCGCCGCCGCCATGCATCAGCTCCTTCTGAAAGCGGCCTTCCTGTACCTGCGCAGATCGTCGCTGAGGCCGAGAGATCTGAGGCCAGATTGCCCTCTTGGCCTCAGCGGCGCTCTGCACAGGTACAGGAAGGCCGCTTTCAAAGGGAGCTGATGCGGGAAGGCGGCAGCGGCCCGGAGCCTGAGGTAAGGAGAGCGAGTGGGTGGGGGTTCGGAGAGTGGTGGGTGGGTGAGCGGGGGTTCGGAGAGTGGTGGGAGTCAAATTTGCGTTGGGGGCCCCCCAAAATTGCCGGTCCGCAGCAAATTTTCCCCATGGGAAAATGGCCCTCCACCACAAATAGGTTCCCCACCCTTGTTTTACAATAAGACATTTTCTGCATTGCCAAAGCCTTCACATGTATTACTGGGAGGAAAGCATTTCTCCTTTGGGCTGAAAATAGACCCTTCTTCCCAAAACGGTATTACTTTTTTTGTCAACCTCTTTGCTGCCTGCACGTAATCTGAAATTTTGTGTGCTATTGTTAAACAAGAACTCTATGCATCTGTCCCAAGAAGAAGCTTGTATAAGTTGTAGGCTGGCCTATTGCTACAGGGATATTTTGTGACTTACCTTCTTGCCAGCCTTTCATCAAAGGATGTAGAGAGCAAAGACCGGATTCTGCTACACAAAGTGCCACTTTCCATTCAGCAGATTTTGAATCATCATTGGTGATTACCATAAATGGTAGCAACTGTAGGACTAGTCGATTCAAGAACTCTTTATTCTCTTTAAGAAACTTTTGTTTGATTAAAAGATTAAGTGAAATCTCCAGGATCTTGCACCTAGCACATATATGGAAGGAGCAAGAATGAGTATTTCTTGAAATATTTCATATCTCCAAAATCAAGTTCTGCTTCAAGATGATTCATTCCCTTTCTAAAACATATCTAAATGTATTTTCACGTGGTTCAATATTTAACAACAATAATTAATCTCTATAAGCGCCATCGATGCACACAGTGCTTTACACAGAATGAGAGAACAAGTCCCTACTCTGAGGGGCTTACAATCCATCTAGACATAGAACATAAGAAGAGCCCTGTTGGATCAGGCCAAAGGCCCATCTAGTCCAGCTTCCTGTATCTCACAGTGGCCCCACCAGATGCCTCAGGGAGCACACAAGACAACAAGATACCTGTATCTTGTCGCCACTCCCTTGCATCTGGCATTCAGAGATAGCCTATTACTAAGACCAGGAGGTTGCTTATCCCCATCATGGCTTGTAACCAGTGATGGACTTTTCCTCCATAAATCTGTCCAATCCCCTTTTTAAAGGCATCTAGGCATCACAGACGAAGCAACAGAAGAAGGGGAATGAAATGGAGGCAGAATATGTGATTTTTTCAGTTTCTCATACTGAAGCTTAGTTACAGTTGGGGGAAAGAGGACGGAGGCATTGTGCTGCCAAGGCTTTATGGAAAAGGTAGGTTTTAAGAAGAGACTTGAACAAAGTAAGAGAGGAGGCATTGTGCAGAAGTTTAAGGCGACAATTCTAGGCAACGGAGCTACAAGAGGAAAAAACCTAAAATCTATTAATGTTTTATCTATTAATCTATTAATGTGAGAGGGAAGAGTTTACCATTTTTCATCCTTTGCAAGGTCAGCTCTTTCAAAGAGACACAACAGACTGAAACCAATGTGTTCATCAAATGTCTTCAAACCAAGCAACATGGTCTAGAATAAAGCAACTAGTATGAATATACATGATGGCATATGGACAAAAATAAAGTATAATGTTCCAGTGCAGATTTAATGCAGAATTTTAAAAAAAGTGTGTGTTTCCGAAGGCCTACCTTCAACGCAGCAAGAGATGCCATAACCACCTTTAGATTATCATCCTTAAGTCGCATTAAAACTGCTTCTTCTATGAAGGATTCATCAAAGCCCTCCTAAAGGGAGAGAAACAGGAGAAAAAAAATCAACTTTCTAAAATTACCGTGTCATAAACTAACCTTTTCAGTGAGACAGCAATTCCAGTTCAGTAGCAGAAATACAATTAAGGTAATTAACGGCACAATCCTATTCAGCGCCACCCGCTGGTGCTGGGCCTCCATGCGGGAAAGCACATTTGCGACTGCTCTAGTGTAGGCGATGCCGGCAGGAAAGCCTGCGCCGTCCCGTTGGCACCAGCAGAGGCCAAACGTGTGCTGGAGCAGAGCCACTCAGAGCGGTGCGGGGGGATGGCATAGAAGGCGTGTAGCAGGGCAGGAGAGGGCAGCACGGGGAGGATCAGGCCTGGGAGGGGGTGGGATCGGCGGAGGCCTCCTCCGTATCCTATCCCCAGTCCCGGGCCTGAGAGCCCTACAAGGGGCTTCTCTGACCTGTGCCAGCTATTGGCACAGATCAGAGAAGCCCTGTTGAGCAGTCTGGGGCTCTACACAGGGTAAGAGGAGACCTCCAGCCTGCTTAATTCCAGCACTGGAGACAGCGTGGGTCATGTGGCCCTGCTGCACCAGCAGTGGATAGGATTGGGCTGTAAAGAATGAGTTCCGGTAGCAAGTTAAGGACCAGGTTATCCATAAAATCAGTTGTAGCCCTTACACCTTACATGAGAACAGGCAAACATTTGTGTACATTTCAGGATACTGTCACAGACATTCAGTGCAATCCTAAACAAAGTTCCAGCGCCAATGTAGCCAAGCGCACACTGCATTTTGCATTGCAGGGGCAGTCATGTTGGCCTCTTCAAGGTGAGGAACATTTGTTCCCTTATCTCGGGGCTGCATTGCGGCTGCACTGGCACTGGCAAGTTGATTCGGACTGCGCTGTAAAAATAGCTGATGCTTTTTCCAAATTTCTATCCCCTGCCATGCATTGGAGATTGCACGTCATGTGCACTACAGCACTTAGGATCAAAAGAATGGTGAAAATCCCTTCCCCCTCCAATGATATGACCTAAGGAGAAAAAGATGACAGACCACTGGAGTACAGAGGCTGAAGGCTAGTATATCATTTAAAAAAAAGCTGAAAGGAGTACCATCCCAATTCTTGTTCATATCAAAAGAAGATGATGCTCAGTATATAATCAGCATGATGAAAGTAGATACTTGAAGTTCCCCTACAGCTAACCATGAGTTGAAATGAAGATTCAATTAAAAATAAATGCCAGGAATTTTATTTTGCTTACTGAATATTTATTTATTGAAAGAATTTTTACCCCGCCTTTCTCCCGATAAGGGCAATCAAGGCGGCTTACAATTAAAACATGTTAAAATACATAATACAATAAAATAAAATAAATTAAAACAGGTAATTAAAACAAGTAAAACAAACAAACCCCAGTGGGTCACCTTATGCACATTAATTAAAAAGTAATCATTTATGTCACCACATGAAGTAGAACTTATTAACTGTCCAATGAATGACAAGAACTCAAAACAAACAATTCAGGGTCAACCAACCTTTGATGCTTCTATTAATTCTTTCAAATGGTGAACTGCTAAGACTCTGACTGCAGGCTGTGGATGATTCAGGCTAAGTAGCAGAGATGTATCAGAAGCTTCTAGAAACTAGGACAGATTAAAATTACTTAGCATGTTAAACAGCTTATTTAGATACATGTTATTCACAAATACGAATATATTTATTAGCATATTAAGTTACAAATACATATAAAAACTCCAACACATAAATAAAACTAAATTTAAAATAAGTAAAGTTAAATGAGTCAACAACAGTTATCAAGCCAAATTCTAACCATCCTACTATATTTTTCGCTCCATAAGACGCACTCCCCCCCAAAAAAAAATAGGGGGGAAAAGTGCGTCTTATGGAGCGAATATTTAAAAAAGTAAAAAAAAAAAAAACTTACCTGTGCTGTCTTCGGGAGGCCTGCAGAGGGTTGCGCAGGCCTCTCTGATCTTCGGTTCGTCGATAAATGGCTCTTTTCCGGACCGGAAATGGCTGAAAAGAGCCATTTATCGACAAACCGAAGATCAGAGAGGCCTGCGCGACCCTCTGCAGGCCTCCCGAAGACCCCACAAGCACAGGTAAGAAAAAAAAATCTTTTTTCCCTATTTTTTGCTCCATAGGATGCATGCGTCCTATGGTGCGATGCGTCCTATGGTGCGAAAAATACGGTAATTTACCGTTTCGGTAGGTACCGGTATATATGTTATTCATAATCTTTTTTTTTTAAATGCCAAATAGTAAATGTATTCATTATTTGCAAGGGTCAATTTTATTTATTTATTATTTCCATTTATATCCTGCCTTCTAACCCCAAATGGTCTCAAGCAGCTTAACAAAACAAATCAAAGAACATAGCACAGCAGCAGCAAAAACACCCAAGAATTAGCTTTAACTTATGAAATAGGTATGTTTTAACAGCCTCTTAAAAGTTGGAAGAGAGGGGGCCTCCTGGATCCGTCTTGGAAGAGAGTTCCACATTCAGGAGGCCACCACAGAGAAGGTCTTGTCCCTCATGCTTGGCAAACAAACATCCTTTAACAATGGTATATGGAACTGGGCCTCCCTGGAAGATCACAGTGGATCTTCCAGGGATCTCAGTGGATCTCATGTGAAACTACCCAATGACAGAATTTTTGACATCAACTGAGCAGTCCATACTAAATTATCATCATAAGGACTTCATCTCTTCTTAAAAATGGAAGACTTCCAAAACAACCTAAGATGAAATGAGTGAAGAGAATAAACCTGAAAAAAATGGGGAAGGATACAAATCAAAAAGCAAGTATCTCTTTCCACACTGACTTGGCTGCCAAAGAACACTGACGTACGACGATTCTGGAGCATGTCTAGAGTGCAGACTCATGCGCTACCACTTTCATGTGCACAAGCTCCCTTATGTAAGCAGAAGGATAATTTATAATCCTTTGACATTAACAAATAGCAATTTAATCTATGCTCATTTTAAAAATAAGCAGGTAGACGCATTCTGTATCCAGTCCATTTACTTTAAACACAGTAATGACAGAAAAGAAGATGTCTAAAGGACTCTACAAAAGAAGTACTGTATTTCAACTTACCTGGTATTTCCCACCACTCACTGAAAGGGTAATAAACTGGTGGAAGAGATCTTGTTCCTTCTTATTTCTAACATCTTTCAGATAGTCTTCCAGTACCAAATCTAGTGTTCTAGGGTACCTGTCACATGCAAAGAAAATGATATTGTGTTCTAGATTCTAGAGCACATTCGAAGACATCCTATTTCCCAAGCTTAAAGGCAAGTAAAATATTTTAAAACTCTTAACAAAGCCACTACAATGGATTAATCACTTAATCTATTGTTTTTCTCGAGTGTGTGTGTGCTGAACACGTACACTTGACTCACATGAGCTGGTTATACATACAATGTGGGCCAACTGTACTCGACAGCAGGTTTTGCTCAGAGGATAGAGCCTTATTTAAATAAACAAAAAAATCTAGATAGGTTAACATTTGAAAATATTAGGAAGCAGATCAACGTCCTACGAACGCCGCCACCAGCAGACATAATGGTTTTAGAGGCAACAAAAATTTGTCGTCACTTACTTTCTTTCAAAAAGTCTGATCAGAGGTAGCAGCTCTTTGTTGATCTCAGCCATTTTGACAGAATCAGTCTCCGCACCACAGGAGATATAGTCCTCCAGAAATGTACTGAAGTGGTTAGAAAATGAACAAATTAGATCTTTACAAGTTCTCTCTTTACAGGCACAGACAACTAACATTACAGGCAGCGCAATCTTGCGTAAGGATCCGGCCGACGGCCCAGGACCACCCGCTAGATCCTGCGTCCGGATTGCCTATCTGATGGCAGGCTGGAGGTCTACTCGGGGAAGGGGACGGCCCGATAGGCCTCCTCAGATTTCCGCCAGCTAAACAGCTGGCGGAAGTAGAGGAGGCCGTGTAACGGCCTAGCCGCCCAGCGGGGACAGGGATATGGCTGTCGTCATTCCCCGCCCCCTCCCGGGCCAGCTAGGCCAATGGCCTCCCTCCCTTGCCCACTGAACCACCCACACGGCCGCCAGCGGGAGCTCTTACTTTCCGCCGGCAGTCATGTCCTGGTCCGGCGTCGGAGTGAGGGAGGCCGGCCTTGCGCCAGCCTCCCTTACTCCAGAGTCGGCACAAACGTGCTTGTGAGAGTCGGCATGTTCGCGACACGTTAGAACGGTGGAGTGTGCGCTCTGCCGTTTTAACGTTCCCCAGGATTGTGCCCTGTGACACTTTCACCAACAAGTTGCTGGCGCTGGCCTCCATGCCGGCGAGACAGGCCTCCATGCTGTCACAACTAGCTTTACGGCATGTTTGCAAAAATGTGGAGCCCAGTCCCGTCGGTGGAGGCCGGCATAGGACTGGGCTCAGTACATGAAGTTAACAAGCTCAGTAGAAGAGGTTAGCTTACCAGGCCAATAAATGATCCAAATCTTTTTCTAATGGTATATTTGTAATGATAGCTTCAAGATGCTTTATGGAAATTTGAGTGCCATCCACATCAGATTCTTCCTGTACTCCTTAAAAGAGGTAGATGTTACAAAGAACCAGTAACTACTTAAAAACACTTGGCATGCAGGAGAATGAACCTTTGCAGTACAGCATAGTGCAAGTCTTCCTGGCTTTTGCCAGTCCCAAAGAGAGTGATACAGCACAAACAAGACACCATAAGTTGCTATATCAACTGACTCTGAAGAATCATACTTCTAAGGAAACAGAACACGTTAGGTCCTAAACCTCACAAAATTGAAACTACTGAGCATACAGCAACATACCTGCCTTTCCATAAATAACGGAATGAACTAGGTGTGGCAACATGTAATGCAAAATTGGACTGACATCATAAGTTGCGGATATTTCCTGAAGGGTTGTAACCAAATCTGGAATGTTACGCAGATGAGTAAACGGTCTGCATAAGGAAACAAAAATAATAATAAAACAGGTGCCTTTTCTTATAAGTTTACCTAAAATGCTGACAGCTGAGAATTCTTTACTCAATTTCAACAAAAAGCAAATGAGCAAATTTAATAAGGTGCAAATTTTGTTTTCTAAATATGACAGATCACAATTTCTTGAGATTGGAAAAAGAGAGATTGGTTACAACAGAGACTTGTATCCCATCTGGAGATGAGCTTCCATTCTCTAATATACTGATGAAAGATATAAAGCCTGTCGATGACACAACCAGGATCTTTACATCTTCAAGTCACCAATTCATTAAGATTAGGTGTCTATCTCACTCTGGGCCAGGCCTCACTACTCTGGAGGAAATAACCTTTCCAAAGTCTTTTCAGCTGTGGGCTCATGGAAGCTGGTCCTGTCTGAAGAGTCAAGAAATTCATGTCTTGCACATGTCCTAAGGAAGCGCTCACTCAAGCTAAGCAGCTGACGCTTTGGGTTCCTCCTATGTGGGGGAAAAAAAGCGGGGTATAAGCCCAATAAATAATAATAATACTTTCAAGAATCTTGCTGCTGCTTCTCTGCCCAACTGTAGGAGGCATTCAAAGCATGCCAGCAGACCGGTCCCTTGCTAGTCAGTAGAGCCATTTTTTAGACTTGGTCTGTCTCTTCTGAGAGCTCCACTTCTCAACTGGGCCCTGCCACTCTAGCAGCTTCTCTAACTTCTGGCTTACTGCATCTTCTTCGTTGGGACCTCCTGGTACACAGGCAGCCCAGTCCTCATCCCTGGAGTCATCAAGATGACCCCCCCCCTTGGGGGCAGAAACCCCGAGAACTTCCAGCTATGCTTGGCTATACATTGTTTACTGATGTTGAGCAATGGTCTATCAAATGGTCTTCCTTTGAGGAGAAGCACGAGGCCATCACAAGACATTTTTTCTATGGTTAAAATTAGATATTCTGAATTATTATTATTATTTGCAGAAACATACTAATCCAAGTGTATATTCACAAAAAGCTGAATCTGGAAAGGAAATCCTAGAGCTAGAAGTTCAACGACAGCAGGAAATTTTAATAAAATAAACATGCATCAAAATCTTAGTACCTTATTACTTAAGGTAGCTTTAAAAAAAGGCTCATCCATTTATCTTAAATTCAGTAGCTGAGACTATCTTTCAGCATAACTCCAAACTCCATCATTATGGCAAATAATAGGTTCATGAACCTATTAATGATTAATGTTACAGCATTTTTCATGTACAAAGTAACAATCAACTCTGTATAAGCTTTGTAAAACTGAACACAAAAATACTAACTATAGCAAATGCAACTTATTTGAAAGATGTTTCAGTGACTGATGGTTGCAGAGGCAAACTGGACCTAAAAGGTAAAGGTGACCCCTGACAATTAAGTCCAGTCGTATCCGACTCTAGGGTGTGGTGCTCATCCCCATTTCAAAGCCGAAGAGCCAGCGTTGTCCGAAGACGCCTCTGTGGTCATGTGGCCGGCATGACTCTCCTTGCCGCAGCGCGTAGCATGCGGCTGGAACACGGAGCGCTGTTTACCTTCCCGCAAGCAGTACCTATTTATCTACTCGCATTAACATGCTTTGGAACTGCTAGGTTGGCAGCAGCTGGCCAAGCAACGAGAACTCACCCCGTCGCGGATTCGAACTGCCGACCTTTCGATCGACAACTCATGGTTCAGCGGTTTAACCCACTGCGCCACCCGCTGGCCATAAACTGGACCTACTAATCAACAAATGCATGCTTACTTTTCCCCAAGTCCCTCTCTCTTTTGACTCTGTAGCAGGATGATCAGGCAGCCTAGTCCCTCTTTGATAAGACAGGGTGTTTTGGTCACAGTCTTGCTGATTTGTAACATCAAGGAATTAGTCAAAGATGTTTCCATTGTCGTCTTCACAGCTAATTGGCAAATTATCATGTAGGTTGCTGCTTTGTAATCCACCAATGATGACTTCAAACCCTATGAGAAAGAATTAAAAATGCATTTGACAATTTAAGTACAAAGAAACATAAACAGGTCTTGACAAGCAGTACTACACCAAAACTTTGGAAGACATAGGCCTACCTACAAAAAATTAAATGACTTCCCCGATTCAGAACCCTGGGTGCACACCAATGAGCACATGGAGCTCTAATGCAAGCACATCCCTTGGCACACATGGAGTTGCCCCCTCCATTATAGCGTATGGGGAAGCCTTTGGAGACAAGAGAGTTCCTGCATCTACAATAGAATGTTAGAATCGGAGCCATTTACTCTAAAATACACTTTCATTTGTAGAAGTAAATAGGTTTTAATCAACAATTAAAAAATAGAGACGCACAAAAAGTTAAGGGAAGGAGGCACAAGCTGAGAAACACGAGACTGAGAATAATTATTTCCAAAGCCTTTTCATCTCATACAGGTGTCCCCCGCTTAATGGCGTTCTGCTTAATGACCCCCCACATATACGACGGGGGTCATTAGCAGAATGTCATGGGTCTCTTTCCCTACCTTTTCGAAGTTTGAGGCGTCTCCCTGGTTGTGGGCCTCTCCAGAGGCCTGTTCCTGGCCTCTGCAGGTCTCTGTAATGCAAATTGGAAGTGCCTTATGGAAGCCTCTGTGGGCCATTCCAAGGCCCTCAGAGGCCAGGAACAGGTCTCCGGAGAGGCCCACGACCAGGGAGAGACCTCAAACTTTAAGGTAGGGACGGGCCTGCTTAATGACGGGCCTGCTTAACGACAGGGTTACAGGAACATATCCCCGTTGTTAAGTGGGGGACACCTGTATACTTCTGGTGCACCTACAAACCTACACCTACATTGTAAGTACAGCCACCTTTCCCCCCCAAACCAACAGTCAACCCAAGGCTAACGCAAAAGGGAAAATCTCTAGTTCCATTTCACTGAGCACAAAATACTTCCTCAAAAGCCAACTGCTGTAATCTAACGAGAAAAAGCATGTCATGCTAAGGAAAACTGAATCACTGGGTACCTTTTGGATATAAGGAAGCAGTTTGGAGACTATAGTATCCGTCATCCTTTCTGCCGCCCCGAGCACAGACACAACGGTGGAAGCATAAAAAGTAAACAGGACTCTCATCTGTGGTAAGCTTCCAGGATACAGTGAAAAGGCCTTGAGAGAACAACATATTTATTTTAGGACAAAAATACAAAGCAACAGAAAAATCCTGTAATCACAACATTCCTTTAACAAGGTGCAGTTTGCTTTAAGAAAACTCTAGGCCAGCTCACTTGCCAATAGAGAACCTTGTACACGAAGTAGGGGATTTGAAATGCACACAGAAGGTAACATGCCTTTTTGCAGGGTAGGACTGTGTAAAATAGGAATGTATCCATGTGGAGTTACCTTGTATATAAAATAGGGAAGGAAACATGTACTATCCTTCCATCACATGCCCATGATCCCCAACTGGTGAGCACACGAATCATCCCCAAGAAAGTTCAATTTGTATGTCACAATATTCTGAGACTAATATAATAAGTGCCAGTGTCTTGTAGTGGTTAGTGTTGGACTTGAACCAGGAAGCCTCAAATCCCCTGTCAGCCAAGAAGCTTACTTGGTGACTTTGGGTCAGTCACTATCTCTCAACCTAACCTTCTTCATAGGAGTGATGTAAAAAGAAGCAGAGGAACCACTGGAGAAGGGCAGTATAAAAATGTGAAAAAATAAAGATGCAATCTTATGTACACTAACTTTAGAGTATGTAAACCCAGTAAACATAGTAGGATTTACCGTACTTCTGAGTAAACATGTATAAGATTGAACTATAAATGTTCCTTTTCCCACTAACGTTACATTACATGATATTCATTAGAGAGAAACATCCTCTATACAGAGAATAATATAAATGGTGCAAGATTGGCTAAATATGGCCACCACCAATTTTTGTAATATGTTAGTGTAATACTGTATTTAGTATCCACACCCACTGTTCAGATCTGCCTGGTATAAAAGGACTCCACTGCAATAATTTTAGCCTCGTACAGTCAGGTTCCCATTTTCTTGTTGTTGTTTTTTAGTTCTTTAGTAGTGGATTATTTACTTTATATACTTAAAATGAGTGGAGAGATTATTGCACTGACATTGTGGTGGAACAGGACACCAACCTTTACAGATCTTGTTACTAGACTGCATATGAAATCCATGAATCCCAGGTCTTTGTAGCAGTGGGTAATCAAAGTTCCCCGTGCAAGAGGGACTCCTGGTTTCTGTCATTAAGGAAGCCAAACAGAAAAAGATTAGGGAAAAAAATGCAGCTAACAAACAGTTTACTTCAAAATGTACAGGCTTGGATCTTGAGAACTGTAAGTGGAAAACATATCTGTGCTACTATGTGACCTCTTGCTCAAATGTTAGCAAAGAATTTCTCACAGTTCAGCACCACAATTTTCCAGGGATTGCATGCCAGAACAAGAAACAGGTTCATAAGGAAGATACTAGCTGTAGCATATGAACTCTAACGTAAAATAAAAATAAGGAGCTTCTGCAAAGGCTTGCACAAAACCAGAAGAATTGTTCTGGGTTTGGGATCATTTTTCACACAATATTCTTCAACTAGGTCAGAAACAGCCCTTCTGTGAGCAGTCCCCCCCTCAATGAAATTCATTTGCCTTCCCTGAACTAATTTCTGCAATTAGAACAGGAATTCCAAGTTTGCAAAATAGCTAAAAACTACATAGTCCCAATTATCCCAAGGCACTTTGAAGCATCTCTTTTGCATGCTGAACTATGATATTCCATGGGCATTTCTGCCTGCCAGTTTTCTATGCTGTATGAAAATAATCCTGGATCCAGTTTACATGAATTAAAGACCCCCCAGAGCTCAGTGTTATTTGAAAACATGTACATGACTTCTGCCATGTGGCCCAATCCAATACAGGTTTATCCACAAGGAACTGAGTTCAATACAGCTTGCTCTCAAGTGTGCATAGGCCACAATCCTATGTATGTTTACTTGGAAGTAGCAGTCAGATTCTATGTTTGTTTACTAAGACGTCCCACTAAGTTCAATGAGAATTACTCTGAAGGAGGTGTGCACAGTATCATGATCTAAGTACCAATGAGCTTTCCAGGAAATATGGTGAAGTCAAATAAACACTTGAGCCAAAAACTGAACTTGCACAATCAAAATATTGGCTTAAAGCCCAATCTTAACCAACTTTCCAGTTCTGACGCAGCCATGCCAACGGGGCGCACGCTGCATCCTGCAGTGGGGGAGAGTCATCACGGAGGCCTCATCAAGGTAAGGGAGCATTTGTTCCCCTATCTCGGGGGTGTATTACGGCTGCATCGGCACTCGAAAGTCGGTTAGGATAGGGCTGTTATTCTGCTTATGTCAATCAGAGTAGTTAATTGCATAATCAACAATTATAAAATGCTGGGAAAGTAACACTTAAAAACCAGTGGAAGTATAAAATAAGCCAACATGCAAAACAGGCAGATACGCAAGACTCAGGGTCACCCGCTGGGTCCTGAGTCTGGGCTGCCTGTCAACTGGCGGGCCGGAGGTCTACTCGGGGAAGGGGACGCTCGTCCCCTTCCCGGGTGTAAACCGGGGCCGGCCCAATGGGCCTCCTCAAATTTCTACTAAATAGCTGGTGGAAGTAGAGGAGGCCGTGTAACAGCCTAGCTAGATACGGCCGCCGCCATCCCCCTCCCCGGCCGGCTAGGCCAATGACCCCCCTCCCTCGCCTGCTGAACCGCCCCCGCCAGATCCTGACTCACCTCCTCCAGGAGACATGCGGATGCTCCGACGACAGAGGCTGGCCTTTGTGCTGGCCTCCCTTGCTCCTGAGTAGTCGCGAACATGCTTTATGGCACGTTCATGACACTTTAGAACGGCGGAGCGCTCACTCCGCCGTTATAAAGATCCCAAGAATTTTGCCATAAATCTCCTAAGTGGAGTCCTAAGCACAGACACAGATTGGTAAGACTGTGCCAAACTGCTGCAGGTAACCATATATCATGGACTTTGGAGTAGAATTTTTCATACATTTACTTTTCAGTACTTCACCTGAATTGGATGCAGCCAATGCCACTTGTGAGCTGGATCATTAATTTTTAGAAGCTGGATAACTCGCACAAACAATTTAGTCTCATGATAAGGCAACACACAGCCAACCAAACTGTCCGAGTTGTAAAGGTGAATATGAAACCTAGCAAAACAAAAACACACAAACACATCCACATGATATGATTAAGCATAGGAAGTAATTAGACAGAGTTCATTAATAGCTGTTATGGCTCAGAGCAGTTCACAGAATATAGTGTGATTCCAGAGACTGATTCAACTGAACAATCAGGTGACAGATCGATTGTTCCAGAAAAGCACAAGCCCCATTCCCTCACCATATAGTGCAAGAGTTTGCAATCCTATACACACTTTCCTGGGAGTAAGCCCCACTGAATATAATTGGACTTACTTCTGAGTAGGCATGCATATGATTGTGCTGTTAGAGAGGCACGGATGGATTACCTGTGAATCAGCCACTCCAGACACTTCTGGGCTGGTTTAAGCAGGAAATAAGGAGACAAATGAATAAGGAACAACGAAATATTTTCATCCAGTTGCTGATTTACTGCTTTAGTTTGGACACTGCGCTCCAAACCTTTGGAGACTTGACTGAAAAGCGTTGACTGAAATGTCTCAAAGGATGGATCAATCCCAATCATTTCCTCTAGGCCAGTGCACCCTATGAAAAATGAGAAAAACAGTTCATGCAATTATTTTGTAGGGTCCAGTCCTGACAGTTGCAAACCATTCTGTGCAGAGTGGCACTAGAGAAGAAGCCACATGAACACAAGTCACGTCTGACCCAGCAGTTCCATAGGGACAGTCGCTGATTCACGTGAAGATGGTCACACTCACAAGTGAGAGGCTGCATTTGCATGCAAAAAGCAGGTGCATCCCAGAACTGCCTGAGTTACTCAGTCTGGAGCAATGAAATAATATTTGTACAGGCTCAAGCTATATAAGACTATTTATATTCTGCTTTTCAGCCAAGATTGCCTCTCAATTCATGATACTTCTTTAAATCACTCTAGAACAGGGGTGTCAAAACATATGGCCTGCGGAGCCTCTTTATGTGGCCTGCAATGAACAGCCTTGCTAATTCTGAGTGCCTCCAGTTTGGTTGCAGAGGCAAACCCACATCCTGCAAAAATGCTCAGTGGGGTCATCCCCAAGTGAGCTTCAGAAGTACTTGGAAGCAGCAGAACCACACATTGTTTCGAAGTGCTCCAAAGCTCAGCCCAATGTCAGGAGATAAGTCCTCATCCTTTCCCCAAGCTGGGGGAAAACCAGAGTCAGTGGCAACCACAATTTTTGGCCAACTACCAATTCCAGCCAAAATTCTGGACCCTTGATTTTTTAAGAGCCATACTTACCTATTGCAAAAAAGGTCTCCCTGTCAATATTGGCAGCTTCCTTGCAATCAAACAGCAAGGATGCCACTTCACTTCGAGACAAGAGACTCGGATCATTCTGAGGAAGTGCAAGGCGTTTCAGCTGGTGAGCGAGAGATGTCATTTTTACACTGCTGTGGGGAAAAAAATCAGTTATGGGCTTTAGCAGATTTAGCAAGTATTAGATAAACCGAAACAGATCTAGTGATGTAGGTTTGCCAGAACATTCTGCTGAAAATTTTCCCAATGCCCTAACTGAATTTGGATCTGATGTAGCATATTATTTGACTTATATTGAGTAAACAAAACTAAAAATTATAAAACAAAATTTATAAATTAATTTTACATACTTTATATGTAAGAAGTATACATATACATTTATAAATATTTCAAAACTTTTTCCAAGAGCCAGAAGTCCTTGAGTTTAAGTCCATTTACTGTGCTTTGGATGTGATTTTCAAATGACTTCAAAGCTTAACTTTGAAATACTTCTAGACATGACAATTCAATAGTACACATTTCCCTTTTGCTGTTTAAATTTTAAGGAAAAAGCAAAGGCACTGAAAATATTAATATGTTGGTTTTAGAATGTCCAAAGAGTTGCATATGAGATATATAGGTATTTCCTAGCTACAAAATCCTCTTTCCACATTCTGGTCATGCATTCAAGACAACGCACGGAAGGGGGGGGCAGGGTCTCACCAACTTGCTCTACCCCTAACCTAACCTTCACATGTTCAGTGAAAGGGCTGTAGTTCAGTGGCGGAGCATGTGCTTTGCAAATGCAGAAAGTCCCAGGTTCAAAGCCTGGTATCTGCAGGTACATTGGGAAAGACCCCTGTGTGAAACCTTGGAGACCACCATCAGGCAGCACCGAACTCAATGGACCAAAGGTCTGATTCTGTAGAAACCAGCATCCTTTGAAGCAGAGAACAGGCAACGTTAGCAGTCATCCGCAGATGAGGGCGCCTGCTGATCTCAAATATATTCATTTGAACCACCAACTTTGCCCAAATACTCAGGTAAAGGTCTGTGAAACACAGCATTATCATTCTCCTAGTTAAAGGGGGAAATAAGAACAGAGTGCCTATTGCTTTGAATTTTTTTAAAAATCCCAATATGTATGCGTTTGCCAGTAAGGAAAACTTCAAGTTTACATGTTTATAACTCATCAAGCAATAACTTACATATATGAGCCACATTCTGGTAATACTTTTATTATTATGACCAATCAAAAAGGAACAAAATCTCAAGTCAGCATTCAAGTTTTCCAGAGCTTGGATATTCTACTTGCTCATCAGGTTGGATGAGTTAAGAAAAGCAAAAGGGGTGTGTGTGTGAAATGACCCTCAAAGATCTTCATTTTCATATTATCACCAATTTTTATGGACTTGAAGAATATCACATACACTAGACTGCCATCACAGAGCAACCACCATGGAGAAATCCTAATATGATACTTTAACATGGAGACAGTTCTCATGTCCATTTGCAAGGTCATAACTTAATGAATCAGGACTTGGCATACAGTATGCCGCATACTGACCTAGAAACAAGCCTTACTGAACCGTTAAGTAAACATGCCTAGTGGAAGGCATTAAAGGGCTCCATGGAGCAGCGAAAGAATATGAATATACCAGGTGGCCCAACACGCGCGCCCCTCCTCCCGAGCTTTCTTGCTAGTTGCCCAACATGCGCCCCCCCCCTCTTGCCGCTCGGAATCCCCCCTTCCCTATCCCGATCGCAGCAAAGGCACACTCACAGCTCAAAAGTGTGATCGCCAGCACAGCAGGAGCACAGAGCACGCTGCGACGACCTCTTCCGAGGTTGCTGTCCCCTCCCACTCACTTCCGGAGGCTTAGGGAGATAATCGGGCTGGCAACCTCGCGAGAGCTCGCCCCAGCATGCCGCGCGCTCCAGCTAACGATCACGATCACGCTCAGAAGCTGCTGAGCGCCTTTCGCTTGTGTCAGTGACATTGTAGCTGACAAGCGCCTTTCCGAATATCAGCTGGAGTGCGGGCGGGACCTGAAGAACTCTCCCCAGCATGGTTCCTGACTGACGAGCGCAAAGGCTCCTTTCCCATTGTCAGTGGAGCGCGGGACATGCTGGGAAGAGTTGGTGCTCAGCGGGCTCAGCAGCAAATTAAAGGAAGGGGGTCACATGGGAGAGGTCACATGGGAGGGTTTGTGGGCGGGGGAAAATGTGAAAAAGGGATGGGCCAGCCCGGGGAGTTGTATTTGTACTTGGGTTTTAGAAGGGGTAGGAGCTGTTTGTGATCTCTGGTGAGATCACAGGCCCAGATAGCGTTCTTTTATCCTCAATTATTACTCAGTGTGGGTCTTTCAGCTCTGCTTGTGCAGTGCTCATTCAGCTGCTTTTTAAAATTCAATTACTACTGCAATCTTAAAAAAAAAATCCCAGTGGTCTTTACAGCTCTGCTTGTGCAGTGCTCATTCAGTTGCTTTTTTATTCAATTAGTATTGCAATCTTTAAGGGATATCCCTGTGTAGGTCTTACAGCTCTGCTTATGCAGTGGTCATTCAGTTACTCAAACTCTTCTTAAAATTAAGCAGCTGCAGCACATAGCAGGCTGCAGGGGTCCACAAAGCTTTTATCTATTATTGGCATGAGATATTGGTGCTCCATCTTTCAATTTTGCCTGCCAGAAGGGCTAGATTACAATTAGATTTGTTTTCCACTTTTAAAAATATTTCATTGTTATTTGCCGCAACACAATGAGTGATAAGAGAGAGAGGTTGGTTCAAGATGAGAAACGTTGTTTTCAGGGTCGCTGGACATGTGAATATCTTTTTGTACAATCCAGTGACAAGGCACAATGTCTTGAGTGCATGCAAGTAGTCAGTGTGCTCAAACAGTAAAATATAAATTGTCATTACGTTACTAAGCATGCCTCAAAAGTATTGCAATGTCAAAGATGAAGTGAGAGAAACCCTTGTCAAGGAACTGAAGAAGAAATTTATCAGACACAACTTTCATAAATGGACCTCTGACCAGATATGGACATCGATTTGTGGTGTTGACATCCGCAGGCATCTCTCAAGTGACTTGTCTTAAAAAGCTTGTTAGTAGCGGTATATGGAGCTGACCATTGACAGTACGCAAAGCCCAAAATCATGAAGCAATGGAAAAAACCGCTCCTTTGAAAGTAATTTGAAGAACTGTGTATCTGTGCAGGTCTGCTGTATAAGAAATGGGTCAGCCTGAAGTTAAAGTTCTATCCAATAGTAGCATTCCACAGTTGAGATGTCAATCATTCTGGGATTGCTGAATAGCATCATCAAGGAGGGTTAGTAATACTTGCTTAAATTATATTCTTGCCAGCCAACCTTCTTGCACACTCCAACACTTTCTCACTGTGGGAGCTCATCAATTCATCAGCGACTCCATTCTGCCACAGCTTGTCAGTCCAGCATTCTTGTCTCCCATCCAGGGCATGAGTTCCTGCTTAGCTCTTCAGGCAGTACACAGAGGTGTATCTATGTAATACGACACCTATGGCAAGCATTTAAATTTGCACCCCTGTCCAAACACCCATGTTTTAGAAACACCCATCTTTTTAGATAACCTTACCAGAATATCAGCTCAAAAATACCAGAATATCAGCTCACAAATACAAGTAGTCGAGTCAAGTTTATCTTTTAATTAACAAATCATGGCAATACCTGAAAATTGTAACTTCACCTTCCTTGCTTTTGCTGCTGCAAATTGGTCTGTGATCAAAGTTTTTTCAGTTTCTTCTCTCTCCATACTCTGCAGAATAAGATCACAAGTCTGCCTTGACCCATGGAGGCTCTCAAATACGAAAGTATTAATTTTAATTCATTTCTTGTTTCACTGACCTCATTTTCTGTCATGTCCTAGAGAACTTGAAGTATCTCATCAAGGTACTTGTTGATGGGCTTCACTGCTTCTGTCCTTGCACTCCACCTGGTTTTGGACTCTGACTTAACAACCACAGGCATGGCATTTTTTTTAGTTTTTCCCAGTGTTGTGTTGAAAAAGAAAAACAGGTAGAGAGCTTCAGTGGTTCCAAAAACTGTGACCATCATTGCATTCTGCTTCGCTGCATGCACACCCACCAAGTTGAGTGTGATTGTCAAAATTCACAAACACTGCCAGGTTGTTCTCAATTATTCTTTGCTGAACACCATTTCTATGTCCAGCCATCACAGTAGCGTTGTCATAGCACTGTGACCGACAATCTTGTAGCTCCATTTCGCCCTTCTCTAGCTGCATTAAGGTGTCTTCAACCAAGCTCTCGGCATTCTTCTGCCTTATCTGAATTAAACCAAGGGCCTAATCCTATCCAACTTTCCAACACTGATGCAACCACAGTGCAGCCCCGAGGTAAGGGATCAAATGTTCTTCCCTACACTAGAATAATGAACACACATGTAAACTACTTTTCAGAACATTGCAAAACTTCTATAAATCCACTAATGTTTCATCTGGATAAGAGGCAAAACTAAATATTTGGTTACATGGAGCTGAAAAATTATGATGGACATCTTGAAAGGTCACTGTCACTGCCACCAATGGCGTTTCACCTACTAAGGGTCTTCCCAGAATGAAACTGTCACATCTGCGTTAGCGGCGCCTGTCGTCCAGGCGGGCAGTGGGACATCGAAAGGGTTGGGTTGAGACCTTTCAGCCATTTAAATAAACAGTAAGGGATTTAGATATGGTTAACAGCAATTTATTTTTAACACTCTGGTACAGAAAGTTATTCTTCACTTTCCGCGGTAACATTTAACTTGCAACTTCTATTTTTGCGGAGGCAGCCGTCCGTTACTCTGTTGAACTTCTATATTCCGGGGCAGGGCACTGATGCATCCGAGATTCTTCGGTCTGGTGTGTTGGGAGCTAGGGTAGCGGTGGGGATGTAGCTCTCGGCAGTTCTTCTTTGGGTTGGCAGCGGTGGCCCCGTCCTAACCCTGGGCAAGCGTAAATCCTCAGGGGTTCCCAGCCCTCAGGAGCTATGATGTTAGGCAGAGAGAGGGACCTGATGCCAGCAAGGTTCCCGGGCTTAGTGGAGGCCCATTTCCCCCAGTACAGCCTTCCTAGCTTCCACACCTGTTCAGCCCCTTCCAGCCTTTTGTCTTCCTTCTCCGGGCGGGGCAGTTGCGTTTGCCCCTTCCCAGTGTAATTCACCTCAGGTGTGCCTCTGTTTTCTCCCTGAGAGTAGGGGCGTGGCTCCTGTTGATACTTAGGATAATCCGCCTGTGGGCTTCCTTGACGCTGTCCCTTGGTGAGGCCAGCTGGGTGTTTACATACCTCCCCCTCTGAGACAGTGTCAAGGGGGCCGGTTTCAATGTCCTGTCTGGAGAGAAAATCAGCATTAAGGTGTGCTTTTCCTTTGCAATGTTTTATCTTGAAAGCGAAGGGTTGTAAGTTTAAATACCAGCGGGTTAGTCTTGGGTTATGAGGGATGAGTCTCTCTAGGGGTCGGACATCCTTCCACCCTACGCTGGGTTAGCAGATGACCTGCAGGGTAGACGGATCGTCCTGCTATCTCGAATGTCTCTATTAGCCGGATAGCTTCTTCTAGTGAGTCTGGCTCGTTGCAGAGGATCCAATTCTTCGCGGCGGCTGGAATAATGGCCACAAATTGCTCGACCATGACTAGCTCGGCTACCGCTTCTGCTGACCGGATCGCTGGTTTGAGCCAGCTCAAACAGTTGGCTCTTATCTTGTTTCCTAGTAGTTGAGGGCTACTACCCTTCAGGAAAGTCACATCTCTTAGCCGTTGTCGATAAGTTTCTTCGGAAATATTGAGAGTCCCGAGAATGGCGGCTTTTACCTGATCATAATCCATTGCCGCTGTGGGTGTCTGGGTGTCCCCTGCTTCTTGAGCGGCCGACACTAAACAAGGAGTCAGGATGGTAGCCCACTGACGCGGATCCCATCCAGCAGCCATAGCCATCCTCAGGAGTCATTTTGGGGATCTTGAACTGTGGTAGTGTCGGAGGTGGTCCACGGGTGGCAGCTGTGTTGGGGGTTGCTAGAAGGCCCAAGATGTTGGCTTGTTGTGTGGATAAGGCTGCGAAAATTCGTTGATGTTCCATTCCTTGTTTTTGCTGTAGATGTAGCCATCTGTCCCACCATTTGGCTCCGGGCCCGCCCGTTGCGTCCGATCCAGTATGCATCCCTGGCATCTCCACCATTGTCACATTTGCGTTAGCGGTGCCTGTCGTCCAGGCGGGCAGTGGGAAATCGAAAGAGAGGCTTCTGTGAGGTTGATTACATTCTGTCATGTAATAGCCCTGCTCCAGGGCTGCCACAGTTGATCTCCATGTCTCCATCCTGAACCGGCACTTGCATAAGAATTTGTTGAGGGCTTTGAGACCCAGGATCACTCTGGTGTCTCCATTCTTCGGCACAAGGAATACGATGGAATACACCCCCTTTACATAAGAACATAAGAAGAGCCCTGCTGGATCAGGCCAAAGGCCCATCTAGTCCAGCTTCCTGTATCACACAGTGGCCCCACCAGATGCCTCAGGGAGCACACAGCCAACAAGATAACCTGTTTCCTGCTGCCACTCCCCTGCACCTGGCACAGAGAAAACCTACTTCTAAAACCAGGAGGTTGCTTATGGCTTGTAACCTGTGACGGTCTTTTCCTCCATGAATCTGTCCAAGCCCCTTTTAAAGGTATCTAGGCCAGGTGCCATCACCACATCCTGTGGCAAGGAGTTCCACAGATGAATTACACGCTGGGTAAAGAAATATTTTCTTTTGTCTGTTCTAACTAATGGCTTTTGACACCATTGACCATGGTGTCCTC
This sequence comes from Plestiodon gilberti rubricaudatus, assembly GCA_026170595.1. Taxonomy (NCBI): domain Eukaryota; kingdom Metazoa; phylum Chordata; class Lepidosauria; order Squamata; family Scincidae; genus Plestiodon; species Plestiodon gilberti. The sequence continues at coordinate 50,644,438 of JANXHW010000001.1, read as the reverse complement.
CTGGGTCGGTTGGCCGGGTTGGGGCTTGGAGGCACTGTTCTGAGGTGGTTCCGCTCCTTCCTGGCTGATAGATCCCAGAAGGTGGTGCTGGGGGATGCTTGTTCGGCACCCTTGCCCTTGAGGTGTGGGGTGCCGCAAGGGTCAATTCTATCCCCCATGCTGTTTAACATCTATATGAAGCCGCTGGGAGAGGTCATCCGGAGGTTTGGGGTAGGGAGTCATCAGTATGCTGATGACACCCAGCTCTTTCTCTCCTTTCCACCTGACTCCAAGGGGGCGGTCGATGTCCTGAATCGTTGTCTGGAGGCAGTTGGGAGCTGGATGGGGGCTAACAAGCTGAAATTAAATCCTGATAAGACAGAGGTTCTGCTGGTCCAGAAGTCTACGACTCAGGTACTGGATCATCGTCCTGCTCTGAATGGGGTTGTACTCCCTCTGAAGGAGCAGGTCCGCAGCTTGGGGGTTCGCCTGGATCCGCAGCTGCTCCTGGATTCCCAGGTAGCGGCCGTGGCCAGGGGGGCTTTTGCCCAGCTTCGGCTGGTGCGCCAGCTGCGACCGTACTTGGATCGTGCAGACCTGGCCACAGTGACCCATGCCCTAGTGACATCTAGACTAGATTACTGTAATGCGCTCTACGTGGGGCTGCCTTTGAAGACTGTTTGGAAACTGCAACTAGTGCAGAATGCGGCGGCCCGCGTGGTTGCCGGGGCTTGTCGGTTCGACTCAGTCGAGCCGTTGCTTCGGCGGTTACACTGGCTGCCGGTTCGTTTCCGGGCACAATTCAAAGTGCTAGTTTTGACTTTTAAAGCCCTTAACGGCTTGGGTCCAGGGTATTTGAGGGACCGCCTCCTTCCTTATAATCCGACCCGTACTCTGAGGTCATCAGGGGGGGCCCTGTGAACTGTGCCGCCTTTGACAGAAGTGAGGGGGATGGCGGCGCGGAATAGGGCCTTCTCGGCGGTGGCGCCCCAATTGTGGAATTCCCTCCCCCAGGAATTAAGAATGACTCCCTCCTTGGAGGCCTTTCGGCGGGGCCTTAAGACGTTTTTATTTAGGATTGCTTTTAATGTCTGACGTGGTGGGCTGACCTTTTAACAAATGGTTTTAACATATGTAAATGTAACCCACTGGGGTTGTTTGTTTTAACTTAAATTGTTTTAATTAATTTTAATGTGTTTAATGTGTTTATATGTATTTTATGTATTTTAATATGTTGTAAGCCGCCTTGGTTGCCCTTGTGGGAGAAAGGCGGGCTACAAATCTCTTAAATAAATAAAATAAATAAATAACTCTCCCTCCACTCAATTTTAGTGCATTTCCCGTGGTTCTGGTGTTGTGCGAGAGGGAGAAGAATTTCCCTCTATCCACTCTCTCCATTCCATGCATAATTTTATACGTCTCAATCATGTCCCCCCTCAGCCACGTTTTTCTAGACTGAAAAGCCCCAAATGCTGTAGCCTTTCCTCATAAGGGAGGTGCTCCAGCCCATGAATCATTCTGGCAGCTCTTTTCTGAACTTTTTCCAATTCAACTATATCCTTTTTGAGGTGTGGTGACCAGAACTGGACACAATACTCCAGATGTGGCCTTACCATCGATTTGTACAAAGGAAGCCATGCTGACTCTCCCTCAGCAGAGCTTGTTCTTCTATCAGCCCATTCCAACCCAACTCCTCTCCAAGTCAGGCATAAGTGTGGCCTAAGTGCAGCCTAAGTTAGGCAGAAGTTATGTCTGAGTTAGGTCAGAGGTATGCCTGAGTTAGGCAGGCTGCAGTTTCTGTGGCCCAGCACCACCCCAGGATCCAGGCAACACTTACCTCCCAGGCAGGCAGGCTCTCCAGGCTCGGTGTCTGGCTCGGGCATGTGCAGGCCTGTGTGTCTGCACGTGTCAGCGTCCATCCATGGCAGCTGCTGCAGTGTCTGTCTCAGCCCGGTCGCAAAGGGGCTGACCGCAGGCAGGGGAGTTGCGCCAGTCATGTGGTGGACGCAGGGCAGGTGACAGGTGAGCGAGGTGCCCGAGCCAGCTGCCACAGGGCACCCTGTGCATCAGCCATCTGCTGCAGGGGAGAGTGGCCGTCCCCCCTCCTGCAGAAGGCGATGCCACCCCCATGCCACGTTGAGGCTGCACATGGGAGTCATGGGGGGGAGCGGGGGAGGGAAGGGAAGGAGGGGGGTGGGAACGTCACACACAAGGGGGGGCTCATGATGTCTGGAACTGCCTCTGACATGACTTGCCCGTGCGCTGCCTGAAGCCCTGGACCTCCAGGGCCGGGGCAATGCCCACAAAGAAGGCATCCCGGCGTGCGTTCTGCTCTGTGCCCTGGCCAAGACCGAGAGATGCCTTGGGCTTGTCTGCTGCGAGCGTGAAGGGCTCACGCAGCTCATCACGCCCCCAGATGGGGCGACGACAGCACCTCTCGGCAGGCGCTCTGGCAGGGTGGGGGGTGGCCAGCAGCCATCATCAGGGAGTGGGAGGGGAGGCAGACACACAGGCAGGCAGACAGTGGGTGCTGGGGAGGGGCACGGGTGGGTCACAGACAGACAGACAACAAGGCTGGTGGGAGAGAGATTCCGAGAGAGGGGTCTACAGAGACCAATAGGGACACAGGGGTTGCTCTGCAGATGAAGGCAATGCAGAAACAGGTGCCTCTTATGCAGACGGACTGTGGGCGGAAGCGGCTGCATTACAGGCGGACCTTCGACGGAAGCGGCTGTATTACGGGCGGACCTTTGACAGAAGCGGCTGCATTACAGGCGGACGCCCTGGCTGGCGAGATCCCCGGTTGCTGAGCGGCCACTACACAGATGCAGCGGCCACAAGCGGCCCCGCTATGGGCTCCGTGGCGCCTGTCACTGTTTGCCTGCCTGAGAGGGCCCCCCAACTCCCCCTCCCCTCTGTCCCATGGGGGTCTGGCAGCCTCCCTGCTGTGTTGTCCCTGGGAAGGTAGTGGCAGTCCCTGGAAGGGATTCATGCAGGGGCTTCAGTGCTGGGGGCTGTCTGTGTGTGGAGGGCAATGCTTGTGTAACAGTGGGCACATATGTTTCAAGGAGGCTCTGCCCGAGGGGCCTCTTTATTGTTCTGGAACGTTAGCAGAGATGGCCAGGCCAGGCGAGGCTGCCAGGGGTAGTCACAGCAGCCAATCTGAAAGCAGCAGCAGCAGCAGCAGTACACATGCCCCATGGACCTGGAGACGCAGGCTCTCCCGCTGTGGAACCACAGCCTGCTCCATAGAAAGGGGAGGGACAGCAAGAACAACAGCCAGGGAGGTGGAGCAGCAGCGCCGGCAGCTGAGGAGCGTTGCAGGGCTGGCTCTCTGACCTCTGGCAGCAGCGAGGCAGAGGACCGTGGGGCAACCAGACTGCGGGCCCAGCGGTGCTCCCAGGAAGGTAGGTGGTAGTGGACGTTCCTGGGGAGACAAAAATCAAGGGGGTGTTACATGGCAGCTGGTGTGTGGTAGCAATTGCCAGTGAAGACAAGCCAGTGTGTCTGTTGCAAAAGCCTGCAGGGAGAGAAATAACACAGCTGATAGGTGTGATACACATAGCTGCTTACCCAGGTGTAAGGCAAGCATGATCCTGTAAGGGAAAAGGGTCAAAGAGAGAGAAGACAACACATATATTGGGTCACAACCATGGCAATCCTAGCAATACTGACCTGTCAGTTGACCCTGTGGAGAAAAAGGGGGGGGGGAACAGCTGGTGTCTACAGACGGTTAACAGCACCACCACACTCGTGGTGTTGTATGCTCACATGACAACAGGCGGCAATCTAACACAATAGTGGTAAAGCAGCATGTATCCTATATATCATAGCAGGCATTGCAGGCAGGCATCTGACTACTCATTGGTAAAGAGGCATATCATGGCAGGCTATGCAGGCAGCTATGAGATAAGACATTGGTAAAGAGGCATCATGGCAGGCTATGCAGGCAGCTATGAGACAAGACATTGGTAAAGAGGCATATCATGGCAGGTTATGCAGGCAGCTATGAGACAAGACATTGGTATAGAGACATGTATCCTACCTATATTTCTATATGCAAAGAGGCAGATGTCGGAACACATGTCAGCACAACCCCTGCTCTTACCTGCACTTACCTGCTGGTGGTGTTGCCTGTGTGTGTGGGGGGGAGAGGCTGGGAGAAAGACATGGGCTATCAAATGGTAGCATGGAGACAGCTGCCAAGGCACAGCTGTAAACAGTTTGGCCAAAGCCAGAACAGCTCTCTCTGCCCTTGAGGGGGCCAGAGAGGAGAAGAGAAGAGAGAAGTGGGGTGTTTGTGAATTTTGCCCTCCACCGACAAAGTCCCACTTTGTGGCTGTGGGGGACAGAACCCTACGCCACGTGCTCAGAGAGAGAGAGAGAGAGAGAGACTGGGGGCCTGGGGCTGGGCTTTTGTGGGAAAGAGGCTGGGTGGGGCTGGGTGCCACTGGCGTCGACAGGGGGAAGCGGGGGGGGTGTCGCCAGGGGGGTGTCGCGCATCTAGGGGTGACGCGCGATCACCCCCCCCCTTACAGTTTCGAGTGGAAGGTGGGCCCGCTTGCCCGCCCGCCCTCCCCTGTGTCCGTTTGGCTCCAAAATGAGCCGAAAACGGAGCGGGGAGGGTGCTCTGCTCCTGTGCGTGACGTCACGCGCGGGGGCGGAGCCTCCCCTTAAGGGTGACGCGCGTCCCCGCTCTGGGGTGACGCGCGTCGTCGCGACGCGACTGCTGGGTGCTGATAGGCTCCCTATCTTAGGCATAACTCTGTCGGTTTCCAGACCTAGCAGGCCCAACTCCTTCCTAACTCTGACCTAACTCAGGAGTAGGGGGTTAGAAATTTTCAGGAGAGGGCTGGCTTAGGTAAGGTAAAATGGCTCCTATGGGTCTCCTCGAATTTGGGTCCACCTTTTTGGTTGACCTAAAATTTGTGTCAGCATTTGTGTTGGAGGGGGCGTGTCTGTGCTTGCCAGGGTCTGGAATCCAACGTTAATTGGTTGCCGCCCCCGTTACACCCACGGTCCGCCCATGTTCCGCCCACTTTTAGGTCAACTTTAGGTCTGACTTGTGCTGCTTAGCCCTTGGGTTGGAATGGGCTGTTCTTAGTCCGTCGGTCGTAACTTTGACCTAACTTTGCCCTAAATGGTTGCGTTCCAGACCTAAAGTCTCCCTAAACGACTTAGGCTGACTTTAGGTCTGACTTGGGCTGCTTGGCTCTTGGGTTGGAATGGGCTGTCAATCTCCTCAAAAGCAGCCTCTAAGCAACCAAGGCTGTTCTGTGTCTTTAATACTGTTTTTATTGGCATAAAAAAGTCATCAAGCCTAGACTGTTTAGATACTGGGGACAGTTGATGATGATGGTACAACCTAAATCCTACAAAAGCTTCTCATCTAGGCTTGCTCATTGGTCTGGGCAACAAGGAGACTGTTCCGCTATTGTTACCTGCAAGACTGTGTTTTTTCTGCATACCACTATTTCAACTAGACAGACACACTCATTCATACACACACAGCAATTACAAAGCCGTCTGTTTCTCTAACAAGCACGAAGGGTTCAAAAATTAAGTATACAAAAGAACACTGTAAATGATACCAGGAAATGGAAGCAAAACACACAAAGGCAGCTCTCAATTCAAGATTTAACTGGGAAAAAAGAGTTTATTTCTGTTTTTCAAGAAACAGATCACATTTACACATTGTGAAGTTAATTAATTTTCTTAAAAACAGACAATGGAAATCAGTAGTTTAAACCCCTCACAGTAATTGCCCCCAATAATTCAAAAATCATTCAAGAATTAAAATGGATATACCTTCATTTCTCAAATACCAAACATTTTGGAAACTTGTAAACAACATTATTACTTTTTCTGAACTGAAGTATTTTAGTAGCAACACTATAGCGAAGATGGCCAATGCAAATTCTTAGTATAAAAATAGATTACTTGAAGAAGTAAGGTCACTATTATAAACAACAGTTATATCATTGGCTTGCCCAATGAGAACTGCACTTCTCAGTACAACTAAGAAAAATTAGTTCAGCTTTGCTTTAATGTCAGCTAAGATTAAGAATATTCATAGATTTCCATACTCTCAGATAACATAACTTTTTCTTAAGTTGAAAAACTGCTTGGCTTATAAAGCAGTCCTCCATAAGGAACACAGTTGTTTCCGAATGTAAAGAAAACAAATAAGGCACATAAAAAATTGCATAGCTCGCACCATTTCCTAAGGAATTAGTGCTTACCATAGAGCTGAGTATCATCACAGCTGGAATGTGCATGTGGAAAATTGAGGTGGTTCTTAAAAAAATAAATAAAAACCAACCAACAACAAGGTCACTTGTGGCTATTCATGACACTTTATCTCGGTACCACCAAAGCATACCATAATACTAAAGTGTCCTAGAAATTCCTTGGCCTATCAGTTCAGGTCAATGTGCATAGAGGAATCTGACTGAAATGCTGCAGAACAATTACTTTTTCATATTCGTCAGTTCCAATTTATGCGAGTCATTTTCCAAAAGAACAAATATGACATCTCAGGGATAGATTCAGATTATTTCTCATTACACACTGACAATCATCACGTAGTGGACTCGCTGTGGGAAGAACAGCGATTTTCAACCTTTTTCTTCTCACGGCACACTGACTGCTATGGACTTTTCTATGATCTTCGCCTCTTGTGATGCAACTTCTGGCTTCCAGGAGACTCTTCCGGGTTCTGCGTCTCTGTTTCTAGGCAATTGTCTGTAGTAATGACTTGTCTGTCTCTGGAGCCGGCAGAGGAAGAGGGACAGACAATTTGTTACTACCGACAGTAGCCCTAGAAACAGAACACAGAAGAGTGTTTCAGCGATTTTCAGCCACTATGCTCCAAACACCCGTGGCACTCCTGTGGACCTTTTTGTGGCACACCAATGTGCTGCAGCACAACAGCTGAAAAATCGCTGGACTAGATTGTCAGAAGAGGTACAACTTCAGAAGAGGTGTCTATAGAGGTACAACTGAAGTGCAACTTCAGAAGAGGGTGGGGGTCCAAAGAGTTCAATAAAAGTTGGACAACTTCAGATGACCTAGACCCATATAGCACTTACTATGCAGCATTTGCAACATTCACCTCTATATCATTGACAAAAACTGGTCATATGAATCTAATCCAAGACATGGTTGCCTACGGTACCAGTGGTTTTGAATATCTAACGAAATACCATAGGCTGCAATCCTAAACGCATCTACCTTGAGCAAGTCCCATTGAACTCAATGGGACTTACTTTTGAGTAGACATGCATTGGATAGCATTGTTAGGCTGGTCTGAGAAGATGCATTCTTTTTATTGGCAATAGATAAGATTGCACAAGTCTGTGGTCTAATCTGCAGTTTGGCACTGCACCTGCGTCAGGACTTGAACTACAAAATACAGTAATCAGTGCTCAGGGTACACCTCATGTTCCCCTCTCCTTCACAGATTGGCTTCTACATTCCCTTGTGTATCACAAAAAGGCAACAGTTAGCGAGTGCAAACAAGCTAACAAAATAAAACCAATTCAGTTTTGCGCCACATAAATACATATTTTAATGCTGCCAAGATTGAAGCTTCCAAAATCATTTGCATTTTTGGCAAGGTCTGGCATAGGCCAAACCTAGGGGGAGCGAGAGAGGAAATGATGAGAGGCAACAGAGATTAGGAGTAGAAATATGGAGTCATGGAATGGTAGCATTGCGGAGAAAAGCAGAACCAGTTAAGGTATTACATTTCCTCTCCCATGAGCACCAGAAACCCCACCAAGTCTTGGTTTTCTAAGGAACAAGACTGAGTTGCAGGTGGCAGTAAAAGCATTATTGCCTGCGGTGCATTTTACTCATTTTCTTCCTATCATCTCAGGTCACACAAGTTTGTAAGATTTTTAATTGTTGCAAAAACCTACAAACCGTTCAGTCAGGGATGGCGGCAGGAGGAGTGAGCACAGCAGAGGGGATGCTGCTGCTGTGAAGTCACATTCAACTCTCGTAAACAATGTTCGATGCCTACCTTCCGCCTACACTACCCCACGATCAAGTTGCTCCATCAACATTTACACTAGAAATCTAGTTTAAAAAAAATGGAAGCTGGTCTTGTTGAAATTGCACATTTTGAAATGAAATTCTACGAATACATAGAGGGCAAGACCAGCTGCTTCTAGAGCTGGAACACCCAGCTGGAATACCAACCGTCACAATAATCATTTAGGAGAGCTGCACCTTGTATCTTAGAAACGAGTGGCTCTTCTGGGAGCTAATGCTGCTAGCAATTGGGGCTCATTGACCTAGTAGTCTCCCACTATCCCTCTCAACTTCATCTTATACAAGTGCATTCTTCAGTTAAGGCCAGGTCCATTCCTTTCGTGAGACTCCTCTTTTCTTTAGTGCAAATCAGGAATACAGGAACCTATCCCAGGAGAAGGTAGATACAACGCATCACAGGCCTCAAATGTGGACCCTCCCTATGTGCAGACTGTCGCGCTTGTGGACACTAGGGTTCCCTACATACGGCAGGAGGATAGGTGGAAAACCAAGTCAAGATGTCCATTGGGCATTATGAAAGTTTGCTTGCTTCCACCCTAACTTGGTGGCAGTCCATAATTACGCCTTACTTGTGACTAAGCCCTTAAAATCACTCAGCTGCTAGTTTGCAATGATCCTGTTCTTCCTCTACTTCATGTGTCCTTTAGTGAGTCAGGATTCACTGTGTCCACTGTCCTAATTAAAATGTGTCTACAGTGCCAGAAAAGACAAAATAAACAATTGCATGAGGGACCCATAATACAATGGACCCCACCTAGCAAAGGTAAAGGTATCCCCTGACAATTAAGTCCAGTCGTGTCCGACTCTAGGGTGTGGTGCTCATCTCCATTTCAAAGCCGAAGAGCCAGCATTGTCCGAAGACGCCTCAGTGGTCATGTGGCCGGCATGACTCTCCTTGCCGCAGCGCGTAGCATGCAGCTGGAACACGGAGCGCTGTTTACCTTCCCGCAAACGCTACCTATTTATCTACTCGCATTGACATGCTTTGGAACTGCTAGGTTGGCAGGAGCTTGCCAAGCAACGAGCGCTCACCCCGTCGCAGGAATTGAACTGCCAACCTTTCGATCGACAGCTTATGGTTCAGCAGTTTAACCTGCTGCGCCACCCGCTGGCCTCCACCTAGCAAAAGTTAGTCACAATTACGCCACCCGCTGGCCTCCACCTAGCAAAAAGTTAGTCACAATAGACTAACAATCACAGTTAGTCACAGTTAGCCCTGAAGAAAAATCACTGAACATTCAAGTGTGCTCTTCATTCCTACTAATTTTAACATTAACTAAATTTTGCTGGACTGCGCCCAACAAATACACGGATTAGTAATAAAAATAGATCTAGATCAAAGCTCAAGTGTTGCTCCCTTTTTCCAACCAAGAGGCAGCTTCAGGAGTTGCCTCGGGAACCATTCTCCTTCAGAAGAGTTCTACTGCGATTGTCTACAGCCAAAAACATAGGACAACAATGCCTCCCATTTGTTTCTCTCCCACAACCTCTGACAGACTAGCAATGATATCATGCTGCCATATCAACTTTTGCACTTGGGTACTTTCAAGATCCCATTTTCAGAGACTGAAGACTCAGGAGCAAAACCCTCCGTTTTCAAAAGGCAAGACTTGGACTGCCACAGTTAAAATGCTAATTTCTACTACAAGAAAATTGAACTAGCCAAGCAGCTACTGACTGATTTAATAATGACTGATTTGGGAAATAGGACACCTTCTTAGAACACTACCTAAGGGTGTATTGCATTGTTGAACAAGAGCAACTAATTTAGATCTGCAAAAATTCTGAAATTTTATCTTAGTACAATGAGGATCACCTACAAAACCATCCCCCCCCCCGGGCACATTAAAATATTTTAAAAGGGCAACACACAAGAGATTATGTAAACAGTAATAAGGCAGAGATCATAAACACCATCAAAAACTTAATATTAATGTTAACTTAGTTTTGAGATAGTTTTGGTACAAGAAATAATCTAGAATTCTCTCTCTTTCTAGTCTTTTCAATTAATGTTAAAGATTTTAAAAAAAACCACTTGTCACAACCTTAGTTACAACTTGGTTATTTTGCCCTCATCCCAAGTTAACATCTGATTGCTTTTAGCACTTGCACACGGCACGTACTTTCCTTGTTCCATTTTAATTAAATAAATACCAAATATACACACCCAAGGCACATCAAGAACTAGACGAACAGGCTCAGTTATATTCTTCTCTGCTCCCCTAAAGCTAGGAAATCATCCTTCCTCCCAACAAAGTCACCTGTCTCTTCAGTCCAACCTTCAAATTAGACAGCATCCTAAAGGCGATGTTTTTTCTCCACCCCAAATCATTTCATTAGCCACCCGCTATGTATACTGTTTTACAAGTCTGAATATAGGATCAGTACTGTGGCTGTGTAAAAACAATTCAATGCGAGCTTTCCTCCCTGATGCTACATCTTTGTACTGAATAAGAGACATGCATATAATTTTTTTAAGTAACACCTTAGTTTAGAACAAAAAGGCACTTTTAACTGCAAGTCAGCTTCAATGTCTGTTTCTCCATACTCAAGTCCATTGCAAGTCTCAAATTCATTTTTAAAAATCCTTTTAAAAGATGGTGTAGAAAATGTGGAGTAGAAACCATGTCTCTGGAAATTATTCAGGCAAAACTTTTGGACAGAGGCTAGATCAATGGTAATTCTATTTCTCAAACTTCCACAGTTGATTTTTATCTGCAGCATTACATGTCCTCATTTCCACATCAGGCCGCCCCTCGGGGGTACGATAGGCACTAAGGCATTTGGCTGAATGTGGATGATAAATGGTTCCATCTTCTCTAAAATGCCATATAATGGTTTCTGGGATGGCAGATCCATCTTTTGGACAATTTCTCATGCCTACGAAATCCTTTTGCTCAGGAACTTCAGCACAGAGTTCAGTCACAGAATTAAATCGGATCTCTTTATTTGTGGTATACTCAAAAAACTGGTTGCCTCCTTGGCCATGACATCCAAAGAGATTAACGTGGGCTCCGGTAGGATTATGTTCGGGCGAATTGTAATCCAGACACTCTGAGGAGATCCCAATACTATGGATAGCTCCGTGCCAGCCTGTTCGATCCTCTGGTACATGTAAGTTAGGAAAGATATTTTTCAAATACCAGTCAAAGTTCTTGCACTTCAGACGCTTTCTTAAGAGTTTTCTTTCGGAAAGATCGCCATAGTTTTCTTTCCGTGCTGGAGGGTTTCTGTTGTAGAAGTGCTCTTTATACTCATCCATCCACACCTCAGCAGCACGTGCCGTGTTCTGGAGGAAGTTTGGCCTGGCATATGGAGCCCGTTTTGGAAACACGTGTCCCACGTGAGAACAAGGGTGAATCTCCAATATACCCCCACATTGCCACACCCTAAATGAAAGTTCCAGGTTCTCCCCACCCCAGACATCCATCCCCATGTCATACGTACCAAGGTATTCAAAATACTTTTTACTCACAGCAAATAGCCCTCCAGCCATAGTTGGGGATCTTATTGGATCAATTTTAGATGTCCGCCTTCGGCGCTCATAATCGGGTACAGAGTGCCACTGAAATGTCAGCCGCCAATCAAATCCCCCAATCATGGGCTCTGCTGACTGCATATAAAATTCGAATGTATTCCAATCAATCGTATCAATAACGGGGCAAATGATCACACTCTCATTCTCAGCAATTCTTTCTAGCAGAGGCTCCAGCCACCCAGGGACACACTCGCAATGGCAGTCCAGAAAGGTGAGAACGTCACCTGTCGCAAAGGTAGCTCCAATTAAGCGGGCACGGACCAACCCCTCCCGCTTGTTAGTTCTTATCAAACGAACTCTTTTCAGATCGCTGATATACTTTTCAAGTTCACTTTTCAGATACACCTTATCACTCAAGTCATCTACCAATATAATTTCTTTGAGGAGAATCGCTGAGGAAGTTTCCAACACGCTGTGTATTGTCCGAAGCAAAGTCGACCAGGCTTCATTGTAGAAGGCAATGATCACCGAGGTGGTGGGGAGCTTTCGATAATTGTACACCTTGGATTTACACTCTGACATCCTGCTGTCTTGTATGTGGCGATGCAGAGAGATTTTGTCACTCAGGTAGATGTTAATGGCGTATTTTTCGATCAGGTCTTCTTCCAACTTCTTCTCCTCGGGGCTCAGCTGCAGGTGGGCAGGCTTCCCCCACTCTCCCAGAGAGGTGGCCTGGGGTGGGCCCTTCTCGTAGACGGGACGGGCCAGCTCCTGGGGCTGCTCTGCCTGGTCAGAGAAGTGCCTCTCCCATCTCCCCTTGGTGATGCTGCTGTCCCCCGAGGAAGAGGGCGCCTGAAAGGTGGAGATGGACAGCTCCAGGACAAAGAAGACAACAGTCAGGAGTCCCAGAAGCAGGCAGCTTCTGCCAAGCCAGGGCGACCTTCTGGCCAGCCGGATCCTCATTGCTCGCAGCAGGCGTTCGAGGGAGGCACAGCAGCCTCCAAGGCGAAGTTCCAGCGCTGCTGCCGCCGCCGCCGACAGACTTCTGGCCCCTTCCTGACCCAAGGAGAGGCGAGCAGCAGTTCCGGGCTTTGCAGAAACGCCGCTCCTTCCCGGATACGGAGGCGGCCGGGGGGGGGGGAAGAGCCCAAAGCGATGAAGCGAAGGCGAAAAAAAGGCGAGACGCGGCGCAAGCAACCCCACCCCCTTCCCCTCCCTCCCCGCTGTCTCTCCTCCCCGCTCGTCTCGGTTCCTGCCTCTTCGGGACGAAACACTCCCACAGGCGCTTGCCCGGCGCCCAGCGATTTGCTCAAAAAGTTGTCGTGTAAGGAAGCGGCTCATCATCGCACCGCTCAGCCCGCAGGACGCTGCTTTCTTCGCCACCCTCCCTCCCCAGCGCCCTGAGAGCCGCGAGTGGAGCTGCCTTTCCCGCCTCGCCCGCCCGTTGGAGCGAAACAGGCAGCCCCACGGGACGAAGGAAGAGGCGGGAGGGAAGGCGAGGTGGGCGGCGCGCGCTGCTCCGGAGGAGAGGGAGACGTGCTCGGCTGCTTCAGGAACTCGCAGGCAGGCGCAAAGGGGGGACCGGACGCTCAAAGGTTTTGCACGTCTGCCTGGGTGCAGCTCCTCGGCCGCAAGCCCTGTGGTCATCGGGGTGCTTCCTTCCGAGGGAGGCGCGCACGCACCGCAAAACTGCAACCTTACACAAGCTTGCTGGGGAGCCCGTGCCACTGATACCAGTCCGACTGGCTTGCCAGATCAGCAGTGTGTACAGTAGTGCTACTGCTGCAGCCTAAAAACGCAATTCTGGGCACCTCTACTCAGAGAACTAAGCCTCAATGAGGTAAATGGGACTTGCTCGTCTTGGGTAAGTGTGGATGGGATTACATCTTTTGGCGCACTTGCCTAGAGTTAGCCTCACGGACTACAATGGGAGTAAACACTTCCGAGTAAACACGCATAGGGGACTGTGCTGCAGGAGGCGGCGTGTCTTCCTCCCAAGAACTCTAGCTGCCTCTCCTTGAACACCACAAGTCTGGAACCAGCAAGTGATTATTCCAGATTAACATGGAGCATTATAACAAATCTTTAGCGGATGTAGGGGGACGGAAGAGCCTAATAACACATGATGGCAAAATGGCATTTGAACAGAAGCCCCTTTGTTATCATCATACCACTTTCAATTGCTATAATTTGAGGCAACTATACTATGGTCAGTTTTCTACAGCTGCTGTCATTCTACTTCAGCATCTGCCACTGAGGTTTTGACTCAAATTGCCCCATGCTCCAGCTAGTGTCATTCTGTTGTCATTGCTAGACCTACCAGATCTCCAACTGAGACAGAGTGCTAGACTTTTAGGAGAAGGAATGTGGGCAGGTGTAGCTTGTTAAAGCTTAGAGCACAATCCTGCTCAGAAGCAAGCCCCACTGAACACAATGAGTAGACATGCCTAGGATTGTGCTCTAGGACTTAACAAGCTACACCTGCCCACATTCCTTCTCCTAAAGGTCTAGCACTCTGTCCCAGTTGGAGATCTGGTAAGCCTAGTCATTGCCCTCCTTGAGTCATTCATTCCAGTTTCTATCATTTTTAAATGGTCCATTCAAATGTGTCTCCTACTTTCAATGCTAATTCTACCTTCTGACCATTCATTTTATTAGTATGGTCCATTCTCCTGCCTGCAAAATGACTGTGGCTTTATCTACCATTGATCCTGGAGACTGAGAATAGCTGACCAATCCTACATTGTTGGGCTCCCTAAGTGATGAGCACAGATGGGAAAAACAAAAACACATCCATTCTTTATAATTATGGAATACATTTTAATAATACCAATGCACTATGTGTACTTATGTCCCAACTTTCTTCCATGCTGGAACTCAAAGCAATTTATCCTTACACCCTCCAAAGAAGACACAAGACAGGCTGTTTGTGGAGAGATGGTCACTTTATTTAAAGTTAACATTAGAACCTGCAGAGGCAAACCAAGGGGAAACTCATCCACACCCCCCCCCCCGAGGTGTGTGGGGTCTGGTCAAGAGAAATGGGCCTAGCCATTTTCCTCCCCCTGCTTGTTTTGGCGTCAAACACCCCGGCTCCAGGCCCCCCAGGACAGCTGCCTGGGGAGCCTCTCATAGCCAACCCCAAAGGGGTGAGACAGTGGAGCAGGCTTTGAGACCCATGCTAGCGCCGACACTGATGGGCCTCACCCGCTCCAGCCGGGAACCTTGCCAACCTGCCTCACCGAGCCGCAGGAACATCATTATGAGCGGTCTTGGCTCACTTCCTGACCTTGTCGAGCTCACGGTGCACGCCGATCCCTATCAAGCCTTACCTACCCTACCCGCACGCCACCTGCCACAATGGGCGGATCAGCCTAGCGCTTGGTCGCCCAGCCCCACCGGATCAAAACAATAAGCGAAGCACTCTGCAGGTCCTGCAATAAACTCTCAGCGCCCGCTTCAGAAAGGTGCACTTCATCCTCCCCCCCCCCGGAACAGCTCTCCGCATCGAACCTGATGCGGGGGTGTGGCGTGATTGCTCCACTGTTCCGTTTCACCGACCACCCCAGGCAGGCATTTACCTTCCTCCCGGTGATGTCCAAGGCCCTAGGACGAATAACCTCCCCGCCGCACCCTACGGGGAAGTGTGTGGGCCCCCCGGAACCGAACCCCAGGTACCCCTTGGGTGATGCCGGCTAGATCCTGTCGATGCTGAATCCAGAGGGACCATGAAGTCCTCTGGCACAGGTCGTTGTTTCCGAATGCAGTACTAACGCCTGGGGCAGGGGATGGGTCATCAGGAACTCCCGCGCCGTGGGTGGGAGTTGGCCGCAGAGCCTACCCTGCCGATCGGCCCAACTCATGCTGGCGAAACTGCTGAGCCCCAGTTGATCGCCGTAACCGGAGGCAGCAGCCTTCTTCCTGGCCCAGAATAGAATGAAGTGCCTGCATAAAAGGGACCCTCACGGCCCAGGGCTGTAGTATCCTGAAAAGAGAAGAAACAAGGCAAGTTACCCAACTGCCCGAAGCGGTGGGCCCCGTGGGCCACAACACCAATGCCCGCAGGCCAAAGCCATCCTCCCCCTCTCCATGATTCACGCCCCTCACTGAGCACCTGGGCCTTCCGGCTGGGGAGAGGACAGCGTAGTGGCCCCAGACCACTACTTACAGAGGCGGCCCCGAAAGGCCCCAGGATGCAAGCGACCGATTCCTCGTATCGCTTCAGCGGACAGTCTCAGCAACGCAGCTGCAGAGGCCGCGCCCGTCCTGAAGACTGAGTGCCAACACGCACCAGCTGCCTCCCCCACTCTGGGCTTCACGCTTCTCACTGAGCACCCAGGCCCCTTGGCTGGGGGGAGCGGCAAGATGGTCGCAGAGGGCCTCACTGCCCGACCAGCATGGCCACAGGCGACAGCCGTCTCCTCTACTCTGGGCTTCGCGCTCCTCACTGAGCACCCAGGCCCTGTGGCTGGGGGGGGGGGGGTGCAGCAAGATGGACCAGAGGGTCTCTCTGTCTACCAGCTACTTACTAATGCAGCCCAACAGGCTCCTTATTCAAGTAGACTACCTACTCATGTGCCAGCCGGGCAGACTTAGGCCAACACGGCCATCTGGACACACCCTCCGTAGAGAGCTGCACGTCCCTAGATGTAAGGCCCGCCTATTGTTACGATACTGAGAGTGAAGTTTATGATTATCGGTCGTAAGTTAATGACTATAGCTTGCATCGCCTTTGGTGATTTTATTATTATTATTATTATTTTATTTTCCCAATTTATTTATTTATTTTTAATAGTAACCTAAGGACGGTCCGGAACCGGGGAGGGACCCGAACCACTAAGTCCGGTGCCCGGTCTACCTGTCCCTCGGGACTTCTATACTCGAGCCTCTAGATGGGCGGCAGGCCCTTCCCCCAGACTTCCTGCTCCTCGTTCCAGGGGTGCTCCCCCCGCTAGCTGTATCATGATCTAAATTTGAATCAGCAAAGTTGCTCTCTTCACGTGGGTAGAGTAGAGTTTCCTAAGAAAAGTCACATTGGAAACAAACCGTGGAACTTGTTCCTAGGTACATGCGCAGAAAGGCAGAGAAATAAAGAAAAGCAACCCTTGAGCCCTTCACAAAAGCCTTAGGTAGCTGCCCTGAATAGGAAAGTACAACTACAAGTACACGGAAAGTACAAGGAATGAAACTCGACTGCAAACTCGGATTTCCATGACTTTGAACTTTCTTTTCCTTCTTTGTTTTTTTAAAAAATATTTATTTATTCATTTTACGCCCCCCCCCCCCCTTTGCTTGGGAGACGAAGAAAGAAACTTTCTTTAGGACAGTTTGTCACCTGAAGTGAATGTATTGAAATGCACTAAGCTTGCATAGAAAAAAAGCCTGAAGCCATTTATGTGTCCATTACAAGGAAAAGTAAAACTGAGCCAACTACTTGATTACTGGAAACCATCCGTGATGCCCCTAGTGGACGCTCACCCACTCTCATTATAAGCTAAGAAGCTATTAAACACAGCAGCTGGGGGGGGGATTCTCTTTCTGTGATTTCTGACAACTGTGAAAACTACAAACACAGGCCTCAGTATAGCCCAACACAGGCACAATTGAGGCACAGTTGAGGCACAGTTGAGGCCCAAAATAGGGCTGAGTTAGGCTGCAACTGTGCCTGAGTTAGGCAGGAGGCAAGAGCAGTCTTGTGGAAGCGAAGAGCCCCCTCCTGAGCTCGTCTGTGTGTACCTACCACAGCTGCTGCAGCGTTCGCAGCAGATGGGCAGCCACAGGTGGGCCTGCAGGCACTGGGCGTGCGACAGTCAGCTGAAGGGCAGAGGTTGTGCCAGTGCCAGCTGCCCCAGGGCACCCTGGGCATTAGCCACCTGCTGCAGGGGGGAGTGCCACTGCCCTCCCTCCTGCAGAAGGCGATGCCAACCCCAAGCCACGGTGAGGCTGCACGTGGGAGTCATGGGGGGGGTGAGCGGGGGAGAGAAGGGAAGGAGGGGGTGGGAACGGCACGTACAAGGGGGGTCTCATGAAGTCTGGAACCGCCTCTGCCATGACATGCCCGTGCGCTGAAGCCCTGGGCCTCCAGGGCCGTGGCAATGCCCACAAAGAAGGTATCCTGGCATGCCTTCTGCTCCGTGCCCCGGCCAAGATCGAGAGATGCCTTGGGCTTGTCTGCTGCGAGCGGGAAGGGCTCACGCAGCTCATCACGCCCCCAGATGGGGCAACGTCAGCACGTCGCGGCAGGTACTCTGGCGGGGTGGGGGGGTGGCCAGCTTCCATCATCAGGGAGTGGGAGGGGAGGCAGACAGACAGGCAGACAGTGGGTGCTGGGGAGGGGCACGGGTGGGTCAGAAACAGACAGACAACAAGGCTGGTGGGAGAGGGATACAGGGAGAGGGGTCTGCAGAGACCAATAGGGACACAGGGGTCACTTCGCAGATGGAGGCAATGCAGGAACGGGCGCCTCTTATGCAGACGGACCTTGGGCAGAACGGACGCTGGTGACGGGCGGAAACGGACGCCGTTGACGGGCGGACCGAGGGCGGAAACGGACACCGTTGACGGGCGGACCGAGGGCGGGTGAGAGGGCTCTTGCCGAAAGGGCTCTTGCCGAAAGGGCTCTTCACGGACGTGGCGGACGTGCGCCATGTCACCTGTCAGTGTTTGCCTGCCTGAGAGGCCCCCCAACTCCCCACTCCCCTCTGAGCCCTGAGGGTCTGGCAGCCCCCCTGCTGTGGGCTCCCTGGGATGGCTGTGGCAGGCCCTGGCTGGGATTCATGCAGGGGCTTGTGTGCTGGGGACTGTCTCTGTGTGTGGGGGGCAGTGCTTGTGTTACATTGGGGACATGTGTTTCCAGGGGCATCTTTATTGTTCTGGAACAGTGGCAGAGATGGCCAGGCGAGGCTGCCAGGGGTAGTCACAGCAGCCACTCGGACCACATCAGCAGCAGCAGCAGCAGCAGGCGTGCCCCATGGACCAGGGGATGCAGGCCCTTCCCCTGTGGAACCACAGCCTGCACCATGGAAAGGGGAGGGACAGCAAGTAGGCAGCCAGGGAGGTGGAGCAGCAGCAGCACCGGCAGCTGAGGAGGGTTGCAGGGCAGGCTCCAGGACCTCTGGCAGCATCGAGGCAGACGACCATGGGGCAACCAGACTGCAGGCCCAGGGGTGCTCCCAGGAAGGTAGGTGGTAGTGGATGTTCCTGGGGAGGCAAAAAACACGGTGTGGTAGCAATCGCCATTGAAGAAATGCCAGTGTGCCGGTTGCAAAGGCCTGCAGGGAGAGAAATTAAACACAGCTGAGAGGTGTGAGACACATAGCATGGTCTGCGCTCCTTCCCTGGGTGTCAGGAGAACATGATCCTGTAAGGGAAAAGGGTCAAAGAGAGAGAAGACAACAACACAACTTGTGGGTCACAACCATGGCAAACCTACCAATACTGACCTGTGAGTAGACCCTGTGGAGAAAAGGGGGGGGGGACAGCTGGTGTCTACATAAGGCTAACAGTTCCACACTTGTGGCATTGTGTGTTCACATTACTACAGGCAGCAATCAGACACAACATTGGTAAAGAGGCATATCATGGCAGGCATTGCAGGCAGCTATGAGACACAACATTGGTAAAGAGGCATATCATGGCAGGCATTGCAGGCAGCTATGAGACACAACATTGGTAAAGAAGCATGTATCCTACCTATATTTCTATATGCAAAGAGGCAGAAGTCAGACCACATGTCAGCACAACCCCTGCTCTTACCTGCACTTACCTGCTGGTGTTGTTGCCTGTGGGGGGGAGGGGGGAGAGGGGCTGAGAGAAAGACATGGGTTAGCAAACACTTGCATGGAGACAGCTGCCCAGGCACAGCAGTAAACAGTTTGGCCACAGGTGGCACAGCCCTCTCTGCCCTAGAGGGGGGTAGAGAGGAGAAGGGAAGAGAGAAGTGGGGTGTTTGAAATTTTTCAAAGTCCCACTTTGTGGCTGCTGGGGGACAGGACCCCACGCCACGTGCTCAGAGAGAGAGAGAGAGAGTGGAGGGCTGGGGCTGGGCTTTTGTGGGAAAGAGGCTGGGTGGGGCTGGGTGCTGATAGGGTAACTATTTGGGTCCGTGTCCAGAGTTAGGCCACAACTGTTCCGTCCTAACTCAGGCACAACTCGGGACCAGGGTGTTAGAACTTTTCAGAAGAGGGCTGGAGTGGGTAAGGTAAAATGGCTCCTATGGGTCTCCTCACATTTGAGTCCACCCTTTTTGTTGACCCAAATTTTGTGCCTGAGTTGTGCTCGAGGGGGCGTGTCAGGGGGTCGCCAGTGTCTGGAACCGGAACAAATTTCGTAACCGCCCCCGTCACTCCCCCAACACGACCACTTTTAGGCCAAACTTAGGACGGAATAGCTCTTATGCCGAACTTAGGACTGAATTGGTCAACTTTCCTTAACCCGTCCTGTGTCAGTCACAATTGCAGCACAAATTCGGCCTCTACGGCACAATACAGGCACAACTCGAGCCTAAGGCGCTTAGGCTGAAGTTGTTCCTGAATTGTGCCACTGAGGCCTTAGGCTGGACTGGGCTGTAAGTTTTCTATTATGTGTGGAAATTTTTACTCCATTTTATGGAAGTATATGCGGCCTCCAGATTAATTGTTCATTTTGTACATATGTTTTGAAACTATGATTTGCCTCCTATCTATTCGGGTACCTGGAAGGAACAAGGAACCTAACTTGCTGTGGCAGACAACTCTGGTCTAGCTGTCAACGTTTTGTTTTCTCTTTAAATATCAGTATTGTGCATTTCAGCTCACTTTTATTTCAAGGAAAAGTAATATGAGTCAATTGTAACATTAATATTTTTCCCCCCAATTTTTTAAATATGTGTTGAAATCTTACAGGTTCACGATGGAAGCCTGTGCATCCTCTCTAAGCAAATAGAAGAAATCCTTCTACTCTTTGTGCCTCTGGAAACAGAGCATGCACAGAGTACAAATGCCTTCAGGAAAATTTACCCGCCACATAAGACACAACTATCTTAATCTGCGGGGTCCTTGTTATGTCGACCTGTGCGTGTGCGTGTATGAATGATAAGCTTTGCCTTTGTCCTCGTCCTTGTTATTTGTATCTTTTTGACTGTTTGAAGCCCCCACCGGACTCAAAACAGACAAAACCCCGCAGAAGGGCAAGAAGCCACATGATGTTAACTTTCCTGGTGTTTTCGCTTTCCCAACAGGTCTAATTTAATCTGATCCAATGCATCCCGATGTAATCAAGTTTGGATGAGTCAAATAAAATGTATACATTTATACAATGTGAAATATAAGTCCAATGTGATCCCCTTCGTTCTAATGTAATCAAGTTTGTATGAATCAATTAAAATGTATAAATTTATAAAATTCAAAATATAAGTCTAATGTGATCAAATTCCTTATAATGTAATCGAGTTGGCATGAATCAAATATAATTTATCAATTTATAAAAATTTTGAATATAAGTCTAACGTGATCAAATTCATTCTGTTGTATGGATCAAAAATAAGTTATCGATTTATAATTGGGAAGGGTTATAATATAGGGAGAAGGGTTGGGAAAAAACCCTAGTTCATGCGCAAATCCTCTCAGCTTCCGGCTCTACTGCCTCATTCCAGGAGCGTGTTTCCCAGCGACTTGCTCCAAATAAAACTTGTTTTTATTCAGGAAAACTGTTGTGAGTAACATAAAAGGCCTGCTTTTCATTTCACTGGAATTGCCAGATTGCTGACTTCCCCATGCTCGTTCCCTAAAATGCTCCAGACGTGTTTGAATCTGAGTAAGGGTCAGCAGTATGCTTGCAATATGGTTCCGGCTGCCCCGGAGGCTAGCCCTGCCGAGGAAGTAAGCTATTTCCCTACACCCTCCCATGTAAAACTGAGGTAACTGGGAAAGCCACCCTGAGTAATGCTGAGGCGACAAGAAAGTGGTGGTAAGCCCCGCGAGGCCACGGCGCCATGCCGGGAAAGCGGCTGGGCCTTCCCCAAAGCCTTTAAAGGCACAGATAGCGACCTGCCCCGGGGGCACCTGAGTGTGCTTCTGCTTCTACCAAGGATATGAATGGGGGGGGGTGGGGGGGGTTCTAAACCCCATGGCCCCTCGAAGAAGCATTGCAGGAGGATTTAAAGGATCAAGCCTGGTGTGTGGTCACTTAAGTGAGCAATCACCGCCCCCCCAGCTGCTTGTATCCCTTGGCTATTACGTCCCGTCGTGCAAGGCAAGTTCTGACCGCAGAACTAGAGAAAAAGCGGGAGAGACTGCGAGGAATCGAGGAAGGCGGCAAGAAAGGGGGGGGCATGCTCACTAGCCTTAAGGGCCTGATGCCAGGGGGTATGTGAACGTCTGATTCTTGTTTCACCAATATTACCCAGGGGGAAGGCAAGCCTGCCCAGCCCCTATTGTAGTCCTCCAGCGACGATCTGGACCAACGCGACCCTTGTGCGCCAAACCGCGAAAAAGGGGGGCAGCCACCCGTCCCCAAGCCCCTTAAATCGCTCGTTCCGTCACCGCTTCCCAGCTGCTCCGTCTCCTAACAGATCAAAGACGGAGCGCCCGCCGCTCAGTAGAGCGGAGCGAAGCCGCTCGCCTTCACGAGCGCCACGTGGAGGCCCGCCCTAATGGCAGCCGTCTACGTCCACCTGGTTCATTGTTGCGATCCCCCATGGGATCGAGAGAGGCCGGCCGAGTCTAAGCACCCACATGACACCTGAGTGGCCGATCCCCGTCCGGCTTTCACAGGAGCGACTTCCCGCTCTGGTCCCTCGGGGATGCAGCCGGCCGCTCCGCGGCACGCAAAAGCCACGAGGGAGGGCGGAGGAGGGGGAACGCCGGCAAAAAGCAAGAGCTCAGTCCGGCGCGTCCTCCTCCTTTGCATCCTGGGAGCCGACTGAGGGGCCGAGTCGCTGCTGCGTCCTCAGCCGACGCCCGGACCATGTGACGGGGCCCGGCCAATCACAGGCCGGGCCTCTGAAAGCCTGTCTCCTGCCTCCCCCGGGGGGGGGAGGATAATTTCCCCGCACCACTATTGGCGGCGCAGGGGCTATCTGTGGAGTACCCAGGTGATCCAGGCACTGGCCAGAACTAGATTCACTTAGCTTCAGCAAGGTCACATGCTTTCAAACCAGACCCTGAAACAAGGAGCTCTTGCCTTAACCACAGACAGACAGACACACACACACACTGCGTGTGCACACACATATTCGCACACAGAGCATCCAAATGCATAACATCGTCTCTCTCTCCAGAGACCTCATCATCTGTCCACTCCATATAATCTTCTGCAGTACAGAGAACATTATCTTCATCATTCTGGCCAAGCTGATAAATACTGGCTGGGAACCTGTGCACGGCTGTTTTATTCGTTGGATAAGTAAATAGATACATCATGCTCTGGGTCATTGGCAATTTTCAGCACAACCTGTACAGGAAGCATGCTGGACTAACATTGGGAAACTCCAAATAACTGAACTACTGATTTTCTATCTTGCAAGACTAACAGCGCAATCCTAACTAACTGTCCAGCACCAGTGTAGCTGTGCCAATAGGGTGCACACTGCATTTTGCAGTGCAGGGGCAGTCATGAAGGCTTCTTCAAAGTGAGGGAACATTTGTTCCCTTACCTCGGAGCTTCATTGCGGCTGCACCGGCACTGGAAATGCCATGTGCTACGCTGAACTCAGACCCGCAGTGTGTGCATTTAACTCTGTCATCAGTAATTTTCTGGGAGTATTTAAAATCTCTTTGCAGATCAGCATTGAAGGTGCACTTGCGCTTCTTCTTCATTGTTGTTGTTGTAGCAGGCGCTGCCATAGCAGTAGTTGCTTTCTAAAATCTGGAATGTAAGCAAAACAGCATTAGAATGACAATGAAGAAACCTGAAAGCTGGGGATGATCACGGTGGCTATTTTATCTGCCTGATAGAAGACAGAACTGTATCTACAGATTAGGAAGGGGAAAAGATATGTACCACAGCAGCATATCACAGAAGAAGTCCACAGTGTTGTGTTTGTTGGGGAAGAGGCTGCTAATGCTGCTGCTGCTTCTGCTGCGCATGGCCTGCGGAGGCTGAGGTCACTACCTGGCTTTCTTCCGTCTTACACCTGTCCTCTGGGCTGGGGAGCATGTGTTTCCAAAGTGCTTGAGTGGCTACAGTGCAGCTGTCAGATGGAAGAAAGCAAGGGAGAGACTAGAGCGCCCACAGACCGTGCTCAGCAGGAGCAGCAGCACGTGGTAACCACAAACCCAACTTCACAAGAGCAGTGTTTGTTTTCCTTCCTATGCTGAAATACTGTTAAAGAAAGATGGGAATAAAACATGGACCGGGGAAGGCAGGTCTCTTACTATTAGTTAGGCAGAACAAAACATGATAAGAGAGATGTGGAGGAAGTTGGAGAAAATAGCATTATTGGAGCCATCAAAGAGGGGCTTTTCTGTGCAACAGCTCAGACATGTAAGATAATAATTGCAGTGGTAGAAAATGGTTTTAATAGGAATACTGTGAAGTCCAACTGATTGGCACTCTACACATGCTCAGGGGCACATATGACACATCCAATGGTGCCATCTGCTTGGCAATGCAGTATAGATACCTGTGGTAATGAAAGTTTTGTTTCACCATTGAAAATTTTGAAGGTTTGGGGCAAAGCAAACTTAGGTGGCTCCTTGCTGGCTTCCCCCCCTTTCTGAGAACACAGATTCTCAGAGTGATTTTTGGATGCAGATGAACCCAGAACAATCACAAGCAAAGCAAAATGCAAGGATTTTGTTACCATGCAGAAGCACTATGGATTGTAGTCATGACTGCAGCATGGCTGGATTTCCCAACTAGGAACCAAAAGCAGAGTAAAAAAAATTGCGTGTCTTTTTGACACACAAAACACATAACTGTGCTCTTCCCAGCAGCTGGCCGCTAGACTTTTACCTTGGCCAATCTCTGCTTGCTGAATAAGTAAATCAGAACCTGAAAAATTCCAGTTATTTGCACTGCTGGTAGACTGCTCCTGCTTCTGGAAGTTCCATTTTCTAACTCAAAAAAGACCATTCGAGGTACCACACCACCACAGTTGTTAATTTGGTGGAGCCCAGTTTCTTAACATATTCTGGGAGGAAAAAAGAGATATTTGGTAAACCAAAGTTTCAGAACATTGTCAAGGAGAATAAGATCAGGTGATCTGGCTCTTACAGCCCAGTCCAGCCTAAGGCCTCAGCAGCACAATTCAGGCACAACTGCAGCCTAAGCGCCTTAGGCTCGAGTTGTGCCTGAATTGTGCCGCAGAGGCCGAATTTGTGCTGCAATTGTGACTGACATAGGACGGGTTAAGGAAAGTTGACCAATTCAGTCCTAAGTTCGGCATAAGAGCTATTCCGTCCTAAGTTTGGCCTAAAAGTGGGCGTGTTGGGGGCGTTTCGGGGGAGTGACGGGGGCGGTTACGAATTTGAGTCGGATTCCAGACACTGGCAAGCTCCGACACGCCCCCTCGAGCACAACTGCAGCACAAAATTTAGGTCAACAAAAAAGGTGGACTTAAATTTGAGGAGACCCATAGGAGCCATTTTACCTTACCCACTCCAGCCCTCTCCTGAAAAGTTCTAACACCCTACGCCTGAGTTGTGCCTGAGTTAGGACGGAATAGTTGTGGCATAACTCTGGACATGGACCCAAATAGTTACCCTATCAGCACCCAGCCCCACCCAGCCTCTTTCCCACAAAAGCCCAGCCCCAGTCCTCCACTCTCTCTCTCTCTCTCTCTCTCTCTCTGAGCACGTGGCGTGGGGTCCTGTCCCCCAGCAGCCACAAAGTGGGACTTTGTCGGTGGAGGGCAAAATTCACAAACACCCCACTTCTCTCTTCTCCTCTCCTCTCTGCCCCCCTCTAGGGCAGAGAGGGCTGTTCTGGCTGTGGCCAAACTGTTTACAGCTGTGCCTGGGCAGCTGTCTCCATGCAAGTGTTTGCTAACCCATGTCTTTCTCCCAGCCCCTCTTCCCCCCCCCCACAGGCAACAACACCAGCAGGTAAGTGCAGGTAAGAGCAGGGTTCGAGCTGACATGTGGTCTGACTTCTGCCTCTTTGCATATAGAAATATAGGTAGGATACATGATGCTTTACCAATGTGTTGTCTCATAGCTGCCTGCAATGCCTTCTCTGAAATGCCTCTTTACCAATGTCTTGTCTCATAGCTGCCTGCAATGCCTGCCATGATATGCCTCTTTACCAATGTCTTGTCTCATAGCTGCCTGCTTTGCCTGCTATGATATATAGGATACATGCCTCTTGACCACTGTTGTGTCTGATTGCTGCCTGTAGTAATGTGAGCACACAATGCCATGAGTGTGGAACTGTTAGCCTTATGTAGGCACCAGCTTTCCCCCCCCCCCCCCTTTACTCCACAGGGTCTACTGACAGGTCAGTATTGCTAGGTTTGCCATGGTTGTGTCCCACACGTTGTGTTGTTGTCTCTCTCTTTGACCCCTTTCCCTTACAGGATCATGCTCACCTTACACCCAGGGAAGGAGCGCAGACCATGCTATGTGTGTCACACCTCTCAGCTGTGTTTGATTTCTCTCCCTGCAGGCCTTTGCAACCGGCACACTGGCATTTCTTCAATGGTGATTGCTACCACCCAGCAGCTGCCATGGAACACGCTCCTGTTTTTTGTCTCCCCACGAATGTCCACTACCACCTACCTTCCGGGGAGCACCCCTGGGCCTGCAGTCTGGTTGCCCCACGGTCCTCTGCCTTGCTGCTGCCAGAGGTCTGGGAGCCTGCCCTGCAACCCTCCTCTGCTGCTGCTGCTGCTCCACCTCCCTGGCTGCCTACTTGCTGTCCCTCCCCTTTCTATGGAGCAGGCTGTGGTTCCACAGGGGAAGAGCCTGCATCTCCAGGTCCATGGGGCACGCCTGCTGCTGCTGCTGCTGCTACATTCTGAGTGGCTGCTGTGACTACCCCTGGCAGCCTCTCCTGGCCATCTCTGCCAATGTTCCAGAACAATAAAGATGCCCCTTGGGCAAAGGCCCCTTGAACAACATGTCCCCTATGTAACACAAGCATTGCCCCACACACACAGAGACAGCGCCCACCACACAAGCCCCTGCATGAATCCCAGCCAGGGCCTGCCACAGCCATCCCAGGGAGACCACAGCAGGGGGGCTGCCAGACCCTCAGGGCTCAGAGGGGAGGGGGGAGTTGGGGGGCCTCTCAGGCAGGCAAACAGTGACAGGCGACACGGCGCCCATACTAGATCCGCTCGCGTCCGCCACATCCGTGAAGAGCCCTTTCGGCAACCGGGGCTCTCACCCGCCCTCGGTCCGCCCGTCAACGGCGTCCGTTTCCGCCCGTCAATGGTGTCCATTTCCACCCTCGGTCCGCCCGTCAACGGCGTCCGTTTCCGCCCTCGGTCCGTCTGCATGAGAGGCGCCCGTTCCTGCATTGCCTTCATCTTTTTTAATTTTTTGTTGTAAGCCGCCTTGGGCATTTGCCTCAGCATGGGATAAGGCGGGATATAATTTTTTTAAATAAATAAATAAATAAAATCTGCGAAGTGACCCCTGTGTCCCTATTGGTCTCTGCAGACCCCTCTCCCTGTATCCCTCTCCAACCAGCCTTGTTGTCTGTCTGTTTCTGACCCACCCGTGCCCCTCCCCAGCACCCCCTGTCTGTGTGCCTGCCTCCCCTCCCACTCCCTGATGATGGACGCTAGCACCCCCCACCCCACCGGAGCGCCTGCCGCGAGGTGCCGACGTTGCCCCATCTGGGGGCGTGATGAGCTATGTGAGCCCTTCCCGCTCGCAGCAGACAAGCCCAAGGCATCTCTCGGTCTTGGCCGGGGCACGGAGCAGAAGGCATGCCGGGATGCCTTCTTTGTGGGCATTGCCACGGCCCTGGAGGCCCAGGGCTTCAGGCAGCGCACGGGCATGTCCTGGCAGAGGCGGTTCCAGACTTCATGAGACCCCCTTTGTGCGTGCCGTTTCCACCCCCTCCTTCCCTTCTCACCCCCGCCCCCCCATGACTCCCATGTGCAGCCTCAACGTGGCATGGGGGTGGCAACACCTGTTGCAGGTAGGAGGGCAGTGGCACTCCCCCCTGCGGCAGGTGGCTAATGCACAGGGTGCCCTGGGGCGGCTGGCACTGGCACAACCTCTGCGCTTCCGCTGACTGTCGCACGCCCAGTGCCTGCAGGCCCACCTGTGGCTGCCCATCTGCTGTGAAAGCTGCAGCAGCTGTGGTAAGTGCACACAGACGAGCTCAGGAGGGGTCTCTTCGCTTCCACAAGACTGACACCTCCCCACAGGGGCCTGCCTGCCTCTGCGGTAAGTTTTGCCTCGATCCTGGCCCACTGCTCTTGCCTCCTGCCTAACTCAGGCATAGTTGCAGCCTAACTCAGCCCTATTTTAGGCCACAGTTACACCGCAATTGTGCCTCAATTGTGCCTGACTTGTGCTGAGTTAGGCTGGACTGAGCCCTTAATTCCCTTCTTGGGCCAATACAAAACAGAGTACAGTAAAACCTAGGATTGTGAGGAAATGTGTTTGCGGGCAGCGACAGAACATGAACAGCAAGGTCCTTGACTGATTTAACAGCTTGCTTATGAGCTAGAATTTGCCAAAGCAAAGGACAGCAGAAGGAGGGAGGGCAGCTTCTTAATTAGCTGAGGCCAGGGGCTGCTATTTTTCCTAATGCGCAGAGAAGCAGACACACACACATCTCTTGCAGAATAATAACGAACAATCTAAGTTTCCATTATTTCTATTCTATTGGAAAATTTACTTTGATACGAGTGCTTTGGATTAGAAGCACGTTCTGCAAATTTTTAAATCAAGAGAACATCCCTCCCTTCCTCCCCCCCTGCCACACCCAACCCCCGGACAACATGAGGAGAAGAAAATGCTGCGCTGGGGCAGCCAGCCAGCAGCTCCGCAGCAGAGGGAGAAGAGAAAAACCAAACCGACAGGTGTCGCTCCGGCAGGGTCCGTGCCGTGCGCTCTGCCCTGTCCTGGTCCCGTACCAGCCGGCGAAGGGAGGCCCCCGTGGCTGCGGTGCCTCCTGCCGCCGGCTTGTACGGGACCAGGAAGGGTGGAGCGCACTGCACAGACCCCACTGTAGCGTCGCCTCTGCTCGGAAAATCAAGAGAACATCCCTCCCTCCACCCCCCCACCGCTGCGAAACGTGTACAAACACACAGCAGCATGGACCAGTGGGTGCTGCTGCCGCGGTGGCACCCTTGACAACGTGGATGGAATTGGGCAGGCGAACACAAACAAAAAAAACACCACTTCGTCCGGTCTGCAGCTAGCCAGCGCAGCAATCGGAAGAAGCGTGCCAGCCGGGATAGTCACACGTGCATCGCAGGGTTTTGGGAGGGGGGTGGCAGGCGAACAAGAGAGACCAACAACAACCGAGTCGGGCAACCAAAAAAAGACAGAAGAATACATAGGATGGGATGGGGACACCACCTGCTAGCCTTCCTTCTGCAGCAGCAAACCCTGCCAGCCAAACAGTCGCAAGAACTAGTCTAGTAACAAACACACGCACGCAATGCTACCTGTCCACCCTCCCACCTGGGCCCACTAGTGCTACACACACACACACCCGCCGCTACCCCCTGCCCTGCTGAAACACACAGTCTCTGACCGCCCCAAGCCCCAGGGGCCAGGTCACTCAATCAAATCATTGAACACACTGACCAGCTGCAGTCAAAAAGATATGATATTAATTGAAGTCTTGAAGTGATGATCTGGAAGAAATTAATTCTTCTTCTACGTCGACTGAACCAACACACGCACAAACAGAAGTGTCGGTGGTGAACACACTGAAAGTTCTAAAAGTTTTAAACTCTCTCTCTCTCTCTCCCTCTCTCTCTGTCGTCTCTCGCTCCAGCGACGATGACGCGTCTGGTCTGAACCACACGAGTCACCGGCTACAAAGAGGAAAACGCAGGCCGCCAGCTACCTTTTGTAGGGGCACAGCCCCCGCCTCCTCCTCCTCTTCCAAAATCACCAATCTCATTTTTTCTGGAATAATGAGAGGAAAACATTGACAGGCTCTTCTGCACGAGGCGGACACGCCTTAAGGCGAGAGGGCGCGGTCGCGACTGCCTCGGAGTGTTACGCTCCCCCACTAGAGCGAGTCATGATTCTGACTATCCTCTGCGCATGCGTGGGCAAGTGGCGGCCATGTTTTTTTACAAGGTGGCAGCCATTTTTTTTTGAATTTTTTCCCCATTTTAAATGGTGCAGGGGGGGCCACTGGGACCCGCCCAGGATCGGCACCCCAATACTGGGACTGTCCCGGCCAAATCAGGACGAATGGTAAGCCTAGTCATGGTGGGTGTCAACACGTCCCTTACCTGTTTCAGCAGGCCGTGATATGACTCCATGAACTGCTTATGACAGGCCTTCCCCGTGCACTCCGGGAAGCTCCGGTTCTTGAGGGCCGTGGCAATGTTACCGAAGTATGTGTCCCGGAGCTTGGAATGATCTCTGCCCCTGTGCCACCCAAGAGCTACCTCAGGTGTCACCACTGAGAGTTCATAGAGCACTGTCAGCTCACTGGACTCCTAGTTGGGGCCACGTTGACGTTTTGGCGGCCGTTCTCCGTTCCCGGATGTGGGGGTGCGCACCAGCATCCATAAGAACATAAGAACATAAGAAGAGCCCTGCTGAATCAGGCCAAAAGCCCATCAAGTCCAGCTTCCTGTATCACACAGTGGCCCCACCAGATGCCTCAGGGAGCACAAGACAACAAGATAACCTGTTTCCTGTTGTCACTCCCTTGCACCTGGCACAGAGAAAACCCATTTCTAAAACCAGGAGGTTGCTTATGGCTTGTAACCTGTGATGGTCTTTTCCTCCATGAATCTGTCCAAACCCCTTTTAAAGGCATCTAGGCCAGATGCCATCACCACATCCTGTGGCAAGGAGTTCCACAGATGAATTACACGCTGGGTAAAGAAATATTTTCTTTTGTCTGTTCTAACTCTCCCTCCACTCAATTTTAGTGCATGTCCCCTGGTTCTGGTGTTGTGCGAGAGGGAAAAGAAGTTCCCTCTATCCACTCTCTCCATTCCATGCATAATTTTATACGTCTCAATCATGTCCCCCCTCATGCGCCTTTTTTCTAGACTGAAAAGCCCCAGACGCTGTAGTCTTTCCTCATAAGGGAGGTGCTCCAGCCCACGAATCATTCTGGTCGCTCTTTTCTGCACCTTTTCCAATTCAACTATATCCTTTTTGAGGTGTGGTGACCAGAACTGGACACAATACTCCAGATGTGGCCCTACCATCGATTTGCACAAAGGCATAACGATACTGGCCGTTTTATTCTCAATCCCTTCAATGATCCCAAGCATGGAACTGGCCCCCTTCACAGCCGCCGCACACTGGGTCGACACCTCCATCGACCGGTCCACCAGCACCCCAAGATCTCCCTCCTGATCCGCCACAGACAACTCAGAACCCATCAGTGTACATGCGAAACTTTGGTTTCTTGCCCCAATGTGCATCACCCTGCACCCACCCACACTGAAGCGCAGCTGCCACCCTGCTGCCCATTCTCCCAGCCTGGAGAGATCCCTCTGGAGCTCCCCACAATCCCCGCTGGTCCTCACCACCCGGAAAAGTCCAGTGCCATCTGCAAACCCGGCCACCCCACTGCCCATCCCCAACTCCAGGTCATTTATGAATAAGTTGAAATAAGGAGATGGGACACTGAATTAAGTGACAAGGATGGGAAACATATGACATAACATTGACATGCTGTAGCGAGCATTATAATTAAACTATATTAAAACTATATTATAAGCCGCCTTGGGTCCCTTCGGGGAGAAGGTTGGGATAGAAATATGGTAAATAAATAAATATTGCAGCAACATTATTGCCAAGACCAATTCAGAAGTGTACATATAATTATCATTTAACACTTATTATACGTTCTACTCTTACAACAGCAAACTGAATAGAATTCTAATACAGTATTAAAACTACAACATTCTATATTGAGTCATTGACAATATACTTCAAATACACGATAAAATATATTTAGCTTTCCAATACAATTGCAAAAGCAAGAAAATAGAATTCTGGTTTCTTTAAATACAACCTGTAAAATGTATACAGGGAAGTCAAGGACCTAGCTAGGAAAGAGGAAATCTGTTCCCCAAGCAGGATGCAATAAAATAAGCAACATCTTGAATACAAGACTGCTTTGTTTGTTGCGTATTTTCTCCGTTAGCAGAGCTGCAAATAATGTGGACTGGCTGACAGTGAAAAACACAAGAAAATATTTAAAATGCAGCATTTTGATAGTACACCTTGTTGCACCAAGAATTCACAAAGGTTTTTTTAATTGTATTATATTAGGTCAAATTTATTGTCCATTTAAAGACAGAGCATGACAGAAAGTCTTTTGTGAACTTGTGCTCATTTAGCATTTTGCTCTAGAGGGCGGCGGGGGGGGGGGGTTGTGCCCGCCCGCCCAAGCACTTACTTTTAGAGGAGAAACCTCCATTTTTTTTCCTCAAAAGGCCGAGTGAACAGCCTCCCTGCAAGCCCGACCAACAAGACCTAGGTGCCAGCCAGAGTCTCTGCAACCTTGCTGAGACTCTAGCTAGCACCTACGTCCTGCTAGTCAGGCCCAAAAGGAAGCTGTTCATTCGGAACATTTGAAGAAAAAAAACACGGAGGGAGGTTTCCCCTAAAAGTAAGTGTCTGGGGGGCTGTGGAGGGTGTGGGGGGGATTCCTCAACCGTGGATAACTGAATCCGCGGTTGAGGAATCCGTGGATAAGGGGAGCCCACTGTACTCCATTTCTGATACCATGGAAGGATCAATCAGTTTAGTACGACCAGTTTTAGCAGAGTACTTAAAGATGAATGCCTTCGTGAGTTCATACTTGTAGTTTCGGTTGATGAAGCTATAGAGCATGGTAGTCCAACGCGTGGCCCAAGGGCCGCATGCGGCCCCCGAAGGCCTCTGCTGCGGCCCCCGGCTGCTCTTCGAGCTCCCCTCCCCTGCAGTCACCCACGCTCCCCTGATGATCGGAAAGGTGGTCGGGAACCGACCGCCTTTTCAATCCTCAGGGGAGCGTGGGCGGGGCATGCTAGACAGCGGGACGGGGCATGCATCGGTCATTATTATTAATTAATAATTTAATTTATTGTGCGGCCCCCGGGTTTCATGTCGAAGTTCGCGTGCGGCCCTCGAGGTACAAAACGTTGGACCACCCTGCTGTAGAGTATAGGGTTGATGCAGCAATGAATCAGAGAGAAACACTGAGTAACATGGAGGGCTGTGTAAAGGAAGTTCTCCATTTGGCAGCTGAAAGGTATGAAGTGAAAGGCCAAGAAGAAATCAAGCAAGACAATGACATGGTATGGCAACCAGCAAACAAGAAACACAACTATGTAGGAGAAAATAATTCTTCCATTGCTCTTCCTTTCTTGGTCATTAGAGGCAGATATGGCCCTTGCCAAAAGGCAATAGAAAACAGTAATGACAGGGAAGGAATGATAAAACCTAGAATCACAGAACTCAGTTCCATGCCAGCCAGCCATTCCTTAGCATTGTCCTCTGGATAGAAAGGACGGCAGTATGTTTCATTGCTAGACGAAACAGTCTTAAGGTAATAGGTATCAGGAAGAGACACGAGGGAGGCAAAAAGCCACACAAAGATGCAGATGCAACGGCGGATTATCTTCTTTTTCACATTGCTGGAGGTTGTGAAGTAGACAACGGAGAGATATCAATCCACACTCATGCATGCCAGGAAGAAGATGCTCCCATACAGATTGATGGAAAACACAAGGTGAGCGATTTTGCATGCGGCCTCTCCCATATGCCATTGGTTATGCTGAACAAGGGAAACCACCCAGACTGGCAGAGTGATGATCACGCAGAGGTCAGCAATGGCTAGATTGAAGATGTAGAGATGAGTTTCATAGCCTGTGGTTTTAGCTTGAAAGTTCATCCAGACGACCACAAAATTAGCCACAAGTCCTATCATAAATATAAAGATATAAAAAACGGAGAGGGTATAGAACAGGGCACTTTTCTTGAAGGTATTTGGGCATGATAAGGAATCCACAGTGATACAGTCTCCACTGCTGCAAGTCAGGTTGGCTTTTGTGAGATTCCCCACTTCCAGAATATCAAAAATGGGAGGCAAATCAATGGTATCCATAGCTGGTCAATTTGGAATAGGAGCGGCAACAAGTAGAACTAGAAGACCGACGAGGAAAAAAGACTTGAACTGTTTTTCGCTGGAATCGAATCCAATCTCTCGGAGCGCAGCAGAGAGACACAGGGTGACTCAAACCAAAACCAACGAAAGGGTGCCTGGATCCATGCCTGGAGTACCTGAGGGAGCCTGTAAAGGAAGCACAGAGTGGGAAGAGGGAGGGGAGACAGACAGCGGGTGCCGGGGAGGTGCAAGGGCGGGCCACAGAAAGGGAAGAGAGCGGGTGGGTGGGTGGGAGAGAGAGAGGTCAGTAGAACACACCAGTCAGGAGGGAAAACAGACAGGGGATGCTCCACAGACAATGCACTTGCAGAAACCAAGGTCCTCCTATATGGACAGACGCCGGAAGGGCGTAGCCGACACGGGGTTCTGGCACGGGATGCGCTTGCATAAAAGGGTCACTTATGGCTGTGGCTGCCAGACCCGAAGAGCCATGGAGCAAGCTCAGGAGCAGCGACAGCGGCAGCTGCTGTGACTGTGGCAATGGCGGCAGCAGCGCCAGCAGCAGTGGCACCTGCAGAGGGGGAGAGAGGGAGCAGCCCCACAGAGGGAGCAGCAGCGCCTGCAGGAGGAGAGGCGGATGTGCATCCAGCGCCGCCAACAACTGAGGCACTGGCGCCAGCAGTGGCTGCAGCAGCAGCAGCAGGACATGATTGTCATGGGGCTCATGGGGTGGCCGCAGGCCCAGGGGATGTGGGGATGCTGCCACTGACCCACTGGAGGACCTCTGCCTGATGGCTAACCCCCCAATTGCTTGCTTGCATGGGCCCAGGCCATGGGTAGGAGGCCACACCTGGCATGGGGGGGAGCCCCTGGGCAACAACAATGGGCACAGGGCCAGCTGTCACAGGCCGTGCATGATCCTGTCCCCTTCCAATCCACAGGACCCTAGCAGACCCCCCCCCCCCCGGGCTGGAAACTGCCACCTCCCATGGATTGTATTTCCGCCTATACTGACCAACCAGTTTGCGGCTGGCCCGATGCTCCTTGCTCACATCCTGCACCAGCGTGAGCATCAGGGCCCACCCCAGGCAGCCCTTGTGAGGGAGCGGCTTACCCAGGTCCCATACCCTGACATGGACTGCATTCAGGCCTTCCTGCTGGACAGGGGGGTCATGAAGGAGCTCTCCAGCTCCTGGGACCACACCTCTAGGCCCGTGTGACGACCCGCCGGGCCATCCCCATCCTCCAAAGGGTCCTCATGGCCCTACATTACCTGGGGACGGGGAGCTTCCAAGGGGTTGTCGCTCGGCAGCTTGGCGCCACCCAGTCCTCTGCCAGCTGGTGTCTGGAGGCGTTTGTGGACGCGATGCCCCGCCACATGCCTGCCTTCATCACGTTCCCTACTGCTGAGGTGGAGCTGCAGCGTGTGCGGGGAGAGTTCCATGCCATCGCAGGCTTCCCCAATGTCAATCCCAGTGGCAATCCTCACTCCACGCAATGCCTCTGCCCTGTACCGCAACAGGCATCGCCAGTACTCCCTGAATGCAACCTGCGATGTGTGGGCTCTCTTCACCAGCATCACGGCTCAGTCCCCAGGCAGTGTCCATGATGCCCAGGTCTTCGTGGCATCATGGCCCGAGGGGACCGGCTGGCTCCTAGGTGAGGCAGGGGGGTCTGGCGGCGAGGGAGCAGGGTGTCCAGGCTAGGCAGGTACTGACATGGCATCTCTTCCCCCCCCACACAGGAGCCTGTGGCTACCCACTGCGCCCGTACCTCCTCACGCCCTACCCAGCTGACACCACAGGGCCTGTTGCACGGTACGACATGGTGCACCGTGCAACACGGATGGTTGTGGAGCACACTTTTGGCATGCTGAAGATGCGCTTCAGGTGCCTACACCTCACCGGGGGCTGTCTGATGAGGAGACCTGCTAAGGTCACCAGAGTGTCGTGTGTACCATGCTCCACAACATGTGCCTTTGGTGGAACACCCCACTGGTCGAGGTAGAGGAGGCGGGACAGGGCCCCTTGGACTTTGAGCCTGCCGATGTGCAGCCTGCCCAGCGCCCTAGGCAGGACCCGAGGGGCATTGCGCTCCAGCAGTGCGTCACAGCTGAGAACTTAGGCCCGTGAGGGGCAGGTGAGTATACAGCCCCTGTGGGGGCCTGGGCAGCTGCAGGGGACTGTGGCAGGGGCCCCCACCACTAACTGTGGCCATACCCCTCCCCCCAGGGACCAGGAACCTCGCCATGCTGGTGGCTGCACCCCCAACACGGCATCCATGCCACCACGACCCCCATCCCTGGACCAGAGGACCCGTACCATGGCATACACCGACTCAGAAAAAGAACAGATACCCATATTTTTCGCTCCATAAGACGCACCGGACCTTAAGACGCACTTAGGTTTTAGAGGAAGAAAATAAGAAAAAAAAATTCTGAACCAAATGGTGAAATAAAATATTTAATAAATATAAAATAATAATAATAAACTCTGTGTGTGTGTGGTGTGTGTGTGTGTGTGTGTAAGTGAGAGAGGGAGAGAGAGAGAGAGAGAGAGAGAGAGGTGGGGTGGGGTGGGGTGGGGTGGGGTGTGGGTTTGAAGCATTCTCTCCTCCCTTCCCCCTTAGCAGAAAATGCTTGAAAATCAACCCCTCTGCCTGCTGACAATCAAGGCCACACTGGTCATCCTGGCTGAGGGTGAAAGATGTGCAAGGCAAAGACACTTCCACACTTGCCTCTTTTAAATCCGTAAATCCCACCCCCTTCAAAGACACACACTTGATTCTTTCTAAGGAAGGGGGGCAGCGAGGAAGAGAGGAAGGATAACTGGAGAATCTACCTTTGGGAGCACCAGGAGGTGCTCAATCATGGGGGGGGGGAGGAAAAAAAAAGACATGGTAAAGTGGAGGAGACAGACCTCCCTCAGACCTCTAGAGTGGGGGAAAATAATAAAAACAGAGAGAAACTACAGAAGCAGCAGCAGCCCCGTGCAGAGAAGCTGGTCCAGAGTGGTTGTTGGTTGTTGGTGTGTGTGTGTGCTGTTCTCACGCAAAAACAGAAGAACAGTAGCACGAGGTGGGGGAAGGAGAATGGCAGTCAGTCAGGGTATGTGTATACGTGTGTCTGTGTGTGTGTGTGAGAAGAGAGCAAGTGGGCTGGTAAGCACGAGAGACTGGCAGAGAGACCACCCCATTTCTTGTTCCTGCTGTGCCCCACCAGGGTGCTTGGCAGGAGCCCATAAGCAGCATTGTAGGAGAAGAATCTGTTTTGCTGGGTCCTAGTGCCCGGCATCCCTTCTGCCTCGTCTAGCAACCCGACAGCAACTGAGTCGGTTGCTTGCAGGGCAGGGGGTATTTCAGGGTATGGGAATGAGATACTGTGCTGGTGCGTGTTGTTCAGCTCTGGCCCTTTCTTTAAATTGCATTTCTCACTAAGATCTAAATTCAATCCTTCTACATGGCCAAAGCTGTCTCCCCTTCAGGGCACATCCTCCTCCTGTGGAAGACAGGCAGGCTGGCTTCCTTATCACTCCCCCCCCCCCATTACACAGGAATTAGCACAAAGCAGAGTGCAGAAGCAGCAGATTGACCTCCTGCTGCTAACTATGGACTGAGTATCCTAAGTTCCAGCAGGGGCTGAGATCATGAGAGATAGCAAGCAACAGGCGTGCACACAAGCAAATCCCCACACACATCTAAACCTTCCCTACTCTGGCAGCCTGCAGGGGGGATTTGGGAGACGTTTTGGAGGAGGAAAGAGGGCTGATGTGCTTGACTTTCTATCAGTCTTTCCCTGCATCTTCTCCAGCACTCAACTCCAGCCTTCCCTACTCTGGCATGGGGGATTCAGGAGGCGTGGTGGAGCTGGCTGAGAGCCTCCCCTCTTCTTTGGCCACCGCTGCCGCCCTGGCTTTTCCAGCTCCCTCCTCTTGCACTATCGGGCTGCGGGAGGAGCGCGTTTCTCTCTCCCAGAGAAGATTTTGCGCGCGGGGGGGAGGGATTAAAGACAAGGCAGAAAGCTAAGCACAGCAGCCCCCTTCCTCCTCCAAAAACCCCTCCAAACCAGATGATCTTCCGCTGCTAAAAAATGCTTCTTTGCAAAGGTTCTGCTCCCATGCGCACGTCTTTGTCTGCCGCTCGCTGGCTGCCTTGGAGCACTTATGGTAATTCGTCAAGGATGAGGAGGAAGGAGAAGCATCCTGGTGCTTTTTCAAAGTTTGTCAGTGCGTTGGGCAAAGTTTGTCAGTGCGAGGCTGCTGCTGAGGGAGGGAAGCCGGACATTTCTCAGCACGCACCACCACCCAACGCACAGACAAACGTGCCTTACCAGCGTTTGTTCTCCTCTCACTTACACAGAACAATCCAGCACCAGGATAGGATTCAGGCTCGTGAGGTAATGCAGAATCCTTTCCAAAAGCACACCACCTCCCTCTTCGGCGTCTTAGTGCATCGACCAATCTTTTGATAAGGTTCAGGTCATGAGATAAGGTAGCAAGACGGAGGCGCTCAGCAAGTTGTGGGTGGAGCAAGCTTTCCACGACCCAGTGTGCATCAGCCGGCAAAGCTATTTGAGAACCGCTGATTTATGGTATTGGGGGGGCAGGTGAAACCTTTTGCACCCCCTCCTGCAAGCACACTTCAGCGCTGCTTTGGGGCCCTCCAGGAGCCTCCAAAGCAGTGTGAAAACTTAGTTGCACCAGCTCTGCAGCACTTGGCTCAGGAGAGCTCAGCTGAAGACGCCCCCAGCAGGCCGTAGCTCCTTTCGGTTTTGCTGCCAAGCTTCGCCAGCCCCTTTAAGCCCATGGCTCTTTTCAACGTGCAAATGCAGCTCCTCTTTCACCGGCACTGTCACTTCCACCCAGCAAGGCTCTTTCAAACAGAGCTGCTGCTGCTCAGACTGGGCGGGGAATGCTCCAGGGGAGGCTTCGGCTAGGGCTATTGAAAAGACGGAAGCTCTCCGGACGTATGCAAAAAGTTTTTTTTAAAAACAATATCCGCTCCATAGGACGCACAGACATTTCCCCCTGTTCTTTGGGGGAGAAAAAGTACGTCTTATGGTGCGAAAAATACGGTGCATTTAAAATGGTTTTTTTTTTTTCAAATAAATAAATCTAAAACATTAATAAAGCGGCCATTAAAATTGGCCTGAACAGGCCTAACAGGGGGCACAGGGGAGGAACAAATGTCAGGGTGGGCGAGGGGGGCAAGGGAGCACTGACAGTGGCAGAAGGGGGGCAAGGGAGCACCAAAGTGGCAGAAGGGGCGAGGGCCTCTGGGTGGTCGGGGGTGATCCCCAGATGGTCCAGCATCGCCATGACTCCAGCTAGCATGGTGGCGACCAGGACCTGCAGCTCGTCCAGCCTCTGCAGGACAGCAGTCTGTCAGGGGTGTGTGTTGCCCGGCTGTTAAGGCGCTGCTTGCTCCAGCGGGCAGCCCTGAGTGTCCAGTGGACAGCCCTAGCAGTCCCCTCCAGATAGAAGAGCTGCCACCGAATTCACTTGTGGCGGCCCGCCAGCTCGTGCAGCCCCTGCTGGACCTCCCACCTGACCTCCCAAATGGAGGTAAGGACCCAGGGTGCCAAGGCTGAGCCTGTGGAATGAGAGAGAGAATGTGAGTGTTAGGGGGTTTGCAGCATTCCACCGGTAGTCTGCCCCCCCCCTCCCATGACACCCTCTTTCCCCCGGTGGTCTCCTGCCACATAAATCAGCTGGAGGCTTTCCCTCTCACAGCCGACTTGCCAGCGCTTGACAGATGCCCACTGGTGTGCGTGGCCATCGCTGCCCATCCCCCCGCCCCCCCCGGGCCTGGGGTATTAGACCCCCCCCAGGGGCTGCTCTGTGCCTGGCCTCTGCACAGTGTGTCATGGCCTCTGCACAGATGAGCTGGGGTCCTGCCCAGGCTTGTTATCCCTCTTGGCACTAGCACCCTGGCCCCATCCTGTGAGTGCCAGCCCCTGGCTATGGCAGTGCCCTGGGGGTCACATGCATCCTGTTCTCTGGACCCTGTTCCCTGCCTGGTGATGGTGGTGTTCGGGGGGGGGGTTGGGGTCACTTACAGTGGCACTGGGCCCTGGCCTGCTGCTGCTGGGCTGCACGCCGCCTCTGCGTGGGCCTCTGCTGCGGCCTGGCGGGACTGCTGCTGGTCATCCTGCTGCTGCTGCTGCTGCTGCCGCCTCCTCTTCCTTCTCTGCCTCCACAACAGCTGGGGAGGACACTGGCCGCTCCTCCGCCACCACAGCAGTTGCTGCGGGCATGTCCTCCTCCACCGCCACCACTGCTTGGCCCTGGCTGGAGGTAGGTGAGCGGGGCCTGGATGGAGGCGGCACCACCACTCCCTCTGCCCCCTCACCAGAGGCCTCGCTCGAGGAGGAGGAGGAGGAAGACACCATCTGCCTGGCACGGTGCTGCTGCTGCCACTGCCTCAACGACTAGCTGGCCTGCCGTCTGCCCCATGGCCACTGCGGGGGAAAAAGGCATACGGTTAGTGCATCCATGCCCTGCTCGCACATGGCAGCCTTGCCCCCCGCCCGATAGGCCTGGGTTTCCAGGCTGGGACTCTCTCTTCGCAGCCCAGCAGCCTCCCATGGACCCAAGGGTGCATGCAGCATGGCCAGCCTTGTGTCCAGCTGCTCTCCCACCTGGCATATGGGCAGGCCCCCCTGGGTGCTGAAGCGGGCACATGGGCCAGATTCTGGCCCAGGGGGGTCATCTGTAGAGCGTCTGCCATGAAACACCCCCAGAACGCCCCTCGTGCGCCGGGGGACTTACCACAACCGTTCTGCGAATGTGCTGCGCCCGATTTTAGTTCCGCCGGCGACCGGACTGCGTCCGCTGGCATAACACTGCTACGCGGGCGTAACTAGCCCTTGCACTGGCTTAACGACCGTTCCGCAGGCGCAAGAGTTAAATTGGATTGTGCTGTAAGTTACATGTATGCCCCTTCTTTATGAGTGGAGGAGGGAGGACTGGATGGGAATAAGGGCAGTGAGTATGCACCTGTCTCCCATTTTATATGAGAGTCTGATTGTATTTGCATATGCACCAGTACACTCACCTGCAAGTAGGGGAGACGGGAAAATCAGACTCCGTTGTGCCTTATGGGGATTCCTCCATGTGCAGGTCTTACACCCACACAAGGAAGGACTGAGTTCTAAGTATGCACAGTGCTCTCAGTAAGAATGATTAAAATACACATTTCTTTAATGTGTCATCTGTCACAGGAAGGATGAGGATCACTGAACCCACATACACAGTTGTTGCCTTGTTGTTACATTGCTGTGATGATTTAGAGAGTAATTTACATGCCTCCCACTTGTTTTGACCTTGGGATCACCCCATAAAGGAGACTGAATGCTGTGATGATTAGCAGTACAGTTCATCAGTACTCTTTCTAACAACTTTTATTTTTCACACCTTTTCCTTAATAAAACAGGGCTGAAGTCCTTTTAAATATAATTGACTGCAAGAATACATGGATTGTACATTTCAAATAGGTGTGTGCGAGAGAGAGAGAGAGAAGCAACACATTCTATATGTTTATGGGAGAGTGTCCAGGTAAAGGGGACAGCAAGGGAGGATAGAAAAAAGTGGCAGTTAAGAGAGCACAGATTCTTGGGTGGTGAATGCAGTGGAATCACCAGAATGAAGCAGAGGCGTCGCTCCGGTAGGGGCGGGGCTGTAAGTATCGCTGCGGTCATAGTCTCTTTACCGAGCGAGGAGGAGGCAGCCCCGCCCCCTCACTGTCCGAGCCAGTCCCCTACGGAGAAAGCAGCAGGCAGGGTCTCTTCCCTGCCGGTTTCTCCGTAGGGGACTGGCTCGGACAGTGAGGGGGCGGGGCTGCCTCCTCCTCGCTCGGTAAAGAGACTATGACCGCAGCGATACTTACAGCCCCGCCCCTACCGGAGCGACGCTTCTGGAATGAAGGCAGAATGGAGGGCAAGGCCATGGAAGTACAGTACTATGAATAGGCTTACCAGATCTCCAACGGGGACAGAGTGCTAGACCTTTAGGAGAAGGAAAAGGAAAGGAATTCCTTTTCCTAAAGGTCTAGCACTCTGTCCCGGTTGGAGAACTGGTAAGCCTAACTATGAAGCAAGAACTAGCTACCTATCACCAGGCCTCAACTAGGATCAGGCAGTCCTGAGCTCTCTCCCAGTTTCCAGTCCTTAAATTTGTTTAAAATCTTAAGAGTTGAGATTTAAATCTGTTCGTTAGAGGTCCTCTGTGAGTTGGTCTCCAAGAAACAGCTCCCTAAAACTGTTGAATCCAGCAAAATCCAGACTGTTTTTCTAAACAAAAGCAGTTTCCCACAGCAAACCAGACAAATAAATTTCGATCGAAAACTATTATGACCGGCAGTTATACTTATCGAAGAAGGTAAAACGAGTAACGAGGTCATATTCACAGCTAAAAACAGCGATTCAGCAGACTATAACAATGACGATTTTATCCGGGTTTGACAGCAGCCAGTCCCAGACAAACAGAAATTATTAAAAGTCAATACTGATACACAAAAGCCCAACGTTTTGTGTCATGAACCAGACACATCTTATGGGGCAATCCAAAGGCGAATTGGTAGATGTTAAAGTTCTCCGTGTCTTGCTTCGTTCTTTTAACTTTCAAAAAAGCGCGGGAAACTCCGCTGTCAAAGCAAAACGGAACTTGCTGCTCACGAAGGAAACCAGTTCTGTAAGCACTTAGCGAAAATGATACTGTACCTATTCAGTGAGGAAACCTTTTACATGAACCTAGAAAGTAGCCACACTTATGTTAATTAGCGTTCGTAAGAGTTACATTATTATCATCTTGTCTGTATCCTACTTGCTTGTGAATTATAGGGAGCCAAATGCGGTTAGCGAAGCTTAGTTCTTGCTGTCTGTTAAGAAGAAAATTGGGAGATCTTCTGCTTATCTCCAAAGCCTCCAAATTTTTCAAGATGTTTAACTTGTTTTCTGTTCTTAAGGCACAAGTTTCTTTAAAGTGAATAGTGTGTCCCGTGGAGAGCGTATGTTCAGCTAATGCAGATAGTTGCGGATGCTCCAGTCTCACCGATCTTTCGTGTTCCTTCAGTCTGGTATTAATAGATCTCTGTGTCAATCCGATGTATTCTTTGCCACAGGTGCCACATGGGATACAGTAAATGCCTGGACTGGAAAGAGGGGGTCTCTTGTCTTTGGGGTTATTGAGCAGCTGTTCAATTTTTCTTGTAGGTTTAAAAATCATTTTGATATCCCCCTGTTTGAGAATTCTAGCAATTTTGTCAGTTACTCCTTTAATAAAGGGCAAAACTGTACAAATTTTCTCTGTCTTGTTGTTTTCTGTTGTTTCATTAATGTTCTCAGAATTTGCAGAAATCCTATTTTTCCCCTCTCTATCTGCCTGTATTTTGTTACTTTGCACGGTCCATCCTTTATTAATTTGTGTATATGGATACCCATTTGCTCTCAAGGTTTCAAAAACAACTTTCTTTTCCTTATCTATTGAATCCTTGTCACATATTTTGATTGCCCTATAGGCCAATGCATTAATTACAGAACCTTTTTGAGCTGGGTGGTGATTTGAATTATAATTCAAATACCTGCCCGTATTGGTAGGTTTTCTGTAAACTGAGTGGCTAAAAGTCAAATCATCCCTCCTAGTTACTAAAACATCTAAAAAAGGTAGAGATCCATTTTTCCCCTTTTCTATAGTAAATTGAATCTCTTTACAAAAACTATTGATATGTGTTAAAAAGTTTTGTAATTCTGATTCCCCATGGGACCAAACACAAAAAACATCGTCGACGTAGCGCCACCAAATGTCCGGTTTAAAATGAGCTGTCTGAATCACCTGTTGTTCCAAGAATTCCATGTATAAATTTGCCACTATGGGGCTCAAGGGATTCCCCATCGCCACACCATCTTTCTGCTCATGATATACTCCTTCCCATAAAAAAATAGGTAGATGTTAAACAATGTCTAAAAAGAGGGATCAATTCCCTAGGTATTGTGAGTTCTTCTATCAGTCTTAAGACTTCTTTAAGGGGGACTTTAGTAAAAAGTGACACTACATCAAAACTAACTAAAATTGAGCTTGGGGACAATTTGACCCATTGAAGTTTTTCAATAAAATGATAGGTATTTTTTACATATGAAGAAGTATTTCCAATGTAAGGATACAGAATTTTTACTAAATATTTAGATAGCCCATGAGTAGGTGAGCCAATGTTGCTCACTATGGGTCTCAGAGGTACATTCTCCAGACAAATAAATGTGGGCTCTGCCTCCACATTTGGCATGTGGTACGTCACAGTGATATGGTCCTTTGTATCAGAAAAGGCTGGCTGTCCCTTCATGCCATGTTAAATGTCACCCCAGAGAGTCCCTCCACCTTCAAGAGCATCTTGAAGGGGCTGCTGTGGAAAGTGACTTCTGAAAAATGTAACTGAGTCTGAGTAATCCTAGTCTGATTAAATTATTTGTGTGAAACGCAAGGCCAGAAAATTATTTCCCAGGATAACTGATGGGCCTGCAGAAACCTGTCAGGCTTCTTCCTGAGGCATATTTGCATTGGTAGGGAGGGGGATGTGGCCTTTACCCAATTGGAAAATCCCCCCTTGTGAAACTGGGGTTGAGTGAGAGGCAGTGAAGCCACATGGTGAATGAAATAGTAGAGCAAGGGAACCGTTTGACCTGTGTGAGGGAAAAAGGATGTGAGGGGAAAAGGATGTATCAGCCACTGATTAGGCACTCAAGCTTAGGAAGGAACCCCAAGAGTTTATGCATTAGAGGTGAACACTCTGTGGCTAAGGCTTAAGTCCAAACGATGCACCAGTTCAAGAGACCAGCCATGCACTCTTAAGGCCACCAGTGCTGGTCCTTAAG
The DNA here is from genome assembly GCA_026170595.1 of Plestiodon gilberti rubricaudatus. Taxonomy (NCBI): domain Eukaryota; kingdom Metazoa; phylum Chordata; class Lepidosauria; order Squamata; family Scincidae; genus Plestiodon; species Plestiodon gilberti. The sequence goes on along the minus strand of JANXHW010000001.1, from coordinate 50,599,877 downwards.
TTGTGATTGAGCAGGGGATCAGGTAGCCAGTGGCATGCCATTCTTTGGGGTAGAGTAGACCAATGTCAAGGACAGGTATGTGGTTGGTGCTGCTAACTTTGACCAAAACAGTTCTAATAAATGCCAATCTGATGGCGCCAGCTACAATCCAGCTGCTCACTTCGTACTACGGGTTATGTCTAAGCATTGTTTCAAAGTATCTTTGAAAATATTCAGTGACAGCATAGTGGTTTAAAAAGGGAATATTTTAGCCACAGATGTCTGAAAGGTTCATAATACAGTTACAGACTTCAGTTTCTTCCTGACTTATTATGCAGGAAATGATAGTAAGCTAAAGGTAAAATAGAAACACTTGTTTTACGTTTCTGTGTAGCTAGACTGCTGCAAACACATGGCTGTCTGAAAGCTTGTAATAAGTTACTCTATACCTAAAGTCCTGTTCTTCCTTCCCACCCCTCTCCCCTCCTCCCTCCCCTCACATTCTCATTGCTGAACCATTTTAAAATCCTGGATCTGTCTCACCATTTTTTCCAATCGTATGCCAGCACTATTTGTAGTTTTCCACCTGTCACTGTTTGTATTACTTTAGTCTGTATGTGTTCCTGCAGTTCTAGTGCATCAACAGACCAGCAGCGCAATCCTGTGTAACCTTGCACCGGTGTAACAGTAGATGCACCGGTATAAGTGCACTTATGCCAGTTTGATTGCACTTACACCGGTGCATCTGCTGTTACACTGGTGCAAGGTTACACAGGATTGCGCTGTAAGAGAATGATTGATTCACAGACCACTTTTGGTAGTCTTTTTGAATTTACTAAGACTTTTGGGGTGTAAATCCTCTGTAATTCCCTTACATATGGTTCATATACACATATACACTATGTATATTTCAAGGAGTTCTGTGTGTAAATTAACATCTCAAAATACCTAACTACTGGGTACCAATCTAATTTTCTTTCAGTGTTGTTTATCATCATTCTATTCTTATGTAATATAAGAATTTATCTGGTTAGTTTTTCTTTCTTTGCTCCCCTCTGCCTTCTTTCTTTTGTCATGTCTTTCTTTTAGATAATAAACCATACTGGTTGGGTTCTGTAGGGATGTGTTTTATTCTTTGTACAGTGCTTAGTATAATTTTAAGCTCGGAGGAAACGATAATTCCTTTTGCCTGCATTTTTGGATGGTGAAGCTGCATGAGTGTGCCCCCATGTGGTCAGATAACAATTTACCACAACCTGGAAAAATTGCTGCCCAGCGTGGAGGTTTTCCACCATGGAGGGGCAAAGGAGGATGAATGGGTTTGCATTTACAAAGCCACTGTACCATGTGAAAATGCCATAACTTTTTTCTTGATAGAGGCAATCAAGTTAATTTGTTTATCAAGTCAGTACTTTGCCAGATCAGGGCCTGAGTGCGATATTGCTAAACCTCTCTGTGCATGGAGAGAACTGGTGCTCTTTGCAAGATCTACCATTTGCTCTTTCTGTTTCATGTAATTCCTCCTCTTTTAGCAATTCACCTTTTTATACTTTGCTTCAAATTCTTATTGCCTTTCTAAGGGTGGATGCATGCATGCAACCACTGTTTGGATTTATTTTCAATTTGAGGGTACTGGAACGGGGGGGGGGGCTTGAAATGGTTGTGTGGCTGGAAGAAATGGGGTCAGTCAGGGGTTGGCCAAGTCAGGCATTGGTTTAAGTCTCATGCCCATTAGAGGACCCTGTTGTCCAAGTCAACCCCTGAAGCCTCAGTACCAGTGGTACTACCTGTGCCATCAGGAGGAGGGCAGGAGGGGCACCACAGGGACCCTAGTGCACATCTTTGCCCCAGACCTGCCGCTATCTGGCACCAGCACTACTGACTGGTATACCATGTGTCCAGATACTAATTCAGGACTGTATCAGAGCATTTATAGCGGTGCTCTAAATCAGCCTCTGGACCAATGTTCAAATATTGTGACAACTGTTTTACTGCACCTGTATTATTTGTTTAATGATAGATTTATCTTTCACCATTCAGAAATTTCTTATCCAAGCAAAATCACTAGATTAACTTTTCATCTCGCTTCAGTAATGCTACTACAACATTGGATGTTCCCAGACCATTAACTGGTCAAAAAAGCCAGAGAAAAAGACACTGGTACTTCTCTGGAAAAACAATCCCAGAAGTTGGAAATATGTAATCAACAAAGCTGAGAGAGAGAGAAGTGAGCAACCTCCGGGGCAGACAGTGCTGCTCAAGAAGGTATCCTCTTGATAAATCCTTGTGGTTTTCTCTTCTGAAGATACTGAGATGGCATTTCAGTGTCAAGGGTATGACTGGATAGTGAATGCAAAATTATATTTCACCAGCCAGCTTCTAAAAGAAGAGGAATTGTTCTGCAGCTTGTCTAGATCTGACTTCTAGCAGCACTGTAGTACTTGGAAAAGAGGGGAGGGGGGTGGATGGTTCAGGAATCATGTGACAGGGCGAAGGGATAATAGGCAGAAGGAGCAACAGCAGCCTTCAGTGTGAGCCAGGCTTCCTTTGGGAGAATCACAGCAGCAGTCCAGGAGCAGAAAGACTGGGAAAAAAGTGAAGGCAAACTCTTACTTGCAAGCTGACAACTTCCCCCCTGTCATGTCAGCAACACAATATATATAATCCTTTGTCAAGAAAAGAGAACAAGAAAACAGAATTTCCTATCTCTGCCTGCTTGCAAGATTTGTTTTGTTTTGAACTGCGCTTTATTAAGAACTCTGCAGGTGTGAAACTGAATCTGATTTTTAAGCAACATGACGACTCAAATAGACCATAACATACATTACAACTATGAATATGAAGAGGATGAGTATATGAACCAGGAGGAAGAATGGGACAGGGACCTGCTCCTGGACCCTGCATGGGAGAAACAGCAAAGAAAGGTCAGGAAAAAAACCCCACACATTTCAATTGTATATGAAACTGTACAGATGTAGTTCAGTTAATCTGTTTAGTATGCATTTGAAGTTGTTACTGGTAAAATGTCGTACCGAGTTTAATTTCAAGACGATTCTTTTTTTTGGGGGGGGGGGTGTTAAAGGATATAATTATCATACTTTAAATCTAGTATGATTTATATCATAGTGTGTTACAATGAATATGGATTTATAGGGGCATCCTACTGGGATTCCTAGATTTGGCCAAAATACAGATGAGGGAATGTATATAACAGCTTATGGACTATAAGTAAGTTGCAAAATGATGTCTGTTGTCATCCTGGTTGCGATTTATATGACCCGAATATGCTAAAATGTGGATTGACAAGATGTGGGCTGAGGTGGGGCATGTACTCCAGCATCTACTTGCCTGCTCTGCCACACACCCAAGTCCTGAGTTCATTATGTTCATAGGTGATGATGATCATGCTTTCTAAGCATCACCACACAGCTTGTTAGAAATCCATCAGCAGTAGCATAGGTGATGTTTGGGATTTCACCACATGCTCAAAGTTGGCTCATCCAGTTGCGTTATTCACCACACTTCCAGGGTTGTGTGAATTGGTCCTGAGTGAGATAAAACAGGCCAAATGTCATCTTCACTTGGTAAGGGACTGTGCATGCTTTTGTGCCACACACACACACACACACACACACACACCACACACACACAGTATTTTTATGCCGCCTTTCTTGGTCATTGGATTTCTCCTCCAACTTTAATTCAAGGGCAGGCTTTCTAACCCCCAAGCGGTTTTTACAATACAATAACATTCTAATCTTTCGTAGAATCCTTCATTCTAGATGTTGCTTTCACAGTCCAGCTCTCTCTCTCTTTCTCTCTGGCGTTCTCCTCACCATGCTTCAGCTGACAGGGCAACCTTGACTCTCATTCAAGTGCAGCTGCAGTTCTACTCTCCCACAGAGGCTCTGCAACTTATCAGCTCGGCGTGCCGGCAGCCTCTTCACTGAGCAGTATGAAAATTCAAATTTCAGCATAGGAAAAACAAGATACAGTAGTAGTAGTAGTAGTAGTAGTAGTAGTAGTAGTAGTAGTAACAGTATTTATATACCGCTTTTCAACAAAAAGTTCACAAAGCGGTTTACAGTCAAAAATCAAATGATTAAATGGCTATTATGCTATTAATGCAAATTATTTGGTCATTTCAGTCACCTAGTAGTTTACCTGCAGGACATTTAGCATTTCAGTGTAATATCATGTAGAGCTTTGACCAGAACACTTGGTAGAGTGCATATCCATATACCAATGAATGGTCCAGTAAAATGTGTAATTTTACCTAATTTGGATCCTATCCCACTAAGACGGGAACGTCTTGGTGCTTGTTCCCTGGCACAAGCACCACTGAAATAAACTGCACTGGTATTATTTCTGGAGTTTTCACAGCAGACTTTCCATATGGAAAATTTCCCCCTCTTTTTTGAAATATACTTTTTCTCAGCAAGCAATGTAATGGGTTTTTTTTTGCTTCTGTAAAAAGAAAAACGGCAAGTTGCTTGAAGCCATTGCTTCAAATATTCCATTAATTCCTTCCCCTCAGCCCAGAGAAAGTCATATTTAAATCCCGTTGAAATCAGTTCATTTCAATGTCTCATTTGCCTTAACAGAACAAAGCCTAACTGATTTTCTTTGGATTGGGCCAAATGTACTCCCCCTTCGATTTGCACCTTGATTCCCAGCAGTATAATTGTCCCTTATTAATAATTTTTATTTTACAAAGATAATGAATGCATTTTTAAACATCTATTTGTGCAAAAGTTTCCATAGCATGAAAAAGAGCTTCCAGAGTTAAGGCATAAGAGAAATGTTGTTTGCTTTTATAGTGCTTATCTTTTTTGAAAATGTGTTTCTTCTCCCCCCCTCCCCCCCCCTGCGAATTAACTGTTCTGGTAATTTAACAGGTCGCAGTTGAAGAAACAATCTACCAAACAATGCTGCAGTGCAGCCCACTCATTTCACTGGAATATGTGTAAGGGGCCAGTGTTGAATGCAAGCAGTACAGCACCAGTGGTTGGGAGGTGGTACTTTTTGTCCTCAGCCTATCAAACAAACGTTAAATTGATACACACAGCTATAAATAATATCTAATAGAAGGTCATTCCCTTGTCTTGGCTTAGAAATCAATCTGGCATTTGTGTTCCAGCAAAGATACTCTCTCAGCAGAAGGACTGCTGGTTTTGAACAGATCTGAGGATGTCAGACACTTCTCCACAGTGCTAAAATAAGTTCCACAAAGTACATTCCTAATATCCATATATACAATGAGAAGACTGTAGCTGCATGGTTGTTGAGCTTTGTTCAAACTAGTAATATAATATAGAACAGTGATCTTGAAGCAAGCCTGGCAGTTGGCTAGCATACATGTTCTATGAGACAATCTTGGAACAGGACAAAAATAAATGCCATTGTTTCTATTGTGGGCTGCCCTCTCCAGACTTGCCATTTCAGGATATGCTCGGTATGAGATCTGTCAACAGTTGCTGGTAACACATGATGACGTCCTTAGGATTACAATGGATGTGACGCCTAATTATAACCCCAGCTCATAGAGTTTCATAGTTTGCAACAGTTCAGAATCCTTGATGTAGGACGTCTTTATTTCAGAGATTTCCATAGATTTTATGGAAATGGTTCAAAAAATTTCATTTTATTTTAAAAAAAGTCTACGAAGTGAATTTGATATATTTATCATGAATGTTAACCTTAGCCGGAGGTCCAGGAAGTGAGATGTCCAAGTCTTTCTATCTAATGCAAAATGGGGTTTTTAAGTCATCTTGTTACAGATTGTGCAATCACAGAATGTTAGAATTGGAAGGTTCCCTGGAGGTCATCTAGTCCAACCCCTACTCAGTGCAGGCAACTGTTGCAGCATCCCTGACAAGTGGCTATCTAGCCATATACATTCTGTTCTTCTGAATGACTCAAACATGCACAGATACGTTCATAAGTGTTGGGTTTTTTAATATATTTTTATTTTCATTAACATGAATGCTACAATCCAAGTCAAGTGTGTTTTAACTCCACTGAAATCAATGGGTTAGATGTGCTTAACTGGATTGTGGTCTCTGTGTTTTGCTGGATCAACCACTTGATGAAAATAGAAAACCAAAGCTTGTGGGCTCCACACAGCTCTTGAGGATAACATGGTTATTACGGTTCTGTTTTTAAAATTTTGCCATCAATCAAATCAGGCAGTTCATCTTCAGAACAACATATGTCTTCCCTTTTTGCCATTACCACTATGCTTTAGAATTTAAGGGCGCAATCCTGTGTAACATACGGCACCTGCATCCTATCCCATTCCTAGGCTGCCCCAGGACCTTCTGGGAGCACCTCGGGAGAAGGGGATGTTTGTCTTCTTCCCCGGGTGCAAGCCGGCTGGGGCCCTATGGGCCTCCTCAGATGTATGCCAATTGGCGTATGTTTGAGCCAGGGGAGTAAGGCCAAACTGGGTGTGGAAAGGTCTTGGGATATTGGTGGAGCACACCACCGATATCCCGCCCTCTCCCCACCTGGTTCGCCCAGTAGCCACTGTCCCTTGCCACCCAGCACTGGCGTCACTGCAGGGGGCGGAGCTGTAAGTTGCTCCGTGATCGGAGCCTCCCGTTACACGGAGGAATGAAGCGCCCCGCCCCCGCGCCTTCCGACCCATTCAAAGCGGTGAAAACAAAGCGCAGGGGCGGGGCGCTTCGTTCCTCCGTGTAACGGGAGGCTCCGATCACGGAGGAACTTACAGCTCCGCCCCCCCTGCAGTGCCGCCAGTGCCGCCCAGTCTGCCTGCCCCTGCGCTGGTCAGTGCAGGGCTTACCTTCTCCGGCGGGTGCAGGGACGGTCCGCTGGGGAAGTAAGGGCAGCTGGCCTCACTAAAGTCGTTGCAAACTCACACTGAATGTGTATTCCAGTGTAAATATCTATCTGCACTACATTACTAAATGGATGCACATTCAGATGGCATCTACATCTAGGGGCTACTAGAGCGAAACCAGGATGATGGTAAAATGTAGCATATGTGAATACACCAAGATTTTCCCAACTAAAAGCCAATCCTGCAGTTAATAAGCACAGGGCACACATAAAATGCAAACTTACATTGCTTTTATACTACTAATGCTTATGCTTCCCTCACAGAATCCTGGAAATTTGTGGCTTGATTTATACATGCAGAAGAATCCTGAGCTGGTACCACACCATTTCAGGCTACAGATGGAATTTTTTAAATGATGAAAAAACTCTTTGGAAGCAAAATACTGTCATATTAGAGGGGGAAAATTCTGGGCTTGTCCTTTCACTGCTATGCTAGTTTTGTAGTTACAGGAATATTTTTGTATGTGGAGGACCATTAAAAAAAATGATTTTTTTTCTCTCACCTCATCCTGCTACATATGTAGACCAGGCCATATAAAAGAATTCCTATTGGAGATACCTTACTCCCCACACACATTTCCAGGGTTCCTTCCCTGTAATGAGAAAATTGCTATTAAACTAGTTTGAATCTGTGATATAGATTACATAGATTAACCTATGTCCATAGGTTAACCTGTGGCCATAGATTAACATTTCTACCCATGCAGGCTCTTCACCCTACATCAGATACTACCACTAGAACAGTACTTTTCGGCTAGAGTAAAAAAAAAAAAAAAACCTTCCCTTTAAATGTGACCTGTAACGTGGGATTCCACTATAAAGGCTGCAGTTCTACACACTTACCTGGGAGTAAGTCCCATTGAGTCCTATTGAACTCAGTGGAGCTTACTTCTGAGTAGACATGCTAGGCTTGTGCTATAAGCCTGGGAACATTATATACAATAAAGGTGTATGAACTGGAGAAAAGATTTGTAATTATTAGTTACCGAGTCGGACACGACTGGACTTCATTGTCAGGGGTCACCTTTACCTTTACCTAACTCTTGTTTTAGCACTTTTAGCAACTAACTATAATCCTATGCATGTCTACTCAGAAATAAGTCCCATTGTGTTCAAGGGGGCTTACTCCCAGGAAAGTGAGTCTAGGATTGCATCCCAATTGTTTTAGCACTTTTCAGTGCAAAAAGTGATCTACAATTGGAATGATGTTTAAACAACCACCACTTTCTGAGGCAGGTTAAGCTGAGCGATGGGGACAGTCAAGGCCATCTAATGAAAATCATAGTGCACAGTGCTCTGGAGCCAGTGTGCCTCTTGGCTATTATGGGAGCCATTCGTTGGCAGTGGGCACATCTTTGTTGCCTGTTTGCTATGAACACGTACATGGTTAGACAGATTTTATTTCAGATTTCATTCCAGAACCACTGGATGCCACTGCCACCCAACAAATAGCAGCTCTTTAGACTAAATTAAGTTGAGATCTGGTTGCTGGAATAAATCTGAGACGATGAACATGATGTTGCAAGAATTCAAGCCGTGCAGATTTCTTTGTTTCTGTCACGTAAGCTTATGTCCCACAGTGGCAGCAATTGTTAACTATGGTCAGGATATCTCCTCTCTTAGATAATTCCCAGATGGGGGAAGGAGGCTTAGGGTTGTTCCTTTGCCCTTTCAATTCCACTGGACTCTAATCCCCCCCCCCATTCCCCTTTTCGCCACCCTGGTGGATCATCTCGCACACAAATCACAGGAACTTCCCTCCTCTCCTTCCCACTTACCTGTTGCAGGAACCGACAGCCAGCAGCAGGTGGAACTAAGTAGCTCCTCCCTGCTGCGGCTTGCCTGGAATCAGGCTCCCCCCACCCGGGGCAATTAGTGGGAGCTGGAGTTGGACTAGTGAGTCACTAGTGGAAACAGCACTAGTTGAACCTTTGCCAGGTCAACTCTTTCCACCCACCTCCTCGGTTATCTCTCTCTCTCTGGTATACACTACTAGTGAGGGATTAGGATCCCCGTGGTCACCAGATCATGCACTGTCGCTTATGCTTAATTTCCCTCAGCGCAGCTACATGAATCTTATCTTTTTCTAGAGAGTTCCAGTTGTGTTTACCGAGCTGTGCTTTTCAGAGCAGTGAGGATGCACAAAATATTCTATTCATACTTTACAAGCTAAGTCTTCCAAACTTCAGAGTGTGGTCTAGGCAATTTGATTGCATTTGTTTGGAATATTTGCAGAGACCTGGGTCCAGAGACTACTGTTTAGTGACACCTGGCATGAGAACCTATATCATATCCCCATCACACAGATGTGCAAGCTGTGTCCACACTGGGAGTTTGCACAGTTTCTTATGGGAAGAGATGCAAAAGCTTATTAATGACACCGACTTCTTCATGGTACCCTGTGCTCACTATGTCACAGTGCCACCATTTCATGAAAGGTAGGGGTGCTACCCAGCTAACTCCATCACCCCCTTCTGTCCCGCTGCTGTTGATCCATGACTGTCTATTGATTGGTTCTCCCCATTTATTTTGTAGTCAGCCTCCCTCCAGTGGAGGCTGTTCACTATCCGCCACCTCTGGATGCTAATGACCACAGTATAGCTCTGGCCCAATAAGGCCAAGGCTGCCCTGCCCATGAAGCGACTTGAGACAGTCAGGTGGAGTGGCAAAGTTGGAGGGGTGGTGAACTGACAAACCCCCAGCCTGTCTGTCTGCTGCCCTCTCCAGCCTGCCTTTCCAGTGGGCACTCTGATCCTCTTCTGGCTTGCTGAGAGCAAGTTCGAAGAGGATAGTGACCGACAGAGGCAGGGAGAGTGGAGACTAGAGGGATGGGGGGGGGGGACTGCTGCAGCTCCAGATTGCCTCTCCCTACCCCCTGGTGCTTACAAAGAGCCCACCCCTTCTCTTTCCGTCAATTACATGGAGCTTGGTGTGCTCCAAGGGGAGCAGGGAATTGCAGAGGAAAGGGGGGAATGTTGAAAACCACTCCTCCTTACACAAACAAGTTTTCATTTATGGAACAACTTAGATAACTTATTAATTTGCATTATCCCTGCAGCAGAAGTGCTACCATCAGGAAAAATATCCCAATCCCCTGAACTAACTGAGTAGCAATTACACATTGGTTGGGCTGTTCACAAATCAACAACAACAAAAAAAACCTTGCTCTTCTTATGTCTTCTATTGGCACCTACCACATTATCAGCCTTTAAGATGTGCTCAGATGAATTTCATTGTAACAGGAGGACTGCTGTGTGCCACTAAGTGTAAATTGAAAAGGCCAGTTTTTCAAACATTTATCTGCCCCACATGGTTACGGGTTTTCGAGTTCCACCTGACATTTCATTGCCATCTGATACACTGCTCCCATGTGTTTAGTGGCAAAAAAAGTGCTCTGACTAATTAATGCAATACCTTTTCCGGTCCCAGGGGATTAATGATCTGCAGTGTGTAGTGCTGAATGCTGGTTGGCAGCTTTCTCTCTCAAGACCTGGGCATATTTTGAATAGTTGCTCAATGAGTATTAATAGAACAGTTAAGTCAGAGCCAGCAATTTGTGCTCCCAATAAAATGGGAACAGAATGAAGAAGGTTCAAGGAAAAGGCCTATATCACATGCAAAGCATTGAAATTCGCTCTGTTCTGTTCATTTGCTTGGGCATCCTCAAAAGTTCTTATAGGATATTTCCAGATGCTGTTTTCTCCATGAGCTCATGGGCAACCAGTTCATAGGCATATACAGTATCTACACATCTGGGTGTATAATATGTTAGCAATAATAAGCCACTGATGGATGCTTAGTCCTTTGGGGTAGTGTGTTGTGCTTCACAATGAGGTACATCTTTATGTTTAGTGGAAGGTAGACGCTACTGTCACATCATAATGAGAATTAAACTGGAAACTTGGTAAGTGCACATCCTACAACTCCTAGGACTACTGAAACCAATATTAAAGTAACTGACCATTACAGCCCAGGAATTCCTCTTGAAGGTCATAACATTCAACAAGGATATAGCAAAAATATTTCGTACTTTAATTTGTTTAAACAACAACCTGTCCCGTCCCTTCGCTTTTTAAGCTCTGGTAACAACAAAACCCCCATATAGATAAAATATAAGATATAAAAATATACAACTATATACAAGATGTGCAAATAGTTCATGTGCACTTTGGTCCAGGAGCCTGACCCTTCTCCAGTCTTACTCAAACCATTTTGTTTTGCATTTGGGTCTCAATAGGAGGTGAGGAGCTGATAGGAAGGTACTAAAACAAAAAACTTTGGACATGCACAGGGCAGCCCAATGTTGTTTGGTTTTCTCCTCCCTTCCCACCCTGTTCCTATTTTATATGCTATGGCTGTTTTTTCCACGTGCTTGTACATCTACAAAGGTACTCTCAACCCCCCTCCCCCCAGTTTGGTAAAAGGAATTTGTTGGGTGAGGGTAAGGCAGCGTCTCAAACCATGTTATGGGAGCTGGAAATATACTTGCATAAGTAGAGCCGAGAGGAGAAGCAAGTAGAGGGCTGAAGAGAATATGCATCAAATATACCATATAGACCACTTTCTATACTAGATCAAATCAACTTTGATCTGATAGTCTGAAGGATGTGCCATATTTGTGCCCTGATTTCAGGCATGAGACAATTGCAGTAAGAATTGGAATTCTTCGCACGTCACCTCGGCGCCTCCTCCTTGCCTTCCTTGGGGAAGAAGGCTGCTCGACCCCTTCTAAAAGCGGCATTTTCGCACATGCGCAGAACACCGCTGAGGTCAAGAGGGCAGTCTCTTAGCCTCAGCGGCGTTCTGCACATGTACGGAGACACCGCTTTCAGAAGGGGTCGAGCTGCCGGGCAAGGAGGAGGCGCCGAGGTGACGCGCGGAGCCGGCGGTGGCTTGATGTGAGCGCGGAGCCTCCGGTCTGGGTCTCGCACGGGCCGGACCGATGGACTCTGGTCCAGTCTCGCACGGGCCGGACCGGATCGCCTCGGGGTCCGTAAACAGCCCGCGGACCGGAGGTTCACCACCCATGGTCTAATGAGCTGGCTCTGAGCCAAGTTTCCTGTTCAACTGGGGAAGAAGAAGGCAAATAATAAAGCAATAGGACAAACATGGCTGCTGCATCCTAATGATTCAGCAGCCCCTTCAAGATGCCGAGGTGTCACAGGAGCCTCTGAGATGATCCGAAGGTCCAAAACAGATGAAAAATGTTGTACTGGAACTGGCACATGACTGAAGTGACATAAAGGTGTAAAGTATTCCCTAATGACCCGTGTGTGCTGTCTCCTAGGGTACATGTCACCACTAATCACGGCCAAGACTCCTCCACTGATTACAAAAACAGAGATAGAGGCAGATTAATAGCAGTCTTAAATAGCTGTCCTACTTTTTATGCTGTTATTGATTAAAATATCCTTTTCCCTTTTGGATATATGCCAAGCTGAAGCTTATGGTATTGGCTTTTTTGTACATGGGGACTGAAATTACCACTGCTGTTTTCAAAGGCCCCTCACATTTTGAGGTTTACCTTCTGTAAACCGCTTTGTGTACTTTTTGTTGAAAAGCGGTATATAAATACTGTTAATTATTATTATTATTATTATAACAATAATAATCTCAAGAGCCAGCTAGTGCCTAGGTAGCAGCAGAGATGCACGACAATTTACTTACCTACTCTGCCACTCCCTGGGCCTATGCAGATCCAGGCCAGCTATTTTGCTGGCATAAATCTGGTAGGGTCACAGAGGAGTGTTGGGCCAGGGCTGGGGGCATAGGATCTCACAGAAACCACTGCTACTGAGATCTGCCCCAGCCCGATCCTCCTTCAAACCGCCCCCTCTACAAACCTACCTGCTCTGGTAGAGGTTCAGTGACTCACCACTGCCGGTGCGGGGTTTCTCGGCTCCCATGCCGTTGGTAGTGAGCCATCCACTATCGCAATGGCTTGTGTGACAGCAGATCTAGCTTTACGCTGATGGATTGCGAGATCCATCAGCGTAAGGTTGTGATAGGATTGGGCTGTTAGATGTAATACTGATTGAAATTGGACATCCAAATCTAGGCAGCTTTAAATCCTATAACGTTTTCTAAGTTGAATTTCAATAGCTGTGAGCTATCTTTTCTAACACTTTTCACAATTGTTATTACAGACATTTACAGCCTGGTGCAACTCCCATCTACGAAAAGCAGGCACACAGATTGAGAACATTGAAGAGGATTTCAGGAATGGCCTTAAACTGATGCTGCTCTTGGAAGTCATTTCAGGTTTGTTTGCAGACAGCAAATGTCATGCCTCTATTAAAACGCCAGACCCCTCAGTACATATTAAACATTGCTGTGGAATGTACGATATTTACTGATGATGACTGAGGCAAAATGAAAAATCTCTTTTCTAACAGCCCAGAACAATGCACAGTAGAAATCTATACACATGAATGTCCATTGAGTAGAAATCTATATACTCTGAATACCCATTGAGTACATTGCTGCCTTGTACTTAACAGTCCTGAGTGACAGACCTTTCCTGGGACATGAATATGGAACATGACAGCCTGACGCCCTGACTCTACTTCTATGTAAATACTTCTGATTGGCAGAGAAGGAATGGAACAGGAAAGTAGAGTCTTATCCGCCGCTTTTCCAAACAGAAGAGTTGCATTACCAGAGCGTGAGGAAAAACAAGCAGAGAAGCAAAGTCTTATCCTCCAAGCAATATCTACATTTCTATCTACTTTAGTTTTTCTAATTCTGTTTTGTCCATTTGTGCAATTCTAATGCACACTTCTACACACAATTCTAATCTACCTAGTTTTCTGCATTATAGAAACTCCTTGCAAGAAACTCTGCAAAGTGATATTCAATGTAACACACGCACACCCCGCCCAAATACATTGCCACTTTCCTTATTGTTCCACAGAAATTCTTCAAAACATTTATGACTTTAAATTATGTAAATATACTCACAATTAACATGAAAGATAAAATTGCAATGCATATTTTTGGTCATTCATGTTCAAGAAGGATGGATTCTGTTAATCATTAGTACAAATGGGACTAGAATAATTATAAGGATTGGGAATCTCTTCTGTAAGGAGTGCCCAAAAGAGTTTGGTATATAAAGCCAGACCTTTCTCTAATCATGGATAAAGTGGGGGGATCCCATTTTAAGAGCAAAAAGGGTACAAAAATTACCCTTCCCTTGCCTGCTCTTTTCTTTTACACCCCCCCCCCTTTCAAGCACTTTTCTCCCCGCTGAGCTCACTTCTGCTATCACTCAGTCTAGCTGAAGGAAAAATGGCACTGGAGACAGACTTTGATGAGGTGAGCCACAAGTGTGGGAGGGTTTATCTTGTGTGCCCCTGTTACCTTAAATTCAGACCCCATCCTCCACTTTATGCCTCATTGGGGGAATACGGTTTAAAAATATGTGTCTGCTACTATCACATGTTGTTTGAGCTTTGGTGGTTGGATTATCACATATTGTTTGAGCTTTGGTGGTTGGGTTGTGTATGTTCCATCCTCTGGCCAGCATCCTTGAAGTCAATTTTTCCTGGGGTCAAAGTGCCAATTAGCTTGTCTGTTGGCTTTGAGGTTTGCCTTTCAGTAAAGCAAGCAGTTTGGCTCACTTGTGACAGTCATTCTTAAACATTTGCTTTATCTTTTGCAATGCACCATGTTTGTGACCTGCTGGGTTACAGTCTGGATTATGTGAATTAGCCTGGAGTAGTCAATTCGTTAACAATCTTGCCTTTGAGTGCCATAGGCACTCCAATGTTCTCTTACCCAGGGGTAAGCCTCTGTGGCACAGAGTGGTCTGCTTGGACCTGCACCAGCAAATTCGCTGGACCCAGGTCCGGGGATCAGGTCCAGGAAGGGGGTTTGGAGTTGGCAGACGCCACTGCCACCAAACCCACCCCTTTCCCAAACCTGATCCACTCTCTTCCCCACCCCATCCAGCCCTCCCCTCACCGCCTACCATCCTCATTAGTCCTTTGGTGGTCGATGACTGCACACAGGGCACTCCAGACTCACCACCGCCAGCGACCCAATTGTGACAGCCATAAAGCACTTCCCACCATCAGAATGCTAGTTCCAGTGGGGGGAGGGGTAGTATTGGGCTGTAGAATAAGCTATGAATTAGAACTTTTGTGTTACATTTTTAATATTGAAATACTCAAAAATGCTAGAATGCTAACAAAAATAAAGCTGAAAAACGAATGTACACACATTTTGGGGGGGCATTGTCAAGGCATCAAAAGGGGGGGATCTTGGGTTCCTGCCAACCTAGACCTTGGGTTCCTGCCAACCTAGATCCCCACCCATATAGGGGCAGCAGCCTACATAGAACCTCTAGGGCCACACCCACCTAGCTTGTCTCCTGAGGGCTGTGCTCTTCTTCCCATAGGCTTTGAGTAGAGGCAGGGAGAGGGTTTACAGTGCCCTTAGAGCCAGTGGGTGGCACAGTGGGTTAAACCACTGAACCATGAGCTGGCGATCGAAAGGTCAGCAGTTCGAATCTGTGCGACAGCTCCTGCCAACCTAGCAGTTCGAAAGC
Organism: Plestiodon gilberti rubricaudatus; assembly: GCA_026170595.1. Classification (NCBI taxonomy): domain Eukaryota; kingdom Metazoa; phylum Chordata; class Lepidosauria; order Squamata; family Scincidae; genus Plestiodon; species Plestiodon gilberti. The sequence goes on along the minus strand of JANXHW010000001.1, from coordinate 50,584,486 downwards.
AAGAAATTGCAAGTAGATTAATAGGTACCGCGTCAGCGGGACGGTAACAGCGTTCCATGCGCCTCGGTGTTGAGTCATGCCGGCCACATGACCATGGAAACGTCTTCGGACAGCGCTGGCTTTTCGGCTTTGAAACGGAGATGAGCACCGCTCCCTAGAGTCGGACACGACTGGACTTAAGGGATACCTTTACTTTACCTAATCCTCCTAAGGCCATTATCCAGCCTCAAATGGTTCTGAAACCTCCCTTTGGCATCCCTGGCCCTATTCTTACATTCCCCTGGCCTTGGCTGGACCCACTCCCCCTTCCACCCACCCACCCACCCACCCAGGTTGTCTTCTAGGTCCTAAACCTCCTTCCCTGACAGGCAGAAAATCTCCTGCAGACACTTTCCATACACTACTGCTCCTGGGCTGCTCCACTGTGCACAGGTGTGCTCTGCTCAGTGGGCCAATGGCCCACGCCCTGCGTCGCTAAGTCATCTCTGGCCTCTCCCAGCCTGCACCTGGCCCTGTGCTCTTTGGGTAGGCCACTCCCTGGGTCAGGTAAGTCCAGCCCCAAACAGGCATAGTTTGAACAGATACAATAATTTAACTTGGGAGTTTTGCTGCTGCACCCAAAAAACTCTAAAGTGAATCACTTTTACAGCATGAAGGAATCTTCTGTTTGCATTTTTTTTTCTTGGAGTTTAGAGAAACCTGTAAGGAGGAATGTCCAAGCATGCTCCGACCACCAGTCCAGTTACTTATGTGCCTGTGGCCAGATGTCAGTGTCAATAAATGTATTCAATTTGTTTTCCTCCAGGGGAAAGACTTCCGAAACCAGACAGAGGAAAGATGCGTTTCCATAAAATTGCAAATGTCAACAAAGCCCTGGATTTTATTGCCAGCAAGGGTGTCAAACTTGTCTCAATTGGTGCAGAAGGTATGTAGAAGATATGAACAGCAGAGCTTGGCATTCAGCCATAAAGCCAGAGCTTCTGAAAAGCTGCCTGAGTTTTGATGTATTACAGTTTTGAGAGCTGGTTTTGTTCAGTTTATGGGTTAGGGTTTGGAACATTTAGTTCGGACTCTGTCTTCCCTCAAACTGTCACCACTCAGTTGCAGACTGACAATTTTACATCTTATCAGCCAAGGTAATTCCCTGTGGATTTAAAATGTTTTATAATAGGAGAAAACTGGTGTCAAAGCCTCAGTATTAGTTAGTGATTAACTGTCCACAACTGACTGAGTAGAACTACGGTAGATATTGGACAAAATTCAAAGCAAAACATCATCTTAAAAAGTAGAAAGACACATGTAGCCAGCTTCCTGTTTAAACTGGACTCTCTGCAGCTATGAATGCAGTGTTAGCAATTCATGTAGTAACCTGCCCAGACTACCATAGATTTCCTCTGCAGTCTCCATGTGGGTGACCCCAAGGAATGAGCACTTGTTCTGAAATTCATTATTTTTTGTAGTTTGTTTATTGAGAATTGTTTTTTACATTGCAATTTAAAAGATACATCCTAGTTCCTGAAGAGAAGTGTGTGTTCCATTTCAGAGAAAGGGTAAAACTAGACCACAGTTATTTAAATTTCCCTGTGTTTTGGAGATCTATCCTCCTGTCATTACTCATTTGGTAATGGAACAGACACAATTATTGAGTAGTAGAAGCTTTAAAGGGATCCAATGCCAGACAAAGGGATAGGCATATATTCTGTACAGAGGTACTCTCAGATAATTACAGCAAGGGTTCTATTTTAACCTCCTATGCTTGGAAAAAGCATTTTGGTTTACTAATGACTTGTTGGGATCAAATACACCCCAATTAAGACACAGTGTTGTGGTGTTTTTCTTTTCAATCAGATGCATTTGACATGACTCTAGTTTAATGTAAAAGATATGAATCATAATCCAGTCACAGTAAATGAGAGAATTATGTATTTGCTTAGATCTCTCCCTTTGAAATCAATAGGACTTAGAAGTGCTTAACTCTAGATGGATTGTTCTGTTGCTTTTTTTTTAATGAAGGATTCTTATTAATAGTACAGGGGCACAATTACACAGGGAAAGTATCTGGGGTGAGTAATGGTCACAGTGTTTAATACATCCTGTCCACCAAAGGTGAGCTCATATTCTAGAAATACAGAGAGGAATGGAAACTATATGTAACAGCAGTCATGTTGCAATAAAATAAAAACATTATTTTCAACATCAAGACAAAGATAAAACGATAATTTAGGAAAGGTAATCTAGTCTAGCAGATAACTTCTTTCAGGCACATTATGCATTTTCGCTTACTTATTCATGAAATATGTGTTTTTCCTGGAAGTGACCTTCCAGACTTTAGATCACTTTAGATCACAATCTAACCAGCGGGTGGCGCAGTGGGTTAAACTGCTGAACCATGAGCTGTCGATCGAAAGGTCGGCATTTCGAATCTGAGACGGGGTGAGCTCTCGTTGCTTGGCCAGCTCCTGCCAACCTAGCAGTTCCAAAGCACGTTAATGTGAGTAGATAAATAGGTACCGCTTGCGGGAAGGTAAACAGTACTCCGTGTTCCAGCCGCATGCTACGCGCTGCGGCAAGGAGAGTCATGCCGGCCACATGACCACGGAGTGTCGTGTCCCAAATGTTGCACCCCAAACTTTACTCCTGGGGGAGCAAACTACTATTCCCTTTAATTAACTCCCATGTCCACCTTAGGCAAAGTTAGCTCCTTTTCCCTAATTGCAATTGTGTGTCAAAGAAAACACTAAACTCCAAGGCAACTATTTACAAGATTTATTACTTTTCCAGCAATAAATGTCCATTAGCCCTTCCCGGGCAGATAAGATTCTACTTAGCTAACGAGGGTCTGTTTCCATAGAGAAGTCCAGCTCGTCGCTTCACGGCAGTAGAATCTCCTTGTTGCCTTTATCCTGTCCAGCAAAGAGTCTTGTAGCACAAAGTCCAATCAATCCTGGTCTCTCCAACTTTCCAGTCAGGCAGAGCATCTCCCAATACCAGTCAATCCAGGTGGGTAGTCCATCCAGGTGAGCAGTCAGTCCGGCAGAGTATCCCCGTCTGGAGCAGAGTCGTCGTCGTTGTTGCTTGGCAGTCTGGCAGCATGTCCCCGTGGCGAGCTGGCGAGGCTCTTTCCTGCTCCAACTGCTGCTGCTTTTATACTGTTAGTCCCTATCAACTCTTTACTGGCTACAGCTGTGGGTTTCCAATCACTGCCCTCATTATTGCCCACAGCTGTGAGAGTTCCAATCAGTGCTAATTGAGTGCAGCTGCGAGCCACACCCACTGCATTCAAAGTCCCAGCTTCATCTCAATTAACAGCAACACCTGTGGGCCACGCCCAATTGCTTGCAGGTGTGCTTCCACCCACGCAATCCTGGGTGGTAACCCTTTGAGTCCCAGTCCTGGCAATCCTTTAACCCCTTCCTTCCCGGACCTGTCAAAACAGGGGACCACTGCTAACACCACTAACTCCTCGCCAATCTTCCGCGATTTCCACTACACGGAGGCGTCTTCGGACAACGCTGGCTTACCAGAAGTGACCTTCCAGATTCTCTTTTTGGTTGTTGTCTCTGGAGGTGACCTGCTGATCTTCCTTTTGATACCAGTCTTTGAGAGGAGTTCTCTTCCCAACCTCCCTCGCCTTTCTATGATCAACAGTCATGTCAACATAAAGCAGTTTGCTGTGTTGTGAACTAGACATTTCTACATGGAAGTGACTTGCCAGTTCATTTGTTTTTTTACACAAAACTCCATAGAGATGGAATCAGGAACTCGGTGCAGACAGATGAATGCCCTCTTATCTCAACTACTACAAAAGCAGTACAATAACTGTTGCTTTCTATGTGGGGTCTCAAAAACCCCCAAGTACATTAGTCCTGCAGTATTCATAGATACCGGAAGCTTATTATATCCTTCTCTTAACAATAGCATAAATGGAAAAGAAATACACGTTCTACCTGCCTCACTAAAGGGCTAAGGGGAGTGTGTAAGTTTCAAAGGGGGTCTAAAATTAGATCTTGAGAGGGCCTGCTTCCCTTGGCTGTACGAATGAGCAGGGGTAGAGGGTGAGAAGGACATTGTGCCTGATGACACAATGAAGGACTGAAGTGTACCCACTATATTATTTATGTGAACTGAATGCTTAAATGAGTGGATTCCATTCCTGAAACAAGATTGCACTGATATGCCGTAGGCTTAACCTGAACTTTTAAATGAGAATTCACTTTGATGTCATAGGATGAGTGTCAGGGTCAAGACAGGGGCTGTTAGCAACCGCATGCTGATCCGGGGCAGTAGGGCCTGGTGGTTAGCACATTCACTCCCTTCTTTCCCCTGTTTGGACATGGAACTTACTGGGGGAAAAACTCAGATTGAATCCTCTGCAACCAGCCCAGGAGATCAGGCTAGCCAGAGAGGCTCCCTGGGCAGAACCCCCTTCTTAGAACAATACTGAACCTCAAGGGTCTCTATAAAAATCACTCTCACATGACAATCCACTGTACTTCCTGTACCAGGAGCTAAGCAGACTCAAGGTTAATGCTGTAAAATATTTATTAAAAGTCCAATAAAAGAAAAAGGGGATAACAAAACCAAATGAACAAGAGTAAGGAGAATGGAATACGGCAGAAAAGGGGTTAGTTCAATCATTCAAACTGCCAGCAGATGGCACTGAGGCACTGTGGAATCTCACACTTTGCTGCTAACAGGAATTTTTGAACAAGCTTTGAAACACTCTAGCACGGCTTAAAGGAGACAAACCCCAAAACAACCTAAAATGCTGATGATTTTCTACCTGCACAGTTCCTTATCTGATCTTACTGGGGTGATGGAACTACCAACCCTTGCCTTATCTGCAAGTGGCTGGTGGGCTCTCCTCTGGATGGCCGGAGGAAGAAGAGAGAGCTTTTGGCCGGAAAACTGTTTTTCTTCCAAGGCTGGAATGACGACATCTGTCTCTTTGATTGGAGGATCGCCAGCCACCTGGCCACTCTGTCCCATCTCCTTGAAACCGGCTGAACCACTTTAGCTAGCCCTAGCTGCTCCGAATCAAATTTGGATTTGATTCGGTTTTATTATTTACTTAACTAGTGTTTTTTTTGCCATGGCTGTATACCTGTCTCCCATAGAACATTCTTTGATAATTGCTGGCCATGAAAACTTGAAATCGCTTTTAAATTTGGATATCTTGCTCCCCTCCTGTCTAGCAGGGCTTTCTGTAATTTGCATCCCAACTCTGAAAGACACAGACTGATGCTATTGAGTTTAAGTCTGTTACCAACAAAGGGAAATAGTCAAAAAATACACACAAAATATATATATAGAAAGGAATAGAAACACACATAAAATATAGTGATTTTATGACAACATGTTTGTGATGGGTAGCCCAATCCTGCATAAGGATATGTGGCACGGGGTTGACTTCTAAGTCTGGATCATGAAACCAAGCCAGAATCAATATTCTGTTGTTGTGAACAAGGACTTGGGTATCACGGGCAACATAGCCATGTATATAAAATAAACTGACTTGAATAAAAACAAAATTACCAAACTGCTTGTGTCTTTTGTTGTTAAGAAATACAAGCAGGCAAAATTACAAACTGCTTGCACCTTTCGTTGTTAGAATCCACAAGCAGGCAAATACTGTTAAAATCCAAATTCCAGTAGTTAAAACTCCAACGTTTCGTTTCCTCCTTCCGGAAACATTGTCAAGCAAAACAATCTAAAAGATTGATAGCTGTTGAATGGTAAGAGTAGCACTAATCCCTTTTATCATCAAAAGCAGAGGAACAAACCGAAGAGCAGCTGAAATGTTCAATTAGCTCACTTCAAAGGCAGCAATCAAGAAACCAGCAACAGCAGGGTTCACCTCGGAACAGTATTCAGCAAATACTTAGTGTTCTCTCACTAGGAGCTTCAGGCAACCACTGTATCCTGAGTTGACCTGGCTGGTTCATCTTTCTCCTTTCGTTGCAGTTTGCCTTCCTTTTTTCCGCAATATTGGCGACCAGGTCTTGTTAATAAAACTCAAGTCCTGTTGCCTGTTAATCAGGCAGGAGATAGATTTTTTTACTTATCTCTATAGCTTCTAGATTGCGTAAGGTGCTCACTTTGCTTTCTGTACGTAGACAGCTGGTCTCTTCAAATATAGGATATTGTGCAAAAAAGTTTCCATGCAAAAAAATTCTGTTGTTGTGTCCTTTCATAAAACATTTGGGGAGACCAGTATAGGAAATCTGCAAAAGTTGTGTTTTTAAAGCAAAACTTTGGGTCTGCTGAACAAAGTTGTGATGTCATATACAGATACTTATACTATACAGTTGCTGTTTTTATACTATTTTTACATTGGATAAAGATTAAATGAATACGGGATTGTAAGCCATGTAAACATTTTTTTTATAGTTAAGATCACAGGTTTAAAATGCATTTCTTGTAGTTTAATCCTGTTTTTGAGCAGTTCTTCTGCTATTAAACCTGTGATCTTAACTACTGTATTAAATTTTTTTTATATGGTTTACAATCCCATATTCATTCAATCTTTATCCATTAATGCTGGCCATGATAATTTCAAAGCCTATCTATTTTTACATTATTTGTATGTTATTGCTGTTTTTACATCTTTTAACCTGTTTAATGCTTTTATTAATTGTATTTTATATTGCATTTTTTTATTGTTGTACACCGTTTTGAGCACCAGAAAAGCGGTATATAATTTTTAATGTAAATAAATGATGGCAGGCAGGCACTCTGTGACCATAGTATATTGCATGAAAATATCAATTTTGTTTCACTGTAGAAATTGTTGATGGCAACGTGAAAATGACCCTGGGCATGATCTGGACTATCATCCTTCGTTTTGCTATTCAAGATATTTCAGTAGAAGGTAGGAATATGTTCCATGAAACTGTTCTCAAGTATTTGTGTCAAGGAATACTGACCTAAGCTGACGGGTTGTTTAAGCAAATGATATCTTCATTGACAACATTGAGTTCTGATGTGACACTTGTTGTTATAGCAGTTAACTTCCACATAACTGTCTAGGGCTGCAGGCTGTCTAAGCTGGCTGATACGCTTTCTTCTTTGTGTTTCCTTTCAATAAGGCAAGGGAAGGTTCCCTTGGGAAAACCAGGCCTTTTTACTGTGAATCTAAAGTGCAGCTCTTTATTTCTTTTTCCACTCTCACAACATGATGGGAAAGGGGAAGGAAAAAGGTACTTATTACTTTGAAACCTCATTTCTGTGGTTTCCTTCTGACTTTATTGTCCAGGGTGGGGGTGTGGGGGCATTGATCAATCAAATGTGGTGCTTCTTCAGAACCCTCAGGGGTTCTGAAGGGGGGGGAAGGGGTTCTGAAGGGGGGGAGGGGGTTCTCTAGTACCCTCCTCCTCCCTGACAGCTTTTTCATTGAAATCAGCCTCCCCAGACTGAGCGTTGTCACCTGATGCTTTCTCTGCCTCATCCTGCTGTTTCCCTAAATACATGTAGAAGGCCACGCATGTGCTTGTGGCACTCTCGTATGACCTTTCCCTACTTGCCAATAGAGTTGGCCTTATCTTTGGGGTGGGCTGGCAGCGTCAGCTGAGGCCACTGTACCACATGGTCACCTTGAACCTGAACTCGCGTCCGGAATTGCAGTTCATTCCTCCCTCCCTGTACTGCTCAGAGTCGCTTATTCCTCTGGAACTGGTGAAGTATCAAAATATTCAGAAGGATCATGGTGCAAACCTTCTGAGACTATTTAATTTCAGAATGATGGTGGGAGATTGAATGACAGACAGACAGACAGACAGACACACACACACACACACACACACCATAATCTGCCTCACAAACAAAAGTAGCACATCAGAACTAAGCTAAAATAGAACTTTTTGACATCGTGGAGGATTAAATCATGCAATCTCCCACCTGCATTCTGGTGTACTTTATCATGATACTTCTATACAGGGTTGCCAATCTCCAGGGTTGTCCTGGAGTCTCCAGGAATTGGCCTTAATCTCCAGGTGACTACTGAAAGCAATCCTAGAAATTTTAACAAGGCCTCCTTGGCTTAAAGAGATTTCATCATATTGGGAGGAAAATCTCCAGGAATAGAGCTAGCAACATTACTTCTGAACAACCAATCTGAAAGGGGTGAATAACATGATGATTTTGTTGTGACTGATTCTTTGACTGTCTGATATCCTGCATTCATATCTCATGAGTGTGTCCCGCCACCTGTTGGCTAAATACACTTTTTGGAAGTTTTTCAATAAGGTGAGGTGGCGAGCTGAGTTGTGCCATCGTTGCGATTGGGGGATTCTGGAATTGTTCTGGTTTGGTGGGCCTTCTCATGGATATGGGCCATGGGCTGGTGCCCAACCTGACCAACCTCTGATGCCACCCTGTTAGAAGGTATGGTATGAACAGCTTTGTATGCATGGGGATATGTAAATGTCCATCACTCAGACATAGGAATATTGAAGAATGTGGCTTAGCCTGTCAGATAGTTTGACAATGTCTGGAATGGCCTTTCCAGTTTGTACTGGATGACTAGCAATCATGTCAGTATAATGAGTCATACTGTGACCTTGAGGCATCAAGTAGCTATGCAAAGGAATTGTTATAAAGGGCATCTGTGATTAATGCCCTGTACAGGTGCCCCCCCTTAATGACGGATCGCTTAATGACGATCCGCATATGACGGAGGTTCCCAAAGTGTAAACAAAGAATTAAAGCTACAGTACTATATTTTAAATGCAAAAAATGTTGTCTTTAACTCTCTGTGTTTGTGTGTGTGTTTCTACCTCCATTGACAGGTAAAAATCTTGTTGTGCTTTGTGTTACACTCATAATGCACACTGCATTTGCCATTCATTCCCTATTACAACTCCACTGTGTTACATTGAGGACTCGCTTAATGACGGTTTCATTATATGACGGGTTTTCCAGAAAGTATCCCCATCGTTAAGCGGGGGACACCTGTATTTCCCCCTGTTTTTTGCCTACTTTACCTTATTTTTAGATACCTCAGGTGACGATATGACATCATCAAACATCATCAAACCCCCCTATTTCTTCCTTTTGGTTTGCTTCCCTTTTTTCTGGATTTTTAATTAACTAGTTATCCTTTGACCTTTGCCTGTCTAGTCCATCTTCATAGGTAATGCAGTGGGTAGTCATGTCTGATTGCTCTCAGATGCTACGGTGGCTTTGCTTTTGGGGTTCAATGCTGTCCTGGGGGTGTTTTCCCGGATGGCCCCCCTCTATCTGGTAGCCTGGGATATTGGCAGCAGATAGAAACTACCAGATTTCCCTCTCTTCAGCTGCTGACCCAGTGAAAAGGGAAAGTGGGAAACAGGATGGGGTGCATGAGTGCTAATCATGAGACTCTATGCCCCTTGTCAGCCTGCTTTCTCTTGATATGGTCCCTGATAGCATCAACTGAACCCTAAGCAGTCTTTTATATCTGATTGAGATTTACATTCAGAGAAAAGTATTATGGTTTGTTGAGGGCTTGTGATAGAGACTGCTTAGGGAAGGGGAATGTGTTTTTATTAAATTAAACAAATTTAAACTGCTCACTAAAAAAAGGAAATTTTCTCTATGGAGGCATAATATGATGAAATCAGAGGGTTATTTCTTGAAAATCTTTGGTCTCTATTGCAGATTGCAGCATTTTAAATATGATTTTCCTATCTTAGCTCCACTGTTCTTTTTAAATACAACATTTGAATGAAGTATTCAGGAAACTGTAGATTCATTAACAAACCGTGAACACATACACTTTTGCTTGAGCAAACAGATGTCCTTCATTATGCAGTACAATATGTAACAAATTAACTGTTTCCTACACTTCATTTGTTGATTTCGAGAATAATTATTCTTGACAATTTTATTTTAACCTGATTGTACTGTAGCAATTAAAGGTTCTTTAGGAAAGAAACTCATCAAGCATTTCTAGTCTATTCTCACAGAATATGAATTATGCGGTTTTGAAGAGAGAGTTTTGTTCAGTAAATATTAGGAGCCATAAAACTTGAGGAAGCTTAAATGGTTCACTGCATATCCCTCTTAAATGCCTTGTTTCACTGAGGGTGCATCTTTTAGGAGGCTTTGAAGAGAAATGGGTGTGCATCCATTACATATCCAAAATCAGCAGTCCACCTGTCACTGCGCAATCCTATGCTGAGCCGGCATCAGCGCTGCGGCCTCAGCACTGGTGTTGCGTGTCTCAAACGTGTTGCAAAGCAAGTTGCGACACCTGGAGAGTAGCCAGTGCCGGCGGGAAGGCCTGTGCTGTCCCACCAGTGCCGCATCCACCAGACTGCGCCACAGAGCAGCTGAGTGCCTCTCCGAGCAGCATGGGGGCTGGACGAGGGGTGTAATGAGCGAGTGGAGGGTGAAGACAGGGGTGGATCTCTGGGAGGGGTGGGATCGGCAGCTGCAGTGCATGCTGAATCCTATGCCCCCTCCCGGGCTTGAAAGCCCGACATTGGGCTTCATGGATCTGTGCCAGCGATTGAGCTGGCTGACATCCAAGTAACTCCATTGTGCAGGTTGGGGGTTTACTTGGGGTAAGGGGAAAATAGTCCCCTTATCCTGAGGAGACCTCCAGCCTGCTCCTAGCCAGCGCTGGATACAGTGTGGGCTGTACGTCCCCACTGCATCAGCACTGGATAGGATTGGCTGCCTGTGTTATTCCATGCTGGTCCTCGGCCTGACCCCATGAATCCACATAATTGGCAATGGTGATTGTGAACAACACAGGCTATTTAGCCTGCATGGCATGAGTTGGTCAGGAAGTCTGCAAAAAAGGAAACTTCTGAACAAAAATGTATTTTTTTGTGTTTCTTTACTTCCTGCATTTTCAGATTGGCACATAAACACTGACTTAAGAATGAGGGACTCTGCCTCTGGGCATATCTATTTTACCAATCAATGTTCTACTTGTTTAAATGCCATGACCTCTTACAAAGAATCCTGGGATTTGTAGTTAGGTGAGGGTGCTAAGAATTCCATTACCTTAAATACATCTGTAGGTTATCACAACGCGACCAAATCTCCGAATTAAAAATCCGCATATCGCCGGGTAAACTCTGTAGTTTATAAAACTATTTATTGAATAAACAAGATGTTAAAACAAACTTACGGTAACATTTCACCCCAAACATCTGGGGCATCATCAGAAGTTAAACAGCCACTTGAGGAGCAACCTACTTATACTAAAAACCCCAGAAACCCAGGATGTAATTCACTACCAGCTGTCAACCAGCCACGCCTTCTTCAAGCTAATTAATGCTTTCAGAGTAGAATATCCTCCCTTACTAAAACATCCTGGCACAACTTACAGCAGTGAATGAACATTCCCCCAGACAGCAATTCTAAGGAGGAAAACACACTAACCGGCAACACCCCCCCCCCAATAAAAATAAAACAAATTAAAACAACCCCAATCCTCAGTGGGGTAAAAACCAGAAATAAAATTGTTACAGAGGCTAAGAATAAAACTGGCTGTTTAACTTCTGATGATGCCCCAGATGTTTGGGGTGAAACGTTAAGTTTGTTTTAACATCTTGTTTATTCAATAAATAGTTTTATAAACGACGGAGTTTACCCAGCGATATGTGGATTTTTAATTCGGAGATTCCATTACCTTGTTAGTTTGGGGTGTTTTTTTAACACTATGAAACCAGCATTAAGCATTATAACTGCAGTGGTGGAGACAGTAATGTTCATAACTGTATACTACCAAATGAAAGCAGGTTAAATATGGTTTTTATTGGACTAATTTGGCAGTCCTGAAAAGAAAATTGAGCTGAAAAAAAGTTCTTATAATTCTAATGACTATTTACATTATGGTAATATTAAGTAATCAATATCTCCCCGTCATTCTAGAATAACTCATTTATATAAACACCCCATTATGCGGTGAAATAGAGATTACAATATTGTTTTTCAGTCATTGCATTGTATGTAGTTGAATCTTAATTCCAAAACAAAGGAATGGATGTATAAGTATCCATAAGTAGTAGAAAGACAGGACAGTGCCAACAGAACGGCGAGATTTTCCTACCAAAACTGGGTTCCAGCATCCAGAAACACTTTGATGTTGCTTCTTATAGGAAACAGGTCTTGAATTAGCAGTGTTATTCCACACAGGAACCCAACTAGTATATGGATACTGAGGAATAGCCGTATAGTAGGCTTGTTTTGAAGATGTGTTAACCTCCCTTATATGTACAAATCTTTTTGTGATTTTTTTCAGAGACATCTGCCAAAGAAGGCTTGCTGTTGTGGTGTCAGAGGAAAACTGCACCTTACAGAAACGTGAACATTCAAAACTTCCATCTTAGGTAAAATTAATAATTTCCGGAACTGAATATATAACCAGCCAATTTTGCATCCAAGTTTTGCCACAGTCTTGTCACTTAGGGTCAAGCTACACATGAGACTAACATGAAATTTGCGCTTGTAATTTGCTACCTTGAATTTGTTTATTATTTAAAATCAGGATCAGGATCATAGTTCATGGGAAGAGGGCATTTAATTTTCTTCCCCTGTGTCACAGCCCCAGTGAAAATTCACCCCAGGTGCTTCAATGGCAGCTTTCCCCCGCCCACAACCCAGATCTAAGAGCAACATGATGTGGCAATTTTTGTTGAAACCACAGCATGGGGGAGGGGGAGGTTAAATGCTCCCTCTCTGTCCCAGTCCTGATCAGGTTCTCAAGTAGCCATTCTAATTTTAAAAAATGGAAGCACAAATTACATGTTTAGTAACACATATAGTCTAACTCTTACAGACCAATCCTGTCTAGAGCCACTGTAGCGTGCAAAAGCACACTGCACTGGATCCTATCCAGGATCAGGCCAGCACAGGCGGAGACCTCCTCGGAGTAAAGGGACATTCGTCCCTTTACCCCGAGTAACGGCTGCCCTAATGGGTCTCCTCGGATGTGCGCCGGCAGAATGGCCAATGCAAATCCAGAAGGACCTTGTAATGCCAACCAGGCCTGAGAAGCATACCTCCAATGATCGCTGCCACTGCTGGCTCCGCCCCCGCAAAAACTCAAAGTTCTCCCCGCCTCGCGGGGAGAACTTTGAGAAACACTGACATAGGAAACAGGAAAACATAAAGAAACAAATCTACTAAAGTACTTTGACAGGAGTTCAACTCTGCTGTAACCTGCTGAGCTTTGGTGATTTAAAAATGATACTAGAGGTTTGAACAGTTTGAAGAAATTATGTTCAAACCGATAGCATCATATTTAAATCACCAAAGCTCAGCAGGTTACAGCAGAGTTGAACTCCTGTCAAAGTACTTTAGTAGATTTGTTTCTTTACGTTTTCCTGTCCCCTATGTTAAGAACATAAGAAGAACCTTGCTGGATCAGGCCAAAGTCCCATCTAATCCAGCTTCCTGTATATCACAGTGGCCCCACCATGTTACTATCCTTGCTCAGTTGTCTTTTGCCTATTTGTAACATTAGTAACGATTTGAACCCTTGCTGTCTCTTATATGTTGACGCTTTCCCTGTAAGCTGATAGATTCTTTCCGGCATGAACTCCAGTTAACCGACTGTTGTACATCCGTTTTAAATTGCAGTTTGTTTCTATCAAAGGCTACCATCTCGCCGAAATTGTTGCACCTAGAACCTGATGAGGATCGTAAAAAGACAATTGAAACCTTGTTCAAACTAATATCTGTATTACGCTTCTTAACATCTAAGTTACATACCAAGAAGAATTATGCTCTCTTAGGGCCCAGTCCAGCCCAACTCAGAACAAGTCAGGCACAACTGAGGCCCAAGAGTGACGTAACTGTGGCCTAAGATAGGGCTGAGTTAGGCTGCAACTATGCCTGAGTTAGGCAGGAGGCAAGAGCAGTGGGCCAGCACCAGCCCAGGATCGAGGCAAAACTTACCACAGAGGCAGGCAGGCTCCTGTGGTGAGGTGTCAGTCTTGTGGAAGTGAAGAGCCCCCTCCTGAGCTCGTCTGTGTGCACCTACCACAGCTGCTGCAGCGTTCGCAGCAGATGGGCAGCCACAGGTGGGCCTGCAGGCACTGGGCGTGTGACAGTCAGCTGAAGGGCAGAGGTTGTGCCAGTGCCAGCTGCCCCAGGGCACCCTGTGCATTAGCCACCTGCTGCAGGGGAGAGTGACCGTCCCCTCCCTCCTGCAGAAGGAGTAGCCACCCCCAAGCCACGTTGAGGCTGCACGTGGGATTCATGGGGGGTTGAGCGGGGGAGAGAAGGGAAGGAGGGGGTGGGAACGTCACACACAAGGGGGGGTCTCATGATGTCTGGAACCACCTCTGCCATGACATGCCCGTGCGCTGCCTGAAGCCCTGGGCCTCCAGGGCCGTGGCAATGCCCACAAAGAAGGCATCCCGGCGTGCCTTCTGCTCTGTGCCCCGGCCAAGACCGAGAGATGCCTTGGGCTTGTCTGCTGCGAGCGGAAAGGGCTCACGCAGCTCATCACGCCCCCAGATGGGGCAACGTCGGAGCGTCGCAGCAGGCGCTCTGGCGGGGTGGGGGGTTGCCAGCTTCCATCATCAGGGAGTGGGAGGGGAGGCAGACACACAGACAGGCAGACAGTGGGTGCTGGGGAGGGGCACGGGTGGGTCAGAAACAGACAGATAACAAGGCTGGTGGGAGAGAGATACAGGGAGAGGGGTCTGCAGAGACCAATAGGGACACAGGGGTCACTTCGCAGATGAAGGCAATGCAGAAACGGGCGACTCTTATGCAGACGGACCGTGGGCGGAACGGACGCCATTGATGGGCGGACCGTGGGCGGAACGGACGCCGTTGACAGGCGGACCGTGGGCGGGTGAGAGCCCCGCTTGCCAAAAGGGCTCGTCACGGATGTGGCGGACGCGAGCGGATCCAGTATGGGCGCCATGTCACCTGTCATTGTTTGCCTGCCTGAGAGGCTCCCCAACTCCCCACTCCCCTCTGAACCCTGAGGGTCTGGCAGCCCCCCTGCTGTGGTCTCCCTGGGAAGGAAGTGGCAGTCCCTGGATGGGATTCATGCAGGGGTTTGTGTGCTGGGCGCTGTCTCTCTGTGTGTGGGCCAATGCTTGTGTAACACTGGGCACAAGGGGGCTCTGCCCAAGGGGCATCTTTATTGTTCTGGAACGGTAGCAGAGATGACCAGGCGAGGCTGCCAGGGGTAGTCACAGCAGCCAATCTGAAAGCAGCAGCAGCAGCACACGTGCCCCATGGACCTGGAGACGCAGGCTCTTCCCCTGTGGAACCACAGCCTGCTCCATAGAAAGGGGAGGGACAGCAAGTACTACAGCCAGGGAGGTGGAGCAGCAGCAGCAGCAGCTGAGGAGGGTTGCAGGGCTGGCTCCCTGACCTCTGGCAGCATCGAGGCAGAAGACAGTGTGGGCAGGCGCGTTGCGACGACGCGCGTCACCCCAGAGCGGGGGCGCGCGTCGCCCTTAAGGGGAGGCTCCGCCCCTGCGCGTGACGTCACGCGCAGGAGCAGAGCGCCCTCCCCGCTCCGTTTTCGGCTCATTTTGGAGCCAAACGGACACGGGAGGGCGGGCAGGCCCACCCTCCGCTCCAAACTGTAAGTGGGGGGGTGATCGCGCGTCACCCCTAGACGCGCGACACCCCCCGGCGGCCCGCCCCCCCGCTGCCCCCTGTCGACGCCAGTGAGTGTGGGGCACCCTGCCTGCAGCCCTAGGGGTGCTCACAGGAATGTAGGTGGTAGTGGACGTTCCTGGGGAGACAAAAAACAAGGGGGGGTTACACGTCAGCTGGTGTGTGGTAGCAGTCACCATTGAAGACAAGCCAGTGTGTCGGTTGCAAAAGCCTGCAGGGAGAGAACAGAAAACACAGCTGCTAGGTATAACGAGCATGTCACAGTGTGAGGAGCTTACCTGGACATCAGAAGGGCATGATCCTGCAAAGGACAACAGTGAAGGAGAGAACAAAAAGCACAACTGTAGGGTTACAAACATGGCTAGCCAATCATAACTGACCTGTTGTAGACCCTGTGGGGACAAGGCTGCGGGTTAGTAAACACACATTTGTTAACAGGCAAGTCACATTTACACAAACATATATTTTTCTGCTCACATGGCAACAGGCAGCTATCAGAGGATACATTGGTAAAGAGGCAGCTATCATATATATGTGTGCTGACAGGCAGAAGTACTACATAAAGGCGAACACAGGCAGAAGTCATACATATTGGCATGAAAAGGCAGAAGTCCAACATTATGGCTAACACAGGCAGAAGTCCTACGGTATGGCTTACACAGGCAGAAGTCCTACATATAGGCATGAACAGGCTACAGTCAAACATATATTGGCATGAACAGGCAGAAGTCATAACACATGCCATCCCAGACCCTGCTCTTACCTGCTGGTGTTGTTGCCTGTGGGGGGGGGGGAGAGAGAGGCTGGGAGAAAGACATGGGTTAGCAAATGCTTGCAAGGAGGCAGCTGCCCAGGCACAGCTGTAAACAGTTTGGCCACAGCCAGAACACCCCTCTCTGCCCTAGAGGGGGGCAGAGAGGAGAGAGGAGAAAAGTGGGGTGTTTGTGAATTTTGCCCTCCACCAACAAAGTCCCACTTTGTGGCTGCTGGGGGACAGGACCCCACGCCACGTGCTCAGAGAGAGAGAGAGAGAGAATGGAGGCCTGGGGCTGGGCTTTTGTGGGAAAGAGGCTGGGTGCGGCTGGCTGCGGATAGGGTAACTATCTGTGTCCATGTCCAGAGTTGTGCCACAGCTATTCCGTCCTAACTCAGGCATAACTCAGGAGTAGGGTGTTAGAACTTTTCAGGAGAGGGCTGGAGTGGGTAAGGTAAAATGGCTCCTACGGGTCTCCTCAAATTTGAGTCCACCTTTTTTGTTGACCTAAATTTTGTTCCGTAGCTGTGCTCGAGGGGGCGTGTCGGAGCTCGCCAGTGTCTGGACCTGGACCCAAATTTGTAACCGCCCCCGTCACACCCCCCGACACGCCCACTTTTAGGCCAAACTTAGGACAGAATAGCTCTTAGGCCGAACTTAGGACGGAATTGGTCAACTTTCCTAAACCCGTCCTATGTCCGTCACAGTTGCAGCACAAATTCAGCCTCAACGGCACAATTCAGTCCTAACTTCAGCCTAAAGCACTTAGGCTGCTTTTGTGACTGAATTGTGCCGCTGAGGCCTTAGGCTGGACTGGGCTGTTAGTGTCTTAACATCTTCAGGCGAAAGTCATGCTTCATGAGTCACAAGATAGGATTTTTTCCTTGGTGGTACCATGACTGTAGTATACTTACTTGCAACCTTCAGACATTCAGTGTATTACGAATGGTGAGCAGGCATTATTCAGAACTGACCAGTGTTTAGGAAAATGGCTCTGTATGATACAGTCCAAAAATATCTGAAATGTCATTCAACATACCTGGAATTTCTGGTCACGCACTGAAAACAGAACAAATACCACTGATTACAGGATTCACAGATTCATGCTTAGATCTTCTCAAAAGTGTCTTTGACCGTCAGTGAGAATTAACCAAACACAATGAGAATTAGCCAAACGAGTAAGAGCAAACCCTGGCATTAGAGGGAATTTCATGAATTATCATGACTGGCCATCATATGCAGCTTCTGCATGTCATGAGATCTTGAGCTACCAGACAAGTTACCAACATTTTATTAACATCTTTCCATTTTATTCTTGGTTGCTTATTGTGAAGCTGGAAAGACGGCCTTGGCCTCTGTGCCCTCATCCACAGACACCGACCAGATCTTATTGACTACTCCAAGCTATCTAAGGTTATCACTTTGGGTGACACAGCATGTTGGTTTGCAGTGACTGGGTTCACTTCCTGTGTGCTAAGCATGTTTTCTTGATGGTAAACTGGGATAAGGTTAGGAAGTTGAAATGGCCTTTCCTGGCTGCTATCCAGCTGATACTAATGAATAAACTCATGGCTTATGTGCCAGGGCTTATTAGTGTGCCATGAGGGAATCTGAAGTGTGTCATGAAAAGATTAGCCACCTTATATTGGGAGTAATCACCACTCATTGCCCCCTCATCTACAGAATTCATTTCCTGGAGGTCCCAGAACGGAAAGGAGATTCAAATCCATGCCTTTGAATCCCCTTTCTGTTTTCCCCAAAAAGGGAAAAGGGGTGGAGGGGGGATTCAAAGGGGATTTAAATCTTCCCTTCCCTCCAAAGCCTCCCGCCCTGCCCTCCACCGCTGGTTACACCGGTAGTGTAAGTTGGATAGGATTGCATTGTCAATCTTGTTTAAAATATGTAAGTAATTACTTATGTCAGTCAGTCAGTAATTATAATTTCTACTGTGTTTACAGGATGATGCACTGGGCAATATAAACCTTGCCATGGAAATTGCTGAAAAACATCTGGATATCCCAAAGATGCTGGATGCAGAAGGTGGGAGCTAATGAATAATAAAGAGAATAAGCAGTGGGCTGGAAATAGCAAAGTTTTAATATATATTTTTTAACATGTGTCATGAACTATGTTGAAGGATCTCTTCAACATAGTTCTTTATCACACTATACTTGTCAGTTGGTTCCTGTACATTGGAGAATGCTGAATATATTTTGATTAAGTTAAGGTCCGTGTAGCAGGCTGTGAGGGACCAGACTGCCCTTGGCACCCACATTCCAGTAACCTCAGACATTTAGAAGTGAACTGCGCATTCCTATTGTTGCTTGCTACACTTATTGTGTAGCACAGGAATGGGCCAGCAAATTTTTGTTTCCTCACTTTCACTAGTTAGAAAGTAAAAAGTAAATATAAGTAGATTTTGTTTTCTGCATGGGTCTCCCTATGCACTAAAGACAGTCAGATGGCACAGAAGGTCATTATATCCTGGTCCCAGACTATAGTCTGAGGATACATGATGCAACCATCTTGCTGAAGGTCTGGGTAGGGCCAAGGTCACGAGTTCGCCTTGTCTGGAAGCTGCTGAGGATCCAGGGCCCTCAAAAAGGCCCACTGCTGACTCCTTAGATCACTTCTGTTCCCATAGCCTTCGTGTAGTGGTGGTGGTGGTGGTGGTGGTGGTGGTGGCAGCGAAGCCACTATCTCTGGGCTCACTGAGGTAGGAGGGGGCCCATGAACACAGTTTGCTGAGGACCCCCTGAAACTTGGATCTGATCCTGGGTTTGGGATCCCAGTGTCTGGATGAGAAACTGCCTCAGAACTTTCTTATATGCCACCCACCACGGAAGAAAGGTGGAATCTAAACAAAATACATAACTAAACAATGCCCGACCATTTCCCTGCTAAATAACTGTGCTAGGCTCTCACCAACAAAACTAGTGTTTCCCAGATCTCATACCCGATTTGGAATTGGAAACACACTTCATTTTTAAACCCACACGTATTTACATTTAGGTTATGTAAAAGAAACATTTCCCACCTCCTCTGTTTCTGCATGAATCACTGATGTAGATGTGCTGTTACCAATGGAGCTGGTTCTAGGGGAATTAATGAACTATTCAGCTCTACTGGAACAGGAATCTAAGACTGGATAACAAACCAGCATATTGCATAAAATCCCCCTCCCTTAAAAAATAGACTGAGATGACTTCACTCAAAGACCACAGTTTTATTATAAAAGAATAAAGATAGAAATATTGCATAATAAAAATGTTTCTTTGCTCTAAAATTATGGTGGTGGTTGCTTGTAATGGAGAGTGTATTTGGTGCATCTGAAGAAATCAGGGGAAAGGGGTCACTTATGGGGAAAGAATTCTTAGGAATCCTTGCTCTTCCACCCCAGCTGCTAGCCACTAGAGACAGGGAGAAAAGGGGTGGAGGTGGCAAAGAAGCAAAGTAAAAGGATTCCAAATGCAATATAGCTACTTGTTTTCCTGAAGGGGGATTTGGAGTTTCTTTGCAGGGATCCAGAGATTCTGAGCAGCATGGAGACTCTGTCCAGTTGCAACACACACAGGGAATGGTTGCACACAGGAAGAGATAACAGTTTGCTGTTCAAGATCCTTCTATATTTGAGTTTTAGAGTTGCTGCTATGTGCAGTTCTATGCTATCAGGAAGGAAAGATGGGGTCTGGAGTACCCCGTTTTAGTGTGCAGTTGTGTGACTTGGTGACTAACAGCCCAATCGTGTCTAGCAGGACACAGTAACGCAAATAAGGTGCCTGCCGCATCCTACTTAGGAGTGGGCTTGTGCCAGTGCAGCCGGAGGCCTCCTTGGGGTAAAGGGATGTTTGTCCCCAGCCGCCCTAATGGGCCTACTCGAATGTGCGCCAGCTATTTTGCTGGTGCACATTCGAGTTGACTGTGTAATGCTGGCAAGGCCTAGGAAGGGAGATAGGAATCGGCAGAGCACACCACTGCTGATCCCTCCCCCGTTCCCGTCACAGTGGGCCAATCTGGCCCCCTGGAACGCCCCTGCCGTGCCACGGGGACTTACCTCTGTGTCATAGTGCTCCACCATTCTGCGGCACTGGCGGAACGGCGCAGGCCTCTCTGCTGGCATCACGTACTTGTCGGGTGCCGAAAACGTGCTTTGTGGCACATTTCGACACATTAGACTGGCGCCGGTCTAAAATTAGACAGGATTGCATTGTAAATGGGTTTTGGATAAGGGCTAACATGCCTGTTCCTGGCCCACAATTAAGGGAAATCTGAATGTGGAAGATCAGGGGATGTTGTCCAAGGGCTAAAATACAAATGCTCAGTTACTGGGGGGTTGGATGTATGGGATTAGGGTTGCATTATAGCAAAAGCAAGTACAAGCAGGGAGTTACACTTAAATAATACAGATGTTTTACAGCATTACAAGAGAAATATGGAGATGGCATTCAATGGGGGGGGAGATGCAAACTCAAGCAGGAGATGTAATACAGGGAAACAAAGGAGGTTACGTTCAATGGGGACAATACAGACAGGAGGTCACACAAATTGGATTATCTTCTTCCTTCCAGGGTGTGACTGGAACGAACAACAGAGTCAGAGGGGCTTGAGGCTTGACCATCGTGCTTCAGGAACTTACAGCGCAATCCTAACCAACTTTCCAGCACTGATGCAGCCGTGCCAACAGGGTGCACACTGCATTTTGTGGTGTGGGGTCAGTCATGGAGGCCTCTTCAAGGTGAGGGAACATTTGTTCCCTTACCTCAGGGTTGCATTGCGGCTGCACCAGCACTGGAAAGCTGGTTAGGATTGAGCTGTTAGCCTGTGACTCAGAAACGCACTGTCCTGGTGTCCATTTTGTGTGTATGAATTCTGGGTGAAATAGTTCATCATGCTAGGCTGACATCCACATATAGAGCTTGTGTTATCTGGCAGCAACATTTATAAGGGCATGGCATAGGCACCAGTTTAAAAGAAATAATGATAAAAGGTCAGTCTGTAACAGTGCCTCCTGACTGGAAAGAGAGAAGCCTAGAACACTGACTCATTCGTAGGTGCAACAAGCAACCACTTTTACGAGGGTGGATCTTCTAAATCTGTTTTGGGAATGACTGAATGATTGAATCACATACAACTAATGCAGACATGCAGCAGAAACTAGCTGTGGAGGTGGATTGGAAGGAGAACAGCAAACTCTACAGAGATACATAGGGCAACTTCATCTGAGTGAGGGGAGTCGCTCATTTTGTTTCATATGGCACACTAACAGTTATCCTGTGGAACACTATGGTGATCCAGCATCTAGTTTGGGAATTACCTACTGAACTAGACAGGTCTTCAAATAGGCAGGCTTTTCTGATTCAGTTTCACTGAACATTCCTGCTTTCTGTCTCTCTATTTTATTCAAATCATTTTCAACCTATAGCAAATTTTGGCCTAGGTTTTGAGTTATGTAGCACAGAGCAGAGGACATCCTAATTAGTTCATGAAATTGGCTGCTGAGGTAGGAAACTCCAGGAGCACATGCAGCTGGGGTGGTTTGCTCTACACAGCTACCATTAGCACGGACACACGAGAGCTAATAGCCATATTTGTAATGTATTGGCAGTAGCACAGAATGCTGGCTGCTGAGATTAACATCTATAAAAATAATTAGCCCAAACGCTTTTCTAAACTGGTAACATGTTTCATACAGAGATAATTCATGTCCATGAAAATGCTCTTTCATCATGTGTTTACATTTTATTGCTATGGGAATTGTTGTCAAAGAATGGGGCTCCATTGTGGAGGGCATTCTGTGGTAAGTCAACGAGTTCTTGTCATTGCTTAAAACGTTTTTGGGGTCATTCCATAAATGCCTGTTTCTCTTTATCTTCATTATGCCTGGCTTCAGCACTGCAGAAAAAATGTCATGGAACATTTTCTTCACAAAAAATGTTTTGCCAGAGGGCAAGGAAACTTGAAAAGCGTTGCAATTAGATACAGAAAAGCAAAAGAGAGGATGGAAGAAAATGGATCAGCAACTCGACGGGATGTAACACGCACAATTTGAAAAAGTCAACGTGTTCTTAGGTGGAGAGCTGTGTGAAGTATTGCAGGCTGAATCAGCGCCCCCAACACCTGTAATCCAGATGGGAACTGTGCTGCACCCCAACCTGATCACTGCTAGCCCAAGAGAAGGCCTAGAGCAGGCCGTGCCACCGTCATAGAATGGAAATAGCAGCGGCAGCCTCTACCTTCCAGCTGAATCTCTCTTCCTTGAGATATCTCTCTCACCCTATCTCCACATTAGTTGCAGGAAGCATTCATTAGGAAGAATCCAAAGTTGTTTTGTTTGCTTATTTGGTGTTTGAGGGATTGTTTCTACTATAGTTGACTGCACATGACAAATGTGTGAGTGGGGAGGAGTTTTCTTCCTTTGACTGATCTCCTCCCCTGTGACTATTTGGGAAGCTCTCTAGGTAGGATATTTAATTTCCTGCTGCTTAACATGCTCCAGTAGTTGTCAGTATCTTGTTCTAAAACAAACAAAACAACAATGCTCTCGTTCACTATTCTGTATTGTTTGTTAGTGAAAACACAAACAAGATTCATGTTTTTTAGAATTTGCCATTCAGGTCTGTGGCAATGTTGAAGAATCTACCTGATGCAGAAACAAAAGCTAATTCAGCCAGCAGGGTTGAAATTTGGATTTTTATCAGAATGTTGCAGTTTACAAAACTGCACAGTACAAGCCACAAACCATATATTGATTCTACATATGTTTGTTGTGTGAATAAGCCTATTGGGTCAGACATACAAGTATGTAACCTCGTGTTCAAAGAATACACAAGCCTATGCAGAAATTTAAGCCTACCCTTTGCCAGAAAGGATCTTTGTCAGGTGGAAACTTGTGAAAAATTATTTTATTTATTCACACACACACCACCTTTCCTATGCTCAAGACAGTATACAATATAAGAACAGAATAACGAATTAAAACATGAATAAAACTATTAAAAACTATACTAGAGCCAATTAAAAAAAATAAAAAACAGCAACAACCTAAAAGCATAACATAAAAGCATCATCAGAAGATGATAAAAGTCCATAGAGGGTTCCTCCTCCCTCCTTGAATGCCAAGCAAAACAACAGCCCAATCCTAAATGGCTACCATTGCATTCTAAGGTGGGGGGAGTTGCGGAGGTCTCCTCTGGGTAAGGGAAAAATTGTTTCCTTATCCAGGGGTAAGCCTCTGCAGCACGGGGGTCTACTTGGACCTGCATTAACTAAATAGCTGGTGCAGGTCTGCGTGGATCTGCACTGTGGGATCGGGTCCAAGAAGAGGGTTAGGATTCAGGACCACTGCTGCTGCCGAGCCTGCCCCCTTCCTGGATATGATCCGCCCATCCCTTGCCTCAATAACTGCCCTGTTACGCCTTTCTTCCGCCTCATCACCACTTTATTTTGCCCTCCCCCACCCCTGTTCTGCCCTCTTGTCACCTCTTCCCACCTCCCCAGCCATTTTACCTGATCCAGTGGGCAACTGGGGATCTGCTAGCGCTGACTGGAAGGTGCAGACCTTCCCGCCAACATCCCTGGCAGTGAGCTGAGTAGCACGCTGCCGGAGCACTTTTTACAACTGGCTCTGACTGCTTTATGGTAGTCAGCGCCAGCAGAAGAGGAAAGCCAGGTTGAGGTTGTTCCTGGTAAGTATAGGATTGGGCTCTAAGTAAGTTTTTGGACCCTGCCAAAAACCATATATAGAGAGGGTTGTCCTCAGATATTCCAGTAGTTGGTTCCAGAGACGTGGTACCACAATAGATAAGACCCTGCACCTTGCCACCATTCCCTTTACTTCAGATGGTGGTGGTACCCTAAGCAGGGCCTTATCTGATGATCATAGGAGATGTTCAGGATTATATGGGGAAAGGCGGTCCTTGTGGTATCCTGATTCTATGCTGTATAAACTCCATGTGTCATCTTGCATATACTTTTTCACAACCACTATATACTGTATTTTAGCTAAGCTTCAACCATGCAAGCTGTCCAGGGTTGGACTTATCCAGCAGAGGGAGATCCTCCAGCACCGCTGCCAGACCTCAGCACAGTGCAAACTGGATGGAACTGGCGGGATCTTTCTCTGTAAATAAAGGCAGACTGCTTGAAATGTGAGGTCATTCCAATGAGAAGTGAATATATGCATTAGTTCTCCACAAACATTATTTATATAAAAAATGGATATTTTCTAACTGTTTCAAGATCTCAGTTTCAATATTTTGTTTTTCCAGCAGCACACATAATGTAGCAGCTGATTAATTTCAACTTTGCAAAGCTTGCAGTGTGGTGCTGCAGGCCAACACCTGTCTTGCATGTAGAAAACAAATCAGGACGACGTGCTGCCCTCTCTTCCTTCTGTATTTCTACTCATGTTCCTTTTATTTCTCCTTCTCCTATAGATATTGTGAACACTCCCAAGCCTGATGAGAGAGCTATCATGACTTATGTTTCCTGCTTCTACCATGCGTTTGCTGGCGCAGAACAGGTATTCATCACCTGGCCCCTTGGGATTGCTGTGTTGGTTTTTTCCACATTTCCATTGGGCTTTCATTTGCCCTGAAATACCTTGCTTATTAATTAACACTGACAAAATATGTTGAATGAGAGTGCTTGTTCGTTTTTAATCAGAACCTGCTTGTGACGCTGATGCTATTACAGGCACTGTTGTAATCTTTTTTGTTTATTTAATTAAATACAAGTGCAAATACAAAATATTTTATAGGTTTTATAGGTTTTGCAAAGGCATTAACCATTTTCTCACGATAACCTTAACACTATTTTGCTTATTTGATTTTAAAAGGCAGTTTGTAGGAATGTGAACTAAATATTCCCCTAGTTGCTCTACTGCAATTAGATTGCTACTTAAAACGGTACTTGATGTGGTATTAAATAACACATCCATCTGTGCAAAGATGGCAGACAACATCAGTATAACAATGAGATCTAGCTTTTGTAGTGTTGAACTGAAAGGCAGAAGTGTATTTTGTGAAACCTTTGTCCCCCATGAAACACACTTTGGCAATTAGAAACTCTGAAACTAAGCAGTAATGAAGCTTTATTAGGGCAGGAAGCATTGTCCTCACTCTGATTGGGCTGTGTGATGTCAACATGTAGCCAAAATTGATTGACTGTATGGTGTAATCAGAAAGCCTGTTCAGAGTGAAGGCAGCAATTCCTGCCTTGCCCTGATCTGGCTTTGTGATGTTCACACAGTCAAACCTGATTGGCTGAATTCTAAGATGTCATCATGCTAACTATATGGTTAATATTATGTCATCATGAGTCATATGTGATCTCCGCTTGGCCAAGATTATCTCAGCATTTTTTTAAAAAGGAGGTACCAAAGTTGCATATTGACCGGGAAGGAAGCAGTTGCAAAAGGTAGAAAACTGTGCAAACATTGTAAGAATCAGGGAGGGGTGGCAATGAAATATATTGCCTCCTGAAGCCTCTCTTTATCACTGACAAATTTCCTGGGTGAAAATTTGGCATAGCTGTAGTATTTTGTTTCTCTTTCTCTTTTTTAAAATCTCAGTCGTGTTTTTTTCTGGGGATTGTTGTCATTTGGTGATTATTAGAGAGTATCCAGATGGTAGCAGAATTAATCTTGAGTTAGCATTGTCTTGTTGGAATCTACATAGCACAAGTGAAACAACATGTCATCTAGATTACCATTGACAAAGATGAAAACCAAAATAGCCCATACAGAAAAGGAGTGATTCATTGATATTACAGACCAATGATCTTCACTAACTATTTACTTTCTTGTGTGCAAACATTTGTTTGGGTTTTTTAATCATTTATTTTAATCATTTACTAACTATTTCCCTCCCTCCCTGTTGTTCACTGATTTTTAAAATAAATGATTAAAAACCCCAAACGAATGTTTGCACACAGTGCTGTGGCACATTAAAGGCTAACAGATTCGTTGAGGCATACGTTTATGCCACCATAACTCAGTTAGTACTCAAGGTGCTGCAGGACTCTCTTTCATTTGCTATAAGTATTTGCTATGGCTACCCTTTTGAAATTGGTGTTTGTTACTACTGTACATGATGTGTTCTCATCAATAGATCTTCAAGTGACTGTTAACCAAGATGGTCAGGGACAGAACTAGAATGTCAGTTTCTGAATGTTGGGTTTTTGTTATTGTTGCTCTTAGGCCTCCCTTATTTATTTATTTTATATTTAAAGAATTTATATCCCGCCTTTCTCCCAGCAAGGGCACTCAAGGCGGCTTACAATAAAACATTAAAATACGTATATACATTAAAATAAATTAAAACAAATTAAAACAATTAAAACAAACAACCCCAGTGGGTCACCTATATTTACATTTGTTAAAAGCCATTTGTTAAAAAGCCAGCCCACCATGTCAGGCATCGAATGCTAACCTAAATAAAAACGTCTTAAGGCCCCGCCGAAAGGTCTCTAAAGAGGGAACCTTAATTCCAGGGGGAGGGAATTCCATAATTGGGGCGCCACTGCCGAGAAGGCCCTATTTCGTGCCGCCATCCCCCTCATCTCCGTCAATGGCAGCACGGTTAACAGGGCCCCCACTGATGACCTCAGAGTACAGGTCGGATTATAGGGAAGGAGGCGGTCCCTCAACCTGGACCCGAGCCATATAGGGCTTTAAAAGTAAAAACTAGCACTTATATGCTGTATATCTTCCTCTTCCCAATGCAAAAATTGAAAATGCCTTCCCATGATTGGCACATAAGAACATAAGAAGAACCCTGCTGGATCAGGTCAAAGGCCCATCTAGTCCAGCTTCTGTATCTCACAGTGGCCCCACCAGGTGCCTCAGGGAGCACACAGACCACAAGATACCTGTTTTCTGTTGTTACTCCCTTGAACAATAAATTAAAGTTGTGGCTTTTCTAGTGCTGTATATCTTGTATAGAAGCTATAAGATAAGAATGGATGTTTTGTGTTTTCTAAGCAGAATCTCAAGTGCATGATCAGTCCACGGTTACAAAATGAAAAAAATCTAGAGTATTTTATTTGAAATTTGTTCAAAGGAAGATTTTTGTCCTCAATGTTTTTTTAATTTGATGGCTGATTTGACAAGATTACCAACAATGCAATCCTATATATGTGTACTCAGAAGTACGCCCTATTCAATTTAATGGGACTTACAACACAATCTTACTCATGCCTACTCATAAGTAAGTCCCATTGATTTCAGTGGGACTTACTCCTGTGGAAGTGTGTATAGGATTGCTGCTTGACTCTCTAGTAAGTGTGTATAGGGTTGCAGCCTAAATTAACTTTTAAATTAGTTTTGTCTTCTTTACAGAACAACTAATCAACTAAATGCATCTCTGTTATGTTCATAACCTCCTAAAATAGGTCTAAGGCAGTAACTTCAGATCCTTAGCCCTCAAGGGTATTTCATAGGCTGCAGCCAAAGTGATGATCCCCAAAGGACTTCACTAGTAAAGACAGTTCCAGGAAGAGGCTTCTGAGAGTGACAGGCATGTGGAATCGCCAAGATTCTGATGGCCTGATCCCTGCAGTGCAGTGCACATGAAGACTGAGTTGCTCCCAGTAGTTGCTCCCTCCAATTGGATTAGCAGGACCAGCGCATTGTGCTGAAAAACCAGCAACGGTAGTGACACCACCCCCCTCACCCAGTGATTGCACTGTGTAACTTGCCCTCTTAGGGCCAATTCACAAAACAAGTCATGTTTATATTTGACGTGCAGCTGTGTGCTTGGATACACAGCCATATAGAGAAATTCAGTGTGAAGCGGCCTGTTACACAGATACCGCTGCAGCCATTGCTACAACAGTACCTGCCCTTTTTCAGGTTGCCATGGTCACAGAAACGGCTCTGGCGTCTGCATGTAAGCAGCTCTTCACCGTAGTTTCTCTATGCATGAATTCACAAGCAAATGAAGAAAACACTCAAACGACCCGAAAGCATTTTTCATAAGAGGATTATAGTACAATTCTGTCTCTAGCATGTCCTGAAATATAATAGAATTTTAATATTTAACAGACTGAGCTCTAAGATGATTTACAGCCTATGCAGCACTTTCAATTAAGTGAAGTCAGAAAAAGGGTTTATCAGTGCAAACATTAGTCTAGTAGTCTGAGTGGTGAAAATTCATGTGCACGTCACCCTCTGAACCCACATATTAATTATGAGGTATGCGTGCAAAGAAAGCTTTCCGTACTCCTAGTTTGGTGCTGTAGAACAGAAACCACTGCAAAGTTCTTCCTTGCAAACCCCACTGAAGAAGCACACTAGTGCTCGTATACAGGTCCCATTTATTGTAATGGGGCTCACACAGGGATTATATCTTAACTGGTAATGCAGGACGCAATTCTTGAAACAGAATGGTATTGTTTATATTATTATTCACATTTATGTACCTCCCTTCCTCCAAGGAGCAATGGGTGGTGTATGTGGCTCCTCACCCTTCTTTTATGTCACAACAACCATGTAAAGTAGGTTAGGCTGCGAGATCGCAACTGGCCTGAGGTCACCCTGTGAGCTTCATGACTGAGCAGGGATTTGCAAAGGTAAAACCTGCCTCACGAACCTTCTGAGTTACGTGAGAGTGTCAACAGGCCTGTGGATAGAGGCAATGCTGTTGACATTGTACTCTTGGGCTTCCAAAGAGCTTTAGACAATTCCCCTCGCCAAAAGCTCTTGAGTCAACATGCAGTTATGGAATAAGAGGTCAGATCCTTATGGACTGGTAACTGGCTAAAGAACAGGAAGCAAAGAATAGGAATAAATGGGCTTAAAGCGGTGCACCTGAAGTTCATAAAATAAAACCCTGTTAATTGGACATGACCATCATTTTACCTTGCAGGAACTATTGGATATTCATTCTATTTTTGTCTAATGACATATGCACATTGTTTTTGTTGTGTGTTTTATAGGCGGAAACGGCAGCTAATCGGATTTGTAAGGTACTTGCTGTGAACCAGGAAAATGAAAAGATGATGGAAGAATATGAAAGGCTAGCAAGTGAGGTAAAGAAGCCTGATAATTGTGGAGCAATTATTCTGATAATTAAACATGGCTGATTTGAATAAGCAATTTGATAGGAATGTAAAAATTAAATTTGCTCAAAGCTGGTATCTACTGCTGATATTCTTCATATTCAGACATAAGCATTAAGCAGGGATTGGAAATCCCCATTGCATTTAACACCACACTTCCCAGTGACTGCAAGCAAGCCTGTTTGCACTTCTTGCCTCCCACAACTGTATCTGTTGAAAGACTGAACTACATTTTAGGTTCTTTGAAAATAAAAATTGTATTCTGCAACAGTCAAGCTGTCTCACAGAGATAAAATTCTGAGTAACTGAAACGACCCCAGAGCCACTTCAAATATTCAGCTGAGCACAAGGTAAAGTCCTCACAGAGTTCTATCACTTCAGAAATGCAGGTGGAGGTTTGCTGGAATGAAATTGTCTCCATGCTTAAACGTTCCTGCATTTGCAAACCTAGCAGGGACCACCAGGAGACCATGCAACACCATCAATAATGGCCCACTGCTTTGTGCCAAACACAAGGAAGCATTGCTTAGCCCAGAAGTGGCACAAAAGTAGCCATGTGCCCACAGCTCAGCAGTGTATGTTTCAGCTAGCACAAAATCACCCTAGGGAACTTCTTTGCCTGTTATCTAAATAGTGCTCATTTCAGAAGTTATATAGAAGTTAACTTGGCTATAAATGTGCAAAAAACCAAAAAGTCACTGAAGTTAGGACATTTGTTTTATGTGTATGAAAAACAGCTTTTAGAATGGATTCGTCGCACAACTCCTTGGCTGGAAAACAGGACCCCAGAGAAGAGTATGGCAGCTATGCAGAAGAAGTTAGAGGACTTCAGAGATTATCGCCGTAAGCACAAGCCTCCCAAGGTCCAAGAAAAATGCCAGTTGGAGATCAATTTTAATACTCTACAGACAAAGTTGAGGATCAGCAATAGGCCAGCTTTCATGCCATCAGAGGGAAAGATGGTTTCGGTAAGTAAAGTAACTTACAAATCTTCCTCCTCTTCAATTGTGGAATGTTTCATTTGGCTTGGAAACTGGATAACTGGTGAGGTACCATTATTGCAACTATTCTGAGTGTTGAATTGAATTAAAGATGAAGGCAGGTATAACAGTGATCACAGTTCAAACCCATGATTTGAATCCACTTTAGGTACTTACCTTAGGGCCCAATCCTTTGCATTCCACCGATGCAGGAGCGCCCAAAATGTGTGTGCTGCATCCTGGGGGGGGGGGAATATGGGAGGTCTCCTCTGGGTAAGAAAACATTCATTCCCTTACCCTGGGGGTAAGTCTCTGGGGCACAGAGGGATCTACTCGGATTTGCGCTAACAACATTGCTGGTGCAGGTCCGTGTGGACCCAGGCTGCGGGATTGCATCTGGGAAGGGAGGTAGGATTCAGCGGCTGCTGCCACTACCAAACCTGCCCTCTTCCCGGAGCCTTTCCCTGCCCCCTTGGCCGTTCCATTCTGCCCTCCCCACCCCTGTCACTGCCTCGTTCCAAACTAAATGTTTTTAAGTGGTGGACACACAAACACACGGGTTCATTCTTCACCTTAAATAAAACCACAATCATTTTTGAAACAGTTGCAAATCTTCTCCAAGTATTGGAGAAAGGTACGGTGGTAATGTCATGGTGCTCACCAACAGGCAACCAACATCAAGGAGCTCTTCCCAGCACACTGGAATGTTACAACTATTCCCTGATTTAAGATCAGACTGTATCCCAACCATTGTAATTGAAGCTCTCTGAGGCTGCAAGCTTTTTCCATGAACAGGAGTGTTGTACACATTCAGATGTAGATGACACACTTCAGAATAAGGTTGTGAGAGAGGGAGAGGCCAGAATTTGTTGTAATTTCTGTTTAATTTTCAGGAGGATTAAGTACAGTTTTATTATTTTAGGAGCAAGGAGGCTTCTAAACAAATGACCTACTGACCTACCAATACTTCTTCATAGAATCATAGCTGATCATCAACAAGATCATCGAGTCTAACCCCCTGCCAATGCAAGCTGTCCACAACTACAACATCCCTGATAGATGGCTATCCAGTCTCTGTTTAAAGACCTCCAGCAATGTAGAGTCTACTGTGACAGAGTGTTCCACCGCCAAACAGTTCTTACCGTCAGGACATTCTTCCTAACGTTTAATTAATATCTCTGTTGTAATTTAAACCCATTTGTCCTGGTCCTACCCTTCAGATCAACTGAGAACAAATCCGCTCCATCTTCCACAAGTTAGCCCCTCAGATATCTGTAGATAGTTATGATGTCATCTCCTAAACATCGCTTCTTCAAACAAAAATATGCCCCACTTAATTTTCATTTTCCATTCTTTCCTTAATCTCTTTGAAAGGTTAAGGTAAAGATCTTACTACTAACCTCCCAGATTGCAACCTTAATCATGGACTTCCCCCAACAAACTTATATGAAAACATTTTTATATTCCACCACATATGTTTCACAAACAAGTCTTCTAATTAGGAAAAAGGGGTTGATGAGTCACATACCACAAAGGACTAGGAATAATGAACTACTGTATTTCTTCAATTCTAAGACGCATGTTTTTTCCCAATTAAGCATTTCAAAAAATGGGTTGCGTCTTAGAATCGAAGGTCTCCAAAAAGCACCCCAAAATGCTATCTTCTTACTTACTGGGGCTTGGGGGAGCTTCAGGGAGGCCTGCGCAACCCTCTGCAGGCCCCGGTTTTCGCGAAAACCAGAAATGGCCAAAAATCGCTGTTTTTCGCCGAACTGAAGATCAGGGAGGCCTGCAGAGGGTTGCGCAGGCCTCCCTGAAGCTCCCCCAAGCCCAGGTAACGAAGGAAATGGCACTTTCTGACAGGGCCAGAAATGCTATGCAAAGGCAGTGCACTCAGTCATCCTCAGCTGCAGGAGACATGCTGGGGAGAGTTGGTGCTGAGCGGGTAGATTCAATGAAGGGAGGTGAGTCTTACAATTGATGGATTTTTTTCCCCCTGCTGGTGGTACTGAAAGTAAAGGTGCGCCTTAGAATCGATGGCGCCTTAGACTAAGAAATACGGTATAAAAGTTCTCTCTTCACACATGCTGCCTGTAGCTTGCATATATCCTCCATCTTACCATTGAGTGCAAATTGATTTTGCTTGCTTGGTTTTCTGAATGGTCAGTGAATTGACAAGAGTTTCAAACACTTTCCATTCTCATTTTTGTTTTACTTGCATTCCAACATTTAGTCCCCTCATTTTGCACTTATCTTGTTGCTTATTATTTACTCAGCCTCTTCAGCATACATGGTGCTCTGCAGATAGCAAGAAAGACAGATCTTTGGCCAAGCAGCTTATGGTCTAAATTTTGACCCTAGGAGAGACAGGGAAGGGAGAGGCAGATCATATAGACAGAAGGTTTGTAACGCCAGAAATGTTGGTGGAAAATCTTCTTGAGAAACATTAGAAGGGAATTAAAGGTGTTCTGTTTGTATTCATTGCTTCTCTTTCCATAGGATATTGCCAGTGCTTGGCAAAGACTAGAACAAGCAGAGAAGGGCTATGAGGAATGGCTGTTGAATGAAATACGGAGGCTTGAACGACTGGAACATCTGGCGGAGAAATTTAGGCAAAAAGCTTCTTCCCATGAAACCTGGGCTTATGGTAAGCTTGGGGATTTCCATGTAATTCCTCAAAGCATGCTTCAATTATATAAACTTTTTAATAATAAAAACACTACAGAAACAATGCATAAAATAGCTGAATAGTTTTATAACACGGAGCTGTTCTTTCTGTTTTCACCATGCTTATTAATATAACCTTTGAATTTCAATGAAATTCAGCTTTGGCTGACATTAAAAACAGGTGTAGGTTGTTTGTTTGATGTCTTGCTTATGTTTGATGGCACTCTCCTACTTTAAGCTGTCTTCTAGTGCTGTAGGTATTGTAATTACACATATATCAAGAACTTCTATTGGCTAGTGCCTGTGCCTCTTGTAACGAGCAGGACATTCCTTCCCATGCCTGTGCCATTTTGAGAGCTTTAAAAAAAGTTTTTATTTGAAATTAATGTTTCTGTTTTAGAAGACAAACTCTCCCTGCTATAAACTCTAGTGGGAGTGTTTATGTCGCCTTTTAAAACGTTGAATTGCTCCCCCCTCCAAACTACCATGGCTATCCCTATCGTTGCAGCAATCCCTGTCATTTTCTTTCATTCTAGGCTGTGTATCTACCTACTCCAGTGTCAAAGCACACATCTACCCTGCCTAATAAAAAGGCAAAAAATAAAATTAACTTGCTATACTTCCTGCAGTACGATCTTGATCTACCTTCTGTCCAGTCCTGTTTTAGCACTTAGGAAAAAAATCTAGAGCAGGAGTTCCCAACCTTTGGAGGCCCACGTACCCCCTATGTGGGTCTCCAGTTGCCCTGCGTACCCCCGGACTGGCTGCCCCCATGTACCCCCTGTTAAAGTGGCTTTTTCCGGGTTGCGGCGTGGGCAGGCGGGTATCTCGCGAAAATTGGGTGCCGCCATCTTGAATCTTGTGAGATTTCGTGAGCTCCAAGATGGCGGCGCCCAGGAGAACAGGTAGGAGGAGCTACTGGGGACATTGGCAGGGCTGTAGCCTTTTTTTCCAGGTTGCGGTGTGAGCGGGAGGACCCGCCCGTGCCACAACCCAGAAAAAAACCCTATTAACAGCAGCCACATGGCGGTCTGGACATCAAAATCCAGTGTAGGAATCCGGCGCCGGATCCTTACACAGGAATTCGCTGTTAGTGGACTGTATTCATCTTGATGGCTTATAACTTGTACAAGCCTGGAGTAGGTGCCATCATAGCTCCTTCCAGAAAGTGACTGGCTGCTCTGTGCATTCAATGAACGTGTGTAGGATGAGGGGTAGCATCACAGCAGCAGTGTTCATACCCTACCCATGTTTGTCCATAGGTCTGCAACTTTTACATGTGCCTTATGCCTAGATTGTATTGGATTATTGTAATGAGTTCTGGGGCAGGGGCTGCTTTTGATGACTGCTCAGAAACTTCAGCTAGCTCAAAATGCCAAATTGTAGGAGAACGTATGTTGTTCCTTTGCTGTACTGACTACACTAGTTGCCAGTTTGTCCCAGGCACCATTCACCGGTGCTAGTTGTTGTCTCCAAAGCACTACATGACTTGGATATCAGGATATCTAAAGGACAATCTCCCACCATTTGAGTTTAATCATCCTCTGAGGGCAGCTAACAAGGGCCTTCTGAGTGACCCATTGCCCTGAGGACAACTGAGAGCCCTTTCTCTATTGTGGCCCCCAGAATGTGGAAATCCTTGCCTCACTTGTGTTCCACTTTTGATTGAAGACTTTTCTTTTTCACTAGGCTTTTGATTTTCAATGATTTGGTCTTCAATTATTTATCATTTACTGAATTACTGGCTCTTTGTTGTTGTTTTTAATCTACTGCTTTTTGTGTTGTTGATATTTAATTGTTTTAAGCTATATGAGCTACCTTAATTGGTTCACAGTGCAATCCTATGCACGTCTAGGATGTCATTTAGTTATTTGATTTTCTCCGTAAACCACTTTGTGCACTTTTTGTTGAACGTTGGTATAATAATAATCTCATTGAGTTCAGTGGTAATAACTCCCAGGTAAGTGTGAATAGGATTGCAGCCTCATTGTCTTGGAATGGGAAAGGCAGAATATAAATATGTAATTCATGAATGAATTGCAGGCGTGTATGAAATATGCATACAGAAGGAGGCAGAGGCTCCCCCCCCCAATGTGTTTTCTGGAACATCTGTACGGGACTAACAACAAACCCGTTCACGTATGGTGCCTTAATCCCTTGCAGTGCCGAGAATTGACTTGATCCTGTGAAATACTGGACTAGGTCCTTAAGAATATTTATAGTCTGCTTAAAGTAATTATTAGCCTTCTCATTAGCAACCCTTTTTATTTCTTTCCTCTTGCCAGGCAAAGAGCAGATTCTACAGCAGAAGGATTATGAATCTGCTACTCTGACAGAGATCCGTGCTTTGTTGAGGAAACATGAAGCTTTTGAGAGCGACTTGGCGGCTCACCAGGACAGGGTGGAACAGATCGCTGCCATTGCCCAAGAGCTGAAGTATGTTCCATTTAAAGGCACACAGCTGCTGACATTTACCCGATAAACTCTTTCCAATAGATTCGATAGTGTCATAGGTGCAATGTAAGGATTCCGCAGATAGCTTTGTAAGTGTTATTATCTTGGCCTGCTCACTGAAAACTTTTCTTATTTCCTCTTAAACTAAAAATAGAGGTGCCTTTGCAGGACAAAGATTTCAAAGCTAAATTAATAATAAAACCTTGCCTCTAAAACATAATAAAACTTTGGTCAGTAATTCTGGTGAGACATGTCAGTTCTGACTTCAAGTGTTTTGCTTGAGGAATGCTAGAAAAGGAAACCAGCCGGGCAGCCCAATCCTATCCCACTCCCCGCAGCATGGGCTGCCCACACTGAATCCTATCCCCAGCAATAGCAGTCTCCTCAGGATAAACCCCCAGCCGCTGCAATGGGGCTACTCAATTCTCCGCAAGCTCTTAAGTTGGTGCAGAACCAAGCAGCCCCATGTCAGGGGAAAAAGGCCCAAGAGGGGAGATAGGATATGGGGCGCTGGGGCCGGCAGACACCCGGTACCAGCAGAGCCGTCGCTCCGTCGGCGAAATTCTAGATAGGATTGGGCTGTAAGTATGAATTACATTTTATAAAAGCTATAAAAAGTAGTTTTGCTTATGCTAATGGTTTTACTCATCTCCTGAAATAATTTTCAGAAAACAATAGGGATTAGGGTTAGAAAAATGTGAATCTTCCTCTCTGGCGATAGTTCTGAGAAAGATAACTTGGCTAAGAAACTTTGGATGTGAAGCGGTTCGCTACCGGCTATTAGATCAGGCCCTCTGAGAGACCTTGTTCCTTTCTACTTCTGGGTCGGCATCGCTCCATATTTTCCAGTCTTCATCTCTTGGCAGTGGAAGAAGGGTACTATATTTGGAGAACAATTGGTGTGTGACCTTGAGCAATGCTGGTTACAGTTCAGTGTCAGCTCTGCCATTTTTCT
Organism: Plestiodon gilberti rubricaudatus; assembly: GCA_026170595.1. NCBI lineage: Eukaryota > Metazoa > Chordata > Lepidosauria > Squamata > Scincidae > Plestiodon > Plestiodon gilberti. The sequence continues at coordinate 50,548,035 of JANXHW010000001.1, read as the reverse complement.
TACAGCAGCTGAGTCTCTGCTAGGAGCATAAAGGTTAAAATGGTTAAAGGCTTGTTGATCGATGGTGTCTGGATAAGGCTGCCTGTACATGCACGTGTGTGTAAGATCGCTCCAGTTCAGATAACACTATTGTGTGCCAAACTGTACAGTTCCAGAAATAATAGCCAGTGACTGAACACAGACTTCAGATCTAAAGCCATTCAACATAATGGAATATGTAATGGAATAAAGTTATGAATTCTCTATTTATAATACAAATATTAGTGGCGCTGTATTCTATTGCGCAACAGACTCGTGGTCCTAAACTCTGATTATTTTTTGGTTAACGAAGACCAAAGGTTCTGCATATATTTCCTTTACAATGTATCTTATTCATGCACTTATTTGTTTATTTGCTGATTTGCTTATTGAGAGATTTTAACTCTGCCTTTCTGTTCAGAGAAAGGTCAAGGCAGCTAACATAAAACCATAAAACAAAATAATCAATTACAACAAAATAAAATCAAATTACTGGTATTATAAAAAACAGTAAACAACAACAACCCCAAACAGCAACTCAAAGCCTGTAGCAAAAAAGATAATATCTAATTGAAACTCTGCTTAAATAACCAAATCTTCAGCAAGCAAGGAAAAGTAGGCAGGCTGAGAGCCTAACAGGTTACCTGGGGGCAGTTCTACATCTTGGGGGGCCACCACAGAGAAGGTCATCTCCCATATCACTGCCAACTGGACCTCCAAAGATGGCAAGATGCACAGAAGGCCCTCCACAGTTGATCATAAATGAGCGGATAGACTCCCGTGCAGAGAGATGCTACTTCAGATAACCTTGTCCCAAGTCATTTAGAGTTCCAGTGATCACTGCTTTGAATTGCATTTGGAAATGGACCAGTAGTCAGAGACGTTACGGTATAATAAGGGAGTAACATGCTCTCCAAAACTGGACCTGGTCAACACTTAGGAACAGCATTTTGTAGCAGCTATAGCTTCTGAATAGTCATGAAAGGCAGCTCCTCTGTAGAGCACATTGCAGCAATCTGACTAAGATGTAACTAACAACCCAATCCTATGCCCCCTCTCTGCTGGCAGAATGCGCATTCCACCAGTGAAAGTGCAATGATGCCAGTGAAAGTGACATTCTGCTGATGAGCACAATGAGGCCGCCAGTGCAGTGGCTGGTGACTGCATGCACAGGCCAGCAGAGAAACCACCGTACATTGAAAACAGCAAGTTGGTGGTGGGAGCAGGCAGTGGGAGGAACGGGGGCGTTTCTAGGCAGAGGGGAGGAACCGGGGGGAAGGGAGGAGGTGCGAGGGGGTGGATCCTGCAACAGTGGTACACACCAGATCTTACCCCTTCTCCACGCCTTTTCCCTCCTCGAACATACGCCACCATAATATGTCCGAGTTTGCCTTCAGGTTTCCCTCACCACAATAGGATGCAGTGCGCACCTTTTTGGATTGGGCTGTATGGCACACAGGAGCATTGCCTAGTTTGCTTTCTCCAGAAAATGACACAGTTGGTGCACATAGCAATTACCTGAACACCTAAAAGCAGCACTGGGCTGAGGAGCACTCCCAGGCTACCATCAATTCCATCCAGAGCAGGCTGAACCCCTACCCCTGGATCAGTATTTTTCAACCAAAAAAGCACCTCTGTCTTGTTTAGATCAAGCTTCAATTTGTTAGCCCATGTGACATCCTTCATTGATTCCAAACACTGACTCAGAACTTCCACAGCCTGTCTGGTCTGAGTGTTAAGAGAAAGATAGCACTGTGTATCTAACTCCCAACTCTGTAGCTAACTCCCAAATCTGGATGTTCTCCCCCAGTGCTTCATGTAGAAAAGCATAGGGGTAAAAATAAACCCCGCAAGTTAAAAGTCACAGTGTCACAGCCCGAAGGGGCCCAGGGTCATCCCATGTCAAAGGGACGTGAGTTAGTCATGGGCCCAGGTAGGATGAGAGGGGAATGGGAAAGAATGTCTCTTACCAGCTGGAAATCCACTGAAACAAGTTACTCCTTTATTTTTGCTTTAACAATAACATGCCCCAGAGGCCTGCCTGTGAATAATTCTTCCATGCAAGGCTCCGCTTCAGCCATTGAGACTTCTTTGCAGCTCAGTTCCAAGGAGAACATCTCAAATGGATTGTTGGCGTCCAGCAGGCAGCCCCCACCTCACCATTCCTTCCCTCATGTGCAGTCTTCCCCATGGGTAGGCTCTGTCACCAGCTATCCCTCCAGGAGGGCAGAGCTCCTAGTCCTGGGGACCAAAATGCACCAAGGTGCAAGTCCCTTGACCTGGAGAGTGCTTCAGCAGGGTGGCAGTAGACAAAGGTGTCTTGTCCCAGTTGGTCATGGGGCCAGGGAACCCTGGATCACATAGCCCCAAAAGGGGTGGCCTGGATGCCAGGCCAAACTGCTGACTCGTCATCCTCCCTGGGGCTAGCTTGCCTCCTGCTGCTTGCCTCCTTCAGGCCTAAAGAGGCCACTTTCCACTCTCTGGCTCCTCCCCAGGCACTCCCTATCTTCTTTGGACCCAGATGTGCACCTATGGTGGGGTTAGCCCCGCCCTCTGGGTGTCATAACTTTGGCCTGTCATACATTTGACCATTGGTAGGCCCAGATGTCCTACAAAAGGCTTTCCCTCAGCCTCCTTGGCAGTGGTTCCCACCCCTTTCCCTAGGCAGCATATGGTTTGCCCTGGCAAAACCCCACATACAGTATCAATTTAGTTTCCCCTAGTTAGTACCACCTTTTGAAACCTCCAGGACCAGAGCCACTGTAAAATAGTGCCTCCAAAGCCCATCCTGGTCAGGCATCCTAAAAGGATAGCATGGTCAATAGTAATAGTGCCACTGAGATATCCAGCAAAATCAACCGACACATACTTTCCTTGTCTGTTTTCCAGTGTATATCATGAAAAGGTAAGTGAAAGATAAACAACAAATTGTGCCTAGCTTCTTACCAGGGGTAACTTCCATCAGCATGCATGGCAGAGATAAACGTAACAAGAGCCCTGCTGGATCAGGCCAAAGGCCCATCTAGTCCGGCTTCCTGTAATTGTTCCTCTTGATTGATTGATTGATTGATTGATTGATGGTGCTGGGTGCCTGGTCTACTTGATCTACATCTGATCCTTGAAACTGAAGCCAAGTGTAGTTATGACTAGGTAGGCACAAGTTTTTGTTCTTTATTTCTTATTCACGTGAAAGCTCAAATACTTCTCCTGATTCACTATGGTATGATTTAATAATGGCTCAGTAAATCTTCCCCCAACCTTCACCCCATATCTGGATTTCACATGGTGTCCTCTGTTAGATTAAATCCTGGATTGAAATTGGTATGTACCCACATCATTACAATGTCTGTGATGAGTAATGCCATACAAAGTGTATTCTGGTAGCAGCCAAGAGCTAAATGTAGCAGATGATGAGACCTCATAAAAGTCAACTAGCTGAGGACAGAGTACATGTACAGTATTGGATCTCATTAGAACTACACAGCTTATGGGGCAGAAAACTGGTTTGGACAAAATGTTGCCTCAAATGTAAAAAAAATAAAGGCCAGGATCCAAAGAATTCTGGAAATTATGGTAGTTCCATGACCCAATGAGTTTTAAACTGGGTGTTGTTTTTTTCTTGAACAGGGTCCCATATCACACTGAGGAAAGTTTCAAAAGGAGTTTGCGATATGGCATGGTATCAGTTTTTCAAAGAAAAAAAGTCAAAACTTCCATTGGGCTAGAGAGGAAGCCTCTAGTATGAGCCTCTGTAGTTCTTAAACTCTTAGCCAAAATGTCTGTAGCTGAAACTACAACAATCCAGCATACAGTATATGAAGCTGATGTATTTGCCTAGATTCATCCACTCTAATTATGGTGGCTACAGCCAGCTTCCCAAGTTTTTTTTTTTTAAGCATTCAAGGATGTGCTTTTTGGAGTCACACTTGTGACATATGGTGCATAAAAATATAATACTGGAAGGATATGTTACAGGAAAAATGAACATGTAAAGCTAGAATTTCCACTTGTTTTCTGACAGGGTTCTTGTGCCTTTAACAGCTGCCCAACAGACAGAAATTTATCAGGCAATGATGTTCCTGGCATAGAGGTAAAGTGATATTAAATTGCTGCCTGTCTGGAGCTATTAAAGGCACAGAAGCCCTGTACGAAAGTTAACACCATAATATCCTAGAAAGTGGCTCTGAAGTTCATGTGTCCACAACAGACATGAGTATTTCTTTTCCAACTTACGAGACTAGCATTACCGCTAAGTCTGCACCTGTATACTTCCAAGGTAACACAGAAAAATGTACCCAGGTTGGGTACCTTTTCCTGTGTTTCCTTGGAAGTATACAGGCTAGGATCTGTAATACAGACCGTTGTCTCTTCCTTTGCATGCTTCTACACATAACATTGGAGTGGGGGGGGGGAGTTAAGGAGCAGGTACTTTCCCACCATTTTTTTTTCTCCACAAAGTACTTGTTTACATATGACATGTTAATTTGAATCCACATTAGTGACTGCATGTAGAAAACCAAAAGGTTAATTATTCTAGATAAATGACTCTTGAATAAATGTTTCATTGGTCTATACTCTTAATGTGTTTGTGTATCAGACTATCACTCAGCTGGTTATAATGTGGTCTTCTTTCTTCAGTGAACTGGACTATCATGATGCTGCAAGTATCAATGATCGATGCCAGAAAATATGTGATCAGTGGGACAGACTGGGAACACTCACTCAGAAAAGGAGAGAAGCACTAGAGGTAAAACTGTTGTCGATCATGTTCTTTATATTCTAGAAGGAGCAATATAGTTTATGGTAAGCTGCAGGAGCTTAGCTATAAGAGATCCTGTGCTCCATTACTCTCTGCTGCATTGCTGCTTATTTTGTTTGCAGAAAAGATTGACTTGCTTTTCAAAGGCTTGACATAGCATTGCTTCCAGTGCCAAATGCAATTATGAAGCATCAATTGGCTGAAGTAGAAGTCGAGGGGATGTTTCTAGCATCACCCTCAGGAAGGCTGAGGCATGGCAGGAATATTCATTTTCATCATTCATAGCTTGTTTGTTTAAATTTATTTTATTTTATATTTTTATTTTATTGTATAGCCCACTCTTATCTTTTTCTTGGGCCACAAAGCTACTAATACATGTTAAAAATTACAAAATAAAAATACCAAAAAAAATGCTGTATACATTAAACCAGTGGTGGCCAACCTGTGGCATGCCATGTGCCACATTATATGTAGATAATCTTAAGCGTGCCACTTAAACAAATAAACAAATATTTCTAAACTAATGAAAATATTTAAAGCACCATGACAATGCAAGAAGAATGAGGCGCAGTGGGGTACAGAGACCTCCTCTAGTGCCACAGGCTTGGAAAAGTGCGCTGGGGTTGAGAAAGAGAGAGGGACTTCAGTGCTGGACTTGGGCAGAAACGGCAGCGTGTGCCACTTCAAAAGGCTCGGCGTGCCACTAAGTGGCACCCGTGCCATGGGTTGGCCACCTATGCATTAAACCATGAATCACCAATAACTGAAAAATCATAAGCACAGGTGCCACCACCTGCCTTAAATCAATCAGTGAGGGCAATCAGTAGGTTCTGCTGTATTCATGACCTGATTTTCCTTAGCAATAAGACATATTTAAACCTACCACACAAAGCATTGGCACAGCCTCATTTAAAATGCTGTGTTCAGTCTCGGCCTTTTGTGTTGAAAAAGAATGAATTTGTACTGGGAAAATGCAAAGAACAATTTAGAAAGGTTGTCTGATTCTGAAAATAGCAAAGTCAAAAGACCTGGAGAAAGTGACACTGGTGGGTTAAAAGGTAATTCTAAACCATGCTTAAACCATAGTTGAGCATTATTAGCTTAAGACTCAGGCTCATACACTCCCCCCCTCCCATTCACATGAGAGAGGAGGACATTTGTTGCATCTCTTCCTGGTTTCAAATAAACTGGTCCTTGTGGTTGCGACCAAACCTGGCAGATCTTGGTTTACTCTAACCACTTTTGGTGAACAACTTAGGCTATCAAACCAGGATATGATTCTGGTATCATTGGATGAAGGGTGGTATATAAATTAAGACTGCAATTCTATACCACTTTCCTGGGAGTAAGCCCCTTTGAACACAATGGAACTTATTTCTGAATAGACATGCATAGAATTGGACTGTTACAGCGCAATCTGACAACTTTTGTGCCGGTTTAACCAGCGGCGCAGCAAGAACGGGAGGCCCCAGAATGGAAAAGGGATTCAAATCCCCTCCAAAAGAGGAATTCAAAGGGGATTTGAATCTCTTTTCCGTTCTGGGACCTCGCGTTCTCGCTGGGCCGCTGGTTACACCGGCACAAAAGTTAAGTCTGATTGCGCTGTTAGCGAAATAATAAGTAGAGTTAAGCCATGGTTCAATCATAGCTTAATGTTACATTACATCTGGACCCAGCTGCGTACAGCATGTCTAATTTATATACCAATGGGGATAAAAAGAAGATTCATTCATTCCTTTTCTGTATGCTTACCTAATAGAGAACAGAGAAACTCCTGGAAACCATTGATCAACTTCACCTGGAGTTTGCCAAGAGAGCTGCTCCATTCAACAACTGGATGGAAGGTGCAATGGAAGACTTACAAGACATGTTTATTGTTCATAGCATAGAGGAGATTCAGGTAAAAGCAATGCGATATTGTCTTGTGAGCCTAAGGAAATGAAGATGTTCTCTTTTTACGATGAAGAGAGAGAGATCCACACTACCATCTCACACTACCATCTCAAAGTAGTACCTTTCCGATGCTTCAAATGTTTCTTTTCCTTATTCATATCATAAAGCTACTTGTGTGTGTGTGTGGAGGGGTGGTGTCTCCTGATTTATTCATTTTCCTAACATCCAAAATATCAAATACATTCAATATGACCTAGTTATTACATATTTCTCTGTGTGTGCCTGGACAGAAGAAAGTACTGTTGTAGCATCTACAGCCCATTCCTAATCCTATAGGGCAGGTTGCAACATCGTAACGCTAGTTACGACGTCGTAAATGCCTTACAGCATTGCAAGGAGTGGACCGCCAGTGGCCATTTCAGATCTGCCATCCAAAATGGCAGCGACTGCAACCCGTTCCTGGACCTCATTCCATAGGGGAACACAGGTAAGGTGGCGGGGTGGACGGAATGGGGCAGGGGGGTGAGTGGAACGGGGGAAGGAGGGGGGAGTGTCCTGGCGTGTATGACCTGTGTCAGAATGCTATCCCCTTCCTTTCCTCCCGACTGTGTCAGAATGCTATCCCCTTCCTCTCAAACCCGCCAGCCAAAGGGCTGGCTCAGGTCTGAGGAGACCCATTGGTGATCAGGAGGCTTACGGGGAGATAAGGGAATATATTTTCCCTTACCTCTCTCAATCCTCAACTTCCCCCCCCCCCATAGCATGCAGCGCAGCTCATTTTGGCGTGGCTGTATACTATGGCGGGGATCCAATGGATAGAATTGGGCTGCTAGAATGCTAGGCATTGGGGTCCCTTTATTGCATTGTTATGTAATATGTAGTTAGCCTTCAGTGTTTAGTTCCTCCATATTGATTATACACAGTTTATCTACAACATGCTCTTACACATGTTTACATAGATGCTCTGTGCTTGTAGGGGAGAAAATGATGCTCACCACAATTCAGCGTAAGACACAACCATCGAAATATCCCATATTTTCTCCCTCTGATTCTGCTTTCAGAGTTTAATCACTGCCCATGAACAGTTTAAGGCCACTTTACCTGAGGCAGATGGTGAAAGGCAAGCTATCCTCTCAATCCATAATGAAGTGGAAAAAGTGATACAGAGTTACAGCCTCAGGATAAGTCCCAACAATCCTTACAGCACAGTCACTCTGGAGGAGATCCGTACCAAATGGGATAAGGTACTGTAAGCAAAAGTGGCAGAAATGTGTGTTGGATTATTATTGTTGTTGTTGTTGTTTTTTATTATCTGTATTGAAATTATATACCACCTTTCTATGTTGTCAGATTTCTCCTTGGACTTTATTCAAGGCGGTTTACACAGGCAGGCTATTCTAAACCTGTCGTAGGGATTTTCACAATAAATGTTCTATTTGCATAGAACCCAACTTCTCCAACTGTTTCCTTTCAGCAGTGTGGTATCTTTTCTGGATGCACACGGCTTCGAGCTGAGCTTGTCCGACAGCGACTCCTCTCTCCCACAGAGGGTCAGTGCAGGCTATCTCAGCTTGTCGGCCGAGATATCGCAGCTTGTCGGCAGCTTCTGGTTGTCTTGAACCGATCCCGCCTTCAGGCAAGGTGGCAGCTCAACCACTAGACCACACCTCCTACCTCCTGTTTAGAAACGAGAGTGTGAGGGAAAAAAATGGAATATTGTGCTATTGGGATTTTGGGTTTGGGCTAGTACAGATGTTCCAAAACTCCCACGCAGAGCTTTCTGTGCTGCAAGTTGCTGCGAGTCCCCCCCCAGCAGCTACAGCACTCTAGGGATCGCGCTGGAACTGGGGGGAAAGGGGGCTTTTTAACTCTCCAGGGGTTGTGCTGGACCTCCGGAGGGTGCAGGGGGCCCACGGACCCCTCTGCGGGCCTCCCCACACCCCAGATTAACTTCCAAAAGCGATTTAAAGCTACTTCTGGTTTTTGCCAAAACCAGGAAGTAAACCAGAAGTAGCTTTAAATTGCTTTTAGAAGCTAATCTGGGGTACGGGAAAGCCTGCAGAGGGGTCCGCAGCCACCCTGCACCCTCTGGAGGGCTAGACAGCCCCTGGTGAGTTAAAAAAGGCCCCTTTTCCCTGGATCCAGCGCGATTCCTGGAGTGCTTTTGCATGTCACTGAACGTTGCCACCCCCTTAAGGGGGTAGCAATCAATTCTTCCTGACTGGGGTGTCACGACACCCCAGTTTGGGAACCTCTGGGTTAATAAAATGGATGGGAGGGAATAGCCATAGTTTGCTTGTTTTATGAATAAGTGTTCTGGGGCTGGCTTTGCACAGGGGGTGGGTGGGATGCAGAGCAGGGAGACCCACAACTGTCTTGTGGTTAGTTGTGTGTGTGTGTGTGTGTGTGTGTGTGTGTGTGTTAAAAAAAGAACATTTCAGATTAAGGTTTCTGAAGGGGCAGAGTAGCATGGTATTAGGGGATTTTAAGTCAAAATTTAACAAAAAAAAACCCATACAACTGAAAGAGTAGAACAGCGGGGGGGGGGGGGGCGAGAGTCATCAAAGATCTTACAACAAGAAGAAAAATTTAAAAGTGAGAATTCATAACGTAACAGAGGTAGTGAGAGAAATGTTCCCTAAATGATGCTGTCTGTCTGTCTTTGAAGCTGACATCATGTTCAGTGCAATCCCCATGGTTATTTAAGGTTACTTGCTTCATGAGCACAAATATTTAAGGCCAGCACAGAGAGGATTTGGGTCTTTATACTGACTCTGGTAGCCAACTGAGGAAAAGTTCATTATATCATAATAAATTGTTATAATTATTATATGTGAGGAAATTATTAAGATATCATGATAGAAGTACATAAAACTAAGTTGAGAATTTAGGGGATAGCAAAAATTACAAGGAATTAGCATCTGAATTCTGACTAAACTGTCTTATTAGATCAGTAATTTCAATGTGATACGCCTTGTTTGTAGGCTTATCACATGTTATCACAAACATAGTAGTAGAAAACTACTATGTTTGTAGTTTTCTGTCCCTAGTTCTGATCCACCTTTAGTTCAGGTTGCAGTTACTCTTCATGTCATACTATTTAAAAAAATTAACTGGCTTTGGCTACAGACTGACTTAATTTTGCACACTGGCAGGTAAAACAACTTGTGCCTGTAAGGGATCAGTCACTGCAGGAGGAGTTGGCCCGCCAACATGCTAATGAACGCCTGCGCCGCCAGTTTGCTGCTCAGGCCAATGTCATTGGGCCCTGGATCCAAACCAAGATGGAGGTAAATATGACTAAGATATGCAGTATTTACAGCTTGTTCGTTTGTTTTGGCAGTGTATATAAAATGTCAAAGGGCTCCACCACTGTACATTTGCTAGGCTAACCAACACTTTTTTTTATACTACCCATCCATTAGCTTCTTTTTAAGTGCCAGCAGCTGCTATGTGCTACACAGAACATAAAAGTGACATAGTCCTTGTCCACAGAGTTTGCAGTATAGGTCAGATAGACAAGACAGAGATAATGGAAAGACTGACAGTGGTGTTGGGGAGAATCATGTGGTAGTGGAGGAGTAAGGAGAGCTTGGGTGGTTTAAAGGAGAGAACTTAAAGGAGAAGGAGGAGGGAGCTTGAGAGGAGGGTGCTATTCCAAGCCAGGGATCAGGATGGAGAAAGAAGTGGTTGAGAGAAGGAGACAAAGAGGAATGACAGCAGCTTGTACAGAATGGTGAGAATGATAATGGGCCATTAAGAGGTGATGGAGAGCAGAAGCAGAGAGGCTGATCTTTTCCTCAATGTTTGAGATGTTAACCCATTCTTGTGATAATGTGAACACTTTCACATTAGTATATGGGTCCTTCTGAAATAGATTTCTGAACAGAGCATGTTCATTTTAGGGGGTCTTCAAAGTTTGCTTTTTCTAGTCTTAGGTGTGCTGAGTCAGCACACTCCCGACACTCCCAAGCAAGCCAAACACGAACCCCATGCTGATCGCTGGTAATCCAAGGCTAAGTGATGATCAGTTTGGGTGAGCAGTGATTGATAGAAAGACTGTGACCACAGTGCCAAACACTTCCTGGAGGCACAGCTTATTCTCCTCCACTTTGGTGACATTTTTGTCCGTCTGGTCACCGCTGTCAGAGGGTTTACAAAGGCAGTAAAGGTACCCAAGCAGGGTACCTTCTCCAAGACAATGATTATTATAACCCTTGCACTATACACAGAACTAAGTATACACCTTTCCTTTTGGGTATGCAATAGAAAGTTTAATGACTTTTGATCCTTGCTTTAATAATATGTATTTAACATGAAAAAGTATTTCCCCCCCTGTGACAGGAGGTTGCCAGAAGCTCTGTTGAAATAACAGGGCCGTTAGAGGACCAGATGAATCAACTAAAGCAGTATGAGCACAATATAATCAACTACAAACTCAATATTGACAAACTGGAAGGAGACCATCAACTGATACAAGAAGCCCTGGTGTTCGATAATAAGCATACCAATTATACGATGGAGGTAGGTGGAGTCTGTTACCAGGTGCGCTTTTAAACATGTGTTAACATGCACACTTAGGGAAATCTATTTTGTGTGCTGGGATCTGGTGCAGTGGCCAATGGCACAGTTTAATGGTTCGGCAGGAGGGTGTAGGGCAGCGGTAGGGAACCTCCGCTCCCCCCCCCCCCGGCTGTTTCCGGCTCCCAGGGCCCGCGCGAGACCGGAACGGAGGCTCTGGAGGCCCCGCGTTCACCTCGGCGCGACTCCTTCTCAAACCAGCTGTTCTGTACATGCGCAGAACGCCACTAAGAAGCTAAGAGATTGCCCTCTCTTGCCCTCTTAGCGGTGTTCTGCGCATGTACTGAACAGCCGGTTTGAGAAGGAGTCGCACCGAGGTGAGCGCGGGGCCAGCGGCGGCCCAGAGGCTGAAGGTAAGGAGAGTGATGGGGGGTGGGCGCATGCGATGGGGGGCGCGCTGGGGCGCGCCCGTTTGCGGTGGAGGGGCGCACGGCCCACGACATATTTTCCCCATGGGAAAATGGCCCTCCACCGCAAATAGGTTTCCCACCCTAGGTGTAGGGGAATGTTCACCCCTCGCTCGGGTTCAATCATCGGAGGTGCAAACAATAGTTAAAGGTTTTATTTGATGCATCAGGTGAGAGACACATAGCAAGTACATGCATCTGACCCCTAGCCAGCAGCAATCAAGTCTTTATATAACTAGGAACTGTAAACTTACCCAATCACATTCATGCCTGACTCAAGCACCCAATCACCACCCTCCACCACATCTCCAGTTTGTCAGCAGAGGGAAACTGCCTCTGCTGTACCAGCTTAGACTAGTTCAGACTGGCTGAGTCTGGCACAGAATGTAGTAGACAGGAGAGTTCATGGCAAAGTCGTCTGGTGTAATGGCTTCCCTCCTTTTTCCCCTTCAAGGGACGAGGGAGGCAAGGGTGAAGGTGCAACAAACAAACCTTTATTGTGGGGAGAGTGTTACAAATAAAGGGAAGGAGAGTAAAATTAAAAAGCAATTACCGGTAATCGTCTCTTAGCAAGTTTAGGCCTTAAACACAATCGATTGCAATAGGTATATAACAGAAAACGAAGTGGAAATCCTTAAAAGTGAAAAGGGGGCAGGTGATGGCACACACGTGGAGGAGTGAAAGAAGGACATAGGAAAATTAGAAGAGTTTCCCAGGGGCTTTTGAACTGTGGTTTTATAGTAGCAGGAAAAGAGGGGGATAAGACAGGACCAGGAAAGGTGAAAGGAGAGGAATGAGAAGGGTTCCTGTGGTTCAGACTGTGGCAAAAGATTATGGCTGAATTATAGTTCTCTGAAGCCTGAACCGAGGGCTACAAGCAAGGAATGAGCCCCTCAACAGGTCGTAAACCACTTCACACACTTGCGGTACTAACTTCACACTCTAACTTCTCTCCCACCAAATGATCCCTCTTAACCAGCACAGCAAGTGCTCAAAGCAGCTTGGAAAGTTGGGTTTGAATCATTACCATGAGGATTAAGGGAATCCGCCTAAATAGGAGGCCTCAGGCTAGTTTTAGAAAAGTTGAAAAATAGAACTTTAAGGAAGATCTTACAACCACACACACATAACACGCGCACACCAAGGAAGAAAGAATAGAGGCACTGTGCTGTCAGATTGACTGCATGCAAGACAAAGAAAGATAGAGGGGTCTTGTGGGTCAATGGCAAGGCTGCACCAAGAACAAAGTTACCCGTCCGTTTCTGCTGTGTGGTGTGCACTACGTTGCGCTACTCTGCAAAATTTAGGGCTAAGATGCTGAGACCAAGTGATCCTCCTGTTCAAGAGTTGGGTATAAAAGGTGGAAAAGGGGCTTTGAGCCAGGAGCTAAGCTGTAGCTCATCCAGGGAGGGAAACAGGGCAAGAGTCCTGGAGCTGCTCTCCTGGGGGAAGGTGGAATGTTGCATGCTGGCCACAAGGGATGGCTGTCCAGCCCACACTGGCACAGCGGCTTTTGACTGTGCTAGAGCAAGGAAAGGGGAGAAGGTTTGAAAGGAGAAGGAAGCAGGTAATTACTAGTCCTAGGTGCTGGCTTGGCATGGTGGTCCTTGGGCAATGCTGGAAAGTAGCTGGCTTAATGCAGCACCAGCAACCAAGCAAATAAATGCAGCAGGGCAGGAAGATGAGCAATGGATGAAAGATATGAGAGTCTAGCGACCCAGAGTTTTATCCCTTTTTCTCCCATAGGATCTTATGGGAGCTTTTGTGGTGTGAGCTAATCGAGGGATCATCTTTTATGGCTTGACAACCCCTGATTGCTCATCCCTGAATCTATTGTGCCGCTATTGTTTTGTACCTTTCCACGGGTGCAACAAAAGTCTTGTGACAAGCTCTGTAGGCCAGTTGCTTCATTAGCATGGGTTCCTTGATTGAATCTGGCCATGGAGTTGGTGAGGACAGCTATGGTTGGAGGCCATTCTTTTGTGTCACTAACAACTTCATTTACTCCAAGTCAGGAAGCTGCCAGGACGTGACTTTTGTTACAGGGTCGAATGTGCTGTGCAAGTAAGGTGTGGTCGTCCGTGGAATTCTACAAGGAACAAGAATCAGGCAAGGCTTCCTCCAAGCTAGCCTGTGTGTGTATGTGTGTGTGTGGGTGATTGTTCTACCAAATAGAAGTGTGGTCTTCCTCTAGGCCTATGCGATCTGAGGCCTCTTGCCATCAGTCCAAAGTCATGTTACTGTCCTGTGCCATGCTCTCCTGGCAGGGACCCAACAGCACATATGTGTGTATACATGGGTATCACACTTCACACATTCAAATAAAAATGAATAAAAAGATTGTCAGTCTTTTCTGTGCCCTTCAGTTATAACATGTTCAATTTTACATTTCAATAGTCTCACGGTTGCATGATGTTTCAGGTGACGGAGCAACCATACTGAGCTTTCAGTATGGGCTTTCTTGTTTGAATTTTTGGTTTGTTTTTTTTAGAATCAAGGGTGCTTTCATACATTCCTCTAACAGTAATATATGTGGATTACAAGATAACAGTATTTAGCATTTATATAGCCCTTTCAAATTGTTCAAAAACTTTACAGTATATTGTTTCAATATTCCTTACCACAGCACTGCAAGGCAAGCAACATTACAGATGGAGTACTAAGGGTCATAATAGATATAACAGTGGCAGTCCAGTGTGCTTAAATACAGATCTGCTATAGTCTCATAGAAAATGGGGTGGTGGTGGTGAATACTCCAATGTCTCAGAAAAGAAGACACATTGCCTTTAACAGCAGAGACATAGGTAAGGTGCACAGAACCTGCCCACATTTTACTTTCCTGCACCCTCTCTTTCAAATTGCTTTTCTCTGCATTGAGCACTCTTGTAGCATTGGAGCTTAGATAAGGAGAACAGTGCTTGGTTTCAGGGAGATAAACCTGTCCTAAGTGGCAGACAGGGAAAGGGTTCTGTGTTCCTCACTCGTGTGCCCCTTTTGCTGTTAAAGACAGTTTCCCACCCCGTATTTCTACATGATTGTTGGGGCAGATGTATATTTAAACACATGAATCTGTCCTTGTTACATCTGAGACTGGCCCTGAGACTGAGGAGTTGCCTTAGGCCAACAGGGGGTTGGAGCTGGTTGCCGAAGGCCACCTATTGAATTCATGGCTGAGGCAAGATCTGAACTAACCACATCCTGACTCAGGCTGGATTCACACTACACAAATCCCGGCGCGTTACGGAGATGTGCGGAGCTCTCTGACAGCATTTCGGAAGCAAGCGGAGCAGCTGCGATCTCCCGTGTACAAGATGGGGAAACCCATCTTTTGAGGGGGCGGGATTGCGGAGCTTGGGGGCGGGTTCGCGGAGCTACTGCAGCCACCAATCGGATGAGAGGGGGGAGAGTGGTTGCATGCCAATCAGAACTACTTCCAATCTGTAAGTTGTGCTTTCTTAAGAAGGCGGGACAGCAGGAGGGACAACGGGCGGGAAGACAGTCCTTCCGACCAGCTCTGCGTGCGGAGGCAGAAGCAGAGGCTTCCGCGCCGGGATTCGTGTAGTGTGAATCCAGCCTCACACTCTTCAGCCACTCTGCTATGCCAGGTGGCACAGCTTTGAAATGTTTCTGCTGTAGAAAGCCTTTTAATGCCTTATATTCTGCTATAAAATATTTGCCCTATTACGAGCAGCTTAATCAGATTAAGTTATTGCTTGCCATGACAGCTCCCAATCTTTAATGTGGTTGCAAAGGAGAGAATCATAGTGGAGTGAATCACCCCTCCATGCTTAAATCGGTGACATTTTTTAAAATGAGGCATGAATTTCTTCTTGCATTTCATGACAGAACACCGACCTGATAAATCATTTATTTATTTGATTTATATCTCACCCTCTCCCTGAGGGCTTGGGTTGGGTAGCAACAATAATAAAACAGGATTTATGAAATGGGTTCATACAAGATTATATCTAAGAAAAAAATAAATGTACAACTAAAATAGCTTCCTATTTATCTCTAGCCACTAAATGCTTGCCAGAATACAATGGCCTGAGCTATGGCTATTGTGAAACTTTAAGAGGAAGGGAGAAACAGAGCTGGGAGAGAGCCTCTCTGTCTATTTTCACCATTCATACAGGAGGAAGACTCTATCAATAGGCAGCTCTCTCCCAAACACAGAGTTTGTGATAAGACATGAAGAGGCAGTTTTTTTAAAAAAAATATGAAAGACTCCAGCATATTTCCATTCACACTGGACACATGGAGGACTCTATGAATAAACCACTCTTCCAGAAGTGGAGGTTGTGATGAGACATAGCAGAGAAGGCAGTTTTACATATGTAAGACCCAAGTTATTTAAAGCACTGTTTGTCAAAAATAGTATTTGTTCCCTAAAAGCTACAAGAAGTCAGTGCAGATGCAAAAGCAATAGTGAAATGTCCTTCCAGGCACTGTTCTCCAGCGGGTGGTGGAACATCATACCATGCACCATCTTTTATCTGCAAATAGCCTCAGACAGACTGATACACAATAATTGCAAGATTAACAGCACAATCCTATCCTTTACACATGTTGGTACTGGGGCTCAGTGCTGGCACCAAGTGTTGCAAATGTGCCAGAAAGCACGTTTATGACTCCTCAAGAGGGGGTGGCACTGGCGCCGAGGCCTGCGCTGCCTCCCCGCCAGCCACCCCACACCATGGAGCGGGTAAGTGCTGCTCCAAGCAGTGCAGGACCTTGGGGGGGGGGCTGGGGTGCATAACGGGGCAGGGGGGTGTATTGGGCCTTGGAGGGGGGAGGGATCGGCAGAGAAGACCTCTGCCATATCCTGTTTCCCCTCCCGAGCCGGGAAGCCTTACACAGGGTTTCTCAGGCTTGCACCAGCTACTTAATTGGCGCAGATCCGAGTACTCCCATTGAGCAGGCTGGGGCTCGACATGGGGTAAGAGGACAAATGTCCTCTTACCCTGAGGAGACCTCCAGCCTGCTCAATCCCAGCACTGGATACAGTGTATGCCTGGCGCACATGCTGCACCAGCGCTGGATAGGATTAGGCTACCCAACTTGGTGTGAATCCTATTCACCACATCTAAATTTGAGTCTTAGCCTTCTCGCCAGGTGGAATTTGTGAAAAGGTCCTAGCAACAACTGTGATCTGGATAGATGCAGGGATGGGTCTGGAAGCCACGCAAGTCTGTGAACCTGAGAAACCAGAAAATTCTGAACCCGCGTTGTAAGAGGTATCTCTGTTCTCTTGAGACCACAGGGCTTGCCAGTCAATCATTTGCAGACTCACAAGTTATTGACAGTTTAACTGAATTAACAGAGGCTGTTTTTATAAGTAACATAGGCCGTATGCTTGGGTATAGGACTGGATCTCAGCCATAAACATGGACTTAAGAGTGATATTGGCCTGGGGTGGCCTTCCCAGCTGCTGTTGCTTGCCCAGCATTAATGTGTGAAATTACAATCACTGGGATAGTGAATTCCTCCATTTGTCTCGCATCTCAGTTAGCCAAAGGCAGGGGTCTTGCTGGTCTACACACACATTGCTCTAAAATGCTGAACTCCTTCACTTTATATACCTCCATGTTTGGCCTTGGCCATTGGGTTACTCTGCTAGTGCCATTTGCATGACTTTCCTTCAGGTCATTCAGGAATGGTATTATTCTTGGTTAGACAACAATATAAAAGTGCATCTGTCCACACAACTAAATCCAATTTCCCTAGCAGTGAACCTCATCTGCAGTGGCCCAACGTAGTCGCTTTTGGTCTGCTTTCACATTAGCCCTCACCCCACAATATGTTAGTAAGCCAGTTTCAGGAATGGTTTTTAGTCAACAACTGGTGCTCATAAACATGACTCTCCAAGCCTTGTCCGAGAGACCATTGCAGATTGTGACCCAAAATGTTGGGAAACAGAACACAGGAATACAAGTAGGTAAGTTTTAACTTGAGTTAGTTTGCTTATCTGTCTTAGTTCCTGTGCAATTATTGCTTTATATATTGAGAGGTCTATTAGTCAATAGCTTCAATCAATCTTTCAGACTCCGATTCTTAGTTTCTCTGGGGTTGTCCTTAAAGCAGCCTTTTCTTCCTTACTACAGCACATTCGTGTTGGATGGGAACTATTACTGACCACCATTGCACGAACCATCAATGAAGTTGAGAATCAGATCCTTACAAGAGATGCCAAAGGAATCACCCAGCAACAAATGAATGACTTCAGAGGATCATTTAATCACTTTGACAGGGTACAGTACTCTTTCTCTTTTAACCTGGAGTTGGTGTGCCAGAAAGAATTAATGGAATAAGTCCTCTTTTACATCTTGTATTATGTCTCCCTGGAGACCTGTTACAACACAGACCTATGTATCCCCCAGATCCTAATTGACTTTCAGTCTTTACTGTAGCCCAGAAGTGCCACAGGGCAACTCAAATGCATTTGGAATGTCCTTCTATCCTGGTCAACACCAGTTCCTTGTTCATTCCCCAGTTTCCATAATCTCAGGACCAAACTATATGTTACGTTAAGCCCATTACTGGAACTGACATGCTTGTGTTTTTTCTCAGTCAATAGCAGCCACAGGGAGACTGATCTCGATTGGGGCTGCAGCAGGGGGTAGAATTAAAGCTCCCTCCCCCCACAGTTCTGTTCTGGATCAGTCCTGCCTCCCTCTGCAGCTACAGGATAAAACAAGCATGTCAGTCCCAATAACAGGTTTACGGTGCAATCCAGTGTAACTGAGAACCGGGGGGAGTGCGCGCTCCCCTGGTGCAGGGTGTTGTGAAAGTGCCGTAAAGCACTTTCACGGCACCCGGCAAGTAAGAACCATTGGCACAGCGGCCGGCGGCCCTTACCCCGGCTCTTACTCGGCCCCGCGCCGACCGGAGCAGGTAAGTCCTACACCGGCAGGGGAGGGCGGACTGGGTGGGCAGGAAGGGCGGCCATAGGCCTCGGTGGACCTGGAAAGGGCGGGGATAGCAGCAGCGGGATATCAGCGGCGAGATACGCCGATATCCAAAGCCCTCTCCAGGCTCAATGCAGTCTTATACAGAGGGCTTGAATGTACGCGAGCTCCAGAGATCACGTGCATTGGAGTAGGAGGCCGGGTTGCATCGGGGCAGCCCGGGATCTGGATAGGGTATGGTGGCTGGCCCTTTAGGCTGGCCGCTATAGTGTACACAGGATTGGCTCTAAGTCAGTGTCTTCCAAATATTTTCAGTGGCTTAGTCCTTTACTTCTGTAAATCACATGTATACAAAAAGGAAATACTGTTTATAGAGCCCAGTAATGGTGTTTTTGGACTGATTCAGAATTTTATTCTAATTTGGCAGAAAAGGATGAAAAAGTAGTTATTTATATTACTGTAAAGAACTCATTTAAAAGTTTGTTGGCTTGTAAACCACATCAATAATGCAAGATTCTGTTTCTCTGATGTTGAATCTATATTTTATTTTAAAAGAGCAAAGTATTTAAAAAGAGGTAAGTATAAAAGGGTATTGAAAATCAGGATATCACCACAAGTATTTCTGGTGTATGCTACAAACAAAGGGTCCTCCTCTAGACAGAATTCATGTATGTTCAGATCCTAACCTTTTATGCTCCAGCTATTACTGCTGAGCATGTAACTTAACTAATGTAACATTGAAAAAGATGATCTCATTATGGCATTGTAGCCCACCAGCCAGACACCCAATTGGAAGACTTACGGTGCAATCCTACGTAACTTTAGAGCGGTGGAGCGTGCACTTCGCCGCTCTAAAGCGTCAGAAAAGTGCTGTAAGGTACTTTTGTGACAAATCGGGTGTACGTGGTGGAAGCCGGCACCGCTCACACTGCCGCGTAACGTACCCGACTCCAGCCGTTGCAGATAAGTCTTGCGCTGGTCAGTGGGAGGGTGGGACAGGGTGGTGAGAGAGGGGAGCCATTGGCTGGCTCAGGTTGGGAGGGGGCATAGATATTGGCGCCGATATCCTAGGTCCCTCCGCCACTGCCTCCGCGAATGTACGCCAGGTCTGCACCTGGCGTGCATTCGAGGAGGCCCATACACCCGGGGAAAGGGACGACCATCCCCTTCTCCTGAGGTGTGGACTAGCAGCCCCGGGGCAGACCGTAATTTGGATAGGATACTTTAGGCTGGCCACAGATGCTTACACAGGATTGCACTGTTAAATCATGAAATCAAATTCAAATCTTTTCCCCAGGGTATTACATATTATAATTCCACTCTTCTTTAGGGCTGAACTCATATGGCAATTTCCTGTACACTTGGTGTGCTAAATGAAAAAAATGTAGGAAGAGACAAGCTGATGCCCTTTACTGCAGGTTGAAACTTCCGCAGTGCAGCTTGTATGGCTGACACTGTTCTCCCATTCGCTGCCATATGGTGTGTGGATGGATAGGACATGGTTATGGTGGACTGTGGGCACTTGATTTGCATTTCCATCATTTGAGAACACCTCTATGCAGATAAATATGCCTTAGAAGGGGAATAGATTTGTGATTTTTAAGTTAGTTTCAGTTCCCCTAAATCTACTTCCTTCAGTCCCTACTTACAGTATATATATGCTTGTTACGCAAAGCCACAGCAGGGCCATACAATAGGCAGTGGCAAGACAGGTAAGATTCATGAAACATTTCCATTGTCTGCAATTACACTGGCACATGTGAAATCAGTGGGAGGCTTTCCCATGAGTTTATCTCATAAGAGTGAGCAACTTGTTCTAAAATGAACCTTGCTTTCTCTTTCATGCTGACTAATAATCCTCAGTATTGATGCCAGTTCGCTAGGCTATTTACTAACCCAAATTACATCCTCTGTGTATCTTTTTCCCTCCCCTTGGATATCTTGCATGACATGACGATATGATGAATCCGGCAGTCTGGATTCCAAAGAGGCTTAGCTCTGCTTTATCAGTTTAGGAGAAGGTAGAAAGGACCTAAAGGTACAGGAAACTTGATGCATTAAGCTGTAAATGCAGTGGATTTCAATCTACATGTCGGTGGCTTATAAAGTACGTGCAGCATATATACGTGCAGTATATATAGTACGTGCAGTATATATATACATGCCTGAAATGCCTTTATGTCCACTTGTAAGAATGATTCATACAAGGGGATTATTCTCTGATAAAATAAAGCACACTTAAGTCCAAAAAACCACCATATCAACCTTTTGTTTTATAGCTAGATTTCAGCAGTTAATTAATTAATTAGCCACATTCATATGTGGAACTCCTTGCAACAGGATGTTGTGATGGAACTTGGCCGAGATGTCTTTAAAAGGGGATTGGACAGATATATGGAGGAAAAGTCCATCACAGGTTATAAGCCATGATACCTATATGCAACCTCCGGGTTTTAGAGGTAGCCTGTCTCTGAATGCCAGATGTAAGGGAGTGGCAACAGGATACAGGTATCTTATTGTCTTGAGTGCTCCCTGAGACAGTGGTGGGAGCCACTGTGAGATACAGGAAGCGTGGCCTAATCCAGCAGGGCTCTTCTTATGTTCTTATTCCTTGCAAAATTAGATAGTAACTTATCACTATGTGGATGCAAAACCATCAGCCCACCAAATTAACACTTCTGTTGATTTCAGCCACGATAAACTAGTACTTTCAACACAGAAATTTCATCCTATTCAGGACATGTATGCAGTGCCTCTTTTCCAAATAAGCCTTCAAAAGCACTGTCATTCTTGACAGTTAAACATTATTATTAAAAACAACTAACAGTGCAATCCTAGGCATGTCAGACATAAGTCTCATAGTGTTCAATGGGGCTTACTCCCAGGAAAGTGTTTATAGGATTGTAGCCTATAAGTATGTCAAACCAAAGGCTAAATTCAAAGATATTAAACTTTTCCCCCCTGTCTTTTCCCTCTTCTCTGGTTTTGTTCTCTGTGTATTTTGTTGGCATTGTTTCTGGCAATGAGTTTGTCTTCATGTAAGCTTCTTCTTCCTCACTTAAACCAATGAATCTCCTTGAACTTGTCATTGAATCGACATCCTGGACACATCTGATGGGAATGATGGTGGGCTCCTTCTTGCTTCTGAGCCCTCAAACCTTCCTTGCTACATTCCATGTATTTCTTCCAACCAACAGAAGAAGAATGGGCTTATGGACCACGAAGATTTCAGAGCCTGCTTAATTTCAATGGGTTATGATTTGGTATGACTTTTAAGATTCAATTGATTTGCTATAATGTTCCACATATTACGATAACATTTTACGCTATAGGTGCCATAGCAGAATTCCCAGTATTTATTTTATTTATGCTTTTTGAGAACACCCAGGGTCAAAACTCCAGATACTAAAAACCCCACATTCTTAAGCACATTTATTCACTGCTGCAGCTCTATGAAAACAGCCATTTATGCAACAGCATAGTTTTCTAACTATTTTGTCTGCTCACTTGGCATACATTTTTTTTTGTTTTATAATAGCATACAAACATACAAGATTATACTATGGAGTTCCATTCTGGACTTCTCTATATTTTCAAAATATTAAAATCTGTGTATGTTCCTTAGACATTTAGCTTTGATATCTGTGCCATATTTCATGGCCACAGTCCAAAAGAGCACTTTATTTTGATGGGCTTATGCACACTTAACTCTCTGTGGATTGTAGTCTCTAGCTGTAAAATATTTCTTTCCCATTTAAAAATAAATCAGTGAGGTTTTCTCACACACACACACACACACACACACACACACACACACACACACGGGAAAATTTACACTCAGTAAATCTAATATTTTAGAGAATAAATGGTGAGACTGTTAAACACATTTCTATATAATGAATTCCTGTTGCCATTACATTAATTGCTGGTTTTGAATTTTATCTAAGGGTGAAGTAGAATTTGCCCGAATCATGTCCTTAGTAGATCCCAATGGCCAGGGAACCGTTTCCTTCCAATCCTTTATTGACTTCATGACCAGAGAAACTGGAGACACTGACACTGCAGAACAAGTTATTGCTTCCTTCAAGATTCTAGCTTCAGATAAGGTCAGTGTTTTTGTTTCTAGGTATTGGGATTTTCCATTTCCTGATCTCAGCTTACTTTACAGAGTAAACAAATATAAAATAAGAGCCATAGGGTCAGAAAATTGAAACAGTAGGTCAAAGGATTTACAGCACAGGGCTGTGCATGTCTAAGGTAAAGGTAAAGGTATCCCCTGACAATTAAGTCCAGTCGTGTCCGACTCTAGGGTGTGGTGCTCATCCCCATTTCAAAGCCGAAGAGCCAGCGTTGTCCGAAGACGCCTCCGTGGTCATGTGGCCGGCATGACTCTCCTTGCCGCAGCGCGTAGCATGCAGCTGGAACACGGAGCGCTGTTTACCTTCCCACAAGCGGTACCTATTTATCTACTCGCATTCACATGCTTTGGAACTGCTAGGTTGGCAGGAGCTGGCCAAGCAACGGGCGCTCACCCCGTCGCGGGAATCGAACTGCCGACCTTTCGATCGACAGCTTATGGTTCAGCGGTTTAACCCGCTGCGCCACCCGCTGGCCTCCTCCTGAATGTCTACTCAGATGTAAATTCCACTGATTTCAATGAGACTTTCTCCCAGGTAAGTATGTGTAGGATTGCCTCCTTAGAGAATTTGGATAAAATACATGTATAGTAGCAGGATGGTTTGGGTAAACCAAATGTACAACTCTATATTAGGCAAGTCTAGAGAAATCTAACCTAAATATTCCAAATTCTGCAAGCCCAAAGCCCAAATTCTACAGTGATAATTAAAAAAAGTTCCTAAAATCCCTGAGGTGAAATTTTGTAAATAGAAAACACATTTGTGTTGCTTGGTTGTAGCTGAAAAATGGCAGAAGGATCAGTTTTTTGGGAAGCTTTTTGTTTTTGTGGAGTATGTTAAGGAGTTGAGAATGGCAAATTGGGAATCATAAACCTTTGGAGGAACTACCGGAAACTAAGTGCAAAGTGTCTAGAATTGGCCATTACTTAATCACTCCAGTCTTTTCTGATTTCTAATAATTTAAGCAAAACCACCCACATGTGTTCAGGACTTCAGGTTATTCTTTTAAACATTGTGGAGTAGACACTTGTATTATTATTTTCTTTTAATTAAAACTGAAATTCTTAGGGTAGGAGAACCTTGTGTTCTAGATTTTGCCATTTAAGTACCAAATTGTAAACATGAGAAGCAAAAAGAAACAAAGATACCATTTTGTGCTGAGTATTGCACAGTCTCTCCCCTCTCCCCCTCTTGCAATAACAACTACTGAAAGATCAGAGAGGGCTATACATAAGTGTGATGTAGTTTGTGAAAATCAATTGCACTAAAGTAGTGTATCAGAAGGCCAGCGGGTGGCGCAGCGGGTTAAACCGCTGAACCATAAGCTGTCGATCGAAAGGTCGGCAGTTCGATTCCCGCGACGGGGTGAGCGCTCATTGCTTGGCCAGCTCCTGCCAACCTAGCAGTTCCAAAGCATGTCAATGCGAGTAGATAAATAGGTACCGCTTGCGGGAAGGTAAACAGCGCTCCGTGTTCCAGCTGCATGCTACGCGCTGCGGCAAGGAGAGTCATGCCGGCCACATGACCACGGAGGCGTCTTCGGACAACGCTGGCTCTTCGGCTTTGAAATGGGGATGAGCACCACACCCTAGAGTCGGACACGACTGGACTTAATTGTCAGGGGATACCTTTACCTTTAGTGTATCAGAGCCCTGTTTAAAAAAAAAAAAGGAGAAAAGCTTTAGCATAGGAAAAAGTTCCAGGCTGCTGTAGTATGTGATCTACTAGTCTATGGCATACCATGGATTGGTTTGAACACCTTTGTGTGAAAAGCAGCCTAAAAATACTGCTATAAATATCAGCTTCCTTAGGTTTCTGCCCAGTCCCATTGCATTGCCATTATGTGGTATACATTAGTGCTTCTCAAACTGTGGTCCACTGACTAGGACTGGTTCACGAACCATCGGCTGCCGGTCCATGGCGTAGCTCCTCTGTGACTTCTGACTTCTCGAGAGATTGGAGCCATAAAATCTCCCGAGACCTGCTTCAAGTCTTTGATGGGCATCAAGCCTCACAAGAGGTTACAAGACAGTGGGAGAAACAAGGCGAAAGCTTATTTATTTATTTAGCCTGTCCCTGGCATATTAGACAAAAAGTGCTGGTCCGCCACAGCAGATATTTGAGAAGCACTGGTATACATCATCACAAATCCTTCATAACTGATTGGGAGTGGATACAGGAAAACCTCTGAATAAATTCCTCTGTTTCAAAATTTTTCAGCCTTACATCCTTGCTGATGAGTTGATTCGAGAGCTGCCACCTGAACAAGCTCAGTACTGCATCAAGAGAATGCCAGCCTACAAAGGTCCAGGTGCTGTTCCCGGAGCTCTGGATTATACCTCATTTTCATCAGCGTTGTATGGGGAAAGTGATCTGTAACTGGCTATGGTCACTGTAGGCAATTTAAGTTAAACAAAATATTGTTTTCCAGTTTGTTCATCAAAAACATTGGCAAGCTGACTTCAAAGTAAGCTTCTCAAGTCTAGCAGGTACATTCAGTAAATAACGATACCATATAAAGTGTGCAGCATTGATAGGTTTTTATGTTGACTGTATTTACTTTGTCATCCTTAGAAACTGCTTTTGCCCAATGCCTTACCTGACTGTGTTTTAAAGGAAAAGCAAACCCACAGGGAATATTTCTCTCAGTGTCAAGTTAAGAAGCCTCAGGCAAAAAAAATGAAACATCTCTAAACCTTTTGAAACTCAAATCCATTTCAGCTTTAATATTCATGAAATGTTTTGCTTATTCTTCACACATTATAAGTGTTCTGCAGTCTCCCTCCAGGTGTCTGTGCTTTGCTTTCATGCCAAGGCAATGCTTTCATCTCAGAGTATCAGATTCAGTATGCTTTTGGAAGTGGAGTTGCAAATACCAGAGAAACAAGGAAATGAATCAAACCAAAAACGTAACTAGAATCTTATGAAACTCTGTTGTTGTTTTTTAAAATGTGAAACTCTATTAGTTTGGCTTTTTGTTGAGGCATAAAGACATTTGGAACTTCAGGCGTTCATTGCCATCAGGCTGATGATAAGTTACAACCTTAGCCTTAAAAGCAAAGGGCACAACAAAGAGGATATTAACAAAGAGGATATTGTAAGGAAGCTCTGTGTGTTGAAGAATTTGCTTTCTGCTGTGCTCAGTGTTCTGCTGCATTTGGTCTTGATTAATGCTGAATGTCTGTTTTTAGTACAGCTACCATATGGTAGTTTGTATGGCACCTTATTGTTAACTCTCTTCACCTCGACAGCCTGTAGAGCAGTAACTTTTTTACTTGAAGCCTAGGAGTTGGAGGAGAAAAATGCAAATGGAAATATTCACAATTGGTTAAAAGAAGCTGTACTATTAAACATGTGCCTACTAAATAAAGTCCACTTTTCAAACCTTAATATGGGTTCCGTGATTCAGATTCATTTTTGACCTTCAAAATCATTAGAAATATGTAGTGGTGTTTCCATTTTGTTTTGCTTCCAGTTCTGTTATTTTGCTTGGGAGTGGGGATAGGCAAATACTTTTGCATAGGGAGTGCAATTTATTGTATTTATGTATTTAAAAAGATGTACTGTATATCACTCCTCCCTATCAGGGAGGCCCAAGGCAGTTTACAATACTGTAATACAATAATTTTATGGTTATGCTATGTTTATCATTGCTAGTGTGCAATGATACACTACATCAGGAGTGTAGGTATATTCCTTCCCATCAGTGGTCTTGAATCAGGGCTGGCCCTACCATTCAGCAGATTTTGGACTCTATTTAAATACAGCAAATTGTCAGTTATTTTTAACCCCCATCCTATGCATATGTACTCATAAATGCATCCCACTGAGTTCAGTGGGACTTACTCCCAAGTAAGTGCACATAAAACTACAGACTTAGGATTTGTCTTCCCCCAGGAGGCATTCAACACCATTTGGAGAGATCTCAGGTGGCAAAATGTTTTCAGTCAGCCCTCTCCGGACTATGACCTTAGAGTTTGCAGGTTTTCCCATTAAGAATTTAAAAACCCTTACTGAGTTTCTAATGCTGCCTCATTTATATCAGCAATTTTCAATCCAGTGTGCCACAGCACGTTGTGCCACGAATGGTCTGTAGGTGTGTTACAGGTGTTTTGGGGAGGGTCATTTATTAGTAGGGTCATTGGGGGATGTGAACCTCCCACCGGAAGCACATTGTGCCTTGTCAACTGTAAAAAAAAACTGATGGTGCACCTTGACAATTTTAGGGCCTCGTCAGTGTGCTGTGAGATGAAAAAGTTGAAAACCGCTGATTTTTATATACACTATGCTATCCACCACTACATTTTAAACAAAAGACAAAGTAATACCTGCAAGTATCAGCAGGAAGCTATCTTCATTCAGCTCAAAGCAAAGTGCTTTCAGTTCACCTTCAAGGGGTGGCATTTTGTAACTTGTAGCTGTTGGGAATGCATCAAAGATATTGATTTAAACCATAATATAATCCTCATTTTGTTTACCTTTAATCTTCAGGAGCACTTTAGGTGTGCAGTTAATGGCAAATACGAATTATTCCATAATTGTCCTATATTTAGGGCTGTCTCTATATGAGTACCTCAGGGAATTGTGGGGTGCAGGCAAGGCAATGCTATGTGCAGGTGCCATTTGTGTGAACTGAAATTAGGGTGTCTGCAGAACTAATTCTAGAGGTGGGGAAGGTTTCCTAATTGTAACCACAGGGCACTGGCCTGACTTTCTGCAGTCTTTATATACCACTGACACCTCCACCCCCTGCATCACTTCACTGTGCTAAAGAAAAACAAGAGCTGCAGGGAGGTGAGCGATATCTATATGGGTTGGTTTACTTCATTATACAATATTATACATTTTGAATTACCATGTAACAAACAGCTTTGTCCATTCAACAACAATATAGTAAGGCTCTGAACAGTCACACACACAGCTTTGTCTATTTAACGATAGTAGAACACAGCTTTGTCTATTTAACAATAGTAGAGTAGAACTCTAGTCAGGCATTAAAACAGAAATCAGGACAGATTCAAGTCATGCCCCCAAGGCTGTATTTCACATCTTTTACATATAATCTAATCTGTTTTGGCTGTGAAATGCCAGGGATTTGGTCTGACGTCTTTATTAATGTATGTCTGTAAAAGGAAAAAAAAAGGAAAATTTGATTTAAAATTTAGCATTTTAGTCCATTTAGAATTCAAGGAGGCAAGCACCTCCTCCTGCATGCCCATGAACTGGCACTTTCACAGGACTGTATTTATAGCTGCTATAATTTAGAGAGGATTCAAAACAAACAAAACACTGCTGCAGTCATGGAAACCAAGTATACAGTCCTTCCCCCCCAGAGGTCCCAATTCATGCAAACAGGGCCTCCATATGTGCTTAGCTATAAGCCCACCAGCATCCTGTACATGGCAGCTGCAACTGAGTGAGTGAACTGATGCTTAGCCTGAGTCAATCAAAAGAACCGCAGAATGGATTAGAGAACTTTGAGGTCCCCTTTGGGTCTAAGATTTCCTGCAGATACAGGTTAGTTTGCGACAGCCCACGGAGAGGTCCCCAGCCTCTTCTCCTCCCCCTTTTCCACCGGCATTTAATACTGCTAGCCTCTATTGATACTTGTCCATCTTTGTGAAGAAATATCTAGAATATTACAGAATAAATTGTTTGGATACGACATGCCAGTCCTGTCAAAAAAATCAGTTCAGTTGCTGCTGCCTCCCATGTTAATTGAAGGTCAAAAAGTGACCATATTTGAAGGTCAAAAATGACCATCTTTCAATAGGTTGAAAGAAAGGTCAGTTTTGACCACCCTGCCTGAGCTGGGAATTGGCCTAATACTGCTGCCGGGGTCTATGGGGCACTTTGCACCTTCATTTTTAGGTGACGATTTCCTGTACCAGGAGCCAAAGAAGTCCCATACTGATGTGCCCTTGTTCTCTCAGAGCAATGTAGCACACAGTATCTGAAACATATTATCTCACTGCTTTTTGTTCTAAGCCTGGTGTTTAAGTGTACTTGAGTAAATGCAATTGAAATCAGTGGGACTTCTGAGTAAACAGTGGGCCTGTCAGTGCTGGTTGCTGTTGTAGGTTACTCTAACCTTTTGACACCATCCACTCAAAAGGAAAGTAATTTAATTGTTGGAGGGCATGACGTACAGTAGATCAAAGATGGGGAGTGTAATTACGTAACGTTGCTGACAACTGCTGGCAATTTCTCAAATTTGGGGAGAAAGCATATGCAAGACAAAGACTGCCTGACCATATTTTTAGCCATTCCTAAACTTTGTTCTGTTGTGGAATACTGTTCGTGTTTAAGTCTCTTGTGAACGGTCATATTTCCTGTGTTATAGATTTGAGAGTTTTTGAAAGACTTAGGGCCCAGTCCAGCCTAACTCAGGCACAGTTGAGGCCCAAGTGTGGCCCAATTGGGGCCCAAACTAGGACCGAGTTAGGCTGCAACTGTGCCTGAGTTAGGCTGGAGGCTACAGCAGTGGGCCAGGATCGAGGCAAAACTTACCGCAGAGGCAGGCAGGCCCCTGTGGGGAGCTGTCAGTCTTGTGGAAGCGAAGAGCCCCCTCCTCAGCTCATCTGTGTGCACCTACCACAGCTGCTGCAGCGTTCGCAGCAGAGGGGCAGCCACAGGTGGGCCTGCAGGCACTGGGCGTGCGACAGTCAGCGGAAGGGCAGAGGTTGTGCCAGTGCCAGCTGCCCCAGGGCACCCTGGGCATTAGCCACCTGCCGCAGGGGGGAGTGCCACTGCCCTCCCTCCTGCAGAAGGCGATGCCACCCCCAAGCCATGTTGAGGCTGCACGTGGGAGTCATGGGGGGGAGGGGGGGAACGTCACACACAAGGGGGGTCTCATGAAGTCTGGAACCGTCTCTGCCAGGACATGCCCGTGCACTGCCTGAAGCCCTGGGCCTCCAGGGCCGTGGCTATGCCCACAAAGAAGGCATCCCGGCATGCCTTCTGCTCCGTGCCCCGGCCAAGACCGAGAGATGCCTCGGGCTTGTCTGCTGCGAGCGGGAAGGGCTCACGCAGCTCATCACACCCCCAGATGGGGCAACGTCGGCGCCTCGCGGCAGGCGCTCTGGCGGGGTGGGGGATGCCAGCGTCCATCATCAGGGAGTGGGAGGGGAGGCAGGCACACAGACAGGGGGTGCTGGGGAGGGGCACGGGTGGGTCAGAAACAGACAGACAACAAGGCTGGTGGGAGAGGGATACAGGGAGAGGGGTCTGCAGAGACCAATAGGGACACAGGGGTCACTTCGCAGATGGAGGCAATGCAGGAACGGGCGCCTCTCATGCAGATGGACCGACGGCGGTAACGGACGCCGTTGATGGGCGGAAATGGACGCCGTGGACGGGCGGAAACGGACGCCGTTGACGGGCGGACCGAGGGCAGAAATGGACGCCGTTGACGGGCGGAAACGGACGCCGTTGACGGGCGGACCGAGGGCAGAAATGGATGCCGTTGACGGGCGGAAACAGACGCCGTTGACGGGTGGACCGAGAGTGGGTGAGAGCCCCGGTTGATGAAAGGGCTCTTCACGGACGTGGTGGACGTGCGCCACGTCGCCTGTCAGTGGTTGCCTGCCTGAGAGGCCCCCCAACTCCCCCCTCCCCTCTGAGCCCTGAGGGTCTGGCAGCCCCCCTGCTGTGTTCTCCCTGGGCTGGCTGTGGCAGGCCCTGGCTGGGATTCATGCAGGGCCTTGTGTGCTGGGCGCTGTCTCTGTGTGCGTGGGGCAGTGCTTGTGCAACATTGGGGTCATGTTGTTCAAGGGGCCTTTGCCCAAGGGGCATCTTTATTGTTCTGGAACATTGGCAGAGATGGCCAGGCGAGGCTGCCAGGGGGTAGGCACAGCAGCCACTCAGAACGTAGCAGCAGCAGCAGCAGGCGTGCCTGGAGACGCAGGCTCTTCCCCTGTGGAACCACAGCCTGCTCCATAGAAAGGGGAGGGACAGCAAGTAGGCAGCCAGGGAGGTGGAGCAGCAGCAGCAGCTGAGGGGGGTTGCAGGGCAGGCTCCCAGACCTCTGGCAGCATCGAGGCAGACGACCATAGGGCAACCAGACTGCGGGCCGAGGGGTGCTCCCCAGACGGTCAGTGGTAGTGGGCATTCCTGGGGGGATGACCACCTTGGGGGGTGTTCCATGGCAGCTGGTGTGTGGTAGCACTCCCCATTGAAGGAATGCCAGTGTGCCGGTTGCAAAGGCCTGCAGGGAGAGAAATCAAACACAGCTGAGTGGTGTGACACACATAGCCTGGTCTGCGCTCCTTCCCTGGGTGTAAGGTGAGCATGATCCTGTAAGGGAAAGGGGTCAAAGAGAGAGACAACAACACAACTTGGGGGTCACAACCATGGCAATCCTAGCAATACTGACCTGTCAGTAGACCCTGTGGAGAAAAGAGGGGGGGGGGAACAGCTGGTGTCTACATAAGGGTTACAGTTCAACACTCATGGCATTGTGTGCTCACATTAATACAGGCAGCTATGAGACAAGACATTGGTAAAGAGGCATATCATGGCAGGCATTGCAGGCAGCTATGAGACAAGACATTGGTAGAGAGGCATATCATGGCAGGCATTGCAGGCAGCTATGAGACAAGACATTGGTAGAGAGGCATATCATGGCAGGCATTGCAGGCAGCTATGAGACAAGACATTGGTAGAGAGGCATATCATGGCAGGCATTGCAGGCAGCTATGAGACAACACATTGGTAAAGAGGCATGTATCCTACCTATATTTCTCTATGCAAAGAGGCAGAAGTCAGACCACATGTCAGCACAACCCCTGCACTTACCTGCACTTACCTGCTGGTGTTGTTGCCTGTGGGGGGGGGGGAGAGGGGCTGGGAGAAAGACATGGGTTAGCAAACACTTGCATGGAGAGAGCTGCCCAGGCACAGGAGTAAACAGTTTGGCCACAGGCAGAACAGCCCTCTCTGCCCTAGAGGGGGGCAGAGAGGAGAAGAGAAGAGAAGAGAGGTGTTAGAAAAATTTTCAAAGTCCCACTTTGTGGCTGCTGGGGGACAGAACCCCACGCCACGTGCACAGAGAGAGAGAGAGAGAGAGTGAGTGGAGGGCTGGGGCTGGGCTTTTGTGGGAGAGAGGCTGGGTGGGGCTGGGTGCTGATAGGGTAACTATTTGGGTCCATGTCCAGAGTTAGGCCACACCTGTTCGGTCCCAACTCAGTCCCAACTCGGGCCCAGGGTGTTAGAACTTTTCAGGAGAGGGCTGGTGTAGGTAAGGTAAAATGGATCCTATGGGTCTCCTCACATTTGGGTCCACCCTTTTTGCTGGCCCAAATTTTGGGCCTGAGTTGGGCTCGAGGGGGCGTGTCAGGGGGTTGCCAATGTCTGGAACCGGACCAAATTTCGTTCCCGCCCCCGTGACGCCCACGGAACGCCCACTTTTAGTCCGCAGTTGTACCGCAACTGTACCGCGCCCATCCTGCGCATGCGCACGGCGTCCGTCGTAGGTCCGTCCCAAGTTCGGCACAGTTGCAGTACAATTCGGGTACAATTCAGGCACAACTCGGGCCTAGAGCACTTGGGCTGCAATTGTGCCTGAATTGTACCGCAGTTGCCTTAGGCTGGACCGGGCTGTTAGACAAACACCCCTGGATCAGGTCAAAGGTCCATATAGTACAGCATCATTCTGTTTTCCATAGTGGACCAACTTGCTGCTTCTGGGAAACTCACAAGCAAGAGAGAAAGGCATTCGACTCTCCTGCCATTGCCCCCCCCCCTGCAACTGGCATTGGGAAGCATACTGCTGCTGCACCTGGAGGAACAGGGGGTCCCCATTATAATTTTTCATGCATTGCTTAAACTTTTGAGAAACTAGAATTAAGAATTCCCCTCACTTAAGTCCTTGATGTCCACCAAGCCATCATGCTCTTTTTCTGCTACGCCTACTCTCCAAACTCTTAAAGGCGCAGGAAAAGAAATTATGTTGACAAAATAGGCATACTTTAGGGACAAGGCTTACAGCACAATCCTATGCATGTCTACTCAGAAGCAATGGCGTAGCCAGAGACCGCCCCCAGGAGGGCAGCAGTCACATTACATCTCCCACGTGACCAGCCAAGCCCCGCCCCCTTCGGCCTGATCGGGCCGCTTCCGTTTTTCTCGGTTTGAAAAAATCCCCCTGGGGTGTTTTTGCCCGATTAAGAGCGCAAACAGCCTGGGCGGGCAGGTGGGCGGGTCAATCTCCGACCAGTTGCCGGGCCGAAAACACACGTTTTCACCACTGTCGCCATTTTTGCTGCTGCTGGGTAAGTGCACACGCCCCAGTGCCTAGGCACCCTGTCACCTGGGGGGCGGTGGCCCCCCTGCCCCCCCAATGATGCCTCTGCTCAGAAGTATGTCCCATTGTGTTCAATGACACTTACTATCAGGAAAGTGTATATAGGATTGCAGCCTTAATTTTGCTGTTTCGTTTACAGTGTTATAATAACTATTGTGGTTTTTTGTTTAGGATAGAGCTCAAATTAAGCTTTTTGGAAAAAAATGTGATATGGGAGGCACCCAGAGCACATGCACAGTGCCTTTCAGCAAACTATGATTTAGAATTATTATTGATAATATTGCATAGGGTCATTTATTTTGTGTGAGAATGTTTAAAAAATGCTCATGGTGACATAAAATTCTGTGTGAGGGTCATTCAAATCATTACGAGTTCAAAATACAATCAGTTCTCATCCGCTAGGGTTAGGTTCCTGGAAAACCTAGTGGATACCGAATTAGTGGATACCGAATCACTGAGCCTATGGGGAAAATGGGGTTAGGTTCCAAGGGACCCTTTTCACCATACACTATATGAACTTTGTGAACCTGAATCTTACCTTGAAGTCTATGGGTTGGGTGGTAGTGGGGGTAGCATCTAGTATACCACATTGGCTCTTTGTTATGGAACAATTCCTAACTATAGCAAATTAATTATTATTCCTTCCTAACAACATTATGTAAATATAAAAGGTATTGAACAGTATCCTGGAAGCCCAGAGAGAGCACAAACAGTTCCCACTGTGTTGCAAATTAATTATTATTATTATTATTATTAACAGTATTTATATACCTCTTTTCAACAAAAAGTTCACAAAGTGGTTTACAGACAAAAATCAAATGATTAAATGGCATTCAACAGAAAAATGCACACACAGAGACACATACACACACAGACACAGCAACTTCAGAAGAGATAGATTACCTTTTACAGCAAATGCAGCAAAGCAGGGCAATTTGCTCCCAGAGCAATGTGGAGACCCATGAAAAAAAGCGAAGTACACACTCATGAGAACAATAGCTCCGACGAGATTGCAGATAGCAAGAGCAGAATGTGAATACGGAGAGGTAGGTGGCAATTCTGCCCAGTGCCCCTTGCTGATAAGCGAATTCGCAGGTAGCGAATTCGCATATAAAGGGAACTGACTGTAGGTGCAGGTGCTGAATTCTGGGTTGTTATAAATGGATATGGAGGATGTATTGGTTTATACATGTTCAGGACTGCATGCCATTCTCTACAGTCCCTTTCCCTATCTTATTCCATTGTTTCTTATGGGAGAAAATTTCCCTCTAAGTCCAGTGTAGGCCATGGTCATAAATACAGTCCTCATTAACCCCTACTTACATTATTTCTTACAGGGGGGGGGGGGATTCCTTTTTATATATTGTTTCACTTTTAAGTCCAAGCTTTCTGTTCCCTAATTTGCCCAACATATAAAGGGAACCCCCCTGTAGTGCATAACCATCATGAGACCAGTAACCATAATTAGATTTGTCCTCCATTAATTTGTCCCATCCCCCTTTATAGCCATCTAAGCTAGTGTTGCCACCAGAGCCCTGGGGAAAGCGTGAGTTCGTGCCTGGTGTGCACCGATCCCAATAAACACACCAAGTGGAAGGAGTTAACAGAGAGCTTTATTGCAAGATGTCAAGCAAGGCACAAGGAGACTGTGCTCAGATCATGTGCAAAGAGCAGCTAGGCGCAGCTAGCTTATATACCTACTGACAACACTTCAGATCTAGAGGCAAAGCAATGCAGTAGCTAAGGAATTCTTTCACTCCCTCCCCCCTTTGTCTGTTGCAATTTTTCTCAGAACATCCTGAGCCTAGATAACATGTTCCCCACAACAGCAGAACACTGCTGATGCAGAGGACCTTGCTGAGGCTCCTTGACACCAAGGGGGGGGGGGTATCTTGCTGAGACAGCTGGAAGGCACATAGAGTTACGTAGCTGGAAGGCACTTTGCAAAACGGGGCAACTTTGGTTCAGACATAATTGGTTCAGGCATGTTAACTGATAGTGTCAACATATAAATTAATAAACCAGACTCGGGATGATCGGAGCAAGTTCTTTATTTCTCATGAGAAGGCTTAATCTCAGAGCATGACAGCTGAAAGCTGAGAAAAAGCAAAGAAGTTCTCTCTGCTCTTTGGTTTTATTACAGTTGCATAGGGTTGGCAAGGGGGTGGTACTTTTCTCACATTACAGAGTAACAAATTAACCGTACAACAAGTATTCTTCTCAAGAATGCTTTCTAGCTCTTTCTGCTAAATCTCACTGTCTCTTGTTTTGACAATACTAGACAGGCTTCCTGAGATTCACTGCTTGGGTCTGGGGTCTTTCTGATAAGGCAAGAATTTGCTGTGTTTCCACTAGGCCTCTTTATGACTTTACAGCCCAGCTTCAAAGAAACAATTTATTACCCTTCTCTTTCATCGAGGCCCTTCTCTGCTCTTGCCTTTGCTTATTTAAAAGTTCACACAGATTTGATACTGATACAATGAAATATACTTTTTGGTTACACGATAGAAATGCTTATGTTAATACATGTTTACATGAAAAGTTACATATAATTACATGAAAGGATTTTACATAAAGCAACTACATTCTGCTATTTGCTAAACAAGCAAGTTACTATTTCAAAGCTTATGCATTTTAATTGGATATTGTTTAATATCTTTTTACCACCATATTACAGGCACAAGGCCCAATACTGAGATATGGGCAGCTCAATTTTGTGTACGATACGGCGGCCAGCCCTTTAGAATACGGCCCTAAAGGGCCGGCTACTGTATCCTATCCAGCTCCCAGGCTGCCCCGGGACAGCCCAGATGCACCTTGAGGGAAGGGGACGATGGGCCTCTTCGAATGTATGCGAGCTCTGGAGCTCGTGTACATTTGCGCCAGCCGTGTAAGACTGCACCGGGCCTGGAGAGGGCTTTGAATATTAGCGTATCTCGCCGCCGATATACCCGCCCTCTCAAGGCCCAGGGCGGCCAATTATTGCCCCTCCTCACCGCCAGGTCCGCCCTCCTCCTGCCTCTGCCGGTGCGTTTACAGCGCGTTTACGACACACTGCGCAAGATTGTGCTGTTCCTCCTCAACTTGTGGCGTTCCATAACCCAGATTATTAGGGGCCTCAGCCAGAGCAACACTAGTGGCAACAAATTCCACACACTAATTATGCACTTCCCAAACAAAGTTAAACACTTTCTGTAGTAGGGTATTGTGATTCTGCTGTATTTGAATAGACAGAGAAATGAAAGAGGAAGTGTTGCGAAGTAGCCGGTATGTGCTGTTGTGAGTTTAGAAGAAATTGAGCTTGAATTCAATACTGATCTCAACATTTTCCTCATATTTTCCTTATGACCTCATCATGGACCATCTGCAGATATTCTACAAACCACAGTGTAAAAAGGCTACTTTCATTAAAAAAAATTACTGATAATTTGGAACTTTTCACTTTATTATTAATTTGGGAAACCTGAAGTTGAAATGGCTGATTTCTACACTTAAAATGCTCTCAAAGGAGTTCTTGGTCAGTTTGACGTCTCAGTTAATTGCTTCTGTTGTAGAATGCGCTCCAAAATTTCCTTTTAAAGAATGGCAGGACTAATGTGTCACTCACCATCTTTTTGCCTGTCTGGTACAGCATCTGGTGACATATAGAATATGAATGAAGCATTATTTATTATGAGATAAATGCCTCAATTATTGTCAACATTCACTACTGGTAACATTACCTACTCTGCTTTAGAATACTGGCTATGCCTATATAAAGACTAATGGCAAACATAATAAAGCAAGGACTAGGAATACTAATATGAAACTTCGTGCACTTGGGCTATCGTGAAAAGTTAGAGCTTGTTTGCATGGCACACAGAAATTTGAATGCATCTTCTTTGTGCCAATGGCACAATTTGGAATTTCCAGGTAAATAATGTTTCATATTGCTTCTGTTCACACTGAAATACAGCACATTTGCCTCCTGTTGTCCTCTTGTTTCTGTATTTTATACAGAATTTCTTTAATGTTGACATCTTTGGGATTACGTTGGTGTGAAATGTGGATAGAGTTTGTTCTATACCAGGGATGTCAAACATAAGGGCCCCGGATCCGGCCCTCGGAGTCGGAAGGAAGCTATTAATATATCTGGCCCACATGGTGCTTGCTGCTGCTTCTCCCAGCCAGCAGCAGCAGCAGCCGCCGCCGCCGCCGCACGTGTCTGTGCCCTGGGCCCCGCGCTTAGAGCGCATTTTTTTTCCAAGCCGCCATTTCCCTTTTAAATTTCCCCTTTAAGGCTCTGACTTAGCCGTGCCTGGGACCCAGAGAGCCAGGGCTTGTTATCTTGCTCATTTCCATATACGGAAGGAGCTTCTGTAAGAGGCAATCTGAGCCAAGCCTTTGCAAAGTGGCTGCCGAACCCATCCCCCACCCCCCTGCATGAGAACGGAGACGAGGATGAGAGAAGCAGGCAGCACTTATGGAGCGACAACAAAGCTCCACGTGGGCCTCAGTTTGGAGTGGACCCAGTCGCCATCAGCTGCTCGGTCCAGAGAAAAGGCCAGCAGAGGAATGGACAGTGAGTCTCTTCCCCCTCCCCGCAAGGCTGCAGTACTTTTGGGGGTGACAGGATGAGGAGGGGGTGTTAATTGTGACGACTGTGAATAGGACGTTAATGACTTCCTTAATGAAGATTTCCCTGAAAGGTGGGAGGAGTAATCAGAGGCTTATAAGGAATTACATACAACCACTTGAGAGGAGTGGTGAACTGAGAGCAGAGGTGATTATGCTGTCTGTATAAAAAGTGCAAAGATGTAGCTAGAGACAAGCAGAGTTTCTGGAAGCTTTTGAGTGAAACAGAGAGATGATGTGAATGAGACAAGGACAGACAGGAGCACTGTTCAGACTTCATCTTGAATGACTGCACTTGTGAAGTATTTGAAATCTTTCCTATTGAAGAATGGCACCTTTACACAGAATTTCGATGAACAGAATGTCCAGTTGGAGGAGACTGATAATGCTCCCTGGGTGCTGCTTTCATAAGTCTCTCAACTAAACATTTGTAGACCTGCAGCATGATTGGAGTATTCTGAGAGAGTGTTTCTCCCCTTTGTCTCTAGAGTATCTATTGAACAAATGCATCTCCCAGCATGCAGGGAAATGAGGGATGTTTATTTATTATTTATTTTTCACATTTTTATACCGACCTTCCTCCAAGGAGCTCAGAGTGGTGTACATATTTCCTCCCCTCCTTTTTGTCCTCACAACAACCCTGTGAGGTAGGTGGGGCTGAGAGATAGTGACTGGCCCAAGGTCACCCAGGAAGCTTCGTGGCTGAGCGGGGATTTGAACCTGGATCTTCCAGGTCTAAGTCCGACTCCCAAACCACTACACCATCCTGGCTCCTGGATGTTGAACTCACGGTAGAGACAGGGCATCCTGGACATGTTTATTTTTTTTAAGAATAGAAAGACAGTTTTTACAAAATTTAATAAGAACAAATATTGTGGCCACACCATCATTTAATAGTCCATATTAAGGGGCTGAATTTACAAAACTTCAAGGATTGTCTTCAGACACGTGCACTAGTAAGAGCATAACATAGTACGCACTTCTAATGTATTTCCCTAACCATACTGGAAGTTGTTGCACCATACATCACAGAGCAGCATTTGCCTTCTTTGAGGCATCATCCAGTTGCTGACTTATTACTTTATGGTGGATCAAGATTTGCATATTTTTCTCTTCTGTCATTTGCAGTTAATGAGTTCCTAGGTTAAGAACAAAGTATTTATTTTTGGTCATCAGTCATCACCTACGTCACTTCCTGCTTAATGACATCACTTCTGGGCCTCAGCAGATGCCATGAATGCTATTCGCCCCCCCCCCATGTGAAACGAGTTTGACACTCCTGTTCTATACCCTTTTAGATCAGTGCCCTGTCCCCTATGTACTGTATGGTGAACTGATTGAATATACCAAAGAAGCTGCTCTTGCAACATTTCAATAATTATAGCGATTTTGTGGAGTAGATTTGAACAAAATTAAAGCAATTTTTAAAACATGTTGCAAACTAGGTAGAAAAAAACCTCTCGGTGTATCTCTTTTTGTATTTGGAGAGCAGTAAGGCCAGCGGGTGGCGCAGTGGGTTAAACCGCTGAACCATGAGCTGTC
The DNA here is from genome assembly GCA_026170595.1 of Plestiodon gilberti rubricaudatus. Taxonomy (NCBI): domain Eukaryota; kingdom Metazoa; phylum Chordata; class Lepidosauria; order Squamata; family Scincidae; genus Plestiodon; species Plestiodon gilberti. The sequence continues at coordinate 50,508,874 of JANXHW010000001.1, read as the reverse complement.
GATCAAAAGGTCGGCAGTTCGAATTCACGACGGGGTGAGCTCTCATTGCTTGGCCAGCTCCTGCCAACCTAGCAGTTCCAAAGCATGTTAATGCGAGTAGATAAATAGGTACCGCTTGCGGGAAGGTAAACAGCGCTCTGTGTTCCAGTTGCATGCTACGCACTGCGGCAAGGAGAATCATGCCGGCCACATGACCACAGAGGCATCTTCGGACAACACTGGCTCTTCGGCTTTGAAATGGGGATGAGCACCACACCCTAGAGTCGGACACGACTGGACTTAATTGTCAGGGGTCACCTTTACCTTTACCTTAAGGTAGCAGTGGGGGGGGCACACAAGGACTTAACCAGCTTTGCTCAGGTACAATATCTGTAAACACTTATGATCTGTGTGCAGAATTTATATTTATCCATACTTTCTGCTCTTTAGATCATGGTGATAAAAATTCTAGTAGTTCAATACCACTGAGTAGTTACACCAGTTCTTAGTGTATATTATGCGAGCAAATAGCATAGTAAAGATGCATGCTAAACAGATTTCTGTGTCTGCCTCCATGCAAGCAAGCCCCCAATCTTCATGATAGCATGAGTGCATGGTGTGTTGCATTTCTTCAAAGCCAGGAGCAGCACCATTGGTCTTTTATACCGAGTACCTAAGTGGAATAGATTATGATTGCAGTAAAGGGTGTTAACTGATTTGAATACATATTTCTCATCTCTCTTCCTAACATAGCTACCAAGAACAGCCTGAAAGATGAAATTGAATCAGTCTTGCGGGAACGTATTATGGTTTTGGATGGAGGCATGGGGACCATGATCCAGCAGCATCCATTGACAGAAGAGGCATTTCGAGGTCAAGAATTTAAGGATCATCTCAAACCACTGAAGGGAAACAATGACTTGTTGAGTATAACTCAGCCTGACATAATCTACAAAATTCACAAGGTAAGTATGGTTTGTTTGTTTTCTGAGGTTTTTGATTGGCATACAGTGAAGCATATGACAGCTTGTGAGATTCATATGCAGATAATCTGGCTTTACTAATAATTAAAGGTAACATTGCTCTAAAGCTATTCTGCGTTTTGAAATTCCTGGATCAAGGTTTATATCAGAAACACTTCTGAGCGTCTTTTACATATTTTCTATTCAAGATATATAGATGGTTGCAATTCACATCCTTTTGAACTCGATTGGAAAACTTGCCATAATTTCAGTTAACCTGAATTATACCCATATTCTTTACAGAATTGTTTCAGTAGTATGTGGATGTAGTTTGGATTACTTGCCGTATCATAAATTTTATCGTTAGTAGCTTCCCTGAGCATTTGGGAAAAAATTAAATAGATGCGAGGAATGAAGAATGGATTTGAAGTTTCAGTCTTTATTAACCCTGTCAGGTACTCCCATCTCCATCTGTAAATGCATTGGATACTTTGGCAGAATGATATATGAGCATCCAAATACCTTATCTTTTCTGAACTCTGTAGCATTAAAAGTTTAGGACATGATCCTTTCAGGTAGCCCTGTTCCACTAGCATGCACCGCTTAGCCCCAGTGAACTCTGACTGTACCTGGAAACTAGAGAATGTAGCTGGTACTTGGTACTTGTTCATTTCTGGCTGGGAAAGACGGGCAGCCCGATCCTCTCTAACTATAGAGTTGCGGAGCATGCGCTCTGCCGCTCTAAACCATTGCAAATGTGCCGTAAAGCACGTGTGTGATGACTCTAGAGTAAGGGCCACTGGCGCGGAGGCTGGCAGCCCTCACTCCGCCGCCCTCCGAACCCAGCACACACCGACAGAGGTAAGTCCTGCACCAGTTGGTGCAGGGGCGGGGGGAGGGCAGAATGGGTCAGCCAGGGGGGTGGCCATTGGCCAGCCCAGGCTGGGAGAGGGCGGGGATATCGGTGGCGAGCTTCGCCAATATCCTCTGCCTGTTCCTGGGCCTGGCCGGTCTTACTCCCCCACCCCGGATGTACATCAGCTTTATAGCTGGTGTACATCCGAGGAGGCCCATAGGACCCTGGCCAGCTTGCACTTTGCATCCCTTCTCCCGAGGTGCTCCTGGGGAACTGCACAGGATGCGGCGGCCGGCCCTCTAGGCCAGCTGCCGTATCTTACACAGGGTTGCATTGTTAGATGCTGCTTCAGCTGGTTTATCCAGTTGCAAACTAGGATGTTGTTGGAGTTTCTGGCCAGAAGATATACGTACAAACTACTTCTTCTAGTCACAGCAGTGTTTCTGGAAAGAGGAGCATAAATTTGGCCCTTTGGGACGCATGCATGCACACCAGCATTGTGGATTGGGCATGTCTTTATCCAACTGAGGGCGCAATCCTGACTAAGCTTGGAATGGCGGAGCGAGTGCTCCGCCGTTCCAAGACGTCACGAACGTGCTATAAAGCACGTTTGCGACGCCTCGGGAGTAAGGGAGGCAGGTGCAAGGCCGGCTTCCCTCACTCCGCCGGCTGCATCCTGGTCCAGCGACGGAGGAAGGTAAGCTCTCCCGCTGGCGGCCACGTGGGTGGTCCGGTGGGCGAGGGACGGGGGCCATTGGACTAGCCGGGACGGGGCGGGGGATGGCGCCCGCCATATCCCTGACTCCGCCGGGCAGCTAGGCCGTTACACAGTGTCCCCCAACTTCCGCCAGCTATTTACCTGGCGGAACTCCGAGGAGGTCTATCGGGCTGGCCCTGGTTTACACCCGGGGAAGGGGATGAACGTCCCCTTCCCCGAGTAGACCTCCGACCCGCCAGTGCAACGGCAGCCTGGCCTCAGGATCTGGCGGGCGGCCCTGGGCCGCCTGCCAAAACCTTTGTTAGGATTGCGCTGTGTGACTGCAATCCTATACACACTTTCCTGGGAGTAGGCCCCATTGGATATAATGGGACTTACTTCTGAGTAGACCTGCTCAGGATTGTGTTGTGAGTTATTTAGCTAATCAATATTTTGACCCCATGTCTGTTTCAGGACAATTATTGCATACTCTTACGTTTTCTAATCCTGCTTTCCAACCTAGATTTATTCAAAGGTTTTTCATGGCTGTTTACTGCTGAGTTTTGTGTCGCTGTTGGAAGTATGAAAAGAGTTAGGCTATTAATCCTACTGGTATTATGCTGGTAATTTAAAGCACAAGGAAAACTTATTGTGATGCTGTTCTACAATAATTTGTACAGAGGAGTTGTGTTTTCTTTTCTAAAGTGTTGGCAAATGTTTGCTATTGATACAGGTTTGAAATCTTCCCTTTAAGAGTAAACTTAATCTAATTGAGGAGGAGCCATAGTTCTGCGGTGGAGCACCTGCTTTGCTTGCAGAAGGTCCTGGGCTCAATCCCTGGCAGCCTTTCCAGGAGAGGTCCCACCTTTGTTATTTGCTCCTGTGTCAGCAATCTGGCAAACAGGAATGTATTGGATCACATTTTCCCTATCACTTTTCTCCATGCCAAGGAAAACATCAACTGCTAACTTCCTGTTTCATACGCTTACCAGATCGTCGACCGGGACGGAGCGATCTCCCCTTAAGGGGGTGGGGCGTGGGGGCCCCCAGAATGTGATGCGCATCATGTTCTTGCCCCCCCCCGCGCCCCACCCCCTTAAGGGGAGATCGCTCCGTCCCGGTCGACGATCTGGTAAGCGTACTGTTTCATGTTGCTTTTAAGGGCACAGATGTAGCCTTTTTGGAGGTACCTTTGTTGGAGGAGTGGTGGTTGAAAGTTTTGTAATTGGCAGAAATGGACAAACTGACCATGTTAGTTAAAGAGAAATCTGTAGATACTTTTGTAAAGAATTGGAAACCGTTCATAGATTTTTTACATGTAAGAGAAAATAAGAACGATTTAATGATATGTGGCTTCGTTGAGTAGGAGGCTTTGTTTTAAGATTTAAATGGTAAGAAATTGAGGTCATTTTTAGTTAAGGGTAGAATTAGGTTAGTTGATGTATGAGTATAAGAAGAATAGATTACTCTGTAACTAGGCAGGGTACAAGTAATTATAAGAATTCATTTAAGTATAAATGTTAGTGGCTAATCCGGATCTTTTCTGTTATTCTGTATTTTTCTTTCTTCTTTTTTTCTGTATTGTCGTTTTTATGTATTATAATAAAACAAAAATAAATTTAAAAAATATATAATAATTTGGGACAGGTTCATACCTCCTCTAGTCATAATTCACACTACCTATTGAGGAGGCGTACTTGCAACTGCAGTCCTCCCATTCCAGATGTCTGAGTTGCAATCAATAGGAGGAGCTAAGCAAACTCTTATACAGTACAGAGAGAGCTTGCTCAGTGCCTTCTCTTGCTTTTTCTCTACATCAGCATTTCTCAAAGTTCTCCCCGCAAGGTAGAGATAACTTTGAGTGCTTGCGGGGGCAGGGAAAGCGGCGGTGGCAATCCCAGGGATTGCCACCGCTGCCATGGAAAAAATTTTAACACAATTTTTGGACTTACCGGGGGTCCTGGAGCCCTCCGGAAGGTTTAGGGAGGCCTGTGCTACCCTCTGCAGGTCGTCCCCCCCCCCCCGAGCTTCAGATTGCCGTTTCACAGCGATTTACGACCACTGTGGAGCGGTGATCTGAAGCTTGGGGGGGGGGAGGCCCAGGACCCCAGGTAAGTCCAAAAATTGTTACATTTTTTTCCGTGACAGCAGTGGCGATCCCTGGGATTGCCAATGCTGCTTTCCCCACCCCCGCAAATACTCAGAGTTATCTCTACCTCATGGGGAGAACTTTGAGAAATGCTGACGTAGAGAAAAAGCAAGAGAAAGCACTGAGCAAGCTCTCTCTGTACTGTATAAGAGTTTGCTTAGCTCCTCCTATTGCTTGCAGCTGGAATGGGAGGATTGCAGTTGCAAGTAGGCCTCCTCAATAGGCAGTGTGAATTATGACTAGAGGAGGTGTGAACCTTTCCCAAATCTTCCTAGTCACTCTCTTAATTGGGCTGCATGGAACAGTGTGAGCTCACCCTTCAATTTATTTATTTACTATACCAATTTGTGAACTTTTTTGTTGAAAAGTGATAGATATTTTTATTAATAGTATTTGATGCCACACTGGAAACTCTGTGCTAAGCACCAGGTCAGAGTTTCCAGTGTGGCATCAATTATAATGTAATTTTTTAAAAAAAGATTTTAGATTCTTGTGGGCCCGTGTGATCCCGATTCTTTCCTTTTTTTTCTTTCTACGCAGTTCTAAGCCAAGGGCAAGAACTGCCAGGAGAACTCTCTTAAGTCTGTCTTCATTACACTCAGGAAGGTTAGAATGCATAATTAACTAATGAGATTCACTTGCCTTACAAATAAAGAAGCAAAGCCAGAGGGGGGGGGGGGGGGGGGAAGCCAAGCAATTTCCTACCTATACAGGAAAACAAGGCAAATTGACTGACTGAGTAGGCTGGTGGCTCTCATGCTTTTTACTAAACGAATGGTCTGCTGTGGACATTGGACACATCTGGTGATGAAATGAAATCTATTTTCATCACCAGATGTGTCCAGCACCCACACCATAAGAACCTTTTAAAACATAAGAACCGCCAGTCTATTCAGTCAGTCAATTTTCCTTCTTGCCCTATATGAATAGGAAATAGCATGTAGTTCAGCCAGAGTTTCTCTGATGTTTTGTTCATACTCTAGTCTAAGCTTAGTGACAACTCTGGTTGAAAAGTTCAAAGGAACGCCATAGCATTTGTCAATACTCTGTACCTGTGCACTCCTGTCCACCTTAACCACAGTCCCTCTTTTTGGTTCTGTGACTGTCAAACCTTAAGCAGAGAACTTAACCACAGACCATTTTGATTCTTAGGACCTGCATGGTAGTTGTGACCTCTGACTCTCACAGCACAATCCTATGCATGTCTACTCAGAAGTAAGTCTCACTGTGTCAAATGGGGCTTACTCTCAGGTATGTGTGCATAGGATTGCACCCTCAGAGGATGAGGTGCAATCCCCTTTAGGAATTTGGTTGCACGAAGGCTAAACATCCATTTGTGATAGCCTGGTGATCCAGCACAAAGGCAAAAAGAAGTCCACTGATCTTAAATACGATGAATGCATAGGAAGATTCACTTCTAATTAAACACAATTATTTCATAACCAGAGAGTAACACTCAATAACAATATTAACATATTGTAGCTTTAATAAAATCCAATTATCCATGTGCAATGTTCTCTAATTTACTCAAATAGCATATTATTGATGTGGTTAACTATATACCACTGTTAGTAAGTAACCAGGTGTAAAATGGACACTCATATCTTACTCTCTAATCACTTTTCATTCTACTATTAATCTCAGGAGATTAGAAGAAAAGCTTAAAAAGTCTTACCATCTTCAGATTCAGCTAGCGTCTTTTCATTATTTGAACAGCAGGAGAGGGAAATCTACCATACATTATGTAATTAAAATATAATTGAAAATAGAAATAGCAGTAATTCCCCTTTGATACTCATGCTGTTCTCAAAATGAACACACTTCAATGCCTAAAAGAATTCTGCACATTTTTTTTTCTAAATCTGGAATCCTAAAATAAAAATACTGGTTACTGTATCATTCAGTGTATTTGAGACTTTTCTCAGCGATAAAGAAAATAAGTGGGGACAAAGGTAATCATGACCAATTATATTTTAATCAAATCGATAGCAAAGAGAAATTTCCAATTTATGACCCAATCCTATCCGGGCCTTGCTGACTGAACTTGTGTTCCGTCAGCTTGAGGCCTGGGCTGCTGGTGTAGCAGCTCTGTGATGGCATGTGGGCCAGGGCCACCAGTGCAATTGGCTGGCGACTATAGGTGTGAGCCAATGACCTCCGAAGCCCCCGCTGGAGCTGGTAAGTTGTCGGAGGGGGTGTTCTGGGGGAGGATAGGGGCAGAGATCAGGACCAGCTGGGGACATGTTGAGGGCAAGCTGGAGGCGGATATTGGTGGCAGCAGCGGTGCCCTTATCTCATGTTCCCGGCTCAGGCTCAACACACCCCTGTGGACCCACTTGGATTTACACCAGCCAAAGAACTGTCGCAGATCCAAGTGGGCCCATTGGGGTCAAGGTAGCAGCAGAGTAGGTAAGTAAACATTTTTTTTTTACTGATCTCTCCACTGTTGCCTGGTCCCTGGCCAGACCATAGCATGCAACCGAGTCTGCACCAGCACTGCTGTACATTCCAGGCTGGCCCAGGATAGGATTGGGCTGTTAGATGTTCAAAGAAATGAATTGATAACTGACCAGCTTTTTTAGGACATTTGCTTTTGCTTTTGCTGATAACTATGGGTGAATTTGCATGATAACATGACAGGAAATGTCACCAGGCGCTGATTCTGTGACCTTCATTCTCTTGTAGTAGTCGTTTTTTGTATGCATGCATCTGAATATTTTCAATACAGTATTTGTCCTTCCCTGATACAGATAAAAACATTAGCATGAACTGGGTCTTATGAGCACACAAGTGAGCCTTACATGTCATCTGTCCACTTGTTTTCTTGAGGCAGACAGATTGCTTGAGTAGACTTACTCAAATAGGAATTTACACCCCTAGACTTTGGTTCATGTTTAAGATTTACAAGCAGTGTGGGAGGGAGTGCAAGCTAGAGAATCTTCCATTGTATTGTGCAGTTCCAACTCTACAATAAGGCAACAGAAGCAGATATCTGGGGATCCTAACTTTGGCAGGGAGCCAACTGTGCACACAAATACACAGTGCAAAGGTACTGAGTTCTCCTGTTCAAGTGCCATATGTGACTCTCGCAATATCAGGTTGGCTCCTCTTCTGTTCTTCAGTGTCAGTGTTTTTCAAAAGTACTAGAAGCAGCAAATTCAGCAAATGTGAGGGGAGCATTTTTCTTTTTCAAAGATTTAATTGTTACGGGCATCATAGCCATGTAAAAAACAGACTTGAATAAAAACAAATAAAATCCACTTGCGTCTCCTGTTTCTTTCAGCATTCAACCAGACAGATAAAATTCCGTTAAAATCCAAAGTCCAAAGTTCTAAGTTCCAACGTTTTGTTTCCTAATTCCTGGAAACATTGTCTAGGAAAAAACAATCAAAAAGATTGAAGATGATGTTCCCTGAGGTTCGCGTTAGTTCTTTTTATCCAAAAGGAAAGCGCGGGAACGAAACGGCTCAAGCCGGGCTAAAACGGAAACAACCAATTAACCCGCTATTCAAACGCAGCAATAGGAGTACTGTATCCCTAGGTTGTTTAAAGTACAGTGGTGCCTCGCAAGACAAAATTAATTCGTTCCGTGAGTCATGTTGTCTTGCGAATAATTTTGTCTTGCGAGTCACCTCCCCTGCCATGCTATTTACTTTTAAGTATTTACAGTACTCACAGTTCCCAGAGCTCCGCTCTAGTAATGCACACCGTTTCTGGAAGGGAAGGGAAGTTTTATCTCTGCTTTGCCTTTATCTCTGCTGGTATTAGCTATTCGTCGGGTGATAATCGGTGTGGCCTCGGGCTGTACTGTTTGCAGTCTGCTAACCCTCTTGAATACTTTATTCAAATGGCAAGTGTAGCTGTCGCCTACAGTATCCTCCTGCCGCGGTGCCGGCCAGGCTAAGGGGCGGAGCAGGCACCACTAAATGCACCATTACCTCTCCGCCGTGCAACAGCTGAAGAGGCTTTCCTCGGCGTGAGGGTGGCTCCTGTGTGAGTCAGTAAGAGACTCAAAGCAGGCAGGCAGACAGCCTGTGCCGAGTTGTTGCTGCCGCTTCCGGGCCAAAACGAAGAATGGGTAGGGTCTTAATCAGTACACCTACTAGGATGGGAAGTTTTTCTGGATGGTAGTTTTATCTCTGCTTTGCCTTTATCTCTGCTGGTGTTAGCTATTTGTCGGGTGATAATCGTTGTGGCCTCGGGCTGTACTGTTTGCAGTCTGCTAACCCTCTTGAATACTTTAACATTTGAATAGATTGTGGCTTTAGGAGCTGAGTGTTCCACAAGACGAAATTGTTTTTGCAAGAAAATTTGTCTTGCGAGTCACCAAAAAACTTGCAAAACGCTTTTGTCTTGCGAGTTTTTTGTTGTGCGAGGCATTTGTCTTGTGAGGCATCACTGTACATTATCCAGCAACCACTTAGAGTCTTAACGTTACTTCACGCAACAGATCGTCCGTTTCCTCTCAGTGAAATCGTCCCACGAAGACTCTGTGTCCTGAGATGACCCGGTTTGATGCGATCTTTTTTCAAAAGGCAAACACGGAGCTTCGGAAACACAGGGATCATACACCAGTTAGTTTACTAGAGATAACCTTAAAGGGTAGCCACATAAGGAGTTTGTTCTCTTTTATTTTTCCTCCCCCTCACTCCATTCCGCAAATACCTCGTTCTTCCCCACAATTATCTTTTGAAAAAAGATCGCATCAAACCGGGTCACCTCAGGACACAGAGTCTTCGTGGGACGATTTCACTGAGAGGAAACGGACGATCTGTTGCGTGAAGTAACGTTAAGACTCTAAGTGGTTGCTGGATAATGTACTTTAAACAACCTAGGGATACAGTACTCCTATTGCTGCGTTTGAATAGCGGGTTAATTGGTTGTTTCCGTTTTAGCCCGGCTTGAGCCGTTTCGTTCCCGCGCTTTCCTTTTGGATAAAAAGAACTAACGCGAACCTCAGGGAACATCATCTTCAATCTTTTTGATTGTTTTTTCCTAGACAATGTTTCCAGGAATTAGGAAACGAAACGTTGGAACTTAGAACTTTGGACTTTGGATTTTAACGGAATTTTATCTGTCTGGTTGAATGCTGAAAGAAACAGGAGACGCAAGTGGATTTTATTTGTTTTTATTCAAGTCTTTTTTTACATGGCTATGATGCCCGTAACAATTAAATCTTTGAAACTGATTGCTGGCCATGAAAGCTTTCGTGCTAAAATTCATTTTTCTTTTGTTCAATTATTTGTTTGTTTGTTTGTTTAAAGCATTTGTGCCCCCCACCCCTACCCTTCAGCCAATAAGGCTCCTAGAGCAGCTGGCATGAAAACTGTCACATAAAAATCATTACAACAGGAAAGGTGTGTTGTGAAGCTTATGCCTCCCTGGCTTCTTCTCCTCTTCCAGCAACTCAGAAGGCAATTGGTGGTCGTATGGCCTGTATGAAGGGCCATAATGCCAGCTTAAAAAGCATCAGCAGGTGGAGGTGGTGATGGTGGCTCTTTGCTTTGCTGGCATTTCCTCCTCCTCACAGGCAGTTGGTGGTTCTATGACCTCTGTGAGGGGTCTAAAAGCTGCTAAAAGGAGGCCAGGGTAGGTGGAACAACCTCCACAGGTATAATAATAACAACTTTGTTTTCATGCTGGAGAGTAGTGGTAGTGGTGGTGGTGGCGGTGGTAGTGTTAATTTGAAAATGCTGGAAAACTAGAATGTTTGTTTCTGTTTTTGACTTCTACATTTTTCTTGTAGGAATATTTGCTTTGTGGTGCGGATATCATCGAGACAAACACTTTCAGCAGCACCAGAATAGCACAAGCCGACTATGGTCTTGAGCACCTGGTAAGAATTTTGGATTTCTTGTGTATCAAGGTTGGTTTTTCCTAGCAATTAAGATTAGCATCATGCTGGAGTCCGCCAATGTTCATTAGTGATAATTATTTACACTCAGCTTTTGTTACCCTATTCCACTGTAGATTGTACAGATACATGTTCCTTTTTGCTTATTCTGTAAAGTCCTATGTACAGTAAAAGTTGAGATATCCAGCATTTCCAGGGCTGAAGGGTTGCCAGATATTGTAGTGTTCCAGGTATTAGAATGTTTCAGTTGCTGTAGCTATCAGTTTCACTCGGGACTTTTGTAAGTTTTTGGTAGTCAGCAGCATGAGCTGCAAACCGGAAGTCCAGGCTGATTTGCTTGCTGACCCAGTTAATAGAGTTTTCCGCGTCAAGTGCCAGATATAGCCACTTTTACGATGCTTTCGAACTGTGGTGCTGGAGAAGACTCCTGAGAGTCCCTTGGACTGCTAGGAGATCAAATCAGTCAATCCTAAAGGAAATCAACCCTGACTGTTCCCTGGAAGGACAGGTACTGAGGCTGAAACTCAAATATTTTGGCCACCTAATGCGAAGAGAAGACTCTCTGGAGAAGACTCTGATGCTGGGAAAGATTGAAGGCAAAAGGAGAAGGGGAAGGCAAAGGATGAGATGGTTAAACAGCATCACCGATGCAATGAACATGAAAATGAGCCAACTCTGGAAGATAGTGGAGGACAGGAAGGCCTGGCGGGATATGGTTCATGGGATCACGAAGGGTCGGACATGACTTAACAACTGAACAACAACAAATATATAAACAGTGTGTCTGAGCTGACAGTAGGTAACATAGTTTGATTTGCTGGTGCCTGATAAAGGATTATTCCAGCTTTGCAAATAAGGATTGAATGAGCAGTTTCCTAACCTTGGCTTCGGAGAGAGTACACAAGGTTTAACAGCAGTCCCCCGCCATTAGCAACTGAACAGCAGTCACTATTCATCTGTGGCTAAAGCCCAGCAGCTACAATATCTTTCTTTTGCCGAGAGTGTGGGAGAGCTTGTATGCAGTGATGATGAGGGGGCATGCGTAGCCATTTGGAAGCAATTTTTGCTAGGCAAGAGCTTTATTACAAGGCTGGATCATTCCCCTTCTCACTTGAGCATATGCTATGGATGAAAAGTAAGCATGCGTAGGCATCATTTTCATGTAACTAGTTGGTTCATTCTGTGAACAGGAGGACTGTGCTTTGTGGCTTCTGTATATACCAGGGGTGGCTAAACTTGCTTAATGTAAGAGCCACATACAATAAACTTCAAATGTTTCAGAGTTGCAATATTTAAGAAGCACTTAAATTCTTGAGTAAGAACATAAGAAGAGCCCTGCTGGATCAGGCCAAAGGCCCATCTAGTCCAGCTTCCTGTATCACACAGTGGCTCCACCAGATGCCTCATGGAGCACAAGACAACAAGATACTTTGTATCCTGTCACCACTCCCCTGCACCTGGCACAAAGAAAACCTACTCTTACAACCAGGAGGTTGCTTATCCCCCTCATGGCTTGTAAGCTGTGATGGAATTTCCCTCCATAAATCTGTCCAATCCCCTTTTAAAGGCATCCAGGCCCCGTGCCATCACCACCTCCTGTGGCAAGGAGTTCCACAAACCAATTACACGCTGGGTAAATAAATATTTTATTTTGTCTGTTTTAATCCTCCCTCCACTCAATTTGAGTGGATGTCCCCTAGTTCTAGTGTTGTGTGAGAGGGAAAAGAACTTCTCTCTATCCACGCTCTCCATCCCATGCATAATTTTATACGTCTCAATCATTATATATTTATAATATAAATTATATTTATATAGTAATTATATATTTATAATATTCTTAAGTAATTAAATTCTTAAGTAAAATATATTTACTCACTATGAACATTAAACTTATGTTTTAATCCAGTGGACTCTCAGTTTATACCTGATAAATAATTTTAAAAAAAATAATTATAAAAAAATAAAAAATAATTATAATAAATAATTATAAAGCTTGAAAATGTCTTATTTACCTTTTATATTAATTGTGATGCAGAAAGTAGCTCAGCCAACATATTTCCGAGAGCCACACACATTATACATCAAAGAGCTGCATGTGGCTCAGGAGCCACAGTTTGGCCACCCCTGATATATACTGTAGTACTATACTATGTACAGTACTATGGTGTGTGTATATATAGTACTATATCTTGGTGGAAAAGGGGGGGGTTTGCAGGACCCTTTATTTATTTATTTATTTTTCACATTTTTATACCACCCTTCCTCCAAGGAACTCAGAGTGGTGTACATATTTCCTCCCCTCCTTTTTGTCCTCACAACAACCCTGTGAGGTAGGTGGGGCTGAGAGATAGTGACTGGCCCAAGGTCACCCAGGAAGCTTCGTGGCTGAGCGGGGATTTGAACCTGGATCTTCCAGGTCTAAGTCCGACTCCCAAACCACTACACCATCCTGCCCTGGTATTGCAGTGGTGATGACAGCCCTGCCCTGGTTTGCACTACATTATTCTTGCTTAGAGAAATATTGATTCTCAGAATTCCCCTAGTGTTGAAAACTGAGGAAGCAGCGTGGAAGGATCCCTGTACAAATGCACTCTAGAGAGCCACCAGCAGGTCCCTGCATTTCTACCATGGGTCAGTTGTGGCTTTTCTGGAACGTTAGAAGACCATTCACTCATCTGAAAAGATGCAGCTATTGCATATTTGGGAATTTTGACCAGCTGCAGTTCCAGGTGTGCTAGTGTTTGGAGTCAGGTGCGGCAGAGGTTTTCAAATGTTACAGAACATATAAGGTTGATCCTGAGCTGGAAATGCTCTCTTTACTGAAGCCTGTGAAGCAACCCTTTAGAATGCAGTTCAAATGGATGTAATTATTCTTTGAAATTACTGTTTGTCTTGTTAGTTTTACTGTTGTGTATTGGTGTCTCTCTCCTCTTGCTTTCCCGGTCCAGGCATATCGGTTAAATAAAATATCAGCACAGGTGGCTCGAAAAGCAGCTGATGATGTCACTGCTCAGACAGGTGCGTAATTTTCCTTTCTTGTATTGGGGATCCAGGTCAGACGTAATAGGAAACCATGTTTTCCTGCTCTGAACAAGCTCAGGAGTGCCATGGACTCGCACGTTCCCCCTCTTTCTGCAGCAAAAGAGGAGATCAAAACTTCTGCTTTCAATGTTAAACTTTCCACAGATCCATGGGTCATTCAAACTTGGGGAACTACAGTTAATTTTAACAATGGCTTGTCCCACAAACTAGGAACTAGAACCAGAGTTGCATCTGTCCAGGTCACACTGTTTTGCAACATGAATTACCGTATTTATCGGCGTATAATACGTACCGGCGTATAAGACGCACCTTCCTTTGGCCCTGGGTTTCAAGAAAAAAACATTTAAAGCATTTTTGGGCCACTTGGCCACTTACCGCTTGGCTGCTTAATTAGCTAATTTACATAAATTGCACAAAATACCAGGATCTCTTTTAAAACACACAGCAGTAAGACACATGAACAAAATGCACCAGAACATAAATCCCAAGTACAACCCCCCCCAGACTCAACTCTTTTCCCCCCCAACCCACCCATGCACAGTTTCCAAAGTAAACATAAATCCCAAATACAAAAACCCCAGACTCAACTCTTACCAGCTCTTAAACAACATAAATCCCAAATACAAAACCCCCAGACTCAACTCTTACCACCCCAGACTCAACTCTTACCAACTCTTAAACAACATAAATCCCAAATACAAAAACCCCAGACTCAACTCTTTTCCCCTAACCTAACCTAACCTATGCACAGTTTCCAAAGCCTCCCAACTAGGCCCAGTTCAGAAGCTCACCCAAGCTGCATTCATTCAGCATCCAGGAGAGCTGGAAAGACTAGGCCCTCTGCAGCTCAGCTGAACTGAACTGAGCACAGCGCCCTCTGCTGGCTGCTGAGAAGCTCAACTCATGCACGTGCATAAATTAAACCCGACAAACAGCTGTAGATCAGATAGATTAGTCAGGGAAGAAAGCACAAGGGAGCTCTTCGGCTCGGGAAAAAACGGTAAGCCCAAAAATGCTTTAAAATGGGCCGGGGGGGGGGAAGGGATTTTTAGTATTGGCGTATAAGACGCACCCTACTATTTTGGGTCACAAATTTAGACAAAAAAGTGCGTCTTATACGCCAATAAATACGGTATATGTTTGCCCAGGATCACTTGTTAAACTGTTGCTTCAAAAGCATAATTGCTGGAGTTTTCCATTGATAAAATGAAGGCTATGCATTAGAAGTCATCATGGATTGCAAATGCTGTTTCGGTTCCTGATGTTGGTGCCTGTCAGTACAGTTTCTAACTGCTGCAACTTGCATACTTGGTTCCCTTTTGATACAAAATTAGCTAAAGCTCCGGTAAAATGGCTAGGGTCATTTGCAGGTTTCGGTGTTAGGCAGCATGGTGCTTGAATGCTGATTGAAAAACATGAATTTTCTCAATTCCAGCTGAAATGCCACAATCTGAAGCTTCCCCCCCCCCTTTCTCATTTATTAGTGAATAGAAATAACAACAAAACAATAACAACTATAGCAACAGAACCAAAGAAAAAAGGGGGGAAATACTTAGATAATATGCATGATATAGAGTAGGGCCCCCGTATCCGCGGGGGATACATTCCAGACCCCCCGCAGATACGTGAAAACAGCGGATTGTGATGTGTTTTATCTCTAGGAATCAATATTCCTACGTATTTATTGACATCTGGGCACCAGTGAAATTGCCAAGCATCTAATACACTCCGTATAGTATTGTCTCATCAATGGCATCAGTTCAGATTTTGTCCAATTAATCAAATAACCAGATAAATCTCCAAAAACATTTATTGCTTTCATCAATTCTGAAATAGAAGATTGGGATTCAGTGATAAATAATAAAACATCATCTGCACAAACTAAAGTTATGGACTTCCATCAGTGCCCTTGCACCTGATATTTCTGCTCCTCATCTTTATCCTTGTGGGACCTCTTCCCAGTCTTTAGCCATCCCCCGCATAAGGATTTTAATTCCAGCCAAATCAACAAATTTCCCATCCCTCTCAGACAGGAGAGAGCTGGAGTGCAAAATGCTTGGTTCCCTGAGGAGCTGAACATTCCAAGCCATCACATCTGCTCAACAAATTAGTGTTGGAGCTTCATCATCACAAATGAAATGCTGCTTAGTGTTTGTATTCACAATAAATTGTCCTGCTTGTAATGTGACTTTTGGCCCAATCCTATCCACCTTTTCAGCACTGATGCAGCTATGCCAACAGGGTGTGCGCTGCATCCTGCGGTGAGGGGGCAGTCATGGAGGACTCCTCAAGGTAAGGGAACATTTACAGCCCAATCCTAACCAACTTTCCAGCACTGATGCAGCCTCAATGCAGCCCCAAGGTAAGGGAACCAAGGTTCCTTTACCTTGAGGAGGCCTCCCTGACTGCCCCCTCACTGCAGGATGCAGTGCGCGCCCTGTTAGCATGGCTGCATCGGCCCTGGAAAGTTGGATAGGATTGGGCTCATTCCCTTACCTTGGGGCTGCATTTTGGCTGCATTAGTGCTGGTAAATTGGAGAGGATTGGGCCCGCAGATTAGTTTGTATTGAGAGAGTCTGTTGAACAGTGTCTATTTTCCTCTCTTGGTGGCTTTGCCAAGCAAAATCTGTAAACAGAAATTTGCTCAAGCACAGAAATGTGATTAGATATGTAATTAGAGAAATGTTGATTATGTATTTGCATCAGGATTTTGTTTATTTGTAAGGTAGGGAAATACACATCTTTATGGTGGGCAGGATGTTTGTGGAGGGACTGCCTATATAACGCAGAGACCTCTATACATACATACATACATACATACACACTCTCTCTCTCTCTCTCTCTCTCTCTCTCTCTCTCTCTCTGTGTTGGTCTGCCAGACGGTGCTCACTCAGCAGGCAGGTTTTGCATCCATTGCAACATTGTCTCCAAGTGCAGGATCTTACTTTTTTCCATAGGAATGAATAGCGTGGCATGAACCATTGATTGCCTGTGGTATGGCTCTTCCTCCTATAATCCAAAGCCTGCTTCACCAAAGTTATATTTGTATCTCTTCTTTGTTAAGGAAGTAAAAGATACGTTGCTGGGGCAATGGGTCCCACAAACAAGACCCTTTCTGTCTCCCCTTCAGTGGAAAGGCCGGATTACAGGAATGTCAGTAAGTATTTCCATTATTATTTTAAGGGTTAAAGATTGTTTCTTTGCTTGTCCTGCTTCTCTCAATTCAGTGCTTAAACCTCGCTTCTGCAATATGACAGACAGCGCAATCCTATCCAATTTACACCACCGGTGCAACCAGCGGTGCAGCGAGGAGGCCCCAGAACGGAAAGGGGATTCAAATCTGGTGTTTACTGCTGGGCAGGTGGATGGTGATCTGGATGTGGAGGAAATTAACATCACTCCTTTGTCATGGACAGATCACTTCCTGGTGGGATTTAGGCTTATCACAGCTTGTCGCCTCCGCAGTTGTGGGGGACCTCATTCTATGGTCTGCCCCTGGATGATGATGGATCCGGATGGATTCCTGAGGGCTCTGGGGGACTTTCCTGTTGCCAGAGTCGGCGACTCACCCAGCGCCCTGGTTGACCTCTGGAATGGAGAAATGACCAGGGCTCTGGATCTGATCGCTCCTGAGCGTCGTTGCGGACGATGAAGCGGCAGGGCAGAGACCTAGAGCGACGGTGGTGGAAAACTTGTGTTGACTCCGACCGGGCACGGCTAGAGCTCACTTCAGAGCCTATTCCGTGGCGGTGGTGGCAGCTAAGAGGGCTTTCTTTTCTGCCGGCATCGCGTCTGCGGAGAACTGTCCAGCTGAGCTTTTCCGTGTAGTCCGGGGCCTGCTCCATCTGGGCCCCCCAGTAGAAAATGGGCGGAACACACGGTGGCTCGCTGTGATGAGTTTGCAAAGCACTTCGTGGACAAAGTCGATTGGATTCGGCATGACTTGGACGCCGCGTTAGGAGTATCTAATGATATATGTAACGGGGAAATTACCAAATGTAACGGGGAAAGTTACCAAATGTAATGGGGAAATTCCAATACAAAGTTGCCTTTCTACATATCCATCTGCTATGGACCACATCAGCTTTGAGTACCGTATTTCCAGGTGGAAGCAGAATGTATATTACCGTATTGGTCTAAGACTCACTTTTTTCTCCTAATTTAAGTTTTTAAACTAGGGGTGCGTCTTATAATCAGGCTGTTGCAATAATGCCAGTGATTTAATTAAAAATTTTTAATAGCACCAAACTTTAAGGGTGCGTCTTATAATCAGGTGTGTCTTATACTCAGGACAATACGGTACTTCTACTTCTCCTCCTACTCCTGTTTTTTTTTTTTTTTCTTGAAGGAGCTCAAGGTGGCATAAATAACTTTTATCCTTGAAACAACCCTGTAAGTTAGGGTGGCAGAGAGTGACTGGCCTCTGGGTCACTGAGTGAACTTTTTGGCCAAGCGGAGGTCTAAACCTGAGTCTCCCTAGTCTAGTTCAGTGCTCTAACAGCTGCACTACATTGACCCTTGGCTATGGTTTTCTGTTGTCACTCATAGCATCAATAGAGAAGTGTGTGAAATCTGTTATTGTTTTCTAGCTTTCGATGAAATGGTGGACGCATACACAGAACAGGCCAAAGGACTTCTAGATGGTGGAGTGGATATCATGTTGGTTGAAACTATATTTGATACAGCTAATGCCAAGGTGAGTCTTCCAGGTTAAGTCTTTTAAAGTGTAGTAAACAAATTGATAATAACTTAAAAAAAAAGACAATGAGATGTTTGTAGACTAACATCTCATTGATCACAAATTTGGGGGGCAAGAGTCCAAAGCAGATTATTTTCCTTTTATTTTAAAATGTTAATGTGGTTTCTTATAGTAGCAAGTACTGTTAAGAGTCTTGATGCCATTTCTAGTATAATTTCAAAAGTCTGCAAAAGTTTTCCCAGGTATAGCGACAGTTCACCTTTTATGAAAAAATAATCTAGTGTATTGTCCTGGGACACATAAGGCAATTTGTTCCCTGCAGCCTCAGAGCTGCTGTCGGTACGCTTGCTCCAGTATGTTACTGTGTACTTGTTTTTTTATTGCATGTGTAAAAACTGGAGTCTTCTCTTGGAGAAAAGTTGTAGTGCTGCTGCTGTTGTAGGTGTTTTTTTCTTCCCCCTAAAACTCAGGCAGGTGTGTGGAATAGCTTGAAAACTTCAGAATGAAAGGAAGATGGACACTAATTCTTTGACGTTGTTGTTGCACAGGCAGCTCTCTTTGCTCTCCAGAATTTGTTTGAGGAAGAATATGATCCCATACCAGTGTTTGTGAGTATAAGAACTGAACCTTTAAAATAAGGGTATGGTATCTTGCAGTTCCTCATGAGTAAGTGCCCGATAGCTTTAGTGAACTCTCAACATGAGCACTATATTTTACAGACTACACCAGCGGTTCTCAAAGTGTTGGGTCGCGACTCACCACTAGAACCAGATGCTATCCCCTACCACCTTAAGGGGTGGGGACAGCATGGCGGTAGCAGTCCTGGGGATCGCTGCCGCAAAAAAAAGTTTAAAATACATTTTAAACACTTACCGTGGGACCTGGAGAGCTTCGGAGGGTGCAGGGAGACCTGCGGACCCCTCTGCAGGCCTCCCCGAACTTTAGATTGCTGCTCTGTGGCGATTACAACCACTTCTGGTTTCCGTCCGGAGCTCTCCAGGCCCCCTGGTAAGTGTTTAAAATGTATTTTTGTTTCCAGTGGCGGCAGTGATCCCCTGGATTGCCATCACCGTTGAGCCTACCCCTGCAAATACTGGGAAGTATACACTGCCTTGCAGGAAGAACTTTGAGAACCTCTGGACTACACAGTCATCTGCATTAGCTTGCAGTACCCTATTCATTCCTTCTCTTAAAGTTATAGGCACAAATTTTAGTATATAACTCTCTGTAAGTTACCATAGATGATATCTCTGTATGTTTCTAGATGGCTGACATATTATGTTGTAAAACCAAGGGTGCAGCAGTTACCTTCCTGACTCTTAAACTGCCTATTCTGTTTCAACTAAGGATGAGCTTTCATTTTACATGATGGAATAACTCAGATCTTTTGGCAAGGCCTTTTCTTATTTTTCTTCTCATATACAGAGCTTAATAATTTTTAAGCACTTTAATAATCATGCAGCCCAGTCCTATCACCTGCCATGCTCTAGCATGCCGCTGTGCCAATGGAGCGCTGCTGCATGCTATGTTGGGGGAGATCAGATGACCGGTAGGCTGTCTAATCACTTATGGGTCTCTTCAGACCCATGCCAGCCAGAAGGGGGAGGGGCGGGTGGAAAAATCAGGGATAGGTTCCAGTGTGCATCTTTGCCACCAAGATCCATCCCCTCTAGCCTGCTCCCCGCTCCAGACAGCCCACAAACTCCCCCCTCCGCCGCCTTACCTGGGCCGGCGGAGCGTCCAGGTGAGTTTGGTGCGCATGTGGCACCACTGGCCATTTCCTCCAGCAACTCCACATATGGTGGCACAGTTTTCATGCCACTGCAACAGGGGCTACAGCAGTGCATCATTCATGAGATCCACTGCCCTAGGCCCTTGGCAGGATTGGGCTAATACTGTAATAGTAAATAAGAACTTTGGCCCAAAATACCACCACCTGCCTTATGGCTCAGTGTGATCTTGCAGATCGACCACGGATATCCTACTAGTGATGCTGTCAGTGTGCCAAAGTACAACATGTGTGCATGAAGAGAGGTGACTAGCCCCCTGTTCTCTTCCCCAAGAGACTTGCTAAGTCGAGCAGTTTTCAGAAGTGATATAAGACCACATTTGTCTTGGCAAGGACTTCAGGAGAGGTGTTGGAGGTTCACCCAGTATATTTCTGTTGTTAACTTTAATTTGTCTGTTTTATGTGTTTAGAAGAGTATACTGGTATCTGTCCAGCAGGCTAAAAGCCTAAATAAGTAATACTATTAACCACGTGGTATACAATTCTGCATTTTGTGCTCACGTACTGGCTCCTGCAGGGCTCTGTGACAACCCTCTCCTCCCCTGCCAGTTGCTTTTATATTCTTATATATATTCTGATATATTCTGATATATTCTTCAAAGTGCGCTGTGACTTGGCAGGCCCATTCAGTAGCAGCTAAAACTCTCCCATACCTTACTAACAGTATCATGTTACCAGTGTTTCCATAAAACCC
Organism: Plestiodon gilberti rubricaudatus; assembly: GCA_026170595.1. Taxonomy (NCBI): domain Eukaryota; kingdom Metazoa; phylum Chordata; class Lepidosauria; order Squamata; family Scincidae; genus Plestiodon; species Plestiodon gilberti. Next base: position 50,488,153 of record JANXHW010000001.1, on the reverse strand, counting down.
TGTACACAGCTCCTGCTGGGGATAGCCTGCATGCCTGGGGAACAGCTGGCAAGTGGGTACTGTCCTAAAGTACAGGAGAGGTTTTGTTACATATTGCATGGATTGTAGCACCAGCTGGTTTGGGGAGGAGTGGGAGGTGCGTCATAGAACCTGGTGGGAGGGAGCAGCTCAGCACCCTGTAACCATCAGCATTATGTTGTTCTCACCACATACACCTCTTACTGCTTTGGTCAATACTGAGCCAATATTGAGCGCCAGGTTGCAAGCATTTTGAGCTGATTTATTAATTACGTGATAGAAGTCCTATGTATTTAGCACATGAATTCTCCCTCATTGTATGAGATACCAAAGTGTTACTGATACTGTCCATTAGAGGCAAGCACAAGATCAGGGTGTTAGCAATAGCACAAATTTGGCTCAAGAAGAAGAAGCCATCTTCATCTTGTTGCATTTTACCATTTGTCAGATTGTAACACAAGAGAATATCATTGATGGATCACAATTTTCTTAGTAATAAAAAGGCTGGTATTACACAGTTACACATACAGTTGTTTTCATGGAGATCTTGTGGTGTTTGGGAGATTTTTCTGTACCCAGATGTTTATAGCAGTTGGGTGCCATTGATATGCTATACTAGAAGTATAGTGTTTAATAAAAGAGGACTTGAAAGCCTGTGGTCAGTAGGCTGTCAGAATTAAAAATCTCAAGCACCAAATGTACACTTAAGTGAAGATTCTTCCAGCTGCAGGTTTGGTGAGGATTCTTCCAGTTGCCAATTATTTAAAGAAACAAAAAATTACCTTTTGAACAAAATGACAAAGTTTTGGTTGATCTTAAGATAGCATGGATTCTCCATATAACATTCAGACTTCTAAATGGTATATTTAAATAAAGGTTTCTTACTCCCTCCCCCCGTCTCTCCCTCCCCCCTGTCTTTGAACAGAGGGAGGAGCTGCTTCATTTACAGATCAGTCTCTGTGACAGCTACATTGTTGTGCACAGAGGTTGTTGCAGAGAACCTGCATTATTCTGAATGCTACTTGTTCCTTTTTAATCAAGTATTTGTTCAGTTCAGTTGAGCTTCTGCTGTTGCAAGCTTTTTAATATGATGCTTTTGTCTTTTCTCTCTACTGTCCTTGTGGCATTTAGGTCTCAGGAACCATTGTTGACAAAAGCGGCCGTACTCTCTCTGGCCAGACTGGCGAAGCATTTGTCATCAGTATTTCTCACAGTGAGCCACTTTGGTGAGAGAATGTGTACTCTGGAGTCCACAGAGTACCTCTACAATACTAATAGGTTTTGTGCTTAAAAAAAAAGGATTAGAAAGCATGGAGCTTGTGACAGTATTAATTATGCTTGCAAGTCTGTTGTTTGGTCCCCAGCCCAGTGTAACCATGTTTTCAGAGAAGCAATGATTTTCAGAGTGTGAAGAGAAGTCTCGCTGAGGAGATTGCCAAGGAGGCCTGAGTTGCTCTCAAACTATCACCTTATGTGCATCTTGATTGGCAGGAGGCAGAGTGCCCGCCCATTTCACCCCTTACCAATCAGTAGCCTGCTTTTTTGTTCATTGGCAGAGTGGGGATAGATGAGCCAACACTTCTTTGGGTGTAATATTTTTTTTCTTCCTAGAGACTTTTTTTCTTCCTAGAGACTTTTCTTCCTAGAGACTTTGTGGCTTGCATAGTCCCAAGTATGCTGAGATTCCATACGATTCTGCTCCTCCATTTTTCCTTTGATCATCTTTGCCCAAAGCTTGAGGGCAATTAATGAGCACTTGACAGGCCAACTTTGAGTGTCTTGGTTTTGTTTTGGGGAAATTAGAACTGTTGTTTTTCTTAACCCAGGGAAGCTTCATGTGATGAAGTTTGAAAACTTCCATTTTAGCTATACTGTGGTTGGTTGGTCTGACTACAGAACATTTTGCTTCATAATATAAACATGAAGTGGGGCTGTTTGCCCATCTCCAGGTTCATTTGTGTATCTGCTCTGTGTTCCCCCATTTTTAATACTTATCCACATGGCTGATCAAAGGGGAGACTGCAATTGAGCACTGAGAACACCACCACTATGGAGCTTGGCCCCAATACAAAGACCTGAAAGTAAATGATGTTCTCTTGACTCCTGTTTGTCATCAGAGATTAAATCTCTAATGGGAATTATAAAAAAGCTTCACTACATAATTCACAATAAAAACATAAGCGTTCTTAGTCATTTGTTGAATTTCCTGCCTCCTGATTTTCTTGCCACCTGGGAGCTTCACAGAGATCAACAGATGGGACTTGTACATAGTGACAGATGATGCTGAAATGGCATAAAGAGAAATGCATCAGCATAAGGTGAAAAGGGAACCAGTCCCCCCCCCCCATGGAAATGTATAAATCAACCATGCCTTAACAGTGTAGAATGAAATTAAATTTATCTACAATTTTGATAAGAACAACAGCATAAGCTACACTTCTCTTTGCTCCAGCATTTTTTGAATAATGAGTTGTATTCAGCTATGCCTCTTTGAATTGCCACGTGTCCTGTTTCTGTGCCAGGATATAAAAATATGCTCATCTCTTGTGTGTGCAACATGAAGATAATTTAATGTATGTAAAACCAGAGTTATAATTATCCAGTTAGCTTATTCAGGTGTTCGTTTATGGATCAAGTCAAAGGAGATCAGAACTGTTATTACTGATTCTGAGTAGTCCCTATATACAAAAATACTGTACCAGGGGATATGTGGTTTTGTGGTTATTCAGAAATTGCATACGACTCTGTTATCCTGTCCTTCTTCCAAGAATCTCAGAAACCGTGACTCCTCAGCAGACTCAGTACTGGTCAGATGCAGACTGTTCAGAAATAGAACTGCATCAGGTGCCATTAGGCTACAGTCTCTGATGCTGAGAAGCATCTTTCCTCGATGCTAAACAGGGATTAGTATGTTAACAGTTGTGTGGCTGTCTGTTTATCCAATATGTACATCTTGGCATTCTTGTAGCACAATCCAATGCATGGTTTGCTCAGAAATGAGTCGCATTGTGCTGTAAGTATGTTTAGGGTTGCAGCCTTATTTACAGTTACTTCCCTCAAATGTGTCCATAGGAAGCATGTTGAATTGGTTTGCTGAATGGTAAACATGCTGCTGAGTGGGAAAGTACACATCTTGCCTAGAGGAGCTCTGAGATTTGATTTCTGCATCTTTGCTTGCAGAAATTCTTTGCCTTCTTCATTGTCAGCCCTTGGAGAGCTGGGTTTGAGATCAGTTAGTACTGGGCTAAATGGATTATTTGTCTGATTCTGTACGCCAGCTTATATTTAGAACATGCATCTTTCCCCATTTATTTTCCATCCCTTTTGCCTCAGAGCTGAAGGATACTTGTTGACCTTTCAATGGCAGATTCACTCTTTCAGTGGCAGATTCATACAGCTTGTGGCCTTGGGATTTAATAAAGGGGTCAGGGTCAGCTCTTTCCATTAGTCGCAAGCATATTTAGAGGCACTAAATGGAATGTCCATTATGGAAAATGGTATGTGCAATAAGATATTATACAAAAACAATTTTTTATTTATATATCACGTAAGCAAATCTCATCTCTAAATTATTCTAGTGGTGTTGATTATAATTCCTTGTTGGACAGGTCTTTATGGGAGGAAGAAGCCAGGGACATTGGGAGAATCTTCTATTTCTGTATATTCAAATTTCTTTGAGATCTGGATACCTGATGGGTACTTGAGGCCTGATTTGTGTTCACATATCTGGTGTTGGTATTTGCACAGATAATCAGGAGAGATAGTGTTGAAGAAGCTCCTTCGTCTGAAAAAAAAATCTCTGCCTTATATTGAGGCAGATATTCAATTGCACAATCTTAATGCTAGACCTTGGCATAATAGGTTGATTCTTAAGTTCTTCCTTTTTAATAATATTTTACAGTGGATAATATAGATGAGTGATTTGGGAGTAGTCCTTTGTAATGTCTACTGCACCTTTTTTCCAGAAGGAAAAAAGCTTGATCTTAGCCTTGTCTTTGTTCATTCTCTGATTTCTTCCTGGACTTTCGTGGCCCCAGTGCAGATATTGTCAGCAAGAGTGATCACTCTGCAGTTGTGCTTGAGTTTTTCTAATCTTTCCCAGTTTTATGTTCATTTTTAAAGAGTCCTGCCAAACGACGTTGACTTTCTTCTGCAGTGTAGAGTTAAAATGGTGGTGGGATGATGCAGACTAGAGAAGATGTCTGTCACTTGGTATGTAGCATTTTATGCATGTAGGCAGCAAGGTATGGTTTTATTAGAACAAATGTTTGTTATTAGAACAAACAAAAGATTTTATTAAAACAATACCAATATGATGATTCTTAAATTATTATGCTTCTATAGTTCTGCATGAGTTTTACTGCTGGTTACCTTGCGTACATTCGGGGAGGTTGTGTAAGGCTGAACCAGGCTGGGAACGGGCAGAGGATATCAGCAGAGCGCACTGCCAATATCCCCACCACCTCCCAGCCCGGGCTGGCCAATGGCCATCCTCCTGCCCGCCCGCCCCTGCCCCAACTAGTGCAGGACTTGCCTCCATCTGCGGGCCATGGGGTCTGGACAGCGGCAGATTGAGGGCTGCCGGCCCCCACACCGGCAGCCCTTACTCCCGAGTCGTCACAAACGTGCTTTACTGCACGTTTGCGACAGCTTAGAGCGGCTTTTAAAAAGTGGAGGTCTCATGAACCAAACCCTTACTTGTCTGCACTCATCCTTCTGTATCTAGTTCATGTGGGAGAAGAATCTTCCTGGGTGCTTGAACAGTCCATTTTGTTGTGTGTTTACATGCTGATAAGCTAGATAACTAGCTCAATAAACAAGTCCTCTTTTGACTTGTGCTGTAATTAAAACAAGGACTGTTGTATTTTGTCTTTCTAGCATTGGATTAAACTGTGCTTTGGGGGCAGTAGAAATGAGACCTTTTATTGAAACTATTGGGAAGTGTACAACCGCCTACGTCATTTGTTATCCCAATGCAGGTATGTACTCGTGTGGGAATTCAGCCTTTGCATATCGGCAGGAAAAAAATATACATGTGTTGTAAACCACCTTTAATTTTATTAAAACTCATTTTGTAGTGTGTGTCATTATCTGTGGTCAACTTGATTGTCAGGCTAGCTTGCCAGACTTGGGATATTTATTGTGATGGAAACTGCCTTGGAGAAGAGTGGCTTGTTTTATCATCTGTTCTTGATATCTTTAAGTCTCTCATGGCTTGCATCATGTTACAGCCATCATGTAATGGATGAGCAGCTGCCATTTTCTAGCTCTGTGACAACTAAGTACTATTAGACTGCCTATCATGAAGTGGAGATGGCCATATTTTTTATACTTTGGCAGACTTGTCTGCATATGTAGATTGTTGGTTATATTGATAGGGTTGTTAATTTGAGTTCTTCATTCAGAATAAAGACTCTTGGCTTAGATTTGTTTACATCTATGGTCAACTTGGGGTCCCCCCCATTACTTTGGATTGTTCTAGGAATTTTCTGCTACAGAAAATATCCTGCTGGAATCCAGATCATTTGTTTTTTCCTTGAAATTCAGTTGAACACCCACATTTATTATTGGAGTCCCCATTTTATCCTCGCAACAACTTGTGAGGTAGACAGTCAGCGACTGGCACAAGGTTACACAATGAGTTTTATGATTGAGTGAGGATTTGAATCCTGATCCAAGTCCAACACTCTATCCACTACACCAGCGGCTCTCAAAGTTCTCCCCGCGAGGCGGGGAGAACTTTGAGTGTTTGCGGGGCGGAGCCAGCAGCAGTGGGGATTGCCAGTGGGGGTTGCCACTGCCCCCCAAATTGCCCTTGCTGCACTTACCGGGGCTTGGGGGAGCTTCGGGGAGGCCTGTGCGACCCTCTGCAGGTCTCCCCATTCTTCAGATCACTGTTTTGCGGCGATCTCCAAGTGATTCCAGTTTTCGTGAAAACTCTGGCTCTGGAAATCCTCTGGCTTGTTGCCGCCATGCTGTCCATGCCCCTTAAGGGGGCAGGGGACAGTGAAAGTCCCTTGTATATGTGGTAGCATGGGACAGTATGTAACTTAACAATCAGAAATGGAAGAAACATGGACTATTATTAGGGCACCCCTTTCCATTTAGTCCAGCTCTGCCAGCATCTTAGATCTGAATGGAAGTGATTCACTTTAGAAGCTCATAATATACTTCCGTGAAGTGGATTTATGATCAAAAGAGCACTAGTCATCTCTGAGAGCAGGTGGGCAGCCCAATCTTATCCTACCCCCCTGGGCCGGTGCAGCACGGCTCATGCTGCATCCTATGCACGGGTTGCCTGTGTTGGAAGTCTCCTCGGGTTAAGGGGACATTTGTCACCTTGTCCCAGGGTAAGCCCTAGCATCGGCAATAGGGCAACTCGGACCTGCGCCTGCTAAATCGTTGGCGCAAGTCCTCCTTGCCTTCTGTCAGCGGATTGGACCGGGAATGGGGATAGGATCTGGTGCGCACGACTGGTGCTGATCCCCTCCCCTCCCGGGCCCGATCTGCCCACCCCTGCCCCTTATGCCCTCTCCCGCCCTTCCCCTGCACCGCTTGGCATGGAACCTACCATGTTTGGTATCGTGTTCCCAGGCACGGAAACTGGGCAACTCCTAGGCCATCATAAAGTGCTTTACGGTACTTTTGTTATGACTTGCACTGTCGCAGCATGCGCTGTGTTGGTGCTTCTTCTCTTCAGGATTGCGCTGTTAGAGACTGAATTTGCACGATTGAATGTTTTTTGCTCAGTTCTGGAATCTGGGACTTCATTTCTTCCAGTGAAGTAAGTATAGTTGAGATGTGAACTACTAATATGCTTGATTTAATATTGTTTCAAATCTGTAAAAAGGATGTTGAGTAGGAGAATGAATCTGTGGACAACGCTTGACTTGCTTCTACAGTTTAAATATTGCAGGAGTTTTCTTTCCTGCAAATGCTTTTGTTCATGTTTTAGTAAAAGAGGCATTTATTTTCAGAAAGGAGAAAAATAACCTCTGGAATAATATTGGGTAGCAGATATTTTAAGGCTAAGTCAGGCTATTGCTGGGGAAAACCTAATTAAGAAAAGACTAATGTGTTTTTTATTTATTACCAATGAAGCACATCTTCATTAATTCAGATGAAATAACTGCTACTGCGGTACTTCTGTTAATTTTCTAGCAAAGGATTGCTTTAGAAACTGACTCAAAGCCTGTTACCACACTTCTTGATTCGGGGTGGGGGAACTCTTCCTTAATGAAGATATATCAGGATTTAGATTTGTGCGTATGGATGCTTCAGCTCGGTGCTAGATAGCAAATGTGTTTTATTGAGCAAACTATAAATTTAGTTAATCAATTGAAATCATAAATGGGAAGAAGAGTGTTTTATCTGTGTATCTTGTAGGTTTAAACGCATTATAACATTTCTTCAGGTCTTCCTAACACCTTTGGTGGTTACGATGAAACGCCTGAAATGACTGCCAAGCACTTAAAGGTACGGGATATCTCCTCTGTTAATATTTTCCAGATGTAAAAATCATGATCCATTTGCATGTACTGTATGTTGGTGACAGAGTTTGCCTGTCAGTCGAAGCATGGGAGGCGAATGCCAGAGAAAGGCCAGACCGTGAAAGGAAACCATCTGGAATGAAGCATTCTATGAAAGACTAGAACATTTATTGTAAAAATGTAAAAACCGCTTTGGTTTAGAAATGCCTGTCTATGTAAACCGCCTTGAATTAAAGTTGGAGGAGAAATCCAATGACCAAGAAAGGCGGTATATAAATACTGGTATTATTATTATTATTATTATTATTATTATTATTATTATTATTATAGTGATGGAGTTCTTAGAATGGCTGTCAGCTTGGATTTTTTGTGATAGTACTGTCTTCATACCTTAAGAAAGATAGATATAGATATTGCTGTTCTGTAAGCCTTGGGCTGCCTCTAGCAAGAAAGACAGGATATAAATGTTTTAAAATAAAACAGTTATAAAAGTTTGGCATGGTACTTTTTTTGGTATTACTGCTAATTTAGTTCTTTCCCCAAATTGTTTGAATACTCTCTTTCTGTCTTACAGACATTTGCCTTGGATGGCTTGGTGAATATAGTTGGTGGCTGCTGTGGAACCACTCCAGCACATATCCGGTAGCTTCACCTGAATACAAACAGTTACTTCAATCATCCGTGCAGACAACTAGTTAGCCATTAGGGGGACAGTGCAGTTTAAGGTCCCAACCCTCAGTAGAAACATTCAAAGCTGGATGAAAACGGAGGGGAGCTGGTGCCTATCCCCTCGTGTATCCCCTCACATAAGCGTATTGCTATGTGAAATTGAGCTTCTGTATGTCCTAGGTAGCAATGGCTTTGGCAGCAGTGCGTCTTATAGAGCGAAAAATACGGTACTTATATGTCACTTTTCAACAAAACGTAATTCACAAAGCTGTTGACATAGCAAACTAAATCAACAAATGGTTCATTCCACATGTGAGTTGCAGAGATGAATCTAAGGTGAACGGTGGCAACGGGAGGAGGGTGCCTCAAACTGCAGAGGAGAGGCTGGACACCCAACACTTTTCAGAAAAAATCAGCTCTGTGTGTTTTAAATTAAGCACTTTTCAGGATTCAGAGGAGTTGTGTGCCGCTCACAGAAGATGTTGATTGGGCAATGCACAAAAACACCACTAAGTTAATTAAATTAAATCTTTGTTTAGCCATAGCTACTTGGTTTTCCAGCAATCTCCATATAAAGTTAATTGGGAAGCGTTTCTTTATTCTTTCTCTGATGGTAAGAGCTTAGACATCTTTCTCTGGTAATAAAAAAGTGATGGAGCTGTGTTTTGGGGCTCTGCAGGGGACTGGGAAGGTGAGGGGTGAGTATAGACCATCATTTGAAGCTGGGAAGAGCAAGGTCCTGGGATAATTATGCAGCTAAGAGAAGAATAGCTATGCTCCCACAATCATTTATTATTGGTTTTCATAGCAAAATAAATCATTAAATGGTTCCCTGTCCCCAAAGGGATCACAGTCTAAAAAGAGATGCAGAAGAGACACTAGCAACAGCCACTGGAAAAGTCGCCATGCTGGGGTGAAAAGGGAGAGTTGCTCTCCCCTTGCTAAATATATAAGGACACCACTTTCTCTGTGCCAGGTGCAGGGGAGTGGCAGCAGGAAACATGTTATCTTGTTGGCTGTGTGCTCCCTGAGGCATCTGGTGGGGCCACTGTGTGATACAGGAAGCTGGACTAGATGGGCCTTTGGCCTGATCCAGCAGGGCTCTTCTTATGTACTTTAAATGGTGCCTCTTTGCCCAGTTAGCAGGGGTTAAACATAAAGGAAGGTAGAAGTGTGGGCTGACTTGGATAGTACCATCAGGTGCCCATCACACAATTAAGAATGAGGGTGCATTGGTGCTCCCCTATGCACCATTTCACTCCACATCTCATATGGGGGTGGAAAATCCAAACCGCCCTTACTTACGTGGTTTAAATATTAATATAGTATTTCAATCGCATGAGATGGGGTGGTTTTAATTTCTCCCCCCCATGTGATTATGCAGAGTGAAATAGATCACTAGGCAGTGAGTGAGACATGTGCACACTTAGTCACAAGATAGGTTGGACTTACAGTCCATTTTAAGAAGGATGCAGTCAAAGTGGAGCCAGTTCAGAGAAAGGCAACGAAGATAGTCAGGGGTTTGGAAAATCTATGAGGAAAGGTTAAGATAACTTGGTATGTTTAGCCTGGAGAACAGAAGGCTGAGGTGGGATATGATAGCACTCTTCAAATACTTGAAGGGCTGTCACCTGGAAGATGGCAAAGATTTGTTCTCTGCTGCCCCAGAAGGTCGTTCTAATGGTTTAAGCTGGAGGAGAGGAGACTTTTTGGTAGGATATCAGGAGGAAATTCCTAACAGTAAACCTTAACGCTAAACGTCCAGTAAGGGAGAACCCAGCACTTCCCTCAGTAAAAATGGAACTGATTACAGAGGGAAGTAGGTTTTCTCTGTGGCAGGAGCGATAGCAGGAAACAGATTATCTTGTTGGCTGTGTGCTCTCGGAGGCATCTGGTGGGGCCACCGTGAGATACAGGAAGCTGGACTAGATGGGCCTTTGGCCTGATCCAGCAGGGCTCTTCTTATGTTCTTATGGAAGTGGTGGGTTCTCCATTGTTGGAGGTTCTTCAAGCAGAGGTTTGACATGCAACATTTGGAGAGCTGTAGAGATGATTCCTCCCCCTAGCATGGGGTTGGACTAGATGGCCTTGAAGACCCCTTCCAACTCTACTATTCTGTGAATTATGCATATGACTAAAACATCGTAGAGGAAGAGTGAGAGAACAGTGAAACAACCAAAAACATACTAGTCTCTAGTGTGTTCTGTTTGAGCTTAATTCCTTCAAGTAAAGCTCTGGGCTGCTATTTTGTGTTTTGTAATGCAGGGAGATAGCTGAAGCTGTGAAAGCATGCAAGCCTCGCATTCCTCCCTCCTCTGTTTCCGAAGGCTACATGTTGCTGTCAGGTGAGATAGACTGATGCTTCCAAACTTTCTAATCTTCATTCTCTTAAATGTATTTTAAAATTCAAAATGTTACTGAATTTAAAATTCAATCCATATAAAATGTGTGTACTTATAGCCTTCCTATTAAGAAGGGGTTACAAAATCCTTAGTGTTACATTCCTGAAGGTGATGATTAGTTGGGGTAAGTTGTGATGGTATCACAGAAGAGTGGCTGCTCTACCATCCTTGCCTTTTTGAGTGTTGCCTGGCAGCCTGTCGGGAGATAAGTTCTGTATGCTAAAGGTCACACTTGGAATATTGCCACTAGAATGTAACTGGGTACTTGTTAAGAGAGCAGTGATTCAGTCTCCACTTGGATATCTAGTTAGCCATTTTACACTACAACCGAAATCATATACTGTACGTTCCTAGTTGGCATGTGCTGTTACGACAATCCTTTGGATTTCCTTCCTTAGTGCATGGTTACCAACTTAGCTGGTTTGGTTGCCCGCATGAGTTTCCACTTGTACTCAGTGCATATTTACTATGTTTTCTCCTTGTGGGAGATATTGATACTACCTGCTGTGCTGAATTGTTCAACCAGCTCCCGGTCACGTTCCCAGAGGAATCAGGGAGAAGGGTAATCCAGTAAAATAGAGTGGAAAAGAGTGTTGAACTTGAACCAGGGGAACTTGATTTGGACTCTCTGCTTATCTGTGAAGAGTTCTGGGCGATACTGAACCATTCACTATCTTTTACCTTAATGTATCTCACAGAGTTGTGAGAATAAAATGGTTGATGGTTGAGGCTGTCTAATGAAAGTAGTGGGGTTGTGTTGGTTGCAGTGGCTTTTAACTCTAAAGCTTGCTCCCAATAATGGATAGATTTCCAGGTCTCCTGGTCACCAGTGTTCCCTGTAAGAATTAATGCCTTTGCGTGGAGCCGTCCTGTGCTGGTAGTCTGCAGTGATGTCATCACGTCATCATTACCAACTTCTGGGTCAACCGAGCTCCACGTTGTACAGTCACACACCTTTTGAGGGAATGCTGCTGGTCACTCATCTGTTTCCCCCCTTCCAACATCTCTTTGCCCTTCTTTTGCCCTTGCACTGCCATAATTGGGAAGTGCAGTCATAGTATCCTAGCTGTACAAGGTACAATGCTGCCTGATTGCTATGCTTTTTTAATGTGAATACTGGCATGCTGTACTGCCATGACAACACATTCCACTGATGCAAGGGAAATGATTGATCCAGTTCCATCCATGTGGCATAACTGAAGGGTAGGATCATGCTGTTAGAAATTTAAACCAGGATATCCATATGTAAATCTGAAAGTTGTCCGGTGTACCTTATGTCACGTGGTATGCTTTATATATGAGCGACATCTACTAGGGGTCCATGTTGATTGGGGTAAAACTCCATTGCTTGTTTTTCAACCAGTGTTGTTGTTATTTTTTCCTATATGATTATGATTATTCAACTGTCCCTTTTTAAGGTCTGGAACCCTTCAGGATTGGCCAGTATACCAACTTTGTTAACATTGGCGAACGCTGCAATGTTGCAGGATCAAGAAAGTTTGCCAAACTCATCATGGCAGGCAATTACGAAGTAAGTCCTCAACTTACTTTTGAGATTATCCTTCAAGCATATTTTACACTGCGCAATCGTACCATTTAAGAGTAATCTAATTTGCAGTTATTTATGTATATTTCTACCTCCACAGGGGCTGCTAAGGTGACACACAGCAGTAACTTATTATTTCGATGTATATCCCATTCTATCTAATAGGTTCAGAGTGGCTTACAGTATTTTTTTTTCCTTCATGTTAAATGTTGTTATAGGGCAGTTGATGTTTCTATGGCCAATGTGAAGGGGAGGGACACAGCTCAAAGAGGCACCAGCGGGTGATGGTGATTCTTCACCTTGCTGGCTTTTCTTTCCTCTCTTCTGCCTCTTCTTCCTTACAAGGCAATTAGATGCTTCTGTGGTCACTGTGCAGAGGGAGGAGTGTAGGCCTCACACTCACTCACATTTATTTCCCAGGTGATGTTCTATGCTGGTAAATTTCTAGAGCAGTGGTTCTCAAAGTGGTGGGTCACAACCCACCATTGGGACCAAAAGCTGTCCCCTGCCCCCTCAAGGGTGGGGGACAGCATGGTGGTGGCGGCAATTCCAGGGATCGCCACTGGCATCGGGGGGGGGGGGAGTTATAAAAGGTGATTTGTGCACTTACCGGAGGTCCTGGAGCTCTCTGGAGGGTTAGGGAAGGCTTGCACCACCCTCCGCAGGCCTCCCTGAGTTTTAAATCGCTGCTCTGTGGCAATTTATGACTAAGTCCGGTTTTTGAGGAAACCGGAAGTGGTCATAAATCACCACGGAGTGGCGATCTAAAGCTCGGGGGGGACTGCGGAAGGTAGCAAGGCCTCCCCAAACCCTTCAGAGGGTTCCAGGACCCACCCGGTAACTGCACTAAATCACTAAATCACCTTTGTTTCCCAGCACTGGCAGCAATCCCCAGTATCGCTGCCGCTGCTGGCCCCACCCCTGCAAGCATTCAAAGTTCTCCCCGCTTCGTAGGGAGAATTTTGAGAACCACTGTTCTAGAGTTCCAAAATGTAGTCTTTTTGGTACGACGTGAAACAAAATATTGCTGCACTTTTCCTCTTGCAAAGATGAGAGTGTGTTGTGCAAGCAGGTTTGCCTGTGTGATAGGCCTCAAAGTAGTCGGGTGTCCCAAAGTGTGTGCTGGGATTGCTGATAGACAGCAGTGGAGTCATGATTCCTGACTACTTGGGTCCAGCTACTGTGGGCTTAAGATGCAGTGAGAGTGGAAAGAAGTGGCCTGAGTGTGGCTCAGGTGAACACATGACAAGGGAATCTTGTGGGTATGGGTAATAATGCAAATTTCATTCGGCCCTTTCCTATGCAGATTTCCTCCAGCCCCTAGGGAAGGTATAAAGGATCAACATCATTGCCTCCACATACATGGTTTCTGCATTTATGCATTGCTGGGGCGGTGTGGGAAGAAACTGCAGAGAAGCCAGTTCCGCACTGCTGTGGTAATATGTGAATTAGGCCTCAGAGGCAGAAAAGAAAGCATTGAGACACATAAAGACTATTTCAGCTGAACACATTGTGTGGAGTGGAAAGTCAATTTGGGAGTGTGTGAGCCAAACCATAGTATTAGCAGAGAAGATAAATCCGCCCTAAACCCACCAGAGACAATGGTCTACAATTTTTTTTAAGAGGCAAAATCTGCTCATTGCTGCTCATCTACAATTCCAGATTAGGATAGAGAGGAGAAAAGGAATTTTTGCAAGGTTTAGTCTCTATTTAGTTTTTTTTTTAATTATAAATTTTTATTCCTCTGTAGGAAGCACTAAGTGTGGCCAAGGCCCAAGTCGAGATGGGAGCACAAATTTTGGATCTCAATATGGACGATGGAATGCTAGATGGGCCAAGCGCTATGGCTAGATTCTGCAACTTCATTGCTTCAGAACCAGACATTGCTAAGGTTGTATACGTTGCTTCTGATGTCATGTTAACATGGGTGTTCTTGCAACAGGAGGTGGAAGTTCAGAAAATAGTTTCTGTGGTTTACTTGTGCATTGCACTGAGGAATCTTTCAAAGTTGTGTCCCCTCTGGCAGTGCATACTGGATGTGTAGAGAAATGAGAGATGAAATTGTCATCCAGTAGAAAAGAGACTTTCTTACCTCATTCATTCTGAAGTGTGCTTTTTCTTTTGGCCATCCAGCTGGCTTATGCCACTTGGAAATTGGCAAAAAACTGCTGCTCCCAATGTTCTTTCTTTAGCTGTACTTTTTGTGTCCTTCATAAATCTAAATGTCTCTGTATGACACATACTGTATTGCTTTTACGTATAGGAAATCTTAGTCTGCAAAGAGCATTTTAAAATAAGTTCTTGAAAGAGAAATGTAGGTGGATCTTTATATGTGTAGTCTGTGTATATGTAATGTTTTGCTTTATTTTTTCTTGTATTGATGATAAATGTGCAGGGCTATGTGCTTCCCTCTCATTCCCACATACTTAAGTTGGAACTGTTCGCTTGTCCAGCTGCCTATTGAGTGTTGCTATCTCTGGTTTACTTGAGATTTGCAGTAGGAAAATCTACATACTATAGTTTTTAAATATACAGGAGCTGTCAAATTCAGGAATTAGGACCCCGGTGTTAGAGCTTCCTCTTATCAGCTCTGGTGATAGGTAGAATACGGATGGCTAGACCACAGAATATTTTAGAAATATGGGCACAGGGAATACCAAATCTGTTGTGCTGACAGATATTTCAGTGACTTCTGTCTCTGTGTGGTAACAAAGTAACTGCACGTTGCTTTGGGTTGCTGGCTTCTGGCTCAAAGAGCCTTCCCCCCCCATGTGCCTTTAAATTCATATCTGGTATATGCCCACTGTTATAATAATGAGAAGTCACATTTTGCCCAACTTTTTTCCTTAATTTGAATTAGTCTTGGCACAATTGCCATGCCAAGGGGGGAACGTTAGTTTATGAGAGTAATTGGAAAGGTGTGCGACCACTGTAGGTTCCTTGGCTATTTCTTTTAACCTTGGAATGTGAACATTATTTTATGTGTAATCATTCTGCTTTCTCTCCTCAAGCATCTTAGACAGCACTGTGTTGATGTGCTTCACTTGGTATTAAAGAAAGCTATTCTTAGTTTGCCTTAATAATGCCTAGATTTTTTTGTGATTAATATCAGGTGCCGCTCTGTATTGACTCTTCGAACTTCTCAGTGATAGAAGCTGGGTTGAAGTGTTGTCAAGGCAAATGCATTGTAAATAGTATCAGTCTGAAGGAAGGTGAAGATGACTTCCTAGCAAAAGCAAGAAAGATAAAGAAATATGGCGCAGCTGCAGTAGTGATGGCCTTTGATGAAGTGGGTCAGGTCAGTGCCACTTTCCTAACATACTAATGATTGGCCTCCCAGAAAGGTCATAGAACACTTTTTGTTGTTGTTCAGTCGTTAAGTCGTGTCCGACCCTTTGTGATCCCATGAACCATATCCCGCCAGGCCGTCCTGTCCTCCACTATCTTCCTGAGTTCACTCATTTTCATGTTGGTTGCATCGGTGATGCTGTCTAACCATCTCATCCTTTGCCTTCCCCTTCTCCTTTTGCCTTCAATCTTTCCCAGCATCAGAGTCTTCTCCAGAGAGTCCTCTCTTCGCATTAGGTGGCCAAAATATTTGAGTTTCAGCCTCAGTACCTGTCCTTCCAGGGAACAGTCAGGGTTGATTTCATTTAGGATTGACTGATTTGATCTCCTAGCAGTCCAAGGGACTCTCAGGTGTCTTCTCCAGCACCACAGTTCGAAAGCATCTATTCTTTGGCACTCAGCCTTCCTTATGGTCCAGCTCTCGCAACCATACATTGCTACTGGGAACACCATCGCCCTGACTATACGAACTTTTGTTGGCATGGTGATATCTCTGCTTTTTATTATGCTGTCTAAATTTGCCATAGCTTTCCTTCCAAGGAGTAAGTGTCTTTTAATTTCATGGCTGCTGTCTCCGTCTGCAGTGATCTTGGAACCCAAAAAAGTAAAATCTGTTACTGCTTCCATTTCTGCCCCTTCTATTTGCCAGGAATTGATGGAACCAGATGCCATGATCTTAGTTTTATTAATGTTGAGTTTCAAGCCAACTTTTGCACTCTCCTCTTTCACTCTCATCAAGAGGCTCTTTAGTTCTTCTTCACTTTCTGCCATTAGGGTGGTATCGTCTGCATATCTGAGGTTGTTGATATTTCTCCCGGCAATCTTGATTCTGGCTTGCGATTCATTCAGCCCTGCATTTCTCATAATGTACTCTGCATATAAGTTAAATAAGCAGGGTGACAGTATACAGCCTTGCCGTACTCCCTTCCCAATTTTGAACCAATCCCACCGGTAATCTGGTAATGCAACAAAGAGGGAACCAAAACAACAAGACAAGGAATATCTGATAACACTGAGTTAGGACAGTTATAAGAATACTGATCATGACGGTTTCTTGTGTATGCCACAGGTCTGCTAGCTTCAGCAATATAACTTCACCCATGTGCTTTCAGAGTAACCTCTGGTTAAATAATTTCCAGTTACCTTCTAAATACAGTAAAGGTAAAAGTAAAGGTAAAGGTATCCCCTGACAATTAAGTCCAGTCGTGTCCGACTCTAGGGTGTGGTGCTCATCTCCATTTCAAAGCCGAAGAGCCAGCGTTGTTCGAAGACGCCTCCGTGGTTATGTGGCCGGCATGACTCTCCTTGCCGCAGCGCGTAGCATGCAGCTGGAACACGGAGCGCTGTTTACCTTCCTGCAAGCGGTACCTATTTATCTACTTGCATTGACATGCTTTGGAACTGCTAGGTTGGCAGGAGCTGGCCAAGCAACAAGCGCTCACCCCGTCGCGGGAATCGAACTGCCGACCTTTCGATTGACAGCTTATGGTTCAGCGGTTTAACCCGCTGCGTACTAGATCCTAACTTGGATTTTGCATGGTTAACAGTGATCTGTAGTTGGTTTGTTTTTTAAAGGATTAGGCAAATGTATGGAGAACAGATCTTTCAGTAGTATTAGCTGTGGCAGTTAAATTGAGTCTCGAAATTCAGAGGCAGTGTTTGACTGACTGCCAGTTTCTGGAGGAGAAGCTGGGGGGGGGGGGGTTGATACCTTCGTACTCAGCTGTGAGCTTTCTATAAGCACCTGTCTGGTCACTGTTGAAAACGTGATGCTTGACTGGTGGGCTGATCTAGAAGATCTCTTGTGGTATATTTTATTCTCTGTAATGATAGGCAGATATATTGTGTTTTTCTGGCTTCTTGAGGAGAAGATGTCATCTTGTTGTTGTGTTAAGTTTTTCTGATCAGGGCAAGCTACATTCCTGTTTGTAATCCCAACTAGAAGTAGTGCAGATGTTACTGCGGTGAGCTAATTTGAAGGATTTCTCAAAAAATATTAAGCATGGAAAGAAGCTGGTTTTCCCAGGTGTGTGTGTGTGTGTGTGTGTGTGTGTGTGTGTGTGTGTGTGTGTGTGTGTGTGTGTGTGTGTGAGTGTGAGAGAGAGAGAGAGAGAGAGAGAGAGCGTCTTTTGAAAGCTTCTGGGGGGGGGGGTTTGTCCTCAGGCAAAGCCTGGCACTGAGCTCCTTGTGGCACTCTGGCATGTACCCTTGTGCACGCGCACACTACCTTAGGAGCTGTTTGTTGGCTCTCAGCACCTGTCTTTCGCCACCAGCAGGGGTCTCTCTGCACGTTCATTCTGAGGAAGGTGTATCCAAGGCAGTAGCTGCTGGAAGAGATGACAACAGCATGAATCTGATCCCTCAATCCCTGAGGCATCTGGTGGGGCCACTGTGTGATACAGGAAGCTGGACTAGATGGGCTTTTGGCCTGATCCAGCAGGGCTCTTCTTATGTTCTAATCTCTCCCCTTCCATTCTTCAGCAAATGGAATTCCTCAGAGGCTCCTGTATCATTGCAGACGCCTCTGAGGAAGTCAATTGTGAATAGGGAGGGTGGGAGAAAGCAGCAATGATGTGAGTTGTTGGAGTGATTCACATCACTGTTGTTGCCAGGGGCTTCGGGGGTCAGCTGGATGGGCCCTTGCAGACTTGGGGGCCCTCAGCCAGTACCCAACATGACCATGTTGAGTCAACCCTTACACTGTTGTGGCTGAACAAGTGGTTGAAAAGGCAGGGAGTCGGCACAGAGCTGGGTAAAAGAGGTTTTCTTTGAGGTTTGCCCTTTGAGATCAGAGGGTGAGTTTTTTAAGGGCTCCCACTAATATCAAGTGGACATTCTAGGTATTTGTTTTTGTTGTTTCACTTAAT
This sequence comes from Plestiodon gilberti rubricaudatus, assembly GCA_026170595.1. Classification (NCBI taxonomy): domain Eukaryota; kingdom Metazoa; phylum Chordata; class Lepidosauria; order Squamata; family Scincidae; genus Plestiodon; species Plestiodon gilberti. Next base: position 50,469,813 of record JANXHW010000001.1, on the reverse strand, counting down.
AATTATGTGCCTCCAAATTTTTGGTGACTGTCAGTTTTCTCAACAATACAGTATTCCTCTGTTTACGTAGGTTGCTACCTGCCCGGAATCCTGGTGTCTTAAGTCATGTTAGAGATTGAGTCAAATCAAAATAAAAGGAGCATATATGATTTGGTCTGTTGTATGTTAAAACCATAACGCTGCATTTCTTTCCCACTCTCGTTTTATTTTTCCAGGCTACAGAAACAGAGGCAAAAATTTCAATATGCACCAGAGCCTACAATATCCTTGTTAACACAGTGGGATTTAATCCAAATGATATAATTTTTGATCCCAACATTCTGACCATTGGTACTGGAATGGAAGAACATAATCTGTATGCAGTTAACTTTATTGATGCAACTAAAGCCATAAAAGTGAGTTTGGAGAGGGTTTTTTTTTTTAGTGCGTGCACAATCTTGGAAACATTTGTATATGTTGGCTGGGAGGAAGCAGAGTGCACCAGGATCTAAGCAATGGCTTAAGGAGAACAATACAGTTCTCAGTGCTGTGGTAATGCTTCAACTTCTAATGTCACAAGTACTGAATTATAAATCATATACTAGTGTAAAAATAGCTCAGACCATTAACTGTATTGTAAATATACTTGTAGTAATTAAATGGGGCAATATTCACAAAATTGGTAGTTCAGCGAAAAGGCTTTTGACAAGCCACATGAAAGCTGCCTCATTCAATTAGTACAAATTCCATTATTGTCCATGTATTCCATCTTTAGGCTGACTAAATAGAATATTTTTAAAAAGTGTTTACAATACAAAGTTGTTTGTGTGTGGGTTGCTCATAAATATAGGGTGAAATTATTGTCATTGCTCATTTCTGTCTCCCTTGGTTTGGACTGTTAGTCCAATCTTTCCTTGCAGTCAAGAAAGTGACAAGGGGAAAGAATAGAGTTTCTTTATTTCATTTAGCCACATACCATTCCTGTGAGGTAGGCCAATATTATATGACTGATCATAAATAGAGAATGGGGGTATGGCTTCACCAAAGCACCCACATGCTTTGTGGAAGTTGAATCAAGTTATTGTATACGTGCAGCTTGTAATGTAATGAGCCTCAATGCATGTATATCTCCGCATATGCAGTGATTAACGTGCCATGTGTTACGAACTCTCAATATGTGCAATCTGTGAATTCTTCCTTATAGTCATGAAGCAGCCTTGATGAGGGGCTTGGCCATAGATCTTCATTGTCCATTTTTAGCATTCTCTCTCTGCTAGACCACTCACAGCCTGATCCTGCCTAAGATGCAGTGGCTGGCCGAAATGGCAGGCCGCTGAATCCTAGGTAGGGTGGCCCGCGCTGGCATAGCTAGGGCTCACCTCGGGGGAAGGGGACATTTGTCCCCTTCCCTCAGTATAAGCCCTGGAGGCCCCAATGGGCCTCCTTGAATGCACACCAGCTCTTTGGCTGGCGCACGTCTGGGGAGGTCATATATAAGGCTGGCCCGGGGGATATGGTGGAGTACCTCCTCCTCCCCCTCCCCCTCCCCTGCCACCCTGGCCTGCCCTCCTGCCAACCAGCACAGGACTTACCTGTGTCCGGTGGTGCAGGTCCTGGGGGATGGCACAGTAAGTGGTGCCAGCCTCCACACCAGCGTCGCTTACTCTCGTGATGCTGTGAAAGTGCTTTATGGCACTTTCGCAACACTGAAGGCCGGTGGAGCACGCGCTCCGCCAGCCTAAAATTAGGCAGGATTGCGCTGTCAGTCTCATAGTCACGCAGAAATATCTGAAATGAATGCAAATGCAGCATCAGTCCAACAAATGAGATCTAAGAAAGAAATTTAAGATATTTAATCCATAGACTGATCATCAGCTCCAGTTCTAAAGGGTTTTCAGATTCCAGGAACGATAGAAAATATTACAAAATCTGAGAGCTTGGAGGAAAAAACACACCTCACCAGCTATTAAATATTTTGTATGGGGAAAAATGAATAAACCTGACTTGTTTTGAGACACAAATTGCCTGTTATCTCCCTTTTGCCATAACATAGTTCAGCCCTCTAGTACAGTATCCTGTTCAAATAGATGACAATTACTTGTACTATATATGTAGCTTCCTCCCTTCCTGCTGTTTCTGGGTTGCCCAGGCATTGGCCAGCAGCATTAATATTAATATTAATATATTAATATACAATATTTAGATACCGCCTTTCTTGGTCATTGGATTTCTCCTCTGACTTTAATCCAAGGCAGTGTACATGGGCAGGCTTTCCTAATGGTTCTTTTTACAATATATAAATGTCCAATGTTTCATGAACAGCTATGTTCCAGATGGTACCCTTTTGCAGTCTGGCTTCTCTGCTGGCCATCACTTCCCACGCTCGGCCGACGACTTGGTGACTTGGTCCCTAATTTTTTTGAACTTCAGTGCATGTCCTTCCTGAATTTATGGATAGTGTAACCTCTGAAAGGAAAGTTGGGTTTACACAGTTTATGAACTTGCTGATAGTTCTCATATTGTTGTTAGGAAACACTACCTGGAGCCAAAATAAGTGGAGGCCTTTCCAATTTGTCTTTTTCTTTCCGGGGAATGGATGCTATTCGAGAAGCAATGCATGGAGCTTTCCTTTACCATGCAATTAAGGTAATACAAAACATTGTAATTTGTGACCAGTAGATCTATGTTGTAGTATTTATCTTTTTATTTTATTTTTTCCTTCAATATTCTCAGTATGGAATGGACATGGGGATAGTGAACGCAGGGAACCTGCCAGTGTATGATGATATCCATAAGGAGCTTTTGCAGTTGTGCGAAGACTTGATCTGGAATAAAGATCCAGATGCAACAGAGAAGCTTTTGCGTTATGCTCAGGTAATTTTTATATTTTTTGTCTTCATTACTTTTAAATCAGACATGAGCCATAACATTTAGACACTGATGCTGGGAAGATTAGAAAAATAGTTGCATGAATTTGTCTTTCATGGTGCAATTTTCATTAATTGTTTTTACTGTTTTAAAATGTGATATTTTTTATACTGTGTTTTTTGTATGCATTTTTTTTTCTCTGTTGTAAGCCGCCTTGGGTCCCTTCGGGGAGAAAGGCGGGATAAAAATACTGTAAATAAATAAATAAATTTGTCAGGGTAAAGCCAAGGCAAAACCTGGCTGTACATGATCAGGAGCTGGATGAGAGGTTACCTGACAGCTCTATGGAAGCTTTGTTGAGCGTCCTAAGTAAAGAAGAGAGATGAATATAATAAATAGATAATTAACAATATCAAGAGCTGTTATGCTCTTTGCAAGGGCATTCTGTGTGTGCTGCTGTTGCTATAGTAGAGCATACTGTTAGGTGTTGATCTGCAAGTGTATATATGTGGTATTCTCAATGCTTTTCAAAGTCAGGCTATGCATTCAGAAGCATGATGTGGCAGCCTTCTCTTTTGCTGATGGGGGAGGGTGGGAAGAGGAGCTACCACCAAAGATAAGTTCTTCCTCTCACCAAGATAACCCCTCCCCCCCGGCAAAAGAAGGGGCCGACCACTCTCATGTGCCAAGGGCTCTCTGAGACATTGTGCTGGCACGGAGGCAAAAGTCGTTATTTGCTCAAAAGTTTGCATCTTGAGGAACAAGTTAAGGAAGAAGAAGGGAGCAAAATGATATGCTGCACAAAAATCTAAAGGAGAAAAGTAAGGTGGGGACAACGCTTTGTGTGAAAGTAGAACTTGGGAATGATTTCTCAGTCCTATACATTTCTTGGCATAGTACTGTGGAAGTTATTCATTTCTAATGCACCTTTAATATGCAGAAGGGTTTATGACTATTTGTCCTTATGTCAGAGTTGTGAGGTTGGTCACTGTTCTCATTTTGCAAACGAAGAACCTTGAGGCAAGGTCTTGACATCGGGTCCTGTAAGAGAGGAAAATAAGAGAAGTCTTTTCCCCAAAAAAGAGGATGATCTGCTCTCAAGCTGATGAACGCTGTAGTGTTCTAATTCTGTAAGGTTTTTGATTCATTAGCAATCCATTACGTGGCTTAACATAAACTATAGCCAACAGGAACTGTACCAACGCCAAATTAATTTGTTATGTTCTTAAAAGGAATTGCTGCTAGGTTGGCCAGGGATACATTTAAATTAAAGTCCCAGAAGAAAAAAAATATAATGCTTCACTCCTTCCAGAATTTCTTTTTGTTGTTGTTGGAGCACTTGTGGTTTAATGCCTTTTTCTATGTTGAGAGCAAAGACCTTTTCATTTCTTATAGAGCAGTGGTTCCCAACCTAGGGGTTGGGACCCCCAAGGGGGTTGCAAAGTGGTTTCTGGGGGGGGGGGGTCATGGGATGTTGGCTGGATGGCCACACCCAAGATGGTGGCTCAGTCCTTCCCCCTCCCACTGCAGAGAAAGAACTGTCTGATGCTCTCTTGGGGCTTGTTTGCTCACCTTGTGTTACTTTCTGCTTACCTGTTAGCATCTCTGTTAATATTAGCTCATTCCTCCCCCCCCCCATGAGGCAGCTTATGAGTACAAGTTTAAAAATGGGATTTATTTTTTAAAACTGTGATTTATTAAACAGTGTAACTTGTTGAAAAAATGACATCACTTCCTGGCATCACTTCCAGTTCTAGGTCTTAGGGGGGTCCCGACAGATTGTCATTCTACAAAAAGGGGTCCCAGTGCTAAAAAGGTTGGGAACCACTGTTACAGAGCAACAAGCAGCCTTGTCTATTCAGATCTGTCTGTGCAGGTATGCTGACTCTTTGGACTGACTCTTAGTGGCACTTGAAGGTTCTCCAGGTTTGAGATATCCTGACCAATTCATTTCTTAAGTACAAGAGAATGTAGCAAATGCATATTTTCTTTTTTAAGGTATCTGCTTGTTGAAACAAAAACTCTAACTTTCCAACTTTCATTTTGACCCTCAATCCCAGACTCATGCTCAAGGAGGAAAGAAAGTGGTGCAGACTGACGAGTGGAGAAGTAGCCCTGTAGAAGAAAGGCTGGAGTATGCACTTGTCAAGGTGAATTTATATGCATCTTTCAATATGAAAGCCAGTAAGGTTCAAAATCAGATCTTTTCAACAAATTCCTCTTACATTAAAGCTAGACTTGCTTTAGTGATCCATCTGTATCTCTTGATTGAAATATTACTTGAGAAAGTTATTGGAAAGTGGTACATTTACATCAGGCTCCAATTTACAGTTTCTCAGGTTCTTCCTATTTGCTCAGGATTTCTCCATGATGAAAGGAGAGACATAGTGAGAGACATTCAGATATAGGAGAAACAGACAGAAACATATCTTGAAGAGTGACTATTAGCTTTTTCTTACAGGCTTATTTTCCACAATATCATCAAATCAGCTTTCATGTCATACAGTGTTTTTGATCCATAGGTAATTAAACATGAAATACTATTTACCTGAGTGAACTTGCAACTTTTTTGGTACACTTACAGTGCAATCCTGCGCAACTACAGGTCAATGGAGTGAGCGCTTCACTCACGATTGGCCAGCCAGGCGATTGGGGCAATTGGCCAGCCAGGCCCAGGAGGGGGGCGGGGATATTGGCGGCGCGTTCCACCATATCCCCATCCCCTTCCCGGGCCAGGCCAGCCTTACACGACTTCCCTGGGCATGCACCAGCTCTGGAGCTGGTACACATCCGAGGAGGCCTATTGGAGCCTCCGGGGCTTACACTGGGGTGAACGCCATCCCCTCCCCCTGAGGTGAGCGCCGGCACAGCCCGCATCCTGACTTGGATGCAGCGGCCGGCCCTTTAGGCCAGCTGACGCATCTTAGACAGGACCTGGCTGCCCGTGAGTCCAGATTCCTAGATTTAGGTTTCCTACCAAGTTTGTTTTGACTGATCAAAACTCTAGGTCTTGTCTATCTAAGGTCATGTTAGCAATCTTCTTGTAACCTGTAAATTGAGGCTGATGTTGAACATAGATCCATGTATGTTAAAAGTGACTTCAGACTAATCTTTAGTTAGACTGAAATTTATCAGGCTCACTTTAGCTTTAAGATTGTTACATTCCATTAACTGTGCTAATCAAATCTTAAGGTTTTGGTATGGAGAGGGCGTCATTCCTGTAACCCATTATCTGGGTTTTTTTTTTTTTTTTTAAGATACTGGAGGACAACTCTCAGTGCAATTATATAATTGGCTGTTTGAACACACTGGAATTGTTATGGAATCCCTCAAAAGTGGATGCTTTGATGAAATCAAGACTAAATGATTAAACATTAACTTATAAGTGATTGCTCCTGCTTTCTAAAACCTGGCAGAATCTACAAATGTTTGCATATTTTTCAGCAAAAAAACTTGAGTGGGGTACAGTCTACCCCCAGAACCTGGGGAAGGTTTGCTAAGGAGGGGAGGGGAGTCTTTTCCCCTCTGCTTTATCATGCCTTCTTCATCCTAAGTGTTTGCAGGTCCCCGCTTCTATTAATCTATATATATAAAAGAACAAGTCCTGACTGACTGACTCACTGACTGACTTGTCACCGCCTAGCCCAAACCCCTGGACCTAGACACGTGAAATTCGGGGAGCACGTTCCGTCCATGACGTAAGCACCCACTAAGAAGGGATTTTTAGAAATTCCGCCCCTAAGGGGGCGAAAAGGGGTGCAATGCGTTTTCAGGGATTCCTCTATCTCTCAGGCCTGATGAGATATCCGCTTGGTTTTGGCTTACAAAAGTTACCCGTCCAAATGCTGAAAAACATATTTTGGGATTTTGCCCTAATCGACCCAGAAAGGGCGAATCTAGATTCGGGGGTCAGTCATAGAACCCTTTGTATCTTCTGTGTTTGTGGAGCTATAATGTTCCTTTTTGGCAGGCGGGTGTCTTTGGATAATCTTTAGAAACGGTTTTTTGAAATTTTACCCCTAAAGGGGTAAAAAGCGGGTCAAAGAAAAAAGAGGTGACATCACCGCCCAGCCCCAACCCCTGGGCCTAGAAACGTGAAATTCAGGAGTACGTTCCTTCCGTGACGTACCATGGAACCATGACTTGATGGAACCATGACTTGATGGAACCATGACTGTTAGTAAATGCAGGGTGTTGTCTTACATGGGGTAGTTGTGCTACATTTAATTGGTTCATTGCAATCAAATGAAAGTTTATTGGAGACAAAATGGATTTAAAGTACTTACAGCCCGTAGTGAAGCACAGGCATCACGCTAGTATAATATAAACATGCAATGTTATACCCCCACACATTAATATTATGTTGTTTTTTTTTTCAGGGCATTGAGAAATATGTGATTGAGGACACAGAAGAGGCTAGATTAAACAATGAAAAGTATCCCAGACCTCTGCACATAATTGAGGGGCCTTTGATGAATGGCATGAAAATAGTTGGTGATCTTTTTGGGGCTGGCAAGATGTTTCTGCCACAGGTAAAGAGCAACAAGATGCATCTACTAGCTGTCATAATGTATCTATGAAAAGGGGCAAGTAAATAGATAATGTAAACATCTGTATCAGGTCGGGCCAGTCATCTCTTTGACCAGATACTGTCCCTGACAGATCTGAATGCTTAGAGAAAAAGTACCAATGTTCCATTAGTTAACAACAGTTAGGGATATATCCTGGAATGGTTGCTTCTTTCATCCTACCTTACAGATAGCCACCTGCCCAAGATGAGTAACAATTGCTTCCTTCCTTGTAGCTTGCTGGTTCCATGGCTCAGAATGCCCTGTGATATATGCCAGTAGGCAAAGCTGCCATCTACTCCATTAATTTGTCTAGCTCTTCTTTATATTCATTGATGCTGTTATGTTCACAGTTCACCTGTTTCCTTTGTGTATGTATTAAATTCTCCTTTTATGTACAAGTGCAAACAACTGTTCTCTTTCTCTCCAATCCACTAATATTTCATACGCATCACAGGACCAACTTAGCAGATGTGGGCCCTAGCCAGAAGCTTAGGTGCATGGCTCATTGTGCAGGCTGGCAGCTGTTTTGAAGAATTCCCTTGGTACAGGCATTGTCCACTTTCCAACTTGCCTGCATAATGATTGAGAAAATCCACAGAGATGAAACTTGGAATAGATCTAAGGAGCAAAAAGACACATTAATGTGGCCCATGGGGACTATTTCGATCAACCAGCAGGATATGGTGAAGGAGGTGGAAGTACTGTTAGAGTCAAAATAGAGTCGTTTTCTAAAGGACGCCATTTTACTATGCTATTCAGTGCCTGAAAACTTACGATGCTTTGCTATGATAAATATATATTTTATTATGCTGTAATTGATGCATATTGGTTATTGATTGCTAGGCTTGATGAATGAAAAGATAGCCCTTTTTACTCTGTCTCCCCTTAACTGCACCCCCCCCCCCCGAATTCTATTAAAAGACAAAAAAAAGTGTAAGGAGTGTGGGTGAGTGTTTGGCCAGACTAAAAGAGGGAGACATCAGAAGAGACACTAACACAAACACAGACTCTAGGTTGCTAGAATAAAGGGGCCCCAATGGCAAAAAAAAAGGAGGGGAATAAAGAGACAAGGGCTGGTTCAGTATGAACTGTATAACGTTCTAACCAGTTACCTATACTAACCACCATGAGGCCTCTTAAAATCAGATATACCGTATTTTGTCAAGGCCAAAGAGATGCCAAGATACACTAGGAGAACGGAGAGGCTCTGATCAATGGAAGACTGCCTTGTCAAAACTCAAGACGAAGAGAAAAGGGAGTAGCCAAAGCTGGAATGTACAGTAGGGCCTCTTGGAACCAGATGTAGCACAGAGAGAGTTCTGTGTACCTCTGCCCACCCCCACCCCTACCCCAAGAAGCTTGTTGTGTATCTATCCTGAGGGTGTGCCAACTCAGACAAGTTGAGGTGGAATCTTCCAGCCCAAGAGACAGAGAGGAGTCATACCTAAAGAAGACCTCCCCCTTCCAGGAGGAACTGCCCCAAGGGGATAAAGGGGAAACCCAAGAGAGCAGAGGAAGACGACCCACCATCATCATTCTTTTGGACAATGGATTTCTGGTTAGCCTTGAGAGAGAAAAGAAAACATCGTCATCATGTGTTCTCCCAACCAACGTTGTGTGATCATCTTAGTGCTGCGACAGTACAACATATGATTGGCCAGTAGTAGGAAAGTGATGTGAGAGAGTGAATGGATATGTAAGGAATATAGCAGCTTGCATTATGATGTAATCAATAAAGCTGGTTTAAATTGGTATCGCTGTTTGGAGAAGTCTCTTTCTCCCAGAGTGGATAAGAGAGATTCCCCTTTCTCCTCTTGCTTTCTGGGTGTTGAAATGAGAGGGACCAATCAACCCTCCTCCCTTCTTTCCCCAGAGCAGGCTCAAATTGGACCTGGGCTGTTTTGGACCTAAGAGTACATTTCAGTTGTAACGTGTTGGTGTCCAGCAGGGTTTTTTTTTAATTATGTGGTAGTATTTATTTTCTTTCAACGTATCCTTAACAAGTTTTGCAATCGCTGCAGTATTTCATTGTTTTGATCTGTCTGCTCAGGTGATCAAGTCTGCTCGAGTTATGAAGAAGGCCGTTGGTCATCTCATTCCCTTCATGGAAAAGGAAAGAGAGGAAATGCGTGCATTGTTGGGTAACACAGAAGAAGAGGCAAGTTGCATGCTGCAGTGCTTGGTTCTCTTAAATGAATTTTCACTACAGTGCTTGGTTCTCTTAAATGAATTTTCACTACAGTCGTGTTAGAGCTTTGGAGGTTATGCATAGCAGAATTCGTGTGAGGCAGGAATTCACGCAATGCCATTGCAGTGACTTCTGTGAACAGGAAAGTCCTCTATAAGTCCCCTATTAAGTGCACAAATAAGTGGCTGACTGGAACACACAACTGGCCCGTTGACCAGGTGTCAATAAAGACAGACACAGAGTTGCGGTGAGCATTCCAGCACAGGGTTCCATCTTGGTAAACTTGCCGCATAACTGGTTTGACATTTTACTGATTATTCCTCAGCCTCTCCCCAATCATTTTTGTACTTATAGATATGCATAAAATCAGGAATAAGCATACATTTTTTGTCCCTGCAAAGTGAGTCAGCTTCTCTTCATCTTTGTTCTTCAGTTGACAGACGTTCTTCCATAGCAAATGCTGACATCTCTGTCAAGTTCCTCCCCACCCACCCCACCTCCTCCTCTGCTTCTGGTGGGCTGCTTGGTTATTCTTGTGTTTTAAAAGATTGATGTTGATATCGTTATACATTTAAACAATCATAAGGTTCAATTTTTTTTAACTCTTAAGCATTGTGTTTAAGCTGAAAAATTACTGAGGGGGAGGGTGCTTCATGATACTTTGCACAGCCCTTTCTGCTTAGGGCTGTCAACTTGTCCCTCCGAGCTCAGTCCTCAAGAAAAGACTGTACATGTGACAATAACAGGGTGGGTGAGCTTTCCAGCAAAGTGGCCCCTGTTTTTCTGGATGCCTGTAAGCACCCATAGGAAGCATATGTTCAACGTGTCCGTGTCCCCCATTGGAAAGAATCTGGGCTGGCAAGAACTTGAGGGTCTGTTCTGTAGCAGAATTTTTCATCCCTAACAAGCATGAAAATGAAATAACAGCAGTTGTAGTTTAAATTGTTGGATAGATTTAGTAACAGATTGAGAACTTCATGCTATCTTTGGCATCTGGTAAGAGACCATAATGAGCTAAGAGGGAAAAGACTAAAAAATGTTTAAAACAATCAAGAGCTAGCTAAGGAATTATGTTTAACTTCACAGACTAAAGCCTGTGACACACCAGCTGTGCTGTGGAGCGTTGCGTAGAGCAGCATCCATGTGTGGCTGGAAAATCTCGGTGTGTCACGAGATTGCAAGGCAACGCAGGAGAGCTGCGTTGCAGTGCGAACAAAGTTGAACAAATTGAACTTCGGCCAATGAGAGGCCGCATTTAGTGTTGTGGGGACGGAACACGGAGCAACACGTTGGCCAACTGGAGTTGAGGTGTGTTTTTGTTTTAGCCAATCCTCTTCCACCCACAAGTGACCAATCATTGGGAACATTGAAGTGCGGAAGCACTCCGTTGTAGATAGGATGCATTGCGGTGCGACACAACGGCTAATCTTGGGCCACATTGCGTCGCAACGCACCAGGGGGCAGGTGGTGTGTCACAGCCTTTATACTGAGAGAGAGAGATTAGACCAAGTATAACTGCTTGCTAGGACTAGGGGCAAGAGAAAATGGTGATAACGAAATCATAACACTGCTTTCTGCTAAAAGATCTGCAATAAAATAAAACCAAGTAATGTTGCGTCATTCTTCATCTGCTGACACTGTACAACCTATACCACCTACCTAGTACACTTTTAAAGTGGTTACAATTGATAAAAATGAGAATTTTGGAATAAAAACACAACACCGTTTTCTGCTATTTCATATAGCATATGAAATATATATACTGTACAAGATACAGGTATCTTGTTGTCTTATGTGCTCCCTGAGGCATCTGGTGGGGCCACTGTGAGATACAGGAAGATGGACTAGATGGGCCTTTGACCTGATCTAGCAGGGCTCTTCTTATGTTCTTATTTTGTTTAAACACCGAAATCTGTGAAAAAATAAAAGCATTTTCTTCCACCTCTAGCTATGACTTGATGTGCGTGACAGACTCTTCTCCTAGGTATTCTAGAACCTGCTATTACTAGCAAATAAGGAGAGAGAAAAGCATTCTGTTAACCCTCAACTATACTTATTAACAATAAGAGCACATTCCGATACCCAGTTTCAAAATAAGATGCATTTTGGCTGGCATGGGTTCTCTCTAGAGTGCAGTTTACCTCTGGTGCAGTAACCACAGTGAATATAGAACACTGATTATTATGTTTTAGAATAGCTGTGTCTGAATGACTGTGTCTGCAGGCTTGTGCCAGGATTGAAAAGGAAATTTATTTGGTTCTGTTCCCAGGATTGGAATGCTCCAGTTCATTAATGCTTGAAATTCTCTTATTCCTATGTACAAAACATCTTGAAATCAAACCGTGTGCTGTTGCAGTGCTATTTGGAGCTGGGTGTTTTGTCTTCTCCTTCCGTCCTCATTGTGTTTGTTTTAGAACTTCCATCACCGATTAAACCTACAATCGTTGTTGGACCATACCAGTATCTATCCATCTATCTTTCTTTGAGCCTAATTAAGTGAATTTGCCTTTTAACTCCAGCTGTGCAAGCTTTTCAGCGTTCCTGAATATAATGCAGAATGATGCTGGATAGCGCAGTCACTTGGCACAGTCTTTAAACGTTCATTCCTCCCAAAGTTTGCCACTTTAGGAGGGCAGAGGAGATTAATCATTATGGTAAAAACAATGTCTCTTGGGCATCAAGGATTTTCAAAGAAGATTATCAGAGACTTAAAGAGCTTCTTAGGCTCAAACTGTATACATCATGGTGGCAGCTCAGATTGCTTAAACCCAGCTTTATATAACAGATGGGGAGGGTTGGGGCACTGATTTTAATAACAAATGGAGGAAGCACAGATGGAGTAGTTGAATTCTCCCCCACCTCCAACGGCCTGTTTTCCTACAGTCCATTACCAGAACTTCTTTTTTCCCCCAGTTGGACTTTACTACCAGAACTGAACCTTCCTGAGGGAAAAGGGCCTTGAAGGAGGGAGGGAGGTTCAGCTCCACCCGCATATGCAGCCCCTTTTCTCTTAAAATTGGACTCCCTCCCCTCCCCCATGACTGGGACAGCCATGTATTACAAAAAGTGTACCACCATCACATGTGGTTTGAGTCTTATTTGAGAGCTTATGTCTGAAGGAATTAACAGAAAGGCTTTACCAAAATTTACCAACAAATACCTTTACGAACAGACGAATTGTATACATTGAACAAGTCAGCAGAGTTAGATGAAAATGCATCATTCTCATTTTTGGTTGATATCATGTTATATCCTGCTGTAATTTGGTTTTGTTTATATGCTAGGTTGCCTCTTGGTTCTTTATTGCAAAATATAAGGTGGATGTGGTGCAGAGTGCTTGGATTTGGGGACACACACACACACACACACACACACACACACACACACACAGAGGCGTATCAGCAGGGGGGCGGCACCGCTCTGGGGGCGGGTGCCGCTCCGGGGGCGGGGGGCGACCCAGCTTACGCAGGCGCTCCGAGGCCTTCTCCGTTTTAACGTTCTGCACATGTGCAAAACAAGGAGAAATAGCGCAGCGCGGCAGTCGGCCGCCTTCAGAAAGCCCTGGCCACCGGTCGTGGTGGATGCTCCGGGGCTTTCTCCGGCTCCGAGGCCAGGGGAGAAGGCCTCAGAGCGCCCGCCCGCGTCACCGGGCGGGTGCGCTCCGTGGAAAGACTGGAGTGAGCAGAGCAGCGCCGCCCGGGGCCGAGGAGCCGCCCGGAGCCACTGCTCCGCTCGCTCCAGTCTTTCCACGCCTCTACACACACACACACACACACACACACACACACAGACACACACACACACACACACACACACACACACACACCGCTGTGTGATTCATACAGGTTTGTTTCTGCTTTAAACAGCTGAAAATAACAATTGTCGTGACAGTTGTTCAAATGTGAAATCTTCAAAAACCCAGAGAACATTTTATTTAACTCTTGCAGGAGGACCCTTATCATGGCACGATTGTGTTAGCTACTGTGAAAGGTGATGTACATGACATTGGCAAGAACATTGTGGGAGTTGTTCTGGGCTGCAATAATTTCAGGTACATCTCATGGAGTGTTTTTTTTCCTTTGTATTGTGCAGCTTAATATTTCCTCAGAAGGAGTGAGTGAGAGTTAAAGGTGCATGACTGATTGGGGAATGGGGGCGTGTAACTCATCAGAGAGGATATGACTGAGAGGCGGTGGGTGTTGGGAGTGCTGTGGTTAATTCTAATGTTAGGGTTGATATGACCCCGAACTGTAACTTCGTTGGCTTTTCCTTTCATATAACTGTTAAATAACAACAAAAAAGAGATTTCCTAGTAAAAAGGCAGTATGCAGTCTTCAAAATAAAGAGGGAAGAATGCTGACTAAAGCAATAAAATATGCATCCAAACCACAATTTAAATGCAGCTTAACTGCAGTATTTCTATAGTTTCTGAAACTTGCTAGTTACTGTTCTCACCAGAACGTTTTTTGACTAGGGTACTTTTTATAGGCAATCACAAAGTACAGAAACTTTGGTTTTAGACAAAGTAGAAATTGAAACACATTGATATATTGCTTTCATAGGTATTGCAAAGCTCATGATAATGTTTTGTAATTTGGCAGCACTGAAAACTAAAATGTAATTAGCCAATGGCTTTACAAAATCAAACTGAGAAAAACTTAGGAAGAATCTGTGTTAGGTTTTGGCTTTTTTCTTCACGAAATTGCAGGCATACTGATCAATATTTACTAAAGCAGCATAGTTTTAAAAGGTTAGTGCTGTTTGATTCATTTAGCCATTTTGATGCTACCTGCTGCTTCTCTGGCTTCATTCTAATAGCCTTTATGTCGGATAGGTTTTGACATCCTCATGCTCTATTTGGGCATGCTTTAACAGGTCTAGCAGGAGCACAGATGTTCTGTCCTGTTTAGTTGGAATGTGATCAAATAACCAAAAGGCTGAGAACAGGGATATCACCCAGCTAAGAAATCTTAGCCCATTAATTGTATGAGTTCGTTTATTGATCAATTAATTTGCTTGGGAATTAAAGCCATAGTTGTGAAGCAAAAGGCATACTTTTTTTTTTAAATATGTTATAGCAATGTTTCTCAAACTGTGGGTCAGGACCCACTTGGTGGGTCGCAACCTGATTTCTGGTGGGTCCCCAGGTGATGGAAAGATCAGATAAGTAAATGCCACAAGCCCTGAAGCTATTCAAAAATCAGATAGCTACTAATTGCCGTGCAAAGAGCTGAGCTCTTGCAGTTTGCAAAATAGCTGCTAATTACCCTACAAGCAGCTGAGCTCTTTACTTGTAAATAAATAAATAGATTTATTTATTTATAGATCATGCTTTTTTTTAAGTCTTGTAAAGCTAGGTGGGTTTACAAGAGTGTCATTAAAATAGAGTGTCATTTTAAAAAGTGGGTCCCGGTGCTAAAAAGTTTGAGAACCACTGTGTTATAGAAAAGGCATTCTCTACTCTGTGTGAGGGAGAAATGCTGTTTTTTAAAATGAAAAATGTATACAATTAAACATATGTTTAATCTGCTGTTCAATTAGCCAGGGCATCATTTGTGTCAATCAAGATATTTTTAAATAATTGATTGATCCATGCAGTTAATCAATCAGGCATTCCATTCTCCATTTCCATTATCCATGGATATTGTATAAAGTATGATATGACTCACTAGGACCAATGATGGGACAGGGGTGCATTGTATGTGTATATTGCTCAGTATACAAGATATTTGTATCTGAATGTAGGTAGACAGACTACAGGTATAGGGGGAAGGTATCAAAAGATGGATCCTACAAAGGTAAACTTGTATTTTTGGATCCCTAGAGCAAAACATAATAGAGAGATAAAAAGAATGATTGTTATAAACATTTTTTCAATTTAAAAATATTTGTGCATGTGCAATTGCTCTGAAAGATTTAACTTTCAAAGTGTTCATGTGAAGACTTGTATTAAATCAAGCACATGTTAAGACTTAGTTAAGGGTGACATTTCACATTACAGATGTAACATGTCCAGAGTATGTGTACCTGCAGTGTACCCAGTAGTATCATGTGTTGATACATGCCGTTTATTACTACATGTCAAGAAAACTGAGACCAACCGCATCCTATCTGACTTCTTAGCATAGTTGCTTTTCTTCTTTAAAATGTATAAATGTGGGTGAATTTATTATAATAATGGGTGCAGCTGTAGCTGAGTCTTTGGAGGAAATATGAATGGTGTTGTAGATGGATTCGTTTGGGAGGAATGGAGTGATAGGAAAAGCCGAGGCCTGACAGCTCAGCTGTCTAGGAAGATTATAAATCCAAATACCATTCACTTTTGGCCTCTCTAACATAATAACTGATCTTCACAATACTTTATAGCAGAATTGGATTAATTATGCATACACATGATGACTAGATCAGTATCTTTTCCCCCTCTCAGAGTTGTTGATTTGGGAGTCATGACTCCATGTGACAAGATACTCAAAGCTGCTCTTGAAAACAAAGCAGGTATGAAGGTGTTTCATCTGCATTCTCCAGTTGTATTCTTGACCGTATTGGAATTATGCTCCTGAACTTGTATCTGAAGAGGCTCAGTGATCTCAAGGAAATACAAAACTCAAAGTAAAAAAATCAGTGCAATTTCAGTTTTGCATTTTTTTCTTAAAGTGAGGTATTTTTACATTATTATAGTGCTCTCAAACTTGTTGGGGAATCAGGGTTGCAATGAACTTAAATAGGTAGCTGAGCTGGATAGTAAGTACTCGTATATGTTTACCTTTTTTTTCTTCAGCCTTGCTGCAACTTTCAATAAAGATATTTAATTTTTTAATCCTGTAGCAATTGAAACCTATTTCATAGATGCTTGCAATGAGGCCTAAAGTGATATCCAGGCTGTGTAGAGTCAGTGGAAAAATGTAGAGAAAACCTATGAGCTTTTGCTCACTGCACAGCTGGCTGATTTTGGCAAATGTCTGAGAGGGGTTCTGAAATCTTAGGTTAAATGGACATATTTTTAACCATTTTTATTTAATAGATATCATTGGTCTGTCTGGTCTCATTACACCTTCTCTGGATGAGATGATTTTTGTTGCCAAGGAAATGGAGAGATTAGATATAAAAATTCCTTTGCTGATTGGAGGAGCAACTACTTCTAAGTAAGTTGGGTCCTTTTTGGTGTGCCCTGGGAAATGTAAATTTGAATTCTGTTATTTTCCAGACTAGAGTATTAATATTGAACATTTAACAGTCTGTCTGTGAGCATTTAGAAAACATGGTGGCGCGTGCTAAGAGTCAGCATGGTTTGCTCAAGAACAAGTCTTGCCAGATAAACCTTATCTGACAGAGTGACTAGATTGGGGAAGATGCTATAGACATAATACATCTGGATTTCAGATAAGCTTTTGACAAGGTTCCCCACAACATCCTGCTGGACAAGCTTGGTGGGATATGAGCTAGCTGATGCTACTGTAAGGTGACTGTGACTGACTGACTGCAGAGGTGTTTCTACGGTAGGGGCCCTACCGTAAGTTGCGCCCCGTGCTAGTACCGTGTTTACAAACCGGAGCGAGGAGGCCCTGCCCCCGCACTGTCGGAGCCATTCCGCACAGCGAAGGCAAACGGACAGGAGACTCCCTGCCTGTTCGCCTTCGCTGCACGGAATGGCTCCGACAGCGAGGGGGCGGGGCCTCCTCGCTCCGGTTTGTAAACACGGTACTAGCACGGGGCACAACTTACGGTAGAGCCCCTACCGTAGAAACACCTCTGACTAACTGACAGATCCTACCCAGAGAGTGCCTGTCAATGGCTCCTCATCAACCTGGATGGAAGTGACAAGTGGGGTGCCTCAGGGCTCTGTCTTGGGCTTAGTGTTGTTCAATATCTTTATAAATGACTTGGATGAGGGAGTAGAGGGTATGCTCATCAAATTTGCAAGCAGCACCAAACCGGGAGGGTAGCTAACGTAGAGGACAGGAACAGGATCCAAGATGATCTTGACAAGATGGAGAACTGGGCAAACACAAACAAAATAAACTTCAGTAGGGATAAATGTAAAGTTCTGCATTGGGGGTACCTGATTGGGCAGTAGTGCATATGAAAAAGATCTAGGTGTTTTAGTAGACTTCAAGCTAAACATGAGTCAGTAGTGTGCCATGGCGGCAAAGAAGCACATGTAGTTCTAGTCTGTGTTAAGAGAAGTATAGAATCCAGATTGCAAGAAGTAATGGTTCTGCTGTGCTCAGACCCCATACAGCTTATGCAGTTTATTTTATGGTTTTCCCCAGTGGCGTTCTGCACCCTCCCGGTGCCTGGGGTGGGGGGCGGGGACCGAGCGCTCCCACGAGCGCTCGCGCGCGCCTGCCTGCCCACCTCTTCTTTCCCCTTCCCGGCTTCGTTGGTCAGCGGCCCAGCTGGGGCGCGAGCAGCTCGCGCCTCTAGCTGGGCCGCTGACTGATGAAGCCGGGAAGGGGAAAGGAGAGGCGGGCAGGCGCGCGCGAGCACTCGCGCACCTCCCCACCTCCGCCTGCTCTGTTGTCACTCCCCTGCTCTGTTCGGTCCAGCGGGCTGCGGCGGCGGCAGCAGCAGCAGCAGCAGGAGGAGGCGGAGGTGGGGAGTGTTGTGCGCGAGCGAGCGCTCGCTCACGCACAACACTCCCCGCCTCCACCTCCTGCTGCTGCTGCTGCTGCTGCAGCTGCTGCCGCGGCCCGCCGGACCAAAGGCAGGTCCTGGGGGAGCGCGCGCCCCCTGGAAGCAGCGCGCTGGGGGCGCTGCGCACCTGAACCCCCCATATTAGGACGCCTCTGGTTTTCCCACTGGGGCATAAAATTGTTTGTACATTAGTAGGATGTTAAGACAATTCTTTCCATACTTTCATTTCCTGTATGTATGTATGTATGTCCTGTATGTCTTTTTAATCATTTCAGGACACATACAGCAGTAAAAATTGCTCCGCGATACAGTGCTCCTGTCATTCACGTCCTGGACGCTTCTAAGAGTGTGGTGGTTGTAAGTAGTGGAATGTATTTGTTGCCCCAATCTTTGCAAGTGCATTTTATAATGATAAGAATAGTTCTAGTGGATCAGAGTGTTGGCTTATTCAGAATACTAGCTGTTGCCATCTGTGTTCAAATTAATACACGTCAGGAATATTGGCAACGCTGTCATTGTCATAGTATTAGAGTACAAGGTTTGCATGGCAATGTATTATAGCTGTTGGTGCTTGTGTCATCCTTGAAACTAAACTTCGTTATGTTATGGAAATTGGTCATGCTTTTTCTGGAGGCAGTAGGACCTTCCATTCCATTCCATTGGACGTGTGTTGTATATTTTCTGTAATTTGTACTGTGTGCTATAAAATGTACATTATGAATGAATGGATCATTTGAAGTTTTTCTGTATATCTGATCCATTTCTCTGTCAGAAATGAAGTGGTAACCTGTTATTTGCACACCATCAGTGTCCATGTACTTTGCAGAGAAGCATAAGCAAGGAAAATAGGTTCTTGCCCCAAGGAACTTGCAATCTGTGTTTCTGTTGGGTGATAGGGAGTAATGACAGAGAGTAGGAAAGGGAAGAAAGGCAGAGGCAAGGGAATTGCGAGCAGCATGTGCAGCTGCAGGCAGACAGTCCTAAGCTTTATTTCACTAGGGGAAATTATATGAGGCCGGCCATCTCTTGTTCCATTTTGTAACTTTTTGTCCAGATCTTTTTACCTCCAACTTAAAACACAACACTTTGATTAGTTTTAGATGTTGGCTATACTAAATATTTTTAATGCTCCTTAAGCAATCTGTATACAATAAGGCTAGATGTCTACCTTCTCAGAATTCAGCCTTCCTGACTATATGATACCTAAAAAAGAGGACTCTGGAGTACGTGTGAGCTACATCTCTCTTCCATCAACCCACCTGTGTATAGATGGAAGCAGGAGCAGTTAATGCCTCTCCAGTGCCCTAATTCCCCCCCCCCAATTTTGCCGCCTCTGCACACATGCGCCACCCACCCAACCTGGTGAATCATGAGGGGGGGGAAGGAGGCGCACCTCCCCTTAGTTTACATGGAGCTGCTCTCAGCATGCAGCCTTCTTCCTCTGTGCCATTCCTGTTTTGAATGAACAGGAGTGGAGCATGCTGGGAATCTAGCATGCTCCATTCCCAGCTCTGCTTCGTTTGAAACACAAGTAACACAGAAGAGGGGAGCTGTGCACCAAGAGTAGCTCCAGGGAAGAAGGGGTGGGCTCCAGTGCTGCTGGAGGAAGAAGGGGGGGGGAAATAAAGCTGCCATGGCTCCAGTTTGCCTCTCCATGCCCAGTTAATGCTTTTGTGAGCAGCTGAGTGAGCAGGGAGATGCAGCCTGGAGGAGCCACGGCAGCTTTATTGCCCCACTCTTCTTCCTCAGCAGCACTGGAGGAAGAAGTAGGCTGTCGCTGCAGCAATCTTCTTCTGATTTGCTCTCAGTGACCTGGAAGAGGATTGGCGAGCCAACTGGAGCAAGAGGCTAGAGAGGGCAGCAGACAGACAGGGTGGGGACGCGTCCATTCACTGCCACTCCCAAGTTTGTCATTTGACACAACAGTTTCATGTCACCTCATGCACAGGTCGGCCTTGGATGCAAGTTATTTTTGTGGTGCACTTGGCTGACATTGAAGCCTGTGTGACCCAAGATCTGTTTGGAAGCTGCACCCAGTAACCCCTTTCCGAATACAGCATCCTATTGCCCTTAGGTTATTCTCTCTTCAAATGGATTCAGACATTTTTACGGAATCACATGGAGCATCTTGAATATCAATGTTGTACAGTCCTTGTTGCTGTTGGGCAAGGAGACGCTCCACATTATGATGCTGTGGAGCTTTGCCTCTGGGAAATGACTTTTTGCAACCTCCACTTTGGAGGGGAGTGGATGTGATGTTCACATTTGAGGTTGGTCTCTGACTGATTGGGTACTGGATGTGGACAGAGCCGCTAGGTGGCCACCCCTAAGCCTCTGCTCTCTGCAAGATGGGAATCATAATGAACCGGTGAATAGAATAGCACATTATAAAGAACTTCGAGCATTTAAAAAGCTGTATTATGGTAGTAATATTTTAGAGATCTACAGAGAATTTAGAGAATAAAATCTGTAGTTCTTAGTCTCGCTACCTCTTTCTGTTATAACAGAAGAAAGGCACCGTAATTGCCTCTCATAGTGGTGGTTTTGAGAAGAATGAGAGAAACATTATTATGGACCTTGCTGAATAGCCGTTTATTATGATGCTTATACTGAACTCCAACTTGTATTGAGTGTGGTGGTAATAAGGAAAAGAATGAAATAATTTGTTCCCATCTATTCTTACTTGCTGCAACCACGTTCACCTGGAGAACTGCTTCCCCATAATTCAATCAGTGATGTGTAACAAATGCATTTTTCTTACATACTCAAGCTATACTGCCTACTAATCCTCTTTACCAATAGTTTGGAAAAAAAATATTCTGAATGATTTTTGCCCGTCTAAATGGACTACAAAATGTCTTAATTTATCTAAGGAAATGTAAAATACTATGAAAATTATCCGAGTTTGTAAAGGCTCATGTATATCGCACCACAGATTTCTGCATAGGGTGATGCTTTTGGATGCATAAGGCAGTCATGGGCTTAATTAAATCTGACTAGAACAGCTTGCTTAATGAATAATAGAAATCTCAGAAGTGGCTTGCCTGTGATTGTAAATATATTCAGTCTGCTTTGCTAGGCTTACACTTCAATTCTTGCATTTTCAGATAGCTTTCTCTTAAATTTATGACTGTGTTGTGCGGAGATGTTTCAGTTCCAAATGAGACAGACAAGTCTTATAAACATATCCCCAGGATTTAAAATGGCTTCCACTGTTAAGGGTGTGCTTAAACCCTTTACCAGTTACATGGTGGGAAATAGTGATCTTCCTTCCTACTACCTAAGTGGAGCTTTCACGCCTTCTAAATGTCAATAAGAAACTATTTGGCTATATTTAAATGTAGAAAATGAAACAAGAATCTGGCAGCATTTCTTCCATAATTTTGAGAGCCTGAGATTGCAATCCTGTACCCACCTGGGAGTAACTCTGAACGCTAGGGTCTTAAATCTGAGTAGATACGTATAGGATTGCTCTGTGAATTTAGTTTACAGTAGAAAGCGTAATGTAAAATCTGCCCCACTCCCCTCCCTTCTCCTCCTCGTTTCAGTCTTACTTTCATAGCTCATTCACATGTTTATTTTTGAAGTGGTAAGTTTGGATGTGATATCTATAACACCTTCAGATGAAAGCTCTTTGTATGAAACAATCCTCATGTGAAAAGATGAATAGGCACCACATCTGAAACTAATTGAAAATAATAGGTGTTTTTTTTTTTAGCAATATAACATCTTTTTTAAGTTTGGGGACATTGCACACATTCTTGTTGAGTTTATATAATGTTAGGCTTACCATATCGCCGACCGGGATGCTCCGTTTTGCCCTCTGAGCGACGCTCTGGCTCCCTTCCCCCCGCCCCGCCCCTTAAGGGCAAAACGGAGCGTCCCGGTCGGCGATATGGTAAGCCTATATAATGTCATGAGAGAATGAAAGTCTTAACAGGGAAATTGGACTGAAATTGGGTTGTGTGCATCAACCTCAGATTTAATATACATGTCACGTTCATTTCAGTGCTCTCAGCTTTTAGATGAGAATCTAAAGGAAGACTTCTTTGAAGAAATACTAGAGGAATATGAAGATATTAGACAAGACCACTACGACTCTCTCAAGGTAAATAGAGCTAACAGATATTTTAATGTTGTGTACTACCAAATAAATAAATTGATAAAGTTGCAAGTTCAGAGCTGATACAAATATCAACCCCAGCCTTGTTTCTACACAGGAAAGGAAATATTTGTCGTTAGAGCAGGTGAGGAACAAGGGCTTTTGTTATGACTGGCTAACAGAACCTAAACCAGGTGAGTTTGCTTCTTTTTAAGTTAGCCGTTTTGTGCTTCATCAGATCACAGATGTATTTATTTTATATTTCACATTTTTATACCGCCCTTCCTCCAAGGAGCTCAGAGTGGTGTACATATTTCCTCCCCTCCTTTTGTCCTCACAACAACCCTGTGAGGTAGGTGGGGCTGAGAGATAGTGACTGGCGCAAGGTGACCCAGGAAGCTTCATGGCTGAGCAGGGATTTGAACCTGTATTGCTCTTGTCAGCAGAAACACAAATATTTGAAAATCAACTTTTATCATCTTTTATTCTCATTAATTTTATGTGGTTTTTCTTCTAGTTTTCTAGCTTTATCATTTGTGTTAAAGATAATTTTTGAAATAATGCCCATTTCATATTACAGAAGACATTCACAAATCTGTGTGGGGTCCCTCGAGTAATTTAAAGAGTTCTTATCTAGGGTATCACTATATAAACCAGATTGGATAAGTATTTAGTTACTCTAACTTTACTGCTGAGACTAAATTTACACAAATGAGTAGTTTTCATTACACAAATGAGTAGTTTTCATTACCTACTGAGAGTTTAAAGAGCAGCAGGACTCTTTTATTTATTATGGGGAATGGATGGCCACTTGGACTGAGAAGTCTAACTAGGGTACTGAAAGAAACTTTTCCAGCAACTCTAAAGGGGCAGCACACACTTTCTCATTCACTTGGCTAACAGAACAAAGGCATTAATGGATGGTGAGATCAGATTAATTAGAATCCCTCCACATCAGAACACAGAGTTTTAACCAAAAAAAGATTTATTAAGAGACATCCTGAACATAGAGTTGTAGCCAAAGAAATTTTAAAAATGCAAAATGGTTCCATCTACTTGTCCTAAACAGGTAGGTTTATCTCTTACATGGCTACAGAAGATCTATAGCAAAAAGGAGTAGTCTTGGTTTGGAAGTCAAATGTGCTCTCTGCCTTCTTCACAGAAGAAACTGTTGAATTCAAGAGCATAACTTCTGTTAATTCCAGACTGAAGACCCCTAACAAAAGCGCTGAATGTATAATTATAGGAAACTTGACTGTGAAACTGATGCAAGGGCAGAACCTGATTTCGGTTCCTGGTATAGGATACTGTATGATAAGAGAAGTCTTGACTTCACTGACTAAATGCACATTCAGTGTTTGGTGTGGAAACAAAGATCAACACAAGATAGTTATATGCAACCTTGCTCCTTAGAAATGGAGACAGGTTGTCCCATAAAGATACTAATGCTTAGAGAGAATTAGATGCAATTTCTCTAATTTAATATATTATAGTCCTGATTTTCTGCCATAGTCTACAGTTGATCATGGCACCAAATTCTCCTTGACCCCACATCAACCAGAAAGAATACACAATAGACAACAGTGTTTAAAAGATACGGGAATCGATGCCATGTAGTAAAAAGGGCTTGAAATTTAATGATTTCCAATACCGCTGGCGGGTCTCCCGTTCAGGCAGCCGCACACGGAACAAAAAATAACATCAAAGTCCAAGGAAAAGCAGCCCAACGTTTCGTTCTAATAACTTAGAACCTCTTCAAAGGGAACAATCAAAGAAGATTGCAGGTGAAGTTGTCCTCAGTTCACCTTTCATCCGTATAAATTGCTGAAAGTGCGGGAAAGTACAGTTCATTGAACGCGGAAGTGACCTGACCTAGTGACCATTAAGAGATCGCTAAGACAGGCACCTGGAACAGTCATCTATTGCGGAACATGCTCTGAACGAAGGACATACAATCCTGTTTAACGAAACGAAGTGCTTACAAAATGAGAACAATTTCAAAATATTGCGCCATCTGGAAGCACTAGAGATCAGTAAGAACTTAGCAGGAGGGCTTCTGAACCGTCAGCAAGACCTTGCATTTACAAACAGAATTTGGTTGCCAATTTTGCACAAGAAAAACGAGCGAGAAACGAAAAAAATAGAGAGCGTAGACAGCCTGATTGAGTAACTGACAGCCAGTGCGGTTACTAGGTCAGGTCACTTCCGCTTTCAATGAACTGTACTTTCCCGCGCTTTCAGCAATTTATATGGATGAAAGGTGAACTGAGGACAACTTCACCTGCAATCTTCTTTGATTGTTCCCTTTGAAGAGGTTCTAAGTTATTAGAACGAAACGTTGGGCTGCTTTTCCTTGGACTTTGATGTTAATTTTTGTTCCGTGTGCGGCTGCCTGAACGGGAGACCCGCCAGCGGTATTGGAAATCATTAAATTTCAAGCCCTTTTTACTACATGGCATCGATTCCCGTATCTTTTAAACACTGTGTTGTCTAATAGCGGGCCATGAAAGTTACCGATCCAAATAGAATACACAATGTACAGTAGCTACCTTAGTAACTAGTGGTTTGGGGTGCACATAGCACAGCTTACTCTGTTTTCCAGTATAATTGTTAACTGATAAGATAAAAAAGAATAGGTGTAATGGAGGCAAATGTGTAACCTGAGGATGTGCTACAACTAGGACTTGTATTCCACACATCGTGATTACCTATCCCTCCAAAGGCATGTTTTTCTAGGCCTCCTTAACCAAAGTTAGAACATAAGAAAAGCCCTGCTGGATCAGGCCAAAGGCCCATCTAGTCCAGCTTCCTGTATCTCACAGTGGCCCCACCAGATGCCTCAGGGAGCACACAGCCAACAAGATTACCTATTTCCTGCTGTCACTCTCCTGCACCTGGCACAGAGAAAAAAGTTGAGTTTAACTTCTACAGTAGTAGTCCTGGGGCTTTATAAGGCCTACTGTAGGGCTCATAAAGGCAATAAGAGCATAACAAAATAGCGTGTACTGTGTCACACGGATGCAGTTTGCATAGTGTGTTCCGGATGACAAGATGTGCACATTATCTTTTTACAGTTAAACCACAGTTTCTTGGTACTAGAGTCTTTGAAGATTATGACTTGCAGAAGCTAGTGGAATATATTGACTGGAAGCCTTTTTTTGATGTCTGGCAGCTTAGAGGCAAATACCCCAACCGGGGATTTCCTAAAATCTTCAATGATAAAGCAGTGGGTGAGTATTATAATATCTTTTGTCAAGATAATCCAAAAGGTATTTTAAATATCACTTAAAGCAGCGTTTCTCAGTCCTACAGGAGAGTTTACTCCCCTGAAAGTCTTTGCGGGGACGGGGTAATGTCAGAGGCAGCGCTCCAGGATTGTGCCCACCCCAACCAAAAAATGCTTTTTTCAATGTACGTGGTTGTCCTGCCAGCTCCCTGAAGGGTCCGGGGGGTGGGGGCTGATGCTGCCTCAGCAGGCCTCCCCAAGAACAGCAGCGATCGCATTCCAAAGCCCACTTTCAGTTTTCAGCCCAATGGCTTTCAAGCTCAAAGGCGGCACCATATTCCAATCACAACCTCATACCGGTCACTATAAAGGCATTGATGCCTGTTTATTTTTGTTAAGGATATTGAAAAGAAAGGTTGAAAGATATAGCAAAACAATTATGAAAAATAAACCCTTTTAAAGAAATTGTACTGAGGTGTTACTTTAATATCTGATATGCTGTTAATATTTGTTTTCCTCCTTTACTAGGAGAAGAGGCCAAAAAAGTTTATGATGAAGCTCAGAACTTGTTGAATACTTTGATTATACAAAATAAATTCAAAGCCAAGGGCTTGGTTGGATTTTGGCCAGCTCGGGGTGTTCAAGATGACATATATCTATATGCCACAGAAGAGGAATTGGAGTCCTCAGAACCAATAGCTAAATTCTGTGGCTTAAGGCAACAGGTAGGGTATAAAACGATTGCATCAAATATGTCTTATATTAACCTGGAATAGTTTCCAGGTTAACTTTGTTGTGATCACAAAGACAATATAAATATATAGTGAAAAATATATAGTGAATAATTATCTCTTAATTCTCCTCTGCACCTTTTATGGTTTCATTAAAAATATAACACTTGTACCAAATATAACTACAGGTATTGCTTTCTACTTGGAAGACCGCATAATGCTTTATACATTTTATAAATTATGTTTTCTAGCTGATAAATAGTGTAGAACTTCACTTGCAAGTGCAGCCCTTAACAGCTGTACATTTTACATGGCATTGTGTACAAATAATTCTGTTGATTTCTCTATTTTATTGTATTGTTCATTTGGTTATTTGATTGTTGAAGAGTGGTATCTAAATTTTTCAGTGTAAAGTTTTAAAAAATCATAAAATATAAAACAGATGTTGGCAGCTACTGAAATTTAGGGTCCTTTGTGTTGATTCCAGTGTGTACATTTTTTGTTCGTTCCTGTAATGACAAACCTTGAAGGCATTATTTCCTAGTAAGTAAGACATTAGCATGCTGAGCTTTTCCTGGGAATCTTGATGCATTCAGGTCTCTGAGGAGACTTGAATTGTAAACTATCCTTGTATGACTGGCTGGTGGGAGCACTCTAATGAACTGACATTGTAGTGTGGGAAGACATATCTGGCAACACTGAATGTCCACAGGTTTCATTTGAAAAGAAAAGGAATGGAATTTAAGTAATATAGAAAACTGGGGGTCTTAAATTTGCTTCATTGAGGCAACCAGTAAGTCAGCTTGGGGTTCTCCTGGACTCTTTGCTCCTCCTAGATCACCAGGTAGTGGCAGTGGCATAGGGGGCCTTTGCCCAGCTAACAGCCCAATCCTGTGTAACTCTGTAAGATCCACTGGTGTAAGTGCACTTATGCCAGTGTAACTTGCCGTACGCTGACGGACACTGGTGTAACCCCCTCGGGCGCCACGTATGTGTGGTTTGGATGCGGGACAAGCACCAGTGCAATTCCACTGGCACAGGGGGCATTCCAGGGGTGTTGGGACAGCCGCAGAATGCCCCCTGCGCCGGCGGAGCTGCGCTGGCGTCCATTCCGCGTCCAAACTGTGCATGCGTGACGTCCAAGGTGGTTACACCAGTGTCCGTCCTGCATCCATCAGTGTACGGCAAGTTACACTAGCATAAGTGCACTTACACTGGTGGATCTACTGTTACACCGGTGCAAGAGTTACACCGGATTGGGCTGTGAGGCTGGTGTGTCAGGTGCGGCTGTAGTTGAGTTGCTTAGACCTAACTAACCACAGTGGTCCATGCCCTGGTGACTTCAAGACTTGAGTACTGTAATGTGTTTAACCTGAGGCTGCCCTTGAAGACTGTATGGAAACTATAGTTTGTGCAGAACACAAAGGCCCATGTGGTGGCCAGGTTTGACTCTGTAGACCTGTTGCTCCGTCAGCTTCACTGGCTGCCAGCTCATTTCCTGGCACATTTCAAGGCGTTGGTTTTGACCTAAAGCCCTCACAGTTTGAGACACAGGTATTTTAAAGGTATCTTCCATATCAGTCAGCCCCATCTCCTGAGGTTATTGAAGAGGACCCTTCTGCATCTGCCATCCCCAGCTGAGGCCAGGTTGGCAGCCACCAGGAGTAGGGCCTTCTCTGTGACAGAGCCACAACTTTGGAATGCCGTCTCATTGAGATTAAGGTCTGTGCCCTCTCTGTGGGCCTTCTGGCAGGGACTTCAGACTTCCTTTTAGGCTTCCCACCTTAGGGTCTCCTCTGCGTCAGTTCCTGTTTAGTTTTTCTGGGTTTTCGTTCGCTGCTGTTAAAGAGTGGATTGTTTTTGCTCTGCTGCTGCTTTTATTGTTATGAGTGCTTTATTTGCTGCTTGTATTTATTGATTGTATTTATATTTTTAATGCGTTGAATGTGTTGTGAGCTGTCTTGAGTTTCCCAGCTGCGAGAGGAAAGGTGAGATAGAAATGTTTTTAAAACAAATAAAGCCAATTTTGATGCCTGTATTCTGGAGATGGAATAAGCACATTTGTGCAGTAGCTGGTTCGTATTTTTAAAACATTCTCCTTAAAATCACCCAGTGTCTTTTGTAGTCTGATACTTTAGTAGTTTTACAGCGCAATCTGACTTAACTTTTGTGCCGGTGTAACCAGCGGCGCAGCGAGAACGGGAGGCCCTAGAATGGAAAAGGGATTCAAATCCCCTCCAAAAGAGGAATTCAAAGGGGATTTGAATCCCTTTTCCGTTCTGGGGCCTCCCGTTCTCGCTGCGCCGCTAGTTACACCGGCACAAAAGTTAAGTTGGATTGTGCTGTTAATGTGCCTCCCTGATGGAAAGCAAAAAATCCAATGAAATGGCTTGAGAACCAACGTGCAAATCTTTTGTTAACTTTGATTAACATGGAAAGTATATTGTAGTGGTCTTGAGTGGTATATGTTAAGTTGAAAAATACATTGGGCTGACATGGACAACATTCTGATCACCTGATTGATGCCACACAATAAGCGATGTGTGCACACTCATGACATGTGCATGGCCCCCTCTTCTCCCTTCTTGGAGAGTTCAGGGCATTTTGCATAGTGCAGGGGTAGGGGTGACACAGTCTAACCCAATCCTCTACATTTGCTGATAAAGATACCCCACGCAATTAAAGTGTCCTGAACTATCCCAGAAGCAACAGGAGGGACTGAAATGAGCTGCGTATCATCCAGACTTGCCTATTGTCTCTAAAGAGATGCTTTCGAGAGCCAATGTATTGTAATGGTTAGAATGCTGGACTTGGATCAGGAAGATGTGGGTTCAAATCCTCAGCCATGAAGCTTACTGGGTAACCTTGGGCCAGTCACTATGTCTCAGCCTGACCTACCTCATAGGGTGGTGATTATGATAAAAGGAGGGGGAGGGACCATGCACACTGCCCTAAGCTCCTAAGAGGACATAATGTACATAATGTGAAAAAAAATAATTAACAATAATTTATAGAAATGTAATCAAATCAATTCCACTGGAGGGAAAACTCCAGTGACTTCTATCTGCAGAGATTTGCTTATTTTAAATTTGTTTGCTAAATCTGTTTGTTTAATGCAGTGATCCATTTGTTTTGTAGGCAGAGAAAGACTCTGCTTCTACAGATCCCTATTACTGCCTGTCTGATTTCGTATCTCCTCTGGAGTCTGGCATTTCTGACTATTTGGGTTTGTTTGCTGTGGCATTATTTGGGGTAGATGAGCTGTGCAAGGAGTATGAGAAACAGTCCGATGACTACAATATCATAATGGTAAAAGCACTGGGAGACCGCTTAGCAGAGGTAATAACTTCTGTTATTTATAGGTAGTATGCAACTTAGTTCGGGTTCTTGCTGAATTAACTGAAGAGTGGGGTTTAGAGGAGAAGCCAAATATTGCAAACAACATATGGATTGTTTCCAGTCTAAAATTAAATTGCTAGTAATGTTCAAATCTACACAATGTTCATGTTGTTTGAAAGCTTGAAGATAAAAAACATTGGAACTGCCATGACGGATCAGATCAGAGGTCCATCTAATCCAGTATTCGTCTTCAGTGACCCATCCAGTATCGCTAGGAAGTTCACAAGCAGGTGCACAAGGTTCAAAACCATCCTTTGTCTTTTCCCTAGCAATTTAATATTCAAAGGTATATTGTATCCTAAACAGGAGATCGCCATTCTTAGCTATTATGGTTATCTCCTTGATAGACCTGTCTTATCTATCTTATCTATCATTAATTTGTGTAATACCTGTATAAAATTCATCTGGTGGGCTACTGTGAGATACAGAAAGCTGGACTAGTGAAATTCCTTCCCAATATAATCAATAAGGGCTACAACTTTGTTCAGAAAGCCTCCAATTTCACTAGATTGTTGGAAAGTCTAATTTGCTGAGTTAAATTTTCTGTTATCACACTATTTATTTATTTATTTATTTATTTAAAGAATTTATACCCCGCCTTTCTCCCAGCAAGGGCACTCAAGGCGGCTTACAATAAAAACATTAAAATACATATATACATTAAAATAATTAAAAACAAATAGTTAAAACAATTAAAACAAAGAACCCCAGTGGGTCATCTATATTTACATTTGTTAAAAGCCATGTGTTAAAAAGCCAGCCCATCATGTCAGACATCGAATGCTAACCTAAATAAAAACGTCTTAAGGCCCCACCAAAAGGTCTCTAAAGAGGGAGCCGTTCTTAATTCCAGGGGGAGGGAATTCCATAATTGGGGCGCCACTGCCGAGAAGGCCATATTCCATGCCGCCATCCCCCTCACCTCCATTAATGGCGGCAC
This sequence comes from Plestiodon gilberti rubricaudatus, assembly GCA_026170595.1. Lineage (NCBI taxonomy): Eukaryota > Metazoa > Chordata > Lepidosauria > Squamata > Scincidae > Plestiodon > Plestiodon gilberti. Next base: position 50,439,175 of record JANXHW010000001.1, on the reverse strand, counting down.
GGTTAACAGGGCCCCCCCTGATGACCTCAGAGTATGGGTCGGATTATAAGGAAGGAGGCGGTCCCTCAAATACCCTCAAATACTCCCAGAGTGCAGAAAACGTGCTTTCCGGCACGTTTACAACACCCTAGGCCAACAGAGCGCTAACTCCGCCGACCTATAATTAGTCAGGATCAGGCTGCCCAGGACGCCAACTTACAGGACAGCCAACCATAAGGACAGCGAAGTTGCACTTTCGTACGGGCACAGTCTGTCCTCTCTGATATTTTTGCACAAGCACGATAGTGTTGGTTTTAGAGACAGAGATGCTGTATTTTTGAGGGGGAGAGAGATGCTACATTTTGGATACACAGAAGTGATGTGTAAAGGAGAGCCAGTAAAGGAGAGTACTTAATAGAATTGTACTCATGTTCATATCCAGTTAGTACAAATGCAAACTGTAACTTCTTGTAAAGTGGAAGTTATAAAATGCAACTAATAGAAATAGAGCCCCTCCATCTAAGCTGCTCTAATGCCCATTTTGTACATTACACAACAAAAAAGGCAGTGTAGAAAATAAGGCAGAGCATACATTCACTAGGGTGTGAATTATCTATTTTATAGATAATAATGTATTTCTGTACTGTTTTTCAAATGCTGCAGAAACTTGTTATAATTTTGTTTATGTTGCATAAGTTTCAAGTTAAGTACAGACCCCTGGACGTAACCTGTGCTGAAGTAGTTTTATAAGATTATAAAAATACGTGTTGGGGAAGATTGCAGCTTGCCTCTTCTTTGTCCCAAGGCATTTGCAGAGGAACTTCATGAAAGGGTCCGGAAAGAATTCTGGGCTTACTGTGAAAATGAACAGTTGGAATTTTCAGACTTGCGTAGGATCAGATACGAGGGGATCCGCCCAGCTCCGGGATATCCATGTCAACCTGACCACACTGAAAAAGTCACTATGTGGAAACTTGCAAATATTGAGGAAGAAACAGGTACGATAGCTGAACATTTGGCTAGGATTTTTTTTTAAGGCTTTTGATAAAAACAAACTTTTCAGTTTTCCTTGTGGCAAGTTTAGGATTTTAATAATTGAGGAAAATAAGTAAATATTCATGTCGTCCCCCCCCCCTTTCACTCTTTTACCTTTATGGCTTCAGGTGAAACACTGAATTTTTAATAGAAGGAAGAGAAATCCAAACCCATTTAAAAGTAATTCTTGTGTTCCTTTAAAGTGAGTTAAATATTGATTTTTTTTTTTAGAGAGGCACATCTATATAATTTAGCTCTCAGTAGTTATAATTGTGAACACATTTGCTATGGAAACCATTGATGTGAAATAAGGTACTGCTTTGTTGAAGGATCATCCTGCCTACTGATATAGGCAAACCATTATAAGATCCTTAATAAGTAAGGCTAGGTTGGTGGTGAGGTCCAATGACCTAATTTGTTACATCATAGATCATGAGCATAACCCACAAAGTACTGCATGTTTTGCAGGATGCATGTTGGAGCAAAACAGTGTTGTACAAGAAGGCTGTAGGATTACAAATTATGTTAGGGTGTAGTTTTGGAGCTCACCCCATCATTTATATTGCACAATTTCTGGTTGTGTATGAGTGCTGGTTCTGTATTGGGTTTCAACTTTCATGGTGTCTTCTCTTTCCTTCTCTTAGGTAAGCACCTAATGGGAGATAAATTATTGTGTAATGGATACTAGAAATTGACTGTTTTACTGTTGACCTCACAAATAGTCAGCTAACATCTGAAAACCCTGTCAGGTGCTTTATCAGGATTGAATAAACTTAAATGGAAGGACAGTATAAAATGTATTTGAGCCAAAACAAAAAATGTTCCCACGTAGAGTAATTCCTGTGAAATCTGTTCAAAATGGTCACAATGTCCATAGTGTAAAAAAATTGACACCATGGTTTCCTGCATTTTAAAAAAAAACATTATTTCAGTTCTTATGTTACCCAGGTGGCATAGGGGCCACAACAGCACTGCTTTTTCCTTTGCTACTTGGCTCCTCCTGCATGTCCCTGACTTTTCATGTTATCCCAACAGCACAGGAAAGAGCAATGCTTTTGGGTCACCCATGTCACAGGCAGCGCAACCCTGTGTAAGGATCCGGCCGGCGGCCCATGGCCGCCTGCTGGATCCTGAGCCCCAGCAACCATTGTGTCGCCAGACCGGAGGTCTCCTCGGATTTCCGCCAGCTAAATAGCTGGCGGAAGTCGGAGCAGGCCTTGTAACGGCCTAGCCGGCCCGGTGGGAACAGGGATATGGCCGAGGCCATCCCCCGCCCCCTTCCATGCCAGGTAGACCAATGGACCCCTCCTTCGCCCGCCGAATCCTTATCTGCCTTCTCCATCAGACACACAGGCGCTCCGGCGACGGAGCAAGGGAGGCCGACCTCTGCGCCGGCCTCCCTTGTTCCAGAGTAGTCGTGAACATGCTTTATGGCACGTTCACGACTGCTTCTAGTGACGGAACGCTCGTTCCATCGCCGTCGCAATCCTTAGGATTGCAGTGTAAGAGACTGCAAGAAGCCTAGTCTTTACTTTGTAAAGACACATTTTCATAAGTGCTTCAAGTAATTCAACTTCACTAAACTTGGTAATTTTTATAATAATGAGGTGGGTTATTCTTAGTATCCCATGTTACAGATTGGGATGACGCTAATAGAATAGTGGCCTGCCTTAAATCCGCTCGTAGCTGAGTGTAGACTTGTATCAGGGACTTGACAGCTCGCTATCTTAATCACTGAACTGCATAACATCCTAGGAAATCAACCACAAATGTGTGTTTCTTTGACTCAGGAATTCAGCTAACGGAATCCCTAGCTATGATGCCTGCTTCAGCAGTATCTGGTTTCTATTTTTCCAATCCTGTATCCAAATACTTTGCCGTTGGGAAGATACTGAAGGATCAGGTAAGGATCCATACAATCGTTTTCTCAGTTATGAAAAGACTATTCTCACTGAGAATGGTTGGTGAAACTTATTTTTCCAGACATTTTGAGCAAACTGAGAAATGGAGTTTTTTAGTCAGATAAAATGTTCAATTAGCCATCCTCTTGTTCATTCTCCAGGTTGAAGATTATGCCTTAAGGAAAAACATGTCTGTGGCAGAGGTTGAAAAATGGCTGGGACCCATTCTTGGATATGATCCAGAATAAATGTATGTGAATATAAGCTGGGGTGGTGAAAGGTTGGAGTTTTGTCTCGGAGTAAGAGAAACAATATAACTGAGAAGAAATTTATCCAGGGCTGGTGCACCGGAAAGAGCCGCCACATGGATGCCACCTGAAGTTGGGTGGATAACCATCACCCGCGTGCAAGTCATTCATGTGCAGCGCCTTGCTAAAATCCACCGCAAGTGCCTAAAACATGGTGATTTTTCATGTGCAGACATATGTTCACATGTGTTCATGTGAACAAATGTCATTTTGTCTCCGTTGAAAGAACCTCCCAGTTGGTTTTCTAGAGTCTCATTAATGAAATGATTATATATGAAGTATCACTTGTTCCTGACTTGCTAAGTTATTTTTAAACAGAATGGTTTTGTATTTAAACACACCCTTAGTCAAGTGCTAATGAAATGCTACAAAGATCGCATACCCATAATTATCTCCTTGCAGGAATATTATAACTGGGTTGAGTGCAACTGTTCTATTTGTTTGTATCCATAACAATTAAGGTAAGACAAATGTTTACACTGGTATGTCCCATTGACTTGAGAATATATGTGTGTATTTCAAGGATCCTCTTCTTTCATTGGATTGTTTGTATATGTAATGGCAAATAATCTCAGAAATCAGATATATAAAATGGAGCATAAATAAGTGTTGATTTCCCTCTATGGCTCCTGTATTCAAGTTCCATCTTAAACAAATTTCCTAATGGCTCAGTCTAACTCAACCATTTGCTCTTGTTATAGAGCCAGGAAAATCTGTTCTCGGGGCTTCTATAATATTTGTAAGATAATTCTATGTTCTGTTTGCAGGTGGTTGAGGCTTCTGTTGTGTTTTTGCAGAAAAGTGTTAAATATTAGGTCACAAATCTTCCTCATGGGTCAGTTCACATGTGATAAACTGACTGGAAAAATGTGCTTGTAACTCCTCCATGCTGAACAGTTGCCTGAGGGCCTTCTCTTGCATTAATTAGAGCATTATGGGAGCGGGTGCAGCATAACTTCTTCCTGTACCACTTGGGTAACACAGGAAGTCATGGGCTATATGAGAGAAGTCTACAACATGGTTCCTTTCCATGCTAGTGTGGCCACAGGAGAGGCAATGCCGGCATGGGCAAGAGCCGCATGAGGGAGTTGCCCCATGTTGCTGATGCTCCCACAGCTGCCTCGTCACTTGGGTAACCAGAAGGGACTCTGTGGATCAGTCTGACCTGTCCCTTTACCACATGGCTACCTGCAGTGTGAGTCAGGACCACTATTCAGATTTAGAGGGTCAGAAAAGATGTAATGCTGTTACTGGCAGGACAGACATAATGGTAGAAATCCTAGGAAACACAACTTTTTTCTCCCTCTCTACTGGAAGAGCTTCATCAGCATGTACAGGGAAGACTTATAGAAATGCTCGTCAAAGCATTTCTCAATGCACAACAAAGGGTTGTGAAAAGACACCGCAAGTCAAGGCGGCCAGTCACAAAGGACAAAGTGTCAGCAATACTGTACAAGCTGCATATATAAACAATGAGTGGGAAATGTGCTGCTTACCTCCTAGAAGGCTGTTTTTCTGTTCCTGAATAGCCACTCAAGCTGCACACTAGGCCAGCAAAGCTCTCCTGGGATGCAACTTGCTAGCAGCTGATCTCACTGAAAGCAAGTTCTTGGACTATTAAACTGTTACAAAAAAACAATGCTTAGAGTATTACAAACATAAATGGAGTTCTGGATATTGTGATAGGGAAATGGTATGTAAGTACGCACCTTGGAGATATGTTGATATAGCATTTGCTACATTCTTCTGATTTTTCAAATGGCTTGTATGATAAATGCATATTTTAATTGAAAATCAAAAGCTTGTATTTTGCCATTTTTAGCTCAATAAAAGATCACCATAATATGCTTTTGTTTTTATCATATTAATTAATGGAAGCTAAGCCACAATCTATAAACCAGTCATCCATAAACCAGTCAGCACCAGATGTAAAAAGGTGCTCTGGCAGTGAGTTATTCAACATGCTGCCGGGAATGCTGGTGGGAAGTCTGGAGCCTTCCTGCCGGTGCCAGTGGATCCAGAGCCACCTGACAATAAGGTGGTGGGGGAGGGGTGAGAGGAGGGTGAAATGAGGTGAGGCGGGGGATGGGCACATTGGGTCCGGGAAGGGGTTGGGTTCAGTGGCAGCAGCAGCCGCCAAATCCTAACCCCCTACCCAGACCTGATCCAGCGGTGCAGGTCCCATACGGATCTACATCAGCTATTTAGCTAGTGCAGGTCCAAGTAGAACCCCCCCCCCCCCGAGGAATTTTCCAGAGGGAAAAATAATTTTTCCCTTACTCAGAGGAGACTTCCACAACTGTCCCCGATGCTGCAGTAGCCATTTTGATGATGCTGCATCAGCTGGGGGAGAATGGGATTGGGCTCCTAGAGTGTCACTTAATGGAAAAAGTGTTTGCCAGCCATTGTCTCTAACAAATCAATAGATTACCCAGTGTGGTGATGAAGCTGTCTTCATTCTCAATCCTGACCATGACTCCCACCCTCATCTCAGGCCCTGGTTCATGGCATTATTTTGAGAGATCAGTATGGAAACCGATCTCTAAACCTCCATCCAAAATCCTTGAAAATCAGGATAAGAAATGAGTACATCTGCTTTTGCAGGTCGTCTTCAGGAGCCCAAGAAGACCTTTAAATCTTGTACCCATCCATTAAATCTCCCTTGCAAATGTATTGTCTGCCATTAGTTCTCTCCCATCTTATGCATAAGCCTTTTGAACCTATGGCTTCCCATAACTTGCATCTTTGCACTTTCAAAGTGTTTTTTCTAGAAGAAATAAAATCAACAAGATGGGTCATTGAGCTATGCGCTCACTGTTTTGATCCACATTTTCTTCATACATATAAAGATAAGGTTTTACTGCAGCCTAACCTTGCCTTTCTTCAAGGAGTGATATTTCATTTTGTGCTGGCCTTCCAATTTTCATTCCTGATTAACAAGAAGATAACAGAGCAAGCCTTTCACACTCTAGATGTCTACAGAGTATTGGCCTTCTACTTTGACAAGATGCAATAGTCTGGAGAAGATAACTGTCCTTTTCATTTGCTATTCTGATCCTAAGAAACTTCTGTGGGTTTCCCCTCAAATACTATCTTGGTCGCTGTCTGCTACACTTACCTTCTGTTAAGAACTTGTCAAGCAAACAATATTTGCCATTTTCAAGAGGCATTTCCTTCACCAATCTCTGCAAAGCTGCTGCAAAAGCACGTATGCAAAAGCTGACAGCATTCAGCAGAGAAGACCTACGCAGTCTGTTTTTTCAACAATATTTGCCCTCCCCCAGGTTAGCTAACCAAATGTCCACAAGTGGAACTGTATAGAGGACATGAAGAAGAAAAGCAAGTTGCTCACCGGTAACTGACTGTTTTTGAGTAGTTGTTTGTGCAGGTCACAAAATCTACCCACCTACCCTGCTGCAGGTGCCTCTCAGAAGGGATATTTGTTCCATGGCAGTTGCCAAGGACCTGGTGGGAAAAAGTCAGTTGCCCTACGAGGCATGCACAGATAGTAAACAAGGAGGGGAGAGCAATGTCAGTTTCTTGTCTACAGCGCTACAACATCTCAAGATCTTGCTCTATGCAAGCGCAGAAGCCATATGTGTGATTTTCTGTGAAAGCATAGTTGACTTCTTGAGGAACATCTGTTACAGGTATGCAGCCTACTTTTCCTACCCACCCTCAGTTGCTTCCCTTCTCCCATAAATCCTTTATTTGGGAGCTCAGGGATTGCTGGACCTGGGCCTTGCTACTTCCTACCACTATTGGCCATTCCTGTTTTCTAAGTAGCAGCACACATGCCTGGTAATATTGGCTTGATTCTGGGAGATCAGAAGCAGGGCCTCTGAGAGGGGGGGTTAAGGAGGTATAATCGTACTTGGGCCCAGAGCCAAAAATAGGTCAAAAAGGGGGCCCAGGAGCAAAAAAGGGGGGCCCCAGGAGCAAAATTCTCATGAAAGGGGCCCAAAAGAAACTTTGTACCCCCTGATAAAATTACTCTGAGTGGCCCTGATCAGAAGGTTCTCAAGGTGAGATCTTACCCAGCAAGCTCATTATATTTTCTAGGTGCCTAGTCATCCTGTTGGTTTAGTGCTCCAGGCTTTCCTGAGTCTCCCATACATGTGTTTATCGTGCAGTTTGAAAACTCTTGCTGCCATCAAATTGGATTTGAGTGTGTCTTGTTCAGATTTCTGGCAGTGCCACCTGTTGTGAATTAAACCAGAATTCTGCTCCATGTGTGCTGTCGATACAGCAAACAATCCATTTCAGCAGACATATTTCATATACAGTGCTGGATACTGCACTTCTAATGCTGAAGTTTGTGTTTAGTGGCAGAATACGTCAAGGCTAATGTTTTTTTTGTTGTTGTTTTACAGCATGGACTAGAGATAGCGGACACATTCTTTATACATTTGTGTGTTTGTTGTGACCTTGTGAGCACAAATGTGTAAGAATTCTTCAGCAATTTAGGGAGAGGCTGGTTGGCAGGAAGCTCTGAGATAAATGTCTCATTGATAAAGGGGCTCATTTAACAAGCTGCTCTTTAGATACATGTTGGTACAAATCGTGCTCTAGCTGTTATAAATCACAGGCCCACTTATAAGCACAGCTCCAGTTTGCTTGTGCCAAGCTGTTTGGAATTCAGGACATACTTGTCTCAAAGGCCCAGGTTTCAGTGAACTGGTATACATAAGAACATAAGAAGAGCCTCGTTGGATCAGGCCAAAGGCCCATCTAGTCCAGCTTCCTGTATCACACAGTGGCCCCACCAGATGCCTCAGGGAGCACACAGCCAACAAGATAACCTGTTTCCCGTTGACACTCCCCTGCACCTGGCACAGAGAAAACCCACTTCCAAAACCAGGAGGTTGCTTATGGCTTGTAACCTGTGATGGTCTTTTCCTCCATGAATCTGTCCAAACCCCTTTTAAAGGCATCTAGGCCAGGTGCCATCACCACATCCTGTGGCAAGGAGTTCCACAGATGAATTACACGCTCAGTAAAGAAACATTTTCTTTTGTCTGTTCTAACTCTCCCTCCACTCAATTTTAGTGCATGTCCCCTGGTTCTGGTGTTGTGCGAGAGGGAGAAGAATTTCCCTCTATCTACTCTCTACATCCCATGCATAATTTTATACGTCTCAATCATGTCCCCCCTCAGGCGCCTTTTTTCTAGGCTGAAAAGCCCCAGACGCTGTAGCCTTTCCTCATAAGGGAGGTGCTCCAGCCCACGAATCAATCTGGTTGCTCTTTTCTGCACCTTTGCCTTCCTGTGCCTGCGCTATATGACCGCTTCTGCCTGCAGATCAGGGACCCTCATGACTGAATCATGAGAACAAATGCCTTATGCAGAGGCAGACCATTAGTCCATTTAGCTACGTATTGTGTACGCTGGCTGGCAGCAGCTCTCTAGGGCTCTGTCCTAACCCTACCTGGAGATATCAGGTGTGAGGAAAGTTGGAAGGCAAAGTGAGTGCAGGACCTAGTAGTTAGGGATGGCACCTTTCTCCCTGGCACTCTGCTTCACTCTTAGTGAAGAAAAATGAAATGAACGGAGAAAAGGTAGTTTGCTGTCACCACCCAAGACTAGGAAATCCAGGCAGAAGGAAGTTGCCCTGGGGAAGCTTCACTCCAAGATTAACACAAAGCCTCAAAATGCAGGGACTCCTCTTTAAAGGAAGCAGTAATGGAACATGATGATCTGAGAGGCATGGCAACTCACTTCCTCCTGAGCAAACAGAAACTAGGTAGGTACAATAGTAAACATGTAAGTTTATTTAAAAGGCTGAGGAATCAAAATAATGGATACAAATGATAAAAGTTAGGAACTGATTGGTTAGTAAAAGGAGAAAAGGGAGGGGTTGGCAAAGGACGGCATGGTGGTTAAAATGGAAGCGGAAAATAAACACAAACTCTGATGCGGCTAATTGTGTACTATCCCTGCCCTAATTACTCACATTGTTCCAGGGGGGTTATGCCCGAATCCACAAATGCAGCATAGCGAGACTTTCATGAAGCAGCAGCTGCTGCGTCCAGCTGTGGATCTGGACAGCCTTTGAATGGGTATGTGGGTGCATTTCCTCTTCATATAGCCAGCGGGCATTAATCTGCTTCAGCTAGGTGAGTGGTCATGGGGGGGGGGTCACCTGGTTTCTGAATCTCCCACCTTTGGACATTGGGTGAGCTTCACACTCCAACAATCCAGCTCAAATTAAAGTTTCTTTCAGAATTAGAAACATTCACATTTGCCAGGTTTCCTGGTCATTTATTAAAAGGATGTATTAAAAATAGTCCCAACGTTTTGCCAGACAACATTTCTGGCATCTTCAAAGGATAGACACAGCTACTGGATACTGTGGAGCACTCCCAGCCATTTGAACTTCTATTTAAAGCTGTGAGATACTATCTAAGTGCTAACAGGTGTTAACAAAGGTAAGTGGTCACAACACTGGTGTTTAAAGTGACCTTTTCCATTTTTTTCTCTTTTTCTTTCTTTTTCTGGTGGAGGGAGGCCAAGGAGGTGTCTATGTCTATATCTAACTTGGCAGCAGGGAAGTCTGCTTTTCATATGAGAAAACCAATGGAATGTAATTTCCTATGTGGATCACAAGTACTGTATTTTTTTGCTCCATAAGACGCACTTTTTCCTCCCCCCCAAAGTAGGGGGAAATGTCTGTGCGTCCATTGGACCGAATATTGTTTTAAAAAAACCTTTTGCATACCTGTATTTGTCAGCATATAACATGCTGAGACTGCCCCTGCTCAGCAGCGCTTGCATTGCTCTCTGGAAAAATAAGCTCCCCCCACCTCAATTAACAAGTTAGGAGTTCACGAAGTGCAGCAGCGTTTAGGCGCTAAATGTTTCAGGCAGCAGAAGCAGCAGCAGCAGCAACAAGCGTTCTCTTTTTTCCTCTTCCGGTTTGCTCCTGGGTCCTTGTTTTGTAAATTATGGTAAATGCGGTCTGCCCTGGAGCACAAACCTGCAGCCAGAGCTCAGATGGGGTGTGAAAAGCCTTATCAGTGATTTACTGGAGAGGGGGAGGGCAGCAGAGGTTGCTTAAGCCTTAAGAGGCAAAGATATTCAGATTGACTCCTTGTAGCTTCATGTGCAGTTTAAAATAATGCCGTTTTCAGCAGAAGGCGAGCTGAGGGAGAGGTGCCCCTCTTTGCAGTGTGAGGTTTGCCCTGCTTCTGGTGTGTGTGTGTTTCTCTCCTCTTTCAAATGCATTCCAAACCATATAACCTATACAAGAAGGCATAGATAAGGGGGGGGGGGAGCTGATCTTGGGAAGTAGGAGAGGGAAAAGAGCTTGGAGGAAAAAAAAGATGCTGGCATGTCTTTTTGCACAGCAGCTTAACATGACATCAAGCTGTGCGTGTGTGTGTGTTCTCCTTTTTTCTTTCCACTTTTCAAAAATAATTTCAACGGGCTGGGAGAGCTTATTTTAAGTGTCATAATTAGGAGGGCTGGCTGCATTTAGCTCTCTTCCCCCCCAAAAAAAACAACAACATTTTTTTCTGAAATGGGTCGATTTAGTTCACCATTTGGTTCAGAATATGTTTTTCTTGTTTTCTTCCTCTAAAATCTAAGTGCGTCTTAATGTCCGGTGCGTGTTATGGAGCGAAAAATACAGTAACTCAGTTTTACCAATTTTGTTTTCTTCTTCTAAACTCTGTTTTGATCTTGTCTTGATGAACACGTTCCAATTTTTTTATTCTATTTGCTTATGTACTACCTATATTATATATTTACAAATATCTTGGAAGCACAGCGCAATCCTATCCAACTTACACCACCGTTGTGCAGCGAGAACGGGAGGCCCCAGAATGGGAAGAGGATTCAAATCCTCTCCTAAGGGGGATTCAAAGGGGATTTAAATCTCCCTTCCCCTCCAAAGCCTCCTGCCCTGCCCTCCCCCCCCCCCCGGTTACACCGGTGGTGTAAGTTGGATAGGATTGCGCTGTCAGTCTTTGCAGCAGAAGATGGTGAAGAGACACCCATGTTTGTATCACTGTTCAGGGAGGGGGGGCATCTGGGGAACTGTCAAATGTAACATGCATCATAAGAAGAGCGGAGCCTTGCTGGATTTGTACAAGCATCTATTGAATCCAGCAACCTGTTTCCCCCGATGGCCAACCAGATGCCTCCATGAAGCCCACAAGCAAAACATGAAGGCAATCGTCTTCTCACGCTGCTGCCCCTCCGCAACTGGTAGGTCACGGCATCCTCTCTCTGAACACCAAAATTCCGTGCATCAATCATGGCTTACCTATTCTCCATGTTAATGTGTCTAGTCCCCTTTGAGAGCCATCAAACCCAGTGGCCATCGCCACACCTTGTGGCAGTGAATTCCGTAAGTTAATTACATGCTGTGTAGAAAAAGTACTTTCACCTTTGTCTGTACTGGATCTTCTGCCATTGAGTTTCAATGTGTGGTCCTGAGTTCAAATATTACAAGAGAAGAAAACTTATTTTTCTTCTCACCATGTATAATTTTATAAGCCTCTATTATTTCCTCTTTGATGACTGGAACACAAAATGAGAAATCTAATGTCTCCTCTGCAGTTCTGTGTTATAACCATGGAAGGTTTAAGCACATGTAAGTATTTTTCTTACACTTAACTCCTTGTCTGGCAGAAAGTGGCACCCTATCATGTCTGCCACAGAGGTGATTTTTCAGCTGATGGGTTGGTGCAATCTTTTCAAACCATCTACAGAAAGATTAATAGTAATCACCTCACAAAATCCAGCAGCACAGCTATTGATTTGGTTTGCAGCCTGACTGATGATGCTGGAAGTGACTCTTCATTTAACACATAATGAGTATTTGAACATACAGGAAGCTGCTGGGTCTTTGCTGAGCACAAAACCATAAGCTCAAGTTTGCATTTCACTGTAATTTATTGTCAATGTTGACTATTTACTGGATTCTAAGCAAAAGTCATCCAGTAAGCAAGCCATAGCATCTTCCAACTTCTTTAATGTGTAGACTCAAAATAGATATTCATAGAAACATGGAGCCTTCCCTTCCCTGTGCACCCCTATCTCAATTTGTGCCCCAATTGGCTGTTTTTAATGAAAAAGGACCTTCTGTTTGGAAGCATGTTTGAATAGCGCCAGTTTGTGTGCATATCTTGACCTTTTACATTTTTTGGGATGCTATAACTATGATGTGATATTTGTTCTGTAGTACAGTAGTTCACTCCTAGCTTTGCTGCAAGGATGACACTTTTTGACTAACAGATAATAACATGAACGTTTCCTGGACATCTTTGTTTTTTTTTAGCCTGGAATAGGTGTTACATAGCAGGTGGCGCAGTGGCTTAAACGGCTGAACCATGAGCTGTCGATCAAAAGGTCGGCAGTTCGAATCCGCGATGGGGTGAGCTCTCGTTGCTTGGCCAGCTCCTGCCAACCTAGCAGTTGCAAAGCATGTTAATGCGAGTAGATAAATAGGTACCGCTTGCAGGAAGGTAAACAGCGCTCCGTGTTCCAGCTGCATGCTACGCGCTGCGGCAAGGAGAGTCATGCCGACCACATGACCACGGAGGCGTCTTCGGACAACGCTGGCTCTTCGGCTTTGAAATGGGGATGAGCACCACACCCTAGAGTCGGACACGACTGGACTTAATTGTCAGGGGTCACCTTTACCTTTACCTAGCCATGTCACATTTCCAAGCCACAAAAACCACTTCTGTATTGCAAAGCGATGTCAGAAGGAGTGGTTTTTCCTTTTCAGGGAAGAAGTGGCTGATGGGAGCAGGGGCTGCTTAATTTTACCACTTTCCCCCTGCAGCGCCTCCCCTTCCACTTGCTTTCCCCCCAGCTGGGAGAAGATGATATTGGCTTCATATAACTGGGTGGATTTTCCTTTGAAAAAAATTACAAAACTACTAAATTACTATCCTATAAATGTTCTATATTTCAAATTCATAATGTATACAGGATATATACAGGATTCCTTAGTACTGGACTAGTTCCTAATATTTACAGTGTTTTTGTCAGCAAAATGGACACATGCTTAGTTTCGATGTACACACATTGTGTCAAATTCATTATGCTATAATTTGCAAACATACTATAATTCATGGTTCGACATATCTCTTCAATTGCACATATGTATGAATTAGAGCTCATTAAAATGTGTGTAATTTTTTTTGATGCCCATGTTATCTGAAGTTTTTTCCATAATGCTGCATGCGCCAGAGACCAGAAGTGTCCTACAACAGAATTTTGTTTCTGCATAGCACAGGTTTTTTCAAGGTTCTGTCTGGAAATCTTACCTCCTTTCACTTACTCTAAAGCCTGTGTGTGCCCATTTCGGAATGCTGCATTTAGTTCATAAGACAGAAAAATCAGAATTCAAGCCCCAGGCAAACTGTGACATCTGATCTCTCCTTAGCCTTGAAAAAGGCATTCTGCTTTGCAGTCTCTTTTCCCTAGCTGTTTCTCCAATAGGCTAATCAAACTGTGCCCATTTGTATTTAGTTCAGACTCCACTCAGTGATAGAAGTACCCTTCGGTTATTTTATCTCCTCCCTTGATAGTGAAGCTAGCTACATTCTAGCCGGGACTCTGATGCATTTAAGATGTCAAGGAAGGAGAAAGGATGGAGATAAAGCTGCTTTCTACTGAAGCAGACCATTGGTCATCCTGCAGCAGATCAACTTGGACCTATACCAGCAATATTGCTGGCGCAAGTCCAAGTTGATCCGTGCAGTCAGATCAGGCCCGGGAAGGGGGTTTGGATTTGGCATGAGTTGCCATCAAACCCACCCCCTCCTGGGCCTGATACACACACACACCTCCTGGGCCTGACACACACACACACACACACACACACACACACACACACACACACACACACCTACCTACCTACCTACCTACCTCCTGGGCCTGATACACACACACACACACACACACACACACACACACACACCCATCTCCCTGTTCTGCCCTCCCCTGCCCCATTCAACCCTCTCCCCGACCTCCCCCATTCTGCCCCCTGAACAGGGTTTACTTGCTCCGGCAGGCCTCTGTTGCTCCGCCGGCACATGAAGGAAGGTTCCAGCCTTCTTGCTGGCATGCCAGCTCCCTGTGCTGCCACAAAGTGCGTTATGGTGCTTTGGTGACAGCCAGTATTGGCGAAACACGTGTTCCACCGGTGCTTCCTTTAGTCAGGATTGGGCCGTTAGTATTATCTACACTGACTGGCAGTGGATCTCCAGGATTTCAGAGATGGGTCCTATTTGGAGATGCCAGGGATTGAACCTGAGATCTTCTCTGAGTACCAGTTGCAGGGGAGCAACGGCAGGAGAGAAATATGGCTTCTTTCCCGCTTGTGGGAACCCTAGAGGCAGCTGGTGGGTGCCCACAACAGGATGCTGGACTAGTTGGGCCTTTGGCCTGACCCAGAAGAGCTCTTTTTATGTCCTTGTGACCTTCTGCATGCAAAGAACCATTGAGCTACAGCCCTTCCCCTGAATACTTGATTATAGACAAGGAAGTCTCAGATGAAATACATCCTTTTATACAGACTAGCATGGTGGTGTTGCTGTCTATCTCTCCTGCCATTGCTGGCATCAGGTCTCTGGGGGTCCTGGGCAAAGCCCTAGTGGGACCCCCAAGCCACTCCCTGCCTGCCTTTGGATGGTACATTGAGTTCTGACAGAAGTACTAAAGGTTCAGAGGGTAGATAGACTGGCGAAGGTGGCCCTCTGATGGTCATGGGCCGTAGGCTAGTGCCCAAACTGGTTAATCCCTGATTCCACCCCTCTGTCCTGTCCATCCTGCATTTGCTACAGTTTTCTTACAACTGTAAACAAATATTTGCCAGTCTACTATATGGATCTGTCTGACACAAGACTTGGCAGAAAACATTTTTATGCATAACTCTTTTAAGTCACACAAGACTCTGTTTTTTCTCCCATCAAGGACACAGCTTTCAGCCAACTTGCTGCACTGTATTATGCTACATGTTTTCCATGTTGACATGTTACACAAATATTTTGGTGGCTAGAGAACCTGATAGGTTAGCAAGTCTGCAGTGGTAGTGAAGAATCGGAATTCTGTGGGTTAATGTCAACACACGTTAATAAGTGTATAATTAGCTCCAATTAACACTCCTCCAGTATGTTAAATGCATTGCATGCTAAATTAGCGTCTGTGAAGCTCAAAAATGGATGTGTCTTGGGTTTTTAACCTCTCAAGCAAAAGCCTGTGTCCAAATTATTGATATACGAAAGGAGCACATAATAGCCCGAAGGGGACTGAACTGTCACCATAGGGAAATCAATAAAGGCAGAGAAATAAAACCAGTGAACCACATTCTCGGTTTTCCAGTACAGCTCAGTCGAAGCTCGACAGCTTAAATTCCTGCCAAAATGCTTACTGTAGCTGTATTTCTTACGTCAGGTCGTAGTTCTGAACCAAGTGCAGTCCTGTTTTAACATGTATGATGTTAAACAATGTTGTCCCTTTATTAGTCCAATTAAAGACACCTCCAGCAAGTTATTGCCTGCTTTTATACACTAAATCAGGGGTTCTCAACCAGTGGTACTTTGACCAACTGTTGGTGGTACTTGAAAAGGCTGGACCACTGAAACCCTTCTGCAATGTGGGGCTTTTGGCGGTGCATTTTCGCTCCCAAGAGGCTCCTGCCTTTGGCTGAGCCTCTCGGGAACG
Source organism: Plestiodon gilberti rubricaudatus (assembly GCA_026170595.1). NCBI lineage: Eukaryota > Metazoa > Chordata > Lepidosauria > Squamata > Scincidae > Plestiodon > Plestiodon gilberti. The sequence continues at coordinate 50,423,271 of JANXHW010000001.1, read as the reverse complement.
CTGAGAAGGGTCCTCCCACCCACCCAGAACCTCCTACTTGCGTTTTCTGGCCTCTGAAAACCCAGAAGTAACTGATGATATCGTTAGTCACTTCCGGTGGTACACAGCAGGAGACTGGCATTGGAGGTGGTACTCAGCCAGGAAGAGGTTGAGAACCCCTGCACTAAATGGATTGCTTATACAGGTGGGCCCCCACATCCACGGATTTGCTATCCATAGTTTCAGTTATCCACGGATCACGGGGACCCCCCCAGGCTTTTACTTTTTCCCCAGTAAGCTTTGTTTCTTCCTTAAACAAACAGGAGAAGCAGCTTATTGCAGGCAAGTAGAACAAGACTAAGTCCTAGAGAAGCTCTGCAAGGTTAACAGAAACCTTGCAGAGCCTGTCTAGGACTTAGTCTCGTTCTACTTGCCTGCAATGGAGGCTGCTTCTGTTTATTTTAAGGAAGAAACAAAGCTTGCTGAAAGAAAAATAAGAGCTGGGGAGGGCACGCACGCCTACCCGCAGGGGAGGCAGGGCAGGGGGTCCTCAGGAAACCATGGAGGGGGTGTTCGCTCTTATCCACGGTTTCAAGTATCCACGGAGGGGCCTGGAACATATCCCCAGTGGATATGTGGGGGGGAGTACTGTAGTTATAGTCATTTTTGCTAGTGTGAGTTGTATCCTAACTTTTGTGCTGCTCACTCCATGGTTGGAAGCTCCTCACGTGAATAGAGGGATAGTTCTACTCTCAATAGGTGTCCTTCTGAGAGCCGAAGGGGCCCTTTCCAGAGTTCATGGCTGGAGCTCCCGCTGATGGAGCAATGTAGTGCAAAACATTAGGCTACTGCTCCTCCAATGAGCTCAGGGTGGTGTACATGGTTCCTCCCCCTCCTTTTAACCTCACAAGAATCCTGTGAGGTAGGTTAGGCTGGGAGATAGTGACTGACCAAAGGTCATTCTATAAGCATGGCTAAGTGAGGATTTGAACAGAGACGTCGTTAGCGGTGGGGTGGTGGGGTGGCAAGCGGCGGTTGTACTTGCATCCAGATCTGTCACTTGTGCCTCTTCATTCCGCCGCTTGGTTCTCTTCGTGCAGCCATCCTCGGCTGCAAGATTTGCCCTTCCACCCGCCTGGGTATCATTTATTTAAATAATTTATTTATTTAAAGAATTTATACCCCGCCTTTCTACTGAGGGCACTCAAGGAGCCGAAAGGAGCCAAAAAGGAGCCGAAAAGCGCTGGGTGTGTGTGTTTGCATGTGAAAATGATGTCTTGCCCCCCCAGGGGCTGGGCTTGTGGCATCACGTGGGGGTGTCGCGTCGCCCCCCCCCACGGGGTGGTGGTGTAGGAACATCAATGAATTTGAACCTGGGTTTTGTTGGCTCATTACAACACACTGGCCAATAACCTTCTATAACAAGGGTTCTCAACCTTTGGAGGCCCGGGTACTCCTATCACGGTCCAATTTTCTGAAGTACCCCCTGCTAATTAACAGCTAATTAATTGGATTAATCAATTAATTAATTAGGTAATTAATTGTTAAATAAAAAGTACTAAAACAATTTTAAATGTGAAAAATGTCTTATTTAACTATGTGAGTGAGTGAGTGAGAGAGAGAGACATACACATGCAAGGATCTCTTTTTTTCTCCAAGTCACACTTCCCAAAATCACCTCTTCTCACCCCACCAAAGTAAATTTTCCAAAGTACAAAAATAAGCCCAAAACCAAAATCAGAGCAACAGAAGGGCTCCAAAAATAATTACAATTTAAAATCCATGTTAATTAACACTTAATTAGCTGCTGATAGGGGCAGATAAGGGGCAGGGCTTGGCGTACCCCCAGCAAGAGGTCCGCGTACCCCTAGGGGTACCCGTACCACAGGTTGAGAACCCCTGTTCTATAATGTTTACCCAGAAGTAAGTTTCATTCACCAAAGGTTGCTTCCAATGTTTTTCCTGTTTGTTGATTCTGCCCCTTCTGTTACCTATTAAGCAGGGCACCAGCATTGTTGTCCACTGGTGGTTATTCCAAATCCTCAGGCTTCAATGATGTCATCTTTAATGGATCTCACCCCAGCTTCCTTTAATGCTATTAGGATCCTATACTCCATCAATGGTGCATTAATAAATAACCTCTATGACCCAATCAATTAAACATACTCTGCGTCAGGAAGGGCAAGGGTTCAGGATGCATGTGGTAGGCTTCATGTTAATGGGTGTACCTCAAGACACATGTAACATGCACACATGTGGGATGTGCACAGAGATCTCTAGCAGGGGGTGTAAAGGTGGAGAAGGTTTGCTAAGTGAACCCAGTAGGGACTAGGCAGTAGCCTCACCTGGTTTCAGGGAGAGAAACAAGGCAAGGGAGCAGAGAGTGCTTCTCAGGGGAAGGTTTCTTATAAGGGTGGTTGCGCTCACGCAGAAGGAGGCACAGAGAAGAAGAGAAAGGAGGCTGGAAAGAGAATCAAGCAGTCTAATCTTTCGTGCCAATTGACGGCTCTTGCATTGTTGATGGGAGTGGGGATGGTTGATGTAACACCAACTGGTAACCCTCAAATGTTAGAGGAAGGAGAGTGCGCATACTGTGGGTCTGTGAACAGACCTGTTGTAGAGAATTTTGCTGTAGACCAAACACAGAGTCTATTGTGAAGTGAGTTCATCCCAAACCATTCTTTTTTTCTGAGATGGCCCTGGATGGGTCTCCTATTGTCCACCCCCAGTGAAGACGCTCATCTCCTATTGTTAGCAGCTTGCGAAGCATGTGGGCAGGTGCTCCTTGATTGCTCAGAAGACCAGTGCTCTGATTATCATAAGGCCTCAAATTGAATTTCCAATCTTGATTAGAAGAAGCCGGCAGCCTTGACACAGCTCCTCAGAAAACCAAGAAGCCAAACAGACTCAGGTACACAGGAGATGGTGTCTAGGAAGGATTGTGTGAACTACCCAGTCATTTCCCAATTGCAGAGACTGAACAAGGAAGCAATAAAACTGCCACCTATAATAGCAGCAGGAAAATCTTCCAGAGCCATCTGGAAATCAACTGAATCCATTCATCTCCAAGGCCAAGGGTGGACTGTTGGAAGACTGAAGCTGTTTTCTCCTGTTCTTGTTTCTGGTTCACAGCAGAAAGTTCTAAGAAGCCTTTAATTTGTAAAGGCTACTCTTCAAAACGAATTATGGGGCTTTAAATAAGTCAGGTACATTTAAAATTGTGGATCATTGAAATTATTACCATAAAGACCCAGACCTTTTTATTACCTTTTGCATCATACCTCTATGTCTGCGGTAAGTGGTCTTGGCTGGGACCCAGAGAGATGTGCATAGTGTGGTGTGCATGGATTGAGGCTTTGCAGTTTCCCCCTTTCTCTTTGCAGCCCCTTGAGCCTCCCAAACCTCCTCGAAGCTTCGGAAAATCTTCAATATAGCATTCAAAGTGATGTGGGGAATCACATCACCATGAGGGAAGGGAAAATGGGCAACGTGTTACTGCATGGAAGTGCCTTTGGCATGTGTGAGGAGTTCTTTGAATCTCACTCCTTTTGTCTTCTTTCTGCAATGGCTAACCAATTTCATCTAGCCCCTGGCAGCCCTAATACATTTTAATCAAGGGAGGCAAACATTTTCCCCACAGTCCTGCTTGCATGAAAAAATAATTGGTTTCCAAAGTTGTGTATGAGAGAGAGTCATTTTCCACACATTAATGTGTGGTGCATCCTCTGTTATCGCCTAGTTAATAGCTACTTAGCCACTCTGTATATTTCATGAAATGTTTGCTGTATTGTTGCCAGCGGGTGGCGCAGTGGGTTAAACCGCTGAACCATGAGTTGTCAATCGAAAGGTCGGCAGTTCGAATCCGCGATGGGGTGAGCTCTCGTTGCTTGGCCAGCTCCTGCCAACCTAGCAGTTCCAAAGCATGTTAATGCAAGTAGATAAATAGGTACCGCTTGCAGGAAGGTAAACAGCGCTCCGTGTTCTAGCCACATGCTACGCACTGCGGCAAGGAGAGTCACGCCGGCCACATGACCACGGAGGTGTCTTCGGACAACGCTGGCTCTTCGGCTTTAAAATGGGGATGAGCACCACACCCCAGAGTCGGACACGACTGGACTTAATTGTCAGGGGTCACCTTTACCTTTACCTAGCCACTCTGTATATTTCATGAAATGTTTGCTGTATTGTTATGGGCATCCCAGAAAGACAACGAATTGCCACCAGACTGTTTAGCAGGTTAACAGCACAATCCTGCGCAACGGTACGCCAGGGGAACGCACACTCCCCCGGCGCAGGGTGTAGTCAATGCGCCATAAAGCTATGGCACCCAGAGAGTAAGGCGCAGAGGCCGGCAGCCCTCTCTCTCCCGGCCGCACACACCAGACCGGGTAAGTCCAGCACTGCATGGGGCAGGGGCAGGGCGGACCAGGCGGGCAGAGAGGGCCTGGAAAGGGCAGGGATATCGGCAGCAAGATCCACCATATTCCAAGCCCTCTCCAGGCCTGGCGTGGCCTTACCCGAGCGGCACAAATGTGCGTGAGCTCCCCCATTGGGCCTCCTGCCGCTTACACCGGGGGAAGTGGATGATTGTCCACTTCTCCTGAGTTGTTCCCGGGCTGTCCCAGGGCAGCCCAGGAACTCGATAGGATACGGTGGATGGTCCTTTAGGCCGGTTGACGTATCCTACACAGGATTGGGCTGTAAGTGGTCCATATTCCTCCTTGTCAATAGGCATTGTGTAATAAAAGCACCAGCTCCTATTGTGTAATAGAAGCACCAGCTCCTTGGAAGAAAGTTCTATGGATTTTAATAGAATCTATCAACAAATCAATCTTCTTATTACAGTCCAAACCTAGGCATGTTTCCTTGGAAGTAAGTCTTACTAATTTCAGTGAGACTTGCCATACTATCAAGTAACAATGCATAGTACTACAGCCCTAATCCCTTAACTGACATTTCTACACTATATCTGCATTCTGGTTTCATCATTGCTATCACTAAATTTGTACTGCAAGCCAGTGCAAATTTGGTACATAATGTATTGTGACTGTTTATAGTATTACTCTTTGCTATCCAGTTTGAGTGTTATGTAGAAATATGCATTTAAGAAGTATGCTTAATGTGAATAATAAGTGAAGAAGTATATCATAATTAATTCTTCCAAGTTCAGGTTACCAAGTATAGATATTTTTTAAATGTATAATGAAAATCGATGGCTCTAAAGTGCATTGTTTTTGCATGCTTTTGCAAGCTAGACCTTTAGAGTGCATAGATAATACAATTTATAAGTCTTACATGCTCTGTTGGGAATATATACCTTTTTGCTGCATTTCCCCACTGCTCTGAAAACCAGACAGAATACTGGCTTTGGTCAGAAAGAGGCTCTTGTTAATTAGAGCTATTTGTTTTCCATTGAGGTGTGAACAAAATTCTACTGAGGCTGATTGTCTGAAGGATCCTAATTCCATTTAAATTAGAGATAATCAATGGAAGGTATCATTCCGAAGGGGGAAAAAAACCAAGCTAGTTTAGTTGATATGGTAATTATTGAGGTTGTATAATTTCTATCTTCCATTAAATTGTGTTTCTTTTTACTGTTGGGCATAATTGATTTTTCCTGCTTTTTTCTGCAGCAATATATTAGATCAGAATTTGTTGTACTGTAGTTCTGTTAATTGCTGCATGGTAAGTAGTCTATAGGAGTGTCTAATCCACTCTTATGGCACAATTCAGTGTAAAAAAGGACCAGGGGAGTAAGTGTTCCCCCAGCACTGGGTGTCGTAAATGCGCTGTAAAGCGCGTTTACGGCACCCGGAGAGTAAGGGTCATCGACACAGAGTCTGGAGACACTCTATCCTATGGCGCACCGTCCCTGCGCCTGCCGTACCAGGTAAGCCCTGCACTGGCCAGGGCAGGGAGAGGGCAGACCGGGCGGCAAGGGAGGATGGCCATTGGCTGCAATGGGCGGGGAGAGTGTGGGGATATTGGCAGCAAGCTCAGCCGATATCCCAAGCCCTCTCCTGGCCCAGTGCAGCCTTACACGCCGGACTCGAATGTACGCCAGCTCCAGAGCTGGCGTACATTTGAGTAGGCCCATAGGGCCTCAGGCGCTTACACCCGAGGAAGGGGACAAGCGTCTCCTTCCCTCGAGGTGCACCCGGGCTGCCCCGCGGCAGCCAGGGAATGGGCTAGGATGCAGCGGCTGGCCCTTTAGACCGGCTGCCGCATCTTACACAGGATTGGGTTGTCAGTAAAGTACAGAACAGTGCAATCTCATTTCAGCCCAGAATTAAAAACAAAACAAAACATTTTTGTATGACATGGTAGTGAGCTGTATTTGCTGTGCAATATCTATGGCCAGCATTCAGTACAGAGTTATGGGCATGTATTTAAAAAGATATACTGTACATATTGTAATTGTGCATCAGGTTGTGACCATGGCTACTGCATGGCAAATGCAGCAAATATCCCACTTTACACCTTACTAAGAAGATATTTTGCCCCAGGCAAAAAGGGTATTACAGTATTTTCTGCAGTATATGCTTATATAATATTTTAGTGATAGCCCTATCACCTTATGAAAGAGTGATGAACTCTATATAACAATACATATTATAATAATGTATACCGGTAATGTGTATCATTCATATAGTATATTTGAAATCATGGCACATAAACTGTCTCAGAAATCCTTACAACTACCTTGTAAGGTGGACCAGTATTCCCATCTTATAACTTAGTGTAATTAATTATTAGTGCAATTAAAGTGTAATTAATATGTGGACAGAGGCGTTCTTATATGGGGGGAGCAGGTGTGCTCCCCCCCAGGCGCTGAGTGGGCGAGGGGCGCGGCAGCCGGGCTCGGGGCTGCGCAGAGCGGCGCGGCACCAGAGCCCGGCTGGCGCGCCCCTCCGAAGCAGCGCGCCCACTCCACGTGTCCCCGGCCTCCGGAGGCTGCGCTCCGAAGGCTGGGGATAAGCCCTTCTTAAAGCGACCGCCCCGTTCGGTGGTCGAGAGCTTTATGAAGAAGCCGAATGCGTCGCTGGGGGTTTGCGCATGCGCAAACCCTATAAAAGCCAGCGACGCATTTGGCTTCTTCATAAAGCTCTCGACCGCCGAACGGGGCGGTTGCTTTAAGGAGGGCTTATCCCCAGCCTTCGGAGCGCAGCCTCCGGAGGCCGGGGACACGCGGAGTGGGCGCTCAGCCCCGAGCCCGGCTACTTGGGGGGACGCTCCAACCCCGCCCCCCAGGCGCCGGGAGGGCTGGGAACGCCACTGTATGTGGAACTCCTTGCCACAGGATATGGTGATAGGGATTGGACAGATTTATGAAGGAAAAGTCCATCACAGGTTACAAGCCATGATGGGTATATATGTAACCTCCTGGTTTTAGTAGTAGGCTATCTCTTAATGCCAGATGCAAGGGAGTGGTGACAGGATACAGGTATCTTGTTGTCTTGTGTGCTCTCTGAGGCATCTGGTGGGATACAGGAAGCTGGACTAGATGGGCCTTTGGCCTGATCCAGCAGGGCTTATGTTCTTACTATTTGAGCAATCCTGAAGCATTCACAATCAGTATGTTGGTGCTATTTTGGGAGTTCCATCACTACTGTACTCACAAACTGCTTTTCAAACTCCCATGGGGTCTATTATTTTCATTCAGTAGCTTTTTGTAACTTGGGTGACTACTGAATCATGCGAATATTTTGTCTGAATGAGTACCGTTCATTACTGACTCTCTGAAATACCTGCTAAGGAGCCACAATTTGTCAACTTTGAATGGGTTTGTTAAAGAGCTACTTCTTTGGTTTATTCATTGTAGACTTTTTTTCCCTAGGACATGTGTATGGCTAAAACTCACAAAAACAATTCAGTGTCCATAAAAATGACATAACAAGCAGGCTGTCACAATTCTAGAAAAGAACTACCCATGTGCTGCCACTTTCATTGGCTTAAGTGATGAATCCTGTAAACATTGTCCTAAAGTAGATGCTTGTCAGCCTAGTGTTTGGTTAGTGCTAACGCATTATCATTCTATAAATATTTATCAAGGGAAAATAGGGAGTAAAACACTGCCACATATATTATATGAGTCTGTCAATGTCTAAATACAGGTATTTTTTTATTTAGCATTGAGGTCCTAGATGGATGATTAATATCTGCATAAACATTAGGATTTTCTATTTGCTAGCCACTGCCAAACACTGTGTCAGATCAATAGTCCTGCTAGGCCGGTATAGTCAACCGTCACTGGCACTGACTGTCAAATAGCAATCTTGCCAAGCCCTCTCATGAAAGATCCTCTTAACTTAAAGATACTGGGGATTGATGCTGCTGTGTGCACACAAAGAATGCGTTCTGTCGAATGACTACAGCCCATTTAGCTGAGTGCAATGAAGGGGGAAAAGGTCACCCTTGATTTTTCAAAGCTTGAACTGAGTAGATCAAGTAAGCAGGACAAAAATATATAATACTGTTTATGAAAGAACAGGAGAGTTGCCAAACATTTTCATGATTGGAAGGTTTTCTGAACCCTCAAGTGGAAGTATCTTTACAAAAAATGTTAGTCGTTTTGTGGGAGAAAGTTGAAAGTGCAGCAATAGTTTTGGCTTAGAAGGAAAGGTCTGTTTAAAAAAAAGTCTGGGTTTCTTTGTTTGGTTTATTGTGTTACTAGCAGAAAAATCTTTAAATACAATTACATACAACAACCTTGAAACTGCCATAATAAAAAACTAATTTATATTGGGTTGGATCCAGACTTGCACGTGCAGAACAATGATCATGTAAAAAACTCTCTGCCCCTCATCAGGATCAAGGAACTCTTGTGAATGACGTAAGACGGAGCTTGGGGAACTGACATAGGAAGTGTTTGGGAAAGATGCCTTGCATGAGTGCCATTCCACTCATGCAATTCTGAACCCAACCCATCATTTTTTTAAATCATTAAATGTTTACTCAAGGCTCTTGCTCAACACCAGTAGCAAACCAACTTATCCCTGAGCCCTTTTGGGACAGGGAGCCATTTAATCATTTGATTTTGTCTGTAAACTGCTTTGTGAACTTTTTGCTGAAAAGCAATATATAAATACTGTTGTTAATAATAATAATAATACCAGTCTGACAGCAATACCCTTTACCTTCTTCTCTATCCATTTCTCCTTTATCAAACTTGGAAGAGAGTATATTAAAGGAAGGGGGGGGGAGGAGAGAAGAGAGAGCCTGACTCTAAATTCAGAGAAAATTCATCCTTTGGTTTCATTTCAGTCAATGGGGCTTGATTGCAGGAGTACGAAAAGAATGTTACAGGGTATATATCATGTTCAAAGAAGGATACTTGAAGCTGGATTCCCACGTCCCTGATTTTCAGGGCCAGTTTACATGGCCAGGTTTTCACACAGAGAATACATGGTCATTTGAATGTGGCTGATCTTGGTAGGAAAAAGTTTCAAAACTGGGTTGAGTCGTGCTTTACAGAGCTGATAACAAGATGTCCATGTCCATGTCCAAGATGTCCATTTAGAGCTTTGCAAACTCTAAAATTTAAAAAAAAAAATGTGTGCATTTAAAGATTTGGAGGAAAAACAATAATCTTGTGATTTTTGTTTAGGTATGTTTAGGGGCTGCGGGGTGGTACAGTGGGTTAAACTACTGAATCATGAGCTGTTGATCAAAAGGTTGACAGTTCAAATCCACGCAACGGGGTGAGCACTTGCCGCTCGGCCCAGCTCCTGCCAACCTAGCAGTTCGAAAGCATGTTAATGTGAGTAGATAAATAGAGGTACCACTTGCGGGAAGGTAAACAGCACTCCGTGTTCCAGCTGCACGTTATGCGCTGTGGCAAGGAGAGTCACGCTGGCCACATGACCACGGAAGCGTCTTTGGACAGCGCTGGCTCTTCAGCTTTGTAACGGGGATGAGCACTCCACCCTAGAGTCAGACATGACTGGACTTAAATGTCAAGGGATACCTTTACCTTTATTTATGTTTAGGTCACTTCATAAGTGTTCATATATAATTTCATTGTGTCTATGCAAAGGAGAAAATTACTAAGTGCTCTTTTCCCTACAATCTTTGTTATTTATCAGTGTGCATTTGATAATTTGCTAGTCTACGTTTTAGCCTATTTAGGAGTTGCAATTTAGATGTAGTGCATTTCAACAAATTATAGAGAAGAGGGAAGCATTACAACACACTTATTGAATCAACAATGAAAGTCAGGTAGAGTCCTTCTTGCTTGTTGTCTTGAAGGCGCTGTGTTAACCAACTGGGATAATCAAATACACTTTTGTTCTCCTGGATGCTCAGGGGAGAGCACTGGTGTCGCTGCAGGGAGGGTGGAGCTCTAAGTTCCGCCGAGGCTCCGACCCTCCGTTACACCGGAGCACGAAGCGGCCCCGCACCCTCGCCTTCGGAACCATTCAAGGCGGTGAAAGCGTTGCTTGAATGGTTCCGAAGGTGAGGGGCGGGGCCGCTTTGTGCTCCGGTGTAACGGAGGGTCGGCGCCTCGGCGGAACTTAGAGCTGCGCCTCCCCTGCAGCGACGCCAGTGGGGGAGAGCTGTTGTTCATGGATGATCTTGCCACTGTGCCACATATACAATGATTCTCATTTGGATATGCATTGTTGGTGATACACTCGTCTCTGATTTTGGAAGTGCTGGCAGGGAAGATAAATGGTACTTGGTGATTGATCATTCCCCATAAATAATAAACATTTAAACAGTTTGAAGTAAGGCTCAACATGAAACATCATTAAAGTGTAACCTAAGTCAGTGGTTCACGTACCCCCAGGGGTACACGGACCGCAGGTTGGGGGTATGCGAGATGCTCCCCGTTATCAGCTGCTGTGATCAGCAGCTGATAATGGGCAGCAGAAAATGGGGTTTTTTTCCCGATGGAAGAAACATGGAAGAAATGCATGGAAGAAACCAGTACCAGCCACTGGGAAGGAAATTATGTGGGAGGGAGGGAAGGATATTTTACATTGGGAAGCTGAAGCACAAACTGTCCTTTCAGAAGAGGAATATATGCAAATTAGGTTAACCATATAATTTAAAAACAGGCATTGTAGCAGCCATCTGGTTCCTGATATTTTCCATGGTGTCTCTTGGAGCTGAGCAAGTTGCCTAGCCCTAAGGTTCACTGATGTTATTCCACAGATTGCAACACTGTTAGTGATCTGTAATCCTTGCCCCACCAGTGACCTTGAATGTACATGAAACATTCTTTAAAAGCAATAGCAACATTTAGTGCTTTTATATTATTTTTCAACTCTGCTATATGCAGATTAATGACACAAAAAGTTCAGTACCTTATTCAACACTAACTTGAATGACTTTTTGATGTACATTGCTAATTGCCTTTACAGTGTCCATGTTTTACAGAATCAGGCGTTGTGTGGTGAAAAGAAGACAGAGGAAACAACCTGCTCTCTCCACTCACTGTGAAGAAAATGTACACATCACATACATTCTCACATTCATTCACATGTGCTACACACATGCATGCACACACATACTGTACATTAGACACAGCAGCAGCTGGTGAGATATAAGGGCGGGGATGCTGGCAAGCAACTCAAACTGAACCAAGCTGCTGCTGACAGTGGCCTTGGAGGTGGAAATCATCTTAGCAAACTAAACCTAATCCAACCTCCTACATACAAGTCTATCCATTCGATGGGGTCCTATTTTCCTGCAAGGGTAGATGGTACTTTATTCCATGGACAAAGACTCTTTCCTGCCCTGTTCAATCTCAGTTATCCACCTGTAGACTGATTAAGTTCAGAAGCAGGATAATCTGGTATGGCAATTAACTGGATACTTTTGTCTGGACTCAGCAGAGGGAAGGAGGCAAACAATTCAGAAAGCAGAGGACAGGAACAGTGAAGAGTGTGTGCAGAACCCAGGCCTCCGGACACCTGAGGCAGCAGGTCAAATGCTGCCTTCCCTTACCTGATGATGTGCCAGCCTCTGCTCCTCCCACTCTCCTCCCCTCCATATTTACTTTCCCTCTCTGTCTCCCGTTTCTTTTTCCAATCCAGGGAGTGGAAGGGGAAGGAGAAGCAGTGGAGGCAAGGAGGTGGAAAGGGATGGGCATCACCTACCAATCTGCTGCCTGAAGCGACTGCTTCATTTGGCTTCATGGATGGGCTGGCCCTGATGATGTGAGAAAGTTGAAGCAGGGTTTATGATACAGGCAACTTGGCTAAGGAGATAAAGGTTTGGGGAAGTATGGTGTGCAGCAGTTAGCAAAGTGGGATTTGCACTGAACAGTGGCGATCCTTGGGGTGGGCCGCCGACGCCACGCCCCCACGTAACCCGGGCGTGATGTCAGCTTGAAGCGCGTGCCCAGTGCGGCTCCAGTCACGCCCCCCGCCAAGTCACCCCCCCACTGTTTTACTACCTATTTTGGAGCCGTTCAAGCTCCAGGGTGGGCAGGCGGGCCCAACGCCGCAGCGGAGGAGACGCGTCGCTGAGGCAAGTACGCCCCTCCGCTGCCACGTGCACCCGCCCTCTTGGGGCCCATGGCCCCCCCGCCCCTACCCCAACGACGCTTCTGAAGCCTCTCTGCAGTGTCACAAGTACTGGATGCCAATAAATTGTGAAGGGAGATGAAAGAGAACCAGGAATCTAGCCCTGTGGTAGTCCACTAGAGACAGTTTTTAGGCCAGGATGGTAAGTCAAATGAACTTGGTTGGAATGGAACAAGCAAAGCTCTGGATTAGCTCAGGACAAAGATTAAATTTCCTCATATAGATAAGCCTAGGCAGGTGGTGATTCAACTGGGTCTGTACTCAAAACAACTAAAACTGATGGAAACAAAGGTAGCCATTGATCTGAAAGGTCAGCAGTGAACAAGCAGTGATTCGATCAGCTTTCAAGGAGGCCTCTCTTGACATTGCTGCACCTGCCAAATGATCTAACGTTCAATGATGTGTCTTTACTGATTGGTTACAGATAAACATGGAATACCTGCAATACAGTATTGGTTAGTTTCTTTTAACCAGTGTCATTCTGTTCCGGGTTTTCAGGAGAGAGACTCTGCTGGTGTGGTGTTGCTTATAATACATGCTGGTTGCACACACTGATGACCATCCCCCACCTGCCTTTGGCAGTATTAACCAGAGAGGTGATCCTAGCTTGTTTCGGAGTGTCCAGTCATACAACTGGTGCAGCTCTTCCAAGTACGAAGATACAGCGAAGAGAAAAGCCTCAATGGCTGATTTCCCACGAGTCATATAGCTGTAGTTGAAGGCACAGGAGCCCCGTCAGAAAAAAAACCCGGCAATTCTAGTATCCGGTCCCTTCTTTTAGTGCTAATTGGACTTCCTTCCCTAGTGAGTGAATAATGGTCACTTCATTAGACGTTGGCCACGTTTGCCGCCTGTCTGTCCCTTTGGCTGTCTCCCTCTGCACGTAAACATGCAGTGCTTCTCTGCGCCTGGCGTGTCTGTCGTCCACGCTTCCCCCCGCGCCGGGTGTGGAGGGAGAGGCCACACCAACGTGCGCGCGCCTGTACGCGCGAGCCGCCAGATAGTGGCGCTGCGCCTCAGGTTTGCTTTGCAGAGGAAGCCGGCTGCAGATCACCTGCAGTAGTGGGGGAGCCGCTGAGGAGCTCCTCCCCCGCTGCCCCTGTTAATCACAGCTCTCCCCTCCCCATGCACTTGCACGGAGGAAACTGGGCTGAGCTGCCAATCTGCTGCAGAGAAGGAGCGACACGTTCGCCCAGAGCGAGGCTGGGGCTGCTGGCTTCGGGTCGCTTGCACTTTCTTCCCCTGGAGCTCCAGCTCGGCTTGGGAGCATCTCGCTCAGTTGCCGCCTGCGCCTCCAGCTTCTGTCGGCACACCACCAGCCAACCCGGGCACCGGAGGCGGCAGCGCCCGGGAGGCGAGAGAGAGCCATGGCCGAAGTGGGCGAAGGCGAGGACGAGATACAGTTCCTGCGAACTGTAAGCACCTCAGTTGGCTCGGTTTTCCTTTGCCTTCACCTCCCCGCCTCCCTCCTCCCCCCCCCCTTTCACCTCACTGCGGAGTGGTGGTGTACTGTATTGTTAGCTAGCAGGGACCGGTTACCGGGGTGAGGGGCACCGTTCGCATTCTGACGATGGGGCTGTGACTGGGAGGGAAGCGAGTCGTGCCTCGGGGCTGCGACAGATATCGTGTTGGGCAGAGAGATACTGAACGTTTCTGGCTACAGACCCACCTACGGGCGCTTTGTTAGGCGAGCTTTGCGTGACAAGCATCCCGAGTAACTGGGAAGCCGCCCACCGGTCTCCCTTCCCATCCAAACGCGGGAGGGGGCCGGCGTGGCGGGAACCTGGTGAGGAGTTTCTCTGTGCCCACCTGCTCCTCGGGGTGTCCAGTGACAGTTTCAAAAACAAAGCTGATTTCAGCGCTGCGTTCTATGAGTTGGGGGTGATTTGGGGAATGAGAAGCTGAGCTTCGGGTCCAGTCGGTTCTGGAACAGGGGACTTCCCTTTGGATAAGGGAGGGAGGGCTGCACCTGGCCCGCGGAGCTGCTGCCCGTTGAAAAAACGCTCTCAGGGGAGCCTAGAAAAGCGGGGGAGGAGCAGTGGGTGGGTGCCTGTGGGCTGAGGAACCGCTACTAGATTCCGTATGGTGCGGAAAGCTGCCCACTGCCACAAGTGTAAGGGGGGGGGGCGCATTGTGACTGGTAGGGCACTTAATGGGGCGGACAGGCGTCATGGTTTCCCCCTTGGTGCGAATTCTGCGGTGGCTATGGAATGATGAATAGTAGTGGGATGCTGTGTGTGTGTGTGTGTGTGTGTGTGTGTGTGTGTGTGTGTGTGCGTGCGCCGTTTTGTTTTGTGATGTTTTCTTATTCGTATAAAGAATCTGGTGTAAAACTATCACTGGCAGGCGACCAGGGGCAGGCTGGTTAATATTATATGGACTCTGAGTGAACACCATTTTCCCTGAATACTCGTTTCTCTCCCTCCCTCTGATTTGTTCTGTGTACTGCAGATATTCCACCAAACAGCATTGCTCAGCCTAAAATCTGCAATTGTGTCTGTTCTCTCCTGGCAAAACCAAATAAGAATAGGAAAATGTGGATACATTTAGTTCTTGTCTCTGAAGGACTTTTCCCATGTTGTTGTCAGTAATAACCCATGTTCTTAAAAATTTAAACTGCTGAACCCATGTATTCCTAAATTTGGTCCTGACTGTGTTGAGACTGCAGTTGTTGCTCATCCTGGAATACATCTCAGGATAGGATAATCGCGTTTATTAAGATGTCCCAACTGATTTTTATGCAAACAGCCCTCGCCAGTTTTACAAATATATTTATATAGTTTGGAGAATAATGTACTTCCATTCTGGATGTGTACCAGACACTGGGCATTCTGTGATTGATGCATTGGTTTCATTTTTATATAACGTGGTCTGTATTGAAAACATGGCAAGGAAGGAGGAACTGCGTGAAAAAGGAAAACCAAGATATGTTGATGTGGCATTTGGTTGGTTTTGTTTCTAAATTAGTGCAATAACAAGAGAAGCTGTCTTGATCCATTTTCTTATTTCATCTCCTCAAGGGATACATCAGACATGTTTTATACTTGCATATTTATGTTTCAGAATCAGAAATATCCATTTGTGACTGTACAGTTATTATGCAGTGTTGCTAGCGCTAATGTAAAACTAGAAACTTTTCCCTCATAAAAAGGTATCTGCTTATTGAGATACTTGCTGAGACTACAGTAATTTAAAACAAATAAAACTATTTCAGTAAGTGAGGCTTTCTTGTTTCCTGCTGTTGTGATTGGTTCAAATATTCTGGAAGGTTTATGCAAGTGATTGGTTCAAATATTCTGGAAGGTTTATGCAATTACAGGTTAATTGCGGGTTTAAACATTGATTGAGGATCATGGAGGTGATGTTACCTCAATACTTAATTGGGGGGAAAAGTAGTTATATGCCTACTAAGGTACATGGACATATAAAGTAATATTTGAGCTACAGCACTGAACAGCAAAAGCGCATTACGTAAAACCACTCCACTAGTTATGTGTGTTGTGCTGGCAATAAAGATCTAGAAATCCCAGCCTGGGATTATCTTTTTAAAGCCCTCTGAGTGTTTCATTGGTAACATTAATGACCTTGAAGGAGGCAAATACAAGCAGCCAGAAGACTTTGATGTAGGTCTGGGTAAAAGGTGACTCCCAAAAGGAGAGGGCTCTTGCTGATTAGTTTTGCCTCCTCTCTGTAATTTCACTGTTCATGTGTGCGTGACATGCATTCAATCTATTGCACAAGCAACATATTAGGTGTATCATGATGTATTATTAAATAGTAGTATTAAAAATGCCGTATAACACTGCAAGAGTATAAACATATTTGCCTACAACATAGATTTTGTTGCAGTTTTTTCAGACTAGATCCCACCCACTTCAGATGTGCTCTCTATAACTCCCAGAGTAATTATAATGAATGATCCTGGGTTTAAATTCCATCTCACCTGTGGATTAACTCTGTGGTTTTGGGCACATTATTGTCCTCTTTAAGCTGCACTTAGCCTTTTAAAAAAATATTTTATTTCACAGGCTTGCAAATTGAATTGGAATTGGAAGCCACTCTGCACATTAAGTGTTGCGTATGATTAACAATAAGTGGTCCCACTGTGGTTCAGCGTGATCTGTATGCCCACATGAAAAAAAAACATGATTATTTTCTATAGATTATCCAGATGTACTCTACTTTCTTGGTGTTCCTACCATAGCAGTACAGTACACATCCTCTCAAATGGATATGCCACATTTTATTCAAAATAGAGTAATTCGTTACCAAGTTTGTTCTTCGTTTCTGCTTCTAATCAGTCTAAATGAAACTGAAGTGAGTACAGTAATGATCTTCAGCTGAATGATCTTCAGTGTTACTGTAGGCCATTCATGTGACCTGAATCTGAAGCACAGATCCAGCATTGGAACCATAATCTATCTAATAATTTACTTAGGCATAACTAATTCCTTGAATGCATTGCACCCCATTATTTTGTCTGCACCAAAATCCACATGAATCTGATGCCATCACTGTGTAAGAAGGATCTGTATCTGTGGAATGGATCTTTCTATCATTTACCGTATATGTTTTCATTTAACATGTTCTGAATATATAGCAGAAATTGAAAGTGCACTGCACCCTGCCTCCCAACTGTTTGCAGTTTACATTCTAATTCTGCATCATCATGGACCTATTTACTCCGATTTCCCCCACCCACAACTTGGGGTCTGTCCCCTCTTGGTCTGTTCATATGTCACATCCTCTCGTCCAATTAAATACAAATATCTAAGATCCAGCTAGATCTTTTGCCTAGGCCACATTACAGTATTTTCATGACTGACTTGATTTCAATGTGCATATGGTATTTTTTAGGTAATCACTTATGTTTGTAAAATGCTTCTTGCTGGTAGGTGGATAATGTGACATTGGATATTATTAGTCCATACTTTACTACACTACAAATGTTAGTATCTTTCAAACATTTTGGATCAAAATAGTGTAAAAATCTATTGTACGTATCTGATATGCGTATATTCTGCATCACTGAGCATGTGCTCTGCATTTTGCTTGTGATCTTAAGTACTGTACATTAATTAGATTTACTCATAATGAAGTATTTCTGATTGAGGACATAAAAAGTTTATTTTATGGGAATTTCATTTCTAAGGCATTCTGAAAAACTGAGGTTGTAATCCAAAGCATATAATTATCTAGAAAGAAACTTATTCAGAAATAACACCTAAATCCTAAGTGAGTGTGTGTGTGTTTTCTCTATTCTTTTAAATGTTTCTATGTAAGCTTTCTTTGTTTTGTATTTTTACCTCGTGTGCTTGCTAACACTCTGAACAAGATTGCAGGAAGCCATTTTTTCATTAAACATGTT
This sequence comes from Plestiodon gilberti rubricaudatus, assembly GCA_026170595.1. Lineage (NCBI taxonomy): Eukaryota > Metazoa > Chordata > Lepidosauria > Squamata > Scincidae > Plestiodon > Plestiodon gilberti. The sequence continues at coordinate 50,405,391 of JANXHW010000001.1, read as the reverse complement.
GTTTGTGTACATTCTGCAAAACAAATACTGCATGAATTTATTTTTAAAAGAAAAAGAATGGAATGATGGAGTATCGTCACAATGTTGCAATTCTCAACTTGTTCTGAAACTTGATAACATGATCTGGATTGCTATATACTGTATATTAGGCTAGTTGTCATAATTATTATATACTGTAGATTCCTATTCATTAATAGGGATATTGTTGAACCTTAAAGCATATTATTTGAAATAATGTTGTATACTTTTTCCTGTCAGGTGACTGTTTTTTCTTCTGATAATGGGGGAGAAAGGAGAAGGATAACTAATAGTCTTTATAACATCTATGGATATATTTTTACATAATAGGCTGCAGGATTAGTTTCTAGTATTCTTAGATAAATTAACCTAATCCCTACTAATAAAATAAACAGCCAGCATTTAGTTTCATGTAATGTTAGAGTACCAGTTCATAAAATACGATGATTAGCAATAGATTTTCACTATTTATATGAGACTGAAGTTCCTTACAGATATAAATCTGGTTGTGGTTTACTTTGCAAACAAAGCTGTATTCACAGTATTTATTATTATTCTCCAAATGTAACCCTCTGGAAAATGCTACACAAATCTTTTGAAAGACCCTCAGGCTGCCAATATAGCATGCCCTTTACTGTGACACTGCTGAAGGGATTATCTGTGTGGTTTATCTGATGATCCCTGAGTGTAGCAGTCCTGGAGAAAGTGAACTGAGTTTGCTTCCTGAGGTGCATTTTACTTTTACTCCAGCAATGTGGAAGATAGTGTTTGATTATCAAAATACAAAAGAACAATTTAATTGTCTGATTCAGCATGGCCCAGAGCACTGGTTTATCCCTCTCTGTTGCTGATTTTAAAACAGGAACAAAACCTTAAGAGAACATGTTTGCTCATTAATAAATAGTGTGTCCTACTTAACCAGTACAACAGGACTTTATTTATAAAACATGTATTGTGCCCTTCAGTTAACTCTCAGGATGACTCTTACGTAAAAGTACAATATAGTACAATTGTATACAATGCAAATACAAATATCATAATTTGCCTTTTTTCCCCCTTGCCTTTTTTTAACATCCTGCTGGCACAGGTGGAGTGCTGCTGCTTTTTTTATGCTCTTGTTTTAATTGTAATTTGATGTGTTTTTATTTTAGATGATGTTTTTACTAGCTTTTGTGGATTGTTTTTTATTGTTTTAAATGTGATCATTTTTTGTCTTATGTATCCGTCTCCCATGTTGTAAGCCGCCTTGGGTCCCTTCGGGGAGAAAGGCGGTGTAAAAATATTGTAAATAAATAAATAAATAAATAAAACTGCAGAAACTCTACATAATAACATCCGGCAAAAAAGAGCCTTGTTATATCAGGCCAAAGGCCCATCTAGTCCAGCATCCAGTTTCCCAGAGTGGCCCACCAGCTGTCTCTGGGAAGCCCACAAGCAGGAGAGAATGGCATACTTCTCTCCCACCATTGCTTCCTGTCAACTGGTTTGGAGGCATATTGTTGGTGAGCCTGGATAGACCACATAGCCATTGTGACTACTAATGGTTAATAGACCGATCTTCCATGAATTTATCTAATCCCCTTTTAAATCCATCCGACGTAGAGGACCTGATAATATCTTGTGGTAATGAATTCCACAGACTAACTATGCACTGTGTGAAGAAGTACCTCTTTGCCCTAAATCAGCGGTTCTCAAAGTTCTCCCCATGAGGTGGGGAGAACTTTGAGTGTTTGCGGGGGTGGAGTGAACAGCGGCAGCGATCTGGGGGATCACCACCGCCGCTGCCAAAACTGCCCCTGAAAACACCCCTGCTGCACTTACCGGGGCTTGGGGGACCCTCTGCAGGCCTCCTCAATCTTCGGATCGCTGTTTTGTGGCGATCTCCAAATGCTTCTGGTTTTCGCAAACCATCTGCTCACTATCTGCTCTCTCCCCCGGATTGCCACTGCCATGCTGTCTCCGCCCCTTAAGGGGGCAGGGGACAGCGAAAGTTCTCAATGGTGGGTCGCGACCCACAGTTTGGGTGCTGCTTCCCTAAATCAGTTCCATTGGATGACCCCTGGGTTGCATCATATTGTAAGTGAGGGAGAAACATCCCTCACTCTGCTCTCTCCATACTATGCACAATAGTTCTCAATCATGCCCCCCTCCCTTAATTGCCTTCTTTCCCAAGATTAAAGTTCCAAATGCTATAGCCTTTCCTTTGTAACAAATGTGCTCCAGCCCTCCGATCATTTTGGTGCCCTCCTTTCAGTTGTCCTGCTCTACAATATCCTCTTTGAGGTGTGGTGCCCAAAACTACACAGCATTCTAAATATGGCTGCATCATAGACATGTGAAGGGGCATTGCAATATTAGCTGTGTTCTTGATTTGTTTCCTATTGATCGGTAGCATAGAATTTTCCTTCTTTACAGTGTTGTACACTGGGTTGCTGTTTGCATTGCCCACTTATTCTTACCCTCTGCTCCCTGTTCTTTACCCAGTTACCAACCCACAAAAGGATCCGTCCTCTTATTCCATGACTGCTAAGTTGGCTCAAGAGCCTTTGGTTGAGGGTATTTGTGAAACGTTTTCTGAAAGTCCAAGTATACAATATTAACTGGATCTCCTCTATCCACATGGCTGTTGACGCTCTCACAGAGTAATCCCCAACTATCTGGCGGGCGGCCCAGGGCCACCTGCTGGATCTTATCCCCATTCTGGGCCACTCTGGAGCGGCTCAGAGGTCTACTTGTGGAAATGGGTCTCCTCGGATTTCCACCAGTTCAGCCAATGGCTCCCCCTCCCTCACCGCCCAGACCGACCCTGCGCACGCTAGGGGGGATTACTTACTGTACCTCCTCCGGCAGCCGCAGGGGTGACTCGGTGGCGGAGTGAGGGCGGCTGGCCTCCACGCTGGCTGCCCTTACTCTTGAGTCATTGTTAAAGTGCTTTACGGCATGTTCACAACAGCTTCCAGCGGCAGAGCGCTCACTCCGCTGCTGGCTATTTCTGGAGGATTGTGCTGTCAAAGAACTCTAGAAGGTTAATGAGACAGGACTTAGCTTTGCAGAAACCATGCTGATTTTCCTCAGCAAGACAACTTCTTTATTATGGTTAATAATGTTAAAGGGCGGGGATAGTGGGACAAAGGCTGCAGTGATCCTGGGGATCACACTGACGGCAGGGAAAAATGTTCTTGCTTAACTCACCGGGGATCCTGATGGCTTCCAGATGGTGCGTGGAGGTCTGCAGACCCCTCCGTGGGCCTCCCTGAGCTTTAGATCACCACTCCATGGCAATTACGACCACTTCCAGTTTTTGGACGAAAATTGGAAATGGCCGTAATTGCCACAGAGAGTTGATCTAAGGCTCAGGGAGGCCCGCACCGTCCAGAAGCTGTCAGGACCCCCAGTGAGTTAAGCATGAACATTTTCTCCCTGCCGCTGGTGGTGCGATCACTGGGATTGCTGCTGCTGCTGTACCACGCCTGTAAAGATTCAGTTCTTCTCTCTTCGTGGGGAGAACTTTGAGAACCATTGCTCTACTTAACTAGGGGCTTTAAAATACTTAGGTCAGCGTTAATGAAAATCCTGGCCTTTTTTCCTATTTTTCTCTTTTATTATTTCCCTGTCTGCAGAATCTGCCCTGTCTGCCCGGTGTCAGCTGCTGCTGCCCCCCCCCCCCCGGGCTAAGTCCTGCTCTGGGTCCCTTCTGACAACCCCCTGCCTTGTTGGTATATTGGGCACTGGTATTGAGGTTTCAGGGGTTGACCTAGCCAGATGTGCTTTCTGATGGATATGGGCCATTGACCCTGTCAACCCCTGAATAAGTCCTTCAAACTTTTTCATACAATGAACCTTGATAAGCCTATTGATCTTAGATAAGATAATGACTTGTTTCTGTTAGGAAAGAAAGATGGGGTATATATTTAGAAAATAAATAAAAATAATCCTATTTTTGTTTTTGTTTGCATATATTTATATTTTATTAATATATTGAAACATAAGAAACAATACATATTTCATAAGGTTATAGCAAGCGCGAAGCAATACATCCTACTAGCATACTATTCACTATTTTCTACATATAACATCCAGATAATCCTGTTTTGGTGCAATACAGCTTAGTGTAAATTTTCATAAGACCTTACTCTTATTTATGTTCAAAATATGTCATATGCCCTCATTTAAAAAAAAAAGCAAAGTAGTTAACAAAATCATTTAAAAACAAAGTGTAAAACATCTAAATATAAAATCTAAGACAGCATGTGGTGTTAGAATGCGTTGTGGTAGTGCCATCAGTGATTTTAGGTATCTATTGTGAACTATTTTCAAAGCTTTGCAATCAAAATAGCTCCAGATTTCCATTCCATATATAGAAATTGCAATCACTGGAGCACTGAACACTGTAAAGGCATACCAAATTGCCTAAGAGATTGCAAGGCAGAATCGATTTAAATTGTGTGGTATCTTTGTGAGGTTCAGAAAACTCTAAATGTGTATAGGAAGTCCAAATACCTGAAATATTTAATCTGCTGCAACTCTTGACCATAATATAGCTTGATTACTCCTTATCCGGACATCCGAAATCCAAACTATTCCGAAATCCAAACAGTTTTTGGGCTATGGTTTAAAAAAAAACAACAACAAACATTTTCCAGCACCTGGCTGGCATAGCTCAAGGCTCGCTGGAGTACAAAATTGTTAAAAATACAGTATTGTATAAAATTACCTTCAAGCTATGTGTATAAGGTGTATACCGGTATGAGACATAAATTAATTTCATGTTTAGACTTGGGTCCCCTCCCCAAGATATCTCATTATATTTATACAGATATTCCAAAATCCAGACAAATCCACAATCCAGACAACTTTCTGTCCCAAGCAATCTGGATAAGGGATACTCAACCTGTATTACCACTTATGCAAAGGGGACAGTACCCAGGAATGGCCACTTTGGCCACCAAAGGCATTTCTAGCTGAACTTTTCAAACTTATTGAACCGCTTGGTCAGATTGTTCTGTTGCATTGTATCATTGTCACCTATATATATTAGCCATGAAAACTTTATGTAAGAATAAAATCTTATGTCTGGTGTTCTTATGATTCTATCAGCCCAATCCTAACTAAGATCTGGCCAGCGGCCCATGGCCACCTGCCGGATCCTGTGCACAGGCAGCTACCATGGAAGCTGTTGCAAATGTGCCGTAAAGCACGTTCACAATGACTCGAGGCTGCCAGGTGGGAGGTCTACTCGGGGAAGGAGATGCTCGTCTCCTTCCCCGAGTGTAACCGGGGCTAGGCCCTTTCGGCCTCCTCAGATTTCCACCAGCTATTTTGCTGGCTGAAGTAGAGAAGGCCGTGTAAAGGCTCCAGTGCCCGGCGGGAGTCAGGATTCGGACAAAGGCCGCCCCCACCCCCTCCTTGGACGCTGGGCCAATGGCCACCCTCCCGACTCTGGCGATCCACCCCCTTGCCCGCTGGATCCAAACTTACCTGTGTCCGGCGACAGCGGGGTCCTCCCGGAGCCGGCCTTCCTGGCTCTTGAGGAGGCGCAAACGTGCCATATGGCACGTTTGCGACTCCTTCCAGCACCGGAACACTCGTTCCAGCACCAGAAAGTTCCAATGAATTCGGCTGCCCTTCTGTTACAAACATTCATTTTGACTATTGGAATCTCATGATATATTTTTTGGGAAAAATTCTACATATGATATAAATCCATAGGAGAAATTCCTTGGAGACTTTTGTTTTCTCATTCCTGAACAATGGATTTCAACTGAAAAAATTGTCAGCATTTCAACATTTGTCTGGCTCTGTGTATGCCACTGTTGTTGACTGTTAATTTTAATTTATTTTAGGAAATAAGACAAATGAGTAGATATTGGACTAGAAAAGAATTGAAACACTTCACTGTGATAAGTAAATGTAAACAGTAAATAGACCTTCTCTAGGTGTTTCAAGTGACAACTGAACATTGCTGAATAATAAATGAGCAATTTATTAAGAAATGAAAATGGTGAGATTTTATTAGTAGCAGTAATTAGACACAAGAATATACAGTCCCTTTATATGCAAATTCGCTACCTGAGAATTCTCTTATCTGCAAGGAACCGAATTGCCACCTACCTCTCCGTAGTCTGCTCTCGCTATTTGTGATCTCATCAAGGCCATTGTTCTCATGGGTGTGTACAGTACTTAGCTTTTTTTTGTGAGTCACCTTGTTGCTCTGGGAGCAAATTTCCCTGCCTTGCTGCATTTACTGATTTATTAAAATCGGAGGAGAAACCTGATGACCAAGAAAAGGAGGTATATAAATACTACTACTAATACTGTTCAAGGTTATCTCTTCTGGAGTTGTGGTATGTTTTCTGTTGAATACTATTTGCAACACAGTGGGAACTGTTGTGCCCTCTCTGGGCTTCAAGGATACTGTACTATAATGTTGTAAGGAAGGAATAATAATTAATTTGCTAGAGCCAGTGTGGTATACTGGATGCTGCCCCTGCTATCACCCAGCCCATAGAGTTCATGGTAAGATGGGCAGTGCAATCCTCCGTAACTTTAGAACGGCGGAGCGGGCGCTTCACCATTCTAAAGTGTTGCAAACTTGCTGTAAAGTGTTGCAGATGTGCCGCAAAGCATGTTTGCAACTACTTTAGAGTAAGGGCCACTGGTGTGAGGCTGGCAGGCCTTGCTCCATGGCCAGAACGTCCCTGTGGCTGCCGGAGAAAGGTAAGGGAGGTGGTCTGGGCTGTGAGGGAGGGTGGCCGTTGGTCGAGCCAGCCCAGGAGGGGTGATGGTGGCCGCCATATCCACGTCCCATTCCTGGACTGGCGAGGCCATTACACGTCCTTGGACTTACGCCAGCTCAATAGCTGGCGGAAATCCAAGGAGGCCCATTGGGGCCTCCCCGCGCTACACCGGGGGAAGGGGACAAATGTCCCCTTCCCCTGAGGAGACCTCTAGGTTGATCACGATCAGCTCAGAACAGGGATAGGATCCAGCGGACAACCTTAGGGCTGCCCACAAATCTTTACACAGGATTGCGCTCTCAGATTCACAAAGTTCATATAGTTTATGGTGAAGAGGGTCCCCCTGAAACCTAACCCCATTTTCCCCATAGGCTCAATGATTCGGTATCCGCTAATTCGGTATCCACTAGCCAGGATGGTGTAGTGGTTTGGGAGTCGGACTTAGACCTGGAAGATCCAGGTTCAAATCCCCGCTCAGCCATGAAGCTTCCTGGGTGACCTTGGGCCAGTCACTATCTCTCAGCCCCACCTACCTCACAGGGTTGTTGTGAGGACAAAAGGAGGGGAGGAAATATGTACGCCACTCTGAGCTCCTTGGAGGAAGGGCAGTATAAATATGTGAAAATAAATAAAAAATAAAAATAAAAAATAGGTTTTCCAAGAATCTAACTCTAGCGGATAACGAGAACTGACTACCCCTCTTTGTATGGTGTGGTTGTAATCCGGATTGGGACCCTTCTTGCTACTGCTATTTAAGGCCCCCCCCCCCCCCCGGGTAATGTAAAGAGGTCATACAGGCAAGCTTCTGAAGTAATGGCTAATATCCTTTCCAACAAGGTGTAAAACGCTGCTTGATTACCCTTGCAGTGATTATTGGATACAAATATATGTGGCAGAGAGCTTTGTCTGTGTCCAGGATTTACAATGCAACCTATGCATGTTTACTCAGAAATAAGTCCCACTGTGCTCATTGGGACTTACTTCCAGGAGAGTAAAACTTCCAGCCCTCCCTGTATCTGCACATCTATCTGCGGATTCACTTATCCATTCACTTATTCTTGAATGGCCCCACACACCCCATGCCCATTACGTTAGTTATGAGTCTAGCTCTGATGCCTAGCAGGCACATCTCTTCCTTAAACAAAATGCTATAAACCAGCATGCTTATAACTAAGGTAATGGGTCCCGGCCCCCCCGTAGGGGATAGCATCCCCCCTATCTGCGGTTTCCCGGTATCCGTGGAGGGTCCAGGAACCGTATTGTATTTGTTTTCTTAAAAGTTGCAGTAAGTTTTAATCATGGTTGGCCTTCTTTGGCTGTTAGCTACAAGGAAAATGTTTTTGCTAAAATATAGGAGGAGGAGTGTTCAGACAAGGAAAATGAAACAAAACAATGACCGTAACATAATTATGTGATATTTAATTTGTGTGTCTCAATGACAAAAAAGTTTCTTCTTCAACTTTGGCCTAATATGGTTCACCAACTGCATTATTGTACAGTGGGCCCACTGTATCCACGATTTGAGCATCTGTGTATTTGTACCAGCACGGATACAGGAGCTGGGCACTGTAAAAATCTTTTAAAAAGAAAAAAAGGTTAAAAATAACATTTTTTACCTTTTCACAGGCAAACTGCTCCATTTGCCGGGCTTTAGAAAGGGAAATCGCACTCTGGAAGCCTCTTCCGGATCTTGCAACTTCCTCCCTTTGCCCAGTCTTGACTCAGAATGCATTGCACAATTCAGGAGGAACACACGGTGGCCCGCTGTGACATGTTTGCGAAACATTTCGCAGATAAAATCAATCGGATTCGCCATGACTTAGATGCCTCATTGACAATATCTGAGGATGTCCCCTTGGCGTCTGCTGGTCCAGTGTTGTGGGACTCTTTTCAGCTTGTACAGCCTGAGGATGTGGACAGGCTCCTCTGGAGTGTGAGGCCGGCTGCCTGCCTGCTTGACCCTTGCCCGGCTTGGCTAATCAGATCTGCCCGGGAGGGGCTGGCCGAGTGGACGGGGAGGGTGGTCAACGCTTCGTTGGTGGAGGGGGTGCTGCCGCTCGCTTTGAGGCGGGCGGTGTTTCGACCCCTTCTGAAGAAGCCCTCCCTTGATTCCACAATAATGGACAACTACCGGCCAGTTTCAAACCTCCCGTTTTTGGGCAAGGTAACTGAGCGGGTGGTGGCGTCTCAACTCCAGAGGGTCCTGGATGAAGCGGATTATCTGGATCCCTTTCAATCTGGCTTCAGGCCGGGCTTTGGGACAGAAACAGCCTTGGTCGCCTTGGTGGATGATCTACGCCGAGGACTGGACAGGGGGAGTGCGTCCCTGTTGGTTCTGCTGGCCCTCTCAGCGGCTTTCGACACCATCGACCATGGTGTCCTTCTGGGCCGACTGGCCGAGCTGGGGGTCGGGGGCACCGTTCTGCGGTGGTTCCGCTCCTACTTGGCAGATAGGTCCCAGATGGTGGTGCTGGGGGACGCCTGTTCGGCATCCTGGCCCTTGAGGTGTGGGGTGCCGCAGGGTTCTATCCTGTCCCCCATGCTATTTAACATCTACATGAAACCGCTGGGAGAGGTCATCCGGGGATTTGGAGTTGGGTGCTATCAATACGCTGATGACACCCAGCTCCATCTCTCCTTTCCACCTGATTCCAGGTTCTGGAGCGCTGCCTGGAGGCAGTGGGGACCTGGATGAGGGCTAATAAGCTGAAACTAAACCCGGACAAGACAGAGGTTCTCCTGGTCCGGAAATCCACGATGCAGGTACTAGAGTATCGTCCTGCTCTGAATGGGGTTGCACTCCCTCTGAAGGAGCAGGTCCGCAGCTTGGGGGTCCGCCTGGATCCGCAGCTGCTCCTGGATTCCCAGGTGGTGGCGGTGGCCAGGGGGGCCTTTGCCCAGCTCCGGCTGGTGCGCCAGCTACGACTGTACTTGGATCGTGCAGACCTGACCACGGTGATCCATGCCACGGTGACATCACGATTAGATTATTGTAACGCGCTCTACGTGGGGCTGCCCTTGAAGACGGTTCGGAAACTGCAATTAGTGCAGAATGCGGCGGCTCGTGTGGTCACTGGAGGTAGGCGGTTCGACTCTGTCGGGCCGCTCCTCCGACGGCTGCACTGGCTGCCGATTCGTTTCCGGGCCCAATTCAAAGTGCTGGTTTTGACCTTTAAAGCCCTATACGGCTTGGGGCCAGGATATTTGAGAGACCGCCTACTTCTATATAGTCCGGCCCGTCTCCTTAGATCATCAGAGAAGGCCCTCCTGCGGGTGCCGTCGCCCAGGGAGGTGCGAGGGGCGGCGGCCAGAAGCAGGGCCTTCTCAGTAGTGGCACCTACCTCATGGAATTCCCTCCCTTTTGATCTCCGAACTGCTCCCTCCTTGGACACTTTCCGGCGAGGCCTAAAAACCTTCTTGTTTCAAGAAGCCTTCTGAGCCCTTGCCTTTTTTAACATCTCACTGGTATAGGTGGGGGTGCTACTGTTTTTATGCTCGTGTTGTGACTGTCGCCATGATCTTTTTAATTGATTTTTAGTTATTGTTTTTATCAAATGTTATTAATTGTTTTTACTGTTTTAAAGTGTGATGTTTTTTATATGGTATTTTTTGTATTTCTGTTGTGAGCCGCCTTGGGTCCCTTCGGGGAGAAAGGCGGGATATAAATATTGTAAATAAAATAAATAAATAAATAATTCTGGAGCAAGCCTGGGGAAAGGAGGGGGAGTCTTGTGGCACCGCTCCCAAAATGACCTCCAACGGAGCGCTCCGAGTGCTGTTGGCAGCCATTTTGCAACAGCGAAACTGTCTGTTCCGCTGTCGCAACATGCTCCAGCCATCAGCCCAATTGTGCATAGGATTGGGCTGTTACTCTCTATTTTCTGGGACCCCCCCCCCAACCCAGCATAGATCATCTGTTCCACAGATGGAACATGAAGAGATTTTGGCATACACTGGCATGTTACTACATGCAAGGATAGGATAGGAGTAGAACTAAAACCATTCAGTTGGAAACATCTGAACAGAACAGTTGCTCTTTCATAGCTTCCTTGTCCACAAATCTTATTGAGATGAAGGGACAGCAGTGAGGGTTCTGTGTCACTACCCACAAGTCCAGTGTAGATTAGTGAAGATTCTCTACCAGAGGGCATTCATCCAATGAGATTTTGGTTGAAGGAAAAAGTAATACAATCTGTGTCAGAGTCATATTATTCTTTGGAACCTCCCCTTCTCAAAGAACCCTTCCATCCTAGGAGATCTGCCCCACAGTTTGAGAAACACAAGAAGCACACCAGAGAACAACAATTAAGGGTGTTAGGTTTTTTTTCTAGGCACAAGCTTATGACACTGATGATACTGAAGCAAGTAGTAATTAAAGGGATGGAAGAGGACATAAGAACCAGCTTAAGTATAGCATTCATTTGTGTCTTTCTATAAAAAGCTATTGTTTACAGGCAAATAATTGACTTCTTTCAGGTTAGTTCCTTGTTCTTTAATGATCTGCTTCCACTTTCATCCAAGTGATTGTTAATGTTTCACTAGCAACAATCATTGCTAAACTAGCATGTTTTACCATTTAATGAGATTTTTTTAAAGGCTAGAACTTTGATCAGAATCTGCTTTATGGTGGTTCAAATTTAAAGAAAAACAAATGCCAAACACATTGCTAAGCATGAAAAAAAAATGTATACTTCTGCAGATTAAGGATTGTTAAAGCACAGATTTATGCATGTTTACTTGGAAGTACCATGAGTTTTACTCTGTTCAATCTGACCCAGGTTTTAGAGCTCTTTATTTTCATATATTTGCTGCTGTACACATTGGTCACAATTCAGTATAGGATTATGCATGGTCACTGAAATCAATGGGCTTAAGCAATTTTTTTTCTGCATTAGGTTGTGGGTATTTCATCAAAATACTTTTAAACATTTATACCCTGCCTTATTCTCTTAAAATAAGATGTCTGAGGCAGTTTACAACATTAAAACACAATAAAAATCCAAACAAAATGGATACAATAAAAATCATAGTGCAGAAAGGTGCCACTTTCAGACAGTGACTTGGCTTCAGTCAAAAGCTGATTTTTATAAGGGGTTTATAGAAGTGTGTCCTTGGTCTTGGTGAATTTTAGCCACACTGTTTACTGCTTTAGACTAGCACAACATTGTTTAAATGACAATAAAACTTTTTAAAGACGTGTTTGATTGCAATATTGTGTAACTTGCACAGAAGTGCTATAACAAAGCAACTAAAGGTCATTTAGTACTTCCACTGTATCTTCCTTGCAATCAAGGAGGACAACTGTATCGGGTAATTTGACATGTATATATTTAAGGGCCAAAGCAGACATGACAATTATTTCTTTTTAAAGTAGCCACCAGGGTGATGGTGGTCTAATTTTGATTGGAGTGATGGTACTGGGGAAGAAGGTGGCTAACCCTTTCCCCAGTGTTTCCTTGATAGAAATATCTTTCCTCTCCTGCTTCCTCCATTACTGTTTACACTGCTGGGGACAAAAAAAGATGGGTACAAAAAAAGATATTGTGACTACGTTTTTCCAAAATAGGGCTAATAGCAGCTTGGTGGTGGCATGAGTTAAATTGGGGAAGAGGTAATGAATGCTTGCCTAGCACTTCACAGCCACCCTTCTCTTTGGAATTCCAGACAGAGAACAAAAACAGGATGTTTAAGTTCCTGCCATACATGGCTGATGGTCTGTATTAGGCTTAAAGGTAAAGGTGACCCCTGACAATTAAGTCCAGTCGTGTCCGACTCTAGGGTGTGGTGCTCATCTCCATTTCAAAGCCGAAGAGCCAGCGTTGTCCAAAGACGCCTCCGTGGTCATGTGGCCGGCATGACTCTCCTTGCCGCAGCGCGTAGGACACAAATTCTACAAATTGTTTTATAGGAAAAGATGCATCTTGACAGCAATTAAAAACCACACACAATGCATTTTATTGCGACAGATGGCAGTAATTTTGTACTTTAATGTGTGTATCCTTTTCAATCCCTTGGGCAGCTTGGGTCTAGGCCCCGAGGTGCCACTGTCTCATCTCCCCCTCATGGAAAAAAATAATACCCTGGGCGCACAAAGTATGCCCTGGCCTGGAACACCTCCCTTCCCACTTTCTCTCAGTCCCGGAGTTGAACAGCAATTCAGCAGAGTTGGTAACTGCCTCCATTGGCTGTCCTACACTTCTGCCACCACTTCCAGGTATCTGTTCCTTCTGCTACTACAGAGTGTGTTTTCTCTAGCTTTGTGGTTTCATAACATTTTCTCACAGGTTCTGCCTCTCATCACACTTTTTGCCCCCAAAACTTGGTCTTCCTAGAATCCCTCCCAGCCTAGCTTTGATGCCTTCTGCTGCTGTCACTACCTCCACATTTAAGCTGCCCTGATTTCTTTTTTGCCAGGCCTTGTCTGACCGGTCTTCTCAAATTGCAGGAGTGAGAGTGGCCAGCTAGTTAAAGCATCACTGCTGAATGGGGTACAGGAATCGAGGGCTTGCCCCCTCAAATTCCCCCCCCCAAGTGTTACCTGGCTTTTGGGACTCACTGGGCACACTCAGCGGGTCAATTGCAGTTAAAATTTTCTTTCAACTAAGACTAATGAAGCAAATAGCTAAAGGAATCAAAAATATCCCTGCTAACTGGGCAAAGAGGCACTTTTTCAAGTGGGGCTCCTCTTATATTTAGCAGGGAGAGAGTAACTCCACCCCTAGTGGCTGTTTGCTGCGGTTCTTCTGCATCTTTTTAGATTGTCCTTTTGGGACAGGGAACCATTTAATTATTTGATTTTGTCTCTAAATCGCTTTGTGATCTTTCTTTGTTGAAAAGTGATATATAAATATTCATCATCATCATATAGGAAAAATGGAATTCCTTACCTGGGAATATCCTGTTCTGGGAAGGGGAAGTGGGGCATTCGACACCTTGGGGGTGTAGCCCCTCCCACTGCAGGGGCAGGGTCGGACTCGAGCTTGGCTCCTCCCCGATGGGAGGGTGTCACCTCAACTCCCCAGGTTCCGGACCGACGAGCAGAGAAATGCACCTCCAAAAATGACGCTGGGCAGCGTCCTGACCAATCGAAAATCTGGTCATCTAGCCAACAAACTCTAACTATGATAGAGACTCAGAGACAGTGACAGGAAAACACAAAACAAGAAGTTAGCAATGAAACAATACATATATAACTGTTAAAATGAGGCCAAACATAGGCAAATAGTCACTCACTGAGAAAGAGCTCAAAAGGAACAGAAAAACCCCTCAAGAACATTCTCATCTGAGCGAGGCTCCAGTCTAGAAGCGGCGGGTCGAATGCCCCACTTCCCCTTCCCAGAACAGGATATTCCCAGGTAAGGAATTCCATTTTCTCTGGAAGGGGGAAGTGTGGCATTCGACACCTTGGGTGATGTATCAGAGCAGTACACCACAATACGGGCGGGAGACAGGAGATCCGCTCAGACAGGGACCACCTTCCCCAAGACCCTTCTACCCATAGCGGCATCCGCTGATGCCGCCACATCCACCTTATAATGCTTCGTGAAGGTATGAGCAGAGGACCAAGTGGCCGCCCTACAAATTTCTTCTAGTGAATTAAAACCTTCGAAAGCAGCAGATGTAGAGGCACCCCTTACAGAATGTGCTGTAATCCCCGCAGGAGGTATTTCCCCCCCTGCTTGATAGGCATCGGCTATGGCGCATTTTAACCACTTAGACAAAGCTGAAGTAGAAGCCTTACGTCCCGATCTAGGGCCATGAAAAATCACAAAAAGGGCATCAGTTTTGCGCACCGATTCTGTACGGTGCATGTAGAAACGGAGACACCGGCGTACATCTAGGGTGTGCCAGGTTTTTTCTTGTGTATGCACCGGATTAGGGCAAAAATTGGGTAGAATCAATTCTTGAGACCTATGAAAAACCGAGTTGACCTTAGGTAGAAAACCTGGGTCCGGTCTCAGCACCACTTTATCACTATGAAAGATACATAGATTAGGATTAACCGGTAGGGCCCCAAGTTCTGAGACCCTACTGGCAGAAGTTATGGCCACCAAGAATAACGTCTTCAGTGTGACTTCACGAAGAGCCACCTTAGCCAATGGTTCAAATGGAGGTCCTGTTAGCGCAGAGAGAACCACATTGAGGTCCCAGGTGGGACATCTATGCACAGGAGGCGGATTGATGATCGAGACCCCTCTTAGGAAGCGTCTAATATGCGGATGTCTAGAGACACCAGACCCCAAACCCACAGTGAGGACACTGTTGATAGCTGCCGCCTGCCTTTTAAGGGTATTAGTACTGAGACCCAATGACAGGCCTCTCTGCAAAAACTCCAAAACATGACGTATTTTAGGCTTTGAAGCCCTGACCCCCTCCGATCTGCACCAGAGTGCAAATCTTCTCCATGTCGCTGCATAACTCTTCCTAGTGGAAGCTCTTCTAGAAGCCAGGAGAGTCTCTAACACCGTATCTGAATATCCACAGCGCTTCAATTCTGACCGCTCAATCTCCATGCAGTCAGTCGAAAAAGGTCGGGCTGCGGATGACACAGAGGACCTTGAATGAGGAGGTCCCTGATCTGTGGCAATCGCCACGGTTGCCGAATCGAAAGATCCAGGAGGGTCGGAAACCACGGTCTTCTCGGCCAATGTGGCGCAATGAGAATGACCTCCGCCCCCACCGTCCTGATCTTTTGCAACACTTTCGGAATCATTGGAATGGGAGGAAAGGCGTATAGAAGTCCGGTTGGCCACCTTACCCTTAAGGCGTCTAACTGTTCCGCCCCTTCCCCGGGATAAAGTGACAGGAACCTCTCTGTCTGGGCAGTTTCCCGTGTTGTGAACAGATCTATTATCGGGGTCCCAAACCTGCCCATTACCAGCTGAAAGATGGACGGGTTCAGCTGCCACTCTGATTCCTTCATGGTACGACGACTTAGCCAATCTGCTGGAACGTTGTCCTTCCCCGCCAGATGTTTGGCCTGCAACAAGAGGACATGCTTCTCCGCCCATATCATCAGCAACGGGGCTTCCTTGAGGAGGGCCCGAGACCTCGTCCCCCCTTGGCGGTTTATGTACGCTTTCGCCGTAGTATTGTCCGTGCGAATGCGTACATGTCGCCCTGATAGAATATCCTGCATTTGTGCCAAAGCAAGGCGGACAGCTCTGAGCTCTAACCTGTTTATACTGAACCTGGCTTCCTGTTCCGACCAGGTTCCCTGTAGGAGCCTGCCCTCCGTGTGGGCGCCCCAGCCCAACAGGCTGGCGTCCGTGGTGACCAGAACTTGCTCAGGCACCTCCAAGCTCACCCCCCGAGTCAGCCTGTCAGTGTCCAACCACCAGTGAAAGCTGTCCATAACCTCCTTTGGCACTAGAACTTTGAGGTGAATTTTCCTTTCTATGCAATCCTGATATGGACGTAACATTCCCTGTAGAGGCCTCATGTGAAATCTGGCCCACGGGACCAGATCCTGACAAGACACCATCTGGCCTAACACTGAGGCCAGGGTCATTATATCTGAGTATGGAGACGAGAGTAGATCGGACAGGGCAGATTGAAGAGCCTCCCGTCTTCCCGGAGAAACACTGAGCCGGAAGGAACTGGTGTCGATTATCAACCCCAGATGTTCCAGCCTTTGGCAGGGTATCAGGAAACTCTTCGCCTTGTTTATCACAAAACCCAGCTTCTCCAATAGACCCATGGTCAATTGTAGGTCCTGAAGAGCCCGCTCTCTGGACGATGACCTGATTAGGATATTGTCCAGATACAGGAAAACATGCACTCCCTGTTGTCGTAGGAAGGCTACGGGGGCAACGAGGGTCTTGGTGAAGACCCTCGGAGCCGCCGTGAGGCCAAAGGGCAAAGCCCGATACTGGAAGTGGCGACCCCCATAAGCAAAGCGGAGGAATCTGCGATGACTCTTCCTGATGGGAATATGGAGGTAGGCCTCGGACAGGTCTATGGATGTCAAGTAATCCTGTCTTCTCAGAGCCGCTGTTATGGACCTCCAAGTTTCCATCTGGAAACGACGCCTTCACAGAAACCTGTTGAGCCACCTGAGGTTCAGAATGGCCCTCCATTTCCCATTTTTCTTTGGAACCAGGAACCAAAGGGAATAAACCCCGGTGTTCCTCTGATGGCGGGGAACTGGTTCTATCGCATTTATTTCGAGGAGATGCGAGATTGCCTGTAACCTCCTGTGATGATTCAGGGGATTCTTGGAATATGGGATTTTGAATACTTTGGTCCGGGGCTTCCTGTCGAATTCCAATGCGTAGCCCTGAGAAACCACCTCCAGTACCCAGGAGTCGCTTGTGACGGCCGGCCACTATGCCGAAAATTTGGATAACCTGCCGCCAACAGCGCCTATAGCGGGACCTGGATCTGAGTCATTGAGTTCTGGGGTCCCTATGACCCTTCGAACCTGCAGGAGTCAAATGCCCCTGCTGCCTGTTTTTTGGGAAGACCCTGGGCTTGTTCCAAGGTTTCTTAAATTTATTGCCCTCCCTGAATTTATACTCCCCCCTATAGGGACAAAAGGAATGTTGGGGCTTAGCTTTAACTGGCTCCTTGCTTTTAGAAGGCAACACCTTGCGCTTATCTCTGTTTTCCACCAGAATTGGGTCCAATGCCTGTCCAAACAATCTTGCACCCTGAAAAGGGACACCAGCCAGGCGAGCTTGCGACCCCACATCAACTTCCCAGTTTCTTAACCAAACATTCCTACGAGCCACTACGCTCGAGGCCATGGCTCTGGCAGATACCTGGATTGCATCATAGGAAGCATCCGCCGCAAAGGCAGATGCCAAGGCAATCTTTTTTAAACAATTTTTAGAGTTTTTTGATAGGTCTGGTTCCGTAGCAGCGAGCTCTTCGGCCCACAAAACGCTGCTCTAGACATTACGGATGATGCTACCGACGCCCTTAATGCCTGAGAAGAGGAATCAAAGCTTTGTTTCAGCGCAGACTCCACCCTCTTATCACAGGGGTCTTTTGGCCCCCCTCCCCCTCAGATGGTATAACAGCTGACGTGGAAAGCGCCGCCACGGGGGCATCCACCACTGGACATTTTAAGGTGGACATGACCTGATCCGAGAAAGTATAAAGTTTGTTGAAAAATTTGGAAGACTGTCTGCTCACTGCTGGAGAAGCCCATTCCACGTCCATAGCTTTTTGAAATGCTTCAGGAAAGGGCAAAATGTTAGCTTTAGTTGGACCTTGTGGGAAAACGGCTGAAGCGCCACCCTTGGACTGTGAGACCTCCGGCTGGTGTTCAGGCACCAGGTCCAGAGATTTGAGCACCTTATTCAGAAGCCGTGGAAAAAGGTCAATTGGAAATAGCCTATCCATCTTCCCGCTCTGTTCCTCAGGTTGGTCTGAATCCCCAGATAACTCACCCTCCTCTCTGTTAGAACCAGAAGCTGCAGACGAAAAAGAGGAGTGGGAATCATAATCATGGTGCCTGCGCTTAAAGGAAGCTCTCCTTCTCTGATCATGGCCATGATGTTCAATATGTTTTATTTTATGTTTGGCTTTTCTAGGCGGAGGTGAGCCCTCCGTGGAATAACCATAATGTGGTTCTGAAGAGGATAGAGAAACCGGAGAAGGGGACCGTGGGCTTCTACTCTGTCTCTTACGCAAATGAGAGACTCTAGAATCGGAACCCCCAAAAGCTCCTTTAAGGGCCTGATCGATCATTTTGCCTATTTCACTTCTTAAATCATTCGATAATACATTAGAATCAGAAGGAGCTGCATCTGTAACGGTCTCCTGCCCAACCTCCTGAGGTGCTTCAGGCGCTTGTTCAGTCATTTTACCTCAGAA
The DNA here is from genome assembly GCA_026170595.1 of Plestiodon gilberti rubricaudatus. Classification (NCBI taxonomy): domain Eukaryota; kingdom Metazoa; phylum Chordata; class Lepidosauria; order Squamata; family Scincidae; genus Plestiodon; species Plestiodon gilberti. The sequence continues at coordinate 50,386,813 of JANXHW010000001.1, read as the reverse complement.
CTACTCACGTAGATGACAGTGGAAAAAGGGCGGGAAAAACCGTTTCTTCCCCTCACAACAAATGACTGTGGCTCCTAAGCGCTCCTGGAGACGCTTCTCGCCACGATGGGCAGGTCAATCCGCTCCCCTCTTCGCTGCAATCGCAGCTGTGCGTCTGGGAAGGCGGTGTGTCTCACGAGATCACCCCGTTCCCGACGGCTGAGCTCCAACGCAAAGCGGCGGCGGCCTGCTGCAGGTCCGCTTCCCTGCCGAGCGCTAACGCGGCCGCCCTCTTATCTTATCTCTGATCTCAATCGGAGCAATGTAAACTGTGGCTCCGCTGTTGGCAAACGCCACGAAAATCGCACTCCTCCGGCCTGTATAACTTTCGCCCAATCAAGGTGCGATATTACACAGACATCCACACACAAGACAACAGAGAGGGGGGAGGAGAGGAGCGGTGGACTAGAACGAAGAGGGAAGTAGGAACGGAGCGGTAGCGACAAACGAAGGATAACAACGCAGACAAATACAGAAGAAAAACGGAGAGGAATATTGAAGAGAACGGTGAAAAAACTAATTAATCTTTGACAAGCTCTAGAGACCACGACCGAGCGCTGCAAGGGCAGGGCCGGAAACTGGGGAGTTGAGGTGACGCCCTCCCATCGGGGAGGAGCCAAGCTCGAGTCCGACCCTGCCCCTGCAGTGGGAGGGGCTACACCCCCAAGGTGTCGAATGCCCCACTTCCCCCTTCCAGAGAAACTATGTGTTAAGGAAGAAAATGTGATTTTTACATGAAAACACTTCTAATAATGTAGTCATATTGTATGGTAATTTAAATTGTTGTCATTGTTGGTTGGGTTAAGAGCTATTGTCAAACTATTAGTATTTATTTGCACAAGTAATTAACTGTGACAACATTTGTAGAAGTTTTTTTTTTTTTTACTTCCTTGAGCTATTGTGATTTGGTCTGCTAGTTTCCCCCTGATTAGTGCCTCCCACATTATCATAAAAGAAACTAAACTGGGAAGCTATCTCTCTTTTTGGGTGTATTTCCACACAATACTGTTAGTAGGTGCTGTCAAAAGGTGCTGACTAAGGGGAGTGGTGAAATACCGGTAATAGGCAGTGTCTTCTGGCTAATCATAAGGAGCACCAGCTCCAGTGTAAAATCTATCAGATCCCTTACTATGTCTTTTTCCTGCTGTTCTGTATTTTTTATATTTCCACACATCCATATAAACAAGTACCGCCCCCTGTACTACATCATAGTTCTGTAGTTTATAGTTGTTTGCAGAAGGAGAGACAGATGATGCCAAATCTCCATATCCTTCTTCATTGTCTTAGAAAGATCTTTGCTCATCTTATAATATATTTTGATATTTTTAAGCTACATAACATTTGTGTTTTGGAAATTATTATCATTATACGTTCTTGATATCACGGTCTTAAGATCTTCACTTAGTTATGCCTTTGAATGAAGTCTTCATTTTTTATTTTTAGTATGAATAGCTTGATCTCTCAATTTCAGTTCACAGTATGCCCCATTGTGTCGGCCCTATGCATGATGGACAGGGGGATGGGAGCAGGTCTTACGTCCACTCTCCTACTATGTGTAGAAAGGTTTGTGTAAGCTGAAACTTCTGATGGGTATGAGCCAGTGCCTGATCTGGCCAACGCCATTCCTTTACATTTAATCTAAAAGATAGTCAAGGTGGGTCTGCAGTACTAAAGGATAAGAACATAAGAAGAGCCTTGCTGGATCAGGCCAAAGGCCCATCTAGTCCAGCTTCCTGTATCACACAGTGGCCCCACCAGATGCCTCAGGGAGCACACAGCCAACAAGATAACCTGTTTCCCGTTGACACTCCCCTGCACCTGGCACAGAGAAAACCCACTTCCAAAACCAGGAGGTTGCTTATGGCTTGTAACCTGTGATGGTCTTTTCCTCCATGAATCTGTCCAAACCCCTTTTAAAGGCATCTAGGCCAGGTGCCATCACCACATCCTGTGGCAAAGAGTTCCACAGATGAATTACACGCTGGGTAAAGAAATATTTTTTCTTTTATCCGTTCTTAACTCTCCCTCCACTCAATTTAAGTGCATGTCCCCTGATTCTGGTGTTGTGCGAGAGGGAGAAGAATTTCCCTCTATCCACTCTCTCCATCCCATGCATAATTTTATATGTCTCAATCATGTCCCCCCTCAGGCGCCTTTTTTCTAGGCTGAAAAGCCCCAGACGCTGTAGCCTTTCCTCATAAGGGAGGTGCTCCAGCCCACGAATCAATCTGGTCGCTCTTTTCTGCACCTTTTCCAATTCAACTATATCCTTTTTGAGGTGTGGTGACCAGAACTGGACACAATACTCCAGATGTGGCCTTACCATCGATTTGTACAAAGGCATAATGATATTGGCCGTTTTATTCTCAATCCCTTTTTTAATGATCCCGAGCATGGAATTGGCCTTCTTCACAGCCGTCGCACACTGGGTCGACACTTTCATCGACCTGTCCACCAGCACCCCAAGATCTCTCTCTTGATCCGTCACAGACAACTCAGAACCCATGAGCGTATATGTGAAATTTTGGTTTCTTGCCCCAATGTGCATCACTTTACACTTACTTACATTGAAGCGCATCTGCCGTTTTGCTGCCCATTCTCCCAGTTTGGAGAGATCCTTCTGGAGCTCTTCACAATCCCTGCTAGGCTCCCAGTTTGGAGAGATTTGGATAGACTGAGCAAGGACTATAGCAGGGGTGCACAACTTGGAAGTAGGTAGGGGCCAAAATGAATAGACTAAACTTCTTCGGGGCCACACGGGGGGCGTGTCAAGGAACCGTGATGTCACTTCCTCAGGAAGTGACATCACAGGGGGGTGTCCATGAGCTGAAAATATCCGGAAAAGCAACATATTAATAAATAAATAAAGATATTTACAGAATTAAAAATTCGGATTTGCCCTCCTGCCGCGAATCCGAGCCTCCTCCTCACACGGAGCAGCAACAGCGCCAACGGGACAAGCCCCAAAACCTCCGCATTGGCACACAAGAGGAGACACGGCTCTTCCGGCTCCTGGCTGAATGCCAGGAGACTCCAGCTGATCGGCGGTGATCAAACGCCGCCTTCAGCAACGGCCTCAAAGCCTCCGGGCTCGCAAGGCTCAGTGACTTCGTCCTTCTCGCTCGGCGACACGAGCAAGAAGGCCACACAGCTACACGGCTAGAGCAAAGACATCGGAGATCCCTCGGCACTCTCTTCGTAAGCAACGCGCACCAAGGGATCCCCGATTTCTTCGGAGGCCACCGGAAATCCTTCGGAGGGCCGCAAGCGGCCCTGGGGCCACATGTTGTGCACCCCTGGACTATAGTTTGTGAGGGCTGTTGAAGGCCTAGTGAAGAAGTGGACTAGAAGATGATTCTTAGCTGCAGAGAAGAAACACAGGTGTCTTGAGTCTGTTTGCACAGACTCAGAGTCTGTGTTGGGAAAGCCGTAGAAAACAAGGGCCTAATATATTGCTGAACCTGTGAAGCGTACTATTGATCTGGCAGCCATAGAAGACCAATTTAAGACTTCATTTACCATGTTTATGAATCCTGATTGTATATGCCACCTCCAGGTGCTTGCAAGCATCCCTGTTCTACCTACCTACCCTATTAAGAGCACAATCCTGCTCAAATAAATGGTAGCGGAACAAGCGTTTCACTGCCGGAAGCCATTGCAAATGTGCCATAAAGTGTGTTCGTGATGACCCGCGAGTAAGGGTGGCCAGTGCAAGGTCAGCCTCCCTCCCTCCGCTGCCGGGACGGCCCCACGGCCCCACAGAGGAAGGTAAGGTTCCTGCCGGCTGGCGTGGGGGTGGTCCGGGTGGCGAAGGAGGGGGGCCATTGGCTGAGCCGCTATTTAGCTGGCGGAAATCTGAGGAGGACCCGGTTTACACCGGGGGAAGGGGACGAATGTCCCCTTTCCCCGAGTAGACCTCCGGGCTTCACCAGCACGGCCTGGGACGGGGATAGGATTCGGTGGGTGGCCCTGGGCCTCCGGCCAGATCTCTACGCAGGATTGCACTACCCATCATTAGCCATGCATCAGTGTGATTGCTGAAAACCACCAGTGTTAGCTTAGAGGCTGCGAATACTGGAGTGCCTTCAGCACGTGCCTCCAATCCTAGTTGCACAGGTGCATGACTGATTTGTTGTCGCATTGCACTCCATGAAAGCTTCCAGGTCAGATTTGATTACTGGTCTGAGCAAGAAGGGTTTGCTGCAGAAGGCTTTTTCTACTTAAGTTTGGTTGTAGCAATTTTAGATTTGTTTAAAAAGAACTGGTATATTCTGAAAGAAAGAAAAAATCCTTGTGTAAGGCACTGAAAACTGTCAGCTAGTTACTTTGCAAAGGCTCTATCCAAGCGGATGGGACTGAGGAGGGTGGAATTTTCAAGTTGGAGTGACACTTGAACAGTTTTCCAGCGGGCTTAAACTGTCTGGTGGAGTTTTATCTTAGTATCTCTGACGACTGAAAGCCTCCACCTATCTGGTATGGATATCAGCCGCCTTGGGCATTTGCCGTCTTGGGCATTTGCCTTGGCATAGGAAAAGGCGGGGTATAATTTTTTAAAATAAATAAATAGATAGGAAGATTTTTGTTTGAGTGAGGAAAGAGAGTTTTGCCATTTCTGGAACATTGGGACCATTACTACACTCAGTAACACATTCGATCGGACCTGACCATGGTGGTCCACGCCTACGTGGGGCTGCCCTTGAAGACGGTTCGGAAGCTGCAACTAGTGCAGAATGCGGTGGCCCGGGTGGTCACTGGAGCTAGGCGGTTTGACTCCATTGAACCGCTGCTTCAGCGGCTGCACTGGCTGCCCATTCGTTTCCGAGCCCAATTCGAAGTTGTGGTAATGACCTTTAAAGCCCTTCAGGATATCTGAGGGATCGCCTTCTCCCATACATTCCGGCCCGCTCTCTTAGGTCATCTGAGGGGGCTCTCCTGCGAGTGCCACCACTGTCTCAAGTTAGGGGAATGGCAGCTCGTGGGTGAGCCTTCTCTGCTGTTGCACCACAACTGTGGAACTCCCTGCCAGGGGATCTGAGAACGACCCCCTCCCTCATGATATTTCGGCAGGGGATCAAAACGTTTTTGTTTCGTCTGGCGTTTGGGTGATCGGTTTTTGTCTGTCCCCAGTGCCTCAGTATGTTCTGCCTTGCTGTTTTTTTCTGCTCTACATTGTCACCCCCAGTGGATTTTATTGTTTTTTAATTTACCTTATGTATTGTTTTTAAATTATTTATTTTAACTTGTTGTAAGCCGCCTTGGGCATTTGCCTCGGCATAGGAAAAGGCGGGGTATACATTTCTTAAATAAAATTAAATAAATAAATAATTCTTATAGAACACCTGAAGCTGAACTGCGAAGCTTTTAGCTTGTTTGAGGTGACGAGGTTGATGGAATTCCACAATAACAGTTGACTGTCAACATTGCTACCAACTCAGACCAAACTTGGAATAAAATAGATATTATTCTCTCTTCCTCCATGACATATACAGCCTTGCACAGTTTTTAACTGGAAAGTTGGGGTATAAATTCTTAAATAAATATACAGCATCAATAGTGGTAGTTTCCATAGAAATTTGCAACCCATTCTGAGTTTTTTTTTCTTCCATATTCATTGGATTACCATCATTTGGATTACTTTATCTCCCTAATATGTGGGACATTTAATTATTTGGTTTTGTCTTAAACCACTTTGTGAACTTTTTTTGAAAAACGGTACATAAATACCGTTTAATAATACAGTATATGCTATATGTAATTTTCTTGAAATTAATTCAGATAACATTATTAGTCTGTTCTATATTAGCGTGATTTAAACCTACCGGTAAGTGAGTTATGCATCTTTTTATTTTTTTGTTTTGTCTAAAGTGTGGGAAGAAAACCGAGCATTTTAGAGTGGGAGCTCAAGCCACATTTTAATCCCAACTTTGAATCTGGTTGCTGGGCTGAGGATCTCCCCCCCCCTTGTTTCTACCTCTCTTTCCCTGGGGCCAAGAAGGAGTCAGACACCAGTGGAATGCACCCCTCTCCTGGCAACTGTGCCTGGGGCAGAGGATGGAGAAACTTACAGACACTTTGAGATGGTCTGTCCAGAGTAAGTAGGGAAATGCCAGTCTTTCGGGCACCAATGCCATTTTGAACAATGGGCAAGAATAACACTTGTGGCACCCTGCTGGGAACTGGCTAGTTTTTTCTCACTTCAGAACTAGCCAGTGAGAGAGGTTGAAATCCAAAACCCAGGCACCCCTCAAAAAGTTATCTTGGGGTAAATGTGATGCTCATTAGTTAGCCAGCCCATCCCTCTGTCCAGGTTGGAGGAGGAACTCCATCTTCAATTTGCATATGTCATTTATGCATAAGTGAATCAGTGCAGGGGCTGTGTAGTTAGACATTGCTTTTGATTTACTTTGCCATGCCTTTGATCACAAGTACCTCCTTTTTCCCTGTGTTGCAATTTGCCCATTTTTCATTTTAATAAATCCAGATCTTTATTTTAAAAGGACACTATCTGTTGAGTTAAAGACAAGAGCTAAGAGCTGATTTTTTTTCCTTGCTCTCTAATCCTTGGACCCATCTATGAGTGCTTGGGGCGCGCACGCGTATGTGCAAGAGTGTATGAGCAAAGGAACAGGGACAGCCAAGACTATTGTTATCCCGTTCCCTCCTCTCTCGGAGGGTGGCCTAGATAAACTGGCTACCCCCAAACTGAAGAAAGGGCATGAAGTGGGGTTCCAAGTTCATTTCTGGTGGCAGCATATGTATGCCAGGGCACAGACTGGGATGTAGTGATGGTAGCTGGGGCAGAGTGCTTTGCTATGCCTTGGTCTCCCCTTGAGGAACTCAAGAGTGCATAGAAAGTGTGATACACAGGGTGTGCGATTGTTTCTTTATCACCACAACTTGAGTGAACAGGTTTTCCTGTCAGACAAAATATTTATACCATTGACTGATACTGATCAATGAAATGACTTTCCTTGAATGGTGCTTCCTTTTAGTTCGGCTGTTGAAAAATTGAATGAATTGTGAAAAAGATGAAAAGGCTGTTAAGTCTAATGTACTGTTGGCACTTAACAGGGTCAAGAGAGGGGCTGCCAGCGACTGTGCACTGATCCAGGGCAGTAGCACCTAGTGGTTAGCAGACTCACTCCCTTCCCGTTCCCTTCTCTTCCCTGTTTGGACATGCAGCATACCAGGAAAACCCTTGACAGATGGAATCCAGTACCACCTGTCAAGGAGATCACACTAGCCAGAGGGGCTCCCTGGGCAGAACCCACCTCCTAGAACAATACTGAACCTCAAGGGTCTCTATAAAAATCACTCTCACAGTAGCGCCTGTAGAGCAAGGAGATGTGACAATCCACTGAATTTCCCAGAACCAGGCGGACTCGGATTAAATGTAAGAGGTTATTAAAAGTCTAATAAAAGGGAAAGGAGGTAACAAAACCAAATGAACAAGGAAAAAGGTAAGGAGCATGGAATCTGGAAAAAAAAGTTTAATTTCCTGCAATCATATGAATGGCCAGGAGATGGTGATGAGACACTGTGGAATCTCACGCATGCATTTTTTTTTAATTCAGAGCTTTACCGCGAACTTCAATTGCTTTCCAACACATTCAATGGCTAGAGAAGACAACTCTGAAATCAACATAAATGCTAATGATTTTTCTGATGAACAACTGTTTCTTATCTGATTGTACCTGGATGATGGAACCACCAACTCTTTCTCTTGCATACTCAGCAACTGGTTTGTGGGCTCTCACAATGTGAAGCGCTGGATTGCTGGTGGGAGAGAGAGCGAGAGAGCGCGAGCTTCCAGCCAGGGACTGTTTTTCCTTCTCAGCTGGAATGACATCATCCTGCTACTGACTGGAGGAGTGCTAGCTGCCTGGGCACTCCTCCAGTCTCCTTGAAACTTGATCCATCAGTTCGGCCGGTCCTGGCTGCTTTGAACCCAATTTGCATTTCCTCTCCACCAAGCTATCTGTAATTTGCATCCCAACTCTGAATGACACAGATTGGGCCACTGAGCTTCAAGCCTACTCCCACATTAAAAATATACCCAGAAAACACAGACAGACACTTTACGACAGTACTAAATAAATATTTAGGTACAGGAGCAATCACTGTTGGGCCAGTACCGTAGCTGGCCTCCCCGCTTCCCAGGGCGGTGATGCCCCGACGTCGCATGACATCATGTGACATCACTTCCACTGCCACTGCATCCGCCTCCTCTTTGGGGTTTCTAACTAGTTTCCTTTGCGATCAGGCTGTTACCCCCTTCTCCCTTGGAGGTGTCTCCAAAGGATAAAGAAGGGGGCACCAGCCCAGTTGCTGAGGAAACGCAAAGAAATTGCCAGCTCGATTGCAAAGCTACCGCCACTACCTGTGATCTCCCAAGGGGAAGAAAGAAAGGGAGAACTGGCTGCTTTGTGATCTATCTAGGGGGAGAAGGAAAGGATAAGCAACGGCTTGACTCAGTAGCACAGCAACCAAACAAGCAGTAGCGTAGCAACCAGCGAGCGCCCCCCTCAGGTAGTGGAGCCCAGAGTGGCCTGCAACAGCTGCTTCACAGTTGCTACACTTCTGTGTTGGGCAACTTTGTTACCAACTTGGTGGGCAACTCAGATTCTTTTCAGATGACACATTTGATTTCAAAAGAGGAGACTTCTAAAAAACCCCCGAGGGAGCTAGTAAAAAGGACGCTGAAAGGGAAAGTCAAGAAAGAGGGTCAAATCTCTCCAAAGTGCCTCGAGGCTGTTTCCACAATATAACAGAAGCTCAACTAGAATGTATACCACTAAGTAGGAAAGACACCACCAGGTCCAGGAGGATACCAGCAAGGTTCACAAGTAAGGTCAAGGAAGGTATAAGAGGCAAGATGGCCTCAGAAAAGGGAAGTCTTGGCCAAATGAAACAAAAAGGATTACAGACACTGGAAAAAGAAATGTAAGCTGATAAGGAATGTGAAAAAAGTATCTGAGTGCATTGCTAAAAACATCAAGGCAAATAATAAAAACTTCTTTAAATGCATCAAAAGCAGGAAACCTGCAAGGGAGGCAGTTTGACCATAAGATAATGAGAGAATAAAAGGGAAGATTCAAGAGGATATGGAGTTAGCAGAGAAACGGAATGATTTTTTTTTTGCCTCTGTCTTTACTACAGAAGATGTATATTCTGTGCCTGACGTGACCTTCTCAGGGATGGAAATTGAAGAATTGAATGAAATCGTTGTGACAAAGGATGAGGTTCTAGAGTGTAGTGACAAATTAAACATGAACAAGTCCAGATGGCATCCACCCACAAATTCTTAAGGAACTCAAATGTTAAATTGCAGAGCTTCTAACAAATGTACAGTCAGTTCTCATTATATGCAAATTTGCTTATCTGCGAGGGGCAGAATTGCCACCCACCTCACCCTGCGGTTTGCTCTCGTTATCTGCGATCTCGTTGGGGCTATTGTTCTCACAGGTGTGTACTTAGCTTTTTGTGTGTGTGCGTGTGTGTGTGTGTGTGTGTGTGTGTGTGTGTGTGGGGGGGGGGTCTTCACGTTGCTCTGGTAGCAAATTGCCCTGCCTTGCTGCATTTACTGTAAAAGGTAAACCAACTCTTCTGGAGTTGGGTGTGTGTGTGTGTGTGTGTGTGTGTGTGTGTGTGTGTGTGTGTGTGTGTTCTGTTGAATGCCGTTTGCAATGCTGCCCTTGCTGTTACCCAGCCCATAGACTTCAAGGTAATATTCAGGTTCACAAAGTTCATATAGTGTATGGCAAAGAGGGTCCCACAGTTCAAATGAAGTCCTTACGGAAATGATTATTGAGAACAACTCCGCTGCTGAGCATGGCAAATGATTGGTTTTTAAGAGTGAGGTAGCAAACAAGGGTTCAATGCACAGTATAGAAATGTTTTCTTTGTAGGAAAATGACCGGCAGCTCAATCCTGTCTAGCAGGATGAAGCAACGCAAATAAGGCGCCCACCACATCCTATGCAGGATTGGGCCTGTGCCAGCGGAGCTGGAGGCCTCCTCAGAGTAAACTGCCCGGTGGGGACTTGCCTCTCCGCCGTGGCGCTCCACAGTTCTGCGGCGCTGGCAGAGCAACACAAGCCTCTCCGCTGGCACTGTTTACTTGTCAGGTACCATAAATGTGCTTTCCAGCACGTTTGCACACCTGTCTAATTGTAGGCAGGATTGTGCTGTAAAGAAAGGTGTATAGGTTCAGGGAGAAATACCTTGCATGTCTCATGTTGACCTTGAATCTTATGCTAAAATAAATCTGTTAGTTCTTAATGTTCCGAGGTAATCATTGTTGTGTTTGCTGCAAGAGATTAACACAGTTATCCCTCTGGATGCGGTCAGTTTGTTATTTATTTAAGCTGCATTTGTACCCCTCAGTTGTTCTCAGAAGAGTAAACAAACCCTTTTAGCACTTGCTGTTCTGTTCTGAGACCTTTACAGTACACCTTGGATGATGCCATAAGGAAAAGCACAGAACTTCGAAGAAGGTGAAATGGCTAAAGACTACGGTAATTTTTCCTACTTGCAGCTTTGCAGAATTGAGCAATTGAATTGCAAGGCTGAAAGTAATCTGCTAGTGCTTAAAACGTGTTTGTGTTGGGGAAGGACTGAGATAGAAATGTTTACTTTCATTAAATTACATCAAAAATTGTAATCTTCTTTGGTATGAAGATCACTTGGGGGACCTTAAGTGCCTGTGCCATTCGTAGCCATTGCATCTTTCTTTAAATCCATATCAATATTTTCCTCTTAGAGCATTAATAAAATGAGCTGTGCTCATGCCATTTAAACATTGATTTATGTATTGTGGTTGTCACAGTAATGACTGAAGCAGATAGCAAGTCTGCCTCTGCAGAAAGTACACAGCATGTATCATGTATTGTATCAAGTTAAATCCCAAAGGAGCACAAAATCTTCAATCATTTTAATAATCTGGACAAGGTGTAGACAGTGGATAAGATTGGTCCTTAAAAATATTGTTATGCTATAGGGTCATTGATTGCATATGTTAGTGACACAATGGCTGTGTTCAGGCATTTAGATATGGTTTGGCATTACAGGAGCGTGCCTCAGGCTTTCTCTCTCCTCTTTCCTTCCCTTGCACACAGAGATTAAAAATTTCCATTCCTAGTTTGCAGCAAACCGTAGCCTGTTACTTCATCCTGTTTGTGCATGAAAATACTGTAGGAGTAAGTTCAAACAGAAAGATGCTTCTGAAGTATCATCAGCATAGAATGGGTACTGAAAACCTGGGTACTGAATAAAAATGAGGTTGTTTGGAAGTTCTAGCAGTAAAGCAAGGCTGTGTCCTGTCCTTGCTCCGACCCTTTTCAACCTATTTATTAATGATTTAGCCCCCCTTTTTGGGGGCTAATTTGGATTCACATTGCCCTAAGATAGGTTCTTTGCTGGTTCCAATTCTTTTACAGGTGGGCCCCCATATCCGCTGGGGATATGTTCCAGGCCCCTCCGTGGATACTTGAAACCGTGGATAAGAGCGAACACCCCCTCCATGGTTTCCTGAGGGCCCCCCCACCCTGCCTCCCATGCAGGCAGGCATGCTTCCCCCCCAGCTCTTATTTTTCTTTAAGCAAGCTTTGTTTCTTCCTTAAAACAAACAGAGAAGCAGCCTCCATTGCAGGCAAGTAGAACGAGACTAAGTCCTAGAGAGGCTCTGCAAGGTTGACCCTCCTTGCAGAGCCAGAGGCTGCTTCTCCTGTTTCTTTAAGGAAGAAATGAAGCTTACTGGGAAAAAGTAAAAGCCTGGGGGAGTCCCCACGATCCGTGGATAACTGAAACCGTGGATAGCGAATCAGTGGATATGGGGGCCCACCTGTATATGCAGACGAGAAACGTCTCATCCAAGGGATGTATTAGCTATTTATATACTAACCAGTTGCAGCTTAACTTTGACAAATCTAAAATAATAGTTTTTGGGAAGTCTTGGAGGCTTCGCTCGTGGCAATTTGGTCGAAGAGCCATACAACAAGTTAAGACCTTCAAGTATATGGGTATCCTTTACCATTAAAAACATCAATGTTCTACTCACCATATAGCAGCAATAAGAACTGCCAAAATGACGACCCAGGCTATTATCAGGTGTTTTTTTTTATCCCCAGGGTGCTGCCTATATTCTGGCAGCCCTGTGAGTATTTAACGCCAAGGTAGTAAACCAAGTATTATATGTATCCCAGATTTGGCTCTCTGCCTTTAACATTGACGTGGAGTGAATCCAGTCTTCCTTTCTATATAAAATGTTTGGTCTTCCTCATTGTGTATCCTATGCAGCATTATGTCTCGAGGCGGGCCAATATCGTTTACATTTTTTATATGAATCAGGTTTTTAAATTCTGGTTTCACGTGTGCTCTTCGGCAGAGAGTGTTCCTTTTTTTAAAGGCATCTTAACTGATTTTTATTATTGTCCGGGATATATTCTTTTCATTAAGAATAAAATCAATCTATTGGGCTCTTGTCGGACCTTTTAGGTTCGGTCACTTTGACCTCTGCTGTTAAGATCTCGCTGAATAGACTCATTGACATCGAGAGACAGGATGTTTTTGCTGCAGTGGCTAAAACCTGCTTGCCTTTACACCTGCAGCTTCCATGTATTTTCAGCAAAAGCCCTAGGTACCTTTTCTTGACTGACAATCCTCAGGCAAGGCATGCACTCTCCCTGGCCAGATGTAACGCCCTGCCCTCCAGCGTAATGGAATATAGATTTGATCGATCCTCCAAGGCACAGGGCCGTTGTTTATGTAATCAGGTAAATACAGAATCTCTAGCGCATGTGCTTTTACACTGCACTTGGTATAATGACCTCTGGCAAAACATCCTCAACTCTCTGTTAAATTTGCAAGGGAAGTCTGATTCTGATATTGTCCTGATTTTACTTTCATCTACCAACAAATGGACCATCAGCCAGTTAGCTAATTTTTTTCAACTAAACATGGAACGTAGAGTGGCTATATTATGGAACCTAGGTAAAAGGATTGTCAACTGTTTATTTTGTTATGCCTTTCTTATGTTCTCTCTGTTTGTTTGTTTGTTTGTTTGTTATGTTATGTATTATTATTATTACTCTTTTTGTTATGTTATGCCAATAAAGGTTTATTGAATTGAATAAAAATGAATTAAAACTACCAAGAGAAGAAATAGATTTAGAAGAGGAGAGAGTGGGAAAGATGGAGAAAGAGAAATGTGAACAGAAATGCACAAAGAACATTGAAAGAGGAGCAAAACCAAGAGAAAACAGCCCCTGAAGCCCCCAACCTGGCAAGAGATTCACTAAGAAAATACTGAAATTGTCAAATGCAGATTGTCATATGTAATGCCTCCATATACGTGGGGGATCCATTTCTGGACCTCTGTGAAAGTCTGAACTCATACAAGTTAGGGAACACTATCGCTGAATTGTTGCTGAAGAGATGCTGCATGAGAGAGATGGGTCCACTGAAGGCCTTGGACAAGCAAAATATGGCAGTCAGATGGGCTTACAGTGCTGCTTGAGGCTGCGCACATGTGGGGTCACGTGCTCTGGGTTAGAGTACTTGGGAGTATTACTGTATCTCCCTACAACTGCGGGATATCTGTGGTCTTCAGTTGCTGTGGACATCTGGGACACTTTATTGGTAGTGCAGATTGATGAATATTTGCTTCAAATCATACTTTGTGTTTGTAGCAGTGGTGCTTATCTGCTCCTTACCATGTTTCTGCTTCAGTTTTGCTCTTTAGATGCGGAAACATGGGAAACACTATACCTAGAAGCAGGAGCAGTGTGGCATGGGGCAACTGAATGGAGACATTGCTCCTTCCATCATACGCTATGGGTGCAGTGAAAGCATTGCGAGAGCTGCTGTCTTCACTGCAGATGAAAGTGAGCCTCATGCTAGCTGTAGGTATTGGATGCACTTAAGAGCACTTAAGCAGACCTGGCACCTGAATTTGTTTTGATGAATACTTGTTTAACTTGCCAGGCTATATGAGGCATCTGGTGGGGCCACTGTGTGATACAGGAAGCTGGACTAGATGGGCCTTCAGCCTGATCTAGCAGGGCTCTTCTTATGTTCTTAAGACTGCATGGGCCAGAAGGGTCTTGGACCAGCACAATGAATTATTTTTGTTGATAACTGAATATGCATGCCCTTTCCTGTGCTGCATAACTCTCAAGTCCATTCAGGAAAAAAACATATTAAAATTAGAGTTGCTGTTAGTGGTGGAACCAGCATGAAACAGTGCTCCAGAGCCACTGGTAGACATCTTGAATCTGCAGATTTCGTATCAGAGTTGTGCACAAGAGTAGGCATCCAAAAATAGTGTGTACTACACTAGATGACATGTACAGGCCAGTGTTGCTCTCCAGACAGTCCTCTCTGCACTGTACTGAGTACTGATGGGGTACAACCACTGAATACCATCCAGATATGAAGGGAGGATGGCTAAATTTTGCACACAGTTCTATTGCCTGTACCTGTGAATCAGTGTAATTGGCTTACATAGGCCACTAGAAGGCATACCTGCACTAGATCACACCTGTCGTCATCCTGACCTTGCCCCCTTTCCTTGAACAGCAGTTGATTTTTGGACAGACTTTTTTTTTTTAGTGGCAAGATGTCTGCCATGGCAATGTGAGTTTGCCCATCGAAAATCTCTGGGTTTTACATTAAAAAAAAAAGGATTTCTCTTTTCACAACCTACTGTGCGTTGATAATAAGTGATACTGGATTTTAATCTGTTTACTTTTGGTTTTATTATTCTGGGCAGCATCCCTCTAATAAATCTTCACTAAGACCAACATCAGCTGAATTCAACTGCAATGCAGAAGTTAGCATTAGCTTGAGCAAATTCTGCTGCTTTTCTGTTTTGAAGCAAGGGACAAGGGAGTTACAGTATGAATGCCTGGTTTCTCAGATTTAGACTTTATTGCCTATATGTGAATTGTTTTGAAACAAAATCAGGCAGCTGTGCAATACGTGAAAAACAAGTTCACAGGTGTGTTTTTTCCTTCCCCTCCACTTAAAAAGAAAACTAGTACTGGAATTTAAGGTTGATATTAAGACTATAAAAACAGAAGAAAGTAATTAAAAAGCTTCAGATAAGATCTCATTTTGGCTTTGAGAGCTTGCTTTTATTGAATATTTGATGAAATATACTGCAGATCTCTGCAGTACAGTTACAGCTGAATCACTTGCTGGCTGTCTTTTGAGTAGGCTGTCTTTTTTTTGGGGGGGGGGGAGGATTGCAGCAGATGAAATTCTGATGATCAGATCCAGAGTGGGAGAGCAGAATAAAGCATTAACTAGTGAAAGGAGGAAAGACCACCCTTCAGAAATTAAGCAGCATATGAGAAACCACTACTGTTTCATTTGGGGTCTCAAGCAGGCTAGAATTTGACTCGGGATAAAGAACAGGGTGTATAATAATGACTCAAATTGTCATATGATGCAACCTGACCTATCTACTGGTGTATATGGGAGTAATTTCTGAAGTATAGCACTGTTACACAAGGACTCTGCTGCTTGGGATAATTTTAATGCTATGGTAAATTTGACAGCCCTTTATTTTCCTTGCGCTGAAGCAGGTATGGTGGCAGTTTAACTGCTGCCTTTTTTTGGTAAAATATATATTGTGATTGACCTGGATTTAATGAATAATAGGCAGAAGTTGAATGTACAAGTTCTCTTTATAATCTTTCATTTTCTTTTTAATAACTGTATCTGACATAATTGGGATGGAAAGAGCTGACTGACAGATTTTTCAGCAAGACTCAAGTTTTTAATTTCTGTCTGATTTATTATTTCGCGTTGTAGTAAATTATTGTACTTTGCAATTTTACAGTCATACTTAATACACATATTGGAAAGGAAAGTAGTTTTCCAAAGTACTGACACCGAGGGCGAAATTTGTTTTTGAGGGGGTAGATGCTTCATGTGGTGATTTTTACTACTGTTTTCGTGGGGATGGGAGGAAGCTATGTAAAATCACTTCAGAGAACAGTAAAAGGTGTCTGAGTGTTTTCCCATACATGGTAACTTTTAAAAAAGTGGTGATATTTTACCTTAAGAGATTTGTTAAAGACTATACATTAATTTAGGACATGAATAGAGCAAACAGGAGAAAGGGTTAATCTATGGTATGGAGAATAAAAAGGGAAAGCTAAATGCAAGTTTGGGGAGCACAGAGACGAGAGACCTACCATCTCCCTACCTTTGGTGACCCCCAGCTGCTGTCTTTAGAAAGGTGCAGGGGGTTAAGATTTAGCTAAAATTTGGGGGGGGGGAAATCAGGGGTTTAGTCAGATTTCATTGAGGACTCCCCTATATTTCCCTTCATAATTCAAGCACTGTGACTAATATAAGAAGGGAAAAGAAACAAGTGGGAGAGAGAGAGAGAGAACCTGTCAAGCACGTATGTTCTTTAACATCTCTTTAAATGTTGCACAAAAAAGGATTCAAGGGTAAAAAAGCCATGTAGAAAAATATTTTTTATCCAAGCCAAAATGCGTATTAAAAACAATTTAAAATCAAAGTTAAAATGCTCCACGGTTTTTAAAAGCATTTGTGATACAAATCATTCCAATAGCATGGCTGGTCTGACCGACGTTTCATGCTAAATCATAGCACATTTACTAGGTCTAGAGATAGGTTCAGAATGTTAAGGCACTTCAAAGCAAACACAGGTAGAAATAGCAAAAAAGCTGTGAAAGTTAATCAGATAGGAACAGGAGAGGAAATCAGGTTCAGAATGTTAAGGCAAAGCAAACACAGGTAGAAATAGCAAAAAAGCTATGAAAGTTAATCAGATAGGAACAGGAGAGGAAATCACGTTCATCTGTTGCAATGTCCTTAGGTGTAACCTCTTGAGGCAGTTGATACAGAGAAACTTCTTAAAGGGACCAGGCTAAATTTTGTGCAGGATTGGATGCCAGATTTTATTAATATACATCAAATCCTGTTGTTCAGAGAGTTGACATTCCTCTTGCTGATCTCTATCACTTCCAAATTGAAGCAGGTCCTATTGTTTGTATCGCTGCATAAACATCTTGTGTTCTCAAATAATATCTTATGTCCGGTGGAAAGAGAGTGCTCCGCGATAGAGGATTGTTCCGGGTGTTCCAGTCTGGTAGATCTTTCATGTTCACCGATCCTTGTTTTGATCGCTCTGCACAAAATTTAGCCTGGTCCCTTTCAGAAGTTACTCTGTATCAACTGCCTCAAGAGGTTACCTAAGGACATTGCAACAGATGAACGTGATTTCCTCTCCTGTTCCTATCTGATTAACTTTCATAGCTTTTTTGCTATTTCTACCTGTGTTTGCTTTGCCTTAACATTCTGAACCTGATTTCCTCTCCTGTTCCTATCTGATTAACTTTCACAGCTTTTTTGCTATTTCTACCTGTGTTTGCTTTGAAGTGCCTTAACATTCTGAACCTATCTCTAGACCTAGTAAATGTGCTATGATTTAGCATGAAACGTCGGTCAGACCAGCCACGCTATTGGAATGATTTGTATCACAAATGCTTTTAAAAATCGTGGAGCATTTTAACTTTGATTTTAAATTGTTTTTAATACGCATTTTGGCTTGGATAAAAATATTTTTCTACATGGCTTTTTTACCCTTGAATCCTTTTTTTGTGCAACATTGTTTCTAGCCATGACAGCTTCTACACAATCTCTTTAAATGTTTAAAGTTTAAAATGTAATAAGGGAGTTAAAATTTCAGATGCTACAGTGCTGCCTTGCCTCTTGTCTTGCTTATCCCACCAATTAGCATAAGTTTTTATTCTGGCCAGCAAGTCTCTTTTTGTCAGGAAGATATGAGAGATTGTTTGTAGTGCATAGTAAAATGGATAATACTCATTCTGCTCAGATACCTGTTTTGCTTGTGTGAGAGAGGAGCAGTGAGATCTTCAAGAACTGATGCCCTAGTGGTATCTCATTTATTCATGAAGAAAACAAATCAAACGCTGTCACTTTTTCAGCCATAGTGTGAGCAGCAAAATAAAGGCTTCTATTACAAATTGTTGCAAAATATTTTATTGTAGTTCTGTCTTGCCAAGTGCACTCGGTGCATCAATTGATCATTTGGGGGTATTGTACCCCACTTTACTTCATGTTCTGTGGATTTTATGGTGGTAGAGTATGCTATCACTTGCATTTACAGTGTCTACACAGAAATGGGTATACAATTAAATTGCTTTCCATATAGTTCTGTTTTGAAAAGAGGTTGTACAGAAGCTTTGATTGAAATGCACTGTTTAATGGGGTTAAAATGCACTGTTAAAATCTGTTTAATGGGGTTGTATCAGAAGGTTGTAGGAAAGAAGAAAGGAACAGTAGGGAACAGATCTTGCTGGCTCCCTTTTCATTTCATTGGTGCTTACACAAAATCACTTCCTAGAGAAGTTTAAGCCTCTTATTGCCAAATTATACGTTAAATGCATAGACTGGCCCTTGGGTGCTCTTTTATTTATTTTAAACGTCTGCGTGGCGGCCCCACCCTGGATTGGAACAATGGTTGAGGTAGAAGGAGCTATGGGAGCAGTGCTAGTGCTGGTTTGCTGGAGACCCTGGGGTAAAACCTCACTCTGGGGCCCCCATGGAGCCTCAGTGGCACATTTAGTGCTATCATTGCTAGCAGTACAAAAGGGTTCAGAGACAGACTGGTCAGCTGGGTCTGCTGATGTGAGCCCTTGACCTGTGCCTGAACTGGTCAGCCTTTGACACAATCCCTGTGTAGGAGATTACCTTCCGGAAACAGCCATGGGGGGGGGGGATCTGAATGAGAATCATGGTGGGAAGGGTTAAAGCTTCCCTCTGCTCCCATTGTGGTCCTGATGTGGATCAGGACCTCACAACATCGATCTTTAACAAAACAAAACAAACGGGGGCCAAACATAATAGTTCAGCTAAAAGGGCAGACTCCTCTAGGAAGTGCTCTTATGGAAGCCCCAGTGAGTGAAATGAAAAGAGAGAAGGCAAGAACTCTCCCTTACTGTCCTGGTTTTTTCTTCTTCTGTAAGTTATTTTCTATTGTAAAATCTGGCCATTTCTCTTTACAGAGGCCCCAATGTCTTGAATCAAGGCTTTTCAGTCTTGAGTCCTGTCTGTCTGTCTCTCTGTGGTATTCCCCTCTGTGTGCAGTTTGTGAAGTGGTGTTGTACTGTTTATTTTCAAGTACCGGCGGATATCACACAGATAAAAGTCTAGGAAACAATCATAATAATTGGAGACCTTCATATAACTCCATAAAATCGTGGAACTATAGTAATAACATAAAATCACATGCTAGCTGTTATTACTTTTCAGTAAACCGCTTCCCTTTCAAATCCTGTTGTTAAGATATTTGAATAATTAATGTATGACTCTAGTCTTTAACAATATTAAGATTCAGCAGGGGGGAAGAGAGATGTAAAAGAAAGTGAAATCCATCTCTGTGGCCCCATGGGGTAGAAAATGAAGTTAATTTTCTTCGTAATATTTTAGGTGGGAGAAAGGAATGAAAAGTTTTCAAAATGGCAGGACACTACTGGGGAAAGGGGTAATCTTGCTGGTGGTACAGGAGGTGCTAGTTCTGGTGTTAACTGTAATGACTGAGGTGTAAATTTGTAATTTGAAATGTCACCTTCTTATAGCAAGTGCTACTTTTAATGTGAGAGTTTTGATATTTGTGTTTGATCGTTAGGGAGCTTTTGGTGATTTTGTGCTTTGGAAAGGTGGAATAGAAATCACTTAAATAAATTTAAATTTGGAGACCATTTATTTACAGATGAAACACCACATTATACCTAATGCCAAGCAAGAAAATATATTAAGGTGAAATAAAATGTTCAAGAGGCATCTATGCCTTAATAACATAGGCATCTATGCCTTACAGTGCAATCCTGTGTAAGGATCTGGCCGGCGACCCAGGGCTGCCCACCGGATCCTGAGCCCCAGCGGCTGCGCTGCCGCCGGGCCAGAAGTCTACTTAGGGAAGGGGACACTCATCCCCTTCCTCGGGTGTAAATTCCGGCAGGCCCGATTGGCCTCCTCGGATTTAGAGAAGGCCATGTAATGGCCTAGCCGGCCCAACGGAGACAAGCATATGGCCAAGTCCACCCCCCTCCTGGGCCAGCTACACCAATGGCCCCCCTCCCTCGCCCGCCGACCTGCCCCCATGCCCGCCAGATCCTTACCTGCCTTCTCTGGCGACTGCTTGGGCGTTCCGGCGATGGAACAAGGGAGACCGGCCTCTGCGCTAGCCTCCCTTACTCCAGAGTAGTTGTGAATGTGCTTTACAGTACGTTCATGACTGCTGCCAGCGATGGAACACTCATTTCGTTGCTGGTGCCCTGTCCACAGGATTGCGCTGCCAATCACATATCCTTTAATCTTGCATAGAGATTGCTTGAGAATCTTCCTGTGAATGGTGAGATTGTGTGTCACAGGGTGTATCTTTGAAGTTTTAATGGGAGGAGATGAAAGGAATGTTTTGTAGATTATAGAGTGTAAGGCTGAGGTTCCCAAAGTGGGTGTTGCGATGTCCTGGGGCAGTGGGGTGAACCTCTAGGGGTGTTGTGGGATGCGTGCTGGCCGAGCCACTGAGCAGTGCGTCTGCGATGTGATGTGGAAGATGGCAGAGCAGAGGCTCTGCTCCGCAGGCTGTGCGTCATGCACTGTGTTTTGTGGCTCATCCACCCTGACCTCCTTACTGCCAATTTTAGGTTCGCCTGTGGTTACGGAACTAGGAAGTACCGTATTGTCCCGAGTATAAGACGCACCTGATTATAAGACGCACCCGTAAAGTTTGGTGCTATTAAAAAATTTAATTAAATCACTGGCATTAAATTGCAACAGCCTGATTATAAGACGCACCCCTAGTTTAAAAACTTAAATTAGGAGAAAAAAGTGAGTCTTATACTCAGAGCAATACGGTAAGTAATGATGACATCATCACATCATTGGCACTTCTGGGTTTCGCAACTGGCACCAGCGGAGAAAGGATGTTGCAACAGTGGTAAGTTTGAGAACCTCTGGTATAAGACCTAGTTGGTGTCTGGTTGGACTCAACAAGGGTCTTCATCTGTCATCCTTCCCAACCATCCTTCATCCTCCAGATGTCATCCTTCCCACCCATGTCATTGCCACAACCTCCTTGAAAAACCATGGGGTCAGTTGGGTTCTAACTCACAGGAATCAGGACTTTAGAGCAATTATGTCAGCTATCTGAGCTGTTTCCTGAGCTATTCCAGGCTCCTGACTTCAGCAAGATTGCCAGGCATCATTGGGATAGGAAAATTCCCTGGAGCTTTTAGGAATCCATTTGGGCCCATTTGCCTTTGAGGGCAGACCATCCTAATTGGTCCCTCACCCCTGCTGAGTTTATGGTCATTTCAAACTGCTCTCACTCTCATCCCCGCAAAATACGTATCGACAGTGTGCCCTGCATAAGGAGTAGATATTAACTGTGTCCGACTCATGGTTGTGAAGACCAAGAACATTGGCAGGACGTCTGGCTCAGGACGTAGAGCGTTTGTCTCATAAATCTGCCTGAAGATCTGCAGGACAGCAGTTCAAGACGGCCGGAAGCTGATATGGCATGCCGAGCTGATAAGCTGCAGAGTCGTGTGGGGGAGTGAAGCTGCAGCTGCAACGCTTGAGTGACAATCAAGGTTGCCTGTGTTATCTGAAGCTGAAGCATGCTGAGGTGAATGCCAGAGAGAGAGAGAGTGAGAGAGCTGGACTGTGAAAGCAACATCTCGAATGAAGGGTTCTATGAAAGGGTTCTATGAAAGACTAGAACGTTATTATATTGTAAAAACCCCTTGGGGTTTAGAACAGCCTACCCATGTACACCGCCTTGAATAAAGTCAGAGGAGAAATCCAATGACCAGATAGGCAGTATATAAATACTGTATATTATTATTATTATGAAGTCACGAGTCACTGCAGATGCGTTAGCTCAGCATAAATATTGAAATTCCTCACAACCCAGGACTATTCTTGAGTACAATCCTGGTTTGTTCTAACTCTAGTTACAGTAGTCAACAAACCAGTTTTTCCAAGTTCACATGTGAAAGAAAACTGTGGTTTGTTCTTAAAGTGAAAGTAGAGGCATTCACTCTTTCTTGTGCACAAGAGTTGGACTAAAAGTGCGTAAGTCTTTGGCTTTTGTTCATATCTGAACTAGGCCAATGTGATCAGCAAACTGTGACTATTCAATTTCTACAAATTTATGAGGCTATGATATAGATAGGGCAGCCAACCAGTTGGCTTCAGAAAAGAAGCCAATGCTGCCATTCTAACTGAAAGACTCCCTCTTTTTGTTCAAAGTCATATAGCTAGTTAAATTCCTAATGAATTATAGGCAGTAGAGGCCTATTTTCAACTTTGGATTTAAGATCCATTTCACTTCTGTATTTAATGCATCGGGAATATTTTAAACAAATGAAATATTGCAGGTTGAGGGCTTCGAAAATGCAATCTCCCAACAATAGATGCACTAGGTGGGGGAAATACTTTTGGTTCTCGGTCAACAACTAGGAACAATTGTGCATTTATTGTGAAGTAAAGCAATAGTCTAGAAAGGCCCCTGGAGGCAATGTAACAGCTGGGCTGGCTTACTCTGTTACAATGCAAGCAGTGTTACAAACTCGCAAGAGCTCTTCTGGACACTTTCCAGACTGTCAAGAAGCAGAGACATTATAGTTTATCTCTGTGTGTTGTGATATGTTATCGCACTTGTTAACTGAACTTTCCATGATAGTGGGGTGTTACAAGTCAGAATGACTAATGATAAAGAACCATGAAGCAAATCGAAAGGTAACAAATGTCTGTGCTGAAAGTTATTTTAAATACCATTCATAAGAAAACCCCCCAGCAAATATCTTGTAGAAGGTATGCGAAAGTCTTGTAATCTCATTGATAAATCCAAGGTATACTGTAGTAGCACACAGGTTTTTAAAAATAGAACATTACTTCAGATTAAAATGTTAACATTTGGTCTTAATTATAGTTTTGCCTGTTGTAAACAAGGAACAAGAAAAGATGCCTAGGATCAGAGAACGTAATTTTACTGTTTTCTTGACTAGGTAATACTTTCTAGGTAATACCGGTACTTTGTCACCTAGAAAAAATTTCATGTGCACCCTGCTGGAAGGGTAAGTTTTTTTTATTTGTTATTGTAACACATTTCACTACCCTAGCACAGTAAATATTGGATCTGCCCAAGTTATTCTGATTCAAAATATTTGTGTGTGTGTGTGTGTGTGTGTGTGTGTGTGTGTAAATTGGGAGATGCATATGTAGCCTTCACAAGGTAAAATCTGCTTTTTGGGACTATAGCTGGCAATTGAATTCCATGGGTTTTTATGATGTGACTGGGAGGGTGGCAGTGGTGTGGACTGTAAATTTGGCACTCTATTGATTCCTATGGGTATGCCTTTCCTTATTCTAGCCTGAAGGCAAGACCTAGTCATGGGACACAGTATCATACCAACTTTCCAGTCCTTCACATGCCCCTAGCTCTCCCTACTCCCCCTCATACCATTATAATTATAATGGCCTAGGAATTGTAATGTCAATTGGTGTAAATGTAACTTTTCTACAGTGTTGTAACTTAGATTGGAACTGCCATAAATTCCACCCTGTCCTCGTTCAGCTTTAATAACTCAAGGATAGGATTGAACCATTGGTGCATTTTTGGTGCATTTTTGAGACTCCCTGCCCGTTGCCTTCGCCTGGCTCCGATGGTGAGGGGGCGGGGCCACGTATCAGGGAGTAAACAGGGACTAGGACGGCGTGGAACTTACAGTTCCGCCCCCACCGTAGCGATGCCTCTGGGCCCACTTGCCATTAGGCAAGCTGACACCCTGGCCAGTCTGCCACTGGTAACTTCCACTTGATAGATAGGTGCCAACAGTGTGCTAGATAGACAAATTTTATATAACTAGTAGAATGAGTTCAAAAAACCTAAAAGGAACAACAAGGCAACATTTGGATGTTCCGTCAAATGAATAAAATACTGTATTGGTCTGAGTATAAGACTCACTTTTTTCTCCTAATTTAAGTTTTTAAACTTGGGGTGCGTCTTATAATCAGGCTGTTGCAATTTAATGCCAGTGATTTAATTAAATTTTTTAATAGCACCAAACTTTAAGGGTGCGTCTTATAATCAAGTGCGTCTTATACTCGGGACAATACGGTAATTGTTTGTAGTTTAACAGCAATGGGAATATTCTCCTTTCACATCTATCCACTATCTCAAGTTCTACTTTTCTCCCTTCTGTGTTGACCACTCCAGTTATCACCTTCAATTGAGGCCTCCTAACTGTTTTTATTCTTGTTTAAAAAGAGATCCAGTCACTGATCTCTATGTTGTATCGGTTTTGACCCCAAGATCGATATTACTGCAGTAGGAGATAGCTGTTACCTGGAGTGCTACCTGGAGTGCTAATGAAGTTCACCCTATTAACATTTCCTCCCAGCCCACAGGTGTATGCATTTAAGTTCTGTTACGTATATACACCCTTGGGTAAACATGCCTTAAGCTGGATTGCAGTACTGCTTGGTACTTCATTTGGCATCCACCATTGGGAGGAGAGGGGGACTTTCAGCCAATCGGAGTACACATGTGTGACCAATCAGGAGGGACACGCAGGGACATTACTCCACCGCCCTCTGGACCTGGCACCCACTGGGGGAGGTACGTCCTGCACCAGTTGGTGCAGGGGTGGGGGGGAGGGTGGGCTGGGTGGTGAGGGAGGGGGGCATTGGCTGAACTGGGCTGGGAGAGGGCTGGGATATCAACAGCATGCTCCGCTGATATCCTCGGCCCTTTTCCCAGCTTGGTTTGGCCTTACTCTACCGCCTTGGATATACATCAGCTTCAGAGCTGGCGTACATCCAAGGAGGCCCATAGGCCCAGGGCAGCCCTACATTTAGGGAAGGGGATGAATGTCCCCTTCTCCCGAGGTGTTCCCGAGCTGCACCGGCACGGCCCGGGAATGAACTCAGGATACCGCGGCTGGCCCTTTAGGCTGGCTGCGTAAAGTTGTGCAGGATTGCGCTGTTAATCTTTTCCTGTCAACTCACTCCGCCCATGATGGAAGGCTTTCTTTGCTTGCTTTTTATAATTGCATCCTGATGAGATAAGAGATGTAGTGCCTAATTCAAGATTTTTGAGTGCTTGGATCAAACAATATTATATATGACTGCTTCAGTACCCCTCAAAGTATTTCAGGTTTTTTAAAAATCTCTTCAGGATGCAATCTGTTTTACGATGCAATCCTAACTAACTTTCAAGCGCCGATGCAGCTGCGCCAACAGGGCATGCACTGCATCCTGCTATGTGTGGGGGGCAGTCACAGAGGCCTCTTCAAGGTAAGGGAATGTTTACCTCGGGTTTGCATTGTGCCTTCATGGGTGCTGGAAAGTTGGTTAGGATTGGACTGTTAGTGAATCACAATAAGTACACATGTAAATTAATGTTACTCAATCATTTTCAGAGTCTCAAGTCCACTTTGTTTAGGGAACTTCAGCAACTGCTTATGTGTAATACATTCTACTAAGCATTGGTACTATGCAGTTTCTATTCATTTAATTTGAGATTGTCTGGTGCTATCAATGAAATTGAAGCTGTATTAACAGAAATGCTTGGTGGATTACTCTCATAGTTAATGTAGGCAACTGCTTACAAGGAACATCCATTTCATAATCACCTGATCAAGCTTCCTACTTGCTCTAGAGTAGAGCATCTACTCTCAACATCTGTTAATGTCAATAAAATGACTTCAAGTTAAGTCATGTGTGGACTGCATAACTAACAGCACAATACTATCCAACTTACACCACCGGTGTAACCAGCAGCAGGGCAGGGCAGGAGGGGAGGGGAGATTTAAATCCCCTTTGAATCCCCCTTTGGAGGGGATTTGAATCCCCTTTCCGTTCTGGGGCCTCCCATTGTCGCTGCACCGCTGGTTACACCGGTGGTGTAAGTTGGATAGGATTGTGCTGCATAGTTCTTACTCTTTTTTTTAATGCTGAATACAAGTACAGTACTGTACCTTGCTTGACACCTTCCTTTAACTGAGTAGCATAAATATCTTTGGTATTGATTGAGCTTCACATTATCTATGTGATTTTTCCCAGTGGCTGCCACTCAGTGGCTTCACAATAAAGTTGGAAACCTACTTTTAGTATTTGCCCCTATTGAACAGAGTTAGAAAATAGCACAAAATGCACTATAGTTCACCGCAAAAAGAGTACAGTAATATCTTCTTTTAATGATGAGGCTGCATCTGAAATGACCAGACTGAGAAAATGATGGCAACCAGGTATGAATGAAGCTGATCTGTTCAGCCATAGTAGTCTTGCCTGGACACCTTTCTTTTGTCCTTTCATATTGGCTCCATAATCATAACCTTGGCCATAGCAGTCCTTAATGTTACTGTTGTTTTCCTTCAGTGTTCCCATCAAGAGTGCAATAAATCTGTCTCCGATTGATAAACTGTCCTGAAGGCTAGGAAATGTTGTTTTACACAAATCTTGCTTCCATCTCCATCCACAAATCTCACAGTAAATGACATTTTCTCAGAGTAACGTGCATCAGGTGTGCCGCCCAATCCGATGGAGTAATATTAAGCTTTGGCCAACTTCTTCTGTGTGTTTTCTAACAATTTGTTGGCTGTAAGGACTATCAGTTCATTCTGAATGGTTTTCCCGCAGCAGTGATCATTACACCCTTTGGAAGGTATGTGCCTCAAATGCTCTTGCATTATTTCATCATACTTGCCAAGCAGCTGTATGAGCTCCAGAAAATTTCCATTGTTGTCCGTGAAGAGCTTATCTGAAGATTCCTGAAATGCCAAACTGCGCTGCTGTCAGAAACTGCGTAATTGCCATTAGGCATTCAAGCACACCCCTCCAATGCTGAATTTCTTAGATTATGAACTGCTGGTGTTCTGTGTCAATACAATTGTTCAGTCAAAACCTGGATTCAGTTTCCATTCACCTACAGTATGGCAGTGAAATGGCTGGATGAGTTTTCATGCTGTTTCAGAATGTCATTCAAGTGTTTCCAATCACTGGTCCCAATACTCCGAAATGAAGGACTGGTAGAACTAGGCACTGCGTAGAAATATTTTACAGCAGAAACAACTGTTAGAATAGAAACAACTTTTACAGTGGAAACTGGTACTTTTAGAATAGACAAGCCAGTTCCTTTTCGGCTTCTTATCATTGTCTAAAACTTTCAGCAAAAGTTTGAATTTTTTACGAAAAGCCATATCCTCAGTTTCACTTAGCCTATTGGAAACAATTTGTGACCAGCCGCAGATCACCCCGTGAGCCTCATGCTGCTTGCTGCGAGTTGTCCTGGAGGAGATGCCTGGCGGTGACATCAGCACTGGGCGCAGCAGCCTGGGGCTGAGTGATGGCTCCCTACCACCATCAGCTTGGATGGCTGATAGCTAGGATCCGGCATGAGTCCTTTAAAGTCAGAAGAGACAGAGAGGTGTTGCCAACACTGCTCATTAACATGCACACGTGTCTTCCTATACATGTTAAGCACGGACAAGCAATAACTCAAATTGAACCAAATTGGGAGAATTAGCAATACTTGTAGAGCGAGAGGTCAAATTCAGCAATGTCTGACAGTTTTGGGATTGTTGACATGGGTGAGCGATGCAAAGAACCTCCAAGTGCCTCTAATTAGGCTACCAGTAACCACGAGACTGAGCTTTTTAAAAGAAGATAGAGTTTATAAAAGAATTTAGGCAAACAAGAAAAGGGCACATTTACTTTCAGTTACTTTGCTTAGGTGATCAATTACAGAGCTTTAAATGGTTGCACGTGAAAGAAATACTGTACTTGTAAATAGCTGTGTCTGGACAAGCAGGAGTTAATTGGAAAAAGAGAGCAGAAAGTGACTGAATGAGGCTGGGCTGCACACATGAAAATGGTGGCTTTTCACCAGAGGGGGAGAGAGAGAGATGGGAAGATTGGAGGGGGGGGGGAGAAAGCAAGATTACCAATCCTGTTCTGCTGGGCAAGTTTTGAGTATGGTCCATCTAAGCAGCAAGAACTGGGTTGCTCATTTCCAGGCTCCAGAGGGGAGAAAAGTGCAGCAAAAAAAGATGTTCCTTTGAGCCTGGAAGGTCGTTCCTTTTGAGGGCAAGGGTGCTAACAAGGCAAGGGTGCTCAGCAAGACCACAGGACAACGTATCATGACCCCTCCCCTGAACAGTAGCTCAGAATCCGACCCTGAGGAGGGGGAGCAATTGAGTTGCAAAAACGAGCCTCAGACCTCAACACACCAGACTGGAACCTGGACCTACCAACGAAGAGACTCGAACCTGAGACCTGAGTTGGAGACTCTGGAGCTGACATCTACTGAATTAGAACCAGTCTCCTCCACGCCCAGAACCTTGGCCAGAGCCAAGACCAGACCAGAGCCAGGATGGTGTAGTGGTTTGGGAGTCGGACTTAGAGCTGGAAGATCCAGGTTCAAATCCCCGCTCAGCCACAAAGCTTCCTGGGTGACCTTGGGCCAGTCACTATCTCTCAGCCCCACCTACCTCACAAGGTTGTTGTGAGGACAAAAAGGAGGGGAGGAAATATGTACACCACTCTGAGCTCCTTGGAGTAAGGGTGGTATAAAAATGTGATAAATAAATAAATAAACCTTGTGCTCCCCTGACCTGAGCCTCCACGGACAATGCTGGCAATGGATCAAGAGGAGTGCAAGGAACACAAGAGGAGTGCAGGACTCCAGACTTGATGGAGGGCTGTCCCTTTAAATCTCACTTTATCAAAATACTACCACAAACATTGTATGGATTCTATTATAGAACCTGAGATATGATGATGACAAGCTTTCAAAATATAAAGTTGGGGTCAGTAGTTCATAAACTGTATTGACTTTGTGTTAAGAACTCCTTGCACTAATGTAATCCATAAAACGACTGGAGCATTTGACAACTACTGGCTTTACACCTTCTCAATACTTGGATTGCCCCTTGGCTCTTTTTGCCAATGTTAGTTCTTATGTCAGGCCAACATGCCTAATCTACCCAGGGGTTTGTGTGCAAAATCTATACAGATCTGAGGATCTTGAGGGCATCGCTAATGCAGCTGTTTGCGTCAAATCTGGCTGAAAACCTTTGTTAGTGGTAGCTGACCTACTTTGGAGAAATCTATTTCTAAGTAGTGGAGTCTTATATTTTGATTACATGCTAGGAATAATCTTAACTGAGGTTACAGCAGACCAGATTGCACATGTGTTATGACACCTCTGGAAAACAGTAAGGATGCTCTGCCCCCCCCAATATTTCTCAGAAAAAAGATCATGATGTACACAGCCTTGCTTTAAAGTTGCTTTCATAATCTCTAGATTAAATAAAAAGGGAGGGGTAGAAAGGGTGAGAGAAGTACTGTAAATACATGACTATAGAAGCGAGTATTAGGTTAAAGCACGGTAGGTGTGATTAAAAGAGCAGATGCTTCAGTGCATTTAAAAAAAGCAAAACGCCAGGAAGTTTTCACTCATTTGAGATGCATCCCTGTTCTACCATGCTTTTATAGAATAGCCTTTTCAGCATTATTGCTGACAGCAACTGGGGGTGAAAGGCTTGAACAATTAGGAATCATACATACAGAAAGTCTTAAGACACATTTGCTAGAGATTCAGTTTTCGGGAAAAGATGTAGGATGTGGTTTTAATCTATAAAATGACAGTGTTCATCATAAATTGTTGATGTTTCTTTGGACTTAAATGACTGGTGAAATGACTCTGGGGTTCCAAATTTCTATAGGTTGCATCCTGATGTGTTAGTGGTAGGAAGCTGACTTTCTTGCCGCCTCCTCTCTGCTGTAGCCCCCTGTGCTCATGAAAAGCTGTTCCTCAGAGTTGGAGAACCCTCTAGAACATTGAAAGATGGGTCATAGGGTGCTGCAGGATGAGGGATAAATTGACCAAAATTATGTGGAGGCACCTTTTGTTCAAGCAGAAGGAAGTTTTTGCCAAGTTCACGGAAAAAAACTCTTAAGAAAATAAAAGTACCCATATATACTTGAGTATAAGTCAATCTCATGGATAAGTCAAGGGAAATTTAAGCCAGAAAAATGGAATTTGCTATGACTCATGGATAAGCTGAGGGTAAAATTTAGGGGTGTAGGAATTTCTTTGAAGTTTTTAAAATGACCAGTGATTGTTCTGAGGCAGCAACCGAAATTCTCCAAACAGGAAGAAAGGAAGCTATTTTACCTTGTTCTGAAACAGCACAGAAATGGAGCTCTTCTCCAAACAGGAGGAAAGAAAGGTGAAGGCTTTGTGAGGAGTACAGTCCTGTACTTCCATAGCAGCAGCCATCACAAAGATTACAACTCCCATAAACTCCTTCACTTTTCTTTCTTCCTGTTTGGAGAATAGCACCACTTCTGTGCTGCTTCAGAACAACGTAAAATAGCTTTTTTTTTTTAACCCACCCCATGTGTCCTGATTCTCAGTCCAGTCTCCCCCCCCTCCCACCAAGCAGCTGTTCTTAGAAGCCCCATGTCGACCCAGGTTTTCAGGGTCAATTTTAAGGCATAAATGTTTAGACTTATACATGAGTATATAGGGTATGTCATGATCCAAAGCTTCAGGGTCCTTTGTTACATACTGTACACAGAGCTCTGCTTGGTCTGTCTTATCCTTATAAATGCTGGGTAGAGTTCAATGCATAAAGATCTTAGTAAACAGAGGTAGTCTCAATAATGCAGAATTGAATTGCATGAATGTACTGAAGCCACTGGCTCAGAGCTTTCATATCGGTAGGTGTTGATGCGCACACACACAGTGTTTTTTATATAAATCAACTTTCACATAATGTTATAAACTTTCTAATTTTGAAACTTAATGTTAAGAAAAGGAAAAATCCTTGAAATTGGATTACTTAGGAGTCAGTTTAGAAATTGGCAGGAGCCAGTTTTATGATCCATAATTTCATGTATATCTTTACTGTACTGTAGTTCTATTTCTAGATTTGAAATACTGTATTTCTTCAATTCTAAGACGCATGTTTTTTCCCAATTAAGCATTTCAAAAAATGGTGTGCGTCTTAGAATCGAAGGTCTCCAAAAAGCACCCCAAAATGCTATCTTCTTACTTACTGGGGCTTGGGGGAGCTTCAGGGAGACCTGTGCGACCCTCTGCAGGCCTCCCTGATCTTCAATTCGGCAAAAAACGGTGATATTCAGCCATTTCCGGTTTTCGCAAAGACCAGAAATGGCCAAAAATTGCTGTTTTTCGCCAAACTGAAGATCAGGGAGGCCTGCAGAAGGTTGCGCAGGCCTCCCTGAAGCTCCCCCAAGCCCAGGTAATGAAGGAAATGACACTTTCTGGCGGGGCCAGAAATGCTATGCAAAGGCAGTGCACTCAGTCATCCTCAGCTGCAGGAGACATGCTGGGGAGAGTTGGTGCTGAGCGGGTAGATTCAATGAAGGGAGGTGAGTCTTACAATCGATGGATTTTTTCCCCCCTGCTGGTGGTACCGAAAGTAAAGGTGCGCCTTAGAATCGATGGCGCCTTAGACTCGAAGAAATACGGTACTACACAGAAGGGACTGAAACACAGTGATAGACCTCTACCCTAGGCCTTGCTTTGTGTGTGGTTTTAATTAATTTTTGATCAGCATGTGAAATTGTAATTTCAGAACTAGCAGTAATTGGAACTGACAGAATATCTGCTTTAAAAAATGGGGAGGGAGAGAAGGGAGAATGCCAGAATTAACTAATAAGCTGGGGGAAAAGAACCATTCTTACACTCTCTCTCTCTCTCTCTCTCCCCCCCCCTCAATTGTTTTAAAACTAATGATGTAACTGCATTGAGCTATTGGGAAAGGTGGGATACAAATGTTTAAAATAAATGTAAATAGACTCCATATCCTTGTATTTTTCATTAGCTAGTATTTTCTTTATTCACTTCATAAATAGATTGACCATGTGGAACTATTTGATTAGAGCAGAAGTTCTTAACCCTTTGTGCCTCTCAGGAGAATTTCAAACTGCTCATGTACTCCCCCCAAATATTTGTTTGTTTTTATTTCAATTATTATTAATTTGCTATTTTCCTGAAATTGCATTGAATGTATATGGCAAAAAAATGGAATTTCAAAAGAAATATATTAAATTACAGCTATTAAATGTGTGTATCAAGGCAATTTTTTTCTTTAATCTGGGAGCTCCTCATGCATCCCCTGGATCTCCTTTACAAACCGCCAAGGGTGGAGGCCCCACAGGTTAAGAACCCTTGCATTAGAGGAATCCAACAGATCAATACAAACTGAACAAGCATGACCATATTTCACTGCATTGGCCCTTTCCATAACTCCCTATTCCATATGTGGATATCATCATCATCATCATCATCATCATCATCAAATAGGTGAAAATTGGTTGCCTTTCTGTCCAGTCCTTGCCATTCATCCTTTAATTGACTTCTAGAGTTTAGTTAGCACAAAAACAGTACAGGGGTGTGACGAGAATTGGTAAGTTAGCTTAAAGTAGATCTGCTCAGACTGTTTTGAGCAGTTTACAGTAGCTGATTGTAGTGGGAATTTGTAATATGGAGTAGCTGAGAAAAGGAGCTTCTTGTCTTGTCCAGGTGGCAGCCGTGCCAGGAACAAGATGAGAGAACCTAAGCTCAGTATGACTTTAAGATCTTAGAATTCGAGTAGAAAGGAGACTGCTGTGCCTGTAGCTGGGAGGGGTAGAATGAGAGAGTTGCCTGGAAGCTTCTTGACCATTCTCAGCTGGTTCTACCTTTGGTAATTGGTTGAGAGCTAGAGGCACAGTATAAAGATACCTGCCCTAGAGAGAGGAAGTGGCCTCTTATTTCCTATCTTAGTATGGTTGCCTACCTGTCTAGATGTGGTGGTGTAGGTTAAACAGTTTGGTATTGTGTCCAAATCAGGCAACTGTATTTAAGAAACCAGGATTCCTTCCTTTCAGCCAGCATGTGAGGGACAGAAGAAAGGTGAGGGGGACTGCATGAGCTCAGTGCTTGATCTCATCTAACCAAAGCATGGTTTGCTGGATCAGGATCATGACATCTGCGTTTGAGATTATGTATTTCAAAGTTTAAACTATAATTTATAAATCCAGTATATAATGGATGCTAGCTATAGTATAAACTTTCCTTTTAATATATACTGAATTATAAAATATTTCTTTAGTGGATGACCTTCCATGTTCTAGGTTCACTGTAGGTTTGTAATCTCAACTCCACAAGGCAAAGAGAAACATTGTGTACCTCTTCAGCAGTGAACAAAGCAGCAATACAGTGTTTCTGTTCTTGTTTCTTCTGTGCTTGGGTTTGCCAAACTAATTAACTTGGATGAAAGAAATATATACTGTAAGCATAAAATATTATCACAGGAATAGATGCAAGGGAGTATGGTTTATAAAGTCGTCATCCTCAGTTACTGATAACAAAATAGATGTTAGTATGACCCAGTGTCACTCCACTGAAATAGTGAGTTCCACAGTATTTGAATGCTTGCTGCTCCCGTATAGAGTTGACATTTCAATTAGTTGTCCATTTTGTAAAGAGAGACCAATTAGTTGTCCATTTTGTAAAGAGAGACCATAGTTTGCAGAAATAATAAATAACAAGGAAGTGTGTAAAATTGTGATGTCACAATGACTTTCCTCAAAGGTTATTGTAAGACCAGTATCTTGTTGGTAAAAGGGGGTCTAAATCAAGCAGAATCATATACAGGTGGGCCCCCATATCCACGGATTCGCTATCCACGGTTTCAGTTATCCATGGATTGTGGGGATCCCCCCCAGGCTTTTACTTTTTTCCCAGTAAGCTTTGTTTCTTCCTTAAACAAACAGGAGAAGCAGCCTCTGGCTTCTTATTGCAGGCAAGTAGAATGAGAATAAGTCATAGAGAGGCTCTGCAAGGTTAACAGAAATCTTGCAGAGCCTCTCTAGGACTTGGTCTCGTTCTACGTGCCTGCAATGGAGGCTGCTTCTCTGTTTGTTTTACGGAAGAAACAAAGC
The DNA here is from genome assembly GCA_026170595.1 of Plestiodon gilberti rubricaudatus. Taxonomy (NCBI): domain Eukaryota; kingdom Metazoa; phylum Chordata; class Lepidosauria; order Squamata; family Scincidae; genus Plestiodon; species Plestiodon gilberti. Next base: position 50,352,743 of record JANXHW010000001.1, on the reverse strand, counting down.
TTGCTGAAAGAAAAAGCTGGGGGGCACACCTGCCTGCAGGGGAGGTAGGGTGGGGGCCCCTCAGGAAACCATGGAGGGGGTGTTCGCTCCTATCCACGGTTTCAAGTATCCACAGAGGGGCCTGGAACATATCCCCAGTGGATATGGGGGGAGTACTGTAGTGGAAAACCCTCTTTCTGATTGTTCCCAACCAACCTCCACTAGTTGGAGCTTGTTAGCTAGCTGCTAACAATAAAACAGGAGAAGCAGCAGCAAAAAGATTTCAAAGAAAAATACTGTACTTACAATTCACAAGCATGTGTATCTTCAGTGGCTGTACAGGTCCTAGTCTTTGGAACAGGGAATCCTGTGGCATTGCATGAGACCTCATGGCATGGTGAGATTTCATGGTGAGATCCTGTTCTCACCATGGAGGATCATGTGGAGAGAAAGGGAGGGAGAAAGCCAGGTAGGGGCCACCCCCCACAAGCCAAAGTGGACAAATCTTCTTTGCCATAGGTAGGGGCAGTCTTTTTTTGTGGTAATGAAACAAAAACACAACACCACTTTCTCCACGACCCCCCTTGGAAATCTGCAAAAAATCACACAAAAAAGTGTGCTTTGAATAATTCTGTTTTTAGAAAGGCTTTGGTCATCCTGATGAAATGTAGTATTATGACAAATGACAGTATTTTCTTGGAATCCCTGGATTTTGAGGTCCTACTATTTTCCAAGGTCTTCACAATCATGACTACAGAGATTGATGATTCATTGAAATAACCTTAAGGGTTTCTCAAGCCGCTTGGCCCCAGGCTTCACTCTGTGGTAAAGGTGATCTTTTAACTCCTATAGTTGGGAGAGAGTCCATGCCACTCCACACATGCTCCAGCCTCCCATGCTGCACCTGGATCCAACTATTTGTTCCGTCACTCTGCAGTAGGAGCCTTCTGCTGTTGGCAACTGCTGTAATGAGTGTTGCAGAATGTGTGGGAACAGCATGTACTGCAATGTTATAGATGTAAAGTGAGTTCAAGTGTAATCAGATTGGAGTTCTTACAAGAGGGTTCATTTCCCCCCCCCCTGCTACCCCTCCCTTCTCTTCAGGCTTTGTGAATGGTCTCATCTCCCATTCTGAATGCCTTCAGAAGGGACACCTCTTGTCTCCAGAGGACCAGGAAAGGAAGCAGCAAAACTAGTTTGCAAAAACTAAAACCAGACTGTGACAAGGTATTTTCCCACAAGAGGGCACCCTTGAGGTCCCAGCCTCTTCCGAGGTATGGAGGACTGCTGCTTCCTTTCCTGGTCCTCTGGACACAATTGGGCCTGGTTAGCTAATAAATAAAAACCAGTTTCTGCCACCAGAGTTCAGACCTTGTGCTGACCCTGCCACAGGGTGCTGATCACTCTCACTTTGCATATATCCAGTAAGCATAGCTCAAATTGCTGGTGTTGGAAGATGCTCAGCAATTAATCTCTGTTGTAGGTCTCGGTTAAACCATGCCAGTTGATGATACATATAATAAAAACTGTCCAGATGCTACTCAGTGATTATGTTCTTGAATAAAATAAAATACCTACCATTTCAATTAGCTTTTCTAAAAGCACATGAAACAAATTATGGCTTCCTCATGGTGTGTGTGCCTTAGTAGCAGGTAATTTTATAACCCTTGATACTGTATATATTTTAGGTTCTTAGAATGTAACATTGCCATTTGTCACTATATGTCTTGATATTGCTGGACATATTGCAATTCCAAAAATTAAAAAGAATGTGCCACTGTGTTCAGGTTGAGTAACAATTCCCAACTCGATATAGATAATAAAATCTCCTTGTAGAATACTGCAGAGCTGATTTGACTGCATTGTTATATAATCCTTATTTATAACATTTTTTTGCCAAACCAATTATTCATTATTTATGACTGACTGTCAGTGGTCCTTGAGTTCACAGAAAAATTACATCATCAATTTTTCAGAAGCTGTGGCCTGCAGTTTTATGCCAAAGATCCCCCGATTGAAATGTCTTACCCATTTAATTGCAAAATGTATACACTCACAAAACAAATTTGATTTATGTGATTTAATTGTTAATTGAAGCTGAAAGCAGCTGATACTGAAAAATGCTAAGTTCATAACCTAAAATATATCCTTATTTATTGCTTTAATGTCTTGAAATGTTAGTACTTTTCAAGTTTTTGGTGATAACTGTAAGGATATACTGTACTACAATGTATGAAAATAGCATTTTTCAGTATGGGCTTTAACAAGATGCACAAAGCAATTGGTTATGGAGAAATAGCTTATTAGCAGTCCAATCCATATATTTATATTTTATTGATATATTAAAATATAAAAACAATACATATTTCATAAAGTTATAGCAAGCACGAAGCAATACATCCTACTAGCATACTATTCACTATTTTCTACATATATCCAACTAAGCCAAAATAACAACCCACATTCTATTCATTAAATCCACATATCATCACATCGTTGTTCTCTCTCTTAAAAAAATCGATAAATGGTTTCCAGTTATTCATGAAATGGTTAACTGACTTTTCCTTAATTAAAATTGTAAGTTTATCCATTTCAGCATAGTCCAAACGTTTTAGCCACCAATCTTCCAGCGAAGGTTTCTCCGAATTCTTCCAATATTGTGCATATAAAATTCTTGTCGCAGTCATCATATATAAAAACAAAGTTTGAAATTTTTCGCCTACATGATCATCCCTCATACCCAACAAAAAGGTTTTCAAATCGATGGTAAGGCCGCATCTGGAGTATAGTGTCCCGTTCTGGTCACCACACCTCAGAAAGGATATAGTTGAATTGGAAAAGGTGCAGAAAAGAGCAACCAGAATGATTCGTTTGCTGGAGCACCTCCCTTATGAGGAAAGGCTACAGCGTTTGGGGCTTTTCAGTCTAGAAAAAAGGCGCCTGAGGAGGGACATGATTGAGACGTATAAAATTATGCATGGGATGGAGAGAGTGGATAGAGGGAAATTCTTCTCCCTCTCGCACAACACCAGAACCAGGGGACATGCACTAAAATTGAGTGGAGGGACAGTTAGAATGGATAAAAGAAAATATTTCTTTACCCAGCGTGTAATTCATCTGTAGAACTCCTTGCCACAGGATGTGGTGATGGCACCTGGCCTAGATGCCTTTAAAAGAGGCAGTGGCATTTTAATGTCTTCCGGCGCCCGGGGGGGCGGGGGCTGGAGCGCGCCAGAGTGCGGCTGCCGCCCCCCCCGGAAGCGGCCCGTCACCGGCTTCGGGAGACACTTTCCTCCTAAGCTGGGAAGCCCTCCTCCTTGCGACCGCTCAGTTCGGCGGTCGAGGGCTTTGTGAGCCGGCCGAATGTGTCGCAGGCTTTTATTTGGGTTTTCTGCACATGCGCAGAACCTTTCTGAGGGCAAACGGGCAAATCCATCTGCCTTCTTGTCCATTTTAAATCTCTCCAAAATTTGAGCATATACGAACCATTGGCAATTAAAGTCTTCTTCCATTAATTTTTTCTTGACTTCATTGTATAGTCTTATTGCGAAAAATTTAATAAATTTCTGTATAATAATCCTTTCTCTTTTGGCACGCTGCTTCCACCAAAGTGCGCTTCATATGGTGCAACCCATAATGGTATTTTCTCGTAAAACCTGATTTTATATCTGTTCCAAATTCTCCATAATGCATGTCTTAACGTAGTGATTTTTAAATTCTAAATTTGCTTTCACTTTATCATACCACAAATACCAAATCTCAGGTCAGTCCAATCCTATCTGGTGGTTGCATTGCCGTGGCGCAGTGCACTATACAGCCCTTGCAAAGCGTGACCTGCCATTCTGCACATCTGGGCTGCCACCACCAACAGTGAGTGGCAGCAGCCAGTTGATAGCAGCTGCCGCAGGAGCCTTGGTACCAGTAAGTTGGTGCAGGGGGCTGTCGGTGGGTGGAATGGGACGGGTAATGGGGCAGGGATGGGTGTGTGTCAAGGATGGTAAGAGGGCAGTTATTGATGGCAGCAGCTCCGCCAGTATTTTTTTCTCCTTCCTGGTCTTGATCCACCTACCCAGGTCCACTCGGATTTGTGTCAACAAAATCACTGGCAGGGGTCTGAGGAGATCCACCAGGACAGCGGAAGCTTACCTTGGGGTGAGGGAACTAATGTTCCTTTACCTTGAGGAGACCTCTAGGACCGCCTCACCCTTGCAGGATGCAGTGCACGCTCCAGTGGTGCTGCTCCATAGGATAGGGGAAATTTCAATAGGATTGGGCTGTACGTTATGTTTAATTTCTGTCTTTTAGTAGACAGTTATAAAAGTTTGCCTGTGTGGTTTAATTAATTAAATCAAAATAATTTGAAAATTAACTTTCTAATTAAGCAAATTAATCAAGATAATTTCTTATATTTAACTCATTGACCTATAGTTGAGTATTTATCGTATGTGTCTGTAGATAGCTTGGTAAAAGTGGAAAAGCCAGTTGTGTTTGTAGTAGAAAGAGTCCTGAGACTTTATTCTAAAATTTATGTTTACAGTTGGACCTTTTAATCCACTGGGGTTCTGTTCCTGGAACCACAGTGGGTAAGAAAATCAGTGTTATATGAAATCCGGGGTGGGGGTGGGTGGGAGTGGTGCCACATTACCTTTTTTCCAGCATCTTCGCTGCTTCCCTCCTCCTGAGATTATGTTCTTATGACTGAAATAACAAAAGCTACTACTAGAAGCAACCAGTAAATGGCTCCAGAGACTCCCGGCTGCATTTTTTCTTTTTTTGTGCCGGGAAGCGACTGGCAGCCCCCTGACAGATTCCCAGTTGCGATTTTTTTCTTTTTTCAGCTATTTGGACATGCGTAGGAGGCTGGAAGTGGCTGGCAGGCCCCCGACAATGCTGAAAAAAGAGGTAATGTAGTGCAGTCGGACTCCCTCTTCTACAGTTTTGCCATCTGTGTTGAGTCAAATCCGTGGATGATAAAAACGTGGATAAAAAGGTCCAAGTGCATATTCCCAACAAAAGGTCCTATCTATCCCAAAGTTGCTCTTGTCATTAGCAGTTGCTCATGTTTAGGGCAACCTCCTGTTGTTACTGGAGGTGGTTATGTAAGGAGTTGACCACATATGCAGAATTCTGTCTATTTCTTTGAGCATGTCTATTTCTTTGAGCATGCTCTTACAAACAACTGCTTTCATATTGTCCTAAAAACATATTTTTAAAAATTCTGTCCAGCCACATAGCCAATTTAAGCCCTCAAGGCAGCATGCATGCAATGCGCTTGTTTTTACAAAGGGCAGAGAAGGAGCCCGCTGCATCTCGGAGCAGCAAATATTGCCCTGCAAACGGAGCTGAATGGCGCTGCAAAGACAGCAGCGATAATCACCTGATAATCACTTCAATTAGCTGCTTTGAAGACAACGGCGTCTCCTCTTAGCCTCGGCTTCTTCCAGCAATGTCTCACGCTGTCCTCACCATTTTATTTTATTATTTTTGCAACAGTGCGAGTATACAACGCACCCCTAGTTTAAAAAGTTAAATTAGGGGGAGAAAGTGCATTTTATACTCGGGACAATATGGTAATTGCATGATCCCTCACATGATCATAAAAACATCAGTTTAGCGGATACATTTCTGGGTGTCCACGTTCTGTGTGCATCTGATTGGCCGGACGTAGTGCAAACGCAGCAAAAATCGAGACGACCTCGACTTTTGCTGCATCCATGCTACGTTTGGCCAATCAGAGCCGTTGTTTGACCTGGAGGCGGGACACCAGATGCACATGGAACGTGGACGCGGACAGTGTAGCTCAGCCTTTAGCCTTAAGCCAGAGACACATGGCACGCTTTGCGTTGTGTCGAGCAGCATCCATGTGTGGATCAAAAATCTCGGTGTGTCTTCTCTTTTACCAGCTTGCACTGCAATGCAGGAGAGCTACGTTCTGGTGCGAGCAGAGTTCAACAAATTGAACTTTGGCTGCGTTTAGCCAATGAAAGGAGCTGTGGGGGCAGGACGCGGAGTGACGAGCTGGCCAATCAGACTCGAGTCTGAAAAGTCTAGATTCTGATTGGCTAAAAGAGAGCAGGGGCGGGGTAGGATGTCTTACCCTTCTCTATTTGGCTTACTTTGGTGTAAACAGGGTGCATTGCATTGTGGTACATCTGCTGCTCTCACAACGCACCGGGACACAATGCACCCCGACGCAGGCATTTTACTGTAAACAGTAAAATGATCATCTGTACTGTGGTATGCAATTGGATGCATATTCCTACAGAACTGGGAAAAAATACAATTAAGAAATGCATTTTCAACAATGAGAGATAAATAAGAGCAAGATATTGTGTACTAGCCATGAGCAAACTGTGCAGTGTTTCAGCAACTTATCAAGCCTTTTTTTTTCTGCCAATGTAGACAAAGGTTATATGTCACAAATCACTCAGTAAAGATATACAGTTCACTATCTGCTGTTATAAGGACAATAGGTGGTTGAAAATAAGAGAATGCTTCAGAGGTAATGGTGAAAAATTACATGTAAGAGAGAAGCTCGAATGCTTGACTCTTTTACGGCCCAATCCTATACCCGCTGGCTGCTGGTGGCACCCCTCTTCCACTGGCACTGAATACCATAAAGCAGTCAGCGCAGGTCATCAAAGGCTCTCCAGTAGAGCCCTTCCCACACACTCTGGAGCAGTGCAATGATGGCATTGGAAATAAGTAGGTGGGGAAGGATGGAGTGGGGGCAGGGGATGGGCGGATTTGGTCTGGGAAGTGGACGAGTTCAGTGGCTGCTTAACCCCCTTCCTTGACCCGATCCTGTGGCATGGGTTCACGTGGATCTGCGCCAGCTATTTAGCTAGGGCAGGTCCAAGTACAACCACCTGTGCTGCAAAGGCTGAGGAGACCTCCTGTATTCCTCCCCTCCCAGGATGCAGCAGTTTCCATTTTGGTGCCACTGCATCAGCGGGGGGGGGGGGGGGGAGATGACCAAGAAAGGCGGCATATAAATACTGGTATTATTATTATTTATTTACAATTTTGGTAATCTGAGAGTCCCAGTCTCCAGATGCTCTTGTATTCAACTTCCAGACATTATCAGTTGTAGAAATATCTCTTTATTTATTGTGGCAGGTGCATTGATCTATTCAGTATAGGGACAAATGAACGTTTAACCTACCTTCACTGAAATATAGAGCCTGAACCCTGCAGGAGAGCCCCCATGCACAAAACCTGTTCCTATTTTTGCCTCCTGAAATTTTTGCCACCAAAACAGTGCCCTAGAGTAGCACGTTTTACACATGATTTTTCAACGGATTATTTTATTACAGATATGTAGGGAAGCACCAATGTGTTTGCATGTTATTTTTCAAGTATGAATGTTCTATACCAGTTACTGCATGCAGCATTCCCTGTAATTTTCATAGGGACTGCATGGAGCCCTAAGGGAGCTGCACGGGGAAAGCTCCAGAGCACTCAGTGATGTCATAATCATTGCTGAGCTCTGGAGTACCCTGAAAGAAGTTGCACAGGACTCCGTTTCCAGCCATACAGCCACACAACTTAGAGGGAACATTGGCTGCATGTACATAATAGCCCAATCCTATCCCCTACCAGCCTGCTTGATGCAGCGGTGCTGACAGAGCGTGCGCTTCATGGTGGTGGTGGGATGACCAGATGGTAGAGGGTCATTCCATGTGAAATTAACCAATGCATGAAACCTTGATGTCATGGATTTTGTTCATTTTTGGTACATTTGTACCTTACCATGAGATGTTTAAAAATTATTTTTTTTCAGATTTTTTTGTCCATCCGTTTTTGAGATATTGAATGTTCAAAATTGCCTAAAAATGCCAAAATTCACTTGACACCATACCTTCAAATACCATTTACAATATAATGATGAAAGGACAGGTTTACTTAATAAAGCAACTTCACAACAAAAATGTCCTAGAAAGCTTCACTAAAAACACACTGTCCAAACCCACTTAAATGCCTCTTTGACCTCTCTTGGTGAGTCTCCGGTGTGCAAGAAGAAAGTATCTAAAGTGCAAAGAAAAGATGGGGAAGATTAAAAGGACCTACAAAGAATTATTATTTTTTTTACTTCTGAAGATGATTTAGATGAGGAAAAATGTGCTGATTCAGAAATTATTCAGCAACTAAAGGAAAATTTTAAAACTACGAACAGAAGTAAAAAGCTCATGATTTTGATAGTTTTACCAAAAAGCTGATCCTGTAAAGGAATAGAAAGTGAATTCATTCTCTATAAAGCTGATCCTGTAAAAGAATAGAAAGTGAATTCATTCTCTATAAATCTATCTCTATAAGTCCTGTTATAAATTTTTGGATTCATTTCAGTTTACCACATAATTTTATCAATGTAAACTGTAGAAAAATGGACTTGAGGGGTTTAATTCCTGGTCACTGCCAACAAGAAAATTTAATTTTTGTATGATACCATTGAGATACCACCTTGAAATTTTGACTGATTGACTACAAGGCATATACCTTTAAGCGTGATTTTTTTTTGAAAATTTTAAAAAAGTTCAATTTTCCAAAATTTCAAAATATTTGAATATTTTTGAATTTCTTAAATTTACAATTGTGTCATGTTGTATATCAAATGAACGCCCTATTCATAAGCTTTAAAATGACACCTGTCCCATGTCTGCAGCGTTCATCATTATCTTGTAAATGGCATTTGAAGGTACGGTGACAAGTGAATTTTGGCATTTTTAGGCCATTTTGAACATTCAATATCTCAAAAACGGATGGACAAAAAAATCTGGAAAAAAACCACAATTTTTAAACATCTCATGGTAAGGTACAAATGTACCAAAAATGAGCAAAATCCATGACATCAAGTTCCAAAATGGATTTTTCATTGGTTGATTTGACATGGAATGACCCTAGAGCATCGTGAAACTGCAGTGACACTGGTGGGGCTTCTGCTTCACAGTAAAAATTTGTTTTACTTACCTCCTCATAAACTGCCAGGCCTGCAATGGGTCTCCTTGGTCCTGTCTGAGTAACCTGTGTGTGGGCGGGCGGGCAGGCACAGGAAAACAGGGATAAGATCTTGGCGTGTACTACTGCTACTAAGATCCTCCTCCTCCTCCTGTTTCCGAACTGCCCCTGGTTTGGCCCACTTCCCACCCTGATCCTCCCCGAACTGCCCCTGAATACTCCTGCCTCCACCTTATCTGCTCTAGTGCAGGCTGGGTGAGCCACTGGGGTGTGCAGGGGGCCTCCAGTCATTTGTACTGGCAGCCCTGAATCACACAATGACGGTGTGGCTTTTGCACCATCAGAACGGGGCTTACTCTGATGAAACGATGGTGAAGATATGCAGGTGTAGCATCGTGAAACTGGAGTGGCACTGGTGGGGCTTCTGCTTCACTGGTGGAGCAGTAGTTGCATTGGGGTTGAAGGGTACTCACCATATCCTATAGTGCTCAGAATGGCATTTGAGGTATAAGGTTGGGCATTTTTCTCAAACAGCATTCTAATGCGAGGTGTAAAATGGGACTTTTTATAAAAGGAAAACTCTGTCAGAAGAGCTGCTTTTGATCAACCCTATGTTTGTGTGTGCAGTTTTCAAAAAACGTCGTATGAAGTGATCTTCAGGAAGTGGTATGAAATAGTGAAGCATGTCTCTTTCCTTGAATGTAATCTGGACAGTTGTTCAGGGTTGGGATCCAAATCAGTCTGAATGGCAGCTTATGTTTGTGCATATGGCGTTTAAGCTTTCCCTTCAAACAGCACTTCCTGAACAAAAAAAAATTCTGGCAAGGATGTCTTCCCAACTGGCACTCTATAAAGCATGAGGTGCTGCCATTAGAAGGGGGTTTTGCCCCTTAATGCATGAGTGGAAGTGTGTTCTGCCCACAGGAGGTGTGGTGGCAATGGATCTTGCCCATAGTGATTTCTTACCATATTGTAAATATTCTTTCTGATCGCTATCTAGGAATGGTGCCTTATAACATTTGTACTATCTGTAGGTGTGTGTTTAATAAAGCAAAAATAAAAGACATTAAAACAATAATTATACAGGTTATATATATGGACCATAGTGTGAGATTTGTTTCATCAAATGCACATATTTCCAGGTAAACATAGAATTTCAGTTTGCCAGGTGACAGCAGTCTAATTTCAGCTTTTTTCTTTTCAGAATGACATAGCAGAAATACCATGAGAAAATATCTTAAGGTATTGAAGTGAAATGCATAATTTATGAGTTAAAAGAGAACACTAAGGATTGTAATAGCATTTTTCACTCTGTTAGTATTCTGATACCATATCAGTCGCCAAGGAAGATACCAAATGGTTTTTGCTGCCTTATTTCAATATTCTAATAGCTGTTTTCTTTATCAATGCTTGATATGCTGAAATCTCTTGTAGAATGTAGAGGGTTTAACATTTAAAAACAAATTAATTTTTATTGCCTGTGCTTTTCTTCCTTATAACTGTAAAGTGCACCAGTGCATTACAGATTTATCTTCCTCCTAACTCCATTTAGAATTTTCAAAATACTGTAAACTATCAAGGTTACATTTAAGTCTGCAAATACCGAAGACTTTTCCAATAAGAATCAAGGCCTTAGAGCACAATTAAAGTCCTCTAGTGTATTGGCTGGTGTTCATGATAACCATGTGTCTGGACTCACATGATTCAATAGTTTTCCATACAAATACATTTCCAATACCTCGGTAGAAGGTAAAATTAGGTCCCTTCTCCTTGATATTTATTTTTGAGATACAGGGATTTTTTGTTTGTTTTTATAATGGAGGAGGATTCAGTCATGTGAACCCTCACCTGAAGTCTCATGTGGTAGAGCCCAGACGTAGTTCTACCATGTCACTGAGAAGTAGGCAATAGAGTAGAGGCTCCTTCCTGTTCTTCAGCTGAGCGTCTTTAGCACTCAGCATCTGTGCTAGAAGCAGCATGTTGCTGCTTATAGCATCTGTTGCAAGGAAGACACGGAGCTGCTAATAAAGGTAGAGAATGGCCGGGGGACTCGCGGGGCGGGGGATTATCTGCTCTGTGTCTTCCTTTAAATCTTACGCGGGTTGATCAGGGACAGCCAAAGGGCCGGATGTGGCCCTGGGGCCGTACAATGCCTAGGTCTGCAATAGACACTGAGGTGACAGCCTCAAAGAAGTAAATCCTAGTGAAATCAATTTGATTGATTTCTAATAAAATATGTTTGAGGAGGATAAGCAAATACAATGTGTGTAATCTTCAGCTTCTCTACCTTGTGCTTTATTGACCGATTTATGTTTAAATTGCTGAAATTTTGTGAGATTATTTTATTAATAATCTGTATTTTAAAGAATGATAGTGAATTTTAATCTGTATGGCACCTTGATGGTCCCTTGAATGGGACTGAAATACAAATCTTTTAAATAAATAAATGTATAAAATAGTTAGTATATTCATTTAAAATGCTCTTATGCTGCTTTTCTGTCCATTAAAGGGCCACCAAGGTTATATCACAATTATAATATGTAGTACTTTAAAAGCAATAACAGTAATAACACACCAACCGACAAAACAGCAAAAACAAAAATAATGCCAAAGCAGATAAAATTAAGCCCCACAAAAATAAACTATAATACCTTCCTGTTCATGACACTCACTGGGTGACCTTGGATCACTCTCAGACTCTCTGTATAACCTACATCTCAATCTTGTTGTGAAGATAAAAAACAAGGAACCTTCCTTATGTGCCACCCTGAGCTCCTTGGAGGAAAGGTGGGATAAAAATGTAATAAATAAGAAGTATTGCCTCTTACAAAGTGATAGAGGTACAAATAGAAGTTCATCCTACAACAAAGGAGTTATGATTTGTTACAAAATATATGAGAAATTAGAGAAAAATAATGTGAAGTACTAAACAGCTTCTCAGATAGGATTGATAGGATTACCACAATCCAGGTGGTGATTAATTTGACCAACCTGGAATTAACAGCTGATAAAATGTTGATTCTAAGAAAAGGGGAAAACTTTGCAATTAACCCTAAAAGAATTCCGATTGAAGAATAGAGGCCACAATTTGGACCTTGCTGGAGGAAGAGGCAGAGGAAGTAGAAACGAGGCAGTAAGGCTATTAAGAAGGGCACGTCCCCCGGAATCTAATATCACTAGGGGGGAATGGAGAGCCTTGAAAGAACTGAAAAAAGATGAAATGATTGTGATCCTGCCAGCAGACAAAGGAAATATGACAATGTTTCTAAGAATGGTGGAGTATCGTGATAAGATCCTGGAGTTATTGGATCCTTAGACATATAGAAAACTACCAAAAGATCCCAACAATGTGAATTGTACATAAAACTAATGAACTGATCAAAAAGACATATTGGGCCCAAACAGTTTATCCTCCAGCTGACCGGCGGGCATACGTCCTTTTGAACTGTGGTTTGTTTGCTTTTAAAGGTCAACATTCCGTAACTGTCTGTTGTTGCTTTAAACCTGATGATGATATTCAAAAGATGATCGAAACGTCATCTCTGTATTGAATTCTATTACGTTTCGTAACATTCTTTAATGCAGAGGCGTAGCTGCCTCTGTTGGCGCCTGGAGCAAGGGGGTTGGCGCCCCTATCGCCGCGGCCAACAGGCCGCAGCGTGCTCCGGAAGGGCGGGGCGGTGCGCTCCGGAGGGGCGGGACGGCGCGCTCTGGAGGGGCGACCTGGCACCCCCCTCCTCAATTGGGAGAGCCGGCTCAGGGACGTCTTCCCCAGCCGGCTGCCCGGGGCCTTCTAAGGAAGGCCCGCTGCGAGAACGGTATTTATACCATTCTTTTTGCGCATGCTCAGACTGTTACTGACGGAAAAGGGCAGACTTTTTCCCTCAGTAACAGTCTGAGCATGCGCAAAAAGAATGGTATAAATACCGTTCTCGCAGCGGGCCTTCCTTAGAAGGCCCCGGGCAGTCGGCCGGGGAAGACGTCCCCGAGCCGGCTCTCCCGATTGAGACTCGAGTCCGAGTCCGACTCGCGGGCGGGGCGCCCTTCGGGAGATGGCACCCGGAGCGGGTGCTCCGCTTGCTCTGCCCTAGATTCGCCTCTGCTTTAATGTAATAAACAAATCTAAGTCATGGCTTCAAAACCCTGTATACACATCTTATCGTCTTTAATAATGAGTTACCTTGGGGATGGGACCCAAGTCTAAACATGAAATTAATTTGTCTCATATACACCTTATACACATAGCCTGAAGGTAATTTTGTACAATATTTTTAAAATAATTTTGTTCCCAAGCAAGTCTTGTGCTATGCCAGCCAGGTGCTGGGAAAAAGTTTTTTTTAAGTCATACCCCTAAAAATGTCTAAATTTTGGAATTGTCTGGATTTCAAATGTCTGGATAAGGGGTAATCAACCTGTACTTTGTAGGAAATATTACATAGGAGGCACGATAAAGCTCTGGCATTCAAATAATGTTATGTGTCAAATTTGCAAAGAACAGAACAGATAATTTGAAAACAGATTATAGAACTGTAAACATGTAGTACTATGTATGTATTACAATATGCAGCAGGAGACAAAACATTCCTTGGTTGAGTGTATTGGGAATTGTGGGTAAACCACATTAACTCTACAGCAACAATGCTCTTAAGGGCTTGTTAGATCTCTGCATCATTTATGGGCCATAACTGCTCTTGCTAAAATGTGTGTCTCTATAATGAGAGAGAGAATAACATTCAAGTTTAGGAATGGTGGGTATCGGGAATTTATTTTGTTCTTTTCCTCTTACATGAACTAATTTCATAGAGGAGATGAGCAGACTGTCCTTCAGTTAACCAGGCAAAAGCAGGTGTTCAAACATAATTGAACATTTTGCCCCATCGTATTAAGTGAACATTTTTCAATGGAGTACAGTTAAAAACTCCAGGGTAGCAGAACTGTTTTTGACCTTGCTTTAATTTTTATTTGTAAATACATGTTTGTTTGTTTTTTCTAAATACAAATAACTTCCAACTTAGTAGAAAATGAAAGGGGATTGTGTGTCAGGTATACTTTTAGAGGGGAAGAGGGAAAAAAAAGATGGTTTGAAAGTAGAAAGATTGCTTCAGATAATGTTCATATAATTAATGACTCTTTCTTACCGGTTCAGAACTGCCTGTTAAGTAGGAAGCTGATCTTTCATTGGGGAAGCAACTCTTGAATTAAAAATACTGGGCAGGGTCTGGAGGCAGAGCTTTCTGGATCTGGGTATAGAGGCCAGATCAGAACACAGGATGGGGCCCAGCAGGCTGGGGTGCATCTGAGCCCAGTAGTAGCACAAAAGTAGTATGCAGCTTTAAAACAAAATCCTGGATTTGGGTGTGTGCGCTGATTTGGTGGCTTCTGTACCTTAGTTCTAACTGTTTTGATCTGATAAGTAAAAGAGAGACAAGTAGCTCTACATGTCCTACACCTCTGGGATGAGAATAGACTAGAATTATTAAAAAATAAAGGCATAGGTGAGCATAAAAAATAAAAGCGTGTGAGGAGGTATCAGACATTTCCTAACCTATAAGAATCATGAGAGAGAACAATTTCTTGTGGATATCAAGTGCTTTTGTTCTAATTCTTCAATATAGGTACATCTGTGCAGGGAATTGGTGTGGATGTGATCTACCTGTGATGGGTAATTCCAAATAAGTTGAAATGTTGACCAGGAGGAGTCATGTTGATGTGGAATTTGTACATGTGCAAGTTGTTGTTATTGTGCAAGTTCTAGGCATGTGGAAGAAGTGCAAACACACATACTCCAAAACAGTTTTTTATTCTGTAAGTGCGCTACGGGGTGTGGTAGATTTTAATAACAAATAAAAATAAATGAAATTCCATATTCTGAACTTCAGATTTGCAATAATTTGTTGCAGTGTCTCCTTAACTACCTAGGAAGCCTGATCCATTCTCTCATTAACATGGCACAGAAAATGTTCTGTCTTTTTTAAAGAGCAGAACATTATTAAATATTAAGGCATGTATATTATTGCCTTTAATTAAAAGATACAAATCTTTAGAACATTTGCAATTAAATGCTAGTTCATATTCCAGTTGTGAAATTGTAAGTAATATTCCTTTTGAGAATATTCCAAAAGCTTAGGTTGGTTCTGAATTCCTTTTACATTCATTGCAAGTTTTTGTTTTTTTGTACTGGGAAATAATTATGTGCAGCCTTGTGTTGCACAACAAACAAAAACTACTGCTGCTATTGCTTTTCAAAATCAATAAGTGCCCCAGTATCAATTTAAATTTGTGAAATTGATCTGGCTCCCACAGTGTTCAACCGGGTGCCTCTGGAAGCCCACACAGAGGAATCCCACCATTGCTCCCTCCAACTGATATTCAGAGGTATACGACCTCTGAACCTGGAGTTAGCATATACTTATCATGACAAGTAGTTATGGGTAGACTTGTCCTCCATGAATTTGTCTAATTCTTTTTTGAAGCCATTTAAGTTGGCTACCACCACCACATATGTCGATGGCTAATTCCATAGATAAGATTAATTTGCACAAACTTACACATGCATTCCTTTATACCATTTGGTTATTGTCTGTCTTCAGTGGCTTGGAGATAAGAATGTGAAATGTGTCTATTGGAAGGTACTAGGCTGGTTCCTAAAGCCGGAGACAGACCAAGCCCGTGGTCCGGGCGGTGCGTGCGTTGCTCCGGCTGCGTTGCCGCACCGGACGCACGCTAGGGGGCTGGATGGGACGTTACTATGTCCCACCAGATCGCAGCCGCAGCGAGGATCGAGCAGCAAGCGAGTGAGGGAGAGGGGGGGAGAGAAGGGGGGAGAGAAGAGGGAACTTCCCTCTTCTCTCCCCCTTCTCTCCCCCCTCTCTTTCGCTCACTCGCTCCACGATCCTCGCTGCGGATCGCCCCTCAGGGAAGAGAAGAGGTCAGGACTATTGGGGACTGCACAAAAGAGAAACGCGTGTGTGTGTGTGTGTGTGTGCGCGTGTGTGTGTGTGGTTACTAAAGCCACAATATAAATGGCAGTAACTATCGCAAGTTGCGATAGTTACTGCCATTTATATTGTGGCTTTAGTAACCACACACACACACACAAGTACAGATGAGTTTCTCTCGGCAACTAGCGAGGGGGAGAGGGAACCTGCAGGGGGGAATCAGCAAATGACAAGACGCTCGAAGGTTTGAAAGGCGCGCTCGCTCGTAGTTACCCCAAGCGAGGAGAAAAATGGCTGCTTTATGAAAACATTCTGCCTCTCTTTCCCTTTGATTGACTTTTGCTTCCTTTCCTTTGATTGGCTCTGGCCGCTCTGTGTCCCGCCTCCAGGGGGCTGGGACACGGACGGAACGGGACAAACGTTGCCAGAGCTGGGCTTGGGGCAGCTGAAGCGTTTACGCGCCCGTGGCTGACGACGTCTGACGGCGGCTGCCAGGAGCAGGAACGGAGCCATGTCACACTGACCAAACGCGCCCGCAGCACGGATGCACCCCCGTGCCGCACGGAGCACGGGCTTGGTCTGTCTCCGGCTTTAGTTACTGCTCTGTGAACAAAAGTTCCTTCTGTTCATGGAAGGAGAATTGCACTCACAGACGTCCTTCTGTGAGTTCAACTCTCCCCATGAATGAATGAAACACAGTTTCCCAGCTGAAGGTACACAGTGGTAAGTTAGTATCTGCCATTGTGTTTGATATCTGTGGTATTAGTCTGTGCTGACGCTTTCATGCATGCATATCACCATTTGATGTTGCTTGGTGTTGAATGAGTGGTGGACATGTATGAGCCAAATATGCATGAATGAACCTGCTATCATTCCTTCTCATAAAAGGAAACTTTGTATAACACTTTCCAGAGAGACTTTCTGATGATGCCTATATAGCTAGAGAGATTGTTTTGGAGGCTTTACGGTAAATTGTGAATCGCTGCATAACTGCAAAGACCAGGTAGTCCAATAGATTTACATTTTAGAGTTGATTTTTGAACATTTTACTTTAATTTAAATAACCTTGGTAAAATGTGCCAAGTCCCTGTAATTTATTCTCAGACTCGGAAAATCAATACTTATTCTGTCAATCTGGAAAATAATGCAACCGAGAAAATAATGTAACTATAATCAAAATGGTTGCTATCATTGATAAGGGAGGGAAATATCCTTCCTGAAATGACTAAAAATGTTTGCTTTGTAACCAAAGTTGGCAGTACGTGTACTGTAGTTGAACGAATAATAGCTACTGAGTAGTTTATCTGATGGTTCTGAACATTATCTGAGCACATTTTGACTGATCCATAATGTTCACCTTTAACTACATTTTGACTGATCTATAATGTTCACCTTCCTACATGGCAAGCATTAGGACTCTGAAAGCTACAATTAAAAGCTGAGCTGAAGAGGAAGGAGCATTCTCTACCCCTTCTACTTCTATACTTTATTTTCTGCTCTGGCATCTCTTCACCCCCCTCCTTCTCATTTTTTTCTGGTGCTACTCACCCACATCAGTAGTACTCAGAAAACTAACTTGCATCTGATGAACAACCATAGTGGTTATTGGAGGGGCAGACACCTTTCTCCTTTTGCCAGAGCAGTGGGGGGGAAGGGAGGGGAGGTGGGCAGGTGGATAAGGATGATGAGGTAGATATTCATGGGAGGGTTGAGGAAGGGATTGGATCCTGTTTCTCTCCTAATGGCCTTATTGGAGGTGTGACATGATCCAAAAGAGGCTTGGGATTGGGTTCAGAAAAAAATAAGCCATTTTCCAAGTCAGTGGCTTGATAGGGGTTGGCGTCTCATCCCCACCAGGTTCCAGCTCTTCCTGTCTCCATAGGCCAGATGCCAGAATGATGTATGTGCAACTGAGGTACATCTTGGAACCTATTAATTATTCATAAACAGGTGCACGAATGGGTTGTTAGACTCTGTTGTCATACACGAGTACATATAGACAAAAGGAGTGAGGGAAACTTTTGATATTCCATGAATCAAAATAAGTTGAGAAGAGATTGATCTATAAGTCATGCTAAGGGCAGAGTTGGTTATATAGCAACCTGTCATGTCTGACCCTCTTGAAATATTTAAAATGAATTCTTTTGCCAGTAAATCTTGATGGATAAATGTAAGCAGTCTGTACGAGTCTGTCCAAACTATTTAATCCTCTTTAATCTTTTACACTTCAATTATGGCACTTTTTATGGGTTCAAAACCTTGTTATCCTCAGTACACACTTATGCATTGAATTTGTTCCTTTCTTCTTAAAAATGCTTTATTTCTGTATATTGCCAAAGATACGCGAAACGTGTATATTGCAGATACGCGAAAACAGTGGATAGGGGCAAATGCTCCCTCCACTATTTTCTGAGGGCCCCCCATGCGCGTTTGTGTGCACGACCTCTCCAGCTCTTACTTTTAGTGAAGCAAGGTTTATTTCTTCTTTACGCAAACATGATAAGCAGTCTTGTGCTGCTTATTGCAGGCAAGTAGAACGAGACGAAGTGCTAGATACTATCCATACTGTCCCCCCCCCACGGATTTTATTGTTTTTGAAATTTGTTTATGTATGGTTATGTATTGTTTAAACTTATTTTTTGTATTTTAAGTTATGCATTTTAATCTTTGTTGTAAGCCGCCTTGGGCATTTGCCTTCGGCATAGAAAAAGGTGGGATATAATTTTTTTTAATAAATAAATAAATAGGTTCTGCAAGGTTAACAGGAAGTGCTTCTGTTAACCTTGTTGAGCCTCTCTAGTACTTAGTCTCGCTCTACTTGCCTGCAATAAACAGCACGAGGCTGCTTATCATGTTTGTATAAGGAAGAAATGAACCTTGTTTCACTAAAAGAGCCTGGGGGGGCGGTTCACATGCGCATAAGTGAATCTGCAGATAGCGGGGGCCCCTATACCCTTTTTTAGGAATTAAAATCACAGTATTAGAGATACGCAGCAACTGAGAGAACAGCAACTTCATTCTCCCTTTCTGGCTCACTCTGGGTCATAAACAAAGCAAGTGGAATGGCGGGTGGAGTCCCCTGTACTATTTAAACTATTGTTTTTCTCTTGGGGGGGGGGAAAGAATTTGAATTTGTATTTGAATTTGTGCGAGTCAGTTGTGTGTAAAATGCAGGCCAACTGTACTTATTTACCAACTCCATTATGATGTTTAATTTGTAGACACCTGCAATGCAAATTGAGGCAAGACATCATGGTTACCTAGATTTCAAAACTGTGGTCAATATGTATTCCTTTTTAAAAAAATATTTAATAATTTTAAAGATTACAAAAAAGAGAAAGTATTACACAAATCCTCATACATGAATAGACTGGGACACAGACAATTGCTTTGGGTGCACTCAATGATTTGAGGATGCCTAGGACAACTGGACTTTAAACAGTAGACCCTTATGCCGTATCTCAAACTCGTCTTGAAACTACTTTCTGTTTCAAATGAAGTGTTCCATGAAGGTTGCTGTTTAACACACACAAGTCCAAAGCCACCAGGAGCATGTGGAAGCTATTGCATTGTTCTTTGGATCCCAGTCATGGTGCATTGTAGAACAGCCAAATAGTTCCCATTTTACATTCTCAAATGCTTTAATTGTATTCAGATAAGTACTAAAATGACTTTCATTTGTCTAACAATGGCAAGTGATTGAACACTTGTGTCTTCCTGTAGTATTTTTATAATATGTATGTTTGTTTGCCATAATTTCCGTATTCATTCTTCAATAGATGGAAGCATCTGTTATTCTCGATATTGTGTAAGTAGTATGTGTGCAAAGTTCAGCAAGTTTCCCACAGTTTGTTTTCCCTTTAGAGCATGTGGTTCAAAAACAGTAACCAATTATATCCTTTATAACCACGAACCCGTGGATATTATATATCTGGATTTTCAGAAGGAGTTTGACACGGTCCCTCATGAAAGGCTCCTGAGAAAACTCCACAGTCAGGGAATAAGAGGGCAGGTCCTCTTGTGGATTAGGAACTGGTTGAAGACCAGGAAACAGCGAGTGGGAGTCAATGGGAAAATTTCACAATGGTGAGAGGTGAAAAGCAGTGTGCCCCATGGATCGGTCTTGGGACCGGTGCTTTTCAACTTATTCATAAATGACCTGGAGTCGGGGATAGGCAGTGAGGTGGCCAAGTTTGCAGATGACACTAAACTTTTCCGGTTGGTGAAGACCAGCAGGGATTGAGAAGAGCTCCAGAAGGATCTCTCCAAACTGAGAGAATGGGCAGCAAAATGGCAGATGCGCTTCAATGTAAGTAAGTGCAAAGTGATGCACATTGGGGCAAGAAACCAAAATTTCACATATACGCTAATGGGTTCTGAGTTGTCTGTGACGGATCAAGAGAGAGATCTTGGGGTGCTGGTGGACAGGTCGATTAAAGTGTTGACCCAGTGTGCGGCGGCTGTGAAGAAGGCCAATTCCATGCTCGGGATCATTAAAAAAGGGATTGAGAATAAAACGGCCAATATCATTCTGCCTTTGTACAAATCGATGGTAAGGCCACATCTGGAGTATTGTGTCCAGTTCTGGTCACCACACCTCAAAAAGGATATAGTTGAATTGGAAAAGGTGCAGAAAGGAGCGACCAGAATGATTCATGGGCTGGAGCACCTCCCTTATGAGGAAAGGCTACAGCGTCTGGGGCTTTTCAGCCTAGAAAAAAGGCGCCTGAGGGGGGACATGATTGAGACGTATAAAATTATGCATGGGATGGAGAGAGTGGATAGAGGGAAATTCTTCTCCCTCTCGCACAACACCAGAACCAGTGGACATGCACTAAAATTGAGTGGAGGGAGAGTTAGAACAGACAAAAGAAAATATTTCTTTACCCAGCGTGTAATTCATCTGTGGAACTCCTTGCCACAGGATGTGGTGGTGGCACCTGGCCTAGATGCCTTTAAAAGGGGTTTGGACAGATTCATGGAGGAACAGACCCTCTCTCTTGCCCTCTGAACTGCGCAAATGCTTTCTTAGCCCCCCACCGGCGCAAATGCTTTCTTAGCCCAAGGATGCCTCCAGAGGCTAAAACTCCCCTGTGGGATACAGCGGTAGCTGTGTTGGTGCTGCTGCATTGCCGCACAGTGAGTTAGTTAGGATTGGACTGTGGGTTAACCACCTCTGCACCTGGAAGAGCCAAATCAAAGCATGATTTTTAATATAGACATTTAAAACCTTACTTTGACTGTGCATACCTAAGGCATTTCTCTTAGTTTTATGTTCAGAAAGGTACAATAGTCATCTTTGGCAGCAGACACCTGGCTCCACCAAATGAAGCCTTTGATTTTCTTCCCTCTACAAATTATATCAGTCTTTAAAACACTGACATCAGTTAATCCATTATACCTGTGGTTGCCACCAACATCAACACCATCTCTCCACAATTTGGGAAGTGTCTAAAAATTAGACACTTCTAGACACTTCCTCAATTTGGGAAGTGTCTAGAGGCTTAGGATGCTGTTACATCAGAGCACTGGCTGATTAGCATAGTAAGGCTTGACTTTGCCGTAGAGTTGGAGCACACCCAATAGAAGGAGACATTAAAGATCTACAGCAATGCCAAACCTGAGGCACTGGATGTGCATAGGATCTTGCCACTTGAGAGCATGTGCAGAATACTCAATAAAGCCCTGCAGTCATCTCAGGTCAGTTTTTCATATGCGCTGTGTATCTACAGTGTAGACTCTACACAGATGACCGCTTGAAGAACATAGTTACAGGTATCCAACCTGTCATTATTCACCTTCAAGTCTAGACTATATCCAGGGATTTGCCTCCCTAATAGCAGATCAATGGTTTTCTGATTAGCATTTCTTGGCTTCACAGGTGGGTCTACTCCAGCTTTTTATTTTTCAAGCACTGTGACTATTGATTATTCATTATTTTATTCTTAGTAAACTGTGGCCATGATTAAGCGCGAAATCCTGACTAAAGATCTGGCCGGTGGCCCAGGGCCGCCCGTTGGATCCTATCACTGCTCCGGGCCTCGCTTCTGCATCCTGGAGGTCTACTCGGGAAAGGAGACGTTTGTCCCGATCCCCTGGTGTAAACCAGGGCAGGCCCAGTTGGCCTCCTCAGATTTAACCCCAGCTAAATAGCTGGCGGAAGTAGGAGGAGGCCGTGTAACGTCCAAGCCAGCCCAGTGGGGACAGGGATATGGCGGATGCCATCCCCTCCCCCTCCCAGCCTGGCTCAGCTAATGGCCCCCCTCCATTGCTGCCTGGACTGCCCATGCGGCTGCCGGCGGAGACCTACCTTTCGCCGCCAGCCGCATGGTCGTCCCGGCGCCGGAGTGAGGCCGGCCGGCCTTGCGCCGGCCTCACTTACTCATGTGTCGTCGCAAACATGCCTTACAGCACGTTTGCAACAGCTTCCGGCGCTAGAGCACTCACACCAGCGCTGGAACCTTAGTATGGATCTGGCTGTAAAGATGCTTCAGCACCTCCAAGTGATGTTGTCTTCTATAATAAAAAGCTTAATTCTGTCTAATAGTAAGTAGATATTCTTGAATTTTGGCTTTCATTGTTTGCATGTTTTAGAAAAATATGTTTTTCAAACATATTTTCAAATGTGCATCATAAAGTAGTTAAGAAAAAATGCTGTTTATGGAATGATGCAAACATAAAATAAGGGCTGTTATCCTGGTGTGAATAATCATACATATCTGCATTCAAAATAGGTGTTTGCTATATGCGAAATCTTTGATATTGAAATTTAGGGTCTGTTTATTATGAGTTAGAAATCCATAAAGTGTCACTACAACTGAAGACAAGCAATGAGAAATTACAGACTATGAAATTTTCTGAGGTACAACTTTTTGGGGCTGAGGGCCAAGAAAAATTTGAATAATATCTTTTAACTCTCCCTAGTCACAGTCTTGCCCTCCAAAGGCATAGGCCAGAAAATGGGTTGTATTTCATGGTCAGTAGGGCATGAGGAGCGGTTGACTGATGGCCACAAAATGAGATGCTTTGAACTAAGACTTCTTATTTCTTCTCACAGAGCATCGAATGGCCAAAGCTGTTATTGCTCCTTGATATGAATAGCGAGAGGGTGAGGGCAGAGGTGTCATTAGGGTGGGCGGTGGGCCCCTGGGTGCGGGACGACATGTGCCAGGGGTGTGCGCACTTTGCCGCCAGATTCGGCGGCAGCGCTGAAAAAATGCACCGCCGGTGGTTTTTCTGCCGCTTTTAGGCTATTTGCAGTGACAGGATTTGCCCACCCACCTGCCTAGGCCGCAAACGACCTAATAGCGGCTGAAAAACCACCAGGGGTGCTTTTTTGCTGTGCCGCCCAAAGTGGCGGGGCTTGTGACATCACGCCCCCTGGCGGGGCTTGTGATGTCACAGGGGGTTTCATGACGATCGCCCCCTCGGGGTGTAGCAATGCCCCTGCGTGAGGGGAAAAGCTTGGTCATGGGATGCCCTAGTGAGAGGAGTGGAGACACTCAAGCTTGTGTCACAATGTGGTACTTTATTTTTGCTTTGCGCTTGATAGAGAAGAGGGCAGTAAGGATTCATATTGTGAAGGTCTGAGCATATGTGTACAGTATGTGGTTTGTGTGCTTGAATACTCTGAATCAATGTTCAGTTATCTGCTATAGTGCAAGAGACTTGGGGTAAGCTGTTATCAAGTAACCTACTAGTCATTCTGTCAAATTGGCACATAAATGTTTTCATTTTTGTCCATTGTTTTCAGATACAACAGTTTTGCTATTTACTTCAGCAAATGCAGCAGCACAAATATATTTTTATGAAGATGTATTGTAGTGTATTTCTTTGAGTTATAAAAATGTCGAGAGAAAAACAGATGCCAAATTTTCAAGTAGTACATGATTAATAAATACGTTCGTAGGTTATCACGACGTGACCAAATCTCCAAATTAAAAATCCGCATATCGCCAGAACTTTTTATTAAATAAACAAGATGTTAAAACAAACTTTACGTTTCACCCCAAACATCTGGGGCATCATCAGAACTGATGATGCCCCAGATGTTTGGGGTGAAACATAAAGTTTGTTTTAACATCTTATTTATTTAATAAAAAAGTTTCATAAATGACGGAGTTTACCCGGCGATATGCGGATTTTTAATTCGGAGTACATGATTAGTTTGAATTTGAGCTTGTACGTAATCACATGGATTATAAAAGAGTACAAGTGAAATTTACAGTAATAAATGATGAAGGGGACCCTGCTGTTTTAATATCTGTTGGATTCAGTTTTTTATTCCATGTCTCATTTATGGTAGCCACATCGTTTGTTCCAGGAAAGAAGCTAAAAACGCCCACAGATTGTCTCTGAGAATTATGTTTCATCATGTTTGCATAACTGAAAGTCAATTTTGCACTTTTAATAGCATCCCCCCAAGAGTTCATTGTATTATCGTCTTCCTACACATGGTAGACTGTATAAAGTTATTTGGAATAGTGATCACCCTAGTGTTCAGTATATGTACGCATAAGCAAATGAACATATCATTTTTGATTAGCCATAGTGCATAGCCTTCTACTATACTACTACTTTCAGCAAGCTGTTGCACTTCAAAGCTGTTGCACTGATAAGAGATAAGAGAGAGCTCCTGATAAAGTAAAACTGAAAATAAACCACTTGTTTACTAAGATAATGTATACATAACAGAAACACAGACTATGTCATGATGCAAATGATGCCATTTCTGTGTACCTTAAACAGAAGAAGTCTTAATTAAATTAAGAAATTATGGGCCAAGCTCTCAAAATTTCTCAAGTTTATTTTTGATTTCATACCAGATGCCAGTTGTTGCCTGACCAGTCTCTTTATTTTGAGGCATGCAAGGAACATGCATGTGTACATGTGTACCGTGTGCTGGGTGCCTTTTTTAATGATCCCAAGCATGGAATTGGCCTTCTTCACAGCCGCCGCACACTGGGTCGACACTTTCATCAACCTCTCCACCAGCACCTCTCCTGATCCGTCACAGACAGCTCCAAAACCCATGAGCGTGTATGTGAAGTTTTGATTCATAGGCCAATCCTATCCTCCCCCAGTTTTGGCTCTGTAGCGTGGGCTATCAGCCCATTCTGCAACTTATCTGAGGAAGGGCCTTGCTGGGATCTACTCGGGGGAAGTGGACATTTGTCTGCTTACCCTGGGCAACCCCCCAACCGCTGCAATGGGGCTACTTGGTCTCTGCCAGCTCTTTAGCCGGTGGAGAATAAGGTTAATTTACCTCAGTGATCCTTGCAACAGCTCTGTAAATTGGTCCACAATTATCTTTGTATTACACATGGGGCCTGAGGCTGAGAGAATAGTGAAATGCTCAAGGCCAGAGGTGTACTGACTTCAGTTTTGCATAGTGTTGTCATCTGTGTGTTGTGTTTGGTTCTACATCACAATATTTTTTAAATTGTAAAGAGGACGGACATATGGGATTTCCAGCCATGTCGAAATATTTCCAGAAATAAAGTTTAATACTCAAGCCAAATTGTCATTGGTAATTCCTTCTTGACGGGAGAAGATACACACAGACCCTTGACAGGTCAAGGGAAACAGCGTCCAAGGATTAACCGAGCGACAGGCAGAAACTTTACTCCTCTGCTGATGTTTCACTTCTCTCTCGAAGCTTTCTCAAAGCAAGTCTCAAAGCAAGTCAAAGAAAGCTTCGAGAGAGAAGTGAAACGTCAACAGAGGAGTAAAGTTTCTGCCTGTCGCTCGGTTAATCCTTAGACGCTGTTTCCCTTGACCTGTCAAGGGTCTGTGTGTATCTTCTTCCGTCAAGAAGGAATTACCAACGACAATTTGGCTTGAGTATTAAACTTTATTTCTGGAAATATTTCGACATGGCTGGAAATCCCATATGTCCGTCCTCTTTACAATTCGAAAAAAGCCATGGAAACCTCCATACGACAATATTTTTTGTTTATGCTCTTCCACTGCAATTGTTAATGCTTTCATAACTAAAAACTGAAATGGGAATAAATGTTCCTCCCCATGCAAATGCTGCTTAAGTCCTATTTTAGTTGTTACGGATCTGTCAGGAGGCTGTTGAAAGTGCCTCTGCCTGGATTTGTCTCACTTGATGGTTGTTATTAAATTTTATTACCATGCCATCAGTGTAATTTTGTGTGTGTGTGTGGTCTCCATGTCAGTTACCACTAGGGATTTTAACATACAGACATTGTGTATGGATGTGAATGACAGGGTTGATCCTTGCTGTAAAGGTCTTTCAAACATTATGCCTACCATATAGGAATACCATCAAGTAGAAATGTTTTTTGGTTTTTTTTTGCAATCTCTGCATGAAACATTTAGATTAACCCTTAGAGAAGAGAAGTAACAGCAAATCCCAATAAAATTCTTGTTCAAGGTTATTGTGAGATGTGGTAACAAAACCTTGTGTTTCTGTTCTCCAAGCAATCCTCCATATACTACAGAACATCATGTGTAAAACAACATCATGTGAAAGAGCATATTTTAAAAATATATTTATATTGCAAAATGTGTACCTAAACCAACTTCAAAGCATTTCACAGCACAATCCTGTCACGCTGGCGACGGAATGAGAGTTCCGTTGCCGGCAGCACTCGTGAACGTGCTGTAAAGCACGTTTATGACTACTCTGGAGCAAGGGAGGCCAGTGCAGAGGCCGGCATCCCTCCCTTGCTCAGTCGCCGGAATGCCGGAGCAGCCACCAGTGGTTTGGCGGGTGAGGGAGGGGGGGCATGGGGATGGCCTCGGCCGGCTAGGCCATTACACAGCCTCCTCTACCTCCGCCAACTATTTAGCTGATGGAAATACGATGAGACTGATCTGGCTGGCCTGAATTTACACCTGGGGAAGGGGACGAGCTTCCCCGTCCCTGAGTAGACCTCTGGCCCGGCAACAGAATGGCCGCCAGGGCTCAGGATCCGGTGGATGGCCCTGGGCCGCCAGCTGGACCTTACATAGGATTGCGCTGTCGGACTCTAAACTTACCTACCGTTAATCAGAATCAGTAGGCTTATTCTTTTAAATGATTACTTCAGGCAAATAATGTAATTACCAGTAGTATCTGACTGCTTAACTTGAAATTTCTGGTGCCAAATAATCAGTGAAAATATAAAAACAAAAATAAATGAATGAAATGAAAATAAAATCAATCGAATATTTCTCCTTTTCTGTTTTCAGGACTGCTGAAGACCATGATTTGTGAAAGTCATATAGATTGCTAAATCGATAGTTACAGTTATGATTGCTCAGTCAATTTTTTTTTATTCAATGATGTGATTCAGTTGGAGGCTGATATGCAAAAGGCATTGTGACCTGAATATGTTGGTACCGTGTTCTCAGTGGTGAAGGTTTGAGGGAATCTTAATATGCTTAATTCAGTATGGCAACTCCAGAATAAGACACAAAGCTGAGATCAGTGTTGAGACTTGGAGAATTTGTGCAACATTAATGCACTTATATTATTTCTGCCATGCTGTGTATCGCTGTTCATGATCAAAATGATAGTAATGATTTTATGCTTTAGACATTTATTGAGGTTTGACAGGGCCAGTGATTCAGTGCTGTGGTACAGACACAAGGTTTACACAGCAATCCTGCGTAAGGATCCAGCGGGCGGCTCAGGCCGCCTGCTGGATTCTGTGCTTTGCCGTGGCCAGGCTGCCGCTCGGCCTCCTTGGATTTCCGCCAGCAAAATCACTGACTGAAGTTGGAATAGGCTGTGTAATGGCCCAGCCGCTTGGCGGGGGACGGGATATGGCTGAAGCCATCCTCCTCCCTGACTGGCTGGGCCAATGGCCCCCCTCCCGTTACAGCCGGATCACCTGCTGGATCCTTACCTGGGTCCGGCGGCGGTCCTTTGGGCGCTCCGGTGGCGGAGCAGGGGAGGCCGGCCTTGCGCTGGCCTTCCCTGCTCTCGAGTAGTCGCAAACGTGCTTTACAGCACGTTTGCGACTACTTCGGGCGTTGGAATGCTCGTTCCGCCGCCCTTGTTTCCATCAGGATTGTGTCGTTAATGTATGTGATGGCTTTAAAGCTAACTCTCTAAGATCTTATTCCTTTGAAATGATATTTTCATTTTTGTCTTAATGCATTAAAATCAATGTAAGAATATTTACTATTACCAATTAAATTATAGTATGAGTGCTCTGGGATGGAGCCTTTTGCCAGTGGCATAGCCTCTGGGGGGGGGGCGGCAGCCCGTGACGCTCCCTCCGTGACGCACCCGTGATGTCACTAGCCCCGCCCCCTTCGGGGTGATGTCACTTTATGTCCTTTTCCAGTCAAACCCCCCCCCCCCCCGTGTATTTTCACCTTGAAAAGGGCTATTTTGGCTCGGGCGGCCACAGGGGTGACTCCTTTCTCCCCGCGGTGCCAAAAAAAGCTGCCATCCCCGTTTTTGTCGCACACCCCATTTGCCAGCTGGTGTGGGGCCTCCCAACGCTCCGCCTGGAGGTGGACCGCCCCCGTCTCCTGTTCCTATGCCACTGCCTTTTGCAGAGCACTAATATTTGCAGTCTCCTTGCTGACTAGTGGTAGTATAAACAGATTGACGGTCCAATCCTATCCTGGGCTGACCCAGAGCATGCAGCTGCGTTGACATAGCTTCACAGTGGTGGAGACGTAAAATTTTATACTTACCATACCTACTCCATCATTCTCTGTTCCCCAATGCACGTACTCGGGTCTATGCCAGCTTTTCTGCTGGTGTAAATCCAAGTAGGTCCAAGGGTGTGTGTTGGGCCTGGGCTGGAGGCATAGCATCTCAGTACCACCTAGATCTGGCCACAGTCCACCCTCAACACAGCCCCAGTCTAGCCCAATCCCTGCCCCAATCCTCCTCCTCGCGCCCTTGAACTGCCCCCACTGCCACCTTACCTGCACTGACATGGCATCTGGCAGTCACTGTCGTGCTCACGGGCCTCTGGTCATTTGCACCAGTGGCCTGGAAGTGCATAGCAGTGGCATGCTTCTAACGATGCTGCAGCAGCACTTACGGCAGTGGACCAGGAGTTCCACTGCCGTAAGTGTCCCATAGGATTGGGCCGTAGGAATTGGTGTGTATTTTGCACAGTTTGGTTTAAAACTAAAATGGTATTGTCAACCTTACCTTCTCAACTAGTTCTTATGTCTTCCTGTTAGGTTATGCCATCTTACTTGTGCACCATGATAATAGTTTCACTGCACAGTGAATGCTGAAGTTTGCAGTAGAGTACAAAATGCCTGATGCAGCATGACTTGCAACAGAAGCAAGCATACTAAATTATTCGCAGGCTATGCAGTGTTTTGTATTATAGGTCTTAGATGTTCCCAAGAGTATGATTTGGATGCAGTTGCACTACATCATGGTTTCTGTGCTTTACTGTTGCCTACAGAGCTCATCATGCAGTGTGAAGAAAAATAGATTTTTTTTATGAAGCTAAGAATGGTTAAGCAGTGCAAAAGATAGTTGCAGGTAACTGTGTGGAGCACAGATGTGTATCAAATCAAATAGAACTATGATCTAATCAGTATTGGTGTACACAGTGGACACTGTAAATCTACATCCTAATTTCATTCCCCCCCCCCCACTCTTTATGTTGACTTTTATATACCATTTTTCCACAATGAAGCAATCAAGGTAGCTTACAATAACATCAAATAAAAACTTAATACAATGAAAACTAATTACAGTAAAACAAAAACAGTAGATATGAAAGCTGCAGAGAAAGAGTCTAGCAACAAATTATTGAAGGCCAGTAATTTTGTGACTGCTGTTAGGCAGTTAACGCTGGTGGAATGCATGTTCCACCAGTGTTAAAGCCCAAAAGGATTGGGCTGTAAATGTGATGTCACTGACAGTTCTTGTTTACTTGGAAGTACTTCCCATTTTGTTGAACTTACACCTAGGAAGCATTCCATTTGCACGCTGTGCGGAACCCTTTTGTGATTGCGTGGTGGTGGGGCCTCCTGATGTTTGCAATGACATCACCATGTCGTTGGCGACTTCCAAGTAGCCAAGCTTTGAGCTGTGTGGAGTGCGGCTGCACACCTTGGGGTACAGTGCTCCTAGCAGGGACATGCGATGTGGGGGCGGGCAGGTGAGGTTGAACCTCCCTGTTGTGGTCTGTGGAAAATAGCCACAGCCTAACCCTGTGATTGCACACGTGTGCCACCCGCTTTCACCCATGTAAACGGGTGGCACGCACACACAATCTCAGGATTAGGCTGTGGCTATTTTCCGCAGACTACGTTGGGGTGGTTCTGCCTCACCTTCCACCCCCACACCGCACGTCCCTGACTCCTAGATATGTTTATATAGGATTGCACTGTGAGGCATGTGTCACAATAGTCAGGTCTAACCTTCCTACATATGAGTTAATAGCTGAAGTTGGGCAAACTATTATTACAGAGAGTATATACTGCTTTTCAACTATGGTGGTGGCGTGCGTTCGCGCACCGCCCGTTTTGCCCCCTCCTTGGCCCTCAGCGCGAGGCTGGAGGCCCGTGGCGCTCGGCGATTGGCTAAGCCGACTGGGGAGGGACAGGCCTTAGCGCCGAATTACGGAGGCATGTGGCTCGCTCTCCTCAGTCGGGCAACCGACGCTCAGTCGGGCAAACGACGCCCACCCCAGCATACAGTTCGAGAGTAGCTGGTCGCCATTGGGGCCAGGTAGGAATTTTTGGCTGCCAGCCAGATTGGCCGAGGCTGTCAGTTTTTTCTCCTACCCCAAACTGGTGCCTGGGACGGCGTACTTTTAGGTCAAATCCCTTGGTCACTTTGGCAGGAACCGTGTGAGTATGGGCAGGCAGGTCTAGTTTCGGTGTCCACTCTGAGGCAGCAAAGTCACAAGGGAAGTCAGTACCGGTCAGACGGGTACTGAACCGGTTCGGTGAGGCTGGCTGGCAGCTCTTGATGACTGGACAAGTTTGGAAGCTAGCGCAAGCTGCTTAGCCTCCGTCCGGCTGTCTCGGTCCTTTTAGAAGGGGCCGGCGATGATAGGCTCGCATGGGGGGGTACCCCTTGCGAGGCCTGGAGCCAGGTGGCACACCCGTTGGTCATCCAGATCACCTGGGGAATATTGCCAGCTGATGCTGGTCCCCGTCTAGTGCCCATGGTGTATTGGGGTGTTCAGGGCCCTGCTGCAGGTAGTTATGATGTTTGGTTTGTGTTGACAATAAAGTGACCCAATTAATTCCAACCTCCTGTCTCGCGTATTTATTGCTGGGTGAGGGGGTAAAAACGTTCACAAGTGGTTCACACAGCAAATGCACTCCTCGTCACATCCAGCACTTGATTATGCAGGTTCACAGGTGGGTCCAGAAGTATTCCCAAACTATTTTGCCAGTCACTTTGTTTGCTTCAGATCACATGCTTTCTGTATATAACAATGATATTTTTGGTATTATTATAACTAATTGAATTTAAACATATAAAGCTATACAGTATATTCCATTTTTAGGCAATTGATTTGTGATGCCTATCCTGGGCACTTTAGCTGCCACAGGCATGTATAGTGCAAAAGAAAAAAAGGAGGGGAAGGGGATGGAAAGTCAAACATACGGTAATTGTTTCCTGAAAACGGTGATGTTTGGAGGGTGGGATTTTCTTCAGGACAGGGTTGTGAAAAACATGACAGATTATGAACAAATAACTTCAGCGGGATTAAAAGCCATATGTAAATAAGATGTTCAATTTAAAGACCAGTTAAAAACACGACGTTTCTCTCATATTTCCTATGAGCCTCCTCAGGTGTAAGATGAGCCACTGCTGGCCAGAGATGTTACTGCAGAGGAATATGCAGCCGGTGTAAAGAAAGCAGTTGCGTAGTTCTAACAGCCATCAGTAACTGCAGGAACAAGGGGGCATGTTTGTGACCTTAAGTATCCATTGCAGCACTAGACAGTGGGAATGTCCTGTCTAAGTTTCA
Organism: Plestiodon gilberti rubricaudatus; assembly: GCA_026170595.1. NCBI lineage: Eukaryota > Metazoa > Chordata > Lepidosauria > Squamata > Scincidae > Plestiodon > Plestiodon gilberti. Next base: position 50,320,939 of record JANXHW010000001.1, on the reverse strand, counting down.
GGTTTTACATAACAGATTTTACATCTTTATTTAAATATCATCTCTGGGTTGTCTCTCTTTGGATTCACTCCTGCAAGGATAAAAGTACAGTACTGTAAATAAATAATTATGTATGTGTTTGTCACATAATAACTAATCCAACTGTGCTCTGGCGCATACCATGGCTGTGATTCAAAGGAGACAAATATGCATCCTCCTTGGCTTTTTCCAGTGCTAAACTGAGTTGCTATTTATTTACACTATAAAGTGATTTAACAGTTCAGTACTGGAAGCTGTTGTGGGGAAAAAACCAAGTAGGAAACGCAGAGGTTGCAAGGAAACGTATATGCATGCACTTATGCACTTAAGCATCTCTAGATCATAATTTGTATCTTGTAATGGTTGGCATAATAAAAAAAGGTTTCTCCTGATGTAAAGATCAGCTAGAACAGGCCTGCACCATGTAACCCATCACACTAATCACAGAACTCTAGACTTGGTATACCAGCCCACAAGGGGCTTATCCTGCTAACTAGACACTTTTCTGAGTGGTGCTCCTCTTCTATTTAGTACGGAGAGAATAAACTTTCTGGTTTGCTGTCTGCCTGAGATTGCAAAAAAATAAATAAAAATTGTGTTATCAAAAAGCTGGCCGGTCACAGTTCATGACTTGTGTGTGTGTGTGTGTGTGTGTGTGTGTGTGTGTGTGTGTGTGTGTGTGTGTGTGTGTGTGTGTGTGTGTTTGTGTTTGTATTTGGACTGGTGGGTCACATGTAGGTCTGAATTTAGATATGTTGTTCTTAAAAACTAGGAAGAAAAGTAGATACTGCTTTTTGGGGTTTTGGTTCCTCTTAACCCTGCAATTCTATGACAAGTTGACCAAGATTTTATTAGCTGGGTTCTCTGGGTACGATTTCATTATTATGCAGTAACATTCCTCCAAATAGTAGTTGGTGCTGCTCTGATGCAGTATTTTAATGCTCTTCAGAAGAAACAGTTGAGAAACAAATAATAAAACGTCTGCGCACAGCTTTTGCAATCTCAATAATTTAGGTGAGATGGAACCTAAACATCATGCAAAAACGAATGTATAGAATCTGATTCACAAACAGTGGCAGATTTTAATGTAGTTTTGATTCTAGAAAACGGAATTACATGTAAGCAATGGTTTAGGAATACAAAATTAAAACTATCCCTGACAGCTATAGGATTGACTAGGGCAAATGAAAAGCAATATTTTCTTCCCTTTTAAAAATCAGTAGTAGTACTATGTATGTAAATCCAAATCCCACAGTGATAGAGCTTGATGTCTAGTATGATGAAATATGTATTTTTATGGATACATTCAGAAAGGTTCAGAATAAATTAGATGAACAGGAACATCAGACATGAATGCATGAAATCCTAAGAGCTGCTGTTATGGTTATGTAACTTGAGCATATCCAGTCTCTCATTCCTATTTTCTAAATTTTAGATAATCCCAAAAATGGATTTTCTGTTTTACTTGTGGCAAATTATGTTCTGTCTTTTGGCTATGCATGTTGAGTTTTATTTTCAGTCAGCTGTGCCTGACTGATTTTGACCCTCATCAAAATAATAAAAAATATTAAGTTGCCAGTTATAATTGTGTCAGGTTGCAGTGAAAACCTATAAAGGCTTTTAGGTGTTGTGAACAGAGATGAATGAGTTTCCCTGTACTCCTGACTGTAGTGCTATAATTATTCCCCCTGAATCAATCAAACTCTCAGTGAAATAAATAAAAATTACCCTGGAATTCATTTTTCCTGTTCATGGTTGACTTCAGCTTTGTATTTGGAAATGCATTCCAAGCTTCTGTAGCTGTAACTGTGTTTGTTCTTTGTCTCTTTCCATTGATAGGATGATGAAGTGGTTCTGCAATGCACTGCTACCGTTCACAAAGAACAACAGAAATTGTGCCTTGCTGCAGAAGGGTTTGGCAACAGGCTCTGCTTCTTGGAATCCACTTCAAACTCCAAGGTATCATAAGCTGTCATTTTCTAATGCTATTTTGAACATCACTGACCTGCCAAATGTTTTCTTTTTGTTGCAATATTGCTTATGATGATATGAGTAAATAAGGTACCTGCAGGCACAGACAAATTTCATTCTAACACGTTTTTCATATATATACTACTTCATAAAAAGCTAAATTCTCTCACAGTGGCGGAGGGCATCCTCAGATGGGTTGCTCCTCCTGTTTATTTCAGATAGACAGGGCTTATGCAAAACAGCTGAGCTTAAGCACCGTAGGGGAGCAACCCTCTCCAGTTTACTTCCTGCCTTGCTTCAGTGACATAGGAGTGCAATGAAGAAGTCTCCTCCCGTGCACTAAACAAACAAACAAACAAACAAACAGAAGGAGGAACTACGAAGAGATAAGATGACTCAAGTTTCAGTTAGTCCAGTGTTTCTCAAAGTTCTCCCCGCGGAGGCAGGGAGAACTGTGAGTACTTGTGGGGGCAGGGCCAGTGGCTGCGATGATCCCGGGGGTTGCTGCCACCGAAAAGTGCCTGAAAATGGGTTTTCAGCACTTACCCGGACTTCGGGGTGGGTGGGTGCAGGTAGGCCTGCACGACCCTCCCTGATCTTCGGATCGCTGAAAAATGGTGATTTCCGGTTTTCATGAAAACCTCCTAACACAGAGTCCCTTTGGTCACCTGGATACTGACTTACTATGATAAAATCTTTCTTCTCAGTGGATGGATAGCATCCTACCCTGCCTAACACATACAGAGTTTTTGGATCATTACCAATTCCTCGGTTGAGGCAAAAGGTTACATGTTACTTTTCATTAACAGAAGAGTGAACAGTTCTTCAGTTGTTTGAACCAAACTGGAGAGCTTTAGTCTTTCCATGTCTCTTAAGCTCAACTAGTTTACATAAGCCCAGTCTTTCTGAAGTAAATAGGAGTAGCAACCAAGGGTGTGGTCAATCCACTGTGAAGAAAGAATTTATCACAGTAAATCCAATATCTTTCTGAACACTTACATGTGCAGAAATGCTTGGAAATGAATACCATCATTGATGTACAATATACAATACATGAGTTATTTTCCAAATGTTAAGAGGTTTGTTTATTTTTATAGCAAATATTTTTTTTTAAATGAAAATGTATATAGACTTCGTGTGAAGACTATGCAGATAGCTGTAGGCTTGTTATCTTGTTGATGGTTGTGTATAAAAAGGCATACATGGGATTAATTTGTCATTCGGGACAGCTAAATTAATCTTGTCAAGGTACTTACAGCTGACAGTGCGGTTAAATAAAGAATAATTTATCCAATTATACTTTGTCCACATAATATGTCATTGCAGCTTAACAACTAGTGTAGCAGTCATTACAAGCCAGGTGCAACCGATATATTAACAGTGCACTTTAACAGTGCACATTTCTGGGCACAGCTAGCATTACACTCCTGTGTGATACTCATTGAGTTCAGAGGGATTTATGCTGCTGAGTTGTGTAGGTTTGCAGCCCTTGTTGATGTTTGTAAAGTTGTTTGTACTATGTCGCATGGACCTCATGAAGAACTGTACATGTTTAAATAGATTCCTTTTTGAACACTGTCAATCTCATTGTTTCTACCTTGGACTGACTTCACCCTCCCATCCTCCGAAGTTTTATTTGAAGCAGGTAAACAAGGTTTCTTTTGCCAACAAGCCTTCCCTTAGTAATTGACCCTGCAGAGGAAAATGGATCTAGGATGCTTACAGCAGAGACTCATCAAAGCTCAAGTCTTTCCAGTTGGTTCTTTACATGACCTGAAGCTGTATCTGCTTCTCCCCAGTTTCCAGCAAAAGAAACTAATGCAAAAGTTCAATACCCTTAGCATGTAGTCAAAGCTGGAGCTGCTGCTTTTGTTGTTGATCTAGCTGTGCTAACTTTTAGTGATTTGATGCCAAATGGTAGGCATGATTAATATGCTAGAAGAGTAAGAATTTTGCAACGTGAATGGCTGCTTCTAGTCTCCGCAAAGAAAGATGGTACTGTAGTAGCTGGATGTATCATTCCCCAGTGAAGATGTGTGGAGTTTCACCATCTCCACTGTTGCTGCTTTTTCAGCTGGTAATGACCCCCCCCCAAGGCCATTAGAACCACTAACTATTGGGTATTCTTTGATCAGGAGGAGGAGGAACCATCCAGACGCGGAAAATCCCCTCATTTTATTGTTTTAATGGTTTGTTGATTTTATCAGTGTTATGTAAGCCACTCTGGGACCCTTGCTGGGTAAAAATACTTTACATAAATAAAATAAATAAATGCATAATTTATTTCTGTCAAGAACAGAATGATTGATTCTGAATGCCCAAGGGTGTTGAACTTCTGTTTTAGGAACAGCAGTTGCCCTTGCTACACTGAACACTTCTTTTGAAACGGACAGAACTTCCAAAAGTAGTTTGTGATATGGAATGGGAGTGTCATTCAAAGGAAAAAAGTCAAACATTCCACGGTGACATTAGCAGCCCAATCCTACCTAACTTTCCCTGCACTGATAGCGGCGACAGTGTGGGCTATGCTGCATCCTGCAGGGAAAATCAGGAGGAGGAAGGTCTCCTTGAGGTAAGGGGACATTCGTCCCCTTGCCCCAAGGATCGTACTGGCCTCCACAATGGGCAGAGGGGTCTGGCTCAGTTGGTAAAGCCGCCGTCTTGCAAAGCCCGAAGATCGGCAAACGGCAAGTTCAAGACACACTGCCAACAATAAGCTGTGAAAAACCTCCGTGAGGAGAGATAAGAGCTCCCAGCTGCGTCGGTCAAGTGTGGGAGGCGCCGGCCAGCAGAAAAAAAAAAGCCAGACTGCAAAAAGATACCACCTGGAATGTAGTTGTTCACGAAAGATTGGACATTTATATATTGTAAAAAAAAACACATTAGGGTTAGGAAAGCCAGCCCATGTACACCGCCTTGGATTAAAGTCGTAGGAGAAATCCAATGACCAAGAAAGGCGATATATAAATACTCTCTCTCTAATAGGACCTGTGACTGCAATTTGGCTGGAGCAAGTCTGTGTGCACCTGTGCTCTGGTGGATCGGGACTGAGAAAGGGGTTAGGATACAGCATGTGCCAGTGCTGCTGATCTCGCCTCTTCCTGGGCCTCATATGCCCACCCCCTCCTGCCCCTCCCCGTTCTCCCCCCTCACTCTTACCTGCACTGGTGCACGTGGCTACCTCCACTGACATCAGCGGGAAGGTGCAGGCCATTTGCTGGTGCTGCTTTCATTGTAAACTGCTTTTTAGCAGTTTTGTGACAGTTTGTGCCAGTGAAGCGTGCGCTTTACCAGCACAAAAGCACAATAGGATTGTGTCACAACTCTAGATTCTGCCAAAATAAGCAATTGACAGCCCAATCCTGTCTAGAATGCAGTGGCGTTGTACCTAAGGTGACCGCTGCATCCTAAGCAGGATTAGGCCTGTGCTGGTGGAGCTGGAGAACTCCTTGGGGGGGGGGAAGGGACATTTCCGGGGAGAGCCCGGGGAGAGCTCCAGCAGGCCCAATGGGCCCCCCTGTGTGCGCCGGCAAAATGGCCAGTGCAAATCCGAGGAGCTGGTGTAAGGTCGACCAGGCCCAGGACGAGGGATAGGATTCCATGGAGCCTCCGATGAGCCCTCCCTCGTCCCTGGCCTGGCGGGCCAATCGCCCCTACACCCCTCCTTTTTCTCCCCATGCCCCCCCACTGCCCAGCACAGGACTTACCTATGTCCCCTGGCGGTGGCTGCGGCCCAGGGTGGAGTGAGTGACGCCGGCCTCTCCGCTGGCACAGCTTACTCGCCGGGTGTTGAAAACGTGCCTTACTTTAAATAGGATTGCACTGTCAGTTTAATAAAGGCTGTAAAACGTTGAAGAGTTCTGTCCATTTGTACTGGTTAAATTATGCAAACAACTACTGTTATCTGTGGCAATCTTGTGTTTTTCATATACTTTTTATATATGTAAATCTTGAATCTTATAAGGGACCAGAGATTAGGTCAGTCAATTTTTCTTCCTATAAGTGTCAGCACAACTTTAATTAAATATATTATCTGATATTATGCAAACCAATGCTTTATTTTCAGTGGGTCATCATATTGAATGTATTATTCATCATAATAAAAAATTAATTGGAATATTAATGATTCATTACAATAGCAGTGATCCTGTTGAATTCACTTTGAAACTGAATCATTTTTAACAATTAAAGTGTGTCCAGTTAAAAGTAACATCAATATTCTGCGAGGAAAAATCTTATTTAACAAATTATAACTGAACAGCAAACATATCTCCAGTACTATGAAGAGTTCACTGTGTTTCATATGGAAGAAGTTCATGCAATTGTAGTGATAACCGTGATTGTCTGATTTACCATTTCTCTTGTTAGTTTTGTAAAGGCAGAACAAAAGCAAATTCTTTTCAGACACTTAAAGAATTCTAAAATGTATATGGTACCAGAGCCGTAGCCAGCCGATCTGGCTTTGGGGGCGACATCCTCGACGCGCCCCCAAACTAATTAGCATTAATTATGCTAATTAGTTTCCCCCGATTTGCGACGCTTTTTCCCCCGATTTGCGAGCACAATTTTCGCCAATTTTGGGCGATTTTAAGCCTTGCGCTGGTTTTTTTACTAATTATGTATGCTTTACCGGCACTTTTTTGTGTGTGTATTGCTCCCACGACGATTTTAAGCCTTCTCCCGGCCTTCTTCTCGCGCCTTCTTCTCCGTGCACCCCAGAAGCAATCTCCGTAGTTTGCGCATGCGCAAACCCACGGAGTCTCCAGGGACGTTCTGGGCATGCGCAAACTACTCCCTGGAGCGTCCCTGGAGATGCCGTGGGTTTGCGCATGCGCAAACTACGGAGATTGCTTCTGGGGTGCACGGAGAAGAAGGAGCGAGAAGAAGGCCGGGAGAAGGCTTAAAATAGTCGTGGGAGCGATACACACACAAAAAAGTGCCGGTAAAGCATACATAATTAGTAAAAAACCCAGCGCAAGGCTTAAAATCGGCGAAAAAAAAGCGGGAAAAATTCAAATTTTTCCCGCTTTTTTCCGGAGCCTCCCGCCCCCCCGCACCACCTCCCGCCCTTGCGCCCTGGGGCCCACCGCCCCCAGGCCCCAGGTCAGCTGACGCCCCTGTATGGTACAAGCTAGTGTAGGAAATGAACAATTCCCCGGGTAAGGCTGCATCGGCAGGGGAAGGAAAGGATAGGATTGGTGCCCAAGGTTCTTCGGGCTCTGTAGGAATGGTTTGTTTGTTTATTTATTTATTTATTAAATTTCTATCCCGCTGTTTTCCCCCATAGGGGAAATATCCGTTATACAGTGACAAATGAAGTAACCCTCATTGCCAGCAATGAATTTATATGTTTAAAGTTCTTTTTTAAAAGCCTACCTTTGAGGTATGGAATTTGAGACCAAAAACTGTAATCCTGCAGAGTTGGAAAATAATTTCCCTTAATTCATCAATAAAAATGAAGTGGAGAATTGTAAATATACCCAGATTGGAAGTAGTTTTGTACATAAAGATGTGGGAGCAAGAAGATTATTAGGAGAATCCTAATCTGGCAGAAAAAAATGGTTCCTAATCTTGCTCTTTTTTCTCCCTTCTAACCAGTGAGCCTACTCTTCCCCCCTCCTCACAATCCCCCATGAATTTCCACAGGTTCATAGTTGTATTTTTCTTATTCTTAACCCATATTGTAGCTGTCTTGTGCTTATTAAGGGGCAATGGCCTTCACAATTAGAGGCCACAATCCTAATTAGAGTCTGGTTCGTGTCCTGTGAAAATGTCATTTATACAGGAACATTACCATATTTGGAATATGATGGGTTTTTCGCTGGCATAAGCTGTGTTTAGTAACAGCTGAAGTGTGCCCTTACATCCTTATTAAACTATAGCACATTACATGAAGAATCCTCTAAAAGACTTGCAGTAACAAGAATTGGCTACTGTATTATTATTGTAAAGCACTTCTTAAAAAAAATTTCTCACTCGTTTTGAAAGAGAAAATATTTCAGAAGAATTTTGTGAACTGACCCCCAATTTTTCTGTTTCAGAACTGGGGTATGTGTGGGGAGAATGGAAGCAACCTTTTTTAATTTTCTTTTTCTGGACCTTCTCATCTCTGTGTGAATACCACAAACAGGTTCTTGAAGAAAAATTACTTCTGAGTAATATTGTGGGGTTTTGCTTGTCATTCCCTGTGCAGAAAAGAAACATTGGTTCAGTTCACATGATATTTCTGTGCTTACTAGACTACCACAGGATGATTTTATCATGGTAGTTTTACCCAGTAAATATGTTGTTTGAATGTGACCTCAAGTGGTGAGAGTTGGTATTTACCATATGAGAGCAAATGAATATCTCATGGTTAAATATGGCCTGGATTTACCGTAACTTTACTATATCCAAGAATATTTCATGAGTCAGGTGTTTTACTTGTGTTAAACTTCTTCCTGTATTAAAAAGATGCAAAAAATCACAACAGTATTCCAAGTTCAGCACTTTCAAATTAGAGAAGATATTTCTGAGTATAAACATTAACAAGTGGAAAAGATATTTTCAGGAAAAGTTACTTCATATTGATAACAAGGGAGTTTTGAATTAAGCATTATTTGTTCATATCACAATGACTGCTGTACATTTATATAGCACTTCAAGCATACGTAGTATTCTACAATTCTTACTTCGTTCACCCTCCTAACCACTGAATTAGGTAGGTGACCCGGGAAACTACAGGCCGGTCAGCCTAACATCTGTTCCAGGGAAGATGGTGGAAAGTCTCATTAAGGACAAAATCTTAAAATACATAGAAGAACAAGCAGAGGTGGATCTAGGGCGGAGCCAGCGGAGCACCCGCTCCGAGTGCCATCGTCCGAAGGGCGCCCTGCCCGGCGCCCTGCCTGCAAGTCCGAGTCGGACTCGAGTCCGAGTCGGAAGGCCCGCGCGCGAGAACAGTATTTATACCGTTCTTTTTGCACATGCTCAGACTGTTACTGAGGGGAAAAGGCTGCCCTTTTCCCCTCAGTAATAGTCTGAGCATGCACAAAAAGAACGGTATAAATACTGTTCTCGCACGCGGGCCTTCCAGAAGGCCCCGGGCAGCTGGCCGGGGAAGACATCCCCAGCCGGCTCTCCCGATTGAGGGAGGGGGTCGCCTCCTCCTCCTCCAGGAGCGCGACGCCCCCCCCTCCGGAGCGCGCTATTTCCATAATAGGGGCGCCACCCCCTGTTGCTCCGGGCGCCAACGGGGGTAGTGTCGCCTCTGAGAACAAGCTCTGCTGAGGGAGAGTCAGCATGGCTTCTGCAAGGGGAAGTCTTGCCTCACAAACCTGTTAGAATTTTTTGAAAAGGTCAACAGGCATGTGGATGCGAGCGAACCCGTGGATATCATATATCTGGATTTTCAGAAGGCGTTTGACACAGTCCCTCATGAAAGGCTCCTGAGAAAACTGCACAGTCAGGGAATAAGAGGGCAGGTCCTCTTGTGGATTAGGAACTGGTTGAAGATCAGGAAACAGCGAGTGGGAGTCAATGGGAAATTTTCACAATGGCGAGAGGTGAAAAGCGGTGTGCCCCAAGGATCGGTCTTGGGACTGGTGCTTTTCAACTTGTTCTTAAATGACCTGGAGTTGGGGATAGGCAGTGAGGTGGCCAAGTTTGCAGATGACACTAAACTTTTCCGGGTGGTGAAGACCAGCAGGGATTGTGAAGAGCTCCAGAAGGATCTCTCCAAACCGGGAGAATGGGCAGCAAAATGGCAGATGCGCTTCAATGTAAGTAAGTGCAAAGTGATGCACATTGGAGCAAGAAACCAAAATTTGACATATACGCTAATGGGTTCTGAGCTGTCTGTGACGGATCAAGAGAGAGATCTTGGGGTGCTGGTGGACAGGTCGATGAAAGTGTCGACCCAGTGTGCGACGGCTGTGAAGAAGGCCAATTCCATGCTTGGGATCTTTAAAAAAGGGATTGAGAATGAAACGGCCAATATTATAAAATATTGACTTATAAAATTATGCATGGGATGGAGAGAGTGGACAGAGGGAAATTCTTCTCCCTCTCGCACAACACCAGAACCAGGGGACATGCAGTAAAATTGAGTGGAGGGAGAGTTAGAACAGACAAAAGAAAATATTTCTTTACCCAGCGTGTAATTCATCTGTGGAACTCCTTGCCATAGGATGTGGGGATGGCACCTGGCCTAGATGCCTTTAAAAGGGGTTTGGACAGATTCATGGAGGGAGAGTTAGAACAGACAAAAGAAAATATTTCTTTACCCAGCGTGTAATTCATCTGTGGAACTCCTTGCCATAGGATGTGGGGATGGCACCTGGCCTAGATGCCTTTAAAAGGGGTTTGGACAGATTCATGGAGGAAAAGACCATCACAGGTTACAAGCCATAAGCAACCTCCTGGTTTTAGAAGTGGGTTTTCTCTGTGCCAGGTGCAAGGGAGTGTCAACGGGAAACAGGTTATCTTGTTGTCTGGACTAGATGGGCTTTTGGCCTGATCCAGCAGGGCTCTTCTTATGTTCTTACGTTCTTATGTTCTTATTATTAGTCTCAGGGGTGGTCCAACCCAGGAGGCAGCACAGGTGACTGCCTGTAAAATTCCAGATGCTTCAGGTGAAAGGCAGACATGCATTCAAAGAGCCTTTGGAAGATTTGTTAGTGAAAATTGTTATAAGAACTTTTACAAATGGTGTTACAGTAGAAGTTTTAGTATTATCAAATGTCTAAAAACCCAAGGTATTGTACATTATATGACATAAAATTTAACAGTGACAACACCCTGCCCACAGAATTACAAGCTAACGGTTGTTTTCTGAATCTCTCTTTCACAAATGGAAGGCACTCATGTTCACACAAGGAGGAAGCGAAAGCAATAATCACTGATTTCCCCATACTCCAGACCCCTTCATACTCCGCAGTACCCCACTCTGGAAGGTCCCCCAGCAGAGGTGTTTTTTTTAATTGTTGTTGTTTTTGTGGTGCAGAGGGTACTGTCAATTAGAAAGTTCACAAGAATGTTCACTTATGTGCATAACTCTTAGGATACAACCCTAAATAAACAGACACGTATTGAAAAGGGAGGGGGTAAGGAAAGACAATGGAAGAAGAGAAAGACTAAGTTAAAATGTCAGTGAATTAAGGAAGTCTTAGGAACACAGATATATCTTCAGGTTCTTCTTAAAGATTGGTGGATGGAGACTGAATAATAGGAATGCCTGAAGGCAATGATTTATTTAGATAACATACCATCCCCTTCCCCCCCCCCCAAGGGAAAAAAAAGATATGGTCAGGAGATGACAGATGTAATCTTTCATCCAACTAAGAGATTAGTATAAGAAGAACACATGGCTCTAGAAGGAGTACAGTGGAAACTTAAAGAAGGAAGATGAACCAGAGCAATAAAATACAAACGTTTAAGGATGTGGAGTTTTTAAAATAAATGCAGTAGGAGAAAGGAAACCTGTGCACAGAAGAAGGAAGAAGGGAAACATGATCATATTTACTGGCAAGAAAGCTGAGCTAAGCTTCAGAGTGCAGAATAAATACCAGTGGTTATCAATAATGTGATATAGACATGATTTAGAAAGAACATGAATCTGCAGTGAAAAATACATGTCAAAAATCACCCCCACAGTCCTAGCATATGGGGTAGACGAACATTACAAAATTATTGATCATTCAAGAAGGTGAAAGAAAATAAGTGTTATGATGTCACCAATGGTGTTGTTTTGTATCTTACCGGTGGGGGCAGCAGGACCTTTGCTAGTGGCCCAGTCCTACTCCCCCCGCCGCCGGAAGTAGCGTTCTGGCAGCGGGATACGCTTTCCAGCCGTTGCAAACAGCCTTCCAAAAGTGTGCAAAGCCACGTGCTTCCAGAACACTGGCGGCAAGGCTGGAGCAAACCTGCATGTGGCAGCTGGGTGCAGGAGATCCACTGATGGTTAGTTGGTGGGGGAGGTGGGATGGGGGCAGGAGAAGGGCGGAACATGGGGCGGCAGTGGGGGCAGGAAGGAGGGCAGATTGGGTCCCAGAAGGGGGTGGGTTTGGTGGCAGTGGTGGCTGTCAAATCCGGTCCCCTTTCTGGACTTGATCCCATGGTCCAGGTTCATGTGGATCTGCGCTAGCAATTTCACTGGTGCAGGACCGAGTAGACCCCTTTGTGTCTTGGAGGCTTACCATGGGTAAGGGAACAAATGTTCCCTTACCTGGGGGAGACCTCCGGGACTGCCCCTCCGCAGGGATGCAGCACAAGCCATTTTGGTGTGTGTGTGTGTGTGTGTGGGGGGGGAAGCATAGGATTGGGCTGTTAATGAGTGTGAGAAGTGCCTTCTCATTACAGACATACCACTGGAGTTGGCCTCCTTGGTATTAAGCAATAAACAAGACCATAACTCCTTCAGGCTGTTGTGTACACATGTAATTACAGCCTCCTTAAACTTCTTCGGTTTACTCAATTGCCTATAATGGTTCATTTGGATTGTTTATCATGTAGCTAATTGAGGCTTCTTTTGTACTTGGCGCAATGATCCTTTACAAGTTTTATGCACTCAGTATTGCAAACAAAATCAGTCAACATTTAGAAACAATTTGCCTATAGTTGAGAAAACATTTATTTTCCAGAAGCTTTGATTTTTAACCTATGAAGACAAGATTTAAATTAAATTTATTATAGGAATAATGATGTCTGTTTACTTGAGACAATGAGAATATCTTACTCAAATCTCATTTGGAGGGGACGGTTGTAGTCAATGATGGATTGAGATGACAGTGATGGATTGGATAACAACCAGATTGCTGAAGGTTGTTCAGAGTTGTAAGCTGCTGACTATAAAATAGACTTGAGCTGTCGAGTAGGTTTTACATTGGGAGCCCATCACATGAATTATGATTTGGAAGATAGTGTGGATATGTCTGCATGCAACAGTGAAGGATTTCTAAGAATTCATAGATATAAAACACTTGTTAATTAACCTCTCATGGACCAATACTAGCTTGTAGATAACTACCAGTTGACTTCCTTTTTTTCATTGTGCCACATCAAAGGAATAACATTAATAACACTTTTTATCAAAGATGCACCTTGGTTTAAAATAAGATATTGCTGTATGCACAGATTGTAAGCAACTCCCCCTGCCCTTTGTAATCTTGAGTGCTCACCTTGTCACTATTTCTTATTTTATATTTTATAAGTCCTACTATGAGCTCTGGCAGCTAGCTGCAAATTGAGAGTAGCTGCCCAGGATGGCCATGATCTGCTGCTCAACACCTGATGTCATTGCCCAGGTGTCGGCATTCAAGGAGATGCTGTCAGCTACACCGCTGAGAGTTGTCTGAATCAGACAGGGCTGGGCAGATGATTCTAGCCCCTTAAGAGGCTGGAAAAGGCTCAGGGAAAGGTGTTGCGGAGGAGGCTGGAAGTGGAGATGAGTAACAGAGAAAAAGAAGGGAGAGAGGGAAGGAGGCCACAGGAGGAACTGGAGTATCTCAAGAGAGAAGAGTGGAGATCAGGAGAAGATGGCAATTAAGCAGTGGAAACGGTAATTGGAATCTAGCATAAAGGGGAAGAAAGAGGGAAAGGAAAAGACTAAGGAGGTGGAAGGAAACCCTGAGGGGACCAGAAAGAAGAGAAGGACCAAAACAAAACAAAACTTCTCCATCCTTCCCCAAAAACACACACAACCACTTTATACATCCTCATGTGCTATCATGCCACTAGCCGTAGATCTTGGTACTGTGCACATAGTACTTTTTTCTTTTTAAAACTATTTTTAGCAGACCCTGGTACCTGCATATCCTTGCTATCCGTGGGGGTGGGTGGGTCCCGGAACAGATCCCCCATGGATAGCAAAGGCCAACTGTACATATTATTTTGCATACATTCTGCTAATGATGGAGAGAGACAAAAAGCTATACATGGCAGTGCCGTCCCCAGCCGATTTTGCGTGTGGGGCCCGGTCCTCGGCCCCGCCCCTAAAACTAATTAGCATAAATTATGCTAATTTTTTCAGGCGATTTAAACCTACATTTTAACCCTACAAAAGGGGTATTTTTAAAGTGTGTATGCTTTGCGGCACTTAACTTTTGTATAGGAGCCTCCAGCGATTTTTAAGGGGTATTTTTAAAGTATGTCTGCTTTGCGGCACTTAACTTTGTTATAGGAGCCTCCAGCGAAGCGATCGGCTCTCTCCAGCGACGTTCTCTTCCAGGGGCGCAGATCGGCGATCTGAGATCGCTCCTCTGCAGCCCCTGACCAGAACTGCTCATCGTAAGCTCTTCCTTTGAGTTCGCGCATGCGTGAATGGCTGTTTGCTATGCGCATGCGCGAACTCAAAGGAAGAGCTTACGATGAGCAGTTCTGGTCAGGGGCTGCAGAGGAGCGATCTCAGATCGCCGATCTGCGCCCCTGGAAGAGAACGTCGCTGGAGAGAGCCGATCGCTTCGCTGGAGGCTCCTATAACACAGTTAAGTGCCGCAAAGCAGACATACTTAAAAAAAAAAACCTTAAAAATCGCTGAAAAAAGCGGGATTTTTCCCGCTCTCCTCCGGAGCCTCCCGCCCCCCCCGCACCACCTCCCGCCCTTGCGCCCTGGGGCCCACCGCCCCAGGGCACCACGTCAGAGGACGCCACTGATACATGGTACAGAAGCCCTGCCCTGCCTCCCTGAATAATGGAAATCTTGCTGTGTTCACTCAGGCTACACAGATTTCACCAAGCATTACCCAAACGTTTTCAGCCCTACCTTGCTATAAGGTAGAATCCTAGTGCAGCTCCCTTAAAACTTTCATTTGCTTAACCTCCATAGCTCAGATTTCTGTGACATTTTGATTAGTATCAGATAATGTACTTTTATAGGTTCTCTTCTCTTTCTCTTTTCTTTTCTGGCAGGTATGTTAATATGTTTCATATTCTGCAATATTGTGGATGTACTATTGACTTCAGGAAGTTAGGTTTTTCAAAAAAGGAAATATTTTTCTTTCCAGACAAATTGAGTTACATTGCATCTCAAATTCATAAGAGGATATTTCACTGAGTTCTAGCGACCTAAAGTCAGTATAAATAAAAATTAACAAAACTTGTTATCCAGTTAAATAAGCCATTTTTATACTTTTTAGTAGTTGGGCAGATGACTACAATGCATGGACAGATGCATCTCCCCCCCCCCCGATAAAAGTGCATTCTAAATAAATGTAGTTTAGTATTTCATAACACAGCAGATATTTATCATTATATTTTGTTATGCTTGTGCCATATTTATTTGATCAATTGTTTAATAATGTATCAAGCATAATATTAAAATATGAACTAAATATATTCATTTACAGCTCAATCCTACCAAAGATCCGGCCAGTGGCCATGGCCGTCTGCCGGATCTTGTGCAATGGCAGCCAGAGTGGCTGCCGGGCGGGAGGTCTACTTGGGCAAGGAGACGCTTGTCTCCTTCCCCGAGTGTAATGGCCGCCCACCCGGATCGGCCTCCTCAGATTTCCGCCAGCTAATTTGCTGGCGGAAGTAAGAGGAGTCCGTGTAAAGCTCCGGTGCCTGGTGGGGGTCAGGATATGGCCGATGGCCATCCCCCGCCCCCTCCTGGGCCGCCGGGGCCAATGGCCACCCTCCCTCAGGTGGCCAGACCGCCCCGCGGCCGGAGCCTTACTCCCGAGGAGGTGCAAACGTGCCTTATGGCACGTTTGCGACCTCTTCCGCTGCCAGAACACTCGTTCCGGTGCCGGAAAGTTACGGAGAATTGGGCTGCCCAAGAGAACTGCTAAAGAGTTATCAAATGATGCTTTATACTCTTGTTGCATGTACTATTAGTCTGATATCTGCTTTTCTTCTCCAAAGCACCCTTGGAAAGTTCTCCTACTGCCTCCCTTCAGCCAACCACAGATGAAAAAGCAAGCAGGAAGTGGATTGTAAGGCAGTGATCTCCCCCTCTCTCCCCCATGCCTCACTCCTTCCTCACTCCTTCCTCACAGGCTGGGCTGGCTTCTATTTTCATGGAGGTGCAGCTCCCAGAAACCTCTCTATCAAATTGAATGTATTCTTATCTATTTTTTAAAAATAACAATACATCTCACTTTATTAGCACAAGTTTCAGGGCAGCTAACAGCATTATTAAAAGCAAAACCAAAACAACAAACAGCAGCACTATAATTAAAACATAGCTAAAACATCAGCATTTCAAACAAAGATAAACAAAGTACTAGCAATAAAATCAAAGTTAGCTCACATTACCTGGTGCTGAAAAGACATAAGAATAGGTACTAGGTGATCTTACCTGTGGGGAACACTCCATAGTCACAGTGTCACCAACAGAGAAAGCCCTCTCAGCTTCCATCTTAATGCATGGACAAGACTATGTGGAAGAAGATGGTTGTTCAAGTACCCCCTAAAGTGTTTACTATGTAAAAGTAAGCACCAACAATCAGTGTAGTTGTTTCAAACTGGCAAGATATGTCCCCAGGGACTGGTCCCAGCTAGTCATCTAGCAGCTGCATTCCGAACTTGATGAAGTTTTGAAGAAGTTGTCAAAGGCAATCCCATATATAACACATTACAACAGTCTAATGTAGGAGTTTATGAAGGTGTGGATAACTGTAGTCAAGCTGTCTCAACAAGGAGAGGTCACAGGTGGGTTTATGATGTACATTTAGGTTTTATGATATCATCAGTGAGTTTGAAGGTGAAAATTATTATAGCGTACACATGCCTGATGCACATCTTTGCCAGAGTGGGGGCCTTTGCTGTTAACGATTCTGTACAAGTAAAATGTCTTCACAAATCTTTAAAAAATAAGACTGGTGTTGAATTTCATTCAAGGAGTACACAATTTGTATGAGGACAAACAATTTCCAAAGGAAACAATTGCTTTCATACTTGTAAAACCAAGAGAAAAAGGGGAGTTGAAACTAGGAAGAGAAGAGATGTGATATTGGAAGAAATACCTTCGCTGGAAGACTGGTGGATAAAAGTTTTGGACTTTGCAGAAATGGATAAACTCACAATTTTAATCAAGGAAAAGTCAGTAAACCTTTTTTGTGAATAATTGGAAACCACTTATTGATTTTTTATGAGAGAGAAGAATTATGTGATGATATGTGGATTTAATGAATAGAGTGTTGGAGATACTTTGGCTTAGTTGGATATTACAAGTAGAAAGTAGAGATTAGTATGGTAGTAGGATATATTGCTTTGCGCTTGCTGTAACCTTTCGAAATGCTATGTATTGTTTTGTTTTAATAAAATAAAATATATTGATTAAAAAAAGAAGAGATGTAGATATGGGAGGGAAAATTCATATACATTATGAATTTACCGTGATGTAGACTTGAGTTTATTGACTTGGACTTAAGTCAGACTCAAGTCGCATCAATGACTCGACTCGGACTTGACTCGCCAATGGTAAAAGACTCGTCTCGAGACTTGAGCCTTTTACGACAAGTCCAATTTATTTTTAAACCCGTTTTCCCCCATTAAATAGATAGGAACTCGCAACCAAAGACTCGCTACTTGGGGGCAAAGACTTGGGACTTGACTTGAGACTTGGACCCAGAGACTTGGTACTTATCTCGAGACTTGGAACCAGAGACTTGATCCACATCCCTGCTAACATAAGAAAAAAACAAGGAATGCATAGAGTTCTGTTTTGCATTGTAATGTATACATTATTATCTTATGCAAAGTAGTGAGATTTTGTACTATATGGTAACGTTTTATGCCTAGTTTAGGCCAATTAATATCTTCACTATTTCCCTTCACATCGTATTTGATAAGATCTAATTTTTTCTATAAAATATCAAGTGGTGTTGAAGTAGAAAAAATATTTATGAAGAACATAAAGTTGTTCTCTTATCGAATGAGTTCCATGTTGCTGCTGCTAAAATGAATTGTAAATCCTAGTTAGCATTTGAAATTGATCACTACATTCTCACTTCTAAGGGTCTCTGAAGCTGAATCTCTGAACTGTGAGTGGGTGGACAGAAATTCCTCTCCCTGTTCAGTGTAACAGAAGGATATCTGCCAGGTCCTTTTCAGAACATGGTTTAATCAAGATAAATAAGCTTCCTTCCTCTCATCAGGAATATGTTTTTAAGTCTTATTTTCTCACTCTCCAGGAAGAAGGCCATTCCAAATAACAAAACAATGTAATGTGCATAGACTTTCACTCTGGGTATATTGTTTGGTACTTGCATACTTATAATAACCATCTGTTGGTTATGAAGAGATTAACATAAGAACATAAGAAGAGCCCTGCTGGATCAGGCCAAAGGCCCATCTAGTCCAGCTTCCTGTATCACACAGTGGCCCCACCAGATGCCTCAGGGAGCACAAGACAACAAGATACTTGTATCCTGTCGCCACTCCCTTGCACCTGGCACAAAGAAAACCTACTCCTACAACCAGGAGGTTGCTAATGGCTTGTAAGCTGTGATGGACTTTTCCTCAATAAATCTGTCCAATCCCCTTCTAAAGGCATCCAGGCCAGGTGCCATCACCACTTCCTGTGGCAAGGAGTTCCACAAACCAATTACACGCTGGGTAAAGAAATATTTTCTTTTGTCTGTTCTAACTCTCCCTCCACTCAATTTGAGTGGATGTCCCCTAGTTCTAGTGTTGTGTGAGAGGGAAAAGAACTTCTCTCTATCTACTCTCTCCATCCCATGCATAATTTTATACGTCTCAATCATGTCCCCCCTCAACCGCCTTTTTTCTAGACTGAAGAGCCCCAAACGCTGTAGCCTTTCCTCATAAGGTAGATGTCCCAGCCCACTAAACATTTTGGTTGCTCTCTTCTGCACCTTTTCCAGTTGCACTATATCCTTTTTGAGATGCGGCGACCAGAACTGGACGCAATACTCCAGATGCGTACAACGGCATAATAATATTGGCCGTTTTATTCTCAATCCCTTTTTTAATGATCCCAAGCATGGAATTGGCCTTCTTCACAGCCGTCACACACTGGGTCAACACTTTCATCAACCTGTCCACCAGTACCCCAAGATCTCTCCTGATCCGTCACAGACAGCTCAGAACCCATGAGCGTGTATGTGAAGTTTTGATTCATAGGCCAATCCTATCCTCCCCCAGTTTGGGCTCTGTAGCATGGGCTATCAGCCCATTCTGCAACTTATCCGAGGAAGGGCCTTTCTGGGATCTACTCGGGGGAAGCGGACCGCCGCAATGGGGCTACTTGGTCTCTGCCAGCTCTTTAGCCAGCGGAGAATCAAGCCGTCCCATGTCGGCTGAAAGGGAAAGAGGGGCGATAGGATATGGCATCTGATGAGGGCGGTGGTCCCACCCCCTCCCAGGCCCAATCCCCCATCCTCTCCATTATGCCCCTCCTTCCCCTCCCCCACCATCCCAGCCCCTGCGCCAATCGGAGCAGGACACTCACTCCGTGGCGCTGGTTCATCTGCTCTTCACTGGACAGGCGGCACAAGCATATATGACATGCTCTTGTAAATACTTGGTCAAAGGAAATGGGCAGCCCAATTCAATGTCAATCCCTGCGTGATGATGTAGCAGCACTGGTGTGGGCTATGCTGCATCCCGTGGGAGATTTTTGGCTGCTGGAGGTCTCCTCGGGGTAAGGGGACATTCCCCTCCTTACCCCTGGGTAAGCCCCAGTAAACGTAACAGATCAACTCAGACCTGCACCAGCTCAATTGCTGGAACAAGTTGGCATTGATCTGTGTAGGTAGATCAGGCCTGGGAAGGGAGTTTCGATATAGTGTGCGCCATGTCACCAATTCTGGCCCCCTCCCAGGCTTGATGGACCCACTCTCCATCCTGTTCAACCCCTCCCCACCCTCCCCTCATCCCTACACTGCACATACCTGCTCTGGCTGGTCTCCTGATGACTGCCAGTGCCAGTGGGAAGGCTCTGGCCTTTCCACTGGTGTACCTGGGCCTTGCGCTGTTGTAAAGCACTTTACGGTGCTTTTGCGACAGTGTACACTGGCAGAACGTGTGTTCTACTGGCACAGACCCTTATCAGGATTGGGCTGTAAATGGGGTATTGTAGAGTGTGTTTGCTAAGGGGAAATACTAAGCCACTGCTGAAGCTTGAACAGCGTTATCTGGAAGTGTAGGAGCTCTTGTTCATAGAATTAAAGTGTTACTGAGACAGGGTTAGGTCAGATATAGTTTGGTTTTAATGTGATGGCTGATATATATTTTGAAACTTGTTAATTGTCCTGAGTCTTAGGGAATGGAGCAGACTACAAATACAACAAAATGAAGGTTTTTCATATAACCGTAGCTCGGTCATTTACTATTTTACTCCTCCATAATTCTATGATGCATTACTTCCTCTGTCCTGTGCAAAGTGATCTGCTGCTAGTCAGTTTCATCTCACTTCCCTATACCATATGCTCCTACTACCATTCTGCATATGCTCATTGCGAGACAGCATGAAGGTAGTCAGATCTTGCCAGAATTAAAAAGTGCCAGTGGTGTGCTGGCAGTGTTTATATGCATTTATTTTTGAGACTATGAAGGTGGAAGAAGATTTGTCTATGATGAGATGCTTTCACAGGAAACACTCAGTGGATATTTTAGAAGTGAGCCAGCGGGTGGCGCAGTGGGTTAAACCGCTGAACCATGAGCTGTCGATCGAAAGGTCGGCAGTTTGAATCCGCGACGGGGTGAGCTCTCGTTGCTTGGCCAGGTCCTGCCAACCTAGTAGTTCCAAAGCATGTTAATGCGAGTAGATAAATAGGTACCGCTTGCGGGAAGGTAAACAGCGCTCCGTGTTCCAGCTGCATGCTACGCGCTGCAGCAAGGAGAGTCATGCCGGCCACATGACCACGGAGGCATCTTCGGACAACGCTGGCTCTTTGGCTTTGAAATGGGGATGAGCACCACACCCTAGAGTCGGACACGACTGGACTTAATTGTCAGGGGTCACCTTTACCTTACAGTATAGGAATGCTGAATCCTTAAAAGTAATTATTTTTCCCAATTGCCTTGGCAAGAGTATGCTTACTGTTCAGGAATTAGGAAGACTAGGATTAAAACGGACCGTGCTGAGTCTGGAGCTGCAGGAAGAAGAGGCAAGCGTTCTGTTTGTTAATGCAGACAAGCACTGACAATTTGAAGTTTTTCTCTGACAGAATAAGAATAATTTGTATGAAATCATCATCCTCAGAAATGAGAGAGATCCTTCCCAAGCTAACCATTCTTCTACTTCAGTGAAATTCTGAACTAGAATCAAGGAGGTGAAAAGAACAAAATTGGCATTATTGGGATGGATAAGTAGATGGAACGATGTGCTTCTGAGTAGCATGCCATGAGTTAGTGGCAGTAGTGTAGGGAATGTTTTCCTCCCAAAAAGAGGAAGTTGTACTGTTCATTGGGAGTTAGATTCTTTCCAAGTCATGCATTTCTTGAATAAAGTGGATCCTGAGGCTGAAATATCATGCACCCAGATTGAGGTAGGTGAGGGGCAGTTGGGAGCATTAGCGATATGTTACTAGGCATGCTTTGTAGGACACATGTAACAATTAAGAACGAGGAAAATCTACTTCCTGTGTGGGGATTGAATTCAGTGGCCAATGGCACTTTTCAGAGTTCTTGATGGAAAGACTGTCAGGCAGCAGAGAGGGCACTGACTATGCTATCTTTTACATGGCAAAAGATTTAAGAAGGCTCTTCTGTTTCTTGATCCCAGTCTTGTACCATACTCAGAAGTGGAGGAAGGGATGAGGCAGGGGGGTGGCCTGCCCGTGTGGGGGGGAACAAAGCGACCGGAGGGGGTGTCAATCGCGCCATAGAGGTGGCTGAAAAATGACCGTGCTGAAAAATGACTGTGCTGCACAGAGGATTGGCCCACCCACCTGCCCGGGCTCCTACAATGTGAAAAACAGTGAAAAACCACCGTGGGGGTGTTTTTCACTGCAACGCAGCAGGGACGAGGATGCAACCAGCGAGGACGGGGCTTCTGACGTTCCACCTGGGGGGGGGACGCTGGAGAGGCTACCTATGCCTCTGACCATACTGGTCTTTTGCTTTAGTTTACTGTAATCATAAAAGTTTAATTTCTTAATATAGTGCATATATGTGCTTGACTTCATTATAGCCTTCACTATAGCTTGTGTGTTTTTGTCATGTGCTCTGCATGTACCTTATCTGTTTCTCCTTGTTGCACATTTGTATTCTGGATTGTGATGGACTCACCATAGTCCACCAGGCCCTTCCTCTGGGCTGCAAGGAGTAGCCGCTGGCCACAAATGGATCATCCTTGTTTTCATCTGTGAAATGTTGGGGAGTATGATTCTGCTCCCTCTGCCTGCATCCTCCTCTCTCTGTCTGTTCAGCAAGCCTCTTCCCTCCTGGTTTAAATACCTTGCTGATACTTGTTTCTTTAATAAAACCTTTAGCCATCCTAGTTTAAGTTACTGGCGTCTCTGCTGCCATTTCACGTTTTTCCACCCTACTGCCATTTGTAGATTTTATACTCTCCTCTTGTCCTGATGTTTCTACACTTCTCTATGTTGCCCAGCGTATGTTAAATCTAAGATTGCATCGCTTCATTATGTTCAGTGTGTAATGCACTAATGAATCTAAACACATGTTAAATAACAGTACTGTAGAAGCAATCATGGGAGTTCCTTCTGGGAGCACTGCTATAAGTGAACATTTTTATACTTTGTGACTTGACTGTCAAATGCAGTTGCAGCTTCTCCTGTCAATGGAATTTCATCCAGAAGACCTTGATAAATCTGTGCAGTAATTCACGTAACTCTGCTTTCTTGTTTCTTTTCTGTGCACCCATTCATGTATGCCTTTTATGATGATGATGTTGCAACCATCAGACAATCCTAATTCAGTTAATTAATATGAAAATGCTGGAGTGAATGACTTGAGTAGATTTGGTTTTATTTATTACTTATATCCCATCTTTCTTCCATCATGGAACTGAAGGTAATGCATATGGACTTCCAAGGCAGTCACTCATCCAGTCACTGTGTGACCTTACCTAGGTTTGCTTATCTTCAGCAAAGTGATCATGTGCCCTCAAATCGTGCCCTGGGGGCGGTCTCTGTCTGTCTGTCTGTCTGTCTGTCTGTCTGAAAAGATCTTTGGATTTGAAGAAAAGCAATTAAATTAGGAATGGTGTGTCAGCATTCAAGTAGTAGGAAATCATTCAATGCTTTCTTCATCATCTCTCTTCCATTAGAATGTTCCTCCGGATCTCTCCATTTGCACTTTTGTGCTGGAACAGTCCTTGTCGGTGCGAGCTCTCCAAGAAATGCTGGCTAACACGGAGGAGAAAGCAGAAGGCGTAAGTAGCAACATATTTACATTTTAATTAGATTGTGATCTGATAATGTTGCTAAGGTGTCAATCCTAAACACGCTTACTTGGGAGGAGGTCCCATTGAACTTAGTCTGTTGGGCTGTTAGTCTTGATTTTGGATGTTGTCACAAGTATTGCAACGTTTGGTGTTATTAAAACCTTAGCCTTTGGAGTCCAGCTATTCCATGAAATTCTCTGTTTTATGTAAGTTTTGGTTCTCATAAATTTTAAACCTATAGTAATATGTGAACAATGCTTGACAAAAGCCACATGGCAAACGTATGGAAAACATTGTTTTTCAAAATATTTATTTAAATCTATGTTGCCATGTTTGTGAACCAGACAATAATTTATTAATATGGTTCCGAAATACTGTCTAATTTTCCTAATCTATGCCATGGTGATTGGAATAAGCTGTACGTTTTCAATGCAGGTGTTGTACTGCATTGTGTTTCCGCCATAATTGTAGTTTTCTGGTGCTTGGTAGGTATCTGCTTTTGCCTGTCTATCTTTTTGTCTACACTTCTTTAGTGTGAGGAGAAATAATTATACTCTTAAAAAATGGGAACATTCAGCAAAGTACAAAATATTTGCAAATTCTGCTCCAAAGCCTGATTGTATAAACTACTTCATGTTACTGTAATTTATTGTATTAACTTGATGAGTTACCATCTTGCAAAGACATCTGGTTCATTCTTGCAACTCAACTCTTGCAGTGTTGTTGTTCCTTGATTCCAAATAAAATTGTTTGAGTTCACAATAAATAATCACTTCCTGGCACTTTGGATGAAACTGACCATAGGTGAAAACAATTAAGACATGTTAGTTAAGCTTCAAAGAGATAAGAAGGAAAACTTTGCCTAAAGTAGGAATGGTTTATTGTTGAAACAGGTGGAATTGACCCATGTACTGTATGTTTATTTCACATATCTTAAAATATAAAGTCGACGATTTACTTATTGGTGTCCTAATTTTGAATTGTTTGTAAAACTTGTTAAAGAGTGATTGAAATAATGCCTGCTTAAAATGTTTCCCAGTTCTAGATTCTTCGTGTGAAAAATCATTCATGCATTTGTAATCCTAAGGACTGACTACTAGCATGTGCCTTATAGAGTGTTGCTATTGAAAGCACTCTGGAACAGGGGTGTCATACTCATTTTATATAGCAGACTGAATAGCATTCATGGTGCCTGCTGAGGGCCCGAAGAGATACCATTAAGCAGGAAGTGATGTCATTAAGCAGGTGATATGATGAAATAAGCACTTTGTTCCCACCTAGGAAGAAGAAGAAATATGCAAATCTTGATCAGTCATAAAGTAGTAACTACAAGCCATCAACTTGATTCCTCAAAGAAGGCAAATACTACTTTGTGATGAATCCAGCAACTTTCAGTATGGTTAGGGAAATATATCAGACGGTACTATGTTATGTTCTTTTTAAGATGGTCCTTGAAGTTTTGTAAATTCAGCCCCTTAATCTGGACTATTAAATGACCGTGTGGTCACAATATTTGTTCTTATTTAAATTTTAAAAGTTGTAATGACAAGTTGTAATGACTGGCTATTTGCTCTTCTTTACAGGGAGAATTCCTGAATCTCTCTGGTCCACAATAATAAATGACAGATACTATTGTAGAATAGTGTTTTTTTACTTCAACTTTCTTATATCTGAACTTTCCCAACTAACCCTTGCATCACCGAGAAGGAAGGCTCGAACCGCAGTTAGTGATCAGAGGGCATGGTTTCATATAGATAACTTTAACTCCTGTCTATCACTTCATTAGAGCTTCATTC